>JAJMBJ010000003.1:0-1264775 GCA_030565305.1 Starmerella scarabaei | reverse complement strand
TAAGGCCGTCAGCGGTATTCCAAGCACTGTACTGAGACGAAAGAGTCGAGGCCGCGGAGCTCGCCTGGCTGATATGGGTGCTGAAACCAGTAGCAGCGTTGGGGGTCGAACTAGGTCCCGAGGTACTCGAAACCGGGCTCGATCCAGAGGCACTCGAAGTAGGACTGGAGTTCGAGGCGCTCGAAGCGGGACTCGATCCGGAGCCGCTAGAAGCGGGACTGGAGTTGGAGCCGCTAGAAGCAGAACTCGACCCAGAGGCACTCGAAGCAGAAATGGAGTTGGAGACACTGGAAGCAGGACTTGATCCGGAGGCACTGGAAGCAGGACTCGACCCAGAAACACTCGAAGCAGAATTGGAGTTGGAGGCGCTAGAAGCAGAACTCGATCCAGAGGCACTCGAAGCAGAATTGGAGTTGGAGACACTGGAAGCAGGGCTCGATCTGGAGGCACTGGAAGCAGGGCTCGACCCAGAAACACTCGAAGCAGAATTGGAGTTGGAGGCGCTAGAAGCAGAACTCGATCCAGAGGCACTCGAAGCAGAATTGGAGTTGGAGACACTGGAAGCAGGGCTCGATCTGGAGGCACTGGAAGCAGGGCTCGACCCAGAAACACTCGAAGCAGAATTGGAGTTGGAGGCGCTAGAAGCAGAACTCGATCCAGAGGCGCTAGAGACCGGACTCGATCCGGAGGCGCTAGAAGCAGGATTCGATCCGGAGGTACTGGAAGCAGAATTCGAGCCCGAAGCACATGTAGCTGAGGCAAACGTAGGGGTGCTCGCAGTGTAAGCGCTTCCGGCAGCCGAATAAGCACTAGCGAACTCGCTGAACGCCGAAGTCAAAGAACCAACCTTGGCACAGTCTGACGTAACAGCACGAACGATGTTCGACACAATATCCTGAGCAGGCGTGATCAAGTTATTCAAGTTGCCAGAAATCAACGAGTTACCACCCGCACCATTGATGTCACCAGCGCGAGACGTAAGCTCCTTCAGAAGGTCGGTAATCGAACCAGCAAAGTTGTTGATCTGATCCGGCGTAACATCTGAGTCCTGGATCGAAGCAACATCACTCGAGAGCGAGACAATGTAGCTTGAGAATGTAAGGTAGCCATAGCTCTGAATACTGGAGAGAACAATGAGACCATCTGCGGTGTTCCACGAGCCGTACTGATACGAGAGAGTCGAAGCAGCAGAGCTCGCTTGGCTGATATGGGTGCTAAAACCAGTGGCAGCGCCGGGGGTCGAACTCGATCCCGAGGTACTCGAAACCGGGCTCGATCCAGAGGCACTTGAAGTAAGTCTGGAGTTGGAGGTGCTCGAAGCAAGAGTCGATCCGGAGGCACTAGAAGCCGGACCCGATCCCGAAGCACAAGTAGCTGAGGCAAACGTAGGGGTGCTAGCGGTATAGGCGCTACCAGCAGCCGAGTAAGCACTGGCGAAAGCACTAAAGGCCGAAGTCAAAGAGCTAACCTTAGCGCAGTCCGACGTAACAGCGCGAACGATGTTCGACACTATGTCCTGAGCAGGCGTGATCAAGCTGTTGAGGTTGCCAGAGATCAACGAGTTACCCCCGGCACCATTGATGTCACCAGCGCGCGACGTAAGCTCCTTGAGAAGGTCGGTGATAGAGCCAGCAAAGTTGTTGATCTGATCGGGCGTAACATCTGAGTCCTGGATCGAAGCAACATCACTCGAGAGCGAGATAATGTAGCTTGAGAATGTAAGGTAGCCATAGCTCTGAATACTGGAGAGTACAATGAGACCATCTGCGGTGTTCCACGAGCCGTACTGATACGAAAGAGTCGAAGCAGCAGAGCTCGCTTGGCTGATATGGGTGCTAAAACCAGTGGCAGCGCTGGGGGTTGAACTCGATCCCGAGGTACTCGAAACCGGGCTCGATCCAGAGGCACTTGAAGTAGTTCTGGAGTTCGAGGCGCTCGAAGCGGGATTCGATCCGGAGGCGCTAGAAGCAGGACTCGATCCCGACGTACTCGAGACCGGACTCGATCTAGAGGCGCTTGAAGTAGTTCTGGAGTTGGAGGCGCTAGAAGCAGGACTCGATCCAGAGGCGCTTGAAGTAGTTCTGGAGTTGGAGGCGCTAGAAGCAGGACTCGATCCAGAGGCGCTTGAAGTAGTTCTGGAGTTGGAGGCGCTAGAAGCAGGACTCGATCCAGAGGCATTTGAAGTAGTTCTGGAGTTGGAGGCGCTAGAAGTAGGTCTGGAGTTGGAAGCACTGGAAGCAGGACTCGATCCCGCAGCGCAAGTAGCCGACGCGAAGGTGGGAGTGCTTGCACTGTAAGCGCTGCCAGCGGCCGAATACGCACTGGCGAAAGCATTAAAGGCTGAAGTCAGGTTATCAACTTTAGCGCAATCAGAGGTCGCAGCACGAATAATATTGGACACAATGTATTGGGCAGGCGAAATCAAGCCGTTCAAGTTACCAGCAATTAGCGAGTTGCCGCCGGCACCGTTAATGTCACCAGCACGAGAAGTGAGCTCCTGCAGCAGGCTGGTGATCGAGATAGCGAATCCATTAACCTCATCAGGCGTCACGTCCGAGTCCTGAAGCGAAGCAGCGTCACTCGAAAGTGAACCAATGTAGTTCGAGAAAGACGGGTAATCGTTGCTCTGAATACTCGAGAGTACGACGATACCATCGGCCGTGTTCCAAGCACTGTAGTAAGAAAAGAGAGTCGAAGCTGCGGCACCAATCTGGCTAAACTGGGCACTGAATCCTGTAGCTGAGGCCACAGCCGAACCGGAGCTCGAAGTCGTAGCGCAAGTAGCCGACGCGAAGGTAGGAGTACTTGCACTATAAGCGCTGCCAGCAGCCGAGTAGGCGCTGGCGAAAGCGTTAAATGCGGAGGTCAACGAGCTGACCTTAGCGCAATCAGAGGCTGCAGCGCGGATAACATTCGACACAATGTATTGGGCAGGCGAAATCAAGCCGTTCAAGTTACCAGCAATTAGCGAGTTGCCGCCGGCACCGTTAATGTCACCAGCACGAGAAGTGAGCTCCTGCAGCAGGCTGGTGATCGAGATAGCGAATCCATTAACCTCATCAGGCGTCACGTCCGAGTCCTGAAGCGAAGCAGCGTCACTCGAAAGTGAACCAATGTAGTTCGAGAAAGACGGGTAATCGTTGCTCTGAATACTCGAGAGTACGACGATACCATCGGCCGTGTTCCAAGCACTGTAGTAAGAAAAGAGAGTCGAAGCTGCGGCACCAATCTGGCTAAACTGGGCACCGAATCCTGTAGCTGAGGCCACAGCCGAACCGGAGCTCGAAGTCGAAGCGCAGGTAGCCGACGCGAAGGTAGGAGTACTTGCGCTATAAGCGCTGCCAGCAGCCGAGTAGGCACTGGCGAAAGCGTTAAACGCGGAGGTCAACGAACCAACCTTAGCACAATCAGAGGTTGCAGCGCGGATAACATTCGACACAATGTACTGAGCCGGCGAAATGAGGCTGTTAAGGTCACCAGCAATAAGAGAATTACCGCCAGCTCCATTGATGTCACCAGCACGAGAAGTCAACTCCTGGAGCAAGCTTGTAATTGAGATGGTGAACCCATTGACCTCATTAGGAGTAATGTCGGCATCTTCAAGCGAAGCGACATCTTTAGAGAGCGATCCAAGGTAGTTGGAGAACGTAAGATAATAAATGCTCTGGATGCTCGACAATCCTGACAGACCGTCGGCAGTATTCCAAGCGTCATATTGGGACGACAATGTCACCGCAGCACCACTGACTTGGCTGGCGTGAGCGCTGAAGCCAGTAAGAGTGGCCACAGCAGAAGAGCTTGAAGCACAGCTAGCAGAAACAAAAGTGGGGGTACTGGCTGTGTATGCAGAACCTGCCGCAGAATACGCTCTAGCAAATGCGTCGAAAGCTGAAGTCAAAGAGCCAACTTTAGCACAGTCGGACGTAACGGCACGAACGATATTCGACACAATATCCTGAGCAGGTGAAATCAAGCTGTTGAGATCATCAACAATCAAAGAGTTACCGCCTGCACCATTGATATCGCCTGCACGAGAAGTGAGTTCCAGAAGCAGGTTAGTCACAGATACAGCGAAACCATTAACCTTGTCAACTGAGACATCGGCACCGTTGAGCGAAGCTGCATCACTTGACAAAGAACCAATGTATCCGGAGAAAGTAGGGAAGTAACTCTGGATGCTGAGCAAGCCAGCAGTGCCATCGGCAGTATTCCAAGCACCGTACTGAAGCGACAACGTTGAGGCAGCTCCACTAACCTCACTGGCGTGGGCACTAAACCCAGTGACCACCGAGGCAGCAGCGCTAGAGCTCGACGAAGCACAAGTAGCAGGAACGAAAGAAGCAACACTGGCACTGTAAGCAGAGCCAGCCGAGGAGAAAGCAGCAGCGAAGCCGTTGAGGGCCAAAGTCAGCGAGCTGATCTTGCCGCAATCCGAAGTAGCGGCACGAATAACATTGCTGTAAATGGCCTCAGCAGGGGGAACAAGCGCATTGATGTCACCACCAACCAGATTGCTGCCGCCAACACTGTTGATGTCACCAGCCTTGGACGTAAGCTCGTTCAAGTAGTCAGTGATAGAGAAGGCGAAGTTGTTGATGTCGTCCGGGTTGATGTCGCCCGCCTGCAGTAAGGCGGCCTGGCTCGACATCGAACCAAGCGCATTCGACAAGCTGGGGAAGTCGCTCTGGATACTCTCGAGACCAGCAGAGCCAGCAGCAGTGTTCCAGGCGCTGTACTGGTACGACAGAGTGGACGCAGCAGTACTGGCCTGGCTGGCACCGGCGTGGAATTCGCTCGAAAGGTAGTAAGTGGAGTAGTAAGTGGAGTAGTAAGTGGAGTAGTAAGTGGTATAAGCACTGCCCGCAGGAGTGCTGGAACTTGCACCAGGGCTCGAGATGGAGCTGGAAGTCGCACTGGGGCTCTGGGTATAGTAAATCGTCGACGTGGAGTTGTAAGCCCCGGACTGAACACCATTGGTGATCGTCGACGTCGAGTAGATCGTCGAGCCCTGAGCCTCGACCAACGCCGGGACAGCGAGGAGAGTGATCAAAACGTTGCTCATCAGAATCTCAGTACAAACTTGAGTGAATCAGATCAGCAAATTGGGTATCAATTGAGCGAGAAGAGGGGATATAAACGAGGAAAAGATAAGCTATTTATAGGAGCAATACTCTTGATTGCCGACTTTGCGGAAATTGCGCACGTGTCTCTCTATCCGGAAATCCATAGGCGAATGGTTGGCCAAAAGTACCGTATCTATGGAAGTAGGGCAAGGTTTTCCTGCATATGTAAGGTAGTCGTGCACCTTAGTACCAGTTTCGTAAGCGAAGTGGGCGCTTAAATCACATGAGTATGCGTACCCCTTGGCCAGGAGGTATCAAACCGGGCTGCCGAGATTCAATTGTTGGATCAATTGTTGGATCAATTGTTCATATAAACTGTTTATAATTGGTATATACGTCCAGAGCGACTGTCAGTACTCGCTATGGCCGGAGCATGTGCTATTTCTGTTTCCAGCGAGTCGACTGAAGATTCGTTAGTGCCGCTCTCATGCGTAGGAGTCATGCCGTTGCTGCGGACTGCGATGTATCCCTGTGACCTGCGAGTTGAAACGCTGTGAGGGTTGATCTATCTACCCACTTATGCATGTACGTTAGTCATGTTAATCAAGCGATGTCTAAAAAACAATAATGCCCTGACCCTGGACACGTGCTGTCCGTGCATTCTATCACATGATATTGCCTATAGAAATCGACTGAGGATATAGACGTATCGTGTGTAATAGTGTTACATAATCGGTTGGGAGGTTCTAGGTCAGATGAACCGGTTTCGTGTACCTCCTTTCTCCAGATCCGAACACCGCCAGCAGAGTTGTGCGAATGTCCCAATGGCAGGTGATCCGAGCTCGGCGAAAAGGTCCGCCCTACCCCGCGCCTAAACACAGTAGTAGGCTCAGGATCCGAGGGCCGAATGGGTACCTTGAGCTTAAGCTGAACGATCGTGACACATTACCCGCTGCGCCCTAGCCCGTACTAGCCATTAACCGATTTGGCCGGCACTACCTACATTGGCCACGCGTCTAATCCATAGATACTTCTTAATTTCGTACACGTCTAAATGCCGGCCAGCGCCAGCTGTGTGCGAGTCCCATTCTCAACCTCCCGGCCGCGTTTTGCGGTCGCATCCAGGGCACGGGCGCGGGGTAAACCTGCGGCACATCTCCACACAGGCTGGGGTATATATATAGCTTGGCGGGCCTAATCTCTGACCACGATGAGCACGAAAAAAAAGGGACACCCCGTCGTGGACTTCACTGCCGGAGGAATCGCAGGCTGTTGCGAGGCACTGTCGTGCCACCCGCTCGACACAATCAAAGTGCGGATGCAGCTGCAAGGCAAAGCGATCGCCGCGGCCAAGCAGTCGATCGAGGCCGCCGTGCAGGCCGCCGTGACCGAGGCCAAGTCGCTGAACCTCAACCCGCAGGCGATTGAGGCCGCCGGCCAGAAAGCCCGCGAGGCCGCGCAGCTGAAGTTCCCCACCGGCCGCCGCGGGTTCGCCGCCACGGGCGTATACATCTTCAAAAAGGACGGCGTGCCCGGCCTGTACCGCGGGCTGGGCGCGGTGATCGCCGGCATCACGCCCAAAATGGCGATCCGGTTCTGGTCGTTCGAGGAGCTGAAGCGGCTCTTCACGCCCAAGGACGGCAAGCTGAGCACGACCGGCATTTTCTTCAGCGGCATCGGCGCCGGCGTGATCGAGGCCGTCACGGTGGTGAACCCCAGCGACGTGGTGAAGATCCGGCTGCAGACGCAGTCGCACTCGCTGGCCGACGCCGCGAACCCGCAGCCGAAGTACAACAACGCGCTGCACGCGCTGATCACGATCGTGCGCGAGGAGGGCATTGGCGCGCTGTACCGCGGCGTCGGGCTCACCGCGGCGCGCCAGGCCACGAACCAGGGCACGAACTTCACCGCCTACACGCTGATCCGCGGCAAGCTCGCCGAGCTGCAGCCGCAGTACGGCGGCGACCTGCCCGGCTGGCAGACCTCGCTCGTGGGCCTGACCAGCGGCGCGCTGGGCCCCTTCAGCAACGCGCCCCTCGACGTCATCAAGACGCGCGTGCAGCGCGAGGGCCGGCGCAAGGGCGAGAGCGGCATTGCGCAGGGCCTCCGCATCGCCCGCGACCTCGTGAAGCACGAGGGCGTGCTGTCGCTGTGGCGCGGAATCACCCCGCGGGTCATGCGCGTCGCGCCGGGACAGGCCGTGACGTTCACCGTCTACGAGCGGTCCAAGCAGATCCTCGGCAAGTTCGTCACGCAGCAGCCGCTCACCAATTAATGATAACGATGTAATGTAGCATTCTAATTACGGACTGACAAGTAACCTGCTTAGGGGCCATCGGCTCACCAGAGGTATGCGCTCGCATGTTACGAAATAGTTGTGCCACTGGGTCTCCGATGGACTGGTGCATTGTGTCGATCGTTATGTTTTGTCTTGATGGTGAAGATTCCGGTAGTTCGCATCAGTTCACGTCATTGGTGGTATCTAGTTGTGTTGATCATTGCACTAAAGTATAGATGGATAAAGTTGGTAATTACGGTGCTGGTTTGTGTGGATAGGGGATGTGGCTGTCGCTTGTCAATGGATGAACATGGGAAGTATAGCACCATGAAGTATATAGGCACCACGGCATGTTGCGCACGGTTGTGCTGTTTGTGCAACTATTCACGTACCTCTCGTTACGAATCACTGTGCATATCCTAGTTGCTGTGCATCTTAGTGTGCATCTTATTTACTGTGCATCCTAGTTAACGTGCATCTTAGTTACGAATCGTTAATTACTGTGCATCTAAGTTACTACGTATCTTAGATCGCATGGCTGGTTGCGCGCAGCTGCGCTGTTTACATGCATGTTTCACATACCGTATTGATCGAACCACTAACTACACAATTATGCACTGTGTATCATGGTTACTGTGTACATGTTACTTAATATGCATCTTGGTTGTGTATATGTCCATTATTCTAATCGTTGCATATACGTAGGCAAGCAAATAGCTGGGAGTTGATCGAGGTTTTAGGTCGGATATCTGGTTTCGGGTTAGAACAGCTAATTAAGCCCCACAGTCCCAGCCCTGCCTTGGCTTTTAGCCAAACGCAGTTGGCCGTCCACGAACTCGAACAAACCCAAATTTGGCCAATTCGAAAGAATCTCGAAACCGCACCCCCCTGCAAAATCACAGCCCGCCAAACGGCCGCCGCCCCGCGACAGAGGTGGCCTTATACCCTGCGCCCACGCCGTCTCGCCCCATGCCCTCCTCAGACTCGGACTCGCGGCAGGACCGCGGCGGCGACCCGCACCAGCAGGTCACCGTCGAAACGGAGACGGTCCCGAGCGTCCCCACGCTGGGGGTCGGCGCCGGCCACGGCCACGGCGTGCTGCGGATCAAACACAGCCAGGACAGCGTGCCCCGCGTGGCCAGCCGCACGGCCGGCAAGCGGCGGGCCAAGCTGGCGCAGGGCTCGAAGGCCGACATCTTCGCCGCCAAGGTCGCCCACGCCGTGGACGAGCAGGACTCCAGCGGCAGCGACGAGACGTTTGTGTACGACACGCCGCAGGTCAGCGACTCGCTGCGCCGGCCCTACGCGCGCTCGGTGTCCGCGTCCAGCGTCGCGGGGCCCTCGGGTCCCGCCCCCGGCGGCCCAGCCCCCGGCAGCCAGCTGCCGCCGCCCTCGGAGAGCAGCGAGACCGAGAGCGACGAGGAGGCGTCGCCGCGCAAGGACGCGCCCCGCAACGCCGCGCAGAAGTACGCGCAGAGCCTGCACCTGCAGCAGTCGCAGCAGTCGCTCGGCGCCGGCGAGCCGGGGGCGCCCCGCAGCTTCGTCGTGCCGAGCCGCAGCTCGCGGCGGTCGCTGAACAAGCCGCGGGCCACGCCGTCGCCGTTCCTGGAGTACGACACGTGGGACGCGAAGTGGCCCCGCAAGCCCCGGGACGCCAACGACAGCGTGAAGGCGAAGAACTCGTACCTGCAGCGGTGGAAGGTGCCCCACAGCGACGAGGACCGGCCCGCGCCGGCCGAGGACGAGCGCAGCAACCTGCTGCGGGGCCGCCAGAGCCTGATGAACTACCAGTCCTCGAAAAGCTCGTTCAACCGCCGCAACTGGCGCGAGGAGCCGCTGCCCCACGACTCGCAGCGCGCGCGGCGCAACAGCGCCTACGACGAGCCCTACCCGATCGAGAGCGCCTCGCTGGCGACCCGGTTCATCCTCTTCACGGCGCTGGTGATGATCCTGCTGCTGTCGCTCGTGTTCGTGATCGGCGTGCTGCTGGCCACGAACCGCCCGCTGCAGGACTTCGACGTCGTGTCGCTGAGCGACGTGCTGGTCAGCGACCGCGAGCTCGTGTTCACGCTCATCACCCACGCCCGCAACGCGGGGCTGTTCACCATCAGCATCGAGAGGGGCGAGCTGGACGTGTTCGCCACGAGCCAGTACGTCGACAAGTACATGGAGGCCGCGGAAGCGGACGAGGCCAGCCTCGAACAGTCGCTGCAAAACCCGACCATAATGCTCTCCGGCAAGGACAAGGACAAGGACAAAAACAAACCGCCCGCGGCCCGCACGGTGCTGCTCGGCACGGTCACCGAACTGGAGTCCCCGATGAAGTTCCACGGTGGGTTCTCCAGCGCCACGCAGTGGAAGGCGGGCACGGCCAAGCTGGTGGAACCGCTGGGGAACAGCACCAAAATGTGGAGCGCTATCACCGCCCACGAGTTCGACCTGACGATCAAGGGCGTCGTCACTTACGGGATTCTATTCAGCGAGCACCGAGAGACGGTGTCTCGGACGTACCATATTCAGGCGCCCGAGGTGCCCTGGGAAGCTCACAACTATTTATAAACAGACGCATATAATTCGCATTGTACACTATTAACACTTACCGGAGTCTCTATATCAAAAGTTAGCGGAATATCGGGGGTTCTTTGGTTAAAGTGTAGCCGGTATACGTGGCTTGAGGGGCCTTACCCGATCAGGAAGGTGCCCGTGCCTGGAGGGCGAGGGTGTACGTCATTCACGTTGCGTGTTCACCAGACAATCGGTGATACAGCGAGAGACTCTGTTTAGAAACAGCGGTAGAAATACTCTTGGGATCGATCCTCATTCTAGACATATTTACACCGAGAGACTCTGTTTAGAAACAACGGAAGAAACACTCCTTGAATCTATCCTCATTCTACACACATTTACGCCGAGAGACTCTGTTCAGAAACAACGGAAGAAATACTCCTTGAATCGATCCTCATTCTACACGTTAATGAGAAGCGGACTACTGAACTGGACCGAGCTCAAGAGAGTGAATGCGGAGATTCAGGAGCGCGTCAGGTCCATTAACTCCTTCCACTCAAACCAGCAGTACATGCAATCTATGCTGGATGAGTACATCCATAAAGAAAACGAACTACAGGAACTGAACGAGGTCTACGACAAAGAATACAGCCCGGCCATGGTGAAGCGCCAACAGTACCGGCAAGAAGTCTACCTCGCTCACCACGAGCCAACAAGATTTACAGAGATTATTGCCAAGGAGACTCGCGGTCTCAGTCGTAGTGATATCGAAAAGCGCATTCTTGAAATGAAGCGCGAACATGAAGCTCACTTGTTCAGCGATTTGGCCCTGAAAAATGAACAATCTGCTCAGCTTTCCCCGTATGCGGATGGGCGTTATGCTGTGAGCCACCGGGTGGACGGTAAATTGGCATCGGTAGCCCATAGTGCCACGAATCTGGTAGATGGCAGAACCATAGCATCTAGCACGAAAAACGAAGAATGCGGAGAACCTCAAACCCCAAAAGAGCCTATTAGAGACGACAATAAACTGACGGTACCTTACATTTGGTCACTTCATGCCGCGGAGGCCAAGCTAGCTGAGCTTGATGCTGAACACAAGGCTAACGTTCCGCAGATGAGCCGGCTGGGTAACTCTTCATGCACACTCACAGTTCAGCTCAAGGCCGTTGAGGCCAAAATTGCATCGCTGAAGGCAGCCATGAGTCTCCCCTCTAAGAATTTTTATCGCGATATCAATGCCGAGCTTCTGCCCCTCAAGATCCAGGCATACAACACTCTGATACCTCACCGAGGTGCGTACCAGTCGCTTGACCCCGCTATCAAAAAGTTGGATCAGCGCCCCCTCCCGCTCTATGCTCCGAGCCACATCAGTCCCTTGAGTTCTGCCGCTACGCGTCGCCGCGCTGGATTCGAACATCTTCGCGCGGACTCAGTTGAGTCTGCCCAGTCAACACCGTCCTGGGCCACTACAATTGCTAGCTCAATTGCAGAGACGCTTGATGAGTCTAATTTTGAATTTGATCCTCTAGAGCTGTTCAAGGAAGTTGATTTACGACTGTAATACATGTAGGTAGACGTGCTACACTTTCTTTCGTCCCACTAGCTGGCATGGACACAAAGGTTTACTCATAGTATTGATGCTCCCTATTCAATTCAAAAACAACCGTTATCAAAGTCATTCATGAATTCCCTGTCGTCGTTGGATCCCCTGGATCCCCCCGAACGACCCGCCATGGACTTGTTTATACACACAGACTCGGCTTTTTAAATATCTCATAAAAATTATCAGATCTCCGTGATATTATTTTTAGTGCCGAATTATATATACATACACGGATTTGGTAGGCCTTAATTCGGAACTCCCCGGCCAGGCACCTACATGAGAGCTCCTTGCCCCATTAAATGCACGCGTGCCCTGTAAGATCTGAACTTGGCTCTGCGGTAGGGATTAGTCATTAACCGCGAAGGAATGTGGGAGTCGGTGCCACATAAGCATTCTCTAACGCGGGCGAGGCTTGATTCCGTACCCACTTGGGGTCACGTTTCAGTGTCAGCCAAGCCACACGTATATACCACACGAGGCAAACCCCAGTTAGCATCAGCCAGCTCTGTTCGTAACCCCCCAACAAATCAACGCCTGTCGGTCAGATAATCAGGCACCTATTTGCTTTCTGTAATCGACAAGTAGAAACGGAAATTCACGTCGCCTTTCTCGACTGCAGCTGACTTAATCGACCAGATCTCACTTTACCTCGACCTGTGAAAAGTCTCATTTGCAAGCGGATCAGCTAGTTGTACAATCTCCCAGGATCCGAAATGAGTCTCGCTGATAACCTGTCGAGCCTGCACCAGAACGGTGCGGAGCATGCCGCTCCAGAGGCTCGGAAAGATGCTGCGCAGAAGGAAGTGGTTCCGAGCCAGCCGCTGCCCACAATTCAGCAGAAATCGGGCCTCAACTTCTCGAATCTGCCCCAGCTGAAGCGCAACGCCCCCGATCCTTCGGCGAGTCGCGTCGCGGCCAACGGGGGCAGCAGCGATTCGACGGCGGTTAATTCGGGCGGATCGGGCGCTTCAACATGGCCCGCCAAGCCCGTCAGCGCCCCGCAATTGGCTCGCTCGGGCACAAAAAGCTCTACCGTGGCGCTGATGATCCCCAACGACCGTGAGGCGGTGCTGAAGGCCGTCAGGGAGGTCATGGCCGCTAACGGCGTCACCATTGAGGTGGCCAAGTCGGCCGCTCCGAACCATGCCACGTTCATGATTAAGGGCAAAGATAGCGCCACTGTCGAGGCTGCCCGGCAGCATCTTGATGAGGCCCTGCAGCCGCATGTCAGCAGGCAGACGCTGATTCCCAGCGGTGCCCGCGCGGCATTGATTGGTGCCCGTGGCGCCAACTTGCGCGCCATCGAGCAGAAGTACCACGTCAGCGTCGACCTGGCCGCTGCTCCGCAGTCCCCGTGGTCCCTAGAGCGCAGCACCGTTACGATCAGCGGCAGCGAGCAGAACGTGCGACGTGCGCTGCAGGCCGTTGACGACCTTGTGGATGCTGCGCGCCAAGTCACAAGCCACCGCACGGTTGCTCCTGAGGTTGCCTTACTTCTGGAGAACCAGCAGTATAACACCACTAAAAGCCGAGTGGTCCTACAGGGCACGCTGTCTGAGGTGCTGGCCCAGATGCAGAAAGTGGATGAGCTGGTGATTGCAATCGAACAGAGCTACGTAAGAAGACCGTTCGAGGCCGTCGAGGGTATCACCGTGCCTACCGATGCTGTGCTGGGCGAATTCAACGCGGTCGTGTTACCGTCTAATGAAGTGTTCGCGCCGGAAAACGTGGCGGACAGAGCCGTGGCGGCGGTCCACAAGTTTTTGAAGAGTCAACACCACAGCGAGCTGAACATCTCGCAGGCTCACGGCCAAGACCTGGCCCACGCGAGAGTGCTGGCCCGCTACTATGCTGCTACGGGCGCGCTTGATGATATCGCCAAACAGTACGGCGTGTCCATCACGGCCAAGAATGACAACGACAAGGTCATTTATAGCTTCAGCGGTGAAGAAAAGGCAGCCACTGCTGCTAGAAAGGCCGTCGTGAAGGAAGTGAACGCACTCACACCAGCTTCACTGGCTGTTGTTCGGGGAATGCGGCACGCGCTTGTTCGTAAACGCGCCAAAGAGCTCATCAAAACTCTCCAGGGCCCAGTTGTTGCTGTCATCGGACCCTCTGATGAGTTGTTTGTGGCGTTCAAGGACCCTGAGGACGACTTCGCGCCCAGCCAAGATGATATTCGCCGCCACTTGACCTCGGCCATTACACAGCTGGAGCCTCTAACTACATTGGCGGGCACTCTGGCCAAGAAATTGGTGACTCTGCCACAAGAAGGTGACGCCCAGCTTGTTATGAACCCGCAGGGTAGTGAGGCCAAGCAGCTGAAGCAGAGTTTCAAGGATGTTGAGTATGAAGTGAAGGATAGCCAGACCGTTCAGCTCAGTGGCACCAAGGCCAATGTGGATGAGGCCGGCGAGGCGCTCCCCCGTATTGCTCAGTTGTCCCGGCAGCATGCTGTGCGTGCAAGCTACGTTGAGGAGTTTAATGTGGATTCTCAGCTGGTCAGGAATATTGTTGGCCGCAACGGGCAGCAGATCCAGCAGTTCAGGGATCAGTACGAGGTCAAGGTTGAAGTTGACCAGCAGGGCCATGTTCGGATCCAGGGTGTGGACACCCAAGTTAAGGATTGCATGCGTGCCATTCTAGATCTGCAGAAGCGGTTGCGCGATGAGGTCAGTGAACAACTGGAAATTCCCTCCGAGTATCACGCTAAACTGATTGGCCCCAAGGGCAAGCACGTGAAGCGACTGCGTGAAACTTATCAGTGTCTCATTAAGTTCCCTCCAACTCGCCAGGAGAGTGAGGATTCCCAGGATAGTACGCAGAGCGCCGACATTATTGTCCTGAGAGGCCCTTCCAAGGGCGTAGCGGCCATCAAGCGTGAGTTTTTGGAGCTCGTGGCCTACGAAAAACTGCAAAGTTTCTCAGAAACCATCGAAGTGCCCAGCTCAGTAGTGTCTCGCTTGGTCGGTAAGAACGGTGTAGCTGTCAACACCATAAAACGGAGCACCGGCGCTGAAATTGACTTCGGCACAGCTACGACGGAAAAGAGCACAGTGGAAATCGTCGTCACTGGTGAACAGAAGGCCGTTACTGCCGCAGTGGCTCAATTGAAGGCTGCTTCTGATGCGGCTTCCGACCTTACCGAGACTTCTGTGCAGGTTCCCGTTGAATTCCAGAGGCTGCTAACGGGCCACCAGAATTCTACCCGCCGTGAACTCGTCAGTGAAGCCGGTGGTGACCCTGAGAATGCCACCAAGGTTCTGATGGTGCCTCAGGCCAACTCGAACAGCACCAACGTGCGGCTGATTGGGCCCAGTGCCGTAGTGAAGAAGCTCGAGACCCGCATTAAGGCGATCGTGGGCGATGCTCAGCGTCGTTCGCAGGTTTCAGAGAGCCTGCAGGTCCCACGCACCTCTCTGGGCCAGCTTTTGGGCACCGGAGGCTCGAAACGTAGAGACATGGAGAAGCAGTACGACGTTTACATCAATATCAACGAACCCAACAACCAGCCCGATGTCGCCATTGTGAGCGTTAGTGGTGAGTCTGATGCGATTGTTGAGAAAGCCGTAGCGCAGATTCGCGGGCTTACCTTGCCCGAAATCAAGAAAATCCCGTTCAGCAGTGCTGGCTGGACTCAGAGCTTAAAGCGCACTTTGCAGCAACAGTTCCATGTCAAGGCCAAGCTACTAAGTGAACCCAAAAATACACCAAAGGCCCTGCCTCAGCGTCCCAAGCAGGGCGAAGCCGATGTTATTGACCTGCCCGTGGACAGCGTTCTCGAGCTAAGCGGTCGCAGCACTGACGACCTGACCAAGGCTGAGGGCTTTTTAGCCAAGCGTGGTGTGCCTAATACTCTGTGCCACTTGTGGCTGCCGGCGACTTCAATGGGCAGTGTGATTGGCCCCGGAGGACGCAATATCAAGGCTATTCGCCAGAAGACCGAGTGCTCGATCGAGCTGCCCGATGCGGGCAAAGACGAGCCCGTGAGTCTCGTGGGCACCCAAGAGCAGGTCAATGCTGCCAAGGTGGCTCTCTTGGAGGCTGCCAAGTAGGCAGTGTGGATATAAAACTAAAACGCAAATAAAATATATGACTTAAATCGGAGTGCTGTTACCGCTGCCGCGCACGCTCGGGTCCTCGGGTGCATATGCAGGGCAAGGGTAATGCACACTCATTTCTGGATCCGAACTGCGCGGCAAGGTTCCAGATAGGGGCTAAATCGGGGCACACCAAACACATTGAATGGAACCAGTCATGATGGTGATGCATATTTACCTACCTGAATGCTCATATACTTACTGGTAGTGATAACTGCGGAAGAACTCCATGCATTTCGTGTACACAACCAAAAGAATGCCACCGCCGGGTCCCAATCGCAGCACCTTGGGCAGGAAGCCCTTGTACAACGCACCGAACCCCTCTTCAGTAGCAACAGTCGCCAGTGCCGGCAAAGTCCAGTTGTACTTGGCCATGACACCCGGAACTCGCACAGTGGACTGGATCCGCGACTTGACAACGTCGAAGGGAGTGTTCAGCACAGTACCAGTCGTTCCGCCAATAGTGCCCGCGATCAGATCGTTGCGGATCTTCTCGCTATCCGACCTGGGCTTGGGCAGCGCGTTGCGGACCTGGAAGATGACGCCGAAGTAACCGGCGTTCCAGGTAACGTGGCGCCACAGGGTCGCCTCAAGGCCGTTGTAGAGAGCAAGGGGGCCCTCGTTTTTGATGATGCTCACGAGACACTCGCCGGGGCCCTTGAAGGTCGTGTTGACGTCCTGGACTCGGATCTTGACGAGCTCGAAAGGCACCACCACGAACGACTCCGTGGCACCGGCCGTGGCACCGGTCAGAACAGCCAGCTTCTGGTCGAGTTTGTCCACGTTGAACGTCTTTTTGTAAAAGCTGCCCCAGCTGTCGTTGGCGCTGAATTTCACGGCACGTTTGGGGGCCTCCAGAAGGATCGGCGCCATGATTCCTTTGTACAAAGTACGCACGCCTTCTTTCGCGATGATTTTACGGAAGGCATCGACCATCGAGGTGTAGGCCCCCGGCGTGCCCGGCGCAGCCGTTTGAAGCTGGATTCGGGTCTTGACAACGTCCAGAGGATACATCGTCAAGATCTCCGAGACGCCGGCAATCGCGCCGGACAGGAACTGGTAAATAAATGGTAGATCCGACATTTTTCACTCTCGGTGTGGGTCTTGGAAGTGGGGTTTGGAGGTCCCGTGAGGGCTAGTGTGGGGTTGATAACGCCGGCGTCGGGCTTGCCCTAACCCGTATCAGGGGGACCTCGCATCAGCGTACGACGAGTGCCTGAACACCCAATTGGTGGATCCTGCCTGGATCCGAAAATCAAATGTATAAATACACTTATATGTACCGACGTATATAGGCAACAATCCATTGAAGGTCCCCGTGAACTAGATGTATGTGTACGATATACAAACCAATGCGGATACACTGTCATCCGTGTTGAAGGGGTGTTCAGCCACAGCTGTGCCATTGAGTACCCAACTACAGATCCTATTTCCTATGAAGGCCATGGGCATGTTTGTTACCGTACTCAGGACCAGGAACCTGTGACTCTAATTATACTCAGATCACTAGTCATGTAGCTTACATTCATTAACGAGTCAGACTCTTATAGAACTCCACGACTTCCTTCTTTACCTGTTTGTTCTTGTCGAAACTGATTCCTCGCACTTGCAACGATTCCATCGAAGTTGCTCGAGAAACGGCCACATAGGCCTGACCCACCTCGAACTCTCGGCTCAGATCGACAACCAGTCTGTCCAAAGTTTGGCCTTGTGCCTTGTGGATGGACATGGCCCATGCCGGTACCAACGGAATTTGAGAGCGCACCAGCACGTTGCGTTCATTACCCGACTCGAACTCCATGGGTTCCAGCATGACAGGTACGCCGGTGCTGAAGTTAACGATGGGTAGTTTGGCTAGCATGGGGGACTCCATAGCCTGCAAAAGCCAGGTCTTATCGTCGTCGCTCAGTGAATCCATGGCTAGGAGCTCGGCCTGCACGAGCGCACTGCCGTCCGTGCTGTGCGAGTCCATGAGGTTCTTGAGGGCATTATCCGACTTCATAGCTGGCTGAGTGCGGGCGTTGAGTGCCTTATTGTACAGTCTGAGTACTCCGGGAAACGCGGTTACCGTGACGCTGAGCCGTTCCCACTCCGCGGGGGACATGAACGTCAACACTTTACCTCTTCGGCCGTTTACCAGTTGATCGTTCAGGTTCCGGATCAACAGAACTTGAGCGTCAACCTTCAGCTCCAGGGTTTTTTCGCACAGCATACCATCCAGGGTCTTTTGAGCCCATTCTTCATTATTCGAATCCCGCGCATCGAATCTGAACACCGAACCGGGCAGGGCGTGCAATTTCGCCCGGTTGGCCCTCGCAACACTTTCCCTGGTGGCATACAGCTCCGTGGGCACTAGACCATCCTGGTACGTCACGGTGCGGTCAAGCGACCGAAGCATGCTTTTAACGTCCTCGGTGTATACACCGGTACGCATCGAATTGAGCATGGTAACCAGCCGATCATCCTTCTGTCGGAAGACCTGGATCATCTCTATGTTGTTGGTGCATACCTTAGACCAACACTTGGCCTGGAAACAGAGTTCAGCCTCCCGGCCAATAGGGGGCAGCTGATAGAAATCGCCTGTTAGCACGACTTGAATACCTCCGAAGGGCATATCATTTTTGCGCACTTTGCGAGCGATTTCTTCCAGCTTGTCCAGCAACGCTGCCTCCAGCATGGACACCTCATCGATGATCAGCACCTGGCACATTTGCCAGTTCTGTCGGCTGGGGCTCTTGGTGATCTTGGTGACAAGGTGCTGCACGGAATCCTTTCCAAGGCCAATGCCGGCCCATTTGTGGATGGTGGTTCCGCCAATATTGAAGGCCGCCAAGCCAGTGGTGGCCGTGACGGCAATTTTCGAGTGGTAATGATCGCGCCTCAGCTTGGAAATGATCGTTCTCAGTAAGTGCGATTTGCCCGTGCCGGCAGCACCGGTGAAAAACACGTTCTGGCGGTGCTCCGTGACCAAACTGAAGATCCGTTTCTGAGGATCGCTTAGTCCGCTTTGCATGATCGTCGGCTGAGAGTTCGACGCGGCTCTCGAGGCAGCGCCTTGAGGCCGATTCGCCTGAATGCTCTGTCTCCAGCTCGCCCTGGAGAATTGAGCACCGGAACCGGTGGATACGCTGTTGGAACCATAGCTTGTGGGCCGATCGGGCAGCGTGTCGCTACGTTTGGCACCAGGGAACGCAATTGGCGGTCCACTGCGTTTCCGGCCGGTGGTAATTGCGTCGTTTTTGGGCGGAGTCTTCCACGTTTGCACCGGTTTAGTGCCCAAAACGCGCCGCTGCGACGTGTCCGGCACCAAACTGGGGGGATTGGCAATACCAGAGACGGCCTTCTCGCTCACAAAAATATTTTCTTTGTCTTTATTAGCTACTGGCGGCCGCTTCGTGAACCAAGCGTCCAGGCTGCCCTGTTTCTTGGTCTCCTTCCGCCGGTACATTCGACGCGTTGTTTAGTGACCTTACCCAGCCTGGACTTCTGAAATATTCATGGAGTGATATTCGCTCTAGTGACCTTGCCCTGCGTACTGTTGCAAAGTAACATCTCGTGTAGCGATAATGTATACTGTATGCTGTAATGCTAATAAAATAAATATACAAATTCTAGCGCGTTACTGATTATGCCCAGTATGCCTGATTTTGTTTCTGCATGCTGGCCAACACTTCAGCCCATTGAGCGAACTTCTCGTCGGGGACTCCTGCGCGCTCAGCCACCTCCATGGCCCACTGCAGTCTTTTTCGAGACCCGCCGTTTTTCTTCTCTGCACTACGCAAGAAGGCCTCCACTAGTTCAATGGCAGGTTCATGAGTAATTCGCTGATGCGTGTGGCTACCCAGCAGATCGCGGAGCTTCTGAAATCGATTCATAAGTTGTGACTCCGTTAACAGTGGTGAGCGTGCAATGAGAATGAGCATCTGATTGAGCGTCGTGGCAGAAATTACGGCCTTTGCATCTCTAATGAGCCACAACACAAGCTTGTAGGTCTGATCGGGGTGGTCACTAGCGAGCGCCAGTAGCAAATTATTCAGTGCTTTTGTAGAGAAACTACGTGCCCCAGCGACTTTCAGAAGCTGGAACGCCACCACAAAGTTCTTGTGGTCAATGAGTCTGGCGATGACGGGAAATGTTATGGGCCGCAACAGATCCTGCTGTGTGCGGGCTCGACCTGCCAGTTCCTCAACCAGAGTTTGCGCTACCTCTTCCGAGAACTGTTCAAACAGTGTGGATACAGCACCAGTACTTCTACCGGTTCCATGTGGCTTTTCAGACGCCAAGATCAACCCGGCTGCCAGCAGATGGATATCCTCTTCGGCCTGCATTGTATCGGGATCCACTAAGTTCGCCCTGCGGTACTCCGCAATTTTGGCAATGTGGCAACGCAGTACTTCAGTGACACCACGATGAGACACTGCCGGTAAAGCCATATACCTCAGTTGCTCAATAAAGGGACGCTGGACCACCAATTTCGCGAGGGACCGCCCCGCTAGCCCACCAATCGGGTGCTCTGAATCATAAGGCAAAGACATCACCAGCTGCCAAAGCACAGCACCAGGAACAGGCTGGGAGTGGCGATTGTGCAGTCGAGTAGCCGCGACCCCTACGACGATGTTCAGCGTATCCCAGTCATCAATCACTGGTAGCAAAACCCGGCCTATTAAAAACGAATGCAAAGACTCCACTGGAGCCGCCACAACACTGTTTCCATCAACTTTTTTCTGAGCAAATGCTGCGACCAGCACAGCATCTGCTAATAAAGACACTTTGCCACGGAGTTGAGGAGCCCATTTCTTACAAATGTTGGCCGTGTCATAACTTTGTTTGAGCCTGACGGCTGTCTCAAGAAGCACAACCCCCAAATGTTCGTTCCCCTGCTTGATTAATGGCCTCAACATCCTAAACTGTTTGGGATCATGCAACGACCGGCACACCTGTACAATTTGTTGCACAGGGAAACTCATCAGCTCTAGACCAATTGTTTCGAGACGGTTGGGAGTCAAAAGCGTCAACAGAGCAAGACTGTGCCCGTCTAAATGCGCTTTATAGCTCCTCAACCATCGCGTAAACGCGGGGCCGTCAAGCTTGGCTAGCAGGCGGACCTTCAGCCACCCGCCAACGTCCCTGGACAGCACCTGCGGGAAGTGAAGCCTATTGTTCACCATATGCACAGCCATATCCAGCTGCTCAGTAGTCAGCGGTCCCAACAACTCCAGCTTTTGTACCAGCTCAAACTGCCATGTGGGCAAATCTTCTAGTTGAGCGCATAGCTCCGGGCTGGTTTTGTACAATTCGTACTGCAGCTGCAACACGCCGAGCTGGGCCAGGCTGCCCGCCTGAATGCGCGGTATTATCCGTGTGTTCAGAGCAGTAAACAGAGAATGCAAAGGCAGAGAGATCACTGCCTCAGAGGCAGCTGCAAAGTCCAGCGAATCAACGCTTCGCTCACACTGCGTAATTGCCTCCCAATGACTCGCCAGCGAGCCCTGTTGAACCCCCTTGTCTAGGGGCTGTATGCTATTCCCTTCGCTTAATATCGGTGGTTTTCCCACCTCTTCGGTACTTTCATTTACCAGAGCTTCCGCAGGAATAAACTGCTTGATTTTGTCTGCTAGCGAAAATTTCGACAGGCTACGCGCGGTATGAAATCGAACGATGCGTTTGCAATGCAGCCTCATCCATCCAAATTTCACCTGCTTAGATAACCCTGGTCCACATGCACTTCATATGCCAGAGTGACTAAGTAGGACAACTACATTTGTTCGGAGTGCGTCCCGATTTAGGAGTCTATAATACATATAAATAAAGCTAGGCTGTCAAAAACTACTCGCAGATGAGTGGCCGCTGCAATGCGGCAATCACCGCATCCAATTGCACGAACCGCGAGTCCATTTTCGCTGTGTTGCAATGCGCTTCGCTGGTGACATGTGTCTGCAGGTCGTCGTATCTTTCGAGGCAGTTCTCGCACCACCCCGGCTTTTTCACCGGCTTTGCCCGCACGGTGGGCCTCTCCACGGGCCGCTCCGCGCGCTCAGGCACTCGGTCCATGGACCGCTCGGCGCGGGGCATGACTTTGCGCTGTAAGTTGGCCATTTCCCGCGACTGCACGGCCTCCTTGACGTAGGTCTTGGACGTCTGCGAGTACCGCGGCACGCCGCTGGCCACGATCTCCCCAAACTCGCGCATTCGCACCGAATTGGTGGCCATCGCCGGCACGACGCGCCGCTGGTTCTCCTTGTCGTCGCTGAAGGACATCTCGCGCACCTTCCGCGGTTCCTGCTGGTCCTTCTGCCACTGGCTGAGCTTGCGCTTTTCGGACCGCACCATTGCCCGCGCGGTGAAGGGCGACATCCCCAACGGCGCGCGGCGCAGCCGGGGCCAGTCGCCCTCGTCGTTGCTGGGGGTGGCGGGCTTCCATTCCTTGACGCACATGGGCCGATTATACCCGCTGGGGTCGTGCACAAGCAGGTAGGGGCCCCGGAAATAGTGGAACGTCTCGTTTTTCACCACGCGGTCGGTCTCCAGCATCTGGGCCAGGTTGCCGGGCTTGCTCGCGTCCACGGCCAACGGGGCCACCGGCGCGCCCAGAAGGCTGGTCAGAAACCGCGCCATCTTGTCCAGAGTATAGACCTTCCGGCCCATCTCCCGGGCTCTCACGCAGACATCGCTGCGGCAATGCTCGCTGATGACGTGCGTGACCGACTGGTCAAAGAAGGGCTGGATCTGGCTGTGGATCTCGGCGATGTGGGGCCGCAGGTGCTCCTGCTGCGCCTGGGGCACGCAGTCGAAGTAGATGACCGCCTCGCGCATGATCTGGCGCCACTTGGCCCGCCACTCCCGCATGGGGTCTGTGTCGCTGCGTTCATGGCGGTCTTTGTGGTAGTTTGGCTGGTGTACCGCGTTGGCGTCCTGCGCTTGCAGTACCTCCCGCATCTACGCGTTGTTGTGAGGTGACGATGTGATGGGCCCGAGGGTTCAGGTACGCGACGCGTACATACCACAGGTCTACCAGCCATTGGGCAAACCGAGTGATTAAAATATGTTTAAAAATATATGATTCAACTGCAATATCTATAATATCTACCTATTGGTGGGTGGTCGCTGATGGTTGATCCGCTGAACTCATGTCCAAAGGCATGACTATATACCGAGGACCAAAGACCCAAATACCCAAATTCCCAAATAGACCGCTCAGAGACCCAGTAGAGACTCAACATGAACTAATTATAGACCTAAACAAGACCGAAGTAAATAATGTAAATGGAAACTGAATTCAAAAACAAATATGGAAAACAATCCAGAATGAGCAAATATCTGGAGTATGTCTGGAACCACTATATACCGATTATGGACCCACTATAGACCCAAAATGAACTAAGTATAGACCTCAATAAGACCGATGTATAATGTAAATGGAAACTAAATATAAAAACCAAACATGGGAAACATTCCAGAATGAGCGAATGTTCAAAATCGTTTCTCTGGAGCCAGTAACATAGCTGAATTGCAACAAGGTATAGACTCGATATACCCAGTACGAAAGCCAAATAGAGAACCTAACATAGAACCGAAACCAGTCCAACAATGGTCGTTGAACCCCAAATATGGACTAAATTCGGCCCACTGGAGCCAGTTCAACAAGACCTGTATTAACATACGAATAAATAAGTATGGTACATTCACATCACCAAGCATTTGTTTTTCTTCTTCTCTTTCTTGGACTTCTGCGGCGCTGACTGCGGCACAGCACGAGCAGCGTGCTGCCCCTGCACCACCGGCTGCGCTTGCGGAGCAGGCACGGCCGGTGTCCCCGGCACGGGGGGCTGCGGCGGATAATCAGCGGGGTTTACATGGCCGTTCGGGTTGAACGAATTGGCGGTGAAAGAACTGCTGTGATGCAGAGCCGGGCTGCGCTGCTGTCCGGGGGCCACCCAGCTCTGTTCACTGGCTTCGGGGGTCTGAGCCCCGCTGGGGGTCTGCGCACCGAGCCCGCTGACGTTCCCGCTGCCGTTACCGTCTCTCTGGTCCCTGGTCATCCGCGCCAGCTCAGTGAAGGCCATCTCGGCATTAATGTTTTTCTTTGCGGAGGTTTCGTAGAAGGGAATCCCCCAATTACTTGCCAAGGCCTGGCCTTCCTCGAAGCTCACTTCGCGGTCCCCTTCCTGGTCGATTTTGTTGCCGACGAGCACGATACCAAAGGGCTCCTCGTCCTTGATCCTCACGATCTCATCGTAGTACTGCTTGATCCGCGCAAAGCTCAGCTTCTGGGTCACGGAGTACACAAGCAGGAAACCTTCGCCTTCCCCGATCCACTGATCTCTTAGCGATACATACTCTTCCTGGCCGGCAGTGTCCATCAGCTCGAGCGTGAGGTTCTGCTCGTCCAGCACGAGCTTTTTGCGGTACGAGTCTTCAATTGTGGGATCGTAGGTTTCCACGAATTTGTTCAAGCAAAGCTGGATCACCAGCGCAGTTTTGCCCACGCCGCCGTCACCGAGCACGGTGAGCTTCAGCATCGGTCCCGAAGAGCTCGGCATATCGTATTATTAGGCTGGGTGAGGCTGTGTTATAGAGCTGATTCGAAGCTGCTCGAATTATTATACGAACAGATCAGCGCGGTTCTGCGAATTCGGTTTTTCCGATTGATTTTGCGGGCACTTTTGTTCCGGGGAAACAAACAAGAATGGGGGTAGCTGGGGGACGCAAGTGTATTTAAAGGGGACGTCCAAAATCTGGGGGACCCGTGATGTCGCAAATTTATTTCTCGCTTCAGACTTCCCGCTACTTAGGTGGCAAGTATGACAGCTGCTTATTAACCTAATTCTGGTGCCCACGGACTTCATATATGAGGGGAGGCACCTCATGCAGAACTAATATCGCCCAGCCGGGATGTATAGGCAGGGGATCCGAGCGTGGCGCGGTTTGTGACACTTGCGCCGTGCGCGTGAAATTTTATAAAATTTTGAAATGGGGAACTCATTTTGCAGTCAATAATTTATCTGATTTAGAACACTGAAAACATAATTTATGGTGGCTAGTTGGTTTCTGTTCCCCTGTGAAGTCCTTGGATCTAAAGGCTATTGCTTGATTTGTTTTGCGGCTGATATCGCATACCCGACCGCATGCATGAAAAATTAGCAGTCGCTGGGGTTCAGCTATCTAAAGTTGTGCCCACTTCCTTACCCCTATGACTCGATCCTGCAGTCTAAAAATAGGTTCCATGCCATTCGCTGGACCGCAGCATTCATGGTGAGCTTAGATTATGTACAGTGTATTTAGATGATCAGTTGTTTGAGTCATTGATGTACTCCGCGCTATCCTCTCTAAAGGGTAGTCGAAGTGGAACTTCTCGGCTCTGCCAAACCGCCTCGCTTGTTTGGCGCTTAGCCTGCTGCTCGGCAAGGTGGCGCATGTGCCACGCCCGAATCTGCTCTTTCTTTTGTTCCTCGCCCATCATTTTGGTTTTCAAGCAGAATTGTAATTTCGCTCGTTTATCGTAGCAATAATTCATCTCTCCGTATCTGTAATAATTTCTGATCTGGCCTCCCAACGAGTAACATTTTAATAGCTGATCGAAGGCTTGGGAACAGTTCATTTCGGTGGGGAACGCCGACGCATCCAGCGCGGAAGATTCAATACCACTTTTGCTTTTGTTCCATGGTTTTCGTTGATTGGGTGCCTGATCCAGGGGTCCGATCGCGTCCTGGACGTCCTTGAACAGTTCGCTCAGATCGTCGTTTTTGTCCATGCCCGTACCCCAGCTGCATCTCATCAGGTATAGTCGCCTCTCATAATGAAACAAGCTATTAAATATCCAAAAATTAAATAAGTAAATCCTTCACTGGCTCCGATGCAACTTCTCACCTAAAAGGTAGAAGATGATGGGGCAAGCGTAGAGCGGAAGGCTGATGAACGCCAAGAGACTAGCACCCCAGTGGACCTTGAGGGATGCGAACAACTGCCGAGCGAACAACGGGAACACACCGGCGAAGCATCCTCGAAGCATCAGATCCACAATGCCAATAAGATGCGCATGGCTGAAGTACACATCGGTGATGTAAAAGTAGCTGCCCCTCAGAATGGCGCTGCATCCACCGCCTACCATTGCCAAGCCAATCACTGCACCAATCCAATGCAGGCGGGAATACATCGTCCAGCCAAACACAAACAGTCCACCGGGAAGCAGCCATCCCAGCAACACCACCGCGATGAGTTGCCGCTCAGGCTTGTCTCCAGCTTGAGAGACACCCGAAGAAGTAGGGTGAAGCATATGCAAGTAATTACGAGCAGCACGTGGCCTAGCCAGAAGCACATTTACTGGTGCGACTAGGAGAAATCCCACGGCAATGGCGATCAACGTGCAGTTCGCGGCTCTCACCGACATGTCCGGATGGTACCGCAGAAACTCCAAAGGGGCGGCAGTAATCAGCAGGAACACCACCCCGAAGCAGTAAGCACCCAATACCATACAGGCAAGAGTGATCGGATTCAGCACAAACCGCAGCTTCGTGATATTACGCAGCCTGAACCCTTCGACATTAAACACAAAGCTATCATGCTCGCTGTGCAGACCCCAGAAGCCGCTATCAATGCGTTTATCTCGCGCGGCACGCTGCTCAACGATCGGCAAGTAGGTCTCACCGAGCAACAGTAGGCCCAAAATACCAACTACGAGATCCAGCAGCCCCACAAGCCACAGACACCATCTCCAGCCATAGCTGCCCACCTCTACAAGCAGCGCACCAAAAACGGGAGCTGCACTCGACCCCAGAAGCAAGCAGAACGTAGACCACGAGACGCCTATTTCGTGGCTACGGCCGGTACTCCTAGGGGTTAGCCAGAGGTCAGCCGAAGAACCTCGAAGACTCGTTAGAGGTCCCGCGGCGAACAGACCGGCCACAAACCGGTATATTATGATTGATGCGGTGCCCTCCACGTTGGCGTTCAAGCACAGTACGACACCGCATACGAACAGCGGTACGAACAGTGCTACTTTGCGGCCAAACAAGCCGCACAGCGACATGAACAGCGGAGGCCCAACCATGGTGCCCAGGAAAAACAAACAGAAGGACAGCACGCCCACCTCGAATCCGTGGCGCGTGAAATCTCCCATGGGACCAGCCACGGGTGCGAAAATGGCTCCGCTGGCGTAGCACATGAGTCCGCTGATGCCGAACATCACAGTGTGGGCCACTCGCGCAGCACAGCTCCAGTTGTGTGGGTCGCGCGGGTCATGGGAGTCCAGCCTGTAAAACCCCTCGCGGTATTTCTCTCGCAGCTCTTTCATGTGCTGCACATCCGACCGAATGCTGGCCCGGGAACGGATCCGTTCTATCAAGTCTCCGTCTTCCGTGAAGTCTCCCTCAGCGGCGAAGTCGAGTTCACTGCTACTGGCGCTCGCGGAGCTTCCATGGCTTTCATAGCTGTTTCGTCTTGAGTTCCGGCGGGAACTTCGTGATGAGTTAAGCCGAGAATTCCGGCTCTGAGCTACGCTGGGCGTTCTGCTGCCGCTGGCAACGCTGCGGTTGCTCTGATTGTCTGCACGGGACTTTGGTGGTTTCTCGTCGCTATCCGTGGATTTGTCTGTGGAATCAGACGGCGGAGAGTCGGCCGCCAGACCCATTTTGTTCACTTCATCGCGGAGCTTTTTCTCCTCGGCCAACTCAATGATCCGGTCATTGGCGAGCTCGTTATCTTCTTCTCGGTTCACGGACGCAGAAACAGTGCTCGCGGTGTCGCTGGATAACCGCCGATCGGTCCGTGCGGGGGTGGATTCCGCCATGATGCAAGTCCCGATCGGGCCGATTGGGGTATACACACGGATCACGTGTGAGGGTAAACTTTAGTTCAAAGCACATATACTGACGTTTATAACTTGAACAGAGTTTGATTCCATCCTAATCATTATCGGGAGTAAATCAGTTCATGGTAAGTGTCTGTGGTGGGGCAGTTGGCCCTCCTGGGGTTTACCTGTAATGAATTGAGAAGCTGGCGAAGGGTTGCAATGCTGGTGAAGACCTGTGAAGCTTTGATTTCCGCTGGAGGAACTTTTTAACTAAATTCATTGATGATTTCAATGTCATTACGCTCAGGGAGTCATTGCATTTTACGGACACAGCATATTATTTGCATTTTGGTGGCTACTTATTGCAATATTGTTGAGACATATCAGATAAGACGCGTGCTAGCCTAGCTACACGGCGGGTTACGACATGCGACGCAGTTGTCGTGGCCGAGCGGTCTATGGCGCTGGCTTCAGGTTTCTGTCCAGAAATTGCCAGTCTCTCTTGAGGCGAGGGTTCGAATCCCTTCGACAACACTAATTTTTTTTAGATCTAAAATATTTTTTGAAAAACTATTAGCAATAAAACATAGCAATAAATAAGCCTTAGTAGCACTATAGTCGACCTTCTGTCTCGCGGGTCTCTCTATGTGCTAGTTTCATTTAAAGTAACCATTCCACGTGATCTTGTTAAATTATTTCATAAAAGATCAAAGTCATATCCTTCCTGCGCACAAAATTGCACCGGCATTCCATTTAACCAGCTCCGCATCTTCTGCGCATAGCAAGTGTGTCTCAGCGGCCGTGAGACAAGTCATTTTGCAACAACAGTGCACCAGTCAGTTCGCGTCAAAGATAAGGGCGGAGGAATACGGTTAGGGCCAAGTAGATATATCAAAGGCGAAAACCCCACTACGCTTGAACTCCTCCACATAGCCTGGCTGATACATACACCCAGCTTTCCGGAAAAATGTGGGGAACAATCAGTGACACCATTCAGCAGCTGCGTCCTGCCCCGGAACATTTCGTGGCGGCAGCGGCTACGGATCACCAGCCGTTTATATCGGTTTCCCGGCTGATAATCGGCGAACTTTCGTGCACAACGCCGGACGGCCGTTTCGAAATATTCAATCCGGAAACCAAGTTTCTGTCGTACTGTTTGACTGTTATAATCGGCGCGGCCAACTCGCTGATTTATTTGCTGCCGACTTTGTTCCGCGCGTGGGATCTGAGCCGGCACCAGCGCGGGCCCAAATCGCGCAACGGGCAGCTCGCGCTGGTGGCTGCCTTGATTGTTCAGGTGCTGTACCTCACGAG
Source organism: Starmerella scarabaei (assembly GCA_030565305.1). Taxonomy (NCBI): domain Eukaryota; kingdom Fungi; phylum Ascomycota; class Dipodascomycetes; order Dipodascales; family Trichomonascaceae; genus Starmerella; species Starmerella scarabaei. The sequence goes on along the minus strand of JAJMBJ010000003.1, from coordinate 1,236,121 downwards.
CTTTGTTGCTGGGGGAGTAGCACCAACTTTGCTCGAACTTGTTATTAGTCTGGGTGGATTTGCCGTAACTGGTCTGCAGTTCGCTCAGGACGGCCGCGTCAAGGTCTCTTCGCCCGAGGTCCTTCTGTACTGGCTCGGGATGATCGGTGTGTACGCCAGTTTCTCGCTCGACAAGCTGCTGCAACACCAATATGACGTGTCCAGCATTTGCCTGACGGGAGCTGCAGTATTGTCTGTGCTGCTGTTCGTGTTTGAGTTGGTGAACCCCGAAAGAAAAGTCAATGATGACGAACACCGCAGCCTGGATGAAGTCAATATCTTTTCGCAGATCTCTGTGAGTTACGCCGACCCGATGCTGGCCAAGGGAGTCAAGGAACAGCTCAGTAAGGATGATTTCCCCAGGGCCCCACCGGGCCTGAACAGCGTCAATTGCTATTCGAAGTATATGGAGGCGTTAAACAGCTACAGCGAGACGTCTAGTCACCGTGTTCTGTTGGCCCTTGTGAAGTATTTGGGTCTGCGGTTCTGGCTATTGGTGATTCTGGATGTTTTGTCTGAGTCCGTGTCGTATCTGACGCCGTCTATTTTGGGTCTCTTTTTGAACTCTTTGGAGACCTACAAGGCTGGCAAGACCGAACTTTTCGTGAGTTTCTACTACGCAATCCTGCTGGGCATCGTGCCGGTCATCACCACGAGCTTGAATAACATTGTGGTGATCATGACCACATACACCTACACCATGACTCGTGTAGCCATGACATCGCTGATCTACCGCAAGGCCATGAACTTGAGCCCCTCGGGACGCGAAAAATTTGATTCGTCGAAGATCATGAACTTGATCAGCGTCGATTCTGAGCAGATCGATGGTATGGCTACCCAGATTCCTAATCTGGTGAGTGCTCCTTTGGGTGCGATCATCTCTACTTGGCAGTTGTGGAAGTTTTTGGGGCCTTCTATGTTCTCGTCGTTGGTCCTGTACGGAATTTTGGTGCCCTGTACGGGTATCATCACCCGCAAGGTAACGGCACTTTATCCGGCATTAATGCTGATCAAGGATAAACGCAATAAGCTGACCTCGAATGTGTTCCGAAGCATTAAGTCGTTGAAGTTGTACGCCTGGGAGAAGCCCTACTTCGAGCGTATCTCTAAGGTCAGAGGTATTGAGGAGCTGGGAATGCAGCGCACGATTACTTTGCTATTGGCAGCTGTGGGTATCATCTTCAATATGATGGGTGACTTCGTGGCTATCGCTATTTTCACGACTTACTTGTACCTACAGACAGGAGCACTGACTCCGGGTGTCATTTTCCCGTCTTTGTTGCTGTTGCAGCTAGCTACGCAACCGTTCATGGTTTTGCCTATGGCCATCACCAGCTTCTCCAGGATGCTTACTTCGGAACAGCGTATTAACGAGTTGCTGCTGGAGCAAAGCCATGACCGTGCGCACTACTACCGCCAGCCAGAGGCTGCTGACGGGTTTGAGCATCCTTCCGTGGTTGTTTGTGATGCCACTGTCAGCTGGAACGGTGATAAGGACGAACAAAAAATTGCACTTGAGAGCATCTCGCTCAAGGCCACCTCGGGCGATTTAGTTTGTGTTACAGGCAGAGTTGGCTCGGGTAAGACGGCCTTGCTTAAGGCGCTTGGTGGTGAGTTATCAATCCTCAGTGGTGAGATCACCATCAAGGGTGCGCTGGCATATTGCAGCCAGGAAGCTTGGCTGCAAAATTTGACTCTGAGAGACAACATTATGTTCGGGCAGAAGTTCGACAAGGCATGGTACGAACGAGTCATTGACGCTTGTGAGTTGAAATCAGATATTGCCCAGATGCCTCAGGGTGATGACACATTCGTTGGTGAACGCGGTATCTCACTGAGTGGAGGTCAGAAGGCACGTGTGGCTCTGGCCCGCGCTGTATATGCTCGTGCAGATGTTTACTTATTTGACGATGTTCTGAGTGCTGTTGATGAACATGTCAGCGCCAACCTAGTAAAAAATGTGTTTAGCAGGGAGGGCCTTTTGGCTGATCGTACCCTTATTCTGGCCACTAACAACGTCAAGGTGTTGTCTAATGCCTCAATGATTATTGAATTGACTGATAAGAAAGTTGCCGAGAGAGCGACATTTCGTGAAGTTGTCACCCGCGGCTCCGAGTCGAGAATCTACAAACTTATTGAGGAATTTGGCCACGCTGATGACTTGAAAAAGGAGGCTCACGATATCGAAGAGCGTAAGCCGTTCGTGGTGGCTAAGGAGAAGAAGGATTCCACTTTCTATCCACCCAAACACTCTGCTAAACCTCTGGAGATTGCTCCGGTGAACATTAGGTTGTCCGGAGACGATGAGGAGGAGAAAGAAACCGAGACAGTGTCCCTTTCGATCTTCAAGAAATACTTTGGCGTGCTGCCGTGGTGGTATACCATCTTTTTCTTCGTCATCTTGGCCTTATCTGCAATTTTCACGAATATGGAGAACGTCTATCTGGGATTCATGTCTAATAAGAACCTGGGTAACCTCTTCGATGCTCGGTGGTACCTTACTGGTTACATGGGGCTCGTCGTTCTTTCTGCTGCAGGTATCATCATTTCGCAATTGTGGCTTAACATTGTCATTGGTTTGAAGATCTCACACATACTACACGATAGGATGCTATGGAGCCTGATGCGTGCTCCGATGTCCTTCTTCGATACTACGCCCTTAGGCCGTCTTATCAATCGGTTTACCGGTGAAATGGCTGCTCTTGATGGTCAGATCACCAGTGTGCTGTACTACACGATTAGGTCTATGATGAATGTTGTGGTCAATCTAGTGAGTATCGTTACGGGTTCGCCGATCACTATTGTTGTTATTGTTCCCCTGGCCTTTTTGAGTAACCAATACAGGCTGATGTATGTTCCGACGTCGCGCAAGGTCGCACGTATGGCCTCGGCTGCCAATTCGCCTATCTTATCTCAGATTGAAGAAAGTCTGAAAGGCCAAGCCCTGTTGCGAACGTTTGATCGTACCGATCAGTTCAATAATGTGTATGAGGAGCGCGTAGACTACTGGATCAGGATTGCCTTTTTAAGGCAGAACCTGAATATGTGGCTTGGTTACCGCATCCAGCTGATGTCAGCGATTCTGATGGTTGTCAGCGCGACTTCGGTCACTTACATGGTCAGCAAGGACTACATCAGTATCGGTTACTCCGCTGTGGTGATTCATTTTGCCACGCGTGCTGGTATCATGGTCAGGCAGAGTCTGTCCATGCTCGCTCAGGCCGAAGTGAGTGGCGTGTCACTCGAACGAATCATGGAGTATATCGACGTTGAGCAAGAGGCTCCCGCGCACATTGAGGCTACCGAGCCGTCTGCTAGCTGGCCCGCTACGGGTGAAGTGCACATCAAGGAACTCACTGCGCGGTACAGCCCCGACGGTCCTGATGTTTTGAAGAACCTCTCCTGCAAGATCAATGGCGGTGAGAAGATCGGTATTGTTGGCCGCACGGGTAGCGGTAAAAGCTCGCTTACAATGGCTCTCTTCCGTATGCTCGAGCCGCACTCAGGAAATACTGATATCGACCACACTGACACTTCAATCATTGGTCTGTACGACCTTCGCTCCCGACTCTCCATCATCCCACAGGATGCGCAGATTTTCGATGGCACGCTCCGAGAGAATTTGGATCCCTTAGGAGTGACTGACGATGTTCGTTTGTGGGAGGTGTTGGAGCTATGCCACTTGAAGGATCATTTCAAAAAGATTGACGGTGGCCTGGATGCTGCGCTATCAGATGGCGGTGAGAATTTGAGCCGCGGTCAAGCGCAGCTTGTTTGTCTGGGCCGTGCGTTGGTTCACGAGGCTAAGATTCTTGTGCTGGATGAGGCCACTGCTTCGGTGGATGTAGAAACAGACCGCGTGGTGCAACAGACTATCAGACAGAACTTCAGCGACCGTACAATCATCACCATTGCTCATCGTTTGAACACTATCATGGACTCTGACCGGATCATTGTCCTTGATTATGGCGTGCTGAAGGAGTTCGATACTCCGCAGCGCCTTCTGGATGCAAAAGGCCTATTCTATAATTTGTACACAGCTGAAAAGGCTGAACAAGATGGCCCCATCAGCGACAAAACGGCTTAAAATTTATTTTTCTTACCAATTACTATATCCCAAATGAACATTATGTACCTCGAGATCGCGTCGATGCAAGTGTATGGTGCGCATGGGTGCGTCGGGTGCATCAAGGCTAGGGCGGTGAAATTTCACTGTAATTAGACAAAGGTTATGCGGTCAAGAATTATATCTTGGCAGTATGCAAGTCACTCAAAACTTCGAAATTACGCTCCTTGGTACCGAGCATTCGGGCCCACAAAAATTTCGGGATGCCAAATGCGGACGTTTGCGTCAAAACGCCCAACGGTGATCCTGCCTAAGTTCAGCACGGTTACACACCTGTCAACGCTTCTAAAAACACCCATTGTTAAAATCCAGAAGACTATGGAGAACTTGGGATTCACCAGTACGCATTGGGACTACATTGTCGATGATGAATCCGCGGCAATGATCGCTGACGAGTTGGGGATCCAGGGTGAGATCAACAAAAACCATGGCGAAGATCTTTATCCACAGCCGTTGCCCGATTCGCTGGCAGATTTCCCTCCCAGACCACCAGTGATTGCGCTGATGGGCCATGTTGACCATGGCAAAACCACTCTACTTGACTATTTCCGAAAGTCGCATATCGTCAAGGGTGAAAAGGGTGGCATTACCCAGCACATTGGCGCATTTCTGACCCAAATGGGCCAGTCAGAAGTACCATATTGTTTTCTTGATACTCCGGGCCACGAAGCGTTTCTGAAACTTCGCCAACGTGGTGCTCATTTGACAGATGTTATCCTATTGGTAGTAGCCGCGGACGACAGCGTGATGCCCCAGACCAAGGAGGCACTGAAACACGCCACTGCGGCTGGTGTGCCTATGGTAGTGGCCCTGACGAAGTGCGACAAACCCGCAGCTAAGCCCGAACGAGTAGTGGCCGATCTAGCGGGTGCCGGAGTAGACGTCGAAGAGTATGGCGGGAACACCCAGTGTGTGCCCGTAAGCGCAATCTCTGGAAAAGGCATTGACGAGCTGCTGGCGGCTTTGCAGGCCCAAGTTGAGATTCAAGACGTGAGAGCACCTCAGAAGGACTTCAAAGCTGAGGGTGTGGTGGTTGAGGCAAGTGTGTCCAAGGGAGTTGGCCCTGCTGCCTCTTTGATTGTCCGTAAAGGTGTGCTAAAACCGCGGCAAGTAGTTGTGGCAGGTACTACGTGGTGCCGTATACGCCAGCTGTCTAATGAACGTGGGCAATCGTTAAAGGAGGCTGGTCCCGGTACACCCGTTCGCGTTACAGGCTGGAAGGATTTGCCCGAACCGGGCGACACGGTGCTGGAGGCCAAAGATGAGGCACTCGCGAAAAGAGTTGTTGACAACCGACTGAGATTAATGGCTGAGGCTTTGGAGGCCAAACAGATCGCTGTGATGAACGAGAACAAGGAAACACAGACCCGCGACGCTGAAGCCAAGGCAGCGCGAGATGCACGTGCGGCATTGGGGCTTTCTGAGGCTGAGTCTGCTGATAGCAAGGCCTCTGAGGGTCCTGAGGAGGTGCCATTTGTGATCAAGGCTGATGTTGCCGGATCCTCCGAGGCTGTCGCGGATGTCATCGAGCAGCTCGGCAATGAAGAAATCCAGGCAACGGTCTTGTACAAAGCTGTGGGCCCGATAACAGAATCCGATGTATTCAGGGCCGAAACCGCCGGCGCATCGATTATCTCCTTCAGTCAGCCCATTGGTAAACCCATTGAGCGTTTGGCTGAGCAGCGTAAAGTGCCACTGATGAAGTATGACGTTATTTATAAAGCCATGGAAGAAATTAGTGCTCAATTGAGCTCCAGGCTGGCACCGATCGTCACAAGAAAGGTAATTAGCACTGCTGATATCCGTGCTTTGTTCACTATCACCCTGAAGAAGAAGGGCAAGCTCAATGTTGCTGGTATCAAGGTTGCGCGAGGCACTCTGACGCCTTCTACTTTGGTTCAAGTTCTTCGGAATGGCAAGATTGTGCATGAAGGAAGTCTCAGTAGCATCCAGCACGGCAAGGACCATGTCACAGAGGCACACAAAGGATCAGAGTATGGTGTGACTTTCACTAAATGGACAGATTTCCAGGAGGGGGATATTATTGAAGGGTACGAAGAGATCAAAACTCCGCGATATATCTGATTCCACGGTATATCTGTTAAAAATAACTGTACATATGCAAATTATTAGACTATTCCCATTGAACAGCTACCCACTCACGAGAATAGCCCACGCCTTTGGCATCTAACTCGGGCAGATTATCCTCTTTTTCAGTAGCCACAAAGATAGTACCCCATTCCATACCTTCAGCAATCATATCCTGTGTCTCCAACACGGATATCAAGTGAGGCATCAGCTGGATTTCTAAAATGTGCGTCTGCTCTACTCTTTTCAACTTTTCAGCTGTGCCATCCGAAGAGCTATATAGAAGCGGTTTGAGGCCTTGCTCGTACCGTAAAATCTGATCCGGATTCGACTCAACGACCTGTAGGAAATGCAAAAAGGTCGGATCGGTGGCATTAGTTTCCAAGGTCTTGAGCTCGTCTTCCTTAGATTCATTAGTGGAGCCTGTGGCCTCAGTTTCCATAACTTCCTCTTCTATTTTCACGCCCTTCATGAGGAGCTTCACGTCGGGTTCTTCCAGGAACTCTTCCTCAACGTCGATCAACCGGCAGGGGTACCGGCCCTCTACCGCCTGTCTGTTCTTCTTGGCCTTAGATTTCTTTTTCGCCGCTTGTTGTGCGTCCTTGGGAGTCTCCTGAGGTGCTTCAGTCATGCTGGCAAATGGGTTAGCCGTAGCTCCTGGGGCCAATGCTGAAGAACCAAAGATTGAATCCCCCAAATTGCTTGCCGGGACAAGATTAGCCTCCGGCTGTTGGGATACCAGCTCATGCTCAATCCGGTCGCTGACTTCCTGATTTGATTCAACGCCTTTCAAGGCGAAAATCGACCCTTCTTTGCGGCGGCAATTGGGATCGGCGCACGCAAATACATAAATGCTCCGATCATAGTCTTTGTTCGGTAGCGGGCAGCTCAATTGCATAAGTAGATCAGCTTTGTTGCCACAGACTGAGCAATTGAGCTCTGTGGCAGCGGGGGGCGTGGATTGGAACCAGATGGGAGATCCGCCGATGTGATTGCCCAGCGCGCTGAGGTCGGATTTGACAGCCTCTTTTCCAGGAAAGCCGAGGAGAACCGAAGTGAGGCCCAGCTCAAGCTCGCTATCGTAATCTTCTTCATGGTCTGACATCTGTGCAGTTTAATATATTTTTGTGAAAAATATACCTTAACTATAGTGGGGTCGAAGCACCCCTTGCCCTTGTAATTATGGGCAAAGTAGCTGCCTCCCCATCTAGTATATATGCTTAGAGCCTCAGTCAACAAAACTTACCCTATGGGTTTGTCACATTCTAATCGTGTGCAGCACGCGGGACGGTGATCCCGACCCATTCTTCAATATCCTAACTGTTTCCGAGATATACCGTCGAGTGTCCGCATTGGGCGACAGTAAGCTTTTTAGCAGGACTTTTGTTATTTTTTCATTGGCACTCTCTGATGACATTTCCTGGGCTAGTAGTGATTTCTCGTACAAGATGTAGAAGCAGTGTGCCAGTTCAGCTTCTTTAAGTTGGCTCATGTAGTCGTCATCGTTTCTCACTTGCACTTGCGTATCCTCCAACAGTTTATGCAGAACCTGCACGCCTTGGCATATGACAAACCTATCAATCCAGCCGCTGGTGGCCTCTTCCAGCTTTTTTCGTAGCTCGAAAATAATCGCAGCGTTATGAGATCCGAACGGATTGATAATGACTTTTTGCAGGATTGTTTGTACCTCATATTCCTCTGAACTACCCCAAAATCCTTCTGGTAGCTCAATCTTCTCTGCAACGCTGGAATATGTCGACAAAGTATCCAGTGTTTCAGCTGATCTACTGCTATCGATGCTCGAATCGGTGTTGACACTAGACTCCGCCAGTCTCTTGGAAGTCCAAGTACCTTTTGACCAGCAGTCTTTGACTTTTTGAATGATGCCCATATCAGCAAGTAGTTGAGTTGTTTCTACGGGGTCTACTGGTTGCTTCTTTCCAGATTGAAGTTTCTCCTTAATTAGAGTCTCGATCTGTGCTCAATTCCTTTCCATCGTGGTTCTCAGCCTAATATCCAAATCGGGAAGGAGTTTGAAAAAAACTCAATACGGTCCTAAATGCTATTTTAGGACCGTGCGTGGAGTGACTGTTGAAGTTGGGCAGATCATCTGCCCGGCTAATCTAGCTATCACACGCTCGAGAGCAAGTTTAAGCTCACCGTATTACCGCCTTGCGTCGAGCAACTTAATTTGGCAATTGATACATGTTTCGCCTAAGTAATACATCTTGCATATTGCGCTAAAAATTAGTACTGACTGAAACACTTTACCTGGATAGAAGTGGTACATACGACATGAAAGTAGCATCCGCATGTAACCCAAGGCCACTGCTTCGCACAGTACTGTAATCACAATAGTATGTTATATTTGCACTAACAGAAAAATGCAATTGCTTCAGCATCTACAAGCCATCGAAAATCAAATCCTCAACATCTTCAATCTCATTGGCCTCGCACAGCTCGTTGTAATCGCATTTCAGATCACCGTCTCTGACCACTGCGGGCAGAACTTTGTTCTTGGCGGCGCCTTTGTACTTCCACAAACGACGAGCCTTTTCGTCTAGCGTTATCTCGACGGGAACAAATTTGATATCATATGAAGTGAGAATGGTCTGCGCACGATTGAAACGGGACATAGCACCGCGGACGCCACTAGCCATAGACATGTAGAGATAGACAGTATCAGCATCGCTGGCAGAACCAGCGAGCTCTTTTGTCTCTTTGATAGGCTCCGCTTTTTCAGTAGACTCAGCCTCTTTAGTGATAGCTCTAGTCACTGGCTTCTCAGCGGTCACATCAGACTCATGTTGTAACGCCTTACCGGCCGGCGCAGATTCACTCTTCGGTACTTCCTCGGGCACAGGCTTGACGGATTCTTCTTTAGCTTCAATATGCTTTTCAACTGGTTTGCCTGTCTCCTCAGTGGGCTTCTCGTGAGGGTCAGCCTTGGTACCATCCAATTTGCCAGCTCCAGTGGCATCAGCCAGCTTGACACTGGAACTGGAACCCTCGCTTCGAGCGGAAGCAGAGCTTTCTGCGGTCTTTTCTTCGGCTTTTTCGGCATGCTTCGAGAGTTCAGGACGCTCAGTTTTAGCATCGAGGGGCACCTCTTTGGAGTCAGTCACAGCTTTGAGCTCTTCAGTAGCGGGTGAGTCCAAAACGATCTCGGTAGATGTGACATCCTGGGTGGCCTCTTGATCCTTGGCTTTTGTAAGCACGTCCTTTTCTGCGACTTTACGATCAATAGCAGATCCCGTGGAGGAAGGCTTGACAGCTTCAGCATTGGGCGCCGCAGCTCCAGCATTAGAGTCTCGAAGAGATTTGACATCTGTCTCACTTTTAGACTCCTCTTCCAGAATCTTAGTGGCTGTGAGAGTCTCAGCTGTGACTTCGGAGTCTTCACGGTCAGACTTCTTCTTTGCTTCACGGTCAAACTTCTCCTTTGCTTCACGCTCCGACTTCTCCTTTGCTTCACGCTCAGCCTTCTCCTTCGCTTCACGCTCAGCCTTCTCCTTCGCTTCACGCTCAGCCTTCTCCTTCGCTTCACGCTCAGCCTTCTCCTTCGCTTCACGCTCAGCCTTCTCCTTCGCTTCACGCTCAGCCTTCTCCTTCGCTTCACGCTCGGACTTCTCCTTCTTCTCTTTATTTAAGCGTTCTCTCTCTAACTTTTCCTTAGCTTCTTTCTCGGCTTTTTCCTTGGCTTCCCTTGCAGCTTGCTCCTTTTCAGCCTTTTCAGCCTTTTCCTTTTTCTCCCTTTCCAATCGCTCCTTGTCTTTGGCTTCTTCTTCGCGTTTCTTGTCCTGGGCCTCCTTCTCAATGCTTTCCTTCTCCTGAGCAACCTTCTCCGGTTTTAGGGATTTGAGTTCCTCGTCCTTCGCCATTTCCTTCAGCGGCTTGTCCAGCTTATCGTTAACGGCGTTCCGAGGAGCCTCACTAGGCTTCTGATCAGTTTTGGGGTCCACCTTGGACCTAGACTTCGCCTTAGACTTCGCTTTGGATTTCGACTTCTTCGCACCCTTGGCGGTCTCTGTGGAGTTGTGGCTCGCCTCCAAATCAAGACCTGAAACGCCAGCAGTGACCTTATCAACGGGGTCTTTCTTGACTTCGAGCTCATCATCGGCCAAATCCACGGGTTCCAATTGAGTAGCAGCCACAGCGCGCTTTTTCTCAGCCTCAGCACCGCGCGGATCGGCCAGATCCAATGGCCTTTGTTCGGGCCTGGCAGGCGGGGAGGCAACTTCAACAGGAACATCCCCAGCCGAATCGCTAGTCTCGAGCGTTTCCTCCATGGACGCATCCTCGACCACGCTGTCTTCGCTCAGGTTCGTGGCCGTGGGCAGCTTGATCTCCACAATTGAGCTCTTCCGCCGCGCGTCCTTCAGATCGACTAGGGGCTCGTCACTGGGTTTGCGGGGCTTTACATGGAAAGCCTCGTCTTTTGTGGCTTGGCTGATTTTGGGGGTTTCTGAAACCTCTGGTTCGCTGGTTCCATCGTCACTGGCATTGATTTCGGCCAATAGATCCTCCAGCCGTTTCAATTGGTCTTCAGTACTCATCTGTGGATCTTTGCTCGCGACCGTAACGTTTCGGTTCTTGTAATTAATATACTGAGACAACAGACAGTCGGACAGCCGTGATGGCTAGAGTAGTAGTGGAAGTGCACTTACGCTGGCAGATAGGGTAGGGACCGACGGGAAACGCTTGGGGCCACGAGCAGTTTGTGGTTGAACGGTAAAACAGGGAGCTGCATGCAGATGAGATAGACCTGTACAATATCAATTGGAAGTTAACGGGCTGTGACTTTTTGTTTTGCGGATCGTGTACATACAGGAATATCATTACAGAAGCTAAAAGCTAGAAGCTATATAAACGACGCCACGCCAAGTGCGCATAACGACATGATGCAAAGTGGGGGAACTGTGGGTATCGCAAGATCGCAGCATCCTGCGCCCAGATGAGTTTCGTGAAAATTTCTTGGCTGTAGCCAGAATCAAGTTTGGAAAAAGTAGAACAGGACGGCTCATTGGGTGCTACTGAGCAGAACCAGCCTTGCTCTCTTATGCAACAGGTTAGACCGTTCCGGCCGAGTTTAGTGGACCCTCAGATAACTCTAGGTAGAGCTGAATATCGGTACCGCGAATGACGGACACAGCTTCGTCACTACTTAGCATGTTCAACGAGCCGGGACTCATAGGCCTTTGGTTGGCTACAATGTCCTCTCTATCCTCAAAAGGTGCATCTAATGTCGAAGTGCTCATCTGACTTGGAGGTGTGGGAAGTCTACTCGTTGGATTAATTTGAATGGCTTGCCTTGGGCCCATTTATTTCACTGCTCCACCGAACGAATAGATTTGCTCATTCTTGCCGGGGACTATATATACATTTATAGATCTGCGCGAATCGTGGGTGTGCCCATAATTTATGTATGCTGCTGCAGAGAACCCCTCGATCTCCGGCTCTGCCCACCACCGCCCCCAGGCCCAGTGGCCGTGCCCAGCGCAACGCATTCGGGTGGAAAAAAACACGTCCTTTGTTTCCAATAAAAATAGCGGAAAAGTTTGCTCATAAACGATAAGCTTTCTGAACCGCCAAAAATGTAGTCAGTCGTGGGTCTTGACCATTCTCAGATTTGATATTTCAAATTGACACCCGTCAGTTGCGAGCAAACTGCATCGTCAAAAGTGTGGGTGTAGGGTTATGCATGGAATGCTGGGCCTCTCGATCGCACAGGTAAGCATGGAAACTCTTTTATCTGTGCTCTTTAATTCGCCTCACTGCAGTGGTTAGGGCGTTGGTCACTAACTGCCCAAGAGCGCTGAGCAGGCATCCATTTGAATGTACGCTGATCACCTAAGACGAATGTGAAGACACAGAAGCAGATTAGTGCTAATGCAAGGCCGGTACTTATGCTCAATAAAGTTTTTACCGACTACCAACTAAAGTTTCCCGCAATTGTACTCACAGCCTGCGTCGCCACCGAGTGGAGTGCCCACGTACTGGAGAAGCTGCTCACCGTTGACCGTTGCATGCAAATATATACTGTGAATACTGTTTTAACATTTTGCACATATTTATCGAGGCTATACCTTTATTGGTCTTGGAATTTTGTGCACAATATCGGTTATCGTAACTATCGGAACAACTCATATATAGTACAGTCTCGAAATCCTCAGTATTAAACGGCACAGAGCCAGCCTCGAGTACATATTGTGGGGTCGTGCATATAGACACTTATGCTGTCTTACGAAAAGCAGTAGCGAAAGCATCATCGTCGCGCCTCTAGCGGTATACTGTAGCATATCATCAGGAAGCCGTCATGGGGGGACAGGGGATACGGTCCCAAAGAGTTTTGACTGCCCACGTGATAACATGCGGCGTGGCTTACACCAACGACACGAAACTATATATGGGCTAGGGTGATGCATTGGGGTACATGAACCTATTGAGCGGATAACGTGCAAAGCCGCCTACAGTATGGGTAAGGTTATGGGTCAGGTGCAAGATAGATCCCGGCCGTGCTGGTGAGTGACCGCATGTGGCTCCAAAGCCCCCGCCCACTCTGTGTGTCTGTGTGGCGTGGCGAACGCTGATCGGAACACTAGCGCAGTGAATCAGTCATCATTGACTGTACATACTACGTGATGTCACAATGAGATGCGGAAACCCTCGTGCCACACGAAATTCAATGAACTCCAGCCTTAATCAGTACCTACACTGGACCTGGGCAGCGGTGCCGCCTCTGCCCCTCTACCCCCGTCAAGTATCTTCTCCCACTGGCCCCAAGTAATCTTAATTAAACCCATTAGCCTTTTTAGACCGCCCCCATACACTAGACAAGGCAGAAATTCGCGCGTTTACCACTCCCATTTCAAAAGCACGGAAAATATTGCCCGATTGACCTCAATTGAGCGCGACAAGTGCACCGAACGGGTCTCGAACAGCCACGAACGTCCCTGCCATTGATAGCCGCAGCGACCGGCAACAGACCAAAAAAGCTTTTGAGTTGAAGCTTAACTCCATCAATTGAGTTGTTGTGGTGAACTAGCTCAGACGCCACACTGAAAATTCACCGCTCAAGTGGTTATGCCAATTTCCGGAAACCACCATCCAAAACCAGACAAACACAGCGACAAACCGGAGCGCACCACGGACCCCATGCCCGACAAACTGGGCGAGAAGCCCCCAGGCGCCCTGCCCGACAAGCCCAGCGGCCAATTGCACCCTGACAAGCTTAACGACAAGCTGCAGGATAAGCTCAGCGACAAGGCCAAGAACGTGAGCCATGTCCCCTGCAAATTCTTCCGCCAGTCGATCTGCCAGGCCGGTGATAAATGCCCGTTCAGCCATGAAGTTGACACAGAGGCCCAGGCCGTGTGCAAGTACTTCCAGCGGGGCAATTGCAAGTTTGGCAGCAAATGCGCGCTGGCCCACATCACGCCCGACGGCCGCCAGATGAACAAAAAGCCCGCCAAGGCAGCGCGCAAGAAGGAGAAAAAGAAAGAGAAGCCGAAGGAGGAGAGGTTTGCAGACGACAAGGCTGCCGGGGGTGACTTCACGGCGGATCTCGCGCCCGTGACGCCGGCAGTCGTGCCCCGTGCGATCCCGACAACCGAGAAGCTGAAGACCGGCAGTATGAGCTCTCAGTCGAGCGATCTGATGGTCACAGACCCCTCCTCCGTGGAACTAGCTACCCAGATCCTGTCGAAGTACAACGTGTCTTCGCCCCAGCAGTCCGCAGATTCCACCATAAACACGTTCTACTCGCTCAGATCACTGTCAGCCAGCTTGCCCTTCACGCCGTCAGTCGGCGGACAACAGCGGCCGCAGCAGGTCGACGATTTCGCCATTGACGACGACGACGACGACTTTTTAGGCGACGACGAGCACGAGTTTTTGGAAGACCGCGCGCCTTTGCGTCAGCATAGCGACCCCAGCAGCAGCCAAGACGAGCACGCGGAGAAGGATGCTGAAGAAGTCGAAGAAGAAGGGTACACCGAGCAGCTGGTGCCCTCAGCATTACAGGATTTGCTGACGCCGTTGGAAAGAGAGCGGCGCAACTCCCGCAACTCACAAACAAAATCAGGCCGAGTATTCTCCACGCCATCAACTGTCACATCGCCGATTACCTTTGGGATCCGGCGAGGGAGCTCGTCCTCAGAGAAGACCCAGGTCCCGATGAGTGTGCCGACTAATGCCGATCTATGGGGCCCACGGATCCATGCCACGCCATTCACGCGCGGGTCGCACTTTGGGTCCCCGCCAATGGCCCCCGCGCAACTAGTGAGCCCCGCCCACGGTTTGGGGTCACCCATAATGGCCGGCGCGGCGTTGGGCACCCCCATGCAGACCCAGATGGGCACGCCGCTGGTATCTAGCAACCGCGCGTTCGCTGATAATCGCAGCCTCAACGATCGAACGTTGAACGAACGCGCGCTTGCAGATCACCCGCTGAATATGTACGGCCTCCATGCCGGCTCCGGCTGCAAGCCGTCGGCGTCCCTGTACTCACACGCATTTGCACCGTCCCCATTCCCTCTGGGCCAGCACGCTAATAGCTCATCGAGCGCACTTTTTACTGGCTCAGCGATCAGTGAGGATGATGAACTGCACGATCTGTCAGTGAATCACCGAGCACAACCGCTCGAAAATGGACAAACTGGAGGATACCAACCTTTCCAGCAATTCGACCACCAAACCTTTGTTTCCACAGAGAAGTTCTGACAAGAAGCTTGGACTATTTATACAATTTATCACCGAAATATTACTATTAGGAGTATACACCCGCAAAGACTCAATGTACGCTGAGATGTGAGATAGCCGGTACTGAACGTTCATGGTCACATGACCCAACGGGAACTACTTAAGAAAACGATTTTTCACTGCACACACGAAGCAAGTGCGTGATACCAAGTACTCAGTGCGACCGAAAGGGCTTTCGCGAGTCTCTGAGAATCTGGTAGGGAACTATTATGATGACTACAAACACTTTATATTATTCTGGTACCTCTTATGTTATGGATTCGTCCAAGTGATTTCAAAATGTTTCTCTGACTGTCTGAAAAGTTCCTAGCACATTAAAAGCACAAAATCTAATTAGTTAACATTCAAAAAGAATAATTGGATCAGATATAATGGAACAAATATATTTTAAGGGAGCTGACCTGCCTGCTTGGCGGGCTGGAAAGAATCCCACCAGCCATTAAAGACAGGAGACTCCTTCACGGTGTTGAACCAACGCAGCAGAGCAGGATACTTCTCCCGGTCCTCGGGACCCCAGATCAACGCCAAGGGACGCAGAAGCGTAGGCGCGCAGTAAAGGTCGGCCAGCGTCAGATGTTCGCCCACCAGATATGTACTCTTAGTTAAGTGGTCGTTGAGAATCTGGGAAGCACGATCGAGCTGCGCGCTAGCAGTGTCCCAGACTTGTTTGTTGGCGGGCGCAGCGCGCAGGATCATCATCAGTTTGGGCGACACGTTGTTCATGAAATCAGTGTTGCTAAAGTTCATCCATTGCAGAATTTGGGCGTGCTCAGCCGCGCTTCCGTCACCATAAAGGTGACCTTTATCCTTCACTAAATCGGCAACTTTAAGGGTTAGTATCTTGGTCCTCACTTTGATTTGTTTTGTTTCTCTCAGATTCTGAATCATCAACAAATGTCCTTTCAGACAGGGATAACTGTTTTTTAATGGATAATCATCATTTCAACAAAATTCGGAAATGAGAGGAAAAATATACTTACGCAAAAATGCGATGGCAATACTCTCGGTGAGCGGGTAGCCATTTTCAAATAAGAACGAGGGGACCTTTCTGGCTGGGAACAGAGACGGAAAGTGGGAGTCAGGGCCCGAGAGCTTCACGTCCAACTTGTAGTACTTGACAAAATTGTAAGGCAAGATGGCGCGAGTGCGCAAGGGCTCGTCCTCCTTATCGGTGGCGTAGTAAAGCGTTCCGGACGGCATTCGAGGATGGAAGACTGTGAGGACAGTCGCCCTATTGGAGGGTAAGCGGTTGCGAGCGTTGGGTCACTGCACGCGGTATGGTGTAACGAGACGCTACCCATACGGTGTAGGGTTGCTGGACGGGCAGCGTCAAACCCCCCTAACCCGTGGCTAATGGTAACCGCCTCTGTTAACGCCACCCTTTACTATTGTGCGAGCACTGAGGACAGCAAAGCAATCGCACGGCCAATCGTAGGACGTCGACCACTTCACAGCGACGCAACACGATCACAGCGCGACCAAAGTGAAATTTTGCAACGGAAATAAATTACTTCGGAGCATATAACTGTTTGCTGCCGACGAATTAGCCTGTTGCAAGCTATTTATTCCGAGTTACGCGATTTTGGGCTGTGCCATCTTCGTCGATCCTTCCACCGTTGCCGACACGCTGGCGCTGGAGACCCCGCCAGCCATTTGACGCGGGAAACCTTCACCCTAGTTCCCAACAGTCTAGGACCAGACTGATCCGCCGTGGGCGTTACTACCCTACGCAGACAATCCTCCCTGCCCTCACGCGGAGATCCGCATTCAGTGATCGAGACGCTGGGAGGCTAGCTGATCCTTACATAACGGACTGCAAATTTTTCGCATCCACAGAGTGAATATCGCCGCCTAACAGGTTCGAAATTGGACCGCGACGAAATCGCTAAGCAGTGTGCACCATTTTTTCAGAGGCTACTGCCTAAAATTAAAGCACTCAGCGTGTAAATTTGCAACATCCTTCAGGATCCCCTCAGCGAAAATAATCGATCGAAAATTTACGCTTTGGTTCCTTTTGAGAGTGCATTTTTCTCACAGGTCTTCAAACTGCCTTTTTCCAGTGGACTTCCGTCGATCTACTACCGCTCTTGTTAGGTAAGTACCGCGAAGCCACAACCAGAGATCGCTAAAGGCGCTGGACGTCTGCGTTTTCTCCTAACCCCAATCCACAACTCTTTTGGGAAATCGCGAGTACCCCGCAAAAATGGCTGGGGATACTAGCATCAATTCTGCGCCTCGATTTAGGCAAAGAAAAATAAATTTGAAACAACAGTTACGGATCCTTCGAGAGCATCATCTACCAGACAACGTCGAAGATGTTCGCGGCGACCTTCTAGGTATCGTTGATACTGGTGTTGATAAAAGTGAAGAAGATGAAAGGCATTTGCAAGCTGTGCTGAGCGCAGCCACGGTAATCACTGCTGCCAAACCCGTCGACGCCTTTATTCCCACACCAGAAGCTACTAAGAAATGGTCTGAGTACTCTAAGTTTTACACAGCTGGCTGGACAGAAACTGAGAGTTACATCAGAAGCAGCGCCACAGTTGAGGATGCTCGTGGTACTGACTACAACATGGATGAGAGTGATGTCGCCTACCTCAATTCGATGAATGCCAAGATTAAGGACGCTAAGCAGAAATGCAGTGAAGACGAGTTCGAGATGATCTGCTCGCTAATTGAGACGGTTGTCGCCGAGAAGCAACCATTTTTGGCAACAGACCCGACGCAGTTGCTGTCATACGAGGAACTGGAGCCGCACATATATGCCAAACTGGAAGAGAAGCGCCGAGCAGCTCGCAACCCGATGGCGCCTGAGCGACTGTTGCTCGAAGCCAACTCACCGGATTATGCTCCTAAGCTTACAGGATCTTCTCACCGAGCTCCTTCTGCTTCTGTGAAGGCGTTCGGTAGCAATATTTATAAACACTGGCGTCCCCGAAAGATCGCCAGTAAAGGCGGCTCGATTTTCCCGGCTTTACGTCACGAAAGTGGTTTGGCAACGGACGACACGGACCCATACGTGACCTTCCGTCATCGTGAAGTCCGTCATTCCCGTAAGACGAGGCGTACTGACCAGCAGAACAGTGGCCGTTTGCGGAAATTGCACAGCGAAATGCAGAGTGCACAATCGCTGATGGAGCTCATCCTTCGCCGAGAGAAAACGCGTCTGCAGCAGATCCAGGGCGACTTCGAAGTTTTCGAATTGAGGTGCCGGGTTAAAGCACTCAAAAGGAAACTCAATGTGGGCCCCGAGTCGGATGATAACCAGCTGCTCGTGAGTGTCAGCAAACGCAAGAGACTCGAGCAGCAGGCAGCTGTGCGAAAAGAGGCCATGGAGCGCGAACGCAAGGCCAAGATCGCGCAGGAGAGGCTCGACCGCGAGCGCGACCGACGCGATACTCGCGACGGCAGCCGTATCAGTGTTTCCGGCGGCTCGCAGGGCGATCGCAAACCTCAAGTTGCCGCAGCTTCGGGCTCGCGAATTCCAGATCTGGATCATGTCACCGTGCAACAGCAAGCTGCTGAGCGCGAGCTAGCATTACAGCAGGCCATCAGTGATAAGATTCAACAACGCCGCGATGCCGACAAGGGATGGGTCAATGTTACTGAGGACATTCGGGTTCCTCTCGTTAACTTCTTGCGGGACAGGCTGCCCTCTGGACATGATTCGACCACAGCCGATACAACCTCTAGTGGCCGTGGACTGTTTGCAAAAGCTAGTTTACCTGATGAGGGCGAAGATGATGTGGAAACGATTGAATCTCGTTTCGAAAATTACCGATCGCCCTTCTTCAGTCATACCAGCCGCACGACACGTCAAAGCGATTCGGGGCTTACAGACATGGATTTCTCATCCGTGGCACTGACCAATAGTGAGAACCTCAATTACGTGCAAGATATGCAACCGAGACTCCCGCTGCCCCTCAACTC
Source organism: Starmerella scarabaei (assembly GCA_030565305.1). NCBI lineage: Eukaryota > Fungi > Ascomycota > Dipodascomycetes > Dipodascales > Trichomonascaceae > Starmerella > Starmerella scarabaei. Next base: position 1,217,178 of record JAJMBJ010000003.1, on the reverse strand, counting down.
GCTCGATGTGGACGCTCATGACCCCGAGATCTTCACCATGCAGTCCAATGGCGAGTTGGAGCATTTCAGTGAAGTAGACTACCAGCGAAACCCGGGCAAATTCAGCGTGCCCCGTAACGTCCCCTATGCAAGCATTCGCAAACGGCAGCTCGGCCAGTTCACGTACATCGACCGTGTGCTCCCTCGCAGTGTCAACCCCCAAGCGCAGTTCTATGAGCAACACCTCCGCCAATCCACCAATGAAGCTGACGAGCGTTTAGCTGATCGGTTCAAATTTGACAGTGAAGTTGATGACAACTCGGGCTATCTGGCGGAACTTTGCGAAGACCCCGCGAAGCTCAATGGCATCGGCAAGGACACTCAGAACTTGAGGTTTAGCTCGATGCTCACTGCAAAGGCCCTCGAACTTATCGCGGATGCTGGTCTGCAACGCCAGAAGGCATTGCATGCCATGCGGCGCCGACAGCAGCTCCAGCAACAACAACGTGCAACGGCAGAAGCGCAGGCGCGAAATGCCCAGTTACAAGCACAGAACAACGTACGCATTCAGCAAGCCCAACGGGCTGCCCAGCGACAGCAGCAGCGCAAACAAAAGGCTCCTGCGCCCGTGATCAGCAAGACTACTCCTGCCCACAGCGTCAATGGCGGTGGCACGCCCAATGGCTCTAGACCCGGAACGCCGAGCGACCATGCTACTCCGGCCTCATCGGCTCCTCCGTCCAAGCCAGGCACTCCCGTTGGCGTCAAGATGCCCGGATCGCCCGCGAAGCCCAATGGATCTGATGCGAAATTCAAAGCCAACGGCCAGAAAAACGGCAGAAAGCACGAGGACAAGCTCCCACCGCAGATGCCCAAAGTTCAGGCCAATGGCTAATGTAAATATGTATTATAACTAGACTATGAGTTCCCAAGTGACTAGACGACAAGTTCCCCGATAAGTGAGCGGATCATAAACAAACTGCGCAAGGCGCGCAACCCCGTAAAATGAACCAAATCAACCGTGCTTTCGCTAATGCGTAAGGACTACAGCGACAGTAGACATTGCTAAAATTATAACCTTTATTTAGCCTTCTTCTTATCCTTCTTCTTATCCTTCTTGCGCAGACCGGCTGCGCCCTTTTTGAGCGTCTCTGTATACTCCTGCCAGAATCTGTTCAATTGATCGGCCTCCACCACTGTTGTTGCCCGTTTTCGCCTCTTTTTATCCCGGCATCCGTCACTCACTCTGAACAGTAGAGGGTACGGCATCTGAGTAGCATGCAGGACGGAATCCGCACCAGTTTTCGCCAGCCGTTTCTGCTCGAAATACACTGAGCCCTGCCCGGTGTTTGACGTCTCCAGCAGCTCCTTCAGGCTGGCCAGGAACTCATCATTTGAGACGTGCGTCATGTGAAATTTTACCCTACCGCCATTGAACTCAGCACACGCATAGACACAAACATAGTATAAACCATTGATACTGTCCGCCATTTGTAGACTTATGTTCATCCAGTCATTGTACGACACGATGGAAATTAAATGGATCGCATAAAATCACTCCAATAATGCATGATGCGTGGCCTCTTCAAGTGCTATACCACTCTATACCTCTTATCGAAATACCACTCACAGTTTAGCAGCCTCAGAGGGTCAACAGAACTCACAGTTAATCAATACCTTTCATATTTAATTATGTGATTTTAAAGCGGATCCTGACAAATTGGATCCCGGATGCAGCCTTTTAAATTTCGCTCTTCACCTCGAAGAACCGCTTGAGGTACCCGACCTGGAAGACGGCATTGGTCGCCACGAAGATGAGCTGCGCGATGCTCCACCATTTCACACGGGTGTTTGTGCTCTCGGCAGTATTACGGTGCGTGCGCTCGCGAATCCGCAGGTATTCAGACTCGTGCGCCAGGTCCTCGACAATGCGCTGCAGGACCTTGAGCTGGCCCTCCAGGGTGTCGTACTGCTCCGTGCGGAGCTCAGAGCCCCACTGGTGGTCGACGTGGAACGTAACGTCCTTCGATTTGATCGAGGAGTGCTCGTTGCTGAAGCAGAACTCGTAGCGGCCGCTGCCGCTGATGGGGATATCGGCGTTGCCGTCCGTGGCCCGGTTCAGGTTGTAGACGCGCTGCGATCCGGGCGCAAGAACGTAGAAATCGACGTCCAGCTGCTCGCTGCTCGACGGATCGCGAGTTCCGACCTGGAAGTTGATGTTGAAGCGGTCGCCGGGCTTGACGTTTTCGTAGAAACAGGCCTTGCCGTGAGCAGGCAGAAGCTCGTTCGAAGCGCTGGCCAAAGAGGCCAAGGAGCCGAGGAGCGCGAAAATACCAAATGCCTTCATTGATTAGCGGGGTACGACGCGAACTAATTTACACGTACTAAGGGTTCTAGCAGTATGGGGTGGGCAAATTTCACATGCCACAACCCACTCACCGGCGACCAACGACAGTTATTATGATCGAAATGAATTGAATGCAATTCGGATGTATTGAATGTTGCGAGTAAAGTGACCCGACAGGAGTTTATGTATTGGATTGATTGTGTACAACCCAGTGTTGTATATGGCGGGAAACTACCCACGATATGTAAGTGTGTCACGTCACTCGGTGTGGCATAACGAGCGGTGGATCTATGCAGCAATCGATTGAATTCACTCAATATGTATATTCATAGTCAACGTGAGCCGTTCGGATTTTTTTTTTTTTGTTTATTTAATAATAGGTAGATGATGTATATAACCAAGTGCGTACAGAACACGCATATCAATGCGTGTACACGGTGTATCATCATTGCAATGCAACTAAACAGCGAGAATTTAACATAGGACTATGCTATCGTTAATTTAGGAGTCGGAGAATAAATTAGCCGAGCTCAACACTTGATTCGTCGCCACTCGAAAGTGCGAAAAAAAGCAGTAATAAAAAAGTAGTCAAAGGAGCGGGTGGCGCAGACACAGTCCAGCGGCATCGCAGTCCCCTTCGCTAGTTCATGTAGTCGTTCGACAGATTCCATGTTTTGAGTGCCAAAGCAGGTAAGTCTTTTGAGGTTGTTCGATTCTATGCAGGTGAAATTTTCAGCACGGGATCAACTTCTTACTTGCGACGGTAAGCACTGCCCTCGGTGAGCTTGGCCTTGCCGCCGGTGGGCTGGCAAAGCACAGTAGCGCACGAGCCGCAAGTGACAACGGTCTGGGCGTGCGAGAACACGGTGGTCATCTGGAGACAGCCCTGGCAACGGACGTCCATGAAGTAGCTGCGGGGAGCAGGGACAAGCTGCTTGAGCTTGTGCTTCTGGGCCTCGCTCTTAGCGCTAGGGTGAAGAATATCGACAGCCAAAACCATTATGAATATGAAGTGTTGTTAAACGGATGGAGGGTCTGTTATAACTTTTTGGGTAGTCAGAAAAACTCGAGGTGCCTTATTAATTCAGGCAGGGTGGGTCGCGGGATGAGTGAAAAGTTTTCAAATTTTTCACAAAATTGGGAGATTACTAATATAGGGCCGTGGATTAGGGCCTGATCGACGACATTGGAAGCGCTCTCGAGCACACTGGAATAAGATGGAGCGTACTGGAAGTGGTGCGAATAAGTTGGAACGCGAACAATGGCCAATTGAGGTCCCTGCCGGGACAAATGAGAATATTCGACATGCAAATTTATTCATACATAAAAAAATTGATCACTCAGTGAAAATTTTGTGTTGTTTCTGGCGTTGGACGGAACGTTCCAGATATGTATCTAGGTAATCAATTTCGTACATTGTACTCAATTGAACAGTCGCTCTATGCAATTGAGGCCCTTGAGCTATGAATTTTAGACTGTGCGTAGATACATTGTATAACTCCCGTGCTCTGATACAGTCTACTTACAATTTGTTGGCACGGATACGTTCATATATCGTCTCAGTTCACTTACATTGCTTTTCAAAATGTTCATTACTTTACAGACATATCATAAATCATAATTCATTCGACTTCCTCATGGTCAATTGCATCCGCTGACACTTCTTGCTGCTGTAAAGGTGCCCCTTTACCTCCGTAAGACTTCGGAACCCAGTCTCCTAGCGATTTAGCCAACTGATCACCGTTAGCCAACACGTGGAATTTGGATACCGTCGCGGCACTGCTCAGACTGGCACCCAGTTTGAACGCCCACATCATCAGGTAAGGAACGTTCACGAAATACTTGGCGCTGAGCGTCTCGGGGTAGTACAATTGGAACATCTCGATGATCTTCTTGCTCGCCTTCCTGATCCGGCCATCCATACGCAGAAACGACACGTTCATGTAGTCATGGACCTGATCCATGCGGCTCAATTCATCCTTGGAGAAATCCAACATCGCCAACGCGCGTTCGTGAAGACCAACACGCCAGCGAATGAATTTCTCTAGCTCAGCGAACACATCTCCGGGATTTTTCACTGCACCGTAGAGGTTCCAAGTGACGACTTTGCTATCTGTTTTCGTGACGATCCCCAATTTAGCAATTTCGCCATCGAACTTCTCGCGCATGGCATCCAAAGGTTTGAACTCCTTGCGCCATTCGAGCGTTTTCACGAGCTGCTCTTTGGCCTCGGGCACTTTGCTGTCGTTGGCCTTCAAGAATTTGAGCAAAACGTTCTCGTGCGCTGCAGTCCATTGCTTGGGGTCAGTGCTGAAGTTGAGTCCGAAAATTTCCTGGTACTCAGCCTCTTCGAGCGCCTCAACAACGGCATTTTGATACTTCTCGTTTAGCTTCGACATACTTTCCCGAGTGGATGCCTCACCCTAGCCGCGAAGAGCTGAACGGAGAATGACAGTGAACCTTCGTAAGCGCATGCGGTCCACGAACAATTACACTGCACATACGTAGTAAATTGGTGATGCTAAAATAAATATTTAAGCTCTTAAAATTGTCAGTGCCCATCCCTTGAACGTGTTGCCCTTAGGACCTCTGATGTGCACGGTTCCTGGCGGTGTAATCACAGTTTGGCCATCAATGCACCACCGCCGCATTATTTCGGGCTGGTCAGCAACTTCAACGGTAAAATCAGACTGTACGCGCTCATAAACGACGCGTGGGTCCTCTATATGCTTGCCGTTGTCGTATACTTTGGTCATTATCTCCATGAGTTCTCTTTGCTGATCGGCGATGGTGGAGAACGGCTTGATCTCAAGCATGTACAGCTCATTACCGCTTTTACCTACAGCCCCCGGGGAAATGCAGAAAGTGGCCTCTAGATGGGACACGTGTGTGAACAGCAGATAAGAGTGGTGTGAGCCCAACTCAGCGTGGCGCGGGGCGCCCGAGCCAACCTGGGGGATGGAAATGTCGCCAACGTAGTCCTGCTTGCGTACTTCCAGGTTGATGCGCGCGGCCTCCTTAAATCGCTGCGTCGGATCTTCAGCATATTTCTGCCGCATCTCGGGCGTGTCGGAGTCTGCCACCAGCGCAGCGTGGAAGCCCCAACTGGCTACGACCAGGGCCTCGTAGACGGCGCCATGAGGGAACTCAACTTGGAATATCTTCAGCGGGGAAAAGTCCTGCGCAGTAGCCGTGAAAAATCGCCGGATAACATCCAGAGGCTTCGGCAACCCAATGGACGTTGCCAGGGCATTGCCCGACCCGGTGGGAATTATAACCACTCTGGCATTATATCCTGCGTTTTCGTCACCTGGCTGCAAGTTATTGACGAACTCATGCACACTGGTGTCTCCACCAATGATTACGACCGACCCAGAACTCGAGAAGGACTGCGCAGCCTCGGAAATCGACTGCGGACCCGTGGTGCGCACGTAGACGTGCGAGATGCCCAGCTCCTTCAAGATCGGCCCCAGAACATCAAAATAGTAGTCTGGGCCCTGACTCTGTGCGGATCGGCTCCCGCCGGCAGCGTTGCTGCTGTCGATGATGGTGACAGTTTTGAGAAAAAGGGGTACCGCCGAATTGCTCGCAGCACCAATGGGGTAATCGACCAAAAACTGCTTCTCATCGTCGCTAATTCTCTCGATCACCTGCTTGCAGAGTGACCAACCGAACGCCTCTCCCGAGCCGGGCCGCGGCTGCTTAACAAGCTTGAACTGCACGAAGCTGTGGGGGTTGGCGGCTTGTGGCGCTATTAGAATGGTATCCTCATTCCTCGATAACATAAAACCACGCTTTTTGAAGTGTCGCGAAGGTGGAGTTCGGATGCGGAAATGCTTTGGTGATTATTTGCGGGACCGGAAACTAGGGAAAAGCACGTCAGGGGTGGCCGCGGCGATTCATATACGACGGATACACCACCACACCTGTGGATTGATTAACCTAACCCGACTCAACAGTAGTAAGCCGCTGACCGCCTGCATACTCCCGCCGGGAACCATGCTTGGGAGTGTGGCAGGGACGGCGGAGTGGGGTACATGTACAGGGCGCGGACTAGACGCCAAGAGAAGCGTGACGAATCAGCATGAGCACGCATGGAAAGCCTGCATGGAAGTACTGCCTGAAATTGTCCACCACCGTCCAAATAATATCATAGAGTATCTTGATCAGAAGAAAACATCTTCACGTTTTTTCATTAGTTTTTAACGATGCAGTATTCCATGTTATAGCCCGTGGCAGTGAGGGTACGGCATGCCCAGATCTGGCGACGTTGTTGAGCAACAAGGGGCTGAGGAGGGGTATGCGCTTTTTTTACCCACCCGTCAACCTGCATGTATGCGTTGAGAGGAAACATTTTACCGTAGGGACAATGCATTCACCTAAATAAGGCTACATACTTCGAAACGAAATAAAATGGACTACGTAAAGCTAAGCAGCAAACTCAGCACAGTTCAAGCGAATGCGATAGTGGGCTTGGCAGTCCTCTGGATTCGGCCGTTCAATAGTCACCGCTCCTAGACTTCAGCCAGGATCGATCTTTTTTGGGTCGAATATTCACCGGATCGAAAAAAGGGTTGCGTCAACCCTCAAAGGTGGTAAGGGGCTAAGGCGACCAGATGCACAAACAATCAGTGATAACTTACATAAAAATTGACACGCTAATACCTAAGCGGGGGTTAGCGTCAATTACTTCATGAGCGGGACCGCCAGACGATCGCCTGTTCTACTGTATTGAATCGTCCTAAACAATTTTAAAAAAGTGCCTTATGGGCTCTTTAAAGTAACTAAAATAAGAGAGCCGCGAACTACCGCTGGCTCGCTCGCATTGCTACACAGTACAAGCTTGCCGGTGGGACGGTGAACTAGGGTTAGTTGTGGCGCTGGACGCTCTTTGTTTACGCGCACCGCCTCAACTAGTAGGCCCGTCGCTGGCGCAATGGGCACAACTAAGTTTATCAACTACTATCAAGTGCTCAACGTGCCCTATAACTGCACCAAGAAAGAGGCCAGGGATGCCTACAAACGCGTTGCGCTCATACATCACCCCGATAAAAGTAAGAAGGCGAATTCCGACCGGTTTCTACTGGCACAAGAGGCCAAGGATATCATTTGTGACGACAAAAAACGGCGCGAACTCGATGACAAGCTTGCCGAAGCGAAATTGGGCTCCGTGAACCCGTCCAACGGTCGGGCGGCTCCGCGGAACCAGCGCGCAAGTGCCCAGACGGCCAAGTCCGCGCCGAACACTCAGTCGCGTTCGACCTTTGCAGCCGAGAGTAAGCCAGATCCGTCCAGCTCTCGCAGTTTTCGCAGCAAACTTCAAACGGGCAAGTATGCTCACACGGCAGAGATGCCTCCCGAAACCAAAACCTCGGGCCATTACAAGGATGCACGAGCGCAGTTTGATCACCGGAAGCCTCCTACTGCAACCCCAGACGCTCAAAAGGCTGCTCGGGATGCCTTCAGAGCCCGCGAACAGGAGTCCTCGTACGACAGCTCATTTATCATGACCCCTGCGTTCGCCCGGTACTTTTCGCGGCCTAAGAAAACCCACTTGGCTGACCGGAATGAAGACCAGCCGATCCCAACTCACGCAAAGTCCTCGACGGATGGTGATTCACAACAGCAATACAATGCGCAGTCGGACTCCACCTCACATTCGAACCATACTGCACAGCCCCATGAGAGCACCAGTGTCCCCCAATCTGCACCCCAGGATCGTCCAGATGCGCAGGGCTTCCCTGGTGGCAACAAAAGGTCTGCGTCTCATCCCACTGAGCCAGATCGTGATCCCGGTGAACGCGCAACATCGTCTAAACGCAGAGCTACCTCGCAGCCGAGCCCTGCGAAACGCCAGAAAACGGTCGCGTTTAACATGGACTCTTTGAAGAACGCGCCTCCGTTCACGCAGAAACACGGCGAGACTCTCAACTTTTCGGGGTTCCACGCGACAATGCCTCCTCCGCCTGCCACCCGCCCATTTGCCAACACTACTCGTGACAGCGAGTCATCTAGCCGGCCTGAAGGTAATTTCACTGAACCAACGATCCTTCGGCAATACCAACAGTACTTGGCTGGCCAGCTGCAACAGCTGATCGCCCTCTACGAGGACACTGAACATCGATTGAATGTACAGGAGGACCCTCGCGCTAACATTGAGCACTCCATTCGAATTCTCAATGACAGTTTTCAGAATTCGGTGAAGTGCTTGAAGTATATTAATGGCGAACTTTTCGTTCCCGAGTGATTATTTATTATAGAATATTGTGAAATTACTATTAGTGTGAACCTGTGAGCTATAGCTTATACAAAATTCAAAACTCGCCTATATCGGCATGTGTCTACATCTTAATGTGCCTATTTACGGCACTCGGGCACCAAACTGGCCACCTGGCCCGTCTCAAGGAGGCTTTTGACATTATCGATGATTTCTTCTTCGAACTTGTGCCAGGCCGAGGAGGTGTGCGGGCCAACATGGGGCATCAAAAACGCGCGGTTGTTGGCCAGCAGCCTGGGTTCAATCTCGGGCTCGTGCTCGAACACGTCCAGACCAACATTGGCTATATGTCCCTCGTCCAAGGCCTCGGCAAGAGCCTTCTCGTCAATAACGGCACCACGAGCGACGTTAACAACAAACGAACCCTTCTTAACGACATTGAACAGCCGCTCCCGACTCAGCATATAGTGAGTGGACTTATTGTAAGGTACAACCATGACCACAGCGTCGCTGGTCCTCAACAACTCATCAAAATCACCCACGTATGTTGCACCAAGTTCCTGGTTTTCCGGAAGACGATTACGCTGGAAGTACTGGATTTTCTTGAAATGGAATCCTCGCAGCCTTTCGTTTACAAGCTTGCCAATGTTTCCCATGCCAACAATACCCACGGTGATATCGGAGGGACTCTGACCGTTGGTGTTGCTAGCACGCCAGTCGCCATTTTTACAAGTGTAGATGAAACTGCTGAAATTGCGAATGGCGCCCAACAACAGAAACACGGCAGTGTCTGCGGTGTCCGTCGAAGGTGCCATGGGGCAGTTCGAGACCTGGACGCCCAACTTGGCCCACAGCTCGACATCCCCGACCATATCATAACCGGCGCCTTGGTGACAAATAGCACGAGTGCCACTCTTGGCGATCTCGTGGATCATGTCCGTGGTGTACCCGTTGAACTTGCGCGATCCGGGCCAAGTGTTGACAATAACGTCAACATCGTTGTTTTTGAACTGATCCATCAACTCCTCCCGGGTGACAAAGTCAAGGTACACAACTTCACGGTCATGCTGTTTGGCATACTCTGAGAATTCCTTTCGTAGGTTGTGCACCGCACCTTTCAAAACTACAATCTTCTTCGTCATTGGCGATCGAACGAACCCTACGCACTATAACGCAGGCCCATGTGATCCAGAGTAATTTTCACCTGTGAATACATAAACCATACATGATGTTTTTATTTGCATCCCAAGCGATCTTAGTAGCATGTTATCAGCTCTTGCATACCTGTGGAACGAAATCGATTAAATGGATCTACTTGTAATATCTCAATACTACGAAACATTACGATTTCATAATATGGCCGGTGGGAAAACCTACATAACCCTATGACCGGGCTACGCTATGACAGGAACTGCGCTACGACAGCGCCTGCTGGGCTAGGAACGGGTATTCTTTGGGGACGGCTTTACGGTGAGAACATCTGTTAGGTGTGGAAACCTGATATGGTTAAGGGAGGATCTCTGGGTCCCGTCATGAATAAATAGGGTACTCTAGGGTACTCTACTAAGTGGTGTAAACATGCGGATTCTCTCCAAATGGGCCGTGCTCTCCACGGGCGTGCTGTTCCATTTGGCGTTCCTCATGTCAATCTTCGACATCTACTTCGTGTCGCCTCTGGTGCACGGCATGCGGCATTTCCACTCGGCCAACCCCGAACCGGCCACGCGTCTGTTTCTTATTGTGGGCGATGGTTTACGCGCCGACAAGTTCTACGAGCCGCAGCTCCACCCCAACTCGGGCGAAATGGAGGTTTTGGCACCATATCTGATGAAAAAAGTGGGTCAGGCCGAAGCAATGTCGGGAATTTCCCACACGCGAATGCCCACCGAGTCGCGTCCGGGACACGTAGCGCTGATTGCCGGGTTCTATGAGGACGTCAGCGCTGTAACGAAGGGCTGGCAAACAAACCCAGTGGACTTTGACTCGGTGTTCAACCAGTCGTCTCACACTTGGAGTTTCGGCTCTCCGGATATCCTGCCGATGTTCTCAATTGGTGCCACGCCCGGTGTGGTGGACATGGACTGCTACGACCACACGTTCGAGGACTTCACGCGCTCGAGTATCGATTTGGACAAGTACTCGTTTGACGGCATCAATGCTTTGTTCGATGAAGCTGCCCAGAACTCTACTTTGGACTCTCAGCTGCGGGCGCCGGGGGTTGTCGTGTTTCTGCACCTTTTGGGCATCGACAATGCAGGCCATTTCAAGCGTCCTTATTCGGCGGAGTACTACGACAATATCAAGTGGGTTGATGCCGCCGTCAAGCAGTTCGAGCAGCGTGTAGAACAGTTCTACCAAAACGACAAGAAAACTGCGTTTGTATTCACGGCCGATCATGGCATGAGCGACCTGGGAAGCCACGGTGACGGTCACCCGGATAACACCCGCACGCCCCTAGTGGCCTGGGGCGCCGGCGTGCGAAAGCCGGAAGCCAACGAGATCATGCAGGCAGATGTGCAGCAGGCCGACATTGCGAACTTGATGGCGTACCTGGTAGGACTCAATTACCCGGCGAACACTGTCGGCGAATTGCCAACACAGTACATTGACGCTTCCCCGGAGACGAAGGCTCAGGCTCTGGCGGCCAACGCCGACACGATTGCGGAGCAGTACTTGGTCAAGCAGAGTCGCGTGGCGGCTGCGCAAATGAGATTTAAGCCTTTTCCTCAGCTTTCAGGCAGCCAATCTGTTGAACTGAGACGCGCGCATATCCAGCAGTTGTTGGCTGAGAAGCAATGGGACGCTGCGATTGTAGAGGCAGAGAGTCTGATGACCGAGGGCTTGAAGGGGCTGAGGTATTTGCAGCAATACAACTGGCTGCTGCTTCGAACTTTGGTTACTCTGGGATTCTTGGGCTGGATTGCGTTTGCATTGACGAGTTTCCTGCATTTGTTCGTCGCTCAAGAGGTGCCTATCCAGCGCAGTGTTTGGGTTTCGTCATTCTTTTTGGCAGTATTTGCTGGTCTTGTGGGGTTGCTGCAGTCGCAGAAATCACCGCTCAATTATTATTTGTATGTTCTGTTTCCATCGTTGTTCTGGTATGTTGTTGTGAGCAACTACCGCATCTGGAAAGTCGGCTTGGCCAAACTGTTAAATGGTCCAGAGGCCAAGAGGATCAGCATCAGTTGGTCGCAGGCGTTCAATGTGCTTTTAAGTGTGGCTCTATTGGAAGGTATTGTTCGAGGGTACTTCCATCGTGAGCTGTTCAGTGTCATGCTGTTGGTTGTGTTCATCCCGTGGCCGTTCATCTCGGATTGGCGTACGGCATTGGCAGTGTGGCCTACCACGCTACTCTGGATCGCCAGTTGCGCCGCGCTGGCGGTTTTTGGCACTTTACCGGTCAATAAAGTGGAGAATATCCAGCTGATCACAGGCAGTGGGCTTGCTATGACGGCATTGTCGTTAGTGTATATGATCCATTTGGTGCGAAATATCAGAATGACTACCGTCACGATGGTAACCTCGGGATTCCAGCTAAGCTTGATTATCCTGGCGAACATTGTCACCAGCCGCTCCGTTGAGAGCCTGAGTGCTGACCGTGGACTGCCCATTGGCAGTCAGTTGATGGGCTGGATGACTCTGCTGTTCTCTATGTTGATACCGTTCATGCACTCGTTGGCACCAGTGCCGGACTATCGGTTTAGGATATTGAATATCTTCATGCTGTTCAGCCCGACGATGATTATCCTCTCCATCTCGTACGAGGGATACTTCTATGTGGCATTTGCACTACTGCTGTACGCGTGGCTGCAGCTGGAGACAGCACTGGCTGATGCGCATGACCGCAGATTGAACAAAACTGATATTAAAGCTAAGGGAACACGGCCCTTGACGCTGGGTACGTTCAGATTAGCATTGACTTTCCTCTTCTTCACTCACATTGCATTCTTTGCCACAGGTAACATCGCCTCCATTTCCTCGTTCTCGCTAGATTCAGTGTACCGGTTGATCCCTATTTTCAACCCGTTCAGTATGGGCGCACTGCTCATTCTCAAAATCCTCGTCCCGTTTGTGCTACTCAGCGTGGTTTTAGGCATCATCAACTTGCGAGTACGGCTCCCCCAGTATGCGCTCTTCTCTATGGTACTTGCCGTGTCTGATGTCTTGTCCCTGAACTTTTTCTACATGGTTGTTGATGAGGGCAGCTGGCTGGATATCGGCACGGGTATCAGCCACTACTGCATCTGCAGTATGTTGTGTTTGTTTTTGAGTCTCATCGAATACCTCAGTGCCGCTCTGGTCAGTGGTGTGGAAATTTAAATATAAATTACAAGAAAATTATCTAATTGAAAAGAGTTCTTAACTGTCTTCTTTCCGTTTTTTACGCTCAGACTCGTCAAATGAGCCCTGACGCTTTTCAGAGTTTCCGAAGCCTTCTCCTAACGGGGTGAAGCTGTTGCCGAAAGGATTACCGAAAGGATTAGGATTTGATGGCTGGAACGGAGGGGCATTAAATTGAGCCGGTTGAAAAGGAGCAGAATTGAAGGCAGGCCCACTTGGCTGGAAAGCAGACTGGCCCGGTTGGAAAGCCGCAAAGCCGAGTCCAGCGAATGGATTAGGAGTCTCAGCCTCACTGTGTGCTTGCTCAATACCGGCCTTCGATTCGGGTGCAGGCAGCGCCGGTAGTCCTGCAGGCGTCTGTTCTTCCCTATCTTCCGGATCGACACTACCACCTTTCAAGCGCCTGATTTTATTCCGCTGGTCTTGGATCTCTTCCTGCAGGTTCTTAATCTCCTCTTGCAGCTTACCGATCTTAGTGTCCAGCAGCTTGGCCCGGATTTTGGCCCGATTCGTGGCTCGCTCTTCACCCCGTTGCTCGGCCTCTGACGTTGCCCGCTTCAGCTTCTCGTCATCGGGGTCACCACCTGCCATCGCAGCAATGGACTTCTCAAACAATTGAATGATCGCCGGGGAACACTGAGTTTCCAGAAAGCTTCTCAGCTCTTCAAGGGTTGACGTCTCGGGCGGTGGCAACAAAGGCTTCTCGAACTCCTTGCGCAACTCTTCACGAATTGTCGATTCGAGCCGCGCCTCAATTTGCGGTTCGAGTTCACTGCGAAGTTCTTCTCTTAACTGATCGCGAGTTTGGTCATTCATTTGATTTGGTTGATGATCCGACATCTCATTACGAAGCTCATTACGAACTTCGCCACGAACCTCGTCCCGAACCTCGTCCCGAACCTCGTCCCGAACCTCATCACGAACCTCGATTCGTACTTCAGCGCGCAGCTCATCACGCACCTCCGCACGGACCTCGTCGCGCAGCTCAGTGCGCAACTCGCCACGCACCTCATCCCGAATCTGTCTTTCCCTCTCGGGGTTCTCCTGGGGTGCCGCATCCCTCGCCTCAATCAAGCTGTCCTCTAGGTCGTTCACTTTATTAATGAGTTCCTCGATCCGCTTTTCGGCTGCTTCAGACTGGTGTGAAGCCTCAGACCGAGCTCGGGCCAGCGACTGCTCGTTTTCAGTGCTGCGGCGTTCAGAATCAGTAACTAACGATCGAAGCGCTTCGAGTTCGCGCTCCTTAACGCTCAGTTCCTGCTGAAGCTGTTCGGCCCGTGATTCATTTTCGCGGACACGACTCAGAGCTTCATTATAACTGCGCTCAGCCATCTCTGCATGCTCGGTGACTTGCACGATTCGTTCATTGGCTTCGTCAAGATCCTTTTGCGTTTGTGCTAATTGTACATCTCCACGCACAGGTACATTCTGAGCGACCCGCGCCTCTTTGAGTTCCCGTGCGTGCTCCTGCTGCTGCTGAGCCATCTCTTGTTTGGCCCTCTCAGTAGTGCGAGTAGCCTCGGCCCTGGCATCGGCCAAATCAGCCATGAGCTGGGACTCTCGGTCTTTCAGCTCGCGATATTCGCGCTGTGAGTGGGACAAATTATGCTGCAATTGCTGCAATTGCTGCTTAGAGTCGCCAAGTTGTTGCTGAAGGGCAGTGGAGTTGCTCTCAAGTCGTGCCACTTTGACTTGTTCAGCCGAAAGCTGCTGCTGCACAGCATGCAAATCGTCACGACTCTGGCTGCTCTCGAGTTTCGCGTCATGCAAATGACCCTCGAGCTTCTCGATCTGGACCTTGAGCAATGCAGCGGTTTCGTCGCTACCAATGGCCAGCGAGTCGCGAGTATCCGTAGTATCGAACATTCGCCGGCGGTGACCTGCTAGCTGACTCTCCAACTGCTTGACGCTCGATCGGAGCACTTCATTCTCCTGCGCACGTTGTTCACTTGAGATGCGTGCCTCTTGAGCCTGTTCGGTTGCCTCCAGAGTCTGCTGCTTCAGCATTTTACATTTGTCCTGCAAGGACTCCAAAGCCCGCGCGGCAGCCTCCAAATCGTCCACATTTTCGCGGCGAGCTCCACTCAGTGCCACCGCGGTGGAGTCGCCCGTGGGGTCGATCTGGTGCGCCAATGCTCGGCAGGACCGCAGAAGTGCCTCGTTCTGGAACTGCAGGCCAGCAACATCCTTGAAGATCAGTAGCCTGTCTGTGATCACTTGCTGACCGTTCATTTCCGAAGAGCTGGTGTGGTTCGCGCGGTCGAGTTCTTCCTCGTGCTCGCTTTGCGCGATTTGCGCCCTGAGTCGCATCATCTCTTCTTCGTCAGCTGGAGTCATAGGCGATTCGTTGGCTGACGCTAGGAGTTTGTTAGTGAGCACGACTAGCAGTTGCCGCCGCAGGTCTGTCAACAGAGATTCAGTGAGCTGCTCCTGGATCGCCAGATCGCGGGCCTGGCGCTGCGAGGCCCTCAGGCGCCGCTCCAAGTCGCTGCGTAGGCGCTCGTGCTCGGCCGTCTCAGAGTCGACCTTCTCCAGCCGCTCAAGTGCCTCCTCGTAGGCAGAGGTGAGCTGTAGAATCTCGGGCTCTTTACGATCCAGATCAGCGCGGATAGCATCCATCTCCATCGACAGTGCGATGTATTTCTGGCGCCAGAAGTCGTCGGTTTCCTCCGCGAACTCCTCCTGGGGTGGGGCTCTCAGGGCCTGCGCCTGAACGTGCAGCTCCGCGCGAGCCGTGGCGGCCTCTTCAGTGGCGACATTGAGCTCCTCGCGAAGCTGCTCCACTTGCATTTGCATGCGCTGCTCGGCGCGGGTGGCTCGAGCCGCCTTGGCGTCGGACTCAATGTTGGAGCGTTGCAAGTCAGCGACCTTCGCCCTCAGGTCGTTCAGGTCGGCGGATTGGCGCGTGAACCGGTCCTTGAGGGTCTGGAAGTCTTTCTCCTTGGACTCAGCCGCCCTCTGGTACGAATCGGCCCGCGACTTCTCCTCGTTGACTCTCACGAGCAGGGCCGTGCGGTCGCGCGTCTGCGACTGCTGCAGGTCCTGCAGGGCCCTCGAATCCGTCTGTGCGCGGGTCTCGAAGACGCGCTGTTCGTGCAGGGCCTTATCAGCCTCCAGCTTGGCGCGGTGGAGCTGCCGTTGGAGCTGCCACTGCTCGTTCTCCAGCTCGAGGATCTGCGCCTTGAGATGCGCGATCTGGGGTGAACCCATCTCCTGCATTACCTGGAAGGCGCTGGCTGCCTCAGGGTGACCGCTGTCGCTGTCATCCATGCTGTCGCTGTCCTGGTTGGCGTCTAGGGGCTCGTCTTCTGCTTCCGCGTCCTCGTCTTCTGCTTCCTCGTCTTCCGCCTCTTCGTCTTCCGCCTCTTCGTCCTCGATCTCGTCGTCCTCGGCTTCGTCGTCCGCAATTTCTTCTCCGTCACCGCCGATTCCCATAAAGTGGTTCGCCCAGTTGCTGTCCATCGCGATATCCTGCGACGGCGCGCTGACCATCGGCCGCACCGTCAGCGGGTTGGCAAGCACCTGGCCGTACGCCGACTGGCTCGGCACGGGCTGCATGTCCACCACCTCCAGGCTGCCGCTGGAGTGCTCGTTGTCGTCGCTCTGGTGCCAGTTGTCCTCCTCGGACTGGCCGTCGTCGCGACGCATGGTGATGATTACAAAGCAGATCCACCGAAATGTCAGGACCGCGCACCACTATGAAGTACAGTATAATTTAGCTATGTTAATCCTGTTTCGCGTGCACAATTGCACGGCTAATACGCCGGTAGAAATCCTGTGCCATGTAGAGCGGGATCAGAAGGTACGGCACGTACAGACCTACCAAATGCAGTCGGTGGCCTAGGGGCAGCTCGCTGACGGCTACCTCCGCCAAACACGCCAGCGTGGTGGTGCTGGCCTCGACGCCGTACACTAGCACCGCGGGCCAGACGCGCTTATTTCCCTTGTACAGATCGTGGGCGGCCCACACGAAAAAGGGCGTTTGCAGCAGCAATTCCACCCACACGAACGTTCGGAGCCAGACGGGCCGTGCGCTCACCAGCGGATCCTCGTTCATGGCCATGTGCAACCCGAGCATCTTGCGCTGAACGCCGAGGGTCCATGCATCGGGCAACGCGATCGCTGCGTCGATGAGCAGCGTGATCACGACGTGGATCACAAAGTACGCGATGTAGAACCTGTCCATGATGAGTAACGCCAAACAGTCACCATTCAAGTCAATGCAATCTAATACCATTTATGTATTTATGTAGCGCAATGCCGGCTAAACTTACGCCTTGGCGTGACGCAGCAGCACGTCGCGGGCCTCGTTGATCTTCGTGGCGAAATATGTCGATCCGCCCAGATCCGGGTGGTTCATCCGCATCACTGTGCGGTGTCTTTCGTTTATTTGGGCCCGGGACGCGCCTGGTGGCAGTTCCAGGATCTGCAGCGCCTCGCTGAACGTCATTGTGTCCATGAACCCGCCGGGCAGAAACTTCGCCTGGTACTTGCGGTCGTCGAACCGTTCCCGGTTTCTCTTGGCGGCAAAAGCCTCGGGTGGCATAGCCTGCAGCCTCCGCAACGCCCGGTAGGCCGCTCGGCCGGTGCCTATTGCAGTCAGCGCCGCCAGTCCGGCCAGAATGGGCAGCACCATCCAGTCAGCACTGACTAGGGAGCTCGAGGATATATAATTCGGAACCGATGATTCAAAAATTTATCGCATTTAAAATAACTATTTGTGGTGTGCCAAATGGCTGCTGGGTGGGTTCCTGGACAAATTGGATATATACGTTTACGATTGAGCTAAAGTTGGTGTTCTCATTTCCAGAACCAGCCCGAGTCGGGGCCATTGGAGGTCGTCTCCTTCACAAACGCCGTGCCGTCCGCGAACCTCTGCACGAGCTTCGTGCGCGTCTCCAATGAGCCGTCCGGCAGCGTGACGGTTTGCGAGGTGGAGTTCTGGCTCACAACCGGTTTCCCGCGGGCCTCCTGTTCGGTCAGCAGCCGGGGCCGGTCCGATCCGGGGAAATCGCGGCTCGAATTACGGCTCGAGGCCGGCGTGGCGGCTTGCTGCTTCGCTTGGGCGTTGAGCAAGTTGCGCTGGTATTCCAAAAACCCAGTATAGTCCTTGAACGACTTCAGATTCTCGGGAACGGGGTGGTCCTTGGTGACGCACCGCCAGAAACCGTCCTCAGTCCACAGCGAAGAGCCCTGCTTAGCCAGACACGCACTGTACTGCTGCACGGAGGGGGCCGCGTAAGCGGTGTTCTCGTCCTTGAACTTGCGCACGAAGTTTGTGATCTCGTCCAGGGACTGGGTCATGGAATTCACGGTGGATTTATCCAGCTTGAACCACAGGTTGTTCGCGGTCGAATTGACCCAGTCCGCGATGTCCTGGACGTTCAATTGCGTGATGTCTTTGACTTGAGATGCGTCGACGCTGTCGGAGTTATTGCTGCCTTTGCCGGGGAACCACATGGGCTGTCTGATGGGGTCTTTGTTATTTCACGGTGGCGGATGGAAAGTAGGCCAGGGTTGTGCCTTGTGCTGGGACCATGGCGATCAGGCTCCGCCAACTGAGACTATTCGTGCCACATTAATAGAATCTGAGTGGTAAGTCTATTATATAGTCATTTAAAGCATTTATAATATGAATTAGCAGGGCCAGCGAATACCAAGTACGTCCAACACCGGCCCCATGCTACATGCATTACCCCAGTGAGGGCTGAGTCAGCATGCTATCGCGTTGGGAGGGGTTATATTAGGGTGCATGTGGGTCGACGTGTACTAATGACATTTTTCGACGATTTGAAGTGCAGCTTCGTGGACGTGCCTGTCTCCGCCGACAATGAGATTGGCACTACTGAGTTCCTCGAGGCGTCCGAGGGCCTTCGCGATATGTTCAACTTGTTCAACAGCGCGGCCTTTTCTCCGGTCCAGAGTGACATGACCGGCAACATCGCGAAGATCCGGACGCGCAGCGAGGAGCTGGGCGCGCAGGGCAAGACGCTGCAGCAGGTTGTGCTGAGCGAGGCCGCCCAGAAGAAAAAGGACGCGACCCAGGGCCTTCTGTGGCTCACTAGAGGCCTGCGGTTCACCCTAACGGCCATGGAACGCAACGTCGAGGACCCCAACGAGGAGCTGGCTACCTCTTTTAGCAAGGCCTATAATGCGACGCTGTCGAAGTACCACTCGATGTTCGTCAGACCAGTCTTCAAGCTGGCAATGAACGCCTGCCCGTACCGCAAGGATCTGTACGAAAAGCTGGGAAGTCCTCTCGAGAAAGTGACCGAGCAGCTGAAAGCGTGGCTCAAGGCTTTGCACAGGATCGTTGATATCATCGAACAGTTCCTGACCACAGGAAACTACACAAAGGGTATGTAAAAAAGGTATATATATGAACAGTTGTGACTATTCTATAGAATTTCTGATTCCGGCTGTACTGTTTGCTACGTATTGAAGAATCACCGATCGATGTGACTGTGGACCGATCAATGCAAATGTGGTGAATGCGGTATATTCACCCTGGTGGCGGTAGGGCACGGTATGTGCCGCTTCATGATATACAAAGGTCAAGAGACCATTCGGCTCGAGCACCTCCTCACACGGCCCGCACACTCCATCATCAACCAATCGTTCGACAGCAGGCTGCGAATCGATATGCGAAGGCCCATGAACGGCGACGGGTTCGGCGTTGGGTACTACCCCGACGACGCCGAGCCCGAAGAGGAGAAGGGCCCCTGCGTCTACTGTGCCACCACCCCGGCCTGGAACAACTTGAATTTGGAGCGGATTGCCAGCAAAACGCACAGCAAAATGGTGTTTGCCCACGTCAGAGCCTCGACTGCGGGTGTTCTCTCGGAGACGAACTGTCACCCGTTCATGTACCATACTCTGATGTTTATGCACAACGGCGGGGTCTCATACTTCGCGGAAATCAAGCGCAAGCTCATAACGCATATCCACGAGAAGTATTTTCTGTTCATCCAGGGCGGAACTGACTCTGAGGCTTGTTTTGCATTGTTTTTGGATCTGCTCGAAAAAGAGGGCGTGGACCCAGCGAGTCCTCGGGGCCACTTCCCGCATGAATGCATGGAGCGCGCGATGTCTAAAACAATCGAGCTGCTCGTCAAATGGTCGCTGGAGGCCGCCCACAGCATGGGTGTGACCGATCCGGAACCTTCACTGCTCAATTTCGCAGTGACCGATGGCGAGTCGGTGATTGTGACGCGGTACATCAGCTCCAAAAACCAGGAGGCCGCCTCTTTATATTATAGCACCGGCACGCGGTTCTTCGAGTACGCCCCGGGCCAGTACAAGATGGAACGGTGCCATCGGTTGAACTCAATCGTGATGGTGGCATCTGAACCGTTGACCTTTGAACGCTCGGACTGGATTTCTATTCCCACAAATACGCTGCTGGTGATTCGAAAGAACCCCAGCGTACTCATTAAACCGATTCGAGACCAGTTTTACGATTCCGACCCGACAAAGATGCGGAGCAGCGAGCTTATGCTCAAGAAGGGCTTGGCCTCTCCGCTTGTGGAGCCTTCTCCCAGAAAACAGCTCGGGTCCCAGAGGGGCGTTCCGCCATTGGGCCGCGAGGGGAGGAAATTGGGCACGCAAACTGTTTGAGGTACAAGCGTACTCAGCTGCTACAAGTATGGTAATTAAGTTATTGTGTAAAATTTACAACAGAGCAGCAAATGATAACTGAATTAGTGCATTCAATGCATGTAGTTATTTCCTAGTACCTATTTCTGAGTTGAGGGTGTCTCCAGCGATTGCGCGGATAATTGCAATCTGGTCAGCGTGCGGTTATCAGGGTAGGGCCAGCATGCTTCCGGCAACTAGTATTGATACCGAACTCGTTAAATGGGCTCGAGCTAACTTGAAGCGGATCCCCGAATATGAAGGTGAATATTACGATCAGAAAATCAGCGGTATGCTTGTCCAAGGCGACAAGTATTCGTGGGAGTACGAGACCTACGTTAAGCAAAAGGCTCGGGACTACGAAAAGATCGATGTCAACCAGTTCGATAACTTCAAGGAGTTTCTGAAGGCACGCCAGAGCTATGTCAAGAAGCATTTATTTGGGTTGGTGGAAGACAAGGCGACTGTGGAATCGCCGGTGCACATCAATTTCGGTTACAACATTGCCGTGGGCAAATCGTTCTACTGTAACTTCAATTGCACATTCTTGGACTGGAGTATCATCAAAATTGGTGACAATGTTGCAATTGGACCCAACTGCACACTGACGACGGTGAACCACCCGATCGATGTTGATGATCGTGTCGGGTACAGGGGGCTCTTCAACTTCCCCATCGTTATAGATGACGCTGTGTGGATCGGAGCAAATTGTGTTATATTATCGGGGGTTCACATTGGTGAAGGTGTTGTGGTGGCAGCTGGTTCGGTCGTGACGAAGAGTGTGCCTCCCCACGTAGTGGTCGCTGGTAACCCGGCCAAGATTATTTCTCAGGCGAAAGGCCGGAAGCTGCCCATTGCTGAGGAGCCACGGGTTTCTGATGAGAAGATAGCTGCTGAGGCTCTAGATCAAGTCAAGCATGATTAATAGTGCTGTTTTATTCTACCTATGCTATTCGTAGTTAATTTCACCCATGCCAAGCCGCAGTTTGTCGATCGTCACTTGGATATCTTCCCAACTGAAAGAGAGTGCGTCAAGCTTTATTTAGAAGAGGTTAGATTTTTAGCTATTCAACGCAGTGCTTCCAATATTATATGCGAAGCCATAATCCTTAACGTGCATATGCCCTAGCGCAATGACCTCATTAGCCTTCCAATCCCGTGACTGATAATGAATAGATTGCGATCCTAGTAAAGCTCAATTATAAGAGACGTAGCATAGCTATTCTAATCGCTATGGATGACATCAAAGTGTCTTTAATCGGTTGCTTGGATCCGATCTTGACCTTCCCTGCTTGCCCATGCGCTGTTGGGGGTGGGCTGGTTATACGTTCCAGAACGGGAGTAGTAGCTCTCCAGTACCGCTGCCTGGGTCAGGGACCGTCTCAGCCATGCAGTGAATTGGGACCATGGCTGTGAAGTTCTGCGCATCCTCTGATGAACCCTTAACACCGCACAACTAAATTACCCTAAGCCAGCGTATATAGAGATGAAGATATGCATTCCACACATTGTCTCACGTGAAAGAGACTTCTCGACATGCACAATACACCGCTCCCGCTGTTCGAGAAGTCACAAACCAGCGAGTTCAAGGGGAATAATGGGTGGTCAGTAAAAGCAGTTCGAATATTTGTGAGGCGGCGCTCGCCCACGTACATCATGAAACGGGTGCTTTTGCTCTTGGTGCTGATCTACCTGGTGATCAAGTTTGCCGTCAACCCGCACAGGTTGGGCGATCCCATCCTGAGACCGGCACCCATAAAATTGACTCATTCAAAGAGCCTAAATACCACCGAAGAGGAAAAATTGTACGACTATTACAACTTTGCCGAGCAGACGAGTTCACGACTCTATGCAGCTCACCATGGCGAAAGGCTGCTCATTTTGATGCCTCTGCGGGACGCTGAGCCCGTTATGGACATGATGATGAGCCATTTGAGGAACCTGACATATCCGCATGCTCTTACGGATCTTGCATTCCTGGTCTCCGACAGCCAGGACAACACATACCAGCAGCTGCTGACCCACATCGATCAAATACAGAACTTGGGACCCCCCGAACTCCGATTCAGCTCAATTCAGGTCTATGTTAAAGATTTCGGAGCAGTTGTGGGCCAGGGATTTGATGATCGCCACGGGATTGGCGTGCAGGCCGAACGACGCAAATTAATGGGCCGGGCCCGTAACTGGCTGCTGTCTTCGGCACTGCAGCCGTACCACAGCTGGGTGTACTGGCGAGACGCTGATATCGAGACCAGTCCGCCGTCGATCATCCAGGATATGATGCAGCATAATCGCGATGTTCTTGTACCCAATGTCTGGCGGCCCTTACCGAGCTGGCTAGGCGGGCAGCAGGCATATGACCTTAATTCGTGGCAGGAGTCTGCTACTGCACTGGATTTGGCTGCTACAATGGGCGTTGACGAGGTAATTGTTGAGGGATATGAGGAACTGTTCACGTATCGAGTGCATCTGGGCTACCTCAGAAATCCAGCCGGTGGTGGAGATGAGAGCGAAATCTTGGATTTGGACGGAATTGGTGGCGTGAGTATTTTGGCTAAGGCCCATGTGTTCCGCGCGGGGGCGAACTTCCCAGGCTTTGCATTCTTAAATCATGCTGAGACCGAGGCTTTTGGGAAAATGTGCCGCAAGATGGGATTTTCGGTCGCTGGACTGACGCAATATACAGTTTGGCACCGCTACGAGCCTAGTGAGCAGGACAAGGAGATCATGAAGGCCAGAATAGAGCAGGGACTTGATCCGTACTAGTGACTTTTGAGGGTGCATTGCCACCAAAATAATATTTATTATGTAGTAATGTCTAATGTACACAATTTTATTCCTCGATCTCTAATGGCGGAGGAAGCTGCGCGAATGTCAAGTATGATGTGTGGCTCTTGATCTCAGTCTCAGACCAAGAAGTTGGCTGCCAGTTGTACCCAGCGTCACCTTCCCTGATACGAATACTCTTGCCCCAGGGGTTATATACTTCGGGGTTGTCGTAGTCTCCGCGCATTAGCTTGACTTCGTCCTCATTCCATTCAGCTTCAGGGGTCTCCTGGACCTCCCGTTTCCTTTTTCGGCGGTTCAGACCCATGGTACGGCGTTTACGAACATCTCGCAAAATATCCAGTGCTTCGTCAACCGTTCGTATCATGGTATTATGGCCCTCCCACCGACGGGCTTGGTTCTCGACCATTTCAATGGACCTGAAACCGTTCAAAGTAAGCGTTTCCACTGTCTTAGCTACTTGCTCAATACAGGGACTAAAGCAGCAGATATTCACAACTTTGGTGCGGTCAAGGCAGCCTTCCTCGAGTAAAAACGGGATTGCAAGCCAAGGCGCCGGCAAGTCCAGGAAAACCGCCGTGGCCATTGTCGGTTCAGAAATGGCGAATCCGTCTTCACAAACATTTCGGTGAGTTGGATGAACCACTGAGTCGATTTTATGTTTCTTAAATTCCTCGCTGGCCTGTAAAAATCGGTCTTCATGGTATTCATACGTCCACACCTTGCCTTTACCATCCAGGCTTGACACTGTACGAGCCAACGCATGAGTGAGAGCAGCTGATCCGGTACCAGCTTCGATGACCTTACTATTGGGTCGAATGCCCAAACGATGCACGATGTAGCTGGCATCGGGGCTATAGACGATCTGGGTACGATGGGGTAAAGACAGCGCCCACAGCTCCGGGGTTGGTTTTATCACATGAACAAATCCGCGGCCCGTTAGGGACGGCAATTGAGCACCAAAGCGCTGTCCAATTATATCATCGTGGCGGAATGGGCCGAATTTAGTCTGCAACGTCTCACCGGACTGCATCCAGACCGGTTTGATCATAGTTCTGGAGACCCAAATAATTACCAGGTCGCCATCCTCAATCACCTTTTTGGTATCTAGGAACATCTTGTTCTCGAGGAAAGTATATTTCCTAAGTTGTTCGCGGGAGACTTTGGCGGACAGCCTTGGCGTGGTCTGGGGCTGAAAAAATTAAGTAAGCCCAATTTTATTTTCAATTTACCATGGCCAAACGCGCGGCCAAAAAATCTGCCAAGGCAAGTCGTGAAAGGGCATTGAACGCGTTTGACACTGCTGCAGATGATGACTATTATATCAAAGGTCTTAGGCAACAGCAGGACATTGATTTAGAGCATATTTCCGATGAACGCATCAGAGATTTGCTCAGTAACGTAGTGAATCCCGAGGACGATGAAGAAATAGATAGCGATCTGGCAATGGGTTCCGATTCGGATATTTCTTTGGGTGAACCGGACAGTGGAGACGAGGATCAATGGGGGGACAGCTTCGACGAGTCTGAGCTGCTTCCTCTCAGTGAAGTTTGGGATGCCAATGAGGCCATTGATAATGACGAGCCCGTGAAAGCTCCCAAAAATAAAGTAAAAGGTCAGGCGTCAAAAGAGAGTGACTACGGGAACGATGAAGAAGCTATTGATGAAGAGGTTAGTGACGAGGTCAGTGAGGAATCCAGCAGCGATGAAGCCGACGATGAGAGTGAAGAAGATATCGGCCTAGAAATGAGTGACAGCGATAGTGAAGACGAAATACAGAATGCAGCCCTGCAGCAGGCTATCAAAAGCGTCACTGGTGGCCAGAATCTTGGTCCCGCCGGTACTCGATTGGCACAGGCTGGCGAAGAGAATCCTTTTGCACTACCTCAAAACGCTCAAAGCACAGTTGAGCTTGCTGATCTTGCTCCCCAAGCCGTCACTAAAGCCAAGACCCTGGCAGTACCTGCCCCCAAGCGTGTCCAGGACCGCAGTGACCGCAGTGCTGCCTACGAACTGGCCAAGGGCGAGCTGGATAAATGGCAGGATGTTGTGCAATCCAATCGCCAGGCTGAGCATTTGCAGTTTCCTATGAACCCGGCCCCCGAGATGGAAATAGCGTCCCCGTTCACCTCTACAGGTGGGGGTAACGAGCTGGAAGATAAGATCAATTCGATTTTGCAGACCAGCTCCCTCGCTGATGAGAAAGATCTGGCCACATTCGAGCAGATGGCACCGTCTAAGTTGTCTATTGAAGATCTGCGTAAACGGCGCCAAGAACTACGATACATGCGTGATCTTATGTACAGAGAAGAACAAAAGGCCAAGCGGATCAAGAAGATTAAGAGCAAGTCTTATCGCAAAGTGCACAAGAAGGAACGCGAGAAGATGGCTGAGCTGGATGAGGAAGACCACAGCGACACTGAACAACAAGAGAAAGACCGCGCGCTGGAACGTGCTACTTTACGCCACAAGAGCAACTCTAAATGGGCCAAACGCATGCTGGATCAGGGAATGACTCGAGATGCTCATACTCGTGCTGAACTTGACGAGATGCTGAGGCAGAGCGATGCACTCAGGCAGAAAATTAGAGGTAATGAAGAGGATAGCGAAAGCGATTTCGCTGGGTTCGATGACGACGCTGAAGATACAGCGCCTAAGAAGGGCGTGCTGGCCATGAAGTTCATGCAGGATGCCGAGAAGAGGCACAAAGAAGAGAACAGGAGGATGATGGATGACTATGAGAGTGAAGACGAAAACATTGGCAGAAAATCTTTCAACCCTGCTGGCGAACAGCTTAAGCAGGATTTGGAAGATGAGGATGATACTCGTCCCAAGCAACCCAAACAACAAAAGCGGGAACGGGTGGATGTTGGCGATGAGACCGTTGAGTTTAGGCAAGTCCCCAGGCCCGAAAAACGATCCCGACAGGCTATTCAAGCCCCTACTAGCGGCCCCGAGAACCCATGGCTTGATGCCGCCGCACGTGCTACAACCCCCAACACCGTCAAACTCGCTGCAAGCTCAAAATCTGACCGGCAGCAACCCAAGACCATCGCTATCGAGAACACATTCGGCGACGGTCTGGTCCGCGAGAAAGATTTGACGTTGCAGCAGCAGGATCTGGTGGAGCAGGCCTTTGCTGGTGACGACGTCGTGGCTGAGTTCGAGGCCGCTAAACGCGCTGAAATTGATGAAGACGGCGACAAGGAAATCGACGAGACTCTGCCCGGCTGGGGTTCCTGGAGCAACGAGAAGCCCCGTATGCAGAAGATCAGGAAAGTGGCCGGCATTAACGAGAAACAGCGCAAAGACTACAAGAAGCAGAATGTCATCATCAACGAGAAACTCAATAAGAAGGCCGCTAAATACACAGCCAGTGCTGTGCCCTTCCCCTTCGAGAACAGGCAGCAATACGAACGGTCGTTGCGGATGCCTATCGGACAAGAGTGGGTATCTAAGGATACGTTCCAGAGGCAGACCAAGCCCCGCGTCTTGGTCAAACGCGCCAGTATTATCGACCCTTTGAAAAAGAAGAGCTCATAATCAGCACCGTGGTTCGTTGTAGCCACACATGTCCCCGTGGCTGTAATACACGGCCCCGAGGCTGTCTCGCACGGGCACCGTTGTAATATATATCTATGGTATGCGCAGCATATGCCTACATAAATCTACAAAGAATCCAACCGGTCCTGGATCTCTTGCGGACTCAGAGTACGGAAGCGGGGTCCTTGCACATTGGGAACGCCCTCAAACCCCAGCAGATCGTCGTTCGGGATACCCACCACGGAAATCTCTACATTATCGCCCGTCATTTCACCCTCAATGCTCTCCTTCAAGGTCAGCAATGTGATATGGATGGCATCCTCCAGCTCCAGCTCTTCGTTCCATCTTTTTTCCAGGAAGGTCTTGGCCGATGAGGACCCCTTACCGATGGCCGTGGCCTTCCAGGGGTAGTACGATCCGCTGGGATCCACCTGGTACAGACCGAACCCCGAGTCGTCATCATGGCCCGCCACCAACAGCGACACGCCGTAGGGTCTCACGCCACCGGCCTGGGTGGCCTCCTGCACCGCGCGGGCGATGTCCTGCACCACAATCCGCGTCGGCGGGTACTCCTGGTAGACCTGCTTGTAGTTCGTATGAGCCAGCTTGCGGGCCTTGTCGACCAGTACCCGGAAATCGGGGCCCATACCGGCATACACCATGCCGATGTCGGGCGTGATCTGCGAGATTTTGGTGATGCTGTCGTTCTCCACCAGGGCCGAAGTGGCCTTCTTCTCGGTGGCGAGCACCACGCCGTTCTGCGCCTTAATGCCGACGGACGTGACGCCAGAATTCACGGCCTGCAGCGCATACTCGATCTGGATGAGCTTGCCGTTGGGGCTGAACGTCGTCAGCGAGAAAGAGTACCGGTCCGCCATGAGTAATCGCCACCGCCCTGCCAATTTATACCCACCATATTTACCACGAGGCGCATGTTTACCCATGCTAATCTTGTGTTTACCACCAGGCACACGAACTGAAACTTTACAATCAATTATAAATAAATTAAAACAATGGACTGTCATCTAATCCTGGATCATTGGATCATTTGCTGTTGGCCTGCGCGCTGAACAACTCAGTCCAGAAGTCCTGACCCAATTCCAGCGGATGCACATAATTGCAGTCCTTGGCTCGCATGCACCGGCCGCCTTCCCGGCAAACAACCCGCGCGGCAGAGTCCATGGGTCCCAGAGAGGCGAACACCGGCGTTCGGGCCAGCCAGCGGGCGTTCAAATTGTCGACTACTCTCTGCGCATCGGCCTCAGTATGGAATGTGATGTAAATGTTGCCCCTCAAGTGGGGCGAGTCGTTGCCGCTCACGGCGATCTCCGTGATTTCCGCCATCTGGGCCACTTCTACAAACACGGCTGTGACGAACGCTTGCGGCTGCGCAATGGGCAAAGGCGTTCCACTTATTACGATTGTCCGCGATTTTAGAGGTGCCGTATGTGTCCGCACGCATTTCATGCCGTGGCGGCACGCGCCGACTTTACTGAAAAATTGGCACTCTTCGGCCATTGATAAGGGTTAGCTGCCGGAGGTAGACATTAGAGAAGTCGGACCCTATGGGTGCTGATGGCGGATCAATTGCCAAACGCAGCGACCTTGTGGGCCGGGAGGAAGTCGTTGTGCAGAATCTAGAGGGCCTAGAATCCCATAAATGGAGCCACTGCGCTCTGACTGACGATCTGCTGGTGGACCCGGTGGTCAGTGACTGGAACGGGCACATCTACAATAAGATCGCCATGCTCCGGTACCTTCTGGGCGAATTGGAACATCCACTGTTTAGCCCACCGTTAGTACAGCAGATCCGCGACCTCGTGGAACTGAAGCGCGATTTTGATGAGAACGACAACTGGATCGACACGCTCACAAAAAAGAGGTTCAGCCAGGAGGGGCAATCCGAAAGCTTCGCTTACCTCGCCGAGTGCGGGCATATCAGCAGCCTGTTAACTCTGGAAAGATCTGAGTGCTGCCCCATTTGCGAACAGAGTTTCAAGGACACCATAGTATTGAACCCCAGTTCATCCTCTCAATTGCAGCATAATCGAGAGAGATCCGATAAATTGAAATCTGCAAATTTGTCGCATAGCCTGAGGCCGAGCAAGCCAACCAAACGCCGGGGCATAAAACGCAAGCAATCGGATCATGATCTACATGAGAATAAAAAACGGTGATATGTACAGTAAAAGAGCACGTAACTCATAAATAGGATCATGCATTCAAATAATACAGATCAGATGGTAGCTCCATTGGCTACAGACCGAATTAGCTTCAATTTTCATTGGACTCGGTCTTCGTCGATTCAAGCAGCTGCCGCTGTTTCTTGCTTTCGTAATTCTGGTTGACAGCGCGACCAATGGCAAACACGAGGTAGCCGGAGTAGCCGAGGATTCCCAGGACGGTAAGGCGGTGAAGCAGATCTGCGCTCTGTACGTACCAAGGGCGACCAGACATTGCAGATATTTTTCCTAGCCCAGCGGGTCATGATTTAGCCCAGCGAGTCATGATATATGGTAAAGCGACAAATACTTATTGCCCGCATATAGCAAGTATAAATACTTAAGCACAATTTGATATGAAGTTATATTGATAAATAGGCTGGCTTGAAAAGAATTTAGTTTGCGTTTATGATACCATAATATCGTGGCGTATCTACATTGTATCTGTTATGCATTTTAGAGCTCGTTGTGGTACAAGGCGTTCACACCCAACAAACGACCCACGTGGTCATTGAAACTACCAAAGACGTTGCGGAAGTGGCTGTTCACGTGGTCCAAAATGGTCTTGGGACGGGGCTTGCCGTGCACGAAGTAGTAGTAGTTGTCCTGGGCAGCCTCTACCAACTTGTCCTTAGCGGTCGAGGCGCTGTTGCTTACATCGTGGCCGAACTCGCTGAGGTACTCCTTCAAGTCAGGTAGCGACCAGGAGTTGAAGGACTGGAAAGTAGCCTCCTTGAACTCGCCGAACTTCTCGCTCAACTGCTGCGCGGCCTTCTGGGCATGCTTCTCGCCTTCCTTCGAGACCTCACCGGCCTTGGAGCTGATCGCTTCAGCAGCAGCGTCGCCTTGCTTCTTTCCCTGCTCGTGGGCCTCGCTGTAGGCCTTGTAGAGGCGGTCAGCAAGCTCCTTGCGGGTGCCCTCAGCGTTCTGGCCGGCGGCCTTCAGCTTCTTGGCCAACTCCTCGCGGCTCCAGCCGTCAAACCAGTAGTCACCGGCGGGGCCCTTGCTGTTGATGGGCAAGTTGTGCTTGGCCTTGGCCAAGATGGCGTTCAGCTGGTTGCGGGTCGATCCCTGAGGAACGTTGTAGCCACGAGCGTCCAAGAACTCCTTCAGCTTCGAGTCGCTCCACGTGTCGAAGAGGGCGTTGCCGGCCTGCTTCTTCGTCTGAGCGAAGAAGTCCTGGCCCTTGCCTATCAGCTTGTTGGCGAAATCCTCGCTGTCCTGAGCGTAGTCGCGGAGATCCTCCAAAAGCCACTTCTTGTGCTTCTTAGCGTTCTCGACAGTCTGCTGAGCAGCGTCGTTGACACCGTGGGACTCGAGCCAATCAGCAATGCTCTGCTTGTCAAACGAGTCGAACACGTTGTCCTTGACCTGGCCCGCGCTGTCGAGGATTTCGTAGCCAATGTTGTCGAGATTGGCCTTGATCCGGTCAGCTTTGCTCTCCTTAAAGAAGAGTGAAGCCATTGAGGGCGAAATGACGGTGAACAAAAGGGCAACGTTAGTTAGCTTCATGTTGAAAACAATTGGTATGCAACTTCCAAATTAGATCAATGGCAGGTGGGGGTAATATAAGGCGTGCCCCGGATTCACTTACCTAACCCGGTTGCGCATTGCTACACTGTGCGCCCTGCCCTATATGCAGGCCATCGTCCCGACCCCTCATTACCGCCAACGTCCAATGGCTGGGACCATGCTCTCTGGAGAGGCGCACGCCATTCGCGGGGCCACCACGAAATTCGGGGTTCGGCAGCACCCAGCCGTTGCGCGGACTCCGCATATTCGCTAGGGTGCTTAGAATGGTGGTGAACCACATATATATATAAATTATTGTAGAGCACAAACCGGCGGTTCCCGCTATCATGAAATTGCTCAATGCTCGTTTGAAAGTCACATAAGTATCTGGATCGGTTAGCATGCCAATGGCACCGCTCATGCCAGCTATGCCATTGGAAACGGGGGTGCATACTCAGCAACTTCTACCAGCGTTGATGAGAAAAAGGGCGTATATGGCGCATTGCAAATAGTTTGAACATTTTATTTATATAAAACCAGATTAGCCTGAAGTAAAGCACGGCTGATTAAGGCAAAGACTGCATAGGGCATACCGCGTCGATATTAGCCCATTGACGAGGCTCAACTTAGGCTTGATCACCGTTTGGCCCATACCTGCCCTGAACTTGGGGCGGCCTAACTCACATTAGTGATCAGTAACCAAACGAAATACAGGATGAGAAATTCTCATACGCGTTAAACTCAAGCAGTATTCAGTTCCACAGTTGTTATAATTTCGCCACCGCTGAGCGCTCCAGTTCTGCCCGCGTCAATTCTACGCCTTAAAATACACGATATGTTTAGTCAGTGAAATTTCACTCACGATGTCCTTCAACGGCCTCCAGCCCAAGAAGTCCTTTTCGGAGATGACCGTTGAAGAACAAACAGAGGCCGGAGCTCTAGCCATGGTGAATTTCATGCAGAGTTGTCCTGGCAAAACTGTGACCGCGGGCGTGATGGGTTTCGGCCTAGGTGCCGTGTTCGGTCTTTTCATGTCCAGTATGACTTATGACACGGCCATGGGCGTCACGGAGGCTGCCAAGATCTCACATTTACCGTTCAAGCAGCAGATGAAGATCCAGTTCACAGACATGGGCAAGAGGTCTTATGGATCTGCTCGTAATTTCGGTAAGATCGGTGCTATTTATTCTGGCGTGGAGTGCTGCGTGGAGTCGTTGCGGGCCAAGGACGATATGTACAACAGCTTGACGGCAGGTGCGATCACTGGCGCTGGGCTGGCAATTAAGACCGGTCCGCAGGGGGCTTTGTTTGGTGCCGCCGGCTTCGCGTTGTTTTCATTGGCAATTGAGACTTACATGCGATCCGAGAACTATCTGCCGCCGTCTACTGATGAGGACTGGTAGATTTGGTTATATTTATTGTACATAGCATCAAAACCGGATCCTAACGTGACGTCGGGAATCATAAAATTGGACGAGGGCCAGATCACTGTCATGGTACAATCTACTTTCGTAAATATCAATGCATTAAATGTTTAATTCGTAATATGTCATAAGTCATTAAGTCCGAGCCATGCGAGCAATTTCATCATCAATGACATGGTATCGTTTCATCTCATCCAACACTAAACCGGATTCAGACTGGTGACCGTTTAGAATGTAGGATTCCATGAGAGCCTTGAATATGCTCTTGTCGGGGAGTACGCGGCTGCTCTTTACAAGCCCCCGGTAGAAATCGCGAGCGCTCTCGAAGTCACGGCAAGCCACTCCACGGGCACGCAACAGTGTGGCAAAGCACTGGTTCGTGATAGGAGCTCCATCTTTACGCATAAGGCTCAAAACACGGTCAGCATTGTTGATACTGGGGCCTTCGGGGCTGGTGTGCAAGAGGTAAGCCTCCATCAGAAGACGGTAAGTGAACGAAGTAGCCAAAGTGCCGGTGTTTCTCAGCTCCATAAACGTTTCCAAAGCTGCAGTACGATCGCTCGCTTCGTGCACGAAGAAGTTCATGAGATGGTTAAAGTATTTCACTTCGAGCAGACTCTTTGTGACGTCGGGCATCGACTTTAGCAGCTCCAGCGCAGCTTTACCATTGCCTTGCTTAACGTGCATGCTCATTAGTGGACCATAGGTCTGAGGTGAAAGCGCAAAATTATGTTCCTGCATCATATCAAGAATCGACTGCAACTCTTGATGTCCGGAGCGTGCCAGACACTGCACGACGTAATTGTAAGTGTCAGCGTCAAGCTTGATGGCAGCAGTGTCGCGGGCTTCCCGGAACAGATCTAAAACAATCTCGGGATCAGTAACACCCGCGCGTATCATGCGACTGTAAGTGGTATGTAGAGGGTAGAGCCCCATTTCCTTGAGGGCATCACGGCACTCGCTGACAACCTGCCAGTTGCCCAGCTCAGCCGCAGTGGCAGCCAACGAGTTCAACGAACTTGAGGTTTTTGGCATAAGCTCAAAAAGTTCGGGAATAACATCGCCCGCATTGTGCGAAACGCAGGAGGACAGTACCGCCTCGAACGCCGGATTACTGACACGGCGGCCCAGCCTTACTTGTTCTTTCAGCAATGCCAAAGCATGATCGAGACCGTTGGGGGCCAATGCATATCTCTGGATAGCCATTGAAGTCTCAGTAGTAGAACTAGCGCCACTAGTAACCTTGGGCACCTGCCGCTTAGACCACAATTTAACCAACGGTTCAGTGGAGTCGCACAACGCCAGTGCATCTTTGACGAGGTTAACATCAGCCTCGCTCTCCATTTGATGCTGTAAACTCAAAAGATCCTCCACAAACAGTGGGAACACTGGCCTCAACGCATTCTTCTCTTCTTCAGTCAAGCGATTGACTTTACTGAGCATCATGCCGGCTAAAGTAGTCGTAATCGAAGCAAGCTTAGTCTCATCCACCAGCTTTGAGACTTCATGCGGAGCCGCCAGACGAGCCGACGCAATGATTCCAACAATATGATCACGAGAGGAAGTACATAAGGAGGCCACAGGAAGTAACCGCAATGCAGCATCCAAAGACATTTGGTTTCGCTTTAGCAAATCGCTGACGAGGTCAGCTACAACTTCTTGGCTCACAAATGACTTGAGATGTTTGGTTTCGTGCAAGCGAACCAACTTCAAAACTTGCCAGCTGCAAACATCTGCTGCCAGTAAAGGTTCACCGATATCACTCAAAAATCTGGTGACCGCAGATATAGTGGCAGCATCCCATTGGGCATCTATCACTCGACTCTCGCGGATGGCCATGAGTAATGCTTCCCGGTGTTGAGCATCCACACAAAGCCGCAGAAACGCGCACCGGCCACCCGATTCCGAGCTGGAACCACCTGAGCCTCCGCCAACAAGTTGATAGAACATCCTGGTCGCCGAGGGAAGAGCTGAGGATGCCTCTTCAGTGGGGATAGCTTGTAGAGTCTCAGCGACCACCGAGGGCTCAGCCTGAGTCTTTTCCAGCCAGCGGCGCGCGGTGGCTACATAGCCGTTGGCAGCAAAGCCTGTTACCAGCGGGGTCAGCAAGTAGTTGGGAGTACCACAGCCTGAGTAAAACGCGACTGCACCCTGAGGCTCCCGGAACTTGAAATATGATTTGAGCAAAGCGCATTGAGCCGGCTCACTCTGCTGCTGCTCAGGGGTCAGAAGAGTAAACTCCTTGGCAGCCAAGTGTATCGTAGGCTGGATCAAGATCCGCGTCTCAGCCGCAGGGTGCGCTGCGCCCAACAGCGATTGCGGGACAGTTAAATTCAACTTCACACACCAGTCAACTACACTGTTGAGACAGGCCTGCAACTCGCCAGCCAGCACGGTGTTCTCGGGCTGAGCTGCCAAGATAGCCTGCAGGATTTGCTGAGCCAGCATAAGATGCTCCTCGGCAGCCAGCCCCTCATAAACTTCTAGCACACTCTCAAGATGGCTGTTGTTCTTACCCATGAGGCTAGCTAGTTCCTGGCGCTGTTTGTATAATGATTCCGCTCCGTCGACCAATGAATTCAGCAAGATGCAGTAAGTTGTAGTATTCGGCACAAGGCCCCGAGCAAGCATGCGCTCATAGGCCTGCAGCTGTGTGCTGATATCACTGGTCAACACCAGAGACTCCAACACAATGTTATAGGCGTCAACGGGCAACGCCACTTGAGTAGCCTCGGCTACCTCAAAGGTCGCCAAAACGGCATTGTGTGATCCTGCTTTTTGCAAGCGATGCATCTTGGCCAGCACACCTTCAATGACGGTGGTAACATTCTGCTGATCTATCGAATCGATCAGCGGATCATCAGCGAGTGTGGGGACAGGCTGAACGAGCGATCCAGTGAGTTTCAGCTGTGGAATATGCTGTTTAGTGGGCCTCGACACATGCGTAGAGTGAGCTAGCGGAGTCTGGTCTTCTTTCTCCTCCTCGAAAAGCAGCGTGTGGGCAGCCGCGCCACCCGTCGCTCCTGCGGTCAACGCCAGATAGGGGCTATCAATGCCGTAGGAGTCCTGCTGGCCAGCGCCGCGAGTGTCCTCAAAATGCGGTGAGACCTGCGACTTTGAATGCCGAGCAAATTGTGGCGTTGAAACAAAGAAACTCGGATGCGGTGGCTGGCTGCTGGCCTGGTTGTTATTGGCCCAAAACTTTTTGGACTTTGCCTGAGCCGCGAATGCGGAGCGACCCACATGGGGCGCCGACTTCGTGAAAAGCATCGGGCTTTATTCTCTATGGTTATGTCGTGCAGCCTGCAATGATGGGGTTGCGTGTGGTTTGCGTGTGGGTATATGCTGGGTAAATTTTTCAGGTATGAGTCACCCGTACCCTTAAACTCGGTGCGTACGACGTGTACGCGAAGGTAGGTCATATGTGGATCTGGTGTGAAACTGGGCCCAAACCCATATCAGCACGCTAATTGATAGGTATCAGCCAATTTTCGTCATCACTTTCTGAAAGACCAGGCTGGTGGCTCTACGTTCTTGTCAATAAAGTGGCATTGGGCTGAAATTGTTTGAGTATAAGTGGTGTGTACAGGTGGTGTGTAACGTAAGTGGTGTGTAAACTAATGTTTTGCTAGCGCGGTTGGTGTAAATCTCGAGTAGCTCGACTGGTGATAATCTCTGTATCAGCTTCATGCTTTTATATCGAAATGGGGCTCTTCTGCGATTGCCTAGGTGCTGCCACTTGAAGCTAACATAAACCCAGCGATCAAATCCAGCCTGGGCTGGGTGAAAGCTTGCTCAATGAGATTATCTAGTTTAGTTTTATTTAGTAGTATAGTTTTTTTGCGATTCTCTGAACTTGTAACTTATTTCTTAGTCGGGTAAGGCGAGGCGTCGAGTACTTAGTCCTAACCCTTCGATGATCGAATCAGTGGGATTTAACCCCTGCGCTTGCATGCGTGCATCAATAGCATCATTTTAGGTGACCACTTCATCCTTGCTAAGACTAAAATCAGGCGGTGCACACTCGAGGGACCTTAGAATAATAGTTCCGGGGGGAAGTGGTAAAATGTCTAGTTCAAATAGTACACTAATAAATATTACTTTTCATACAACCATGGCTCTGGTGTAGTGTTGACGAATAAGTACCACACCAGTAGATCCGCCATTTTACTACGGAGGTAGCAGAAGATCCATGGACTGAGACTCGCGAACAGAGCACCAATTAAAAAAGCCACGCACCAAGTTATAGGTGTCCAGCATCTCGACCTGTGTTGTCTATTCGGTTCATGGGCCGGTGTAGCATCAGGTGTGGCAGCGCTCGATGCGAGATCTCCTCCAAAACTGGGCTCGGAGGGTGACGCGCGCTGCCCACCCGAGCGAGGTTGGGGCTTCGAGCCCGCTGCCTCTGAGCTGAGCTCGCTTGGCTCCACTTTGGGCTTTGCTGACCGATCCACATTATGTGCTTCCTCAAAATTAAATTTGAGATCTTTTCGTATTGGCTCTGATTCAATTGATCTCGAGTTTGTTAAGGGTTCGCGTTTTATAGGCTGTATTCGCGATGGAAACCGGTTAGTTTGCCGTGGTGGAGTGACAGCTCTATCTGGTGCTACCACTAACTTATCATTCTTTAAGTTGGCTATTGCCATTGATCTTATGCCACTCTCGAATGCCTTTAACCTGTCATTTTCTTGGTTTACCATCACCAGGTGTGATCGGGCGACGCGTCTCAGGTTTGGGGTTGTTTCGTGATCCGGTCATTCCACTGCGTACTGGACCAATATGTATATGCTACACCCGGCGCATTGCACAGCAATTTCGTCGGCGTCTCCATTTAGCTCCAATTCTTTTTCTAGCAGAACGTAGCCATCCCCTCCGCAGCGACATTCACGGATCCACTGCATTGACCCGTCCGGTAGTTCAGATTCCTGCATGTCTGCCAGGTCAATGGTTTCATTAAAATTGACAGTTTCCACAACGTGTGGTTTCTGCTCTCGTATTCGCTGATACGCGGCATTGATATCGTCAATGGACACCGTTGACGGCCTGCTCCCCTGTTTGTCCGGATGAAACCGTAATAATGCTCGTCTATATGCTCTCTTGATTTCAAGTTCACTGCTTCCATGGGCTACTTCAAGCAATGCGTAAGGATCGGTGAAGACCATTGTGCGGGTGGGTGGATCTAGCTTTCGCTTATATAATTTTTTCCACACTCCGAAGCAGTGAAAAATATCCACACCATATGCCGGTCGTTATTCGCACTCCCGGCGTTCATACAGGCGAAGATTCGGAATTTAATGTCTACGCACGCAGTGGTGACAAACGCAAGAAATCTCCAATGCTAATTGAGGGCCAGAGCATTCAGAATCCCGGTGTGGGTTACGAAGGGAAACAAGATGCTGGCCAGAAGTACTGTTTGGTAGTCAAAGATTCTAAAACTGGTAAATTGGAAATCGTTGACGCCACTCTGTTCGAAACTACTTCGTATGTCAAGGCATTGCGTGAAAAGGATTACGAGTCAGTCATCCGCCAGAGCGGCGTGAAGAATTGGGAGCAACGCACAGCCTTGGGTGAAGCCTTTGGCACCAAGAAGGCCAAGACAGCCATCAGCGATGTGGCTCGTAACCGTTTGGACGCTGATATGCTCGAGGGCCTGGAAACGGCCATCGTAGACAACGTACAGGGTCGCACAGCTGAACTGCCCAGCTCCGAAGAGCGCCAGAAATTGGCAGACAGCGAGCGGCCCATTCCCCCATATAACGCTGAAACCAAAAATCCTAGCGAGATTTACCCGCTTGAGAGCATTGTGCCTAGCGCAGAATACGAACAGTTCACGGACTTGGTGGATGAGATGGTTGAGCTTCCTGCCAGTGACGCCATTGATAAGTTGCTATTCAAGGATAGCGATTTTATCAACGCCCGTGTTGAACAGGCCCTGGCCGATGATTCCCAGGTGAAACCCAAGATGCATATCCTCGTTTACCTGAGCTTTCTCAGGGCAGTCTACCAGCACCGCCGCGCCACGAGCCGGCAAACGCTCATCGACAAGATCGGCCAGCTGCCCTCGATCTTGTTTGATGGTGTCATTGAGCGGTTCACTGTTCCTAGGGCTGGTGCATTCGGTCAGAGTAGATCGCGCAGCTTTGTGTTCGACCCGTTCCATACCGACAAACTGCTGTGCTATATCTTGGCTTTGTCGCTGCACGTCAACAACTTCGAACTCGATGTCACGCCCTTGGCCCACGAATTGTCTTCTAAATCGTTCAAGGTGGTGAACCTGTTGCGCAATTTAGGCTGCAATACCCGTGCAGCCTCAGCTGCCGAGATCCAGCAGCGCAATCTGAGTGCCAGCCAAGCGCAGTCTTACCGCATTGCCAGTTTGGAGGCTCCTCTCAGCTTGCCTGATACAGTCAAGCGAAAGCGCAACTAATATTTATAAAGTATGGAGTCTCCATAGATGTAGTTTAAACACTATACATGCAAATCAGTCGCTGAGTTTATAATTCTTCGTCATCCTCATAGTTTTCATGGCCCTCATGGCCCTCATGGCCCTCATCAGCTGACTCGTCTCTGAACATGTCGTCTTCACTGTCATCGGCCATAATACGATACCTTTCGTCATTATCCATGCGACTGTAGAACCCCAAATGGTCTCGAGGAATTGCAGAACCAAAGAAGGGGATGTAGGACTTCACGAGGTTCCAAATATTGGTTACGTGTGACCACGAGTCTTCGGCTTCGGGTAGCCTGACATTTTGACGCTGGTCGTAGATCTTCTTCCCAAAGGTATACGCAATGAACGCACCGGCGGCCAGCACAGCGGTAACGAACAAAATCTTGAAGAATCGGAAAATACGTGAGAAGAAACCTGGAGACTCATCCTCATCACTGTCTTCGTCCCCAGAGTCGTCGTCGCCAGTATCCTCGTCGTTATCACTATCATCACCATCATCGCTTTCGTCGTCACTTCCATCGCTGCTGCCATCATTGCTACCATCATCGATATAGTTCTCGTCCTGTTTGCCTTCTTTGAATTCCTTCTCTTTGCCAGGACAGGCGAACCGTTCGGTTACCTTCATGAAGTCTCCCTCACAGGTAGAAGCAGCATTCTTTCGATAGCCGACATATTTTTTGTACGAGATGGCGTTGTTACTACACTGAGTCGACTGCGTTGGCAGCTCAGCACCAGGAATAAGTTTGCATTGGTTGTTCGAGTCTAGTTCAAATGCGAAATCACATTCATAATCCTGCCTCGTACATTTACAGTTCTTGACGACTTTACGAGCACCCGGCGTGCGTTTGTTGTCAGAATAGAATTTACCAACTCGGCAATTTGCCTTGGGTTTGCGTCTCTCGTACTCGACTTCGCGACCCAAAACACATTTCGACTTCAGCTGTGGGTGCTGCGGTGTCCATTTCTCGAAGTCTGAGGCCTTGCAATCGCGGTCAGCCACTTTTTCAAAGTCAAGCTGTACAGCGATATTTTTGTAGCTCTGGTCAGCATCTTGAGGAGTTCCCAACAAGATGAACTTCCGGCTAGCACCCGATGGGATCGTCAATATCGATCGAGGTTTGATACGCACATCGTTCTCGAACTTGTACGTCTGCCAGGTCTCACCCTCGTCCAGACTGTAGCTCACCGAGTCAGTGAAATCGAATGCACTAGCAATCACCAATACGGCGCCATTGTCTCCGTAGCCCCAGTACATGGGTTGGTCGCTGACTTTCTTCCAAGATATACCGGCATCTCGGGTGAAAAAGGTCTGCGAGTCGGCAAAACTGTTCAAGTACTCGCCGATGTTACCTCGACCGAAATACATCCCCACAGCAGTCTCCGCTACGGGTGAGTTACGGCTGTCTAATCGATCGGTGTAGCCATGCAAATTCAGCTTTTGTTTCCCGTCTAGCGTTAGCGGCGCCCAAAGCGAGCCGTCCGAATGCGTGATCAATGTGCTGACTTTAGCCTCGCCGCCGTTGTTGACTTCTTCAACATTTTGTACTACATTGGCCAGCGCCACGCCCTCCACGGACCGCATCAGATCGTAGTCAATGAATCCACCCTTAAAAGGCGGCCGAACGACGTTGTTAAGAACGCTGACGAACTCGTTACCGTCGGGCCCGCTCTTCATAACTGTACCCAATTCGTGAGAGGGTGATGTTCCCGTGCCTTCATAGATCAAGATCGATTCGCTGGATTTGACAACGCTGATGCCCGAAAAAGTGTTTCTCGCCAAGTTTGGCGGGTACCTTGCGGGCAGGTAATGCACGCCGTCCCGGCTCACGGCCAGTTCTGGACCCATGCCTCCACCACGGCCACCACCGATCATGCCTGGCATATACGCCGCCAGCATATACCGACGGTCCTGAATTACCGACGTGACCGAATTGACGCCCAAGAGCTGCTGCTTATTCTCGTCAACGAAATAGTTCGTGGACCAGAAGATGTTTCCCGTCCCTCTCGGCGCCGTGGCTTCACAGTACACCAATTCCGGTGCAAACTCGGCCCTAGGATCGCTGCTGCTGACCCAGTAACACGACTTGCAGTTTTTGAACATTGGATCCCAGGTTTTTCCCCGGTCCTTGGAGACATACGCCGTGCGCTCACAGTCAAAGTAGCTGCTACACTTATCGCCATGGAAGATCAGCCAGTCCGGGTGATCTGTGTGGCCCACCACCATATCAGAAAACGTGATATCCCTGAACGTAGCTGCTGCTGGTAAATCGAGCCGTTGGAATACATGTCCACGGTCCCAACTGACGTGAATGGTCAAGTCATCGATGTCTCCACTGAATACGACGAATTTGTCCGTATCCGTCTTACTGTCCACAACATAGACAACATTTTCCAGGCTCGAGACGGTGTCCCACGTCGATCCAAGGTCCTGCGAGACGTGCACGTCACCAGACGTTGTCCAAATGAGCACTGTTTCATCGTCGGTGGTATTGGACGACGGCAGCACAATGTAATCCTTGATTTCTCCAGCAAATTCGAATGCTGTAGACGTAACTGCATTATTTGCGCGTTTCAACGGGATCGCGGCCGCGAGACTGCACAAAATTGGCCAAAGTCGCATCCGGTCTATATCAGCTGTTACCCTCCCAACCCGAAGTCGCTTAGGGCGCCAGGTAGCGCAGGGTTACTCAGGGCCGGGGATCGTCTCATTAACCACGATGCTTTTGTATTCATTCCTCAAGACGCTAACGGGCGAAGAGGTCGTTGTGGAACTGAAAAACGATCTCAAAATCAAGGGCACCTTGCTGTCTGTCGATCAGTACCATAATCTCCGCGTGGATAACGTCGAGGTGCTGAACAATGAGGTCTATCCCCACTTGACCGCCGTCGAGTCGCTTTTCATCCGTGGACCGACCATCAGGTACGCGTATCTGCCTAAAAACGCCGTCGACACGGATCTATTGCAGGATGCTACCCGAAGAGAGGCCGCCAGGGCCCAGTAATTATTTATCGCGTAGAAATTATCAATGGCTAATTTAAGTGTAAGTTCTCCAAAACAACGATGGGACATTGAGTTGCTGTGTCCTCTAGAAGCTGAAGCTGTGGATCTCACAGTATTGTTGAGAAGTCTTAACTATGTATCCGAATGTCATCAAGCTGGGGGAAGGAACGCGCCGAATAGCGCGGCCTGGGTAGCTGTCCATACGATATAAAATGCGATCCAATATTTGCTCCTCGTGCTGGCAAGATACCACGTCGGTCCCGGCGTGCAGGAAGCCATGCGGGTAATCATTTGAACGTGCCAGAAAAACACCGCCCCGATCAGCATGACACTCTGCACCAATGCAATTCCCACCGCGCCCCTGGCAAACAAGAACCGCGTGGATTTGTAGAGTAGCACCAGTGTCGGCAGCGCCATCAGGAAATTGGGGATATTTCCCAGCGTCCAGTAGTTCAGAAAGCCGTTGTTCCAGTAGAACTTCTGCACGTATAAGTACACTGACGGGATCGTCTCCTGGCACCAGTCTAGCCCAGGACAGTGCGTGGTATACGCTGCATACTGTGTGGCCACAAATGTCGCGAGGGGCATCAGCCCGCCCGCAATGATGCTGGCAATGTAACCGAACCGAGGCCCGTATTTCTGCACATGCACGAGCTCGCCCAGCAGCGGCACCACAAACAGCCCGCCCCACATGAGCCCGTTGGGCCTGATGAGAGTAGCGAACGCGATCGCCAGCCCCGCAGCCCAGAACCGAAGCTTCGAGCCCCGCAATTGCACCAGCAGGAGCAACCCGCAGAACACCAATGCTGCAAATGGGCTCTCGCAGTAGCCGTTGATCAGGAACACCCCCGCCGGGTTTAAAATATATATAATGGCGGATCGGTGGGCATCAACTCCCAAATTGGCGCTCAGCGTCAGCCGGTAGAGGAGATAAACTGCAAGGAAATGCGACGCCAGCGAAAGCCCCGCGGCGGTCAATACCACGCTCTGCATTGAGTCTGAGGGCGATATGAACCGGATTATTTCTGCCCACGTCTGGCTAAACGCGAACTCCTGCTCCCACTGCATCTCGCTGTGGGCGGCCCGCGCGATGTAGAAAACGTTGTCCCATGCCAGCAGCCGCGAGGCCAGCTCGTGCGGCTCGTTGTCAAACAACAGCAGTGACGAAGTGTCCCAGATGTTGCTGGACGCGAATAGCGAGCTGTAAAGCAGCGCCTTATGCAGCACCGCGGCCAGCACGAGGTGCATTACAAATAATCTCGGTGACCTGAGAGCCAGAACGTCGATACAGAGCGGAAAATATAATAGAACATAAATGCCACGCTTCGAAGCTGCTACTGACACGTGTACTTTGGTCGCCGCTATAACTGTGGTATTTAATTAGAAAGCTTTACTACGAAATACATGAATGAGCAAATTCAAATTGAGCGAAGCGAAACCGCAGCGCACAGCGTACCGGGAAATTCCGATCCTGCAACCAGGTTCCACTCACACAATTGTTGTGCACTCAGCGTCTGTTGGCCGATTTGAGTTTACCCGAGGTCGGCGCGTCTGCGGGGTGCCGGGGCGTGGGGTAGTGGGCAAGGAGCCAGGTTGTGGCACCCATTAGCCATTCACGATGGACAACCGCATATTCACCGTCGCCATCGCGCTGCTGGTCATCTACATCGGTTATAAGTTCTTCTACGGAGACCCCGATGTCCAGAACAACAGCTCCGGCATGAACGCGTTCGGGAACGTCTCCAGCGGCTCTGGTGACAGCTCGGACGACAGTCGCGACCTCGTCAAGGTTATGCAGCGTAACAAGAAGAACGTCGT
Organism: Starmerella scarabaei; assembly: GCA_030565305.1. Lineage (NCBI taxonomy): Eukaryota > Fungi > Ascomycota > Dipodascomycetes > Dipodascales > Trichomonascaceae > Starmerella > Starmerella scarabaei. The sequence continues at coordinate 1,173,901 of JAJMBJ010000003.1, read as the reverse complement.
CGTTGTTTACGGCTCGCAAACCGGCACGGCCGAGGACTTCGCGTCGAAGCTCGCCAAGGAGCTCAGCCAGAAGTTTGGCCTGAAGGCCATGACTGCGGACCCGGACAACTACGATTTCGAGACACTGGACCAGTTCCCGGAGTCAAACCTTGCCATTTTCTTGATGGCCAGCTACGGCGAGGGCGAGCCGACGGACAACGCGACGGAGTTTGTGACCTTCTTAACGTCTAACCCGGAGTTCAGCCAGGGCGGCCAGGAGCTGCCGAACCTGAACTTTGCCGTGTTCGGTTTAGGCAACACAAGCTACGAGTACTACAACAAGGTCGGCCACGACGTCATGGAGGCGTTCCAGAACATCTCGGCAAAGCCCATGACGGCCTACGGCCAGGGCGACGACGGTAAAGGCACGCTTGAGGAGGACTTCATGGCCTGGAAGGAGCAGCTGTTCAGCGACTTGGTGGCCAAAATGGGCGTCACGGAGAAGGAGGGTGTCTACGAGCCCGCCATCGAAGTGAAGCCCTGTGAGGAATTGTCCGTGGACTCGCCCGACGTCTACCTGGGCGAGCCCAATCTCAAGCATCTGACCGCCAGCAAGACCGGCCAGCCCGTCAAGGGCCCCTTCTCGCTGGCGAACCCGCTTTTGGCGCCCGTCACCGAGAGCCACGAGCTGTTCAACTCCGGCGAGCGCAACTGTGTACACATGGAGTTCGACGTTACTGGCCTGAAGTACACCACGGGCGACCATTTGGCGTTCTGGTGCCAGAACTCAAGCGAGGAAGTGGAGCGCTTTGCCAAGGCCCTGGGCATCAAGGACATGAACGCCGTGTTCAAGGTGACGAAGCTGGACTCCACGGCTGATGTGCGGTTCCCCAGCCCGACGACGTATGATACGGTCATTCGCTACTATCTGGAGATCAACGGCCCCGTTTCGCGCCAGGTCTTGGGTTCTCTGGCTCCGTATGCTCCCAATGAGCAGATCAAGGAGGCCGCCAAGAAGCTGGCGGGTAACAAGGAAGTGTTCGCTCAGGAAGTCACTGCCAGGTGCTACAACTTGGCACGCCTCATGCTGCACTTGAGCGATGGTCAGCCCTGGCTTAACGTTCCTTTCAATTTCATCATTGAGACCGTGTCACATTTGCAGCCCCGATACTACTCTATCAGCTCCTCATCGCTCGAGGATCCCAAGAAGCTTTCGATCACCGCGGTCGTAGAGCGTCTGAAACCCAAGGGCGTCGACCACGAGATCAAGGGTGTGGCTACCAACAACGTGCTGGCCATTGCCAAGGCCCGTGAGGGCGACACCTCGGACAGTTACCGTTTGGTACGTCCCTGGCGTCCCAACTCCTCCACTCAGCCCTCAGGCTACCATGTGCCTGTTCACGTTCGCCCTTCGTTGTTCAAGCTGCCTGCCAAGGCCGAGACGCCTATCATCATGGTGGGTCCCGGTACGGGTGTCGCTCCGTTCAGGGGCTTTATTCGCGAGCGTGCTATTCATCATGCTAATGGTGAAAAGGTTGGCAAGGGATTGCTGTTCTTCGGCAGCCGTACCTCCACGGGTGACAATCTATACGCTGACGAGTGGAAGCACCACGGCGACTGGTTGAAGGTCCACACTGCTTTCAGCCGCGAGGGCGCCAGCAAGGTTTACGTGCAGCACCGTTTGCTTGAGCAGGCCGCTGAGGTCAACAAGTTGATTGAGGAGGGCGCTGTGTTCTACGTGTGTGGCGATGCCTCCAACATGGCTCGCGACGTGCAGGCCACGCTTCTGGAAATCATCCAGAAAGAGCGTGGCGTGAGCTCTGACGAGGCCGACAAGATCGTGCGTAAGATGCGTTCGCGGAACAAGTACCAGGAAGACGTTTGGTGAATGGACTAATATGGCGGTTTTTGGGTTAGGTGATGCACAACCAGTGCCTGCAAACAGCCCGCCAATTGCGAACATTTACGATTCTCAAGACGCCACAGTAATGCAATTTCTATAGTATTTGTTAAAATAGATGCTGCATGTTTAATCTAAATCTACTAGTCCCGGTGTGTTGTCGGTAATGTGCCTCGGGCAGCCGAGCGTCATTTATACGATCTGCCGCAAGGGCTAGGTATGCTTCGTCTACTCAGACCGGCCCTCCGACCAGCGACCTTCGCGCCTCTGGCCCGATCGCTGGCGCCTCAGCAACGAAGCCTCTTGAACCAGACATTCTTTAAGCAGAATTTGCGGTTTTTGGCCGTTCCTCCGACCGCAGCTCAGCAGATCGGTGTGGGTCCGATTCCGCAGGCGTCTAAGCTGCGAAAACCGCGGATCGTTAGTACCAAGGGTGTCGCATACTGGCTGCTATTCTGCAGCACGGCCGTCTTTGGTATCGTGGTGCTCGGTGGGCTCACCCGACTCACCGAAAGCGGGTTAAGCATCACTGAATGGAAGCCCATCACGGGTGCCCTGCCGCCAATCACCGACGAGGACTGGGAGCACCAGTTCAATTTGTATAAAGCTAGCCCCGAGTTCAGGGAACTGAACTCAAACATGACCCTGGAAGAGTACAAGTTCATTTACTACATGGAATGGAGTCATCGGTTGTGGGGCCGTGCCATTGGCGCTTTAATCTTGCTCCCGGGACTCTACTATGTTTTGCGAGGAAAGACCTCACCGCAGACGAACCGCGCGTTGTTGGGTATTTCCCTACTGCTGGCCTTGCAGGGCGCAATTGGCTGGTGGATGGTATACTCTGGCTTGGACCGAAACCATCTTGACTCGCGCGCGGATACTCAACCTCGCGTGGGTCACTACCGGCTCGCAACTCATCTGGGAGCGGCATTTCTACTTTATTTTGCCATGACACTCACCGGTCTCAGAATCCTGAAGAATCAGAGATATTTGGCAAACCCTGTGAAAGCAGCTCAAGAGATCACCGTGCTGTCCTCACCGTTGGCAACTGGCCCGCGCCGGTTCGCGCGTGTGCTGATGTGCATGGCGTTCTTGACTGCAATGAGTGGCTCGTTTGTGGCCGGCCTGGACGCTGGGTTGTTGTACAATACGTTTCCAATGATGGGCAACGGTTTGACGCCTAGTACTGATGAATTGTTTGATCCGCGGTACTCCAAGGGCGAGAACGGGTGGCCTCTGTTTTACAAGAACGTATTGGACAATCCCGTCACCGTGCAGTTGACACATCGTATTCTGGCCACTAGCACCTGGACGGCCTGCTTGGCGTTCCTTTTGTATGCTCGTAAACGTCGCGCGCTGCTGCCTAAGTCCATTTACAAGGGCGCGCATGGCGTGTTCGGCTTTGCGACGTTGCAGGCCGCGTTGGGTATCACTACTTTGGTGTATGTGGTACCGATTTCTGCCGCTGCGCTGCACCAGGCTGGTGCATTGGCCTTCCTCACTTCGATTCTGGTACTTCTCACGCGACTGCATGTCCCGCGGCCGCAGATCCGTCGTTTGGTGAGACTGCTGGCCGAACAGGCCACTCAACCGAAAGCACAAAAGGCCCCTAAGGCCTAACTGTAAATACTGTACATAGCACAATCACAACTAACTTCCACAACTGATAATAAATTACCTTATATTACATATTCAATACATCACCGACGTCTGCGTGTACGCTCATGGTCGGGACAGAGCCACCTGCCAGCAGGGGTCTTTGACACACCGACACATTCGAAATGGAACCATTCGTGGCATTTCTCACACTCGACCATCGATCCAAAGGCTTCTTCGCGGCACATACAGTAAACGTCAGGTTCTACCTCGCTAGGACTCGAAGTGATGGGTGGAGACGAGGCCCGCGGTGGAGTACTAAATAGCGAATCATTGAAGCTGACCTTCTTGCCCTCTGCGTGATGTTGCCAATCAAGACGCGCCGAGTACATGAGCTGAACTCGGCAGAATTCATCGTGGATTTTCAATACATTCTCCTCGATCTCTTTTTCGAATTGATGTAGATTAGCGGCTTTACGGAGGTAGAAACTCATGGGGTGAGACTCGAGTGATCCGTCAAGGTAAGGCGATCCGTCTAAATGTTCCAGGAGATCTGGAGATCCACAGCTTGCGTAAATTAACAAGACACCTAATATTTTACTGAGGCAACCTTTCCACACCCAAATGCTGTTTACTCAATTCCAGAAGCTGCCCCAGCTGATCCTCCGTGAATCGAATATCGGCCTCCTCAATGAGACAGAACAACACGGGCCAATTGTCCGGTGCAGCATTCACGAGTTGTAGGATTTCGGCCTTTTCTAATTGCAGGCCCAGCTCCTTGACGCCCTTGACAAATGCAGCGATTTTCTCGGGTGATTGCGCATGTTCGACGTTCCCAGCTGGCCGTTCGCGGAAATAAGCCAGTAGCTCAACACAGATTGTTTGCACATTTTGTAAAGTAGTCACAGAATTCTTAACTTTCGTGACATGATCCATAACTTCCATATCGCATAGTAGCGGCCCCGATTTCTCAATCACCTTCATGGCCGAGGGCCGGGAGCTGCACTTACGGGTAATGGCTCGTGGGTACCTGGGTGCTGGGTTCCTCGTGGGTGTAAAAGCAGTGGGACTTACCTCAATGGGGACATCACCTTAAAGGTGGGCGTTTAAGCACTATCCTACTACTTAGGACACCTAACTAGGGCTTCACCCTAATGTTAGTAAGCATCTCTCAGCCATGTGGGACAGATTTTTCACTCACCCTTAGTCAGTTGGGACCGCGTCCCTGCTCGGCGATACTGAAATATCTTTCCAGTGTGAACATTGCATCCACATACCAAAATGTCTTTGACGGTCACGGAGAAGGGCAACTTCCAGCACATTCTGCGTTTGCTGTCGACTAACGTCGACGGTAACATTAAAATCATGTACGCCTTGACCACTATCCGTGGTGTCGGTCCCCGTTACGCCAACGTTGTTTGCAAGAAGGCCGATATCGACATGGGCAAGCGTGCCGGTGAGCTCAGCGTTGATGAGCTCGAGCGTTTGATCACCATCATCCAGGACCCCAGCAAGTACAAGATCCCCGGCTGGTTCATGAACAGACAGCGTGACCCCACTGACGGCAAGGACGCTCACTTGCTTGTCAACCAGCTTGACACCAAGTTGCGTGACGATATCGAGAAGATGAAGCGCATGCGTTTGCACAAGGGTCTCCGTCACTTCTGGGGCTACCGTGTCCGTGGTCAGCACACCAACGCTACCGGTCGCCGTGGTGGTGTTACCGGTATTGTCCGCAAGGCCGCTAAATAATTTATCATGCGTAATAGTATACATATTTGATCTAAACGATCTAGCGTCTACAATGGTCCAGCGAAACATGGCAATGGCCTCGATCCACTACCGATCCACTGAAGTCCAACAAATTCACTGCGGACTGATGAATTACTGGACTGCTCAATTGATTGAATGTTGCCTGTACCTGAAATGTTCTACTTCGTACTTGTTAATTAGTATTTATCCGGAGAACTGGATCTTCTCCTTCGGGTACGAGGGACCCACGAGCTGGATACCCAGGCTGGCGAGCCACTGGCCCTGCTTCACAGCGTACTCCAGAGGCTTGCCCTCGACCTCAGCGGCAACGAAGCCAGCAGCAAAGGCATCGCCAGCGCCGTTGGTGTCCACGACCTTGCTCTGATCCAACGGAACAACAGCGAAGCGCTGGACCTCGACCTTCTGGTTCTCAACGTCGCCAGTGGCCACGATGGTCTCCTCGGTGCCCTGAGTGATCACCACAGTGCGCTTGCGCTGCTTGTTGGCCTTGGGCAACAGAGCAATGTGCTTGGCGACGGTCTCGGCATCACCGGCAATGCCGTGGGCCGAAGCATAGGCCTCGGCCTCCGACTCGTTGGCAATGAGGTAGTCCCAGTAGGGAGCGCTGGCATCGAAGGCGTCCTTGAAGGCAGTGGGGATGAACGGCGCACTCATGTTGACGCCGAACAGCTTATTGTTGGCCGCAGCATGCTCGCCCAGAGCCTGAATGGCGGGCGGGCACACAGTGAAGTGGAAGCCGCCCACGTAGAACACCTGCGCCTCCTCGACGAGCTTCCAGTTCTCGGGCTGCTTCAAGTGGTCCAGCTTGTAGTGGTTAGCGGCAGCCAGATCGGTGGCCAACGAGCGGTTGGTGCCCGTGATCAAGGCAGCGCACTTGCCCGTAGGGTACTCCTTCTGGAACTGGTAGTGGGTGACCACACCGGCCTCCTCGTTGGCAGCCAGCAACTTCTGGCTGTAGACGTCCTCGCCCACCGATCCGAAGTAGTGCACGGAATCCGCGGGCAGGAGGTACGCAGCACCGCGGGCGGTGTTCTGGGCGGCACCGCCGGCGATCAGGATACGGCCGGGCATGTCCAGCACCTCCTCGTAGATAGGCTCGTGCTTCGGCTCGATGAGGATGGCATCGTTGGCCTTCAAATCGTACTTTTTGAGGTAGGCCTCATCAACATTCACCTGCAGATCAAGCAGGGGGTTTCCCAAACAAACGAGCTTCACCATGAAAATATGCCTAACCCGGCACCCGCTATATATTTATACTGTGCCCACATGCGATTCCACGTGCACATACTAGATGAACTAAATACAAAGACATGAAAATGCGTAGCTCCGACGGAGGCACTGATGACCGCGTTTCACACCAGTTAATTTCAATTAATTTGACTTCAGTTAATTTGACTTCTACTAATTCCACTCCAGTTAACTCCACTTTAGTCGATCCAATTGTTTCTGCATAAGTAGACCAGGCCATACCACTGCTAGAAGTGCATTAGTCTCCGTACGTCGCTATTTTATGTCTAATCCCTCCTCAGAGGATACGTCTCCATTTTGGCGCCCTCCGTCGTTATCACCAGAATCTCGAGGGTATCGCCGATCTGGATCTGCCGCTCAGCAGCACCGGTGAACGCATCCTTCACGACCCGCACAGCAGTGTCCAAGTCCAGATCTAGTTCCTTTTTGGGCTCTCCGGTGGCAGCGTCGGCCTGGTTTGCCAGGCTCACCTGGTTGTCCAGGAAGGGCATCAGCAAAGTGGTGGCGTGGCCAGCCGCGCGGCTCGACTGTCGCTCGTAGCTTCCAATCGGGTCGAATGAGTACACGGCGCCCGTGCCGTCCGGCGCCATGCCCACAAGAATCGGGTTTGTGTAGTACGGGAAGAACCGCTTGCCGTACATCAAATGCATGGTCACGCGGGCCGCGGCAGCAATGCTGATTTCGTGCTCGTTGTTTTCGTGGTGGTACCATTTGATACGCGTTTTCAAATCGTCGGCCAGCTGCTTGCCGTCGGCGCTGAATCCGTTCGCGGCGAAGTAGAGTCCGTCACCCACGGGCACAATCTGCGACATGTAGCGTGAGTCGATGGAAAAGCCCGTGGAGTGGCGAGTGTCACCGGCCAGAATCACGAAGTCCTTGCCGGCGATTGCCACGCTGCTTCCGCCGCTGCTGTCTCCATAGGGATTGAAGCTGGACATGTGGCGTGTGCCTAGCCCAGGCGAGCTGTACCCACCACAAGCAGGCGGGACATTCGGACGAGACAATCAAACGGGCCATGAAGAAGACGTAGAAGACCCAATAGAAATCAAATGAGAATTATCGAATCAGTTATAACTATGGCATTTTTACTTACTTGTACCTTCTATACGGATCCCAAGGAGAGAGTAGGAGCTTACCACTTAGTAGCTTACGATTAGTAGCTTACGATTTACAAATTGCCAAGCCTGAACTCGACATCCACTTCACCCCAAGTCAGATAGAAGGATTTGAAGTACTTCACGGCAAGCCAGATATCCTTGGAGCCCATGGTGGCCCGAATGGAGTGCATCGCCAGCTGCGGGATGCCGATATCCACGCCGCGAAGGCCGGTCTTGGCGGAAAGCGCAGGGCCAATGGTGCCACCGCTGCGGCTGTCGTTTCTGATCTGGAACTGCTGCAGCTTGTTGTCCGTGCGACGCGCGATCTCCTCGGCAAAGGCGGCAGAGACGGCATCGGTGATCATGTTGCCGTTGGGGTCGCGGCTCAGGGTCAGACCAATGTTGGGACGCGGCTTGTGGTTCTCGAGGTACACATCGCTGAAATTCGGGTTCGTGGAGTGGATGACGTCGGCGCTGAGGAAGAACGAGTTGGCGTAGAACTCGGTGGCTCTCGCCTCTTCCTCATCGTCAAGGATCCGCCGAACCGAGGCCTCGAGCAAATTGCCCCGGGCACCAGCACGGCTGAGCGAGCCGATCTCTTCGTGATCGTATGCGACGGCAATCGACAGCTTGTCGCCGTTCTCCACATCCTCCGCAGCGTCGATGAGGCCCGCGAATGCAGAGTACGTGCACGACTTGTCATCGATGCGAGGAGCGAACAGGAACTCCTTGTCGAGACCGCCAAGAGCGGCGGGCTGCGTGTCGTAGAGGTAGAGCTCGACCTCAATAATGTCGCCCAGGCTCACACCGGCTTCCTTAGCGAGCTTACGCAGCAGCCGGAGGTTGTGCTTACCGACCATCGGGCTGCGCTTCTCGTCCTCCGTGGGGGGCTCGACCTTCTCGCTGGCAACCAAGCCGATGAAGGGCACCTTCTGGGTCTCCGGGTTGAACGGCCCATTGCTGGGGGTTCCAAAATGGGGAGCCAGAGTGGCAATGCGAGCCACCGGGTGCGGGATCCTGACCAGAACAGACTGGATGCTCTTGGCCTGGCGGCCGCGCGTGGCGCCCTTGCTGCTGTTGCGCACGACCAGCCGGCCGCCAATGCCCAAGTCGCGGTCCCACCACAGGTTGCTGAGCCCGCCGGCGTAGGGCGCCACGCCGATCAGCTCGAAGCCGTCAATGGGCTCCTTGATCGACGTGGGCTTCACCTGCACGGTCAGGCTGTCGATGTGGGTGCCGATGATGCCGCTGCCGTTGCGGGGCACCCATTGGCTGCCCTTCACAAATGCGGCGATTGAGGTGCCGTTCCTAATAGTGTAGAACTTCTGCAAATCTTTCGTCTCCCAGGCGTCGCGCTCGTCCAAGTACTCGAAGCCGGCCTCCTCGAGTTGGCGGGCGAGATAATCGACAGCGTGGAAGGTGGTCGGCGCGGTGTCCGTGAACTCCATGTACTCGGATGCAAGATCCTCCCACGTAGCCGAGGGTTCGTACTTGCTTTTCTTGGTGTCGTGGCGGATTACTTCAAATTCGTCTTTCATTGGACTGCGCGTGTGGAATCGCTGGAAGTTCTCGGCGGGGCACATATAGTGAACGTGGTAATGGGGTAAGGGCGGAAACGTCATTTGGAGATAAGCTGTCGAGGGCCCCAATCGAACGCTCCTTGCCCTCATGCAAGCTGATCGCTGGATCTGGTTTCCGGGAAAATCGTCAAATGAGCCACGATTCGCCAATTTAGTGCGCCAAATGGTATAACTAGGTTGGTGTATTCAGACCGCGTAACTCAGCCACTAGTGTAGGCTTGGAAGGCACATGTTGCAGACTTATTTACACAAAGACCCAAACACAGTACTAGTACTTCACTGCAAGAGCGCTTACAACAGATTGTACCCATGGCCGCGCCGAGTGCGAGGTCACAGGATATGGTTCCGTGGCGCAATTGGCTAGCGCGTTCGACTGTTAATCGTTAGCAATCGAGAGGTCGTGAGTTCGAGCCTCACCGGAACCGATTTTTTTGGCACCTACGCATTCCAACTGATCTTTCAACCGCGTCTCAGTAAAATTTAGGCAGTGATAAGAGACTCATTTAGCGTCGAATGTTTACCGAGTCTAGCACGGTAGGTGCTTATTCGGGGTTTGAGAGCCGAGCAATTCTGGAATGACACAACGTAATTAAAATTCTAATGAAAATACGAGCTGTACAGATTCACCTATCAATTCATATACGCCCATTGTTTCTCGAGTAACTTCATTTTAGCGCAACATATCAGAACGCGTCGCCCTTCGCCCTGGAGGTTAACAAAGTGGTACGCCACTTCATCATAATATAAACAGACGAATACCCCGAATTCCATTCTCTTTAGGAATGGGTAAATACTACGCTGTCGCCAACGGGCGATCCAACGGCGTCTATACTAATTGGAACGACTGCCGCGAGCAGGTGAATGGCTTTTCTGGTGCCAAATTCAAGTCGTTCTCGAGCCCTCAGGCAGCCGCGGAATACGCGAGCTCAGGATCCAGTTCTGGCGGAGCGAGCCATTCTGGCGTACCTGGTGGAGTGAGCCGTTCGGGCGTCGGTCGGCCTGGCAGGCCCAGCGGCCGCGTTGCTCGCAGTAGAGCGAGCCCTTTGTCCGTCCGCTCCAGCTATTCTGGTGGTCCTGGCTACTCTAAATCCAATTATTCTAGCAGATCGAGCCACTCTGGCGGATCGAGCCACTCTGTTTCGTCTAAACCGGTGACGAAGGTGTACACCGACGGCAGCTCGCTTGGAAACGGCCGCCAAGGCGCTAGAGCTGGCTACGGCGTCTACTGGGGCCATAACGACCCGCGCAACGCCAGCGGCAAAGTCACAAGCGGTGAGCAAACCAACAACCGCGGCGAGCTGATGGCCATTGGGAATGCTGCTACCACCATCGCGAAACAAGGCGACCGCAACCAGCGCTACGAGATCTGTGCCGACTCCCAGTACTCGCGCGACGCGCTGGGGGCTTGGGGCGATAACTGGGAGACCAACGGCTGGAGGACGGCCGCTGGAGAGCCCGTGAAGAACCGCGATCTGATTGAGAGCACCCGCAACACTCTGAGACAGGTCCGATCTAGCGGCATTGAAGTAGATATCAAATATGTTCCGGCCCACACCGGTGTGGCCGGCAACGAGGCTGCCGACCAGCTGGCCAAACGCGCCGCTGCCGAATAGTCTCAGAACGTATAAGTGCTGACAAGAAGTTTGTACCGCTATTGGTTTACTTCAGCTCTGACCGAATCCCCGAGCATATAACAAAGAATTGATCATTAACATAATGTTTCCACTTACGTTTCTGATATGTGCTGGCTAAACCTTAGTTCAGACCAACCTGCCGCGTCAATTCACCCTGATTGAGTCCACAACACGGAATTCCACGATAGTAATAGATTTATAACAAAGATAAGATAAGTGCTAATAAATACATAAGTACATATTACTTCGTTTACCACGAAGGCTCGTCACGGCGAGGCGACCGCGACCGGTCGCGGTAGCCACCTCTGCGCTCGTCACGTCCGCCGTCGCGGCCTCTGCGCTCGTAACGGTCGTGGCCCCGGTCGCCACGGTCAAAGCCCCGGTCGCCACGGTCACCACGGTCACCGAATCGGCCACCACGTCCGCGGTCGCCGAAACGCCCGCCACGGCGATCTCCGAATCCGCCACGGCCACCACGGCCGCCACGGAATCCTCCGCGGCGGTCGCCACCAAAGCGGCCACCGTCACGACGAGGAGGGGCCTGGGGGCCCTTAGGATCAATCTGAGTCTCAATGGTGGCTCCCTTCCAGTCAGAGCCCTTCAGTTCCAGCAGGTGGTCGCGATCAGCGTCGCTGGCAACATCAATGATGCCGTTTCCGGTGTTGTTGTCGACCTTGGTGAAGACGGCCTCAACGCCCTTCGTGCGGGCCAGATCCTTCAGGTCCTGCCACGAGAACATGTCCTGGGCGCCGGTGACCTCAATACGGTGGGTAGCCTGGGGCTTGGGCGGACGCTCCTCGAACTTGTCGCGACGCTGGCCCCGGGCCATAGCCTTTTCAATGTTGATCTCGTAACCCAGACTGCTGTCCTTGTCCAGCTTCTCGATGGCGCGATCGGCCTCCTCAGCAGTCTCATACTCGATGAAGCCGTAGCCGGGCTTCAAGCTGATCTCCTTTACGGGGCCAATGGTGGTAAACAGCTTCTCGACGTCTTCCATGCTGGAGTCCATGTTGATGGGACGAACAAACAAACGCCTGCCGGGCTCCTCGGGGGCAGCCTCAGTGGCCTCAGTGGAGGTTGCAGTTGAGGGGACCGCGATGAATTCCTCGTTACTTTCGCTCACAATGGGATGTTCAGTGTCCGACATACTGAAAAGTTCTCCAACCCTTACATCATAACCGCTCGGCACAGCTGCTGGAACGGCAGATCAACAGCAGATCAATGGCTCCGCAATATTCCTTTTTTGGAAATGAAGTGTACGTATCATTTTTTCCAGTCAGATTCTATCAATTCTTGTGGCTGTCCATGCATTGCCGTCAATTAGGAGTGACTTTCCTGCTCAACCATCTAACACACTACATAACCAAATTCTCTACTGTGCTTCCTCCAACGAGCAATTATTAAAAACAATAACAGTGCCTACAAGCAATTATTTAAATTAGATGTGTACGTCTTCTTATTACATTGATCTCTCACCGTCACTGCAGTACACCAATGCGTCATGTAATTGGCATGCGTAGGGTAGAGAGGTATGATCAAAACCTGGCAGGCGTGGTTCAGGCGGGTGGGCCAAGATATAAACAACACTCCTTGGAAACGGCGGACGGCTATTGGGTCCTTTATTGCCCTGTATACAGTCACTGGTATTGCGGGGTACCAGTACTTGAAGGACACGAGGTATCGGGCCACCGGGGAACCGAATCCTTATAAGCCTCGGCACCCGGAACTCCCCGAGCCAAAGGCACAGATTGTCGCTGCTCACGACACCACTCCAGTCTATGACGAGATCGCTAAGGATTACGACAAGAAAATCAACTTCGAGGAGATCACTTCCTACGTGTGGTGGATGCGTCGCCGCGTTGGCAAACAGATCAACGGCGACGTGCTGGAAATCGCCTGCGGAACCGGCCGCAACATTGGCTGGCTCAAGCCTGCAAAGATCGCCAGTTTGACTTTCTTGGACGCCAGTAGGCCCATGCTGCAGGCAGCTGAGGCTAAGTTTGATGGAAAGTACCGCAAAAATTACGAGGGCAAGCCCGTGCAGTTCGTGCAAGGGAGAGCCGAGGACCTCCTGAACCTCACGGCGAAGTCGCAGCAGAGATTCGACACGGTGTTCGAGACGTTTGGTCTGTGCTCCCACGAGAACCCCGATCTGGCTTTGCAGCAGATGGGCCAATTGCTGAAACCCAAGGGCAAAATTGTGCTTCTGGAGCACGGTCGAGGTACTTTCGAAAGCATGAACATTCGTATGGACAAGCGCGCCGAGGAGCGTGCCAAGGAATGGGGCTGCCGCTGGAACCTGGACATCCGCAAGATCGTGGAGAACGCCGGGTTTAAAATCGTCGAGGAGGACAACTACCATTTCGGCACGATGTACTACTACGTCCTGCAGAAGTCACCACAGTTGTAACTGCATTGTACATAATAACCAAGCACAGATAAATAACAACTAAGCACATACATTTCAACACAAGCACATACGCCTGGATGTGTGACTACGGATCTAACACTGATATGTACGTCAATTCATGCTATTTATTTATACATTGGAAGACTGAACCTTTTCGGCCAGTTCATCCTTCACGCCGCTTTCCAGCAGCTGACCGGCGTCAGCGTAGGCCAAACTCGCCTCGTAAAGCTCCTTGAGGCGGCTGCCATACACCATCATCTCCTTATCCACAAGCAATTGCACGCAATTGGCATACCTGCTAATCGTTTGTCTCGTGGCCAACGGGATCTCATCGTTTGTGTCTTTATATATCTGCATGGAGTCGGAGTCCTGTTCCAGCCTCGTGATGCTGCCCTTCGAAGTGGCTTTCGGGGCCTGTTTCGGAGCCATTCGCAGCCACACATAGCCATTAACGCCAATGATGGCCTCGACCCCGCCTTCCAGTTCGTGGCTCTGCGTATTCTGTCTCAAAATGAGCGAGCTCGGAACTCGCACCAGCACGCCGTTTCGGAGTTTACCGTACCGTAATGAGCGGGTATGCAGGGCAGCGCCACCATCATGATACAAACTTTGAATCTCAGCGTTCAAAAGATCGCCCTCTTTCAAGAATTCACGCATTTGCAGCTCGTCATCATCACTTTTGCGCCTCAAGATTCCGCCGGGCAAATTGACAGATCCCAGCTGTAAAACAGCATCTTGAGTGCTGCCAATGTCGACTTTCCACCTTCGGTTCCCTACTTCTGTGATTCTGCCAACGATATGGTCGCCAATGATGGCGTTGTAGCGGCCGTGCATGGCTCTAACTGTGAGCAATTTGTTCACTCGCTGGACCTGGCCGGCCACAGAGGCATAGGTCGAGTTACGAGGTCCACCGTAGGTGCCATGGCCTCTCATCCAGGCGGGATCATCGCTGATCAGCTCACCGGGAGTGAGCAGGCTTTTTTCTTCCATTATGAGAGACCTTACCCAAAACCGCCGATTTGGGTAATCATGAATCAAGCTGTGACAGATGCGCGAACTCAATCGAGCTCGCTTAAATGCTTTTTATCAATGCTAACAATAAATAAAATAAATATCACTCAGGGGACCAGACATCGTAGATGCTGGTGCTCAATGGTAAACGAATTTGTTGGCGGCGGATGCATGACTGGGTGGCTTTGTACACCATTTCTTTCCGCGCCTCTTCATTAGGCTCGTCTCTGTAGGCCCGCATAAGATGCGCTGGTGTTGGGTATATACGCTGCACAGCCATGGCCTTCTCAGCTGAAACGCCCTTAATGGTCCTCAGGACTGTTAGGAAGGTCTCGCCAATTGTGCGCATCTTGGACTTCGTTAAACCCTCATGATACGCACTATAGTCAATCGCAATATGACCCTCAGCAGCCTCGAGCTTTCCGCGGGCATCGCGCATACTCATCTCGAAATTCTCGACATTAGGCACCACCACTTGTAACTTCTGAGCAGTGTACTTCTCCTCAATGAGTTGTGACATCTGGTAAATGTATTGCACCGTCTCGTTTTGGGATCGTGTCATCTTGAGATGGAAGTTGTGCCGCACCATAGTTTGAGACATCGCCGTCATGAACTTCTTGTGGTTCTCCTTGAACATCTCGTTGTTGACGACATTGCTGGTGTACTCGATGAGGTAGATGATATGCTTCACAGTAGACTTGGACAGCCGTTTCTTCTGGTCATGATAGCGACCATCATGAATCGATGACCGCAGATCTGACAGCGTTTTGCGCTCAACGATCCAGTCCAACACTGCTCGCCGGCCGCTAGTTTTGTGCTCTGCGACCCACACGCAGTCGCCCAAACTCAACGATTTCACATCCAGGTCCAAACCAAGATTACGAAGATCATTCATGAGGCCGCTGCGGTCGTTCTTGCTAGCAACCTCGCGGCTGTCCATCACGAGTTTCGTGGTGAAAGTATGTGGTTCCCACACATCCAGCGCAAAGCGAACTGACGTATCGATTTCGCTTGTATCACCTCTTGTGGGAGTCTCAAGAACATCACGACTGCCTGAACGCGCCCCCAAAGTGTCGGGAGTATCTACAAGTGTTTCCCCACTAGCTCGCATAAGTTTCTTCGCTAGATCCCGACCGGTTTCATCAAGGAAATAGCGCGCGTTCTGAACATAGACCAGCTCATGGTCCTTCAACGTCTTTAGAGCCATCCCCACTGAGGGCGACGTGCGGCTGACTGCTCCTTCGAGTACACCGGCCGTGCGAGCTTTCATTAACCTTTGCAACTCAGATTGGCCAATACCCTGCCGACTCACATCGCCAATTTCATTCTGGCGCATTGTTAGCAGCACGTAGTAAGCCGCTGAACCGTACTTGGGGATGTAATTACGGCGTTTCTTAGTGATTTCGGCCGGTGGGGGCGCGAAAGGGTAGCTTTGGCCATTCATTTCCGACGCTAGAACGCTCGGTTGCTTCTCGATCTGCACGCTGAACGACGGTGGGCCCTCAATGCCATTTTGGTTCAGATGTTTCTGCCATTTCTGTTTGATAATCGCAAGAGTTTTGTCTCCAACGCGTGGGAGCTTTTTGATGTCTGGGAGATCCGTCACTACTTCTACGTTGGTTTTAAGACTCTGGATGGCTCTTTCGATGGCCTGCAATTTATATCGAGACCCGTTGGGCCGCATAGCCTGGACTTCGGCCTGTTTGCGGGACTCCTCCAACCAATCTAGGATCAGCGGTTTCCAGTCCATATATTGATTTGGACCCTACCCTGCCCAATTTATCGCGTCGCGTTGACCCGGAAGCAGACCTGCGTCAACCCTACAGAATGGGCGACGACCCCCGTATGCAGCCCACGTCGCGTGCGAGCCTGGGACTGCCGAGCTTCAGCCCGTACAGTCTGCTGTCAAGGAGCTATAATACCCACAGTTCACGGGGCCGCCGCTCGACGCTGTCTCGAGACAGTTTCAGCAAAGTTCCGGCAGCGCAGAGCTCTGTGATTACCCGCAGATCTTCAATTACTCCACAGGTGTCGCTTAATGAAAGGATGAAGTCTGCAGTCACCGGAAGATACATTCCAGGCCTGCTGTTGAACCCAGTCAAATCTCGGCAGGCTACGGACCCCAGTATGACCAGCGACGGGTTCATGGTTGTAGGGCAAACACAAAAACCGCCCCAAACGCGGCAATCTGATTTACTTGGCATCAAACACCAATTGTTGAAGCAGTATCGCGAAGAATACGCCGAAAAACAGAGGCTATTGCGGGAGACTCTGGACAAACAGGATGCCGAATTCGACAGGAACATTGAGGCACGGCAGAAAGAGCAATTGGAGGCTTTGACGCTCGGATCGAGCCCCTCTCCGCCGCCTTTGGATCCTAAAGTCAAACGTGAAATCCTAACACTGTGGTCGAGCGCCCGACAGAGACCCAATCAAGTGGTGGTTTCCATGTATAAGATTGACCTATCATTAGCTGATCTTGCGACGCTGGCGCCGCGACAGTGGCTCAATGATAACGTCATTGATATGTTTCTCAACATCGTGGTGAGCCGCGACCCTAGCAATTCAGCAGTGTTTACGACGCATTTCTTCACCAAGCTCAGCCAGGAAGGCTACGCTGGTGTACGACGATGGGCGCTTCGAAAGAAACTTGATGTTTTCCAGCCTAAATACGTGTTCGTTCCTGTAAATCAGGGAAACTCACACTGGACATTGGCCGTTATCAACAATGTTGACAAGTCTATAAGTTTCTACGACTCATTACCATCTGGTAAGGGCCGCCATGAAACAGAGACTTTGGTGAAGTACCTCAGTGGCGAGGCCAAACGACTGGGCCGTGCGGATATATCTGGTGAGTATAAGCTTGTGCCTAGGGCCGAAGCGCCCTGCCAAACCAACGGGTACGACTGTGGTGTGTTCATGTGTGAGGCTGTGAACAGACTGGCCTCGGGAAGACCCTTGAATCATAGACAGGCAGATATGGAAGCGGTCAGGCTGCAGATGGCCGCGTCAATCCTGGAAGTGAAATCAAAATTGTAGACAGTAAAACCTACTAGTAATGTATTTTAGAATTATGTACTCGCTAATGAAATGTGTGTTTATATCACATCTTGCTTGAACCAGTTAAACTCTTTCAACGTGGAGGTCGCATTCGTTAGGTCCATGTTGTGTTGTACAAGTCTTGTTTGTGAGGCCTGCATCTGTGTGTTCAGGTAAGCGATCCGCGAATCAATAGCACGGCCGCTCACCGTCTTCTTAATCTCAGCTAATGCAGTGAGTTCAGACTCAAAATCCTTGATCTTAGTTGTTTCCGAGTTTACGCCGTCCTGTGCAAATCGGCGGGCCATCGAACATTGAAGCAGCTTGTTGTTAGTTAGTTCAGTGAACGCGTACCTGAACAATGGACGCGCGGCTTTGATACCGCTAATACGACCGCCCTCAGTGCGGAGGCTTAGCATACCAGCCCGTTCCAGTGCCTCCAAAACGTTCTCAAGCTCTGTGAGTCTCTTGTCACCGGAGAATTTAAACTCATTGAGAGTAGCCACTGAGCCAGGGACACTGAGCCACGCGTCGCCTTTGAGTCCATAACCAGTTTGCGAGTCCAACAGCTGCATCAATCTCCACGCCTGATCAACAGTCCATTCGTGGCCCTCGGACAAGAACAGTTGTGAAGCCTCGGAGGCAGCAGAATGAATGAGCTGGTTAATGGCAACCTTGGGAGCTTCCCCGGTCAGTAAACGGCGGCCAAAGCTGTGCAAGTCAGTATATCGACCGCCCAAGGGTTCCAAAAACCGATCGCTCATGGACTGCATTTCATGAATGACCTCCTTTGTATTTGGAGTTTGCTCTTGACCCTCCAATAGCCCCAAAACGTAATGCTTGGCCGCTTCAGGAGTGGCATCCTCGGCACGTACAACTGAGAACACCCTATTGGGCAACACAGTAGCCAGCCGCTTGTCGAAGGCAGAGTCTTGCGTCACGAAAATCACCTGTGCGATGTTCTTTTGCACCAGGTTTGCAGCCCACTCAGCCAACATGTCACACATATGATCAGAACCATTGAACCCTCGCAGCACGACGATGGGGAGCTGCTCCGGATGAGCTTCCAAGTACGACTGCTCAGTGTCTTTGCGAGAACCGCCAGACGTACGGTTCTGCGCGGGCGTCGTAGTTCCTGTCGCATCTGCTGCGGCTACCTTCTCGATCTGGCTCTTCCTCTTCACACCCTGCTCACCCTCACTCCTGGCTGTTTGCACGCCTTTAGGCACTTTGCCAAAGTTTCTCAAAGCCACAGATCTGATTGCCCTGGTTGCTGTGGTTAGCATACGAGTAGCCTGCTGATCCATGGTTTCTGACACTGAAGATGACTGGCCCGTGATGCCCTGTATGGCCACTTCAGCCATCTTGAGCACACGGTTCACCCAAAGAAACATCGGCCGATAACCCAAGCTAGTGGCGAGAGTGTGCAGCACAGTGTAATCATCGCTGTTCTTCAATTCGTTGCAGTTGATATTCAAAACGGGTGCAGATCCACTCGAACTCACCATCGCCCCTACCTTAGCCAATGCGGCATCAAGAATAGCCGATTTTCCGCTGCCATTGGGCCCTACTAATGCAATGAAAGTTGGTGAGGCCTCTTCCAATCTGGCTTGCAATTGGCTGGCCGTGCTGTCTACTTTGTCCCAGTCACTGTGCGATTGTTCATCCTCGTCATCATCGGCATCGTTGGAGTGCCAACTGAGTTTGAGATCCTTGGCCCATTGGATGGATTCTTTCACATAATGGAAGCTACCCATGATCTTGGTTCGGATGCCGAATTCGCGTACAGGCTCAAAAATCGCGTAAGCGAAGGAGAAGGACAGTGCAAAGAGAATGGGCAGAACAATACGCGGGTGGCTAGCGGACCAGTCCCGAGCACGGGCTAGCCACGAGGGCGTGGCCTTGAGCCGCAGCCGCAGCACCACATCCTTCGTCTTGTCAACATCGTCTCCCGCCGTGCGGAAAACTGCTCTGTTCAAACAGAAAAAGGCCATCGCGGCATCCTGAGCAGAGAAGTACGTGACCTGTCCGTCTTCCATCTTTCTAATGTGGCCGTAGGGGTTCAGTAGGTAGTAAATCTCCTCATCGCTTAGCCCCGGCGAGACAGTCACTATCCGAGTTGGCGCTCTAGGAATATCGGTAATCCAGGGAGTGCCGTACACCTCACAGCCCCGTGCACGATGCTGCATGAGCAGCCAACGGGTCATGAACCCCTCATTGGCAAAGTCCCTGATCTCCTGATCGGTGGTGAGGGGCAAAATCTTCACAAACGCACCTCCCTCACCGGGACGCGCCTTCACATTCTCGACCGTGCCACGTTCACCCAATGCATCCTGGACTCGCTGCTTGATTTTCTCTTCGCTGGTTTGGGGAGCCACTAAATGCAGCGCACCTAGCGGCGGAGACAACCGGTTGAAATAGAACCAGATTCCCTGGTCTCCCAGCGGGTTCGCACGAATGGGCTGCAGCTCATGCCTCGGCTCGGCTGATGCGCCTCTGATGAGAATTGAATTGAATCGCCTTGTGGTAACTGGCGTCAACCGCAAGGCACGGATCATATCAGGGTTGCGCAACCTGCAGGATGCATATACGTCCCATTTCGGTAACCCATGAACGGGCCACCTACTACATAATTTCGAAATACATGGGAAACCAATCTATACTTTCCTTCACTTATAGTCTATTTATTAGCGTGCTACATTGGGATGCCCGTGTACCACATTTAACTGGTGGGCACGGGAAGTGAAAAATTATGCCCCGTATTGTAAGAGTAAACTTCAAATCGGGTGTCCTGCCCCAGCCGCGCCAGGTCGTTCCGAGGCTGAAAACCAGCAAAGAAGCCGCGGAGTATGCCAAGATCCCCCAGGGATTTGCCGATCCCGGTATGGCACCCCGCGGCAGCGCTGCCAATCCTCCCCCCAAGGAGCCGAAGACCGCGCAGCAGAAGATCGATTTGAGCGCTAAGCCCCCCAAAAAAGCCGACTTCAAGAGCGAACAGGGCCAATGGAAGCAGCATATCGCCGAGGTGCGCCGTACATATCTCGAACAGAGCCTCAAAGCATACGAGACGCAGGAAGAGCGCCATCGAGCGTACAAGGAGACACAAGAGGCCGAGCAAGAGATCGCAAAGGCCACAAATTTACAGGGCACCACCGAGTCCCCCGCCACGCTGTTGACCACTCCGACGATCGAGTCCTCGTTGGTTAGCGGTCAGTTCGTGGTCCAGCGCACGCCCGAGGAGCTCGAGGAGCTAAGAATGAAGCGCGAGTTTAACCGCAAGAAGTACGACCAGCAGGTTGTGGAGGATCGCAGCGAGCAGCTGCTCCAGCTCTATGCCCAGGCCTCGAAATTCATCACCACCGAGGAACAGCTCGAGAGCCGCGTGAGCGATCTGTTCAAGCCCCAGCGAAACATCCCCAGCATGGGCGTCAACGATTCTCAGACCCCGAGCTGGTACAGATACGTCAAGGCTGACCAGCCCCGGATCCATGCCGATAGCCTTCAAAAGACCCGAGAGGCTGAGCTGCGCGATGCGCTGCAGGGCACCGTGAGGGTCCCCACTAACACGGGCTCCGAGCGCGAGCTTCCGGGACTCAAGAAAGTTGTGGAGACCTTAGATGTACATAAATAATATCACAGTAATTCATGAACTAATTCGACAATTTTTCACGATGACTACTTGCGGTGCCCCGATCGTTGAGCTCGGCACCGAACAGATGACAGGGACCATCAAATAGCCGTCCATTTACATCCCAAATAAATAACTAAAGAACATCGTGACCGAAGGCGTCCTTTCATTGCTGCCGCTTCATTGTTAGCTAGCTTGATGCTAGTCGTCGACACTACGGCCAGCTCAGTCACGCTCGATGCCATCAAGTGGGTGTGCTCGGGTAGGGTTATATCACATGACTTAAGTACCCGACGCGTGAACGTAAATTGCGCGTACGATCTCCCGTTGACATGAACGAGGTTGAAGGTACCCCCAGCCTCTCGTCGGCGGAAGAAAATAAAAGCATGGTCGGAAATATGACAGACCAGCATCAAGCGCCAGATGAGATCGATGGTGCCGAAACTGCCGTCAGCATGAAGGATTCTAACGGCATATCGGATAGTCCCCAGGACCCGTCCAAAATACCCGGAACGCCGTCTTTGCGACAACCGAAGGGCCTGGTCCTGACCCCCAAGGGCCAGCCGCTCCAGCGGTTTCCGACCAGCCAAAAGGGCGTGCAAGTGGCCCAGTACTCCAACGTGGAAGTGCTCGAGATCGAGCTGAACGACATCACTGTCATGCGCCGGGTCACCGACGGCGCCGTAAATGCCACGCAGCTGCTGAAGCTCGCAGGATTAGATAAAAATCGTCGTCAAAAGGTCCTTGACGGTGAGTTTGGCCATGAGTCCGATAAGATCAAGGGCGGCACGGGGAAATACCAGGGCACCTGGATCCCGCTGGGCTCGGCATTGGCTCTCGCGCAACGCTTCGCGGTGGCCGTGCCGCTAGCGCCGTTGTTGCACTTTGATATGGCCAACAAGCCGCCGATGGCGAGGCCCACTGCTGAGGAGATCGAGCGGCAGCGCCATCAACAGGCCGCACGACCCACTTCCATGGCTGCAGCCGCAGCGGCGGCGGCAGCGGCGGGGAGTTTCGGTACTGAAGCGTCTCATGCGAGCGCGGAGCCAGTCTTAAGCTCGAATATCGGATTAGCGGCCGGGTTTAATGATGGCTTGAAATCGCCCATGAACAACGATGACGCTGAGATGGATGCCGAGGATCTGCAGACTCTGCCGCCGCTGGAGGCGCACGAGGGCGATGCTCTGGCAGATATGTCCCGCGACATCGTCACGGAACTGTTCTTGAGCGCCAATCGAAACGAGCACCGAGCTTTGGCCAGCATTCTTTCAACCCACGGCGAGGCAGAGATCGAGCCCGACATTCCTATCGACGATGCGGGGCACACTGCGCTGCACTGGGCAGCTGCGCTAGGTAAAGTCGCGCTGGTGAATGACCTCGTAAACCATGGCGCTAATTGCCGGAGGGGAAACCGCCGTGGTGAGTCCCCATTGGTCCGCGCAGTGCTGGTAACCAACTCCAGTGATACTCAAACGTTCGGGCAGCTTTTGGATATGCTGTTCCCGTGTCTACACCTGGGCGACGCACAGGGCCGCACGGTTTTGCACCATATAGCTTTGACCGCGGGAATTCCGGGCCGCAGCGATGCGTCGCGGTACTATTTGGAGGCGCTGCTGGAATGGGCTGTGCGATGCAGAGGATCCTCGGGAGTCCAGTGGCTAGTGAATGAACTCGTCAACGCGCAGGACGCGAACGGCGATACAGCACTGAACATTGCCGCACGGCTGGGATCGAAGGAGATCGCGCAGATGCTGATGGACATCGGTGCTGATGTCGAGCTGCCGAATCGAGCTGGATTGAAGCCAGCACATTTCGGAATCACCATCACCCCACCGAAACCTGCGCTGTCGGTGAACACCCAATTGGGTAATTCACACCCGCAACCGGTTTTGAACGGTAATGACAATGTCACTGGATCAGGCTCCAGGCGAGGATCAGTGGCACCGGATGGAATTTCTCGCAACGGATCGCGAGCTCCGCTGGATAATGTAGAGAAACGTCAGGAGCTGCGTACAGCCTGCCTAGATGTGATAACCAGACTCGACGCGCAGTTCCAGAGTGAGCTGCATGCGAAGGACACTACTTTGCACGACTTGCACGCGCAGCTGGGTGAGGCCAACAGCAAATTAGAAGGTTTGCAGGCCCGCAAAAATGAATTGGAGCAAAGACACTCCAGGCTGAATGCTGCGAAACGGCGCGTAGCAGCTTTAGAGGCTGCTGCACAGGCTGAGAGTAGACAGTTCGATGCCGAAAGCGAACGGTTAGGCCAGATGCCTGCTCCGGAGGGCCCCACCGAATTTGATGCCGACCAACCGTTCCGAGTCACCAGCGACGAAGACTTGAAGCGGATGCCT
This sequence comes from Starmerella scarabaei, assembly GCA_030565305.1. NCBI lineage: Eukaryota > Fungi > Ascomycota > Dipodascomycetes > Dipodascales > Trichomonascaceae > Starmerella > Starmerella scarabaei. The sequence goes on along the minus strand of JAJMBJ010000003.1, from coordinate 1,150,652 downwards.
CCTGCCCTGCTACAGGCTCGCATCGCTGCGTACACACAGAATGAAGAGCAGCTCCTGCAGCTCCGCGAAGAGCTGCGGCAGTCATCGTTAGTAAACGAGGCCAAGTTCCGCCGGGTTGTTGCTCAGAGCACGTCCAATGATGAGTCGAAAGTGGATAGCATGCTCGATCAGCTTATACTGAATGTCAGCAAGAGCGATTCCAACGAGGAAGTTGGTCCCGTGAAGCCTGAGCTTCGCAAAGTGACGGCCTAATGAATTTGGTCTGATTCGTAGTTTAGTTTTGCCCCGTGCCAGTTCTCAGGTGCCCTTTGTTTGCCAGGCACCTTCGAGCAGGCCCAGCTTGTCTGGCGGGGCTAAAGAAAAGACGCCTTCTTGAGTGCGGCTGCGCCATTGTGGCGTACTCGCAATTGATAGGCGAACATTATATTTATTAATTTGAATGCACAGTATATGAATGCACAGTAGATGAATGCAGAATATGATGATAGCACATGTTCAAATCGAGGTAACAATGCGAAATATGTTATGCTATATGATAAATGCAGAGCTTGATGAGCGATGCAGAATAAGATACAGGTGTTAAGCCTGCTCCAGAGGATCTATGTCCGACGAAAGTTCTCTCTTAGAATCTCTTGGAGTTCCAAACGCGTTGGCGTTCACCCGTAGACCTACCGTTTCCTGAGGAAGCTCATTGTGAGCATTCCAGGACTTCCAGCCGTCAAAGTCAATGAGAGCTTGCATGCAACCCCACTCGATGATCTTCTGCTCCAGCCAGCCATAATTCACTGGCTTTATGAGGAAATCGTTGCACCCAGCACCCAATGCTTCGGTCTTATCGTCGCTGTCACTGCTAGCCGTCAACGCAACAATGATCACTGGGGAACGGAAACCGCCCTCACGTTTCCGCACCACGTCCTGCGGGTGCAGTGGCTGAGGGGAGTCGGCCTCAGAAATATGTTGGAACGCGCCGATGCCGTTGATGGCCTCTAGCCGCCTGATTTCCTTCGTGGCCTCCAACCCTGTCATCACCGGCAGCTGAATGTCCATCAATATAAGGTGAAAATCGCCAGCCTTCCACTTATCCAGGGCTTCTCGTCCGGTACTGGCAACCTCGTGGCGGACCTTCTTCTTTTGCAAGAACCGCACCAGCAATTTCTGGTTGATGCTGTTATCTTCTACGATCAGCATATTGATTTGCGGGACCACAGTGCCCCGGAAATGCTCTAACTGCAGGCTGTCGCTGAATCTTTGCCCGATCTGCTGCTGGTTCGTTGCACTCAACTCGTACTCAACGTCGTAGTCGATACCAATGTTAGCGCCAGCGCCATGTGGGTCGAGTGAAACGTTTGTAACGGGCTGTATGCCGGTGCGCGGGGGATCTTCCCCCGGATCGGTGCTGTCTGCTGTGCGATCTCCTTTTTTTCGAGGGTCCACCAAAGCATCTTGAAGCTCGCGATTCTTGGGTTTGCTGCGCTTTTGTTTCAAGGTTCGTGGGACCTGCCTCGGCAATAATACTACACAGGCCTTAGCAGGCTTCTTCGACACTATGGGGGCAGAAGCCTGCGGCTGCGGGGTGGGCTGTACAGGCTGTGCAGGCTGTGCCGAAGCCACCTCGTTCAAACTCAGCGAGCTGCCGTTGGCCATCTGCGCCGGCGCCGGTCCCGCGGGCGTCGTGCTGGCCACCGCAGAGGGCAGCTCCACCGGAGACCGCATCGCGCTGGCTAGCGACGTGTTGGAGTCTGATTTGAACCCGATGGAGCTGAAGGCCGGACTACCCTGCGGAAGCTGCCCGGCCATGGAGTTCGCGATCGAGCTGGCCACGTTGTGCGTCTCTTCAGGGGACCGCGAGCTTTCTGTAGGCGTAGTGGGCTTCGTGGGCGGCACGGGCTGGGCCGGAAAGGGATAGGCGGTGCCGTTGTAATTGTTCATGGGGCTATGGTTCATGAGCGACGGCGAGTTGGATATGTACTGTCCGAAACTGCGCGCGCGTTGCACGGCCGCTCGCGACTGACGCATATCGGGCAGACCGGCAATGCTGGGGCTAGCCAGATTCGTTGCGCTGGCATTGGCTCCGCCGATATACGTCGGGGGCTGATTCAATCCGAGCCCAGCCGCCGCTGAACCGCCAGGAGTTGGCGCCGGCGTGTTACCGCTGATGCTGCCGTGGGTCGACTGCTGGTGCCCGCTCCAGAATGCTACGGGGGGACCGATTTCCAGCGCGTCGCCCATCGACATGCTGCCACCGAAGAACTCGTCCATCAGGGAGATGATGTTGTCGTCCGGCTGCAGTTCGAGCCGGCTGCCCGAGGCCTGCTGCATGGTGAGCACCAGATCGGCCGGATCGACCCTCTGCATCAGCGACGTCGGATATTTTTCCAGAATGCGCGTTTTCACGTCATCCACTAGCTCGTGCCGCTGAACCAGCAGGCTTGTGGCCGGCCCGCCCGTTTTCTTGCGGAACCACAGCCTCCGGACGTCGCTGCGCGGCGTCTCGTCTCCACGAGATTCGACAGAGACCGAGCGCATATTCGGAAACGGGCGCGGCTCAGAGTCGCTGGTATGTTCGCTGTCGTGCTCGCTGCCGCGCCTCTCGCGGGGTTCGGGGCGCGGTGGGGTGCGGGTGGCCCCAAGCTCGAAACTCGGTGGAACCAGCTTCAGCTGCGGGCGTTTGTCTCGCTGACCCATTGCGGCCACTGCAGCTGCCCCCGAGGCCGAACTCGCGGCCGGGCCCGAACTGTAGATCGTTTGCGGAGCCGTGGGGAGCGGTATTGACGGCGGGTACACCATGGTAGACTGTGGGGGTACCCTCGCCCCTAATGAGCAAAGGCAGGCCTACGGAGCGGCCAACTCGTACATAAATAATCCCGACTGGCTATTTAAAATAATTCTGGACTTGCCAGACGCAATTGGCTTCTGCCATTTCCCGTGCGATCGGTGTGGGCAAGGCACCCTTATGGACAAAGTCGATGATACATCGACCCAGCTCTCTGGCGGCCACACCGTCGAATATGAGACGAGCCCGCGGTCTGTGCTCTGCGTGATTCTGGATCTGCATAGCCAGGGGTGGATGCTGCGGTCTCAGGTGCCCTTTGGCGAGGTGTTGCCCAGTTTGCTGGTGCTGATGAACGCCCACTTGGCCCTGGACGCCGGCAACGAGCTTGCCGTGATTGGATACAACGGTGCGGGCACCCAGATGTTGTTTTCCACCATGGATCCTGATATTTCGGCCGGCAAAAAAGTCGGGAATGCCCAGTTCCACGGTACGATGCTGCCCCAGTTCCACAACGTTGCCCAAAGCGTCGTTGAGGCGGCTAATGCATTCACGGCGTTAGGACAGGAACACGTCTCCAAAAACACTTCAGTGGCTGGCCCACTGTCATTGGCGCTGACTTATTTGAATATGAAAATCGATAAAAGCCGAGGACATATCCTGGTGGTCAGCGCTGAACAGAATAATGTGGGTTCCAAATACATCCCGGCAATGAACTCAATCTTCAGTGCCCAGAAGCTACGCGTGCCAATAGACGTAGCCAGTTTTGGGCATGCCAAATCTTTCTTGCAGCAGGCAGCTGACTTCACGGGTGGATCGTACTTAGAATTGACCAATGGGGGTGGGCTTGCCGAGACGTTCTTGTCGGTGTATTTGGTGGATCCCGGGTTAAGGCAGTACGTCAATCTGGCTACCCAGCCGGACGTGAATTTCAGCGCCGTGTGTTTCATATCCAAAAAGGTTGTACAGATCGGCTATGTATGCTCGGTTTGTCTATGTATTATGGAGGCTATTCCTGCCAATTTGCAATGCCCCGTGTGCAAAACGGTTTACGACAGGGCCAATGAACGTAATGAGCTTCAGGGCGCGTAGCCGGGGCTAAAAATACATGGAAGGCTGAGATCTTGCAGTCCAACCCTACATGTCGTACATACTAAAAAAGAGCATTCCGTTTGCGAAATTCTAAATGCGTTTTTGTGCGTTTTTGTTTCATATAATGTTTCATTACGCGGCCTCGCTCAAGTTGGCGTCGCGATCGCGGGGGCCAGTGGGGAAGGGGTGACTGACCGATGCACGTGAGTGCTAATCAATTAAAAATGTAAAAATAGATTTTGCTACCTGTCACTTTGCCGCTCCAATGTAGATATACAATTTAACTATCCGATTTTCACTTATTTACGCGTTTCGTGAGTATCCCGGTAGCTATAAGGCGTCTCAGTTGAAATCTCGCGAAAAATACACACACGGAGTGCCCCTTAATAATGCGCCGCTCCCCTGCGGGCGTGTCTTCGCGGCCAGGGAGGAGGGCAAACTAAGCACGACTTTTGTTTTTTTTGACCGAACCCTTACTCGTTTAATCTCCCAAGCGGTTAGAGTGCACCTATAAACAACAAACAATGGCTCTGAAAGTGGAACCCTTATTGCCTCACATCTCACTAAATGCACGTGACAGGGCTAGGCGTAAATAAAGGGTAAATAAAGAATCTTCCGCCAGAGCCACAGGCGCCCCTAGCTAAATAAATAAACCCGATCCAGCCCCATCCCCATAAATAGCAACCCACCCCAGCTCAAGGACCTTAACTCTCTCTTGCAAATGACGGGTCAGTATTCTTACCCGCAGGAGGAAGGTTCCCCCGTTGAGGAAAACCCGTTCATGGCCCGACAGCCGTACGGCTTTGACGAAGACGGCGACCTTGGAAATCACCGGGCGTTCTACGAGGACAATGAGGTCGAAAGCGGTGACATTGAGGGCGAAACCATCGATGTCAGTGATTTGCCCCGGATTGTGCCGTATTCGCACCAGCACACAAACTCAGAGGTGCCGTACAATTTCTCGAACGAGTACCAGCCCGATCAGTATGACAACAGCTATGACAAGGAGTACGAGGAGGAAGACGAGGAGTGGGCCGGCGATGAGAGGAGGTTCACCAGCCGCCCGGTCTCAGCCTATCCTTACAGCCTCCACGGCAACGAATCGATTCCGAGCCAGGCAACATCTGCACCCACTGGCCCGCTTACGGGCTCCGGGGACGAAAGGGACCCCTTCCACGCCGGCAGCGCCATTGACTCTCGGGCCACGACTCCTTACGACGAGGCCGCCGAGTCGGGCTGGATGCGCCGTCAGAACTTGAGCCGGATCAAGCGGGCCAACACCCGAAAGGTCGGCTTGGTCAAGGGCCATGTGTTCAGGAGTGAGTATCCCGTTCCCTCTGCGGTGCGTGAATCGATTCTGCCGAAGTACAAGGAGTCTGCCAACGGCCGTACCGAGTTCTCGCACATGCGGTACACCGCCGCGACCTGCGACCCGGACGATTTCCGGCCCAGCAATGGCTACTCGCTCCGTGCGTTGGAGTACGAGAGAGATACGGAGTTGCTGATCTGCATCACCTATTATAATGAGGATAAGATCATGACCACCCGCTCGCTGTACGGCGTCATGCAGAACATTCGCGACATCTGCCGCCTGAAACGCTCGGCCTTCTGGGGCGGCGCTGATGAGGCCTGGAAGAAAATTCAAGTTGTACTTATGATGGACGGTATCGATCCCTGTGACAAGAACGTACTGGATGTCTTGGCTACTATGGGTCTCTACCAGGATGGTGTGATGAAGCGACAGGTCAACGGCGAGGAAACGATCGCCCACATCTTCGAGTACACCACTCAGTTGTGCGTCCTGCCCGATCAGAAGCTGGTCAGACCCGACGAGAATAACCCGCTGAGTTTGCCCCCGATCCAAATGACTGTCTGCCTGAAGCAGAAGAACACGAAAAAGATCAATTCGCACCGGTGGGTGTTCAATGCCTTCTGTCCCATCCTGCGTCCTGAGGTGGTGGTACTTTTGGATGCTGGTACAAAGCCCGGCAACAAAAGTTTGCTGTACCTTTGGCAGACTTTCTACAACGATAAGTCGTGTGGTGGTGCCTGTGGTGAAATCCATGCTATGCTGGGTCCGCGCCACAAGAAGCTGCTGAACCCGTTGGTCGCTGCCCAGAATTTCGAGTACAAAATCAGCAACATTTTGGACAAGCCGCTGGAGTCAATGTTCGGTTACATTACTGTGTTGCCCGGTGCGTTCAGTGCTTACCGATACAGGGCTGTGGAGGGCAGGCCACTGACGCAGTACTTCCACGGTGACCATTCGCTCAGCAAGCGACTGGGCAAAAAGGGGATCGACGGTATGTCGATCTTCAGAAAAAATATGTTTTTGGCCGAGGACCGTATCCTGTGTTTCGAAGTTTGCTTCAAACGGCAGGAGAACTGGCACTTGACGTACGTACGCGAATCTAAGGCTGAAACCGATGTTCCCGAAGGTATCAGTGAATTGATGGGTCAACGCCGTCGTTGGCTGAACGGAAGTTTCGCAGCGGCTATTTATTCGATTTTGCATAGTGGCCGAGTTTGGCAGTCGCGCCATAACCCGTTGAGACTGGTCTTTTTCAACATTGAGTTCTTGTACTCGATTGTAAGCCAGATTTTGACATGGTTCAATTTGAGTTCGTACTACCTCACCACAACGGTCATCATTGAGTTGGCTGCCAACCCGATGGAATTTGGAGCCGACAACAACGACAACTCGTTTCCCTTTGGTGTGGGAGCGTCGTCTATTTTGTCAGTGATTGTGAAGTACCTTTATGCTTTGATGGTGGTTGTCAGCTTCTTGGTGGCCCTGGGCAACAAGCCTCGCGCGTTTCGATACATGTACTACGTCATGATTTTCTTGTTTGGATTGATGCAGATTTATGCTCTTGTCATCGCTCTGTGGCTATCTGCTACGGCTCTGCAGGGAATGGGCAATGTCGTGCATTCGATCTCTGATTTCTTCGCTAACTTCTTCAGCAGTACCGTGGCATTGATTTTGGTTGCCCTGGCATCCACATATGGCCTGTACATTGTCACTGCATTGTTCTATCTGGACCCCTGGCATATCATTACCTCCATGACCCAGTATTTGTGGATGATGCCCAGCTTTGTGAACATCTTAAACGTATATGCGTTCTGCAACTGGCATGACGTCTCATGGGGTACGAAGGGCAGTGACAGCACCATTGCATTGCCTGCAGTCCAAGCTCGCCGCGAGGGAGATCAGGCCGTGGTAGAGGAAGTCGTGTTGGATATCGAAGATGTCGATAAGAGGTTCCACCAGGTCGTGAAGCGTGCGCTGGCTCCGTACCATGAGCCTCCTGAGGAGAAGCAGATGTCTATTGATGACGAGAATCGGATGTTCCGAACCTGTCTCATTTTGGTATGGCTTGTGTCTAACGTTGTGCTTGTTTGGGCCATCACTGCCACGAACACCAATGAGTACGGTATTTCTTTCAGCGTAAGACGGCGCATCTCCTACTTCTTCGCGGTCTTGCTGTGGTCCAACGCGGTTATTGCCGTGATTCGCTTCATTGGCTCGCTGTCGTACTTGGCACTCAGTTTGCTGAGACGTCTTTTCCACCGGCGGTAATATATTTAAATCTTCCATTTGCATTAGAATAACAATCAATTTCACGTTTACATGTACCTTCACACTAATTGATCACGCTATGAACTATTTAGCTGCCTTTGTTGGTGGTTCACCTCAGAGCATACAGTTATGCAGGGCCATTACTGTGTGTATCCGTGGGCACGGGCGATCATGATATTTCACCGAATCAGGCCAGTGCTAATACATGGTCGGCACCGACATTTGAGTTTGGAATCAGTGCAAAGCTCAGTTGAGCCCCTCAGACTATTACTGGAAACCGGAAGAGCATACACGGGCCTATCTTGGCCCGTTTTCATACCATTAGCTACATGCACAGTGCGTCTAGCCCTGACCACTCCACTTGCTGTATGGAACCGGAAACGTACAGTTAAACAAAAACAGTTATCGCCAGTTTTGAGCGCCTCAGTGCCTATAATCAAGGCTCAACTAGCTGCCCAGGTTGTCGGCGGCAAGGCCACGCTGACTCCCGAACAGATCAATGTTTTGGCCATGAAAGAGCGCCGCAAAAGACGAGTACAACTTTACCGAGAATTCAACTGTCAGAACTGGAAGTCACTGGTTCTGCCGGCTGTGCAGATCCCTGTCTTCATAGCGATGTCGTTCGCGGTGCGATCTCTCGTGGGATTCGATCTGAGTGGTGTCACTGAATTCGGCAACACGGACGCCTCGCATTTTTTGTGGTTCCGCAACTTGGTTGAGCCCGATCCGTATGGAGTGCTGCCCCTGGCGTTGGGCGCGTGTTCGCTGGCGAACGTTGAATTGAACGCGCAAGGTGCTGGGGCGAGCAGCGGCGTGCGAGGCAGCGGCGTGGCCTCCGCGGCAGCCAACCTGAGCCGCATGGGCGCTGTGTTCTTCATGGCCGTGAGCTTCAACGCCCCTTTGGCCCTGGAGCTGTACTGGTTTACGTCCAATGCCTTCTCGCTGGTGCAGAATCTGCTGCTCAACAAGTTCCACCCCGTCGAACAGCCCATAACTTACCCAAAGCTGGACACGAAAGTCTTGGCGGATGTACATAAACACTGACTACATTACATTTTCTAATGCTCTCTTTTTTGACGATAAATATTAGTCCTGGGCTGACCCGTCTCGCGGCCGGTACTCCACACCTCGATCACTCAGATCCTTGACGATCTCAGGAGGAAGTCTCCCCACGACTTTTGTAGCATACAGTCCCCGTTGGAAACCGTCAATGTGCAGCCAGCGGGCCACCCACGATTTGTCGCTCGCGGTGAGCGCCACGACGCCCTCGAAAGTGGGAGACGTGCAGTCCTGAACCAAGCCGTCATCGCCGTGAAAGTTTATCACACTTTCACAGTTCGGACAGCCTTGACTGATGAACTCACGCTGGGGCTGGACGATGCCGCACAGCATACATGCTCGATCGCTGCGACTCATGATGACAAATGACGACGGCGGCGGATAATTACCGTGGACTTGTTTTCGTTGGTGCGTAGCTGAAAGCGTGAATAATTACCATTGATTTGCTCTGTATGGCTATAAATAGCGTTCGGAGAATTGGCTGCCATTAAAGGACGATAGATGATACAGGAGTGTAAAGCTTGATCCAATAAACAAGTCCAACAAACAGGAGCAGATATGTGTCTACGTAACAAATGCTTATTTTCGTGAGTACCCCAAGTAATAGAGCGCGTCGGCCAAACTGTCGCTGTTCAGCGTAGACGGCGCCTTCTGCTGCACGATAGGCTTGGCGTGCCAGGCGATTCCGAATCCGGCGCGGGCCATCATGGGCAGATCGTTGCTGCCATCACCGACGGCTGCCACCAAGCTCAACGGAATGTTTTCCTTTCGGGCGATCTCCGTGAGCAACTCGGCCTTCCGTTGGCCGTCTACAATGGGTCCCTCAGTGGTCCCCAACAGCTCTGTTTCCGAGGCCGACAACCTATTGGCGAACGCATAGTCCAAGTGAAGTTCTTGCTTGATCCAGTCAACAATAGGCTGGAAGCCACCACTCAGCACCGCCATTTTGACACCGTTTGCACTCAGAACCTGGCAAAGTTCCCGCACTCCAGGTGTCAGAGCGATCTGCTGCTTGAGCTCCTCGTAGATCGTGACAGGTACGCCCTTCAGCAACGCCACACGCTCAGCCAGCGACTGCGAGAAGTCAAGCTCGCCGCGCATGGCCGCTTCGGTGATCGCCGAGACCTGTTCCTCGACGCCGGCGTGGGCAGCAATGAGGTCAATGCATTCGTTCTGGATCAGCGTGCTGTCCATGTCAAAAACAACCAGTTTCTTTTGGCGGTTTTTCAGGGGCTGTATTGCGAAATCGACGCTCGTACGCGCGGCATCAATTTCCGCCTTCAGTTCATCGACGCATTGGGGGGACGTAGGCGTGAAAGTGATATCGCAGGCCTTCTCGTCAAGATTATGGACATGCTCGACAGACTTACAGTGTTGGCTACCCTTCAAAACGTCCAGAATGCCGGCTGAGCCGCCGATCACCGTGCACACATAGGACATCGCGACGGAATGACAAAGCTCAGTGAGTTGGGATAATCTAGGTACGAACTCATGTATTTTGAAAAACGAGTTTGGACGCATCATTAGATATGTACGAGGCTGTATACCTGAAATTATTTGGCAATTGATGAAGCGGGTGTGACTTTGGGGGGAATGGTATCGCGGGGCGGGCTGGGTGCCGTGGCCCTGTGAATTGGATTCACATGCCTGTCGGGTAGACGCCTTTTCCAAAATCGTTAATTATATACACTAGACTGCTCCAACAAGCTTCATCAACAAACCAGGATCCATTTTCTGCGCTCTTTCTTTCATGGAGTTGCGCAAGTAGGCTCCCAAATCGAAGTTCCGTTCGGCCTCCTCTTTCATTTCACGCAAAGGCTGCAAACAGTCCAGGTCTTCCATATCGTAGTAGTCTGTGCCATATTTGAACACGAAATTGACGGGGCCTACTTGCCCGTACATGCAAGTGGCCTCGGGCCATTCTGAGGAGTCCTCGATCGCTGCAAGTTGTTGCTCGATATTCTCGCGGATCGCATCGTAATTGGGATCGCCACGGCCACAAACGCCTTCCTCGACTTGCCAGTAAACAGGGATACCGCGCATATCGAAGCCCTGCATGCCGAAGTTACAAGGCATCATCTCCTCTTGTGCTCCCAGGAACCACTTGGCGCCATAATACGCACAAGGAGCGAGCGCTGCCAGCAGGGGAACGACGAGAATGCCACCAAAGTTGGTCATGTCTATTGTTGATCAAACTTGGAAGGTGGAAATGCCGGTAAGAAGCAGGTTTTTCGTTCGATAACACAATGAAGCACTGATAAGGCCTAACAGGGCAAGGAACGTCCCACCGAGAAGTCTGTCAGCGTGCAGTCACCGTATATAGTGACGGCTGTGGCTGGTCCCACCTTCGCCGTATGCTGTAGCTGAAAATCACAAACGCAAAGCTACTATTAACAATGGCGGTGAATCCAGATACTGTCGAAAGGCTGACGCCATGGTTGCTTGAGAACTTGCAAGGCTCTGAGCTTGATCCCAAGGACATGACTGACTACGTCAAGTCTCTTCTATCGGCACCGGGTACGCGCGAATCCCAGTACGAACGGTGCGTCACAGAATTGCAAGAGTTCCTGAACGCTGGTACCCGCGCGTTCGTAGACGCGCTTTTCAACCAGATCGACGTGTTGCAGAATCCGAATAGTACAGCACCTGCCGGTGGTGAGTCTCAATTGGCGCCCGAGGCACCCCAAACTGCTCAAACAGCATTCCAGGGCCAGCCAGAACAGCAGACCTTGAGCGGTGGCCAAGAGGAATTTCGGCGTAATTTTAGGAGCGAGGGACCCCCCAACGATTTCAGCCGGAGACAGCCCGGCTTCAAGCCCAACAGGAACCAACAATTCCCTCAGTTCCCTGGTCAGATGCCTCAGATGCCTCAGATGCCCCCAGGATTCCCGCAAATGCCCCCAGGATTTCCCAATTTTCCGCAGATGCCTGGTCAGCAGTTCCCGGGCCAGCACCAGGGGCGGATGAACCGTCGTCAGCCTTATGGACAGCAACCTTTCCAGCCCCGCCGCAAGGGTATTAGTGGCCTTTCTTCTTACCAAAATGAACTCAGTGTTGCTAACAAAAAGCTCGTAGTTGAAGGCATCCCCGATGAACACCTAAGCGAAGACGCTGTTCGTCAGTATTTCGGTCGGTTCGGCAACCTGACCAACGTCCAGCTTGACCAGCAGCAGAAGCTGGCCGAGATCGAGTTCGAGGGCCATGACCAGGCTGTCGAAGCTCACAAGTCACCTGAACCGATCTTTGGCAACCGGTTTGTCAAGGTGTTCTGGCGCAAGAGGACTAGCGGCGGCGATCAAAACGGCACTGAGCCTGAGCTTGATGTCGAAGCGGTGAAGCGTATGCAAGATATCAAGCAGCAGCAATTTGAGGAGAAAGAGCGGAGACGTAAGGATCTCACGGATAGGCTCAAAAGAGGTATGGCCGAGCAGGCTGAGTTGCTTCAGCAGCGCCAACAGCTTCTGACTTCAGGTCAGGGCACTCCAGAACAGCATGCTGAAGCCCAAAAGAGATCTGAACAGCTAATGGCTGAGACCACGGAATTGAAGAAAGAGTTAGCAGCACTCAATGCCCCCTCTGGAGGCGCAGGCCCGACTCGTGGGGGCTATCGAGGAAGGGGCGGGTTCCCCCGTGGTGGTACGTTCAGAGGTCGTGGAGCCTACCGTGGCGGACGGGGTGCGTTCAGTGGTGCGCTGGGCAACGCATCCTTGGATCGCCGTCCTAGGGGTGTCATGCTCCAGGGCCTTGATTCTGGTAAGGACGAGGCTCTAAGAGAGTTGCTGGCCTCGCGAAACTATACTGACTTCACTCGCCAGGCTGATAATTCGGTAGTAATAGAGTTTGCCGACCGACGTAGTGCTGAAGAGTTCTTCAACTCTACCAGCAATATTGCCGAGCTAAGCGGCGCTGAAAAGCAGTTTGTTAAGACCGCCGATAGAACAGCCCCGGCTGATTCTAACAATATGGACAGTAGCAGTGCTGGTGATGCTATGGTTGATATTTGAACATATGTATTATATTTGTTTTATTTATGTTAAACCCCCTCGACATCGACATTCGATTACAGCGTTGGAGTATACACTGTGGCTTCCGACTACCCTAATTTCGATTAGCGGAAATCAGTACCGGTGAATAAGCATTAGTTGCGCAAAAAACTTTGTGTGGTTCTTGTTTGAGCGATTTAATTATCGGTGGGTTTTTGGTGGTACCCTAAAGTGCACCTCGTGATGCGAAAAGGCTCGGCTCACGTTTGTGACCCTATAGCGTAGCGTGCGTCAACCCTAAGCGCATGAAACCACTACGCCTCCCACGTTGTAGCGCCTAACTAATTATAATTAATCACCCAGCTAATCCGCCGAGTTCCCCAGGGCAAGTGATACTGCCAACAGCTCAGCCAACCCATCCCCACACCTTTTCTGCCCCGTTTCTCCAGAAACTCCACCAAATCTTTGCAAACTTTAATAAAGTGGAGCGAATGGCGCTCTCTCCGTCCCCGGGTGCAAACGAGGATTCGGAAGAGCAGAAAATTATATTACGTTCACCTAGAGCTGCTGAAGAACGGCCTGATGTCGTCGCCCCCAACCAACTGACCGAGGAGACCCACGGCTCCACAAAATCGCTCTCCCAAGCTCGAATTTCGACCAGTGAGCGGAACGGGTCATCAAATGGCGATGCTAATCTACCGGCGAACGGTGACGAAAAGTATTACGAAGCTGGTGTGGGCACTGAATCCACCGCAGCTCAGCGGGACTTGCCATGTATACCGGGGCCTGCTCCGACCGCTCAAAATTCGCCCGTTGTTGACATTGATGACACAAATGAGGCGGCAAATACCGTCCAGGAGGTTGAAGTTTCGATACCCGCGCGTTCTGAGGATGGATTTGGGGCCGGCTCGATGAACCCCGCAGCAATCGCTTCAGTAGCCCCCATTGATACTCAGACACACAATTCGGATATTCCGTCTAAACCCGTGAATTTGGAAGATTCTGAAGGCTCATGCGAAAACTTCGAAAATGAAGAAATACCCTCCGAATTCGCCGAAGAACTCTACCAAAAAGCACTGGAGTTGACCGAAGAGGTTGACAAAATGGTTTCAGATGTGCTCGAGAGTGCGCAGGGGGTGTCATCTGTGAGCTCCAAAGGCAGGAAGGCCGATTCGCCGTACTTTGCATACACAAGAAATAACCCTGAGCTGCAAAGCATTGAACATCGAGCATTTGTAAACGAATTTACTTGGCTCAACTATAAACTGGTGGGCTACCGCTGTGAACATCCAGGACCCGATGGACGCCGATACCCCAAATTAGTGGATTTCAAACGATCTCTCTCGTTCAAGGAAGGATCGATGCTGCCGTTGAATCGCAAAATTGCCCCGGCAGGTGAGAAACTTGTGGATACTCCTAGAGCTTCCAAAATGATCCCTTGGACACGATATGCGGTGGATGAAACTCCGCCCCATATTCTCAGTTCATTGCTGGGGGAAGAGGCGTTTCAGGAATTACGGGATCAGTCAAGGTATACCCCGAAAAGTAATCCGACACGTGAATCCGCAGCTTCATTGAAAACCCAGGCAGCAAATCGTTATTTAAAGAGGCTTAGTGAGATTTTAACGTCTCGGAACTCAGGAACCCCAAGACAGATGCCGGGACAGATGCCGGTGACGCAGGACCAGACGCCAGCGATACCAAATCAGTCACAGCCTAATAGCACGTGGCCAATGGTTCCAGTTGGGGCTTCTGGCTGGTCGCAGGACTCCTCAATTTCACGCAGACGGAGTAGCACTCAGAGCTCTGGACGGCCGAAATCGAGCAAACACAATTTGGCGCCGATGCTGAGCTCCCCTAGTGCCGCAACGTCAAATTCTACTCCTGTTCCTGGAGCCACCCCGGACAAGTCACAACAACCAACCCCGATACCAATGCAGTACGGCATGCATGGCACCCCTGACAGCTCACATCCAGGTATAAATGCAATGCAGCACGCTAACATGACTCAGTTCCCTATGGGTTTCCCCAATGGGTTGCCTCACGTTCCTCAGAACATAGCTGGAATGAGTATGCAGAACCCGTATGCTGGAATGGCTCATATACACATGTTTAACCAAATGCGGAACGGTATGATTGGTGGTATTCCAGGAATGATTCAAATTCCGGGAATGTCTGGTATTCCGGGGATGAGTGGCTTCCCAGGGATCCCAGGTATAAACGGCATGAACATGGTCCCGACTATGAATGGAACCCCTAGCATCAATGGGTTGCCTGGAATGCCGGGGATGCCTCATATGCAGGGTATACCGAACATGAGTGGAGTTTCGAGAATGCCGGGGATGCAGAGTGTTCCAGGTATGACGGGAGTGCCAAGGGAGAATTGGGTGCCAGGTACTCCTAGTAATGGGATGCAGGCTAGCTTACAGGTAATGTCAGGTATCCAGCATGGCATGCCCTCATGGCTACCAGGGGTGGCAGCTGGGATGCCAGGAACTCCTGACAGAGTGCCAAGCACATCTCAAAAGGACCAGGGGACTCCCACTAAGGTCAATGTGACGCCAAGGAAGGATTCCGTGACGCCCACCATTGCTACTCATAGTTTTCAAGGCACCGCAAACACTGCCACTAACAACAATCCGAATGCGTCCGGTTCAATCAACGCAACCGGCCAAGGAGAAAAGGACGCGTTGTATATACAGGCCAGCGCTAAGCTGGCTGAGCTTGCTGGCAAGTCGGCGAACATTGCTCAAAACAATGTCAATGATTATTTGGCTCAATTTGGCACCGACATCAGTGTACAGATCGGGATTGTTGCTTACCTCACTCAGATAAAAACAGCTCCTCCCGAGTTGGTAAATATGGCGGTCAAGTATCTGGCGGGAAAGTGTGAGGTGCCTGAGCCGACTGGTCTTGTTTCGCCTCAGGACCATCGCAATTATTTGCAGAGCATGGTACAAAAACTGAACAATGACAACGTGATAAAGATTATGAGCATGCAACGGGCGGATAACGCTCATCTGATCCAGCAATTGATGAGCGCACAGAATGAGCATTACATGCAGAGTGTGCGTAGCATCATCAACTCGTGCTCCACGGAAATTGGGAACCCCTCAGCGATAAAAACTCCAAATTCTGACCAAGCGTCTCCGAAGGTCAGGCAGGATGCACGCTCACCGTCAACATCCTTACCAGGAGCGCCGTCTTCCTTGCACCTCCTTCAGGGATCTCAGTTACACTTCCCCGGGATAGCTCTCGGCATGCCAGCGCATATGATGGACCCCGTTAGCCAATGGAAGTTGCAGATGGACCAAGCGCAGCAACTGGCTCAAAGTCAAGCTCAAGTAGTCGCGCAGCGTTCGCCAGATTTGCGCGAGTTCGATGGTAAAGCTGCGATGGCTCTTATTGATCACGAAAAGCGAAGACTGGCGAAGGAAAAAGAAATGCTGGCCAAGGTGGAGGAAGAGAGACGCCGGGAACAACTCAGGATTGAAAGACGGCTCGAGGTCATAAGACATAGGAGACACGATCGTTCAATTGTCAGTCGCGATATAAGGACCGAAGTTAACAATGCTCGCCGGGATAAGGTCACAGACGTGGATGAAAACGGTGAAGAGTATCCACTCACGGGAACTGGCAGCGTTATAAGCCGTGTACAGCACAGCGGCCCCCGGTTTGACCTGCCACCGATGCATCAGCTGATCAAAGAGAAATTGAGCAGTATAGATGACAATAGTCTAGCCACAGGAGCCTCCCCAAGCCCCAGCGCAAGCGCAGCAGTTGTTGTCCCTCAATTGCAATCTCCCGCTCCTGAGATAAACAGTGGGGCCGCACCTTCTTCAGAAACTGCTCTACCCATACCTGGGCCGGTTATGCCCGATTCCGGCCTCCAAACGTCTGAGACAGTATTAAAATCGAAACGACGCCGATCTGAAGAACCACCGTTAAAACTTGGAGAAGTTGTACAACCTTACAACTTTGATTCTAGCGATGATGATGACATGTCCTCCATTATCACCGATGAAGATCCTAGCGTCAGTGATACTCGGGAACGGACGGTTGAAGAAATGAATGCCGAGGAGTTGGCCATGATGGAACAATACGGTGATACGAAACCGCAAGATCTGTTTAATATGGCAAGCAGGTATTGGCTGGATCAGCACCACTATATCATTGAGGAACTAAAGAAGCGTGGTTTTCAAGTGTTACGAAGTGGAAGGCGATATGAATGCTCTCTGTGTGGCTCTAAATTCACTAAGTTAATTGCCGTGAACCGACACGCCAGTGAGCATGTCACTAACAAGCCATATGAGTGTATGTTGTGCGGGAAGAACTTTTCCAGAAGTGATTCGTTGTCTCGACATGTCAATGGTCGGTGTAAGAACGCGCCTAACAAGCGCCCGAGAAAGAAGCACGAGAGGAGGTTCAATCCGGACGGAACCCCACGAGTGCCACTCAAAAAGGTCAAAGTGGACACAGGTCTGACGGAAAAGCCGACCGGAGCCGAGCCTAAGAATGAGATCGGCAATGCTGCTGATGATGCCACTGAAGATGACATTGACACCGAGAACGAGGCTGAGAATGAGGTGGGAAATCAGGATTTGACGCCTAAAGTGGTACAGCCTATTTAATTTATTCACGCTTCACCTAAATCTTTTTCATTTACGAAACCTTATACTAAGTATGAATATTCATTGTTTGTGGTTCGAAACATGATAGTTACGCAGCCTGTAGTTAGGTTATGTATGCATTGTGTGGGCAGGGTTCGCTATGAACTACGACTCGGACAGCTCTGATCCGGAGGCCGCCTTTGACTCTCTTTCTGACGGAAGCGACTACGAATTGGAGCATAAGCCCATTTCGAAGGCGAATGAATCGGAAACCAGCGGTTCAGGTGCGCCAATGCGTCTCAAGCTGAAGATGAGTGCGCCCAAGTTGCCACCCGCGAGAGGTAAGCCACCACCGAACTCGGGCAAACCTATGGCAGTTTTTGGCGGCAACGACTTCAGTTTCTTGCACTTGAAACCGGATAATGAAAACAGGCCACTATGGATCTTTCCTGACGCCAGTGGCCGAATCATTTTAGAGTTCTTTTCCCCACTGGCTGAGCAGGCTCAAGATTTCTTGATTACAGTGGCTGAGCCCGTCAGTAGACCTGAGCACATCCATGAATATAAATTGACCCCATACTCGCTGTATGCTGCGGTCTCAGTTGGCCTAGAAACGCAGGATATCATCTCTGTACTGAACAGGCTTTCCAAGGTCCCCGTGCCGAAGATGACAGCAGATCTAATCACAGCATGCACTGCAAGCTACGGCAAGGTGAAATTGGTTTTGAAGCATAATCGATACTTCATCGAAAGCTCACAGGCCGATATCCTGCAGCGTATGCTGAGAGACCCCGAGATTGCCAAGCTACGCACCACAGAAATCACCAGAGCATTGACGGAAAACCAACCCGTTACCATTCCAGGAACAGAAAATACTGCCAAAATCACCGAGCTCAGTGCCGATCCCGCCGACGAAGAGAGTTTGGCTGTGGTTGCTGAGGGAGAAGATGAAGATGATGCTGTGCACGCGTTTGAAATCGCTACTTCAAGTGTTGAGCTCGTGAAAAAACGGTGTCAGGAGATCGATTATCCTGTATTAGAAGAGTACGATTTCCGTAATGACCAGCGGAACCCAGATCTGCCCATTGATTTGCGACCTTCTACGCAGATCCGTCCATACCAAGAACGCTCACTATCCAAGATGTTCGGTAATGGCCGCGCTCGTAGTGGAATTATTGTACTGCCCTGCGGTGCTGGCAAAACTTTGGTTGGTATCACCGCGGCGTGTACGATCCGCAAGAGTTGCATTGTATTGTGCACATCCTCGGTATCGGTCATGCAGTGGCGTCAACAGTTCCTGCAATGGAGCACCATCCAGCCAGAAGAGATCAGTGTCTTCACCTCAGAATCTAAAGAGAAATTCGCTGGTGAAGCCGGCATTGTTGTTTCTACGTACACGATGGTCGCTAACACTGGCAACAGATCGCACGATGCTCAGAAGATGATGGACTTTTTGACCAGCCGCGAGTGGGGTTTCATTATCTTGGATGAAGTTCACGTAGTACCCGCTGCTATGTTCAGACGAGTCGTTACGACGATTGCAGCTCACGCAAAATTGGGGTTGACTGCCACATTGGTGCGTGAAGATGACAAGATCGATGACTTGAACTTCCTCATTGGGCCCAAGCTTTACGAGGCTAACTGGATGGATTTGTCAAACAAGGGCCACATTGCCAAGGTGCAGTGCGCAGAGGTTTGGTGCCCCATGACCGGTGAGTTCTACCAGGAATATTTGCTGGCTGACAGGGTGCGCAAGATGCTGTTGCCAATTATGAACCCGGCCAAATTTCAGGCCTGTCAGTTCTTGCTCGACTACCATGAGCGTCGGGGTGACAAGATCATTGTTTTCAGTGATAATGTGTATGCTTTACGAGCCTATGCGCTCAAGTTGGGCAAACCTTTTATTTACGGCGACACTCCCCAACAGGAACGTATGCAGATCCTCAAGAACTTTCAATACAACGATGCTGTGAACACTATTTTCCTATCGAAGGTTGGCGATACTAGTATTGACCTGCCCGAGGCTACATGCCTGATCCAGATCTCAAGCCATTTCGGTAGTCGAAGACAGGAAGCACAGCGGTTGGGTCGAATCTTGCGGGCTAAGCGAAGGAATGACGAAGGTTTCAATGCCTTTTTCTATTCGTTGGTCTCCAAGGACACTCTTGAGATGCATTATAGTACCAAGCGCCAGGCATTCTTGGTGGATCAGGGGTACACCTTCAAGGTGATTACGCACTTGCACGGCATGGAGAAGTTGCCAAATCTTGCATATTCTACGTTGGCAGAACGTAAAGAGCTGCTACAGCTCATTTTGTTGCAGAACGAGAGTGCTGCTGGTATTGAGTTAGGCGATGATGCGGCAGCCGATGCCGACACGAAGCGCAAAAATGGACCCAGGGCCAAACGCATCAAGGGCTCGCTGGCGAGTCTTGCTGGAGGCGAGGACATGGCCTACGTCGAGTACAACAAGAGCAAGAACAAGGAGTTGCGTAAACACAACCCGATCATCAACAAGTTGTACTATAAAAAGAAGTAACATTGATGTAACCTTAATATACACTCGAGTACAATAAATATATTCAGTCCTGGAACTTATAGCTGCCCGACGCATTAGCAATAATGGAGCCGCCGCGATAGCCGCCTTTTTTCATTTTGTTCTTATTCTTCGTGAAGTCCTTGCCACGCACTTGCTTCAATTTATCATTAGCCTTCTCGCCCCAAGTACCAGCAGCACCCTTGTAAGTATTGTCCTGCAATGTCTGGTCCTCAAAACTGATCTTGCTACGATCAATTCGGGAGAAGTAGTGACGCTGACCGTTAGGACCCGTTTCCTTGACCTCTTCGGTATATGTACCAACAGGTGTATCCGCAGGCACCTCTTTGATCTCAGTGACAGTCTTTACGACCTCATGTTCCTGCTTTTTGCTCTTTTTGGCCTTAGGCTTGGCGTCAGAGTCCGAATCACTTGAGCTAGAATCGCTATCCGAGCCACTCTCCGAGTCACTCTTCGAATCGCTTGAATCACTGGAGTCAGAGTCGCTTGAATCAGAGCTAGAGCTCGAGCTGCTGGAATCACTGTCTGAGTCACTGCTGCTATCGCTTGAGTCCGAATCACTTGAGTCCGAATCACTTGAATCCGAATCGCTTGAATCCGAATCGCTCGAGTCCGAACCGCTCGAGTCCGAATCGCTCGAGTCCGAACCGCTTGAGTTCGAATCACTTGAATCCGAATCACTCGAATCCGAATCACTCGAATCCGAATCACTTGAATTCGAGTCCGATTTAGATTCGTTCTCCTTGCCGGACGATTTGAAGCGTTTCACAAACGCATCAGCCTTTTCATCGTCGTACTCGAGATCATCGAACTGACGCTTCAATGCTTTAGCATGTTTTTCAAGTCCAGCAGACTCGAAGTAAGAGCCAATTTCGCGAAGGATGTTCTTGTCTGGAGTTGACATTACGTCTGTTGCACAAGCAAAAAATAATTTGTGGACCTGGAAATTTAATTTCCAAGTATAAACGTATCGAGTGGCCTGGGACGCAACCCACAGGGCTCGTCTCACTCACACGCTATCAATAAATTGGAAATATCAATACACAGCAATCGCGTATAAATTCATAAGCGAATGTGTCCATAAATGAACAAGTACGTGTACACATTAATAAATAAACGAATAAATAACTTACTAAATAAATAATTCTACCAGTTGATCTTGATGATATCAGCAGCCCTTTGACGGGCCCACTCGTCAACTGATTCGCCCTCGTCTGGCATATCGACTGGCTCAAGCTCCATAACATCGGCAAGCGTTTCAAGATTTGACTGCAATTGGCCAAGATAAGTATCATCAAGCATAATATCCAATTCGGGTTTGAATTCGCCCAAACTAGCAGCCAACGTTTCGTATGCGTCACGCACGGACACACTGAAGACATCAAGTTCCGTGGCTACTGCGCTCAGCTCAGCCTCCTTTTCCTTGTTGTGGGATACTGCCTCTTTCAGCTCTTCAATCTTGGACTTCAAAACTGAGCAAGTGCTTTGCAACCTCAAGGCCATTGCGTTCTCCTCCACCAGCCTTTTCTGCAAGTTGTCAGTGACAACCTCTTTTGCGCGTATCTGTTCGATTAGATGTTTGCGTTCAGATTCCAGCGCACCACACTTCTCATCCGTGCTCTGGATCTCATGCACAGTCTCGTCGATGCTATTCTTAATTTTCACGTCATTGGCTGCAGCGGCGTCGATTTCGTGTTGAAGTTCGGTTGATGCGTTTTCAGCTTCCTCAATGAGACCTTCCCATAATCCTTCAGTTCGCACTATGTCCTGATGAGACAAAGCAGGCTTCATATGCTCGTCAAATTCTTGAGGAATAATGTCACCGATCGCCAACTCAGGTTGCGGGGGCACAGGCTGCAGGTTATACAAGTCAATGGCCTCCAATAGTTCGAGGTGTAGAGCTTGGGCAGGTTTCACAGCAGATGCAGTATAATCCTCCTGCTCCTGGGCCAATTGACCTTTAAGCTCGTCTCGCTTGGAGGTGAGCTCGGTCATACTATCAGCTAATTGCAAGACTTCGTCTAGAGTTAGGTTGTTGCGTTGGGATTTCAATTTCACGTTGTGCTCCAGATTCTCACATGTAAGTTCGAGATCTTCAGCAAGATACTTCAACTTTTCAATCTCACTTTGCCGAGTAGCCACCTGATGCTGATGTTCACTGAGTAAAGTTTGCTTCTGCTTGATGTCTTCGGATAACTGGGGTACTTCTCTCTGAAGACGCAATATCTTATCCTTTTGAGCTTCAAATCTAGCATCTGCATCTGCGATCTGGTCCTCGGCGGCAGCAATCTGCCGCTCAACTTGCCTACATTCATCCTGGACTCGTTGTACCGTCAATAAATCCGAGTCCTTGGATTCTCCGAGAACTTTCAAGAATTCAGATTTTAACTCATCGGAGAGCTTTTGATTTTCCTTCAAAGCTTCTTCGTCCCCATCAGTGTTACGGTTCCTTGCTCTGAACCCAGTAGTCAAAGAGAATCTCAGCCAGGACTCTTCCTCGTTGGAGTCTATTGTGTCCAAAACATCACTGAGTCCTTCAAGATATTGGGAGCCTTCTGCACTATAATCGATCATCCATTGCATAGCCTTACCGGCAGTTGCGCTGAATGTTGCCTCGATGAATGGGTTGTTCAGCTCAATCGATGCTAAGTCGAAGCTTTCAACATATTCGTACTGCGACAACACCAGCATCTCCCGGATGACATCATGTGGCGCGGTAGCTCCATTCGGCGGCATTTTTGAGACCTGCTCAAATAGATGCTTCAGGGCCTGGCAGTATGTTTCACGCGCCACAGGCTCAGCGAGCAGTCCCTCCAGATAGATGCCCCTTCCTTGCAAGAGCCTATACGCGTGGTGGAATACCTTGCGAGCCTGTTCGACGTCTGACGCATTCTGCATCAGCCTCGCAGAACTAAAGCTTGGGTCATAGGGCCTATGGAGTTGTTCTTCGAACTGGGTGGGCTGGCGCAAGCTTTGCGGGTTGCTCAAGTTTGCCCGTCTCCAATCTTGGAATATGTCACGCTGAGTTGGATGCGGGGCATTTTCTGGCGCGTGATTCGGTGGCGGGTTGGCGTAGGCCGTGTCGAATGAGCTCTCTTGTCCGGTAGGCTCAGCGGGGAGAAAACTCATCTGCGCATTGGGTGCTTCCTCGTGGATTGCACCAGAGTTGGGCATAGTTTCACGTTGGTGAATCTCGGATGCATTGGCGTCCCAAATTCCGCTCAAATCGCGACGCGGCCGTTGGTTGACGTTGTTGTTCATGTGGGTTAGGTAGCTTCCTTGCCGCATGTAGACAGTGTACGCGAGGAGTGTTCGCCATGAAGTCGACGGACCATAAAGTCGCGGAAAGGGAATAATGAAATGTACAATCTATATAATAATCAAAACTTTGATAGAAGTTCTGTTTACTTGTCTCTGCCATTACGAGATGCATAGGTGCTGCAAGAGCTCTACTATGTATGGTGTGGTGAGGGCATATGAAATTTATGCGGATCCTGAAAACAGTCCGGGAACTGAGGGCATGGCGTGCCCAACAGGCCACGCTGGGGATGGTGCCTACAATGGGAGCCCTGCATGAAGGTCATCTTGATCTCGTGAGTCGTTCGTTGTCGGAGAACCAGTCAACTCTGATGTCTATATTCGTGAACCCCAGCCAGTTCGCACCGACCGAGGACTTGGATAAATACCCGAGGACTTTTGACGCTGATGTGGCTAAATTTCAGCAGCGGGCTCTAGAATTTGCCGCCAATACTGAGATTAAAAAAACCGCGGACAGTTATGCTTGTCATCCACAATCTGAAGAGAAGTTGGCGGTATTCGCCCCGAGCGTGCATGAAATGTATCCTGCTGGGATTGACCTGCGGCGGTCCCATCAAAAGGGTACATTTGTAGAAGTTTTGGGTGTTTCTCACCAACTTGAAGGACAAGTACGGCCGCAGTTTTTCCGAGGTGTCGCAACGGTAGTTGCCAAACTGCTGAACGCTGCGCTTCCTGACCGAGCGTATTTCGGACAAAAGGACGTTCAACAGTCGGTGGTTGTGCGCAGTATGGTGCGAGATCTTTTGATGCCTACTGATATAATCATTTGCCCAACGCACCGCGAGCCCAATGGTCTAGCAATGAGCTCACGGAATGTTTACCTCACGCCCAGTGAGCGCGATGAGGCGGCAGTGGTTTTCCGTTCACTTTCGAAGGCCCGTGAGGCAGCAAGCAAGCAGACAATGTCGGCCACAGACCTGAAACAAATAGTGGCTGATGAGCTGGCCACATCTGACTTGATCAGGGACATCGAGTACGTTTCGCTGAACGAAACAAGTAACTTCGATGAGCTTGCAGAGTCAAGGACCGGGGCAGTAATCAGTGTTGCGGTAAAATTACACAATGGCTTGAGGCTTATCGATAATGTAATTATTTAATGTACATATTTTGGATTTTTGAAGAACGAGCATTTGGGTGGCTTTGTGGTATTCGCGGTGGATGATGGCCTACGCTGGGGTGAGGACCGGGGAGCAGGGTTTAAATTTTGAAATTTGACCTGGGTGAAATATCATGCGGCGGTTTAGCACCACAGTATCACGCCTGGCCAAAGCGCCCCGTGAACACAACAGTCCTGTTAGGACACGCTTCCCTACGAAATACAACCCCGTCAGATCGGCGTTTAAGCAGGAAATCCTCGTGCCCGCAGGTGTACAATATAACCCGGCCCCCAGTGCCCCGACTCCACTAGAGACTCCCAGTGCATTTTTGCCCGAAGAAGAGCGCAGTTTACGCGCATGGGTCAAGGACGCCGAGCCTTTCGATGTTTCCAGTATGCCGCCTCTCAAGGCGGACCCAAAACGCACATATCACCTCACAGCTAGTGATGCCGAGCAGATCTACAAGCTGAGACAAGAGGACCCCTACACAAACACGCGCAAAAAGTTAGCTGCTCAATTCGGCGTCAGTGAAAAAGTCATCGGGATGGTCAGCGAGCCTAGCGTTGAGCACGCTGAGGACATGGCTTCCCGTTTGGCAATGATCCAGAACATGTGGACCGAGCGCCGCGTGCGAGCCCGAGACCACCGGGCCCGCCGTAAACTGTTCTGGCTCAGAGATCAGTAAATCAAACATGTACATAACCAATTATGATGCCCAGCTTGTCGCTTTTCGAGTTTGTCAACATTGCAGGTCTGTCGATACTGCGGCTCGCGGTTATCATGAGCTCCAAAGAGCGCACTCTTTTTTTGATCTTGAAGGAACTAATAAGGTAAATGCTCTATAGAATAAATAATTAAGTGGCGCAATGCTTAGTTTCATGCGGCAGTGCGTCCCGTGTAGGCCAGCCGGGGAATTCTCCCGGTGTGTCAAACATGCGGCGGCGCATGAACTGCTGAATCGCCAGGCTGAACTCGGTGCTGTCGGCCTGATGGTGGAATTCAATGCCCAGCCAAGCATGCATGTGGCTGTTTCGCACAACTAACACAAAATGTCGCGCCGAGTCTGCGACACTGGCAATTCCGTGTTGTCCATCGTATGGTGCAACGGCAATCAGCGAGTTGTCGTCGCGATTGCGGAGCTGAATCCGGAGAACATCAGAGTCGCCTTCTTCAGGGTTTAAACACAGAACGCAGCTAAAAAGTGGCTTAGCATTCCATTCTTTGCGATAATAACGCGACCGTTTGGGTCTTGGTACTGCATAAACGCTAATGACTGCTCGGAACTGGGTCATCACAACGGGTTTTAATGAGAGTCGATGCCGATCGGTGCCTCCCGATAAAACACGATAGTACGTTGTACGAGTAGGAACAAGAGGATATTAGGGATCTGGCAAGATACACAGGAACCGAGCCTAGGGATTAGGTGTCAAGTTGTTAAGCGGCCGGCGACCTCACTGTGTGGCGATTGAAACCTCGGCTGTCTCGTGGTGGGGCGAGCAGACCAGGAGCTTATATGGTGTGCATCAGGGTTGAGATAGGAGCGAATTAGCGGCGTATAGAACCCGTTGAAAGGCCAGCTGCAGCGGAAGAGTAACGTAGGGTTAGGCCGGTGATGTCACCGGCGTAAACTCCCAACTATGATGACGGCGACGAACACCAGTAAGGCGCTACAGGCTGTGACGTAGGTTCCATGCCCCGGCTCCTTAACACCTTGATACGACAGCGGTTGCTAGGCCGCCAACCGCCAACCAACGAAAGATGAGGTCTGAAACAACATTCTCGAGTCAAAATTCATATTCGCGGCAATTGGTTCCGTAGTCGCAAATAGCCGTACGGAAATTTGAAAAAAAAACTGAAACACGGATTAGTATACGACACAGCTACGATCATTGGTTAATGCGCTCAAATGCGCTATCTGTGGGTGCGTTTAAACCCCACTTGCACTGCCCCGTGCATAAGTAGTTACCGATCGATCTCCGGGGTATTTATAATAACACGATAACGACCTAAATATATAAAAATCTAAATTAATGATAAAAACCAGAGCGAGCGATCTCTCATTGCGGCGGTTGTAAAAACACACCGTTTCTAGTATTTGATCAGGAGAGATAAAATGGCAGCAACTAAAAAGCAAGATAGGGCGACACAGGGTCCTCACGCTTTTGATTAGCTGCTGAAGCACCCAAGTTGACCTGCAAAGTTTCAACGAGCCGCTTCAGCTCAATGTTCTCTTCCGTGAGGGCGTCGTTGGATGTTCGCAACAGCTCATTCTGCTTCTCCAACTCCAATAGCTTGTCGGCGCGCCGAGCTCGTGATCGCCGCGCCGACTGGGTATTTCGCTTGCGCCTTTCCATCAAGGCTGCATTCGATGCGTTACCCAGACGGGCGTGCGCAATGTAGTTCGACTGAATAGGGATCATGGAAGCATCGACCACGTTGGGATCGACCGCGTACGACTTGGAGGGTGACAGTGCAGAGGAGGGTGAGCTCGAATCAGTAAGGCTGCAGTCGCTGCTACTGCTGCGGCGTTGCACACCATGATCGTTCCTCAATATATGTGGAAACGCTTCAGGAATATGATACATCGCCTCGGGCAGGGCGTCGTCGTCACAAGCACCCGAGATTTCTAGCTCAGGAACAGCCAAATCATTTGCATCAATCTCACACACGCTCAATTGAGGATATCCATATCTGTTCGCATTAGGAAACATGGGGAGTATAGCGTCACCAATTTCGAGTGGTTGGAGAGGAGAGTAGCTGCTTTCAGTGGAAAAAGCTGGTGGCTGAGATATGCTGAGTATATCAGGCTGGTCGGTGGAGACTTCTTGCTTTATTTGATCGAGGTGACATATCTCTGTAGTCATTTGGGTGAGGTGCGCAGAAGGTGTTTGCAGGTAGGTAGAATCCACTCTATTCGGCCGGAATGATATCTACAGAACTTTTCAAAGCTCCGCAGTAATGTAGAGGCAAAACTCTGAGGGAAGATTTCGGAATTTATCGAGCTGAGCGGTTACCGTCCCCAGCTTAGTTTTCGTGCACTCCCCCTGCCCCTGAGTTCACCCCATCGATAGGCTGTGCGGTTCCTTGTGTCAGCATGCAAAGATAATCCCGCACAGGTTAGGGCCGTCTGGGTGGGTCGAGGGCCGATCTCGGTTTATGCTCGTTAAAACCTCCCTTCCTAGGGACATATTGACTTGAAAATGGATTACACTTGAAGCTACAGAACATTTTACTTTCGCTATGGGATTTGGAACCAATTCATTCATTTGTCGTGAAAGCGGAATGTACCGCTAAGTTAGTCTCGCGCGCGTGCCTTGCACCTCCCGCCCTGAGGCATGGGCTTGTGTGTGGACTACCACTCGGAGCAATTTTCGGGTTCCGAGATCATATCATCATATCATGAACTGCAAATGCCGTGCCGCTTTAGCTAAATTTAGCCACACGAAATGCCAGAGCTGAATAATAGAATATAGCGAAATATTTGTTAATAGGCATTTGAATGATCAGTTGTGAACTATAAAATGTTAAAAAAACAGACCGCTTTTCATGACTTCCGGAAAAGGTACCACCGTTTTATCCCCTGCGCCACCCAAATACATGCCTACATCCTTATCTTTACTAGGCGAGCACGTGCTGTGGTTCACTGCGGGGCCTGTGTGACGCTCGTTACGTAGCGAGCCGTAACAAGTACCCCTATTGCTGACCTGAACAGTAGATTCTAAAGAGATGACCATTAGTGTTAAGTCAGCTGACCAGTGACGAGATATGGTCATGCGTCGAAAGTCTCGACACCACTACGTATGGTTAGTGAGCTCACTCTTCCAAACGCGGAAATTTTCATCACTAACGCACACAGTGTCTAGTAATAGTGGTAAAATCACTATATCACACCAAAAGGTAAGTGATGATCGAATTTTGTCTTGACTATTCTGGGGAGCGGTCCCTGGGATGGATTCGCTGATAGACTTTTATTTTAGACTACAACGGTATCTGATGCTAACCACCAACAGTCTTCCGCATTAATAGATCTTAGAAACATAAGTGATGAGTTATGAAAGGATACAATAAGAAAATCGGTGATGTCTACGTTGTGCCACTTCCTTATGATATCAGATCTCTTCCTCCATTGATACCACATAACCCCGTGTCAATTGCGATGTACTTGTGGTGCTGGTTCACCAAGCCTGCCCCAACTCAGCAAAAACATCATGCTGTCATAGTTGGTCAAGGCAATGAGCCCGCTGGCGTGGCTATCTATGATGCTAAGTCCGCCATGGCACTTTGGCAGCAGGGCTTTTTCGGTAAAGGCACTTTGAGCAGGAGTGAGCCTTCGTGGTTTGGTCGCACCGCGCGTCGATTGGGTCTCGATGGTGGCGAATTAAGTCTCGAGGAAATCACGGAAATGCGAAGGGCGAAACGTCGTCAGTTCAAACGCGAACGTGAATTGCAGCAGCTACTGGATTTGCAAGAACGCCGCAAACGTGAGGGAATAGAATTCGATGCAGCAGCGAGTCTCATCGAAGATGCTGTGGAAGAGCAACTACCCGTACGGAAAGAGGACACCGAGTTAGTCCGAGGTGATACCATCTTAAGGCTGGAATATTTACATCTGCACCCTTGCGAGGCAGTTTTCCTCCATTTTGGACTTGCCAATTTGGTCATTGATGATGGTGACTCCACTGATCTGCTGCAAATGCTGCTCGGTTACGAGAATTCGTTACATCAATGGCATGTCTATGTGGCTTATCACTATTTCCGGCAGCTGGGGTGGTGTGCACGATCCGGAGTTAAGTTTGGTGTAGACTGGCTGATTTACAGGCGAGGCCCGCCCTTCCAGCACGCTGAATTTGCTGTTATCGTGATGGATAATGACCAGTCGAGGCCAAGCTGGGCTTGGCTCCATTCGAACATGCGCGTCGTGGGCGGCGCGAAAAAGACCCTTTGTTTGCTGTATGTTGAGGGACCCCAGGAGCTACCAGACTTGGCTAAAGTGAAAACCGGAGCTGGTTTTCGCGCTGAGTTGGCGAAATACTCGGTAAAACTCTTCACATATTCTCGGTACGCGCCCTCGCGGAACCGTGACTAGTATTTATTATTGGCTATGTAATTATAGCGTACTTTCTGTGTATGTATGCGCTACTAATGGTCTGCGCTAGACACTACTCGCACCTCACATGGCGCTCTTATATATTCACGTGACCATGAACGATAAGCCTACACTTGCCACACCCACCGCCACAGCTCCGCCCAATGGACCTCGAAGCCGGGATCTACAAGGACGACCCCGAGTTTGAGGAGTCTATCGATAAATTGTCTAGCAGCCTTTTCCAGATCAGCAGCATCAATGGCCGGATATCTGAATTGCTGCGCCGGCAGCACCAGGCTCCATCCTCCCTGCGGGGCTCGTCCTCCTCAGAGAGATCAGCCACAAACGATCAAATGATGCAGCTGGTGCAGTCGAATCAACTGGTTTTCCGCCAATTGAAGCCCGAAATCGAGGAGATGCAGCTGTGGCCTGAACCGTCGGCAGCCCAGAAATACTCGCAGCATAAACTGGCCGCAGACTTCGCCAGGCTTTTCACTGAATTCAGGAGCCTCCAAGAACGGGTTTTGGAGACAGCAAAAACCGAGAACACCATAAAGCATACCGACAATCGCCAGGATCTTCACCGTAGCCCGAGCCATGGCAGCAACAGCTATGAAATGCATGAAACCGAAGAACCCCTGCTCCAAGAACAATTAAACGAAGCTGATGGCGCAAACCAGTCCATCTGGGCTGACCAGTCACTGGCCTTTGACGAGCAATTGAGGCAGGATGAGGTGAGCTACCAGCAGGGACTGGTGGCCGATCGCGAACAAGAAATTGAGAACATCGCCCAGGGCATGAATGAATTGAACGAGATCTATACAAATTTGGGCCAGATTGTTAGAGAACAGGGAGTCACTTTGGATAGCATCGAGCATAACATGTACAGCGTTGCGAACGACGCCAGGGGCGGCTCGCAGCAGCTGACAAAAGCGCATAGATGGCAGAAAGCATCTTCTGCTAGGATGTGCTGTTTTCTGATTATTTTGTTGGTGCTTTTGCTAATTGTAGTGATAGCTGTCTCCGTTTAGTCATTGTTTATCTTCTTTGATGTGTTTTCAAATACGTACAACTACTCAGTTTACGAAGTAACTTAGGTGAAAAATGTCCACAGCATGGTTTTACCCAAGCACTAATTGGTCAATGACCTGTGCAGCGTTTAGGAATATGCTGTGTGCCGCCAATCTCAGCCCGAGGGCGAGATCAAGACAGCATTGATTTATGATCCGTCGACAGGGCCGTCACTAAAAGCTTCAAGCAGCAAAGGCTGCATTCCACCTCCACACGAGTGCCGAGACGCCCAGGCCGTTCACCAAGACGAACTTGGTCTAACCTGGACGCGGATCAATGTCTAAAAAGACGAAAGGATGGGGAAGGGGTCCTACCCTTTTTATGGAAAATCCGCGATCTGCATTGACTAATCATATTTTTTTCAGTCCCAGCCTTTGGGAATTTTTCGAGCACACCTCACAGCCCTGTTCAGCCATTTAACAAAACACGTCGTTTTGCCATGGCCAAGAAGACGCAATTGAACACCACCAATGAGGCCAAACCAGGTAAAGCCTCAAAGGCTCGAGCAACTTCCAGAAATGCTAAAGCAGGCGCAGTTAAGGCGGACACCGTTAAGGCGGACACAGTCAACGCAGACATAGTGAGCCCCGAGCTTCTCAAACGTTTGGTTGACAACGATGAGGAAACTCGACGGAAAGCAGTAGAAACTGTTCAAAGGCTAGTTGCCACCAAGCGTCAATTCAAATCATTCGAGCTGCAGAAATTGTGGAAGGGGCTCTGGTATGCGATGTGGCACAGCGACACCCCTCTGGTTCAGCAAGCGCTGGCTCGCGAGTTGGCTGACATGATTCATAAAGTTGCCGAGCGTAATGTCGATGCTTACGTCGATGCATTTTGGACTATAGTCCTTCGCGAGTGGGGCACGCTTGATAGGTACCGCATCAACAAGTTCTACATGCTGGTCCGTTTTGTGCTCAATGCTGAATTTACGCGACTGAAACAATCAAATTGGGACTCGAAGGCCGTCTCTACGTTCGCTGACCAGCTGGTCGGTCCAGTGACGGGCCCGCTGAGTTACGCAAACCTGAAGGCGCCTCACAGTTTGCGGTTGCACCTGATTGATATTTATTTGGACGAACTGGCTAAAGTTGTCGATACTGATTTGCCGAAGCTCGAAGCTTTGAAGGTTGTGTTGAAGCCAGTGCTGTCGCAAACAGAACTTTCAGAGTTTAAACACATCAAGCAGCGCGTCAAGGAGGATGTATTGCCCGACGAGAGGTTGGTGGAATGGCAGATTGTTGATGCAAAACCCCTGGAGGTTGTTGAAGAAAATAGCGACTGGGAAGGTTTTGATTGAGTATAGATAACCTCGACTTAATGGGAAATAGTTATTGTATTTATATCATACATATGTTCCTAGAGACCGGCCCATTCGCGGAGCTTCTGCCTCACTGATTTCACGCCAGATTTCACCTGCTTTTCACTGCCCTCGTAGAGCTGAATAGTCTGATCTTTCAATTGACCCACATTTTGATGAGCCTGAGCATGCTTCTGCGCCAACGTGGGGAGCTGCTCTTTCTCAACGTTCCATAGCCAACTGCGAGTGTTCTGGAACGTCTTAGGAAGGAAGTACCAGAAGGCAACACCACCAAACACTAATGGAGTAATGCCGCGTACAATAAAATTGTATCTGCGGGCGAAAATGGTTCCGCTCAGACCAGCAACCAGCACGTAGATCGACTCCGGAAGAAGTTCCTCATCCGGGGATTTCAGATTGGAGACCACATCAGCGGCGTGACGCTCATTTTCACGGTATTGGTTGACGTATTTCTGGGATTTGCTGTCGAGTACGCTCACGGTATGGCTGAGGTACTTGCGAGCTTCGGCAGTGTATCCTTCGAGCGCCTTGCTAATGCGGAACACGCGGCCGTCAGCCTTCACGGTGCTCACGTCCAGCTTCTTTTGCACGTCAGTCTCCAACTTGTCGAGCTTGGTGCCAACAAGAGGTTTACTGGGCTCAGTAGTGCCCGGCAAGGGACCGGCGATCTGGCTGACTTCATCGTCGTAAACAGGCGCGTAGATATCGAAATCCTTGGCTTCTTTGGGAGTGGGCCTAGCAGCAGCCTCGGCGACCATAAATTGCTGCGATAACAAAATGGCCGACGCAGAAGTTGAAGCACCCAGAACAAGTCGACCGAGCATTGCGATTAGACGCTGGGATTGGTTACCCAAACCTCATCCACACTTAGCTTCTGCCGGACCTCACCTCAGCTCACAACAACTCCCAGCGCTTGTGGGCCCAGTGCCCGGGGATTCTCCGTACCCTATGTAAACGGGTTCCCTAGTCAGAACTCCTCAGCGGTGATCGGTACAGCGGCACTAATATAGCCGTACCGCGGCAAGCGGAGATGCCAAGACGCGTAATTTACCCGGATGTGCGGAAATTAAGCAACTGCATGGACTATTTTCATAAGAAAACGGCGTCTAATGAATGTGTTTTGTTACTCAAAGTCACGTCCCAAGGGCCGCTGCGATTGAAGGATCTTGTGGCAAAGCCAGATGCCGACGGGAACACGCCGCCTCAACTGTCACTCAATAAGAACAAAAAAGATATTGACGATCGGCTACTAAGTGAAGTCGAGCAATTGCCCGTTGGAACAATCTTCATTGGCCTAGTGAAGCTCGATCTCGCCTTATCATACACGAAACGAGTTGATTCAAGCATGATTTTCAAGGGATTCATTTCCATGCGGCCATTTGTTCAAAGTGAATGGAGAGAAATAGAAAATACCTTGTGTGAACCGCACTTGGTCTTGCCGGAAGCATCAATTGAGCCCTCCGTTGAGCCCTCATACAACCACGCACTCAAACGGGTGGCATTAGTTCATCCTGATTTTGCCAGACTCGAACGGCAACTACAGGCTCAAGCAGAGGAGTTGAAGACCCTAAAACGCGAATTTGATGATTATCGAAAGTCAAGCGAATCGAAGGAACGACAGCTCCTGGATATGCTGCAAAGACGCACATTGCAGTTCAAAAAATTCAAGCGGACAATCGAGAATAAAATCGACTAGCTTTCTTGATGTTTTAGTTTATCTAGTTATATTGTAACGAGACTCCAGCAGATAATCCAACGGGTCGATTGTGTGATCCGTGCCCTGGACGCCAATTACCCGCATCCACCCCATATCCGCATTCATCTGATCGGCATACATGTACATCGACCATAACCTCCAGAAAGCGCTGTGCGATCGCATCTATGAGAAACGCAAACCGGCGGCGTTGCAGTTGGAACAAATTGTCCGTCGGGCCCTGGAGGCTCAGAACATGACGTTTGTTGACGGCATAATCGCGGAGCTTTCTCGCGATTTCGCGTACGCAGTCAGGCACCCCAATTATCGCAACGGTGGTCTAATTGGATTAGCCGCTGTGGCCATTGCGCTGGGCCAGGATGGACTTCCCACGTATTTGGACGACATTGTCCAGCCCATTTTGACCTGCTTTGGCGATGCTGATTCCAGGGTGCGATACTACGCGTGTGAATCGCTATACAACGTGGCCAAAATCGCAAAATCCGAGATCCTCGTGTATTTCAACGAGATTTTCGACGCGCTGTGTAAATTAACGGCGGATGTTGAGGAGTCTGTGCGTACAGGTGCGAATCTTGTGGACCAACTGTTGAGAGATATCGTGGTGGAAAGTACAGCAAGCTACGTATACCAAGTCGACAAACAGAAACCCGTTGTGCCATCACCGGTCGAACAGCCCAAGGGTCCCGAAAATGCCACATACCAGGTTCCCTCGCATCCTAAAGCCCGAGCTGAGAACCAAGAGGACCATAAACCTACAGAGTTCAACCTCAAAAGATTTATCCCACTACTGGTGGAGCGAATCTATGTAATCAATCCTGCCACGCGTATGTTCTTGGTGCAGTGGATTATGCTACTCGACTCAATTCCTGATCTAGAGTTGGTCAGGTATGTTCCTGATTTCTTGAGTGGGCTGCTTATGTTTTTATCCGACAATCATAAAGAAGTGCGAACGTATGTCAAGACGTGTCTCTCGACTTTGCTGAATGATCTGAAAACTGTCAGCTCGCTGAAAAAGCAACCACCCCCTGAGGGCAGTGGGGTGGATGCGAGCTTGTACCGTATTGGACAGGACACTTACATTTCGTATCCTCGCATTATCGATATTCTGTTGAGCCGGTTAGATCCTGCTAATGATGAGACACGGCTGGTTGTTCTCGACTGGATTGGTGGCATTCTCACTATGAGCCCAAATGATGTCATGGCCAAGCTGAGTAGCCTTCTAGATCTGTTGATCCCGGCTTTATCTGACGAAGTTCCTGAGATTCGTGAAAAGGGCGAAGAGTTGAATTCGCGCTTGCTGAAACTGATACCGCAGCACGTGTCACACTTCGATTCGACAGTAGCTGTACAAACACTGGGTCGACAGCTGGCCTCTGAAGACAAAGTTACTAGATTAGCTGCTCTTCAGTGGCTTTCAGTTCTGCATAATTCCAACAAGTTGGACGGTTCACGTGAAGAACTGCTGACCAGGCTGTTGGCACCATTGAGCGACCCTAGTGATGAGGTGGTCAACAAAGATCTCGAGATAATGGCACTCATGTATCGTGATGCTAGCGAGAAAGATCTGCATGATTTTGGTAGAACTTTGCTTACGATGCTCAAGGAGAACAGACCTTTGTTCAGTAATCGTGGAAAATTTGTGTTCCTCCAACTATGCGTGCTCCTTAATCCCATAAGGCTTTTCGATACATTTGCGGGTATTGCCAGTGATGAGCTCAATAACACAAGCGAAGATGATAGCTTTTGGTTGCTGGTGATCCAAAACCTCAACAATATTTTGCTCACGGCACCGGAACTGCATGAGTTCCGAACAAAGCTCACAGAACTAGATACCAAGGAAGGTGCAGACATGTTTGCAACGCTGTTTAGGAGTTGGCAGCGTAACTCTATAGCGGTGCTGGCACTTTGTCTATTAGCTGGTGCTTATGAACCCGCCGCGGCAGTGCTCGAGATTCTTGCCCAGAACGATTTGAGCATTTCTACGCTAATTCAAATCGATCGGTTAGTACAGTTTATGGAAGGACCGGTGTTTGCTTTGTTACGTCTGGACTTGCTAGACCCCAAAGCGAACCCGTTCTTGTATAAGACTTTATACGGAATCCTTATGGTGCTTCCTCAGAGCCAATCCTTTGATGTCCTTCAAAAGCGATTAC
Organism: Starmerella scarabaei; assembly: GCA_030565305.1. Taxonomy (NCBI): domain Eukaryota; kingdom Fungi; phylum Ascomycota; class Dipodascomycetes; order Dipodascales; family Trichomonascaceae; genus Starmerella; species Starmerella scarabaei. The sequence goes on along the minus strand of JAJMBJ010000003.1, from coordinate 1,115,244 downwards.
ACAGTGTGGCTGGAGTGGCAAACTTCAATTTTACAGATACCCCGGGGATCAAGAAAATTAAGCAACGGCCACACAAGACGGGCCAAGTGCTGGTAGACTGGACCGAACTGTTGGAGGCTTTCAAGGAGGCGCATACGAAGGAAAAGTAGAATTCCACTGCAGTCCAGTATTCCAATTCATTTAGTCATTTATGTTATACGATGCTACGTATTCTTGTCAAGCTCAGCCCAGAGAATTCGAGAACTCTTAGACTCCCGTAGTTCACTAAGTCTCATCTCGAGGAGTGAGAGAATCGCTTGATAATGCTAGGCTTTTTGAGTTCCTCTTCGAACTCGTAATCTTCAGTATACTTCCGAGTGGCGGTGATAGCATCCTTTCGCCGTTTACCACCGTAGCGGTTCACTACTCGTCGGTTTTCTAATTTGTCGCTGATGATGGTAATGAGACCCATATGTGTGAGAGAGGAAATGGTGGTTCAAGTGAGATGATAGAAGCTCCTAATATTTGTTAACGGGACGTGAATCAGAGGGCTAAATGACGCTCAGATAATGGATAAGTCTCAATCTCATGCTTTTATGAGGTTTTTGGCGCGACTCGGAGTGGCTGTTCGAGGGTAGGGGTGACGTCGCTCAATTAGGGTCGTCGTCAATAATGACTGGTCGAGAGCTACTACTAACGCGTAACCCTGCGACCTTACCCACGCGGAGCGACTTCCAGACGGTGCATAATTCGTGATTAGAAGGTTGTCAGGGTTAATGATTAACGGCCTTTTCTGTTAAGGGGCATGTTAAAAACGTAATTATGCCCTAAGGACCAGCCTCTGTAAATATGACTATAAATAAATATGTGCTCGAGACCTACATGCAGCTGATGCCCGTCACAGGAGGCCGTATATTTTCTAGTTGCAGAACTGTCGCAATTTCCATAAATCAATGAAGTAGCAATCTTGCTTCACTCATTTTTTTTTAAACGGGTCTAGTTTCGCGTCGTGAGGGGTGGTTACGATCAACGCTTACAATGAGTTCCGCTTACGCCATACGGTTATGAGGCTACGACTTTCATGCAGGTACCCAGGAATCAAGTTTTAACGAGTCTGACAGAATTGTTTTCCCTATACGAAAACTAAATTGCCGTCAGCGAGGTTCTCAACAGACTGTGCCCCAATTGTGGCTTTAGATACAGTATACCCGAACGCGTTTTGGGCTGTGAAATGATTAATGCAGTCAAATGTACTCACACATATATATACTTGTATAATTCACGCTTTGTGCATAAGCGATATCTGACGGGTGACATCTCATGGAAGTGATCCGAATCGGGCGAATCAACTAGCAGGACCCGAGAAGCCGAGATCCAATAATCTTGGGTTAGGCCACGGCGTGCGTGTGGGTAAAGGGAGTCCACAAGGGTACCAGAAAATTAATCACGGGCGACTTAATCGTGCATAATGATGAAGCATTGGCTCTCCTTCCCGCCGATCCGACAGTTCAGCACTGGCTTTACTTGTTTTGCTGCTAAGCCCGGATCAAAGGTCGGGGGCAAACAAACCGGCAGCAAAAAACCTGCACAACCGAAAGAGGTCATCTTGTCATGGTTGATCTCAAAAAATGACCTCGAAGGTCAAAAACGGAAAGCCATTGAGTCCATTCTAACACGCGGTAACAAATTGCAAGTCCGTTTAGAAAATAGAAACAAGAAATTCCATCAGCCCAATGATAACGAGATGGAAGCTCGCGAAAAATTGCTGCAGAAAGTACAAAGCATGGTCGATGAGGCAGGTGGGTCTCAAGCTAGACCACCTCAGGGCACCCTGCGGACACGTATGATGCTCTATTTTGCTCCTAAAACAGGCCAGGCAGGTCCAGTCAGCCTTTAGATGTATATAGTGATGAAGTTAATGATTATGTCGTGTTTACGCGATGTTAAATAATGGTAGAAGCTCTTGAGGGCCAATGAAATAATGATGGTGAATGTTTGATGAATGTTTACAGCGGAACAATGGCAACTGCACCCAGCCTCTGATGTGTCTCATGATATGTGATCTGGTCCTGACCGTAATGGGGCATCCCTACAGCCAGAACTTTGCCGTTGGTGGCAACACTAGCACCGAACCCAGAGGCGAAAGACAGGTCAGGGATTCCTAGTTCAGTCTTTTCCTGGCTGGCTAGGTCAACCTTCCAAAGCATTCCTTGACCCTGAGAGGCATAAGGAGAAACAGTGTAGGCAGTGTTATCCAGTATCAATCCGTTCTTACCGAACCACTCAAACTCCTCGACTCCTCCCACAAGCTTCTCACCGGTGGAGGAGTAAACGGTCAAAACGCCCTGCTGGTTGTCGCTCTTCGTTATGTCCGTTACCGAGCCCGCTGGGGCACCCACGATGATATACTCACCCTTGGCTGCCAGTAAGTGTCCGCCAAATCCACTAGGCCTACGCTTGTTCAGCGACTCGGCCCTTAATGTGGTCTTGAGTTCATGAGACTCACGATCGAAAGCAAAGACCTCCTCAGTTCCTGGAGAACCCACCAGCAGGTATTCGGGGGACAAAGCCACAGAGGTACCAACCCGCTGATACGGCTCAGTACCATTTACAATGACATTCTCGTCATACTTGAGTTCATAGTACTCATATGTCTGGCCCGCGACAATAATCTCCTGCAAGACAGATGAAGGCAGTCCATAAACAAGGCCCACCTGCTCGATAGTGCTGTTAAAGTCCGTGCGCGCCGCACTAACATACAAAGTCTCTGTACGATCATCAGTTAGAAGCTGGTCTCCGATCAATTTGTGGCCAGGTCTGCCATACTCAGCTGAGGTGTCATCCCAACGGACACCACCAACCCATTGACCTTGTTTGTCAAACACGTCTAGGACGCTAATGCCTGGGCTGCTAACTACAAGGTACCGATCTTTCCAAACCGCCAATGCCGAACCAAAGCGTGCAGCAAACTCACCCCATCGTTTGGCAGAGTGCGGCGACGTGAGCGTCTGCCTGACAGTATCGGTGCCATTGTAAACGTAGACACGTCCTTCCGATGGAGCACCTGCAACAAGATCATTTTCTCCCCAGAAAATGAGAGTCTCCCCAAAGTGGGGCAATGAATCAACTGCAACTGTTTTTTGACCCTCGCTATTATCGGCGAGACTAGTAGTGTCGGCTTTAGGCGCCTCGATCACATCACAATGTAAGGACTGAGCCTTAGGTTTACCACCAATCCGCAGCTTTCGCATTTCGCGGCGAATATCGTGGCCCAGCTCTACCAAAAAGTCAGTGAATCCTGGAGGAAAGATCTTAGCGAAGAACTCCATAACAACACCGTCACTTCCATACATTCCGAATGACTTGCGCACCAAAGACTTCTTCTCCTCTTCTAGTTCAAGAGATTTTTTCAGTTCTTCGGGGTCAACCCAATCCGGGAACAGATGAGAGCCATGGTGGTAGTGGCGTCCATGTTCCTCATCGCGGCGGTGCCCGTCAAAAACGGGACAAATTTCATAGGGACTTTGCTCTGTGACACCAGTGTCAAGCCAAGCGCTCAATCCGGGCAGGCATTCCTCGATTTGTTCGTGCATGTCCGTGAGTCCACCGGTGAAATACGTTTCAAGCTCACCAAACATCAGCGGGGACCTTCGCGCAAAACGACGGAAGCCCACTTCAGCAACTTTGAGTTCGGCCTTATATGCCGCATGGCCGCGGGCCATACAGTACCGTACAGCGTTGTCAGATATGTCCGTGTAACCGTTCCTTTTCACCAAAGCCTGGATGTCCTCTATGTTGTACGCCCAATCGGCCGACTTGTGCTGTCTAATCGACCGGCGACTCAATTGAACCATGTCACCGCCGATATCAAGGTTCGTGTGTGCTGAACCATAGTCATCATCGAACTCGCTCGCAGACATGGCCTCAAGCAAGCCCTGGAAAATCGAAAGTGAGTGCCAGCTCACATCGGAAACTTGGTGGCTCAAGATGCCAATCAAGAATGCCTCCAGCTCTGCCGTGTCTTGGCCCTGCTGGCGTCGTTCATGTACGAGTTCCACACTCTTGGCCAAAAATGGCGGCCAATGAGCATCTTCTGCAACTTCGTACTGTCCGCCACAGTCATAGAAAGCGTCAGGATAGAATGCACCACTGCGGACGTAGTCCTTGTGCTCTGCCAATCTCGGAGGCAGCAACGAAATTATCCGTTCAGCTAATTCAAGATGAACACTGGAAAAATAGTTAGTACACTGGTTGAAATTTCAAAATGGAGGTGCAAATATACTTACGCAACACCACAGGCATCAGCAATTGGCGCTAAAAGTGCCAATGCCAATACTTTCATTGTGTGGGGGGTGTGTTATTTTGCACTGGCTGCGCGTCTGCGGGGTTTGGCGCTTACTAGCTACTAATTATCGCTACTCCGCCTTCCTTGCCCGTTTGCATGCCCTCCTTCAATGACAAGCAGGTCCCCCCGCCCACTCGTGTCTGATGTTCCTTGCCCATGAAACCCGATTTACCCGCCGCCGGCTCTTTAGTTATCAAGAAATCTGCATTCTAGAAACTCTAAAAGTATTAATACATCTCGAATCTCGAGGGAAATTATCAAGAATCGAATTATGAGATCTGGAGTTCCCAGGGCTCGGTCCTCTACTTGACCTCGATAATTGCCACCAAAAACATAGACACGGTATGTAACTCTTGAAATTTGAAAATCACATATATGCTAATTAGACCTGGGCTGAATGAACCCATTTGCGGTCTTCTATGTACTGGAAAAAACGAGAAACGCCGTCTGCTCTTTGCATTGTTCGCTTTGAGCCTACGATCACCAGTTTCTGTTTAGCGCGTGTAAAGGCAACATTCAACCTGCGCCAATCCTTGAGCAGCTCACCACTGTGACTGCGATCATTCGATCTCACCATCGACACCAAAATGCATTTCTTTTCTCGACCCTGAGCCGCATCTGCCGTCAAGACCTCGAGGCCATGGCTAATGAATTGCTGTAGAATCACAGAGAGAGCTTCAAGTTGACGACGATATACACTGATCACTGCAACGTCTTTCATGGACAATCCGGCGGTAGCCAGGTCTTTAACGATCGAATGAATTATACGTGCTTCGATTTTGTTCGATGAGCCCTGTGTGTGTTCGGTCTCATGGGCATCTGCAGCAAGCGGGTCAGTGTCCAGGAAGACGACACGGTGATTTGGATCAATGGCAGGTAAGTTCAGAACAGGCTGATATTGGAGTTTATCAAGATGAGGTAGACTAAGCTTTTGGGAGGCAACTTCATCTGATCCACACACCAGCCGGCCATCATACACTAAATCGCTCGATAAACTCATAATATCCGCACACATCCGATATTGTTGACTTAGTTCTACCACAGATTGAGGATGAGCTTCGCAGAGAATTTTGAATAGCGAATTTGCCATGCCAGGCTCCTTGGCTTCTGGGTTTCGCACCAGCGGAGGCAGCTGGTAGTGATCCCCTACTAAGACAAATGTAGAGGCTAAACGCAATGGACCAATACAGAAGGGCAGAGTGATTTGGGATGCCTCATCGAGAATGCAGTAGTCGAACTGTCGTAACGCGAACAACTTGTTACCTGCTGAGTGGCTAGTGCAAGCCACCACGGGGGATTCCAAAAACTCTGTGAGCGCCTTCCCTCCTGCATTAACTGCTCTAGCACTAGAAGATGCCGCTACAGGTAGAACATCGGGGTGCACATCTGACGTTGAAGCTGCCAGCCGCAAACAAGATATTTTCGCAGATAAAAGCTTCAGCACAATGGTATCTACTGCTGAGTTCGTAAAGGCTGTTACTAGAACAGACTTCCCGCGCTTGACTAAAGACGCAACAATAGCAGCAATTGTCGTCGTTTTCCCTGTACCGGGCATCCCTAGAATCAATGCGTAATCACGCGCGGTCAGTACTTTGTTCAAAGCCATGGTCTGGTTTCCGTTCAGATTTGAATGCTCCATTTCAGTAGGAGCGTCCTCTTCATCTTCAGAAGAATCAAATGCAGCAAGTTGTTGCGCAAGACTAATACTGCTTTGAGTCTGAGTGGGCTTCAAAACACGACTGGAAGCCCATTCTAGCGTGGTTCTTAGCTTTTTCTTACTCAAGGTTGAGAAGCGCGGCTCGATCATATCTACGAGCAGTTCACGCAGCCTATCGTTCTCCATTAAGCAACTCAAATTGTACCGAGCCATACCGAGATGCATATCGGACCTGAATGGATCAACGTCTATCCGGTATTTGCCGCTGGGGAACAGCTTGTTCTCGGTATACACTTTCATAGTGGTTGGCGAGGTTACACCAATCACATAGCCAAATGTAATGCCCATATGAAGTCTTGTGCTAATAACAAGTCGTTCCTCTGGCTGAAAGCAGATGTCGCTGAGCTCTTGTGGCGTACCTATCAAAGCTTGAGTAGCTGTGTTGACAGTTGGAGGATCAAGAATCGTCATAGTGTATACGTATCCCTCTGTGTTCCCTGTACTGGTTGTTTCTAGTAGTTGGGGCCCCCATAACAGTGGATTTGGGATTGTCAGCCACCACTGCATGAGTTTTTGCTTTTGAGGTCTTGGAACTGTGTCATACTCAAGCTCAACAAGATGATACCAGTGTTCAATAAACTTCAGAAGTGACGGGGTCAACTTTCCATCCGTTAGAGCCTGTTCATAGACAGCACTTAATGCCGAATTGTTCCACGAATTGCCCTTATCATGAATAGCTGTATAGAGCACACAACTATCTTTGCGCGCGCACCATTTACAGGTTGTGTCAGTTGGTGACTGCGGGACTGGCAGTGAGCCCAAGGGTGACTGCCACATCTCGTATGCTATGAGGTTGCGCTTCTGGATCAACGCGCGAAGCTCCTGATCGTTTTGAACCACTGCCGTTACTGTGCTGTTCTCGGTATAGTAAAGCAATGAATATGGCAAAGTATTGTTGGGATGTCTTTCGGCAAGGAGCAAGGTGTACAGTGTTGTCTGCGCACGGTGAGCGACACTAGTGGTGATTATACCGGTTTTAATTTCAAATGCTACTTGCTTTGAAGGTCCGCGGTCTCCATCTGTGAGGTCGGTGGCCTCAGCAGTCACGTCTATCTTACCTATAAGTCCCAAGTACGGTGACCGAATTTCCTCCTCAATAGCCACTGATCGGTTGATCCTTATCTTCACACGTCGATCGCCCCTATGGGTACTGATAACCTGTCCCCGAGCTTGTGGGCCCCAGATTTGAACTGCCCATTTTTGTATAGTTGAAATCAAGGGCATCAATTTGTTAATGGCGGTCTCAACATCCAAACCAACCAGCTGAAGGTCTAATGACGCGGCCAGCGCGGCATCTTTCAGGGCTGTCTGCATCCCACCAGCATTCGTTAGAAGATTCTCCGTAAACGAAGTTTGGAGAAACTCGTGCTTTATGGATCCTAGTACAAGGTTCTCGTTGAGATCGGCTGGCACCCGCACTTGGCTTCGTAGCACCACCTGCCTTTCACAGGACAGTGCTTCGGCCACGGCAGTACAGCTAATCAGCACATCAGGGTTCACCACCAGAAACACGTCATTGGTATCACTCACGGCCAGTGATTGCGACTGGCTGGAGCTTATGAGATGAACTGTGTCTCCCTTATGGACGCGAGTCTGCCGCCAGGTACCTTGCAGTTTTACAGTGTGTTCCTGGTTGTTCGCATCCGTACATATCAGCATATTCTGAGTTGCCTCGAATTGGATCCTCTGGACGACGAACCGGCGAACTCGGCGGTTGTAGAAGTATGAATGCACAAACTTGGCCGGAGTGTTAGAGGCTCTCAAAATCATCTCGAAGTCAGAGTCCGAGTCAGAATCAGAGTTTGTGTTTTGCTGTATAGCTATTGGAGCTTCAGCAGCTTTCTCAGGCAGAGTGGCCTCGCGACTAGCAAATTTCTGGGGTTTCAGTGGGCTCTCGGGCTTGCGTTTCAAGACCCTGCGGCGTGGCTGAGGAGGCGAAGAGCCCGGAAGGAAAGATGAGTATTTACCCAGCATTCCACTGATACTTCCGCTCTCAATTCTTGATGAATCGCCCGAATCGACTTGCTCGCCATTTTGAGGCTGCGATTGAGAGGCCCTCACGACCGGGCTAGTGGGAAAATGGAAGTTTTGTTTGGGCGAGGATGAGTTCCAGCCAACACTCACTTCAACATGAGAAGTTGGAGGTTCTTCCCCGTCACTCATGACGATGTTTTGGGGGCAAAACACTTATGGGTGGGAAAGTTTGACCTCGCGACGCGTGATCCTAGCCCTATCTAATTAACGCGTAAACATCATCTCACCATTGAGCGCTACGCTAATATATGCAATAGAAATGATATACTGAAGGCAGAATGTAATAAATATTAGGCAATTTTAATCTTTGTATCAAGCGGTTCATGCCATGCTTTAGGTGGGTGCGGTCTCAAATCGAGGTGTTTTAGTCTTTGCGCTGTTTCCACAAGGCTGTTCATATATGCCATACAGGCCGAGTGGTCAAATTGTGATATAGTGATGGGCTGCTCTGCTTCAATGTCCTTGGCATGGCTGAACCTGGCTTTGATAACTAGAACGAACTCGATTTTGTATAAGGATGAGGCATTGGTGAACGCAGATCGGCCATCGTAGCCCACTTCGGCCTGTTCCTTAGGCAAAATGCTACCTCTTTCTTCGGCCTGTAGCGTGGCAGGGACGATTAGATCGAGGTTGAACACATCTTTGATACCCGCGCGCGCATCTTGTTCCACTGAAGTAAAATCACGGGCCATTTTTGTAACCCGAGTGCGTGTCTCTACTTCTTCTTCCTCTGTATGCTGAGCCGACGAACTGGTACTCTGATTGGGCGCATTACCGCCGGGCTCCTCAGACTTCTCAATTTTAAAATTCGTTTTCTGGACCAATTCCACCGAGAACCGTTTCAGTTTCACCTTTTTGGCCTTAGGCCAGTCATGGTTGGGTTGGGCCTGCAGGCTTATAGCCACTTTATCTCCGGGGCCGTACGCACTGACAGGCAACGACCATTCCAAACTAATTAGATGGTCGGAACTTGTTTTCTCACTGGCTAATGGCTGCTTGAATGTGCCGAAAGTACGCAGAGTATCAAATCGTTTCACTCGCACGGGGAATTGGAAATTGTCGGTTTGTTTAGTGTTCGTAGTCGGTGAAACATATTCAACGGTGACAAACACATTGTAAGTACTCTCCAAACTTTTCGTGAGACTCATGGAAGCTGTGGGGGTCTTGCTGGTGGGTAAACTTAGCGTGAAGGGAACGTCCAATGCAAATACTTTCTCTTCGGGTGTATTTGAACGGTAGATCTCCTTTTGGCGAGTCACCAAGAATGATTTTTCGCGTTTTTGCGCTACCGGTGACGGTCTGTGCGAGGGAATCACAATTGAATCGGTGCGGAACAGTCCAACTGTAACACTGGCTATCTTGATGGCCGTGCTACCTGCTGAATCTCTTCCGATAGGTAAAGTGCGGATCTCCATCGTTCCCGCAATTCGTGGCCAGGTAGCGGGGACGCCTGGATATCCTTGTATTAGGTCTTCATTCGCCAGTCCTTTCAGCTTTACTTCAAGCATTGTTTATACTGTGCACCCTAATCGAGTTCCGTAACCTGATCACCCAAGCTCAGACGTCCTGGGTAACAACTCAGTCCCACCAGCCCAGCCTCAACTTGCACGTGTACGTGAGCATTGCATGAAGTGCATAGTATTGTCTGGTGCCACAGTGCCCTTCACGGCACTCATCGATGAAATAAATGACCAGCTGGTCATTAAACTCGAGAAGTATGGATTTACAGAGATTTTCGTTCAGCACGGCCATGCTTTACCTCCTGCGTCTCGACGGGCCTCCGTTAAGCCCTTTGCATTCAACCCGGACATCAGGCAGCTCGTGCATACCACCGATCTGGTGATTTCCCATGCTGGATCGGGATCTATTTTAGACTCAGTGGAGCGCGGCGATGGAACGGCGCACCGGAAAGTTGTGGTAGTGGTGAACAACAAGCTAATGGATAATCATCAATTGGAACTGGCGCGGAAACTAGAGAAAGAGGGCTGCGTTATGGTTGCTGATGAACCTGAAAAGCTGAAGGATGCCATTGAGGCCGCCATGAACCGTAACTTTGCTAAATTGGCGGACCCATCATCAATACGCACAATTGTGGATGAAGAGCTCAGAAAGTAAAGATTTTGTATCATTATTATATCGTAACAAAAGTTAGAAATTGTCCTCCAGGGGCTTCTCAATTTGCTGCAAGTTCTCCTTGCAACATAATACACACTCATCGGCTATCTCGCGGTTTAGACGGGGCCAATCGTTATCCAATTTTTTCTGAACACAATCAGTGTGAAATCCGTGCTGGCAAGGAAACACCACGAACTTGCGGGTTACCAGTGGGAACTGACACAGAAGGCATTCTTCACCCGGTTCCACTAATACTGACCGTTTCTTAAACATCGCCAGCTCGTTTTGCATAGTTTTCGAGGCCAACAATGATTCATCAATTTCACTGTTCAGTGCAGTTAGTCTGGACTTGGTCAACTCAAGGCTCTTTATGATCTCTGGGGCCAATTCGTTCAAAGTCTCGAAGTCAGGGAAATATGACAACAAATCATCGACCCGCAGAAGCTTAACAAACTTTGTGGCAGCTTTCGGGCCCTGATTACGGATAATTTGTTGAGCGATCATTCTCAGCAAGTACTTTCTAAGCTCCTCGTTGGACATGGCCTGCTTATCAGCAATTTCCACGGCGAGGTCACACATTTCTGGCGTGCCAATCGACAAACACAGCTGCACCGCGTCTTCAAATAGGCTCATTTCGGTATACAAGAACACGGCTGCCTTACTTTGCCCAGAGGCAAGACACATCCGCAGTGCGAAGTCTTGATCGCTACTGTAGTTACCGGCATGATCGTGCAGAAACTGAAGAAGCTCTTCCTCACTGGAGGAGTCCTTACAGTACATCGTAACCATTGCATTGAACACGGAGGGGTTATTCGTGGTCTGCTTCACCACATGTTTGAGGAACCGCAGAGCCTGATTATCAGCCAATGGGCCTCGGTAGTCATTTGAATATGCTATGAGGCTCGGTAGTAGCTTACTCACATCCAAATTGCTCATGCGCATCCATGACTCAACCGTTTGCTGAGGACATTTAGCCATAAGCACTGAAGCATACTGATACACACTGTTACCCCCATCCTGCTGACGAAGTAGCTCCAGAGCCTCGTTCCATTGCTCGTAAGCGATATGATAAGCTACAGAGGCGTCCACATCTCCTGATAGTGTAGTCAGCTCCAGGTACTGCGTAAACCTGCCCTGTTCTTTGAGCACTTCACTAATAACGCTAGAATCGTAGGTGAATTTTGTATTCAAGAATGAGTAGTCCCCGAGCTCAGCCAGCCAGCTGGTGAGCATGATCTGCTGTGCACGCGATTTGGTTTGACTGAGTCGTGCACTGAGAAGCGCGGGAAGAACTTGGCTATCAGGTTGTGTTTGCACGATTTTCAACGCGGCTGTTTCCAGCGGCGCGTTGGACGAGCCCAGCATCTTAGCGCCCTTGATAGGATCGCCATTATCCAGCTCGTGCTGGCCGTACCGCTCCAAAACGTAGCCCTTGGACTCCTTCGTGGTGGCAACGTCTAACGCCTCATCAAACCGTAGCTGATCGCTCAAGATCTTCCACATGCCATGTAACTCATTATCGAGCTTCACTTCTAACAGACTACCAACACTGAAAAGCCAATAAGTTTTAGTAGCCAAATCCACAGACCCTCCCTTGATTTGCTGTTCAAGGCCCACAATTGGCTCTGACAAAATCTTAGTGGAGTCGAATAGGTTGATGGTAGTGATTGACGAACGTGTGCCATCAGTAACGGCCAACGCGACATGGTAATTTGATAGCATCATGTATTCAATCTTAGTAGACAAGGAAACCTCCTCGAATTGTTGCTTCGAGCCGGAACTTTCTCGCCTGAATGCGACCTTTTTGGGACTGAGTACCGCAGCTAGGCTTTTATGATCAGGAGAAACCACCGCCTGTCTAATATCTTCCGTAGAAGTGACAAGCACATCCGGCGATCTGGCCAGCAGAGACCGGAACTTGAGCTCATCATTCTTGTTTGTAGAACCCGTCCATGACAGCAATTCCGTACCGCAAGCCGCTATGACCTCTTGAGCACTGCGGACTATCAGCGAGTTAACGGGCTTGTTGCCCTCGTAAACCGTTGAAACATTTCGCAGGTCACGCTTAAAATAAGTCTCATTAGCCGAGGAATCAATACTGACCTCCACAATGGTACCCGATCTGGTACCCAAAAGTAACGATTCCCGGCTTGTGGGGTGGAAAGCCGCGCTCAGCGTTTGCGTTCCCTTCAATTTCGCGAAATGCTTGAACTCAGAGGAATTAGAGTTTTCTGCGTAGTAGAAATGTTCGAAGCGTGAGGTCACTGCCAGCAGGTACTTGCCGCACGGGCTCGCAACGAGCAGTTTGATGGGGCCGGCCGTTGCATTGTGCTTCTTGGGGATGTGGATATCCTGGACAATGCCTGGAGATTCCAGATTAATCCGTACCACAGAAGAGAGGCCGCCGGTTAGATAAAGCCAGTTGGAACTGACCGCAACGGCACTGAGCGTGTCGACATTGAATGCAAGCCGCACTTGGGCCACATTGATTTCCATATGGGCGGGAGACGTTACCCGTAACCCTGGAAATATATCACCACGGAAGCCACCTCAAGTTCTAGGAGTATGACCCGTATTTGGCAATTCACAACCGAAACTCGTGATGTAGATGAGCGCAAAGAAGCTTAAATAAACCAAAGCGTATCTCTTCACAGTGCTGGTAATTGGCTCATCCCGGACCCCCCAATTGGCTCAGTGCTCTCCAAGCAAAAACAAAAATGAACATTATTCTAAACTATGCTATTTGTGTCTCACTACCTTGAATAAATTTTGTAGATTTTCTACAAGCTCTCTCTGCACGGCCACCTCTCCTGGCATGCTAACGGTCTACACGTGACCATTAGTTTCCCACCGGTATCTAGTACGAACGGCGAAAATCGAGGCGGAGCACTAAAAACATGCGAAGCATTCCGGTTCATCTCCTAGTTGAGAGTCAAGAGCATGTGGTCACCGTGGAATTGAGCGACGGCTCAACATATCGGGGCAAATTACTGCGGTCAGAGGACAACATGAACGTCCACATGGCCGACGTGATTGTCACTAGCCGAGAAGGCGTGAAGTCCGAAATGAAATCAGCATTTGTACGAGGATCTCATATAAAAATGTTTATGCTGCCTGATGTGTTGAAATATGCGCCTGTACTGCGACCTGATCTACTGTCCAAGGCTAAGAGTGATGGTATTTCCAAGAAGACCAGCGGACTGAAGCGTGCAAAGGGATCCAAGCCTCCACGCAAGCAATTGAAGACCAGCTAAGTGGGTAATGCCTCTATTATTTATCTGTATATAGTGACGTTTGATATTCGGCGCTTAGCTGTCCGAAACTAATAGTCTAAAAGTGGATCAGCGCTGGCATATTTGGTGGGCCCTGCACATCACATCTGAGCCCACTAAGCTACCCTAACAATAAAATCCAGGCAATTGCTTCTTCCTCTATGCATTTAGTACAGGAGCGTATAATCTAGGCGTAGCTAAACTTGAGATGATTGCACTAAAAGCTTATGCTGTTTGTGCATCTTACATGCATTTTGCATCGGCAAACTGAGTGGATCAGATAGCATAGAGCCATTGCATGTTTCTGGAGTGACGGCGCGCGCGGCCTTCATGTGATCTCGGGGACATAGTGCCCACAGATGTACCGGCCTCCGAGACGCGTAAACATGTGGGGTTAGGATATCTGGGTAAGGAACCCGATTCTATACGCCTTACAAGCCAGGGGTCGACGCGAAGTCCCAGCCATTGACGCGTTGGAATATGCATCTGCAGGGCGCGCATAAGTAAACTCCCCCATAGTGAACAGAAAAAACATGCCCAGGAGTGATCGAGACTCCCACTGATCAATTATATATAGCGCGTCGCAGTACCCTCGATCGAATACCTGTAGAAACTGCCTCGTAGTTGTCACACCGTTTTTCTAATAATAGAAACAATCGTCACTGTTTAGTTGAATCATTCGTTCAAACAACTAAACTTCCATTCTTTCATCCAACACACTCTTTTAATACTAGTCGACAGACCCCCTTCTTTCCTTTCCTAACAAAATGAAGTTCTCGGCTTCCGTTCTCGCTCTCGCTAGCGCTGTCTCCGCTGTTTCTAACGGCAACTCCTCGTACGTCTTCAGTGCTAAGCCCTCCGGTGCCTCTGACGCTGTCTTGACCACCACAGTTCAGGTTGTTGACACTATCACCATTCCCTGCTCTGGCCCCACTACGTTGACCACCAACGGTAAGACCTACACTGCCACCGAGGCCACCACTTTGACCATCACCGACTGCCCCTGTACTGTTACCCATACTAAGCCCGTCCAGTCGGCGTCCGCCTCTAGCCCCACGGCCAAGGCTGTTGACAGCACGCCCGCTGCTGACACCACCGTCACTACTGAGATTGTCAAGACTTTGACTGTTCCCTGCTCGGGCCCTACCACCTTGACCACCAATGGCAAGACCTACACTGCTACTGAGGCCACGACCTTGACCATCACGGACTGCCCCTGTACTTTGACTCACACTAAGCCGGCCTCCTCTCCTAAGGCTGAGGCGGTTGCCACCTCGGTCAAGAACGGTACTGCTGACACCACCGAGCATGTTACGATTTTGAAGACTTTGACTACTTACATTTCGGCCCACACTACTTTGACCACCAACGGCAAGACGTATACTGTCTCGGAGCCTACCACTCTGACCATCACCGACTGTCCTTGCACCGTCACTAAGCCGTCGGCTTCGGCTCCTGTTGAGGCTGAGGTTACTGCGACCAACGTCAAGGCTACCGCGACTAGCATCAAGGCAGTTGAGACTACTGAGACCCCTGCTCCCGTCACTGTTACCGCTCCTGCCAAGACTTACACTGTCACCAAGGAGGTCACCGTTGAAAACAGCGAGTGCAGCTGCCCCTCGAGCGCCCCCGGCCTTCCTTCGGCTCCTGCCAGCCCCGCTGCTCCGGCTAGCCCTGCTGCCCCTGCCAGCCCCGCTTCGCCGGCTGCTCCTGCTTCGCCTTCGGCTTCGCCCGCGAGCCCTGCTGCTCCTGCCGCCCCCTCGGCTCCTGCCAGCCCTGCTGCTCCTGCTAGCCCTGCTGCTCCTGCCAGCCCTGCTGCGCCTGCTCAGTCTTCGGCTCCGGTTCCTGCCCCCGGCCACGCCAGTGCTCAGAACCAGACCGTCCCTGCCATTGCTAATGGTGCTTCGAAGATTGCTATTGGCAGCGTCGCCGGTGTTGCCATTGCTGCTCTTCTCATCTAAGATGAGATTGGGTGTTAGTGCTAACAGTTATGTATATACATTCACCAATGGTGCTAATTCGATCCTTAGAAAGGTTCTTGTCCAAAAATTCTCTGTACAGCCTAAACTGCCAGAAGTGGTCAATAAAATTTATTTTCAAAAAGCAAAAACACAATCTCGGACGAATCTTCACTGATATGCGTAATGCCCGTGCATAAAGATGAAGAGAAAATCCTGCTGTGGTGATCTCTGAATGTATGAAGGTACACGATAATGCTATGGAGTGGCTGGCAGACTCCAACAGCCACTGGGAAGCTGGCCAATGTGTGGAAGCTCGAGGATAAGCTCGGTTGACCAACATAGATTTTGCAATACAGTGATTATTTGCAATGCGCTTTATGTTCGTTTGTTGCGGGAATTAGCTCCAGAGCAAGGGAAGATTGTTTCTCGGCAATTGACGGGGCGAACGACAAACAGCACCACGTGACCATTATGCATCTGGAGGGTAGGGCAGCCGATAACTAGATGTGTAAAAGACCAAAATGTGTATAAATGGGAACTCTCGCGTTTTTTTCACGTCCCATTAGCCACCATATGCCACAAATTTGGACAATTTGCATTAAAAAAATTTCTTCATACACTAAATCCTTTTTATATTACTATACTGAGCCAGTAACTTGCATATTTCGAGCTTGAGGATTCATCTTTTGGAGTGCTGTAACCGTGCCCCATGAACCTAATCAAGTCTGCATAATTGTACACTCTGAGAAACGTGCGGAAGTCTCAACCCACAAAATGAGGTCCCAACCCATAAGGAACGTGCTTAACTGACCGACGGCGCCAATCTTCCTATTAAACTACAATGAAAACGACGGACCCCAATGACTCCCCAGCTAGTAGCCCAACGACTCCCCTGAGGGGAAAACCCGCGTTTGAAAGCGTATACTTGACACCCCCCACTATTATAGACAAGAAACGTACCAAAGCAGTTGTAAGCACGAACATACAACCGAGATGTCTAATATCTCAAGAGGAAAGATTGCTTCAAACATTGAGAGATCTTGAGCAAAGATTTATGGTAGACCAAGTTGATGCACGCACAATTGAGCCGACCTCCGTCCCTCGGGATGTGATAGACTGCCAAGTCAATCTCATGAAGTTGATCCCCGAACTGCGTGGAAATTGCAACAAAATGCGGCTAGCGGCAGCTATGGAAGACTACAACGCACACAAGGGCAATATCTACAACGCCATGATAATAGTCAAGAAGTACACCAATAATCTCAGCAATGCTGTTATCGAAAGACGGTCCCATCTTTGCCTTGAATGGTATGATCTTGATTTGAATTTGACTAAAACGAAAAATATTCTGACGTCCCAGTTCCCCGAAAACCTCTACTGTACGAATATTATGGCTCACGAAAAACGCTACGAAGCGATCAAGAAAGGTCTGCATCAGGCCCTTAATCAATTGAATCGACAGTTTCCTCAGTACCGGTTGAACGAAAGACTCCAAGATTTCGAATCCGTACAATCTGCCGTTGATGCAGCCTTGTCGGCTGCGGAAGTTGCCCACGAAGATCTCGTTTTCTGCAGCCGACAAAAGCCCGTGGAGATGGAAGTTATGGGATCCCTCAGATCCCGTGAAACCAACCTTATTGACCTGTTCAAGACTCAAATGCTCGAGGGTAGGATTCAAGATACCGAAACTGACGCAATCCGCTTCTCATCGCCACAAATAGACATACGGGGTCTCAGAGACGGAAATCAATTGTGTTCGCCAATGGTAGAAGCGCCGAAAACTGCTCACTAACAATGCAAATGCATCACAATTCATACTTGATAAAAATTTAATCTTCACTATTTACATTAGGCACCAAAACCTACACAGATGTTTCTAACGAAGGCGCCGTTCAATCGCCAAAAGATGCTTCCCCTGGTGATGTCCTCTCCGGATAACCGGAAGGTTCTTCTTCACAGCTTGCGAGAGCCGATCGTAATCATCATCCCGTGCCGTGCCCAAGATGCGTTGGATGACATAGTTGGCATACTGATCCTTCATCATCGCCAGCACTGCCGGTCCTCCATCTTTATACCCGTTAACGATTGCATCGACCATTGCTGAACGCTGCTGAGGAGTGCTTTTAATGAAGCAGCGTTCAATGACGTTGGAAGCATATTTATGCTCGCTCAAATCCACAACGTTGCTACTGAGTCGCTCCAACACAAATTCTCGGTCTCGTTTAGGGCCATGCTCTACCACATGTTGCACAACATAGTTGCCATACTGGTCCAGCACAAGGGTATCAATGTGCTCCTTGATGATCTGCAGCAGCTTTGCCTTGGCGGCCGGGCTACCGAACTCCAGGGCGCGTTGAATAACACGGCATCCATACATGTGTCCGCAAAGATTCAGGGCCTGGCCAAGCATGTCATCGTAGATGAACGGAATATGCGCAGCATTGACATGCTCAACTGCCTTTTGCACCACATGGTTGCCATTATGATCCTTGATGCATTTCAGCACATGGCCCTTCATCTCTTCAACTACTTCTAGCCGTCCGTTATCGGCTAAGTACAGCAGAGCCATTTGGATGACGCGGCAACCATACATGTGCAGACTTAAAGTAAGCATCTGCCCCTTTAATCGGCTCCATAGTTGCAGCCTATCGGCTGGGGAGCTGATTTCAAACAGCAATTGGACCACATAGTTGCCAAATACATCTGTGGCAAGAGGAAGGGCATCTGGCAGCACTTCTTCAAGCACCTGGTGTTTCGTAGTCGATGAAGCCGTAGCCAATTTCTCCTGAATAAACCGGGAACCATGCTGATCCGTGCTCGCCTCAACGACATTTCCGAGTATCTCCGGCAGCGACACCGAGCCGTTGGGTGCTGACCTTAGCATATCCAAAAACGCAGAATCTTGGCGTTTTTTGCGGGACCGGTCCTTCTTCTCGGAATGAGGCTGCGGTGGTACATTAGCGGTGGCTGCTGGGGTCGGAACCGGGACCGGCGGCTTGCTATGTGTTTTTGGAGGAGTATGTTTAGGCTTCGTGGTTGACGGCTTCGTGCCCACAGGTGGCATGAAAGCCGGCGGAGCTGCTGCAGAAGGAACCGTTCCTGACGGCACTGGAACCGGTACAGGAACTCCGCCCGATAGAGTCGTCTCCGAGGCTAATGGTGAAGACTCAGCGGACGACGGATTGCTAGGCCTCCAGAGCTGTGAATGGGGGCCCTTTGGCGATGGTTTACCCCTGGCCTTCAACTCAGCTTGCCTAGTCGCGTCGCCCAAGTTCCCGAACCTGTCCAGTATGCTTATGGCTGGCCCCGTGAAGTCCAGCATCGGTTGGCGCCCCAACGCCGAGCTGATATGTCCACCGGTTAATGGAGTATCATTGCTGTGCTGCGACTTATTCAAGGCGGTCAGAAATGGTTCAGTGCCCGGCTCAGCGCTGGGGAAGCTTTGTAGCCGGCGACGGGGCACCTCGCTTGTTGAGCCCCACGCCGCACTGCCCGATCGGAACTGGGTCGAATCAAATGATGGCGAAGCGTTGCTGTGGCCATAGTTCCCAAACGAACCACCCCTTAATGTCTGTTGGTGGTACATCGGTGACCAAATATCGGGCTGCAGACTGGTAAGCCGCTGTGGGCCGGGCGGGGGAGACGCGGTGCTCAACTGAGAGGCAGTGGGGCCAGGAGACGTGAGAGGTGATGTAATGGAAGCCTGAAGGTCCACTGACAATTTTCTAGAACCGACTGATAGCTTCCTTTGCGGTAGTGGAGATTGAGGAACCCGGTAGCTAGACGGTGGACTGCTCGCCGGCGAACCTGAGGCTGAGTTATTAGTGAAATTGCTTGTCATAGATTCCTGTGTGCTTGCTGGAGGACTTTGCGCCCATATATGAGAATGTTGCATGGCCGAACTTGCACTGGAAGTGTGCCTCCTTTGATCGACTTCCAGGCCGGATCTTGTGCGTTTGGACCTAACCTCGTAGATATCACGTCACCTCGGGCTTCCGACAGCGCATATAAGTTAAACTATGTAAAGTGTATACTCTAGGGAAAGCCAAACACTGTACTTCTAATAATTCATGCGCGGTCCTTTGTCGCTCTGACTCCCCGATTGGTTATTTATGCTGTTTGCCAATCACTGGTGAGGACGTATATTGTACGGGGTCAGGTAGGGGTACTCCATATGTTGGCTCGGCAGGTACGAACCACCGTGTGGGGGAAAATACCGAAAAGGTATTATGCTGATAAACCGGGCGCAGACAAGCCCAAGCCAACTACTCATCGGGCTCCTGGACGAGACCGGGTACCCGCCCCAAACCCGCCAAGACGGATGGTCGAGGAAAAGCCACCACCCAAAGGTCTTCGGGGCCTGATCCGGCAACTTTTTGAGGGCAAAAACGCGCAGATGACATTCGAGGACCGCCAGAAGGCCGCAATTACCCAATTGGGTGGATCAAAGGGCTCTGTAGCGCCGCAGGAGAAGCTGCAGTATTTACACGCAAAGGGAGCCACGCATCTGCTGTATTGGTACTGTACGGACCTCACATTTTCGCAAACAGACTTTGAACGGATCGGCCCGCCTGGAGTGCAGTTCCGAGTCACTCGGGCTCGGAACCCGGTCAATTTGACACCCTGGATGGGCTACTTTCTCGAGTTCAACAACTCAGAGGACGCGATGAAGTACTACGAAGAGACTATTGGCCATGAACTGTGCGGATTCCCGCTAAAACTCAAGTTCACTGAACCAGATATACGAGGATTTCATAGTCCTATGCTGGAAAAGGCGGAAGACCTACCGCGAAAGGCCCATGTACTGGTGCTGGGGCTGCCCGTGGCCTTCCCACCGCACAGTATATTGCGAGTACTGTGGGACTATGACCTCTTGGATGATGATAGGCTTGCAGTGGAGCGCATGCCCCTTGGAGACGTGAAGTACGGTGGGAACCCGTTTGTGTTGAGGTTCAAGTCCGAGAAGGAGGCTGCGCGGTTTGTTCGAGACCATCACGGCGAGGTCTTCCCTTACACCGATAGTAAAATCCTTTGCTCAGTGGTGGATTGAAAATACTGGATGATATCATAGCATATATTTGTATATAAATAACATTTACGAAAGAAAACAGCGCTTACCACATTTAGTCCCGCAGAGCACGTTCACCGGATCATACTGTAGCCCTCCAAAACCAATTTGTCTCCCACCACGTATTTCTCCCATTGAGCCTCTTCGGGCCGAAGCAGGACGACGACATCCTCGGAGACCCAACCCAACTGACCCTCGGTCTTCTTGCGAGTCTTGATTCGCATAGAACTCCACTCGTTGCTGAAATATCCCGGAGCGAAGGGGACTTTGGCCAAAGCATGCCGCTCATTGGGTATCAGGACTTGCTCAATAGAGTCGCTATCGATCGAGCCAGTCTCAGCGATAGCCTCTGCGGTTCCTTCAGTAAGGTCTTCCTGAATATCAGTTGACGTGTTGGGGTTCTGAGTATCCCTGGGAAGATCTGCATCCTTGGACAGATCTGTATTCTTCACAGCGTCTGCATCCTTGGCATTATTGGAGCTAGCACCCTTAGAGTTCCGGTTAGAAGGCTCTTTATCCTTAGGCTCGACAAGGCTGAAGACATGTAACGTAGCCTTATCACTGAGGCAGGCCAAACGGGCACGCGAGAGCGCCAATGACCACACAGTGGCCTTATCCAGCCCTCTTCGGAACATCCTTGCCTCACCCGACTCGCGGTGCTGGAGATGAATGAGCGTGCCCTTGACACTGGCAGTGGCAATATATTCCGCGTTGATGGCAATCGCTCTAACCGCGCTGCGGTGACACACAATGGGCGCAGCCAGTTCGCATTTGTCGCTAGTGATCTCGGCAACAACAACCTCGCCCGGGCGAGTACCAGGAACCACCAAAGTGTTGTTATAAAGCGCAGCAACTCCATGTGGGTTCTCGTGCGTGTCAACAGTAGCTAGCGTGTTGTGCGGTGCGGCCAACGTCACCACCCGCACACTACGCTCAAGCACTGCAACGACGGCGTTGTGACAAATGAGTACATTAAGTACGGGGCTGTCGAAGTCAATTGAGCTATGGGTAGCATTGTGCTGATTCCAAACAGTCACGCGGGTCGTGGGGAATGATTGGCCGCCGCCGGCCAGCCCGAAGTAGTTGGTGCGGCTCAAGACACAGGCAATGGCTACATCGTGGCCATTTCCCAGCTCGTGACCACCACAGCTAATCAAGGGGTCAGATTGATAGATCTTGAAGCCCTGAGAATGCGCAACAGTGAAGAGGGAGCAGTCTTGATTGAAGCGGATGCCGTTAATCATGTTGTTTTGGCCACCCCACTACCTAACCTTACTATGTGTTTAGTGTCAGCTGGGGTGAGGAGAGGAAGAACGTAACGGTCTCCCAAAGTGTTCCCACAACCCAGAGACAGCTCACATAACCCCCCGACTGGAGATAACGAGCCATGCACGGCATTGGAACAAAATCTGCACGAGCCCGGATTGTGCGCACAATGGCAGGCGCGGTGTAAATCAAACATAGAATGCTCACGTAAATAATTCATGTGCTCCAAAATTGGTCCATCCAAATAATCTGTTGGTTCATAATTTTTATAAATATGATTAATCCGTGTAAATAGAATGTTCCACTGTCGCCACATGTGGTGACACTTTTCACACCCAACCCCGGATCTGTAAAATTTCCACCAGTACAAGTTTTGTCAATTGCAAATGTGTGGGATATTGGGTGTTTTATTAGCATCCCCCGAGGCCCTAGCGGCTCCGTTACTGCTTGAAGGCTGTCATTACTTGCAACACCGCGGTCAAGACGCGGCTGGTATTATGACCAGTGAGCCGCGAGGCCGAGTGTACCAGTGCAAAGGTAATGGCATGGTGCGCGATGTTTTTGTTCCCCACCGGGTTCAAAACCTGTTTGGAAATATGGGGATTGGCCATTTGCGTTACCCCACGGCGGGCACTTCTTCCAATTCGGAGGCTCAGCCATTTTATGTGAATTCCCCATACGGAATCTCATTGGCACACAACGGCAATCTCACAAATGCGAGCAAGCTCCATGAATATCTTGATGAGGTTGTGCACCGCCATATCAATACTGACAGTGACTCAGAGCTGTTGCTCAATGTATTTGCCGCTAAACTGCAGGAGAGTAATAAACGGCGCATCAACGTAGAGGATATTGTCGAGGCGCTGAAGGGAGTGTACGAATTGGTTGAAGGTGGATTCGCTTGTGTGGCCATGATCGCTGGGTATGGCCTTGTGGCATTTAGAGACGCCTACGGGATCAGGCCATTAGTTTTTGGCGAACGGCTTGGTGAGCATGGCATGGATTACATGTTCGCCAGTGAGAACATCGTACTGGAAGCCGCTGGATTTACGAACATCCGCGATGTGCAGCCTGGTCAGTGTGTTATCACCACCAAGGAGGCTAATCACAGCTGTGTGGTGGCTGATGTGGTCAAACCTAATGACTATGCCCCGTGTATTTTTGAGTACGTTTATTTTGCGCGTCCTGACTCGGTTATCGACGGCATCTCCGTTTATCGTTCTCGTATTGAGATGGGTAACACTTTGGGCAAACGGATCCGCCAGCAGATGGGTGGAGACGAAAACGTTCACAAGATGGTCGATGTGGTCATTCCTGTACCAGACACAGCAAATCCCAGTGCGTTGGCAACCGCCACGGAACTAGGTCTGCCATACCGAGAGGGATTCGTTAAGAATCGGTATGTTGGTCGTACGTTCATCATGCCAAACCAAAACGAGCGTCGTTCCTCCGTACGCCGCAAGCTCAATGCTAACCGTTTTGAGTTCAATGGCAAGAACGTGCTGATTGTTGATGACAGTATCGTACGTGGTACGACCTCGATGGAGATTGTGCAGATGGCACGGGAAGCAGGCGCCAAAAGGGTGTACATGGCTAGTTGTGCTCCTCCTATCAGATTCAACCATATCTATGGTATCGACTTGGCGGACTCGCAGGCGCTTGTGGCTCATGATAAGACTGTTGAAGAAGTCAAGCAGTTATTGGGCTGTGATGGTCTGTTCTACCAGACCGTCGAGGATTTGGTCGAGGCGTGCATCAAGGCCACCTTAGATCCCGACTACAAAAAGGTCACTCATTTTGAAATTGGTGTGTTCAACGGAGTTTACATCACTGGTGTGGATAAAACGTACTTGTCTCACCTTGATGCTACAAGGAATGCAGCTCTCGAGGACCAAAACCGGCCAGCTAAGTCTGATTCTGAACTGAATATCCACAATGATGGTGCGCCGTAGTATATATATGTATGGATAAAAAATTTTGAAAAGTTTCATTCATTTATTCGATCGAATAGAGATTAAGGGTGTCTCGTGAGCTTTTTGTGAGCAATTAACTCTGCACCAGGCAGAGATACCCCACAAGTACCACATGTCAAGATATGTACGGTTTCTTTCTTCTTTTTTGCTTTAGCTTTTGCCTTTCCCATTGGTTTCTTAATATTCAAGTCCTCCATTGCTTCATTCAGTTTGAGATCCTCTTCCATCATCTGCTGTTTCATGGCAGCCAGTGCCTTTTTATGACCCGACGATCGTTTATGGTCTTGTAAATCAAAATCGGTCTCGAAGTTTTCCTCGCAGACAATACATTCCAGGATTTCCTCGGCAGGTTCGTCCTCAGGTTTCTGCCAGCTCTGCTCAACGAAGTTGTCCCGCAACTGTTGAGTCAATTCTGACTGCTTAGCCTGCTGCTCATTGCGCAGCTGCTCTGTATGTTTCCGCTTAGTTTTATCTTCCTTGACGGGTTTGCGTGGGTCGCTCTGTTTGAGCTGGACTACGGCTTGCTTGACGGCTGCATTGAAGTCACGCTTAGCAGCCATTCTTAATTTGTTGTTCTCTTGCTCGAACTTACGGCGAGTTTTACGGTCCTGGGCTGCATGGAGAGGATACAAATCTTCCCAGGCATAGTCCTTGACACTGCTAAAGCTGCCCCAGGCATCGTAGAAGCGCTGTACAGTGGCCCAACTGTCCGAACGAGCGCCAAATGATGGGGCATCAATAAGTACATTAGGTGCCTCAATGTTTTGTGCGAATGCACTTTCTTGCTCTTCATGCTTAAGCTTATCGAAATAGGATGTAATTGTGGCGAAATCGAGCTGCGAACCTCGAGACAGCTGCTCTAATGTAATTCGCCGCACATCGGCTGCACTTGTCATAACACCATCATAAGTATCGTATTTCCCATGCAATTGGTGCTGATCATACCATTGACGCTCCTGCGTGTCACTAAGAAGGTCGTAAGCAGCCTGTACTTTGGCGAACAGTGCAGTAGCTTCCTCAACATTGTTGATGTTGCGATCAGGATGTAGCTCCAAAGCTTTTTTACGGTAAGCCTGTTTCAATTGACCAGTGTCAGCATCAGTGCTGACATTCAGCAGTGCATAAAGGCTTTCACGGCCCTGTTTGCTATTAGTGGCACCCATGAAATTTTCTCAAGCACCACTAACCCCAAAAGGGTATATGGTTAACACCCCAGCCCAATATGCAATCAGCAGCCCCTCGTCTGACTCGACTTAGCTTCAAGTATTTACATTCGTTCAGATTGACATAAGCCGTTAAATACATACGCTTCACAAATTAAAAAGCACTATTGATGTCAGAACTCTGGAAATCGATGTAGTTCATAGCATCAGCTCTCCGCGCTACGGAGGTCAACCTCTCATAGACCTTCATATATTCAGCTCCAATTGCGCGCCACACAGTGTTGAAAACAGCAGGGTCTGAGCCGGTGAAGTGCTTTTCTACTCGTTTCCTAAGCTGATCGATGCCAATTTTAAGCTCTTTTCGGTCGTAACCTTTGACGGCACGCTTCAACGCCGACACAAGATCCTTCTGCTTTCCCTGATGTCCCGCACGAGTTTCGTATTGGTTCAAGAACGTCACGATCTTGCCGAGTGGTCGCGAGATGACGTCTGCAATATAACTCTTCAGTTCCAGCTTATAGTGCTTCGTGGCGTCTTGCACAATTCGCTGAACACCAGGACTGTTATTGAAACTGCTGAGATCGGTAGAAATCCGGTAAAGATTTTCGATCATTACTACATGCCGGTTGAGTAACTCCTTGGTCTCTTCAAGGTTGTTACCACTACCTGTGGTTTCACGTGCAGCAGCCTTAATGCGAGCAGCCGTGCCTGTACTAGTCTGTAGTTCAGTGGCAGCTGCTCCCATCCGCAGACCCTGTGCAATAGCTCTGAACATATTCTC
This sequence comes from Starmerella scarabaei, assembly GCA_030565305.1. NCBI lineage: Eukaryota > Fungi > Ascomycota > Dipodascomycetes > Dipodascales > Trichomonascaceae > Starmerella > Starmerella scarabaei. Next base: position 1,089,570 of record JAJMBJ010000003.1, on the reverse strand, counting down.
GTGTCCCCGATCAACCATCTCTCGAGTAGCGTTGCCCCAGTAGTCGGTGCCGCTCACGTCTTCGAACTGCGATTGCTGCTGACGACGGCGCTGTTCAGCTTCGATCCCTGCGGCAAGGCTCGACTCAACCCTTCGCAGTAGCTCCGTGAAGACGGCAACAATCGGATGAACTCCAATGCGCTTCTTGGTCTTAAATCGAGCATTCAGTACCTCGCGAGTTCGAGTGCGTAGCATCTCTTCCCAGCCATCACACCTCTGGCGAAACAATTTATCTAAAACCGCGGCCAAGAACTGTTGGTTCGTACGGCGTAACTCATAGCATCGGATGTCCAACACTACTGTCAGGTAAATCGACTCTGTTTGCGAATACTCAACAACTTTACTCACAATTGTGCTGACAACATCGCTGATCGAAGGAAAGACACTGTTTTGTAGAATGTTTTGCACCTGATTGGTGGCAGCCTTCGAAGCGTCAACATTGCGAAAGACACTATGCTCTAAATCTGCCAAAATTCGATTCTCAACAGCCACTCTCTGTTTGGGTAGAGGCTCTTGCGTGGCAAACTGGATGAACTTTTTAGATTCTTCACTTCCAATATGGAAGAACTTTTCAATAAACTGCTGTTGACTGGATATCCTCATGCATAGCTCATCAACAATCCCCGAATATTGGCTGTGGATATACTTCATGGCCTGCGGTGACAGCCCACCGGCAATCCGCTTTACTGCAGCTGGTGAGTTGGACAGAGATGTACCACTAGAAATACTCGCTGCATCATCATGATGACTCCCGGGCATCCGCAGTGGCACAATAAGCTCTCGCTCTTTCTTAATGACCTGCTGGATTCCGTGGTCCCATAACTGCAAGTAACTGGTGAGATATGTCTGGTAAACTGTTCTCAACTTTTGTTCGTAATCATGCAGAATATGTTGGTGCACGCTCGGGGTAGTATCTCGGATAAAAAGCAAGCAACCAGAGTAGTTGTACAGGCCATCAAACAAAGTGGCCTCCAGACTTTCAGTAAACTGCTGAGGCCCCAAGTGAGGTGGCTGTGCTCCCGAGGCAATCAGAAATTGAAGCCACGGCCCGATAAACTCTTGAAAGGTGTCAGCAAATCTCGCGGCGAGCTGATTTGCGGTGCGCTTGGGTTCCTCCATAGCCTGCATCCCACGGCGGTCGGACCGCTGATTGAACATTTCAAGGGCCTGACTCAAGTCAAGCAGCAAACCTTCGGCATATGACAGCTGGGTTAGCGCGTGTTCCTCACGCGGATCCGGGAATTGGAACTCATATAATTCGTGAACAAACCTATCGTCGAGTCTTGTAGCATTGATCAGTTTCTCGATTTCAACAGCCAATTTACGATAGTTCAAGTTCACGATCTGCAAGCCATCACCCTGCCCCTCAATATGGTTGACATCATTGCTCTTGCCGGCCAAATTTACGGCTACCGCCTGCATCTTGGAACCAACAGCATCACATTCTTGGATGCTCATTTTGAGCATGCGGGTGACATCCGCCAGTTGTTCATCCAAGTTGACCACGCCCTTGAAGTTGTCTTCAGCTAGAGTATCTAGCCGTGATTTGATCTCCTTTTCAAGTTCCGAGACGCTATCGCCAGACCACTTGAAATCGTCGATGACGCTAGTAAGATCATGCAATTGACGTGCCTCAGGTTTCCCTTGTTCTCCAGTGAGCACCATTGGAGTACCGCTCAGTGACCTGCCATGAGTTGGGTTCACCTCCTGTCGGGTCGGAGACTTAAGCGGGGAGAGGACACCACTGGTAGCGCTCTGAGGCTCCACATGCTCTGCGTCACGACTTGGAGGCACCTGCTTGAATGACGGAGAAGGCTCCAGCGCGATGTTTTGCGGAGCACCCTTACTCCGGTTCGGATTTTTGGGAGGGTTGTGCTTAGGAGGCACAGGGACCTCAGGTGGAAACTCGGGAATTGTCGGAGAGTGCGTGGTAGGACTTCTCTCCAGGCTCCGCTGACGATTCATACTACGCTGCCGTTCCAGGCTCAACTTACGTTCAACGCTCAAATGGTGATCCACACGAGGTGGCACCGAGGGTTCTCGCGTCGGATGCGGATGCCTATGCTCAGGAATGGTTTCCTCAACTTGACTGAAATTCAATTCGTCGTCGTCAGGTAATGGTTCAGAGGACTGTGCCGGCTGTGGTGGTTGGATACTGGGTGGCTGACGCTGTGGGGTGACCCTACGCGTTGGCGCTCGACTCGGAATCGCCGGGGAGGAGGTCTCGGGACTCTCACTTTTACGTGCCCTCAAAGGTGGTACCTGTAACGGAGGTATGTCGTGAGCTTCCACCGGATTCATGGCAGGCTGACCCACTGGTGGGTGAACAGCATGTCGCTGGTTCATCATTTGCTGGCTAGGCATCTGCCGAATATGGGGAGGCGGCTGCGGGGGTTGATTAATTGATCTCATCCTCGAAACGGCCGGTACATCAGGAGCGCCGGGTGCCCCATTGCCCCGGAGTTCTTGCCCGCTAATCTCGGAGTATAGTTTTCTGAGGTTCCTCTCGAATTCCTGAACGAGACCATCCGTTTCGAACACCCAAAAGTACGCCTTTTTGAACTCGACCACTAACAAATGAGGACTCGACGGTTCAGTGTACACACTGGTCAGAGTTTCCAAGTTCCACGACCGGCCGATCTGCACATTACCATCAGCGTTCTGCCGACCTTTGTGGATATGGTACTCTAACATACCGCTGGAAACCCGGAATAAACGGCCCAAAATAACAATTCTAGGTTTGACGTGCGCAATTGTCTCCGGAGAGGCCTGGAGAGCCTCGTCTAGCGTAGAAAACTCATGGACACGAGCAAAGGAAACTGCTCTTTCAGGACCATCCATATCCGGGGCTTCCATGTGCCGGAAGTTCCGCTCGAATAGCCGCTGAATGGCTACTCGGAGTGCCGTATCAACGTCGCTCATTTAATGCATAAACCGCAATAAGTTGGGTGTCTTGGCGTATATGTGGGTATGGCTTGGGGGTAAGGCCACCGGTGGTGATGGCACCTCACATCGAGAGATATCACGGTATCACGGGTACCTTATTTACACAATTTACGCGTCATAGAACACAAAGGAATGCAAGTTGTGGATCTTATTAGCAGCGACACGCCGCAAGATCCACAGGAAGATGATATAATTGAAATTTTGTCATCCTCCCCCCCAGAACCTGCTGTTCAGAGACCGGCAAGTCATGTGGCAGCACCGGCTTCCCCCACTAAACATTCAAAACCAGCTCCCGTGCGAACTCCTCCGGCCATTAAACGCCAAAGATCGTTGATTTCGTCTTCGCCATTCGGATCGCCAATGGTCCCTGGTGCTGCAGTGTCTAGTCGTGAGATTTTACTATCCTCGCCGAATCCACCTTTGGACCCCGTCAATGATCTACACATAGCACCAGTTACGAAAGCGGCCAAACAACCATCTAAGCGACCTAAATTCAAGCCCAATACCTCATCATCAAACACAGCGACTCCAGCAGCTAAGACGGCTTCGAAAGTCGCTGCCCCATTGGTGCATGACCGAGTCAAGGCCAGCAGTAAATTGACGTGCCACTTAGCTACTGCCTCAACTGAGTGGATGAGCCACGTATCTGAGGAATTGAAAGCGCTGGAATCGTCGGCACAATTGGCTCAGTCCAGCGCTTGCACGAGCGTTGAAGGCATAGTTCTGCTGGGAACTGTCACAGGCTGTTATGATGACGAGTGGGACGCCGAAATGGAAGTATTTGTTAAAAGCCCGTTGCACGAGGAACGAATGAAGGAGGCGCTGGTTGTTCTGGATGCTGCTCAGCTTGAGGTTCTTGGTCACCAATCGTTCGGATCTACTGCTACCTACTTCAAACGAGTGCAGCAACTCGCTCAAACACCTCATATCATTTACATTGTTCCCGATGTTGGTGCGCACTACAAAAAGCAAGTAGACAAATTTAATCGCGATATGCGTCGCCGTGTGGCTGCTGATGGGAACTCCACGCTGGGCGAAGCTCCTCTGGTTCCACCGCCTGATGAGCATTTTTACACGCATGTGCAGACGAAGCTTCAAATCATGCATGAGATTCGCGCATACTACCCTCGCAAAATGAAGGATGCGGCGGAGATGATTGCTAATCTTATTATTGATATGGGCTTTGCTCGGTACCGTCGATCTGATGAGATTGTTGGGTCCGTGGGCGGGCCGATCAAATCCAAGGTATCAGCCACCGAGGTGACTATCGAATCCTTGACGAAGATCCAAGGACTCCCGCCTCGTATTGCCTCTAAATTGGGTAGCGAGGCGGAGACTTTGGGTAAGATCAGTGGTTTTCTAGGTACACATAGGGCCATGCGGGAGTCTCGAATAAAGAGATTCGGTCAAGGTACTTGGAACACGGCATTGCTCTCATTTTTGGAAGATGAGGATCCATTCAAAGTGATTTGATTTTTCGGCCTATTTATTTATTTATCTATTTATTGATCATCTGTTTTTCAAAGTGATATCGGGCCTTACCCTGGTGGCACTGTCGCTATGAAGTACGCCGTTATTATAGATGCCGGATCTTCAGGAAGCCGAGCGTTTGTCTATAGCTGGCCAGATCCAGTAGAGTATTTGAGAGACCTGAGTGACTCGAGTGTGCTCCGGCATGCTTTGCTGCCAGTGGAAACTTCACCGGATCAGGTGCAGCGCGTCCAGCCGGGCATATCAAGCTACAAGGACGCGTCATCGTCAGCTATTTGGAAGGACCATTTGCAGCCTGTACTCCGCAAAGCTATGAAATACGTTCCTGCCAACAAACAGCCTGAGACTCCCATCTATTTCTTGGCTACGGCTGGACTACGGCTTCTGGAGGAACAAGAACGGGAAAGGCTGCTGACATCCGTTTGCACGCACTTGTCAGAAAAGACTAATTTCATGCTGTCTGACTGCAGCGAAAACGTGGCAATGATCGATGGGCAAACCGAGGGTCTATATGGCTGGCTAGGTCTAAACTACCTCGTACACTGGGGGCTGTCGCATCGCTGGGACCAGTTTGAGGATACATATGGGTTTCTGGATATGGGTGGTGCATCTGCACAGCTTGCATATGCCGTATCTAAAGAATCTCAACACTTCAACGATCTCCATCAGATACGGATCCGAAACGCTGGGGGTGATCTTGTAGAGTGGCACGTTTTTGTGACGACTTGGCTGGGGTTTGGCGCCAACCAGGCACGATCGCGGTATCGAGATGCCCTTATCGACACTATCTCCCCCGATGAAATGCAAGAGTACGCTTCGCAGGGTGCTCCCATTCCGGTTGTGGATCCTTGTCTTCCCAGGGGTTCGTCTGAGTCGTTGAGTACATCTGATTTGACTTACTATTTCCAGGGAAGTGGAGACTGGGCTCTATGTGAGTCGAAGGTTACTGAACTTCTAAACAGCCAAGTCGTTTGCCCTGATGAGCCCTGCCTGTTCGATGGTGTTCATGTGCCCGATTTTGATGTGACGAATAATCGGTTTGTTGGCGTTAGTGAGTACTGGTATACTTTGCAGGATTTGTTTTCTTTCAAGGGCAAGTTTGACTACCCTTCATTGGAGCCCAGGGTTGCCGAGTTTTGCAACAGTGATTGGTCGAACATTACTTCTAGGCTGGCCAATAATGAATTCCTAAAAAACGGGAATGAGCCACTCACAGAATCCGACTTGCAAATGGCATGCTTCAAAAGCACCTGGGTATTGATGGTGCTCTCTAAAGGATTCAAGTTCCCACTGAACTCAGAAAATCCTAGCTTGGACCATGACTTCAAGGATACTTTCCAATCCGCGATGGACATCAAAGGTGCTGAAATCTCTTGGACGTTGGGGAGGGCTGTACTATACGCATCCTCACAGATCTCCCCCGCTGTGGGTAGCACTCCGGCGGACGTTGGTGTAACAACCTTGGACGGTAAGTTCGTACCGGGTGGTAACACTCATGTTGGGCCCGAGCCTCACCACGTATCTGTGTTTTGGGTGTGGCTATTGGTCATTTGCCTCTTGGGTGCATTGACTGCATTCTTCGCACTCTCTGAGTTTGGGCAGGCTACTTTGCAAAGATCACCGCTTTACAAGAAAATGAAGCGAACAGTCCGAAAATGGTGGCCTTCTGGTGACAGTCAGCGAACAGCTAGCCGAATCGGTTATGGCTATTCGTACCCTCATGCGGGAATTCCATTATCGGATCTGGATCTACCACTGGGCATGTCATCCTCGCGGCCACATTTACAAACTCCAAGTCGCGTGGGGTCTCGCCAAAGCTTGAGGTCGGAATTCTAGACTATTTATTGTACATTAAATAACATTGCATATGGTGCTTTTGACGAGTCAACTCATGATGAGGTAGGGTAAACAAAATGATAATTGTTTATGTATTTATCTTAGGGTTCGGACTACGCGACGCGAATATAATGGCTGAGCCAGTGGCGGCCTTTTCCGATTCCGATTCGGATTTTGAGGCACTCTGTTTGGCTGTCAAAAAGCCAAATGAGGTACCAGAAGCTTTACATAAAGTATCTGGTCCTGAGAAATTACCTGACCAAGTCAAGCTGGAAACCCACATCGCGGCAGAACCCCAGATCAAGATTGAAGAACCTCATATCAGCGCCGCATCGCGAACTCAAGAAACGCCCGCGGTACCTGTAAAACGTTCAATTGCCGATCTTTTGAGTTCTGAAGATGATTCCGAAGATGATATAGTATTCCCATCCAAACAATTGCCTTCTGCGCCCGAGCATTCGGGTCCTAAGTTTGATCTAAGCCGTCCGTCAAGCAGTGCAAGCCCGCCAATACATCACGAGCTAGATTTGGAGAAGTTGCAGACGTTTGTTTACCCCACGCATAGCTCAATCGAGACTCGAGATTACCAACGGAATATTGTGCGGAAAGCTCTTGTGCGTAATGTGTTGTGTGTTCTGCCCACTGGCTTGGGTAAGACATTCATCGCTAGCACTGTGATGCTGAATTGGTTTCGATGGACCAAGTCTGCCAAAATTGTTTTTATAGCCCCGACTCGTCCATTGGTGATGCAGCAAGCGGTGGGGTTCCTAGAGACCACGGGGATCTCCATCAAGCATACAGTAGCGCTGTTGAATGATGTGGCCACCAAGGCAGATCGCGCACACTTGTGGACTTCAAAGCGTGTTTTCTTTGCTACTGCTCAAACCGTTGAAAACGATATCAAGCAGAAAATCTTGGACCCAAGGGATATCGTTTTACTGGTTATAGATGAGGCTCATCACGCTCAAAAGGATCATAGCTACGCCTGTCTAATTAGGGAAGTCAAGGCGCGCAATCCTAATAGTTTGAGAATACTGGGCCTAACGGCGACACCATCTGCAAGTTTGGAACAAGTACAGCAAATGATCAACGACATGGATATATCAATCACGGAAATACGCCGTGAAGAAAGTTTTGATATTCAGCGATATACCCGTGAACGCAACATAGAACGGGTTCGCGTGGATAGCACTGCAGATCAGCGTGAATTGCTGGCGATGCTCGCTTCTGCTACTCGAGACCAATTTGATCTTTTACGACAGGCTCGAATTGCTCCAGGGAAATTCGACGTGACAGATGCGAATAGTTTTATGATTCGTACTGAGACCAATAAGTACATGCAAAGCCCATCAGTAAGAATGATGCCGAATAGTGGCTACAAATTCAAAGTCCGAGCTGTAGGGATGCAAATGGCCACTTTGGCCTACAACGTTGGTCTACTTAAAGAGCACGGCATAGTACCGTTTTACACACGTATGCATAAACTCGAACTGGAGCTTATGGGCTCCAATGGTGTAAATGCTAAGAAGCTTCTGAACACACCGGAGTTCAAAGAGTGTTTAAAAAAATGTCGATTGTTGATCTATGGTCACGACAGGGGACCGACCTGGAACTATGAAGAAAGCGATCGACTATTGGGGTTCTATAGCCACCCTAAGATAGAAAAGCTCTGCCTAAAGGTTGATGAGTTTATCGGCTGTCATGGCGCGGATACCCGTATCATCATATTTGCTGAATTTCGGGATTCGGCTGCTGAAATTCTCTGGATGTTGAAGAATGTGAACTCTCAGTCAGTTCGAGGCTCGTTGTTTGTCGGGCAACAGACTAAATCTGAATCTGGTGTGAAAGGCATGACTCAAAAAGAACAACGGGCAATCTTGGAGAAGTTCAAGGACGGGCAACTCAATGTTCTTGTTGCTACGTCCATAGGAGAAGAGGGGTTAGACATTGGCCAAGTAGACCTTATCATTTGTTACGATCAGTCGAAATCTCCAATTCGTAACATCCAGAGAATCGGGCGGACTGGTCGTAAAAGAACCGGTAATGTGATATTTTTCATGACTGAACAGGAAGAGCGCAAACTGGAGTATGCATTCAAAAATTATAGCTGGATTTGTGAGAAAATTAACAATAGTGCAAGTGAAGATCACTATATGAATACAGCCACCTCTGAAATCAACATGATGCTGAAACTTCACTACAGGGTGCCAAATCGTATGATCCCGCCGGATATCACGCCTCAATACTGTGAATTACAGATTGAGCAACCTCCTGAGAATCAAGCTGTTCTGATATCTGATGAAAATGAGGCCAATGTTCTAGCGTATATGAAAGAAGAAGTCCGTTCTCGTAGATCTCAAAACAAGGCATCCACCAAAAAGCGTAATAAGCAAAGCAGCTTGGATAATCTCACTATCGATCAATTGCAATTTGTCAGTGCTGCAAATATACGTAACTTCTCCAATCAAAATTAGCCAATTTGAGTGTCAACTACAGTTTAAATATGCATCCTATCGTTTTATCATACACTGACGCACGAATGTTTGCTTCGCCTCAAAATTTGTCAATATCGGTGGAATGGTGGTATTGTAGGTGACACGGTTTAATGTCTTCACGCCCCTGCCTCGATCTGCATGTTGCCCCAACCTATCGGCAGATACCTCCGATCGTAGGGTTTTCAGGACAGTGCATCGGGGAGGCCATCCGTGCTGAGCCACCACATGTGACTAATCCTCAGATATGGTCTAAATCGCCTCTGATGGAGCTTAAATTAGTGTTTTGTGACCTGAGCGACTTGACTGCTACTTGCTCAACCGCTACTTGCTCAACTGCTACCTGTATATATTCTAGTTAGGATTTATTGGCTCGCTGGTACCATCATAATGAAATGTAGCATGGCAGTTCCCCGCAGGGTTCCCCCCGCCCTTGCATCCATCACTTCAGTTTTCAGACGTAGCGAATCAGCACTTCCCCGAGCTTTGAGTTCCTGTTTGATAGATGTATAGAGCTGCGATGCCAGTGAGTGGAAACTGGAAGTCCCAGATCAGTAGTTGGATTGACGAGGATGCCCCGTCGTTTGATATTGGTGGTCTAGTTGTTGGATCAGAGGTCAAGCTTGCCGAATTATTTATGAAGCAGGTCGGCGTTGTGGCTGGTTTCCCCTTTGCTGAGGAAGTCTGGAAGCAGTGTGGTTTGACCTGGGAGTGGCTCGTTCAGGAAGGTGAATACATTGTGCCCGAAAACGGTAAATGCATCATTGCTCGGGTCCACGGGCCGGCTAACCAGTTGCTTTTAGCGGAACGTGTTTCCTTGAACATTCTGGCTCGAAGCAGCGGCATTGCCACGCGTTGTTTTCTGTTGAGAGACACCGCCAATAAGTTGGGTTACAGGGGCATCATCGCCGGCACTCGTAAAACCACCCCCGGTTTCCGCTTGGTTGAGAAGTACGCCATGGCAGTTGGCGGAGTTGATATGCACCGGCATGATCTGTCGAGCATGATTATGTTGAAGGACAACCACGTTTGGACTACGAAGTCCATCACTCGCGCGGTTGAGACGGCTCGTAAGTTCTCGGGATTCTCGTCGAAGATCGAGGTAGAGTGCCAGAGCGAGGAGGATGCTGAAGAGGCTATTCAGGCCGGTGCAGATATTGTAATGCTTGACAACTTCACCCCGGAACGGCTAGCTGCCGCGAGTGCGAACCTGAAGCGTCGCCATGGCACGAAAGCCTTAATTGAGTGCTCGGGAGGATTAACCGAAGAGAACCTTGGCAAGTTTTTGTGTGCCGATGTTGACATTTTCTCAACCAGTTGGATTCATCAGGGCGTCCCCGTGGTTGACTTTTCGCTCAAGGTTAATCACTAAATCATGTATATATATACTACAATTACCAATAGAGCGCTGCAGTGGCTGCCTATGCGGTGTAACGAGTGAAATCCATCCATTTCAGTAGCTGGATATCGCGAGTGTCCTCAATGGGTTGTGAAGGGTCATGAGAATCAGCAACGAAGTCGTCATCATTAAGGAAACTTGTTTGCGTTTCCTCATCTTCGTCTTTGTGCTCTTCTTCATTTTGCTCGATCTGTTCTTGGGCCTGTTTGGTAACACGGTCTCGCAGAGTAGTGATGAGCTGCAGCCTATAAACCCAATTATCCTTGTAGCCCTCACCCGTGGTGTGAATAGCAGCATACATGCTGCCCTTCAGTGCCAAGTTGCGCACGAACAGAGCGATGTTCTCGTCGCTGACTACCTTGAGGTCATATGCGACAAGTGTGTTTAGCATTCCAGGCTTTTTAAATGCACGAATTTTCCAGCACTTCTTCCCGCTAGCACTATAAGTTGGCATGATGAAGATATTGATGAAATTGAACTGAGACTTCACTACATCGAACTCAAAATCCTCGCCACTTTCGTCGAAGTAAATGTTGACGAAGTTATTACCGATATGCCGTTTTTTACCGGAAAATGCGGGGTCGTTGGGATTGTTGGGCATCATTGTGATGGTATGGAAAATGATTTGACTGATCTTGTTGCTCCAAGCAAGAGCGAACTCACCATCTAGATCCTGTTCCGTATCCAAACCACCAACATAATACTGCTTGTTATGTTTGAGTCTGATCAAAACGCCAATGTCGTGAAGGAATGCCCTATAAGCATCAGATCCACTCATATTAGCCAAAATTTCCGACTCTTTACGTTGTCCAGGGGCAACATAGATGATGCCAATCTTGTAGAAGTCTACGATGGGAACACGATCTATCGCACTCAGCGCACGGTTCGTAGACGGTTCCTCCGGGAGAATGATGGGAATAGATACACCTAGAATCGGCTCATCGCTCGGCGGATTTGCCGCAATGGTGTTCGCCGAGTTAGCTTGACCCGAACCTGACCCAGATGCAGAGCCATTACCAGCTGTAGAGTGGTTAGTTATTGCGGTTGTTGATTGATTCTCCGATTTGTCCTCACTTTGTTTATCAGTGACTCTTTTGGGTTCGTCGTCGTACTTCATTGTACCCAAACCAAGCTGAACAGATAAGAGATGGAAGTTAGCAGTATACTGATCCGCGGTGGACTCCAACGAATCTTGCGGATTAAGAGCATCGTAAGTCGGAGTCAAGACGGATGGTGTCAAGCGCATCGTAGAAATGCCGGCAGGTCTCCGTACGATGCGAAAACTCTCTCCCGTTTGACGATTGCACCGTATCTCGATGATAGTAACATTCCAAAGCCATTTACGGACTTCCCAAGTATTGTCCATTGGAGGAAAAGCGTCCATATTAGCTCTTAATGGAGTATCCGAGTAGGTGAACCGATTGATCATATCGTAAACCACTAAACTCATAGGGTCCATGCATGATGGGTCCTCGTTCGCCAAAATTAGCGACCTGACCAAATAGGGTACTAAAGTTCGTCGGCGTTCGAGTCGCATACTCAAGAAGAGATGCGAGATCGCGGCATATGCAAGCCTCAGCAGCCACTGCGCCGTGATATCAGAAGTTTTTACATTCAGCTGCATGTGATGGTTTGTGTTTTGAATAAACGAGAAACACATACCGAAGACACGCTTGAAATCTTGTTCTGTGAAGTTATTTGTGAGCGAACCTTCTAAGCTCAGACTTAAGAGAAAGTCCAGAATGTACATGTTGGAATCTCGGCTGGTGATTTTGAGTTGCAGGCGACTCAACACTTGCGGTAAATAACGCTGGAGCGAGGATTGTGCTTCGTAGCATGTAACTGTGAAAAAATTGGTTGCCCAGCTGGTAGGGAGATTCCATTGATTCATCGCCTGCACTACAGTCTGGACAAGCCTATCTCGTTCTGTCTTGGGAAACAGCTCGGTGAATGGTACTAACACAGTAAGAATGTGGACCACAACGCATAAGCATGCTTGACGCTCACTCGAAGTTTCACAAGGCATGCTAGGGTTTTGTGAAGCAATTAGTCCAATTAGTTCATCTCTTATAAGTTTCATCATTGGCAAGTAGCGGCTATCACCAGTTTGCAGCAGTCTATAGTGCCCGAACAATGGGGCTGCATTGATGAGCATCATCTCAAATGTCCGAGTTGATGTATCTTTCGCCTTCAATACATCAATCATGATCTGTACCAACGGCAAAGAGTCATATAAAGCAGGCCAACCTGCAGCTATAGTATCCTCATTTTTTGTCTTTAGGACTAGCGATGGCGTAGAATGAATAGCCTCCAAAGATTTCGGAAGCGGTTCTTGTTGCGCGAGCAGATGCTTCCCATAAGACTCTTCAATACGGTGATCCACCAGCAATAACCTGTCCCATCGATTTGTTCTCAACCGACACAAAACGGCCCACGATCTTGCAAAAATGTCCCCGCGACTACGTGTACGTTCACAGATCTTTTCGAGCTGTTTCAGAGTTGTCAGTGCTTGTGGAGCGTACAGCTTATACGCTTTCCCAAACACCTCAATAAGTGAGTCCAAAACTTTCAACCCCAAATTCTGGTCCTTACAGTGAATTACAGCACTACCAAGCTGGCTGGTGGCCCTATCAAACACCTTTGCTTCACTGTAGAACACGCGGCTGGAGTACATATGAAGCAGTTCGGCCAGAGTAGGCTCATCAGCTGATTCCAACGCGGCAAACGTTGTTTCAGTTATCCACTCTAAATTACTGGCGGACATCCACTCTGCGTCGCCATCCAAATTTAGTGAGTAGATATCCTGAACGATCCGCAGCACATGTGCTCGACAGCTATCAGTTCGATTGACGTACAAGTTCTCCATGATCTCCTTAAGATGCTCAAACCAATCTACAATTCCAGGCGTACAAAACTGCAACGTTTTCACAGCATCCAATAGCGTTTCGCAGGCCTGCGTATCCATGAAATGAGAAATACGCGTGCATAGTAAGATCTGGTCAATTGTGCTAGTATTCAAAGACTTATCTAGTAGCATACTAGTCAATGTTGCTGCCAAACTGCCCATCTTTGCCTCGAATTTTTCCATGTCTTCATTTTCAGCTTTGTTCTTTTGTTGCTGAGCTCTAGCCATATGCCGAGCATATAGCTTGCTGAATTCACTGACCATGTCCAACGGAGATACGCACAACATATCTGCTTCCTCTCCCGAGGGGGGCCAGATCCAGGATGTAGTGTGTACGCGTTTTAGTAAATTGAAGTTGTTCACTAGGTCGTAAAAACAGTCCAAAATAGCCACAACAAGCCGGAGAGGCGTGTTGGGATCCAAGAGAGTCCTGTAGTAGCATTCAAGTAGTTCGACGATCGGTATCTCAACATCAACTGGGACTGACGCATCATCTAAAACCATACCATGCGGTGCAGAAGGGCCCATTTGGGAAGATTGGCTCAGCTGCGAACTTTGTGGAGCAAGTTGGTTCGGTATATGCTCGTCCACTGCTGGCGACATCTGCCGAGGCGTGCCACTTGGTGTCGGCTGAGGCGTATGTTCAACTTGAAGTGTACTGTACGCGTCGCGCGAGTCTGTAACAATATTCTCTAGTTGACGCGCGGCCTCAATACGCATACTTTGAGTGATATCGGGCGACGTGGTGTCTAAAATTCGGCATAATCTCACGAAAGTAGAATTCTGCAGATGGCTGCGACTCAGCGCTCTAATAATTCCTACACACTGATCATGCAGCGCGGGAACCATGGCCGCCATGCCACATAAGACCTCGAGCAACGGTTGTAAAACTGTTGCTAGCAGCAGGCCAAATGCCATCACGGTCTCAATAATGTTACAGCATAATCTGCAATCACTAATTTGAGAGGTTTGTCTTACAATCGCCACGGTCACCAGCAACAGTCTTTCGATCTCGGTGGGTTCCCAGATAGCCATTTTGAACTTCAACAAACTTATTGTATAGCTCAGCAGTGCGTGGAAGTGTTCCTCCGTGGTGGTACCCCATTGCGCGGCAATATCAACTGATTGCTGATTTGTGCGTAGTTCGCGGCTACGCACTGCCAGAAGTTGGATCCACTCAATCAGCACAGAAGGTAATTGTCGAGGAGCCTGGGAACCGATAACCACGCGTCCCTGTTTCGTGAGCAAATCAAGACAGCTGAGTACGAGATCAAAGTCTTCGACATTCGAGTGTCTCACAATTGCCGCGTAGTAGCTGGTAAATGCAGAATTGTTCAGTTCATCATGACTTATGCAGCTCCGGGTGAGTCGCCATCCGGCCCGTCGAACTTCAGCGACATTCTCAAGCTCCAGCAGCTGGTTTGTAGCGTACCAAATTTCAGTGATCGAACTCAAACTGTGGAAATCAATGTATGAGCGTACGACTTCCGCGGCGGTGATCTTTTCGCTCGCGGTGCTATGATTGTTCTGAATAACTGCAACCAAATGGTCAATCTGGTTGTTGATTCCGGCGACTGTACTGCTCAACCCAGTAACATGATTTACTGGTACTCTCGATTTCCTTCTACCTAGTAGTCGGGGCATACGCCGCTTATCTATGAGGTCTGTGGTTCAAGTTGGATCGGATAATTACCGCTATCTCCCCTGCCCTCAGCCCTTGGCCCCGCTACCGTTGCGGGCAACCTCTTGGCCAGTGTTGTTAGGATGGACCGGGCGCGTCTTCTGTTGAATGACGCAGCTAGCCTGGCTGTGGGACAGCAGTTAGTTGCGCTGCAGGATATATTAGAGATTGCGGAGGCAAACAGCGACGAATTAGGCGTACTCGAAGATCCCGTGATTGCCCACTCGTTAACGCAAATTTCCCGCGCGTTGGGCACAGACGAGTTCCAATTGAAGTTGAAGAGCCAGTTGGAAGCGAGATCGCGCACGGAAGTGGCCGTTGTGGAAGTATGCCGGGAGTTGCAACAGCAGAATGGTGATAATGTGCCTTTACATCATGTCGTGCCACGAGTGTCACGTAAACTGGGCCAACCCGTATCGCGGCATGTAGTTGAAGAGGCTATTAGTGATATGTGTGTTCTAGGACCAGGACTGAGTTTGGAAACCCTGCCTAATGGCGAACAAACCGTGAGGTGCAACCCTACTGAGCTCAGCAGTGATCAGGGCAGCGTGCTCGTGGCCTGTGAGGCATTGGGATCAGTGACAGTCGAATTTTTAAGAGAATCAGAGCTACAATGGGACCGAGAGCATGCGAAGGACGTTCTAAATGGAATGGTAAGCAGTGGGCTGTTGTGGGTTGACCTCCAAGTGGCGCCTACGCAGTACTTCAGCCCCAGCGCGATCTAACCCTGCATCTCCGCTGCCCCGGCTCACTCCCACCCATCGTCATTACACATCTTTATGTACAAATCGGCGTCCCGAGTGGGGTAACGTGCCAGCCAGTACATATTTAATTGCATAAACTGAACCCATCTAACACTTCATTTTTCATGGCCCTTCGGATCTCTGCTCCCAAACTCGCGTCCGCTACAGTGATTTTCTTCCACGGTCTCGGCGACAGTGGCCAGGGATGGTCATTTTTAGCCCAGGAGTGCCACAATCGTGCTGATCTCCAAAACGTAAACTTCGTGCTGCCCCACGCTCCGTCGCGTTTTTACCCCAAGTTCGGAGGCAATGCTCCCGGCTGGATGGATCACCGCAATGGCTCGACAGACGACACCTTGGGTGTGTTTGATGCGCTGGAGACTGTCAAGTCGCTCGTTGACCAGGAGATCAAGTCTGGGATTGACCCCTCAAGAATCATCATTGGTGGGTTTTCGCAAGGTGCTGCAGTCACTGAAGCGATGTCGGTGACTTACGATAAGCACAAATTGGGTGGATTCGTGGCTCTGAGCGGGTTCCTGCCGGCCCCCCATAAGCTACAAGAGAAGAGCACCTCGCTGCAGAACGATGTCCCCTTTTTTCTGGCTCACGGCAAGTCCGACCCTATTTTGCCCTTCAGCGATTACGAGGAGGCGAAGGCGGGTCTCGCTAAGTTTGGTATGAAAGACATTGAGCTGCATACCTACGCTGGTTTGGCCCACTCAGTCAGTCCCGAGGAATTGCAGGATATCATCAAGTTTTTGGAGAAAGTACTCGCAAACAAATAGCATTTGCTGTTTAGTAGTTACATCTAATTGTAATTAATATCAATATTTTAAGTCGCGATTTTCCATTTTAGCAGCTTGTGGTATTGGCAACACGGCATCGCTGGGACCTCGCCCTATGTCGCTTCGAATTGCTGCACCTAAACGGGCCTCAGCCTCTGTAATTTTCCTGCATGGTCTGGGAGACACTGGCCAGGGATGGTCCTTTCTGCCTCCAGAGAGCTTCAGTCGGCCGGCGCTCCAGCACGTCAACTTCGTGCTCCCCACCGCGCCAGTAAGGCAGTTCCCAGCGTTCGGGGGAAGCACAACTGGTTGGTTTGATTTGAGGCATCTAGGAACGACACTGTCAGATACAACGGACGATACGAAGGGAATTCTCGACACGATCAAACTTGTCAAGAAACTTATCGACGACGAAATTTCTAAGGGTATTGATCCGTCGCGGATTGTAATTGGTGGCTTCTCGCAGGGTGCTGCAGTCACTGAGAGCCTCGCATGTACGTATACGGACCACATACTTGCTGGTTTTGTCTGTTTGAGCGGGTTTCTACCTGTCCCGGCCATCAAAGATCTGGTTGAGAGCCGCACATCTGCTCCTCAGGCAGAGGTGCCAGTATTTTTGGCGCATGGCAAAGCGGATCCGACGGTGCCTTTCTCAGAGCTGGCTGTTTCCGAACGTAAACTGAAGGAGTTTGGCCTCAAGCATGTGGAGGTTCACTCATATCCTGGTTTGGGACACTCTGTGGACCCGAAAGAGCTCAACGATCTGCTTCAATTTCTAGAAAGGGTTCTTCCTCAGCAGTCTAGCAGTATGTGATTTAGGTGTACTCAGTGTTCTGGAAATTATCGACTTTCAACCTACTTTTGGGTGCACATGGAAAGCTGAAATCGTCGACTATTTTGCCCTAAAGTGGTAAGTGGGGTTCAGCCGCAACTTGGCAGCATGATGACGGACCTGGCCGAGCTACGAGCATGTCCATACCCTTCGGCGACTCCCGTGTGCCTCACCTTCTCCAGACCCTGAACTGAAGCGGCTCTTCGCGTTCTCAATGCTACTGCAAGCAACTGTGATCTTCCTCCATGGATTTACGGCACTGGAAGTGATTTTACCAAATTAGCAAACGGTTCTCAAGAACGTCCTGCATTACAGCATGTCGATTTTGTGCTCCCGGACGCACCCAGGCGCAACTACCCTTAGCTTTTTGAGTGTGCCGCCCTTGAACCCAGTTTTCAAATTAGTGGTAAAGATATGCAACCGTTTTTACAGAAATATATAAGTGTAAGTCTGAGAACCTAGCCAAAATCTCGAAACAGGACTCAATGGTTCTTCGCGTTCCTGCTGTCGGCAACGTCACTACCGCCACTGTTATCTTCCTTCATGGCTTGAACAATACTGGGTCTAACTTTACTACTCTGGCTGAACACGCACATCAGCGCCCCCAATTGCAGCATGTCGATTTTGTGCTTCCGGATGCACCCTGGCGCAACTATTCGAACATCGCGCCCGGATGGAGCGGAACAATGCGCGGCTGGTTCAATGTTGATAGAACAGGCATGAACTACCACCAGAACTTCAGCGACATGCACGGCGTTCAAGAGTCAATGGAGATAGTCTCGAAGTTGATCAACGATGAGATCAAGCGCGGTGTCAATTCGGGCCGGATTGTAATCGGTGGATTCTCCATGGGCGCTGTTCTTACTGAGAGCATGGCCGCGACTTATGAGAACAACACATTGGCCGGGTTCATGGCTCTAAGCGGCTTTCTCCCCGCACCGGCATTGCTGGGTGAGTTTGCGGGCATGGAGCACAACGTCCAGCGTGATTCACCGGTGTTCATCGGACACGGCAACCAAGATCCAGTTGTTCCGTACTCAGAGTCTGTTGCCGCTGTGGAATACTTGAACAAATTTGGGTTCAAGCACATCGACAAGCATTCTTATGAGATGGGCCACGAGGTCGACTACCAATTTGAGGTCCCCGCCGTACTAGATTTCCTTGAAAGGGTCATCCCAGCTAATTTGATTTAAGAAATAACTTACTTATTGAATTAAAGTCATCAAAACTTATGCATACGTGGTTCTCTGCCTGCGACCCCGCGCGACACACTTCGCAACATGCGCAGCGAATCGATTGCCCGCAACCTGCCGCTCGCAATTTTTGCAAGTGAAATATCTTGCATCTGTGCTTTTGGTTTGTCCATATATATCAACCCCCTTGCGATCTATCAACACTGATCGTTGGATGAGTTCTCCGTCCCGAGTCGGTTGCACGGGCTCGGCGCGACCCCAAAATTCACGAATGCGTTTTTCTTGGAGTATTGCTGGTAGCAAGGTCTCATCGCAAGCGCCTAATAGCAGTTTGTCAAGAATCCGCAGGGATATCTCACCGGAATCCATTATCGGTGATCCCCTTGGGAGGTGGTCGCCGGCAGAGTGTTGGGAGGATAAGTTTACCCAGTTGAGTGGCAGTAATACACACCCACCTAAACCGGACCATGGCGAACGCTAGCGATAAACGTCAGGCTAACAACAATAAAAGCCAGCTGACGGTGTTCTTCTTGGCTGCAATGCTCTGCTATGTCCCCAGCTTCATCATGTTCTACTTCTCGAGCCGACCCTTCTGGCGCCAGCTTCTTTTCGCGACCCCTGGTTTCGTATCGCAGTATCTCTTGAACCGCTGGTGCCAGCCCACCTACGGTCCGAACAAGCAGCTTATCTCTGCCAACTTGGATATCGATCAGCCCGGCTTGATCGACTACGTCAAGGATGTCATGTTTGTTACGTGGATCTGTGTTTTGGGCTCGGTTGCATTTGGAACCAAGGCTTGGCTGTTGATGCTGGTCGTGCCGATCTATTTTGCTTACAAGGCCTGGCAGTTGGCTCGCATGGGGCTCGGGATGATGCGCCAGAAGCAGCCTGGTCCGATGCCCAATGACCCGCAGCCGCAGGCTCAGCCTCAGGCCCAACCCCAGAAAGGAACTAGACGGCGGAAGGTGTAATGTACATAGCTACTAATCAAGTATAGACTTCAATTTTCATACTACTATGCAATGGTTATGTAAAGGCCAGTTCAGCAGCCTAACGCTGCATTAGCTACGTGAGATCAGCTGGTGCATTATGTGCAGGGCTCAGATTGGATCAGGCAAGCTGATACTATGTGTATACATTCCATTTTAAAAATCAACTATCAGAATACAAATCAACGGTTCAAGCAGCCTCTTGAGTTGCAAAAAAATTATTCGAAGTATTTTAAGCTTCAGGTCGTGGCAGGCACCCTTTCGGGCATAAATATGGTAACCCTTTCCCAGTAAACACTCACCAAATATTGCCATGGACCGGCACAGCATGGCCAACACGTCTAGCGTGTCCATTGCAAATGCTTCGGTATATAATACATCGCTCTCACGGGCACCTCTCGAGGCTACCAATGCGTCAGTACTGTTGCCCCAGCTGAATTCGACGCAGGCCCCCAAAGCTCGGAAAACCAGCAGCTTCCCTCACCAGCCAGCCGCTGCTAAGGTCGTAAAGAAGCACCAGGCTCCCCGTGCTGGCCGTCACTCGTCAATGCCCCAGCACTGCGACCGTTTCATAGCCCGAAGTACGGCTGCCGTCAAGCCCGGCAGTCTCGCCGAGGCCTGCGGCATGAAAGTCACGCGGGTGCTGGAATTCGCAGCCCCGCCTCCTCCCCAGCGGTCACTTGCCGCCGCAGATTTCATAACTCAGTATACACCGAAGCCGGTGATTGCACAGCACCAAAATATCAGCACCCGTCCCTTCAAAGTATTGGATGTGCCCAACATGGGTGACGACTACTACTCCAATATCTTGGATTGGTGTCCGAACCCCAACTATCTGGGTATTGGAGTCATGGACAGTGTCTACACTTGGAATCCGGCAACTGGCCAGAGCACACAGGTGGCCCACTTGCCTGGCGAGCAGGTTGCAGCGCTCAAATTTGCCGATGGCGTGTTCGCTGTGTCCACAGTCAGCGGGAATGTGCAGATATGGGATACTGAGTATAATAAGAAGCTGCGGACGATGCGGGGTCGTCAAGACCGCGTTGCCAGCCTCAGTTGGAATGACTGTGTGCTGAGCGCCGGTGGCCGCGACGGCACTATCTCCAACCACGACGTCCGTGAGAAGCACCACAAGGTTTCCGAGATGGCTGGTCACATAGGTGAGGTGTGTGGTCTCACCTGGAGAGCTGATGGCCGCGCGTTGGCCAGCGGTGGCAACGATAACATCGTGAACATCTGGGATAGCCGCACTACTTCGGTGGCCCGCCATGAACTCACGCACCACGAGGCTGCCGTCAAAGCTTTGGCCTGGAATCCTCTGAACACCAATTTGCTGGCCACGGGTGGGGGCTCATCGGACCGCACCATCAAGCTGTGGAACACAGTCACGGGCACATGCATTGAGAGCGTTGACACCGGAGCCCAGGTATCCAGTGTCCATTGGAATGCCGACCACCGTGAGCTTGTGGCCTGTACGGGCTTCCCTTCCAACTCAATTGGCGTGTGGGGGTTCACCACCGTCGGCGGGGGCCCTAAGCTGCACAAAAAGGCCGAGATCATCGACGCACACGAATCACGAATCTTGCATGCGGTGATGACCCCGGACAACACAACTTTGGTTACTGGAGGCGCTGACGAGAGTCTGAAGTTCTGGGAGCTGTTTGAGGCTGTGCCCAAGCAGACAGACAATCCGAGACTCTCACGGCTAGCTCTAGGAAGAGTTTAACATTGCATAAAACTAACATACCAAATAATCACGTACAATAATCATAATTCCATTGAAGCCCAGTCTTGACCCCAAGCTAGTAAATTCCTCAGAACCGCCAGTCAGGGTTTTTGGCGGTGCATATACAGATACGCGTGGCGCAGGGCGCGGGTATGGACGGGGTCGAGGCCGGCAGTAAACGGCCCTTTTCGAGTCTTGCAGGACCGGAAAGCCGGACATTTTCGGCTGATTTTGCTGAATGGGATGAAAGACGCGAGTACGTCAAGGGGAAACGGTACGCTCACAGCGCGCAGAGCACTCAGCAGGTCAGCTCGCGGTGGCTCGAGGATTTCTGGGCGGGCAACGCGATTGTGAGGCCCGTATTACGTGGAATAGGATCGGCTGGAGAACGTGTTTCGCACGAAGTGTTTGCGAAGCTCGTCGAGTGGTATTCCTTGAACGACGATATGGTGGCGATCAACCTGGGCAGCTTGGCCAGCGACCGGCCCATGGCAGTGGAGGAAGTCGGCGCTGATTTGACGATTGGCGAGGGTATTTTGCCCTTTTTGCCTCCTGAATTTAGTACACAACAGTTCACGCTGATCTGTTCCGTGGTTTTCTCGCGGTTCCCCGCCGATAAGGATGTGGCTGGCGGGCGCAAGATCCCCCTGAATACGAAGATTCCTGATTTGCATATGCGGCCCAAAGACTCATTAGTGGCTCAATTGATTGACGTGCCTAAGCCCGTGAACTACGGTCCGCTGGGCCATGTTGGGTTGTCCAATTTGGGCAATACTTGTTTCATGAATTCAAGCCTCCAGGCTCTGCTGCATACCCCGGCTATGATTGCCCTATTCGGCAGCGACGCAAGCTTGCAGCAGGATCTGAACCGGTCTAACCCGATTGGGTGTAATGGCGAAGTCGCCCTGGCATTCTCGGACTTGGTGAAACGACTGTATACTAGCACCGATTCTTATATTAATCCGAAGCCGTTCCGTGATGTTATCGGGAAGTTCAACCCGAGCTTTGCTACTTACATGCAGCAGGACTCTCAGGAATTCACAACATTTCTGCTAGACAGCCTGCATGAGGATATGAATCGAGTCAAAAACAAACCCGTAACAACTAAGCCAGAACTGGCCAATGGAGAACCTGCAACTCCAGACAGGGTTACTGAGCTGGCACAGCGTAGCTGGGAAACGCACATGAAGCGTAACGATTCGCGAATCCAGGAGCTGTTCACAGGAATGTATAAGAGTACACTAGTGTGCCCCGATTGCCATACTGTGAGTACTACGTTTGATCCGTTCTTGGACTTGACTCTGCCAC
Organism: Starmerella scarabaei; assembly: GCA_030565305.1. Classification (NCBI taxonomy): domain Eukaryota; kingdom Fungi; phylum Ascomycota; class Dipodascomycetes; order Dipodascales; family Trichomonascaceae; genus Starmerella; species Starmerella scarabaei. The sequence continues at coordinate 1,067,205 of JAJMBJ010000003.1, read as the reverse complement.
TACCTTCGGGAGAGACATGGACTCACGAAGTGTTGTTTGTTGGCAGTCAAATCGTGAAAACAACTGTAACGTTGCCGATGTCCGGTACTATCGGCGACTTAAAACAGCACATAAGAGAGCTATTGGATTTGGATTCATTTTTGGAGGTTTGTGATGTGTTTAATCACAAAATTTACAAGGTGTTCCAAGACAACGAAGTGGCCTCAACGGCGATTAACCCCTCAGACACGGTAGGCGTATTTCCTGTTACTAAACAAAGCGTGCCCTGTTTAGTGCGCTGTCGTGCAAACGAAGAGTACATTGGGTGTAGCATCCCCTTTTTCATTGATCTATCGCCTGAACAACGCCACGATTTGGTAGGCCACAAGGATGAGATAGACAATCTCATCGCTGAAAAGTTCGGAACCAGAGATTTAAAGGTCAATGTCTACTCCGGTAAAGTTGAGGATCTTGGGTTCAATTACCACAACTTGATGCCTCTGGAAGATGAGGGATATGTATATGTTGAACCACCTACGGTGGTGAACCAGTCAATCGGGAATTCCCCGGGCGTACCAAATTCACCAGCAATTGCTGCCAGTTCACCTGCCTTCCAAGGACTTCCGTCTCCAGAATCTGAAAATGAATCGATTTCACCGTTAACGGTGAGCGATGAGGAACCCGACCACGAATTGGTTCTTGTCATTGACCTCGAAATACAGCCGCAACCCGAAATACGCGATGTTGTCAATCCGCGAACCGAGCAGGCTCGACTGGCTGCGGCTAAGATTGAGCTCACTCTGGAGACGTGCCTCAACCGGTTCTCCCAGCCCGAAGTGTTGGGGGAAATGGATCTCTGGTTCTGTCCTAAATGTGAAGTACACAAACAGGCCACAAAACAAATCGAGCTGTGGAATGCCCCCGAAGTGCTGATGGTCCATCTGAAGCGATTCTCGGGAGTACTTCGATTTTCCCGAAAAATTGATGATGAAGTGAAGTTCCCTTTGGAGGGCCTAGATTTGGCTCCACATATTTGTTCAATGCGAGAAGATAAGCCGCCATTAATATACGATTTGACGGCAGTTATTAACCATTTTGGGGGAATGAGTGGTGGACATTACACGGCATTTGTAAGAGATCCCTTTGGAAAGGGTTGGCTAGATTTCAATGATTCGCGTGTTAGTCCTATGGATTCGAGCCGCGTGGTGAGCAGTGCTGCATATCTACTTTTCTACCAGCAACGTGGTGCTAGCAACTCGGCTGCTTTGGCCGCTGTAGATGAGATGCGGAAAGCGCCCCCTCTCGAATTCGAAGGCACTGGTCATACTCTCGGAACCGAGCCAGCACTAATGAATCTTTCTAAGGTGCCTTTTGCACCTGATGATGAACTACAACCCGACTATGAGCCTCTACCTACTAATGGTCGAATGTCTCAGCAGGGCTATGCGTCTGAACAAGAAGACGAGCCAAGTCACGGCGCAATCTATAACACCCCAGAAGTCGAAGTAGTTGGTCAGATTGACTCTAGCAACGAAATGGCGGAGGATTCTACGTGATTGTCGTAAATTCTTGATAGGATTATATGGCATTGCCATGAATGAGCTAGAATGTTGAAGATAGTTTAGTTGGCTGTAAACGTGTACATGCAATTACGCTAAGCAAGCCCTAGTAGTGTTTGCATTGGTCTAGTAATACATACCTTAATTCCTCAAAAGCGCAAGAAATTCGTCTCTCGTCTTTTGACGATCTCTGAAGCATCCCAACATGCAACTAGTGGTGGTGCTGGCACCGGGCTTCTGAACACCTCGCATCTCCATGCACATATGTTTAGCCTCCATGACAACCGCCACACCCTGAGGCGCCAAGGCTTCCCAAAGTCCCATAGCAACCTGTTTCGTCAATCTCTCTTGGACCTGTAGCCTGCGAGCGTACAGCTCGGCAATTCTCGCCAATTTGGATAGACCAATCACCCTGTTTTTCGGAATGTAGCCGATATGGATCTTGCCATGGAACGGCACAAGATGATGCTCGCACAGACTCTGCACCTCAATGTCCTTCACAATGACCATCTCGTCATGATCCTCTTCAAAAATAGCGCCGTTGATTATTTCCACTAAGCTTTGCTGATACCCTTTAGTCAAATACAGCAATGCGCGAGCGTACCTGCCCGGTGTATCTTCAAGCCCAGCACGTTCAGGATCCTCGCCAATCTCTTTCAGGATGACTTCAACAGCGCCAGCAATTCGTAGTTCGCGCTCTTTGGCGGCAGCCTCACTCTCACTTTGGCGCTCAGCGGCTCCAATACTGGGAAAACTGAGATCCTTCAGATTAGCAGGAATGTTTGTCTGGTATCCACTGAGTTTCCTCAGGTGTTCCTGGTATTTTGGGTAGCTTTTCATATCATGGCCGGACATGACTCTTGTGAAAACCTATTCCGTTAGGGCTGCAGGGCGATAAAGATGGGATGGGTGATTGAAGAGTTGACCAACATCAATCAATAGATTTCAATCAACAGTAGAGTGAAGTAGAGAGGGCAACCCTGTAGTATATACATATAGTATGTATAAATTATATCATATCGAATATCGTCTTAAGGGATCAGAGTCATACATGGTAGCAGCTGAGACCATCACGGATTGTAGAACGGAGATCACTTGGGCTTTCAAACCACCGGATCTAAATTTCAGTGTTCCGATCAAAATATGCATCGCCATCAAAAATTACGGCTTAAACCGATCAAGTATTCATCTCCCAGTATCACATGGGTATGGTACCTAAATTACATGCATATTCAACGTACTCTGCCCACACCATGGCAGATCGGACAGGGCGACTCGAAAATCAACATATCATGGATCACACCGGTCCCGCGGCACCTGCCACATAGCCAGCCACCAATTGATGGGTCTCCGGGTCTGACGATTCGGGGCGGGCCATTGAATACGGGCATGGCACCCACGGGGAGGTATTGTGCCTGCTGCCGCACTCCGAATTTCTCAAAACAGCTCTTGCAAGTTGTGCCTTTATCTTGCTTGATACCTGTGTTGTGGCACCGTGAGCAATAATATCCCGGTGGGTACTGCAAATGAGGCCTGTCGGGCCCCGGAGGTGGTCCCCACTGTTGCGGAGGACCCCATTGTTGTGGCTGAGGGGACCCCCACTGCTGAGGCGGAGGCTGCTGATAATGATGCTGGGGGTGGTGGGAGTTATGCTGCTGGTGCCTGGGTGGTGGTCCGCTGGGCGGATGATGCTTTTTCGGCGGTTTATATCCCGGCGGTGGGCGTTTTTTCTCGTCGGGGAAGTCCGGGGACTCCTTCCGTCTAGGAGGACTGACTGGAGGCCTTGCGTACGTTTTCATGGGTGGCGCCGAAGCCGGTGGGCGAATTGAGTCTGCAGCCGCCGCGCTCAGACTGGTCGGAGCAGGCCGTGGAGGTACGGCTGGCGCCTCTGGCGGATCAGTGTTGAACGGATTATTTGGGGCCAATGGTGGCCGCTGGCTGCCAATGGATGTAGCCGTGGAGCTCTGTGTAAGACTAGGTACCGTAGACGATCCACTAATAGACGCGCCATCGTCCGCAACGGGGGTGTAAGGCGGTGGATCCTCTGGCGGGATCTCGTCAGGCATGCCTAACCCGTTTCCAGTTCAGCCCCATATTCCCCGCCCTTAGGCACACGGGGGCTCACAATGTTCCATTAGCAATAACAGCAAAAAACAAAAACGAAGAACAACTACAAACACCAAGTAACCAACTAGAGCTAGAACTATTTAATGCTATTAGTGGCAAGTGTCTGCACTTTACTAAATTCTAGCCTCCCCTCAGCTTTGAGTGCCTCGGCCAGCGATTGAGCAACCCGATCAATGGAAATCGCGTGCTCGCCATCTTCCAGTACCAAAGCGCCATTGATGCCATCGGCAATCTCCACGTCTAGATCACTGTTTAAGTCGGCCCGGCCCCGGGAAAGCTCCAGCTCAATAGCGGCACGGCGCTGCTTCCGCTCCTGACGCTCCTCTTCTTCGCGCTCCCTACGAGCACGATTGGCCTCGTCTAGCTGCTGCTGCGCTTCGGCAATGCGCTGCTGGCGCTCAGCACGTTCCTCCGCCATCAGGTCACCGTACTGCTCTTCTTCAATTTGCAGCCGTTCTCTCTCGGCCTCGGCCTGCTGCCGGACGTATTCGTAGTATGCCCGGCGCTGGTCTCTTCGGGCCAGTGATTTAGCCTTCTTGGCCCCCACAGTGCCCTTTTGTTTCCATGCGTTCACACGCTGCTCGCCCTGCTGCTCCTGCCTCTCCGCCAAAGCCCGGCGTGCGCGATCATCATTATCGAATTGGGCTCCAAAGTCGCCATTATGTTCACCTTCCGCACCATTCTGTTCGCCTTCCGTGCCGTTCTGTTCACCTGCAGCACCGTTATGGCCGCCCGCAACTCCGTTGCGGCCACCGTGGACGTGCTCGCCTACTGCAGTGTCGGTGTGTTCGACCTCTTGCGCGTCCTCGTCGGCGCCCGCACCTACTTCGAAATGAATATCAGACTCGCCCAAATGCTCGATGCCACGCTCAGCACCGGTGCTGCCGTCCGCCCGCAGCAGAAAATATGCAGCAGCGGCGCCAACGGCTACCGTAGCGACCGCTGTGTGCAAGCTCCAGTTCATAGGGTTGTGTTACAAAACGGATCGCATATAAACTCAGTTATTTACTAGATTTCACCATAAAATCCGATAATCTAGCTACTGAATTCCTAGCTACTGGGGTCCCGAAACAGCTGGAGTTGTGCCGAGAACCCGACAATAAGAGGCTGGCGCGAGTGTTAGGGCATCATGCACGCGTCAGAACTGGACTCCATCACATGGAAGCTGATGGCCCCCACGCGCGACCTAGAAACGGCGTTCCGGGCCTGGTCGCGCGGGGAGCGCAGTGAGAAGGAGGTGAGTGACCAGTTCCAGAAGCTGGGCAACGAATTCATCGCGTCTCGCAGCAAACTCGCGCACGGAGGTGTGCCTGTTAAGGACCTGGTGAATGTCCCCGATGAGCTGCGAGCCATTTTGGAGGAGGCGCTGGCCCTGGACTGCGCTCCGGAGGTTGCCGATAGGTTCGACCCGCAGATCCGGAGGGTGATGGCGCGATTATTTCGGCAGCTGAAGGCCAAGCAAATCCAGATGCAGCAGCCGGAAAGGCAGCCGGAGCAGCCGGAAATGCCCCGCCAGGGTCACCATCAGTCATCGCGAAGTGTACCACAGGCACACTACGCGCCGCACGCGCAGGACCACGCGCCGGGCCACGCGCATAGCCAGTCGAGTGTATACGCCGGCCAGGCATCGCAAACCTACGCGCAGCAGGCTCCACAGGCTCCTCAGCTACAGCATCCCTCCCAGCATCCGGTACAGCATGTGCAACAGCAGCAGCAGTTCCCGAATCCTCATATGCAAGCGCATGCACCGGGCCCCACGGCCGCGGCACCGCAAGTCACCCCAAGCTCTGCGGCGCGCGCTCGCCACACGCGCGAGCGGACGGTATCCCAGGAGGATGCCATGCTTCAGCTTCAGCGGCATGGTGCACTGGAACGCCAGGCCTCGAAGCGGTATTCGACTCGCCAACTTTCCCGGCTAATGCAGGCTGAGGTACCCACACAGGCATACCACAGATCTTTCAGTACGCCAGATTATACGGACTCGAGTGTCGTCAATGAGAGGCCTCCCCCCGAGACTCCTGAGCCGAGTGTTCTCCGACGCTCGCCAAATCGACGACCGGTAAGATCTCGTAATGCCTCCATGGACGCTAGATCACCCGTGCTAGATAACCGATCCAGCAGTTTGCACGAGCCCAAGGAGCGATCGCTGTCAGTGCCCAGCGTAGACTTGTCTCCTCGCGGGGCAGCCAGACCCACCTCGTCATCGAGTCTGCACGTACCCGAGGCGGCTCCAGCGTCTCCAAAGCCTGCCGAAATGGCGGTCTTCTTACGCTTGGGGAATATCGTTCGGAAGGCGACGCTGAGCAAGCCGGTCTCAATTGCCGCAATTCGATTACAGTATGTCGAAGTGTGCGAGTATATCCACTCGGGCAACGAGACATTCCCGATTATAACCATGCAGGATCCTGCGACCAACATAGAATACGAAGTCACAGAGTCGACGGTCTCCGATGTCACGGATGGATCGTTGTTAACGCTGAAGGTGAAAACACAGCAGGAGATGCGAGTGGATGCTGAGCTCAAGGAGATCAAGGACTCGATCAAAGACTTGGCTGCTAAAATGGCGGGCCCTCGCTCGAATAATATGGGTCAGGCAATGCCTAGTGCTGGCCAGCGATCATACTTGTCTCCAGTGATGACAAGTGATGGCCGATTCGAGTTCGAGAAACCGAAGAAGGATGATAAGCCTAAAGCCGAGGAGAAGAAAGTAGAAAAAGTCATCGAGAAGCCTGCGAAAGCAGAGCCAGTAATCATCAGCACCGGTGAGCGTACGATGACGAAAACCAGGCAAGACTGGGACGACAGCACCAAGGGGCTACTCAGTAAAATGGATGAGTTATCCGACATTATCGATGCTCAAAAGGAGAACGTTGCAACTCACGGCGGGAGGCTGAAACCTATTGAGATCGAAAAGGTTCGGAGGTTGTTAACCAACTGGAAGGACGAGTTCGAGAAGCGTGAGGCCCAGATGGAAAGCGAGCACGAGGCCTGGAAGAAAGCTTGGCAGCAAGAACTTAACACCATCATTGAGGAACAAGACTGGCAAAAGAACCTGACTCAACTGTTTAAGGATCTGAGGTCCGATTTGGAGCAGAGTGACGAAACGTTCCAGCTGATCTGCGAGGCCAATGCGTTGCCTCGATCGAAAGGTGTGAGACCACCACTGGCGCCTCCTATCAAACCTGGTGAGGAGCAGAAGGCCAGTGACGCTATGCTGTTTGAAATCAGGGGGCTTAATTTAAACTCTGAGAAACGTGCTGAGGCTGCAGCGCGAGCCGAGAGGCTGCACAAAGGCCGCCTCGCAGGCCGCGTCGAAGAATTTGAGGAGGAATTGAACGCGTTTGTGGAAGACTCACAGCTCAAGAAACGTGATGGAGGTTTCGAGGAGATTGAGAAGCGACGGAGAGAACGCGAGATGGAGAGTCGAAGGCTAGCTGAAGAAAGCGAACTTGAGGGCCGAAGAATTGCTGAGGAGATCAAGAAGAAGCGAAAGGCTGAGCGAGCCGCTGCCAAAGCCGGAGGTGAACCAGCACAGCCTGTTAAGGAGGCGCCAAGCGAGGAACACGAGGACCACATCCATGGAGGTAAAGATGTCGAACTTTCGACAGAAAGTACTGCTGAACATGCACCTCAGACCGGACATGCATCACAGACTGAAACTGCCATGGTGGTTGAACATGACGTCCCCGCTGTTAACAAAGCTCCTTCCGAGCTTGAAGTAGAGGCTCCATCTGCCTTTGAAGCCAATGTTCACGAATCCGCAGACGAAACCATGCACTTCGAGGAAACCACGCCAGGTCTTAATACCTCTCCAAATCCTACCATGCCCTCATCAGCTCCGACGTCCAGCCAGAGCATCACGCCGCCCATTGAAGTTACTGACAAGCAGCCCAAGCCTGCTACTCGAGAACCATCCATCACCTCAGCGCGGGCTCCTTCTAATGCCACAGCTCCTCGGTCGAAGATGAGAACATTTTCATCGTCGCATGATTCACCTCGAGCGACTCAGATCCCACAGATGGCGTTGCCGAGCACCGACTCTGACGATGATTTCATGGATGCAGATAATAAATATGTGTGATAATTAGTTAGTTCCTTAACCGTCTAAACTCTTGGGTAATGTAGTTGTTGTAAAAACCCCGTCTGTTTGCAGGCACTAAATGCAAAAAGTAACGCTGAATCGCGAATTTTATTAACTCCCTTCGACTACGCTGATTCCCTTGAAGATCATGAGAGTAGAGCAAGCTGAGCTGGGGCAGCCTAGTAGCCAGAAAATGCGCAAAGGCCTTTGCTGATTGCATTTCGAGCCCATGCGGAACCCAGGATGAGCTCCTTTTGAATTCCCACATTATTCCTAAAACACGCTGGCAATCATAGCCGAGCCGTTTCAGAGCCTTATCGCGGTCACGATGCGGTGGCATACCAGGCTTTACCTTATCAGCGTAAAGCTGAAGCGTCTGCGGGTTAAAATACCGCCCCAAGAATTTCATGCTGGGCAGTGTCCCGCTCACATTGGTGGCAGCCTTTTCCGTGTTACAAGCTACTCCATATTCAGCAAATCCTGTGCTCATAGTTTTGTTGAATTCACGAACCAGAGCTTCATTCGTAGACACAAATAGGTAGTCGTCGACGTACCTTAACAACAAGCTGTCAGGGTCGTTAATGAATCTACCGAGTTTCTTATCGGCCAAGTCATCAAGCAAGAGATTACACATATCCAGTGAGCATGATGATCCCTGCGGGATACCCTGCTTGAACTTGATGGCCTTAGAACCAATTCGTAATTTGAGGTCATCGAATAGTCCATTCAGATCCTTTAATACGCCCTGCCCTCTATGAACCGAGTACGGCCTTTTCTCACACACCAGGGTTTTGAAACGCTGATAGCTGGGAGCAGACGAAGCTCCAAATGTCCGCGTCATTTCCTTGGGGGTAAAACCTTGTGACTTCGTGTTCAGGAATGCGGCGTTGTTGATCCCGTAACAGTCTTGACCGTGCCGAAGAGCCGCATCCACAACCTCCCGAACTTTTTCACGGTTAGCGTTATCGTAACAGCCACTAATATCCACTTTTATGCAGTAGAAATGCCTGTGTCGGTGTTTTAGGCGGTAATCGTTTAGATGGACGACCCAGTTCTGCCAGGATAGAAGTTTCGTCGAACCCGCGTGCACAGACCGTCGATGTGAATGTTGCAAGATACAGTGAGAAGTTTGCAAAGTTTGATTGAACCGCTTCATGTTTACAATGGGACGCATACGCCCATCAGCTTTGGGTACCAATCGCCAATTCTCACCACTTGCATCAATCACTTGTGGTTGCCCCCCCAGCCGGTCAACAACTTGAGCTTTAGCAGGTCGTTCTATATCGTATACCCAGACTTCAGTGGGGTAATAATAGATAGAAGCTGTCTCTCCAGACATCTCCGTAACGTAGAACCGTATCTTGATAATGGGTTTGACAATGTACTCAAAGATCCACCAAACACAAAACTGCATTATCTTCATTTGCTGAGATGTTTCAATAGATGGAAGCCATGGCACTTCGCTAAATTTGATATTCTTCATCAGCTGTTTCGTAGAAATCCTAGAAAACCCAGGAGCCTTGATAAAGTACTTCATCGACCGTTCCAGGGCCTTGTTATTAGCTTTACCCACCAGCATACCGGGGCCTAATACTTGGCGCAATGAGCCCATCAAGAATTGCAAAACGTCCCTATGTGGGCACCATTTCTTCTTGGGATGTGTATAAAGTTTCCGCCTATGATGCTTGAAGAAGCTTATCATCTTCAGTTCAGCTCGTGTTATACGATCTTCTAGGTTCTTAGGGAAAACAGCTGCAGACTTGTCGATCCGTGGTAAACTCTTGGCATCTTTGAGTCGATCAGTCCAATACATCATGTTGATTTTATTAACAAAAGTGCACCCAGGATCTCTTGAAGTCTGCCGATGGGCCCATTTCTTCGAGTTCATATACGGGCCGAAGCTCTCTTTGCCTAGAAGCAGCCAATTCTCCGTATTGTTACGATAGGGCCGGAAAATATCGCAGTACAGAATAATGCAAGCGACCCATTCTCTGCCGATAAGTTCCGTCAGTTGTAGCCAGGGCCCATTGTACATTTCGGCATTGAAGTCACTAGGTTCAGCCCGGTGACATTTTTCTTTCCACACGCCAGCCAGGAACTCTTCGTTCGTTGGCGCCTGCAATAGATGTCGGTGTTCACGACGCAAGTCGGCCGGTGAAACTGCAGTTTTGAAAACCAGTACGTAGTTTCCGCACTCAAAGTCACAGTCAATGCGGGTTAAAAAGTTGTGCAGAGTTGTAACATCAGCTGTAGGCAGTTGACGGCGAATGTACTTCATGAGAGAGTACTCAGATCTCCGCAGAAGCTTTACAGGTTCCAAATCGGTTAGATGGCTCGTACTACAGCTAGCCGAGGCCCCATGCAGGGCCTCAATGGGAGCTTGGAGAGGTGAAGCCTCATTGCGGGCAGCTATGTCCGTTTGAGCATCTCCGATTGGCAGAGACTGAGAGGATGTACCATACACCGCTTCAACGGAATCAGGTTTCGCCGGTTTGAGAGTTTCAACGATTTGTATTTCCACAGGCGCCTCGATGGGGTCATTCATAGGCATTAATGGCTGTAATCTCTCCTCCAAAGCATTGAAATCATAGTTAAATGAGTCTGCATGGATATCAGTATCATCAGTATCACCTGGTAGCGATGAAGAAGGAACTCGGGGCATTAGAAACGGCTGCACTCTGCACGGAACGGTCTCTAACATCCCCACGCTGCTCACTGACTCATTCGTCAGATCAACTACACTCTGGGAATCGATGGAGACTACATTGTGATGATCAGAATCAGTAGTCAAAGGAGACAAATGGAGAATTGGCTGGCTAACGTCCGTCGTTCGGTCGGAACTTTTGCTATGCTCATCTGAAGTTGAAAATATAGCGGTCCCCGTACTAGTGCTTATCGGATCTACCAGATTTAGTCTTGATTCAAGTTGTGGTGGTGCTATTCGGCCGCTGATCTTAACGGTTTTACGCGTCGGTGATTGCAGGCCAATACCCCATTCGTCATCGCTACTGAGAATCTCCTCATCGGGCTCCCTAAACTGAGGCCGTGGGCTGCGAGTAGATCTCGGCGGTAAAAATCGGGGCCGCTTGGGAGACTGTGAGTCGACTCGTCGTCGTTTGGACGAAGCCTGGCTCATCCGGCTGCCCTAGATACACAGGTGAATAAACCTCAAAAACAACCGCCGAAGAAGCCCCGGAAAGGGTCAATCGACAAAGCAAGCAATCCTGCACATGACACTAAAATATGAAGCTGGGATCCGCACGCGTTTACCTATTTAAGTGTGGACTCTGAATACATTACATTCCAGTCTTTTATGAGTATAGTTCGATCGTCAAGTTAGGGTAGGGATCATGTCGAACGTCGATGTGCCCCAGGCGCTGCAAACCGGCTACGCGTCGCGTTTGCGGCTCGGAAAGACGAGTATGATGATTTCATCGATGCCCGCTCCCAGGAAAAGAGGCGTAAGCTATGCTGATTTTGCCGACGAGTACGACGACGACGAGGAGGACCCCAGCTTTGGTGCCCGGGACGAGAGCCCCGGTTTGAGCCGCCACTCAAGACACGACCCCACTGCTGGCAAAGTGGAAGTGAAGCGTCAAGCAGTTGCTGCGCGGCAGATCGCTTACACGTCTGAACAGCTCCAGAAACTCGCCGAGGAGGAGGAGATATTAGTACCTATTCGCCTATCCTTTGATTTCGAGAGCTATAAAGTCGTTGACTTTTTTTTGTGGAACGTCCACGAACCTAGTTTGACACCAGAACAATTTGCCATTATGACCTGTCACGAGCTTGACTTACCGGTGGGGTATACATCGAGCATCGTCAACGCTATAAAGACCCAGCTGAGCGACTTCTCGGAATTGGCCACAATCCGCATTCCTGAGGATGCGGGCTTGCATGTTATCGTTAATATCAGTGTCAACATGGATAAAAAGCTGTTTGAGGACAAGTTTGAGTGGGATCTGAGCTCTATGGAGTTGAGCCCCGCAACTTTCGCGAAAATAGTCGTGGCGGACCTAGGACTCGATCGCGAATTCTATCCAGCCATTACTCATGCTTTGTACGAGCAGATTTTGCGCATGAAGCGAGCGATCTTTGTGGAAGGTAGGCTTATTGATGTCGTCAATGACGTAGCTCCTCATGCACGGTCCCGGGAGGCCGGCGTGCGTAAAACTGACCCTGATAGCGCTGATGACTGGGCCCCGTCTTTGGAGATTTTGTCTCAGAGCGACTTGGAGAAGCGAGAAATGGAAAGGGTGAGAATGATCAGGAGACTGAAGCGTGATTCCTCACGGGCCATGAGCGAGATAGATCTGAGTTCAATGCTGAGCAGGAAGAGACGCCGGCATACTGAGTTTTAGTTATGTATTATTTGGAAGTGCTTTATTTGACGCTAAATACACAGGGGTCATAAACAGTTTTAGGAGTCTTGAAAACTGAAGTAAATTGCAGTACGTGTTATTATGCATTATTTTCCCGAGGGTCCCTAGCCGCTCGAACGCGATGCAGCGTTTTGTTTACAGAAATGAAGGGCGTACTGGGGCGTAGAGGCAAACTCTGCATAATACATCGTTGGAACTCCTCGGTCCGATCGTTGAGGGTAAGGAGACGCATGCAAGATTTAGTACACCACCTCAGCCTCCTCACCCACTCGTGGCATACGGTTTCACTCCTAAGTCGCGTGAACCTCGAGCGCGAAGGCTCAAAGCATGTCAGATTATTGCTCAACTACTGAAAGTCACAAAAACTACCGTCTCCTTCGGTGAAAATAAGTTTCTAATTTATTCGTGTCTGGGAACGGAAATAAGCAGCCAGCCATTCAAGGGTACAGAAAACTGTGCACAAGCCCTAACGCGACCTATTAACGAACCCCCTGGGCTCTCCTTATTAAAATACTTATAAACGGACTCGACGCACGGTCTATAGCTAGTCACGACGCAAGATCAAAAATCGTCATTCTCACCTTGCACTGCCCCTCGCACAAGCATTGAAAAATTTTCCCCGCTGAGGTATATAAACGCACCTGTGTTTCCTTAATCCTCGCACACTTTCCCGTCATTCCTTTTCGTGAGTATTAAGCCCAGCTTCCGCATTTCCAACTTCTACCTTCCTTCTTTCTAGATATCAAAAATGCAGTCTTTCGTTTCCACTTTGATCGCCGCTTTGTCGGTTTCGCCCGCTTTGGCCGCCGTTGTTACTAACTACCACACTGTCACTGAAGTCTCTTACGAAGAGGTTGATGTGCTTGTTGACCAGAACGGAGTTCCTTACTCGACCCAGACGTTGACTCGTTCTGGATCGAGCTCCGCGGCTGCTGCCCCGGCTACCACGGTCTCCACCACTGAGACGCCGATCGACGAGTCTCCGGTGGCTAGCAGCCACTCGCACAGCAGCCCCGTGAACAACTACGCTTACATTTCAGTGACTAGTACTTCTAGCTCCGAGGCTGCTGCGCCGGCTACCACCACCCCAACTGCTGCGCCTCCGGCTGCCACGACTACTGAGGCACCGGCCACTGCTCCTTCAACTGTCACGTCGAGCAGTAGCAGCAGCAGTAGCACCTCGACCCCCGCCTCTACCACAGCCGCTCAAGTCCCCACTACCTCCGCTTCGGCCCCCGCTCCTGCTACCACCAGCTCTTCTGGTGGCACTGGTGACTTCAGTGGTGAGGCTACCTACTACGACATTGGTCTCGGTGCGTGCGGCTGGACTAACTCCGATAGCGAGCTCGTTGCTGCTCTCAACGTCGACCAATTCAACGGTTTCGGCGCTATGAGCAACGGCAACCCCGCCTGTGGCAAACAGGCTCAGATCAACTACCAGGGTAAATCCGTCACTGTGAAGATCGTAGACAAGTGCCCCGGCTGCAAGTACGGAGATCTTGATCTTTCCCCTGCTGCTTTCCAGGCGCTTTCTGATCCGGGCGCTGGTCGCATTGGTATCACTTGGAGCTTCATCTAAGCTTCAGCATTTACTTTCCCATACACACATACATCATATACCCGTTATCATTGCTTCGTACTATGCTGGAATCTATCATCGAGTAAATCAGACTAAAACGTAACATAAATTCAACGATGTACTTATTCCACTCGAATAACTAAAACTCGTCCTCGTCCTCAGAGTTTGCGGCAGACCCCGGAACCTCCGCACCTATGACGGCGGCATAAACTTCGTCGAAACTAGCCCCGCCTCTTACCAAGCTCTCCACATCAAAGTTAGCGCAAGGGTCCTGTTCAGGGAACTTAAGTTGGGTCTCCTGAGCACGGCAGGCCTTAGGTGCGCGGGTGCTGAGCAGACGCACCAGATCAAGCAACGTACCAGCGGTCTGGTGCAGCACGCTGAGAGCCGAATAGGGCAAAGTCATGACCAAAGCTGAGCTCCAGTCTTGCGAGTAGGCCCCGGCAATAACCCCAGAGATGCAGTAGAGCGAAAGGGAGATATACCGCCAATAACCATTGGTGGTACGCTTGATGCTGTTGGCACCCAGTACGGTGGCAATAATTACCGGAAGATGTTTCTGGATATCGAGCTTAGCCAGAAATTCATCAAGAGCAGGGATTGAGGCAGGAATCGACGTGGTAATCATGTTGGTTTGGAGGAAAGAGTCTAAACGCATCGTTTTGGTGGCGCGTGCTCCCATCTACGCAGTGGTTAGGGTGCGGTTAATGTGGGGTCCGATAGCAGCTGATAGTGCAAGACATTAAACGCTCGCCGTTTTTCATAGCTCAGACATATTGTGTATCTCGTCAATTCCGCTTGCATGTTTGGTGTGCGCACAAACCATAAAGTAGTACAATATATTATGGTGCTGATTATTTCCCTGAAATATGGTGGGTTCATAGTACTCGAAGTCATCCACTCAACATAGAAAGCACTGATGGGTTAGTGGTATACTGAATCGTTGCCATCGGCTGTTTCGATTCGACCCCGGTTCGATTCCGGGTCAGTGCATTTCTTTTTCACGGCACGTTCAGGATTATGGGGTTAGGAGAGGACTACTTTCAGGCCCAACGCTTAGGTTTTTTTCGCGCCCAGGTCACATGCATACCACCTTTTCGCGCCCTGATTAGTAAAACTCCCCCTGTCAACCGCGCTATCCACCCCCGTCTCAGTGGACCTCCTCCCTCTGTATAGGATCGGCTCCCGTAAATGGCGCGCACAACTTCTTCCGGGTTTCAATCAAGGAGTAACATGCCGCCTTATGTTGCACTGATTGATACACTTGATCCACGTAGGACAGTAAGATAAAATTTTACTACTACTGTTAGATATATTTAGAAAAATTGCCCCATTTCAAATCCACTCCTGCAATAAATGTGCGGTGTATAATCTATTCAGGGCTAGGTGCTTTCTCTCGAGAGCATTTGGTGTACGTTCAATCAGCGAGTCCAACCTGCGATTAGTGTGGCACATTTTGTACTTCGCGCACTTTAGGATCCCAAATCTTCCGGGACAGTTGCGCTACTTGTCTTTTACAACTCGTGAAACCCTTAAACGCGAGATCTAGCTCGACGCATCTACATTTCAGCCGCTCCCCCGCTCGAATAAACCTTCCGGCCCCGACAAATCGCGTCTGAGACATTCGATCCAATGCCGACCTCAGTTTCACCATCGTCTTTCCGCGACTCGTACGATACATTCAGATTCGACGACGACGAATCGGATTTAACTAAACGCATCGATTTCGCACAACTACGCGAAGGCAACGGCACCAACGTCGTGCCAGCAAACTGGACAAAGAAAAGCAATCCGAAAGCGCCTTGGCAACGCACCTCTCAGGACGGCGGCCGTACCGCCAATAGCTCCAAGACTACTAGCCCGCACATGAGCGCTCCCACACAGCTTGCGCAAGAAATGCTGGGACTCAGCGCGAGCTCGCCGCAACTGAATGGGCCTCGCAGTCCGCTTGCGCCTTCTGATTCGTGGCAGGTAGTGGGGAATGTCGGGAACGACAGTCTGGCCTCGTTGCAGGAGGACTCGGGGAATACCAGTTCCAGTAGTGCCCACAGTATGTCCGCTAATCCCGAAGCCAGCAGATCAGATGCTTTGCAGGCTCCCAAGTCGATCCAAGCTCAATGGAAGGCCAATGGTAACAAACCACTGACCCGCACGCCTCAAGGCTCGGCCTCCTCATCCTTCAACACCCAGCAGTCGGTCCCCAACCAACTTACCAGTCCCAACGACAACTTTCGTGAGCGCGCGGCTAGCTCGCCGAATGTCAAGCACATGAGCCCTACCTCAACGACACCCAGGAATAAAGTCAAGGACGCCTTCAGTTCGTTTGTGTCGAGCTTGAGTTTAGGATCAAGCCGCCACAACTCCGACACGGGCTCGAACAGCAGCCGAAGATCCAGTCATCAAGGCTCGATGGATTCCCCGAAAATATCGGGGCCCTATGATATGCAACATGTTACTCACGTTGGTTATAATGCCACCACGGGTGAATTCTCCGGTATTCCGCGTGAATGGCAAAGAGTGATGAACGAAAGCGGCATTTCTAATGCTGAATTGGAGAGGAACCCACAGGGAATAGTGGATGTCATGACGTTTATTCAAGACCAGAGGCAGAATCCGGATTACTACGTTTGGAACAAGTTCCAGAACAAGGCTAAACCGGGATCGCCGCAGTCTCCAGCTGTCGCTCAGAATTCACAACTGGCTAGTCCCTTCTTGGCTGGAGACAAAACTCCTGTCTCACAGACATCTCCTTGGGTGGGCAAATCCCCTGAAGATGATGGGCTGAGAAGGTTGAAGTCAACAAGGTTGGCAGCCCAGCTGTCGGTCAGCAAGAAATCCCAGGGGTCCCCATCAGTGTCTTTGCCGACTGCCGTGAAAGTGGATCGTAATATATCGAATGCCTCGCAAAACCGCGGGCCCCCGCCGCCAAGGCCAGCGCCTGCTCCACCTTTGGAGTTGGCGGATATTCAACACCCACGTAAGGCACCACCGCCGCCAGATCAGCAGTTTAAGGTGATGCGACCAGCTCCCGCACCCCCTACGCGAGTTGAGACGGCACAAGCTGTGCATGTGGTGTCTGTGCCGGCTCAGCAGCAGGTAAAGGAACCGAGGCCGGCTGCACCAGCCACGAAACCTGTCGCAGCTACTCCTAACATTTCACAGTCTCCCGCGTTGGCCCAATCGCCTGCCACTCGATCACCAGCACTTCAACCCCAAGGAGAGAAGCACCGATCAGCTGGCAAAGAAGTCAAGAACAAGGAAGAAGAACTGAAACAGCTGGAGATGGCAATCGATGGTGGTGGCTCGCGTCAAGGACAGCAGTCCACGAAGGAAAGTGAACTTCAGA
Source organism: Starmerella scarabaei (assembly GCA_030565305.1). Classification (NCBI taxonomy): domain Eukaryota; kingdom Fungi; phylum Ascomycota; class Dipodascomycetes; order Dipodascales; family Trichomonascaceae; genus Starmerella; species Starmerella scarabaei. The sequence goes on along the minus strand of JAJMBJ010000003.1, from coordinate 1,050,152 downwards.
TGCAGCGACGGCGTGAAGCCCGTGAGAAACGCGACAGAGAAACACTCGAACAACTGGCTAAGATCTGTACGCCTTTGGACCCCACGACACTCTACCGGAACTTGTCCAAGATTGGCCAAGGAGCTTCTGGTGGTGTGTTTTTGGCTGATCCGGTGTTGGGCAGCTCTAAGGTAGCTATCAAGCAGATGCAGCTCGACAAGCAGCCTAAGAAGGACCTGATTGCCAACGAAATTTTGGTGATGAAGCAGAGCAGGCAGGATAATATTGTGAACTTCCGTGATGCCTATATTCACAAGGGATCTCTGTGGATTGTCATGGACTATATGGAAGGAGGTTCGTTGACGGACGTAATTTCCCATAACATGATGACCGAACCGCAGATTGGAGCTGTGTGTCGTGAAACTCTGAAGGGTTTGGCGCATTTGCACGCGAACGGAGTGATTCATCGTGATATTAAGAGTGACAACATCCTGTTGTCGCTCGAGGGCGATATCAAGCTCACTGATTTTGGGTACTGCGCCCAAATTACTGAATCTCAGAAGCGCAACACACTTGTTGGTACGCCTTATTGGATGGCACCTGAGGTCATCACCCGCAAAGACTATGATGCGCGCATTGATGTCTGGAGTATGGGAATTATGGTCATTGAAATGATTGAAGGTGAGCCGCCCTATCTAAATGAGCAGCCCGTGAAGGCACTCTACATGATTATTTCCAACGGCACGCCCGAGATCAAGGAGCCTGAACACTTAAGTGGCGATCTAACCAACTTTTTGGATCGTTGTTTGCGCGTCAATGTTGATGAACGTGCCACTGCCGTTGAGCTTTTGGATGATCCGTTCGTTATTAGCAGTGCGCCTTGCAGCAGCCTCGCACCTTTGGTGAAGGCAGCTCGTATCGCTAAAACTGTCGAGAAGTAATGAGAGATAATATTTATTGTACATAATGTACGCTCATTTATAGATATTGTGGAACTGCTGCAGTGGGGAGAGACAGAATGCATGCAGGAGGGGTCCGTGTTAGTGGAAACGTACCCTGTAACCTGAAATTTTCCAGTACCATGAGCTGGATCGCTGTTCGCCAGAGATTCCCAGCTCGTTACTGTAAACGAGCAGCTGTCCGGCTGTTCAGCAGTAAAACTGAGGTTGAAGAAATAACGGAGACCGTGAGTGTCACTGAGCCAGTCACAGTGGATGAGAGTAACCTGGCCAACATGCGCCAGGCTGTTAAGGAACTCTCCTTTGCGAGCCCGCAGCGCAGTGAAAACTTGAGCCCGGAATATCGAGAGCAGTTGAGTGCAGAGTTTGACAAATTTTTGCAAGATTTTGTACACGATGTTGACCCTTCACAGCGGCACGCCGAAATGTTGACTGAAAAGATCAGCGGTGTCGACGTTTCCACGTTCCAGAACATGGAATCCGATGACGGAAACCTCAGCGGTCGAAAGAAATTCTCTAGTGTTGCGTCGACAGATCCAGATCAGCCGTATTCAGCGGCCGAGATGTATGTTAGACAGCTTTTCCATGCTCGCCGCGTGGCTGGGCTTGGTGCTAACATTGAACAGGTTTACAAACCGTACGAAGATCTGCATAGGCCCAAATCTATCAGTGAAACTGGTGTTTCCACTTTGCTTGCCGCCGGTGGCCATTTGGGTCATGCCACCAGCCGGTTGAGGGCCAACTGTTTGCCCTTCGTCTACGGTATTCGTGAGGGCATCCATATAATTGATCTGCAGCAGACTTTAGCTGCATTGCGCCGCGTGAGTCTTGTCTGTGAAGACCTCAGCAAAAGAGGCGGTATCGTTCTATTCGTCGGTACTCGCGAGGGTCAGCGCAGGACGGTCGAGAAAGCCGCCGAACGTAGCCATGGGTACTATGTTTACGATCGCTGGATTCCTGGTACGCTCACCAACTACCAAATCATGATCGATCAAAAGCAGAAGGCCACACGAGGAGAGGTTGACATGGCCGATCGCCCCACTGGAAGACAGCTCAGCCCCAGTTTGCATGATACAATCATCAAGCCTGATTTAGTTGTCGTCCTGAACCCTGTTGAGAACCGTGCTTTACTTTCTGAGTGCATCAAGATGCGTATTCCCACCGCGGGTATCGTTGACACCGACAGTGAGCCTAGCTTATTGACTTATGCCATTCCTGGTAATGACGACTCGCTGCGTTTTAGTGATCTTGTGGCAGGCGTGCTCTCTAAGGCCACTCAGCGTGGTCGCAACATACGTTTAGGCGAGTTTGAGGTCGCCCAGAAAGCCAAGAGCATGCTGAAGGACGGCGAAGTAGTCATGAATGCACAGGCCCCTGAATCCCGCAACTTGTCGAACATGTCTGAAAAAGAGAAAGAGTTACTTTAGTGACTATGTACATATCATAACCTACTTCTATTTGTTAGTTGGTGGGCAAAAAGTGCCTATTAATCAATGTTTACTTTCCAGAAACTTTCAGTTCACAACAACAACCTCCTCTTCCTCTTCCTCTTCTTCGTCATCACTGCGTACGTCTTCTTTAATATTGTGAGCAATGTAACGGTACGCGATTCTCAGTACCAATACAAGCCAGTACAGGTTCACCAGCTGCAACAGGAACAGAAGGGCGAACGTGATGTACTGCGAGATCCAGCACTTGTACTGCTGAGTCTCCCAATTAAGATCGAAGGGTCCCACCGTGCGGAACTCAGTCGCCACGGACCACAGAAGCACAATATTCAGGTAATGCCGCAAATAGATCCACATCGACACAAAAGTGAAGAAGAATGGAACCACAAACGTCGACTCCAGATAGTTCAGGATCTTCGAGAGCGCCAAGAAGAAGTCGCTAACATCCATGGTGATGTATACCAGCAATCCCATCTTCATGAAGTGGAACCGGTAGGACAACCAAATCAGGGCCACAGTAATAACGTGATGGAACACCAGCTCTTGGAAGTCCTTACGCCTTTTCTCCAAGTGCAACATCAGCACCAGAGCCTGTTGGCCCCAGAATGCTGCCTGCAGCAAGTAGAAGGCTTTGAGCCACCCGTCGACCTCGCGGTGAGGGAAGCCCTCATAGCACGCCGTGGTGTTGAAATACCAGAGCTCAGGGGTGCGATACTTCATGATGTACAGACCCAGAGGACCAGTAACACCGTAGTAGAACAAGGAATAGGCTTGCTCGACGAACCTGTGCACTTTGTGCTTCGTACGTAGCCCCAAGACATACGCCAAAGGCTTTAGAGCAACTTGCATACAGAACTCGCGCAACCAAGTGAAAAAGACAATGTGGAACGCGACGAACGGCCAGTCGTATTTGCCCTTCCCGTACAGGGTCGTGTTCTGAACATGGTAAGACAGTCGCACGCAATGGGTCATCCAACTGTCCGGGTCGTTGTGCGCTGGAGTCAGGTAATAGACGCCATAAAACGCCAGCAGAATCAACATAGGAAGTACCCATGTGTTTCGAGCAAAGAAGTTACGCTTTTTGCGCAAAGCCCTCTTGGGTTTGTTGTCTGCCAAACTTGACCCAGCCTTCTCGACGCCTCGCGACGCACGACGTTCGCCTACATCATTGTTTGCGGCCGCCGAGCTAATGGAGGAGCCAGTCGTGTCACCGACGTTAATTTTGCCCAAACTCGATCCTCTTCGGCGGACCATACTGGGGTGTCTTTCAATCTAGCGTTGTCGCGTTTGCCCTGAAATTTCGCGTCGAGGAGGAGGAGGCTTAGTTGCCCTCGTGCCCAGTTAGGCCCTCATGGAATTAAACCTCCCAAATGTCACCACAACTCCCAGCTGTGCTACACCCGGCTACCCTCCCAGCCCATCATGCTCCCAGTGGGTGCCCGGCCTCAACCAGTTGCCCTACCGCCTCATTAACGCCATCGTCGCAAATGGGACTATTCAGCTCGGAATCATCATCAATTGAGAAGGCAGTAAAAGCTGCCACCGATGAAACGCTTACAAGTGAAGACTGGAGCAAGATAATCGCCGTTTGTGACGAGATCAGCTCCAACACTGCCCAAAACGGACCCGAAGCAGTCAAGGCGCTAAGGAATCGGCTGCAAGTCCCCAATGGCAACGTACAGCTCTACAGCTTGACCCTTCTTAATGCCCTGGCACAAAACTGCGGTCCTGTGTTGCAGCGCGAGATTGCTGCTCAGCCCATGACAGCCACATTGTTGCAGTTAGGACTTAGCCGAACGACGCACCGCACTGTTTTGGTGAGGCTCATCGAGATTTTGTCGCAATTGGCCGAGCAGTTCGCCAGCGATCCGTCGCTGAGGCAGATCCAAAACGTTTATCAGCAAGTGTGCAATGCCCACCCGAATCTGTCCGGGCAACAACCCAAGCAGAAGCCGACTAAACAGAAGGTTGCTTCCAATCCGCCGGCAGCCGACGATGATGATGAGGATTTGCGGCGAGCTTTGGAGTTGTCTTTGCGGGATATGGGATCTTCAGGCCCAACAACTGCCGATGTGGCTCAGCAGCCTCTGGTTGAGAAGCCTCGGCATTTCGTGAAGGCTCTATATGACTTTACCGCTTCTGAGGATGGTGAACTGAGCTTTCAAACTGGTGACACAATTGAAGTTCTGGATAGAGTGTACAAGGAATGGTGGAAGGGAGTGTTACGTGGATCTGAAGGCATATTCCCTGCTAACTATGTGGAGGAAGTACAACCAATCAGTGAACCGTCGCCAGCAGCCGCACACCAGGCGCAGTCAACTTCTTCCAGTGCGCCCACGGAAACCCCTGTAGCTGTTTCGCCGGCGGTTCCTACTCTTATTGATGAAAATTATATCTTCTCCCAGCTACCCACGGTTGAGCGGCTGCTTTCTATTCTCAGTTCGGCCACTACGGCTAATGACAGCAGCGTTATTGCCAACGAAGACGTACAGCAACTATACCATCAAATCTCGTCGATGCGTCCCCGGTTGGTGCAATTGATTGATGAGTACTCCATGAAGAAGCAGGAGTTGGTGGAGCTCAACCAAAAACTCTTGCAGGCGCGCCGCGGTTACGATCAACTCATGGCTGACGCAGCCGCTGGAAGGCACAGGCAGCCCCAACTGTCGGCTCAACATACACCGAGCTATCCTGGCAGTACAATCCAAGGTTCTGTTCCAAGCCAGGCCAGTCCGCATCCCAGTCAGCACAGTCCCCATCCTAGCCAGTACAGTACGGGTCGAAACAGTATAGATCAGCAGAATTATACGGCCGGGTATCAGCAGGCCAGCTACCCACCCGTTACTTACCCCACGCCGGACACACCTGCTACAGGAGGCACCCAGGCTAACTATCCGCCAAGTCTGCCTCAAGCCAATTACCCGCCAAGTGTTCCACAGGTTGGCTATCCACAGGCTGGCTACCCACAGGCTGCACCAGTCAATGGCGCACATCACCCGCCAGCGGCTTACCCCCCGCAAGTATATCCGGTCAGCCCCAGTACACCAACGCATCGGCAACCGAACTACCATCAGGAAAGCCCCTATACGAATGGTGTAACTCCGAACACACCGCGAGCCTATTGAATGTACACATTAGCATATTGTTTAGCTTTTTTATCTGTTAAACTTGCATCGATTTGCGCGCCCCTTGACCGTTGTTGATCTAAAACGGTGGTAAATACGTGGGTAATTCAGGGTTGTGGCTTTGTGGCATGGAGGCACAGAATGATCTCCGGCTCCAGGATTTGGCCGGCAAACTATCATCAATCCGCCAAGTAACCAATGACATATACACTCAAGCTTCTGATCATGGCGTTATTGATGCTGCCACAGACACGTTCAGCTCGGTAATGGGCTCTATAAGGGGCGGGGCCACGCGACTCTCCCGCGCCGTGCAGTCGGGCCACCCCGTTTTTAAAGTCGCCGGGATCGCGTTAGCGCTGATTTTCTTGGTTTACTTCCTCGTACACTTTTTCTTTTAGCATATCACGTACATAATAAACAAGCAATTTCTAGCTCACAGAACCAGTTCTTAGCGATTCTCGAGCTCTTTTCCAAGCTTGTATCCTGCCACGGCCTTACCCCACATCATGGGCTGACGCGTCACAGGCAGCTGTCTACGCAGGCTTTTGAACTCGTTTTCGTTGAGCCCCACCAACGATTTATTGAGGCCCTGTTCATACTCGTTCTCAACCTTGCGCAGAACGTCCTCCAAGTCGTTGTTGACGGCGGAGGTAATAGGCAAAGCTGATTTCAAACGTACGTTACCGTCCTCGAAAAGATGTACGTCCGTAGAGATTTTGCCCTTCAATTTATTGTCGATCACAGTGTAAACGGCTGTGATCTGGCCGTTATGGAAGTTTTCCGGTGACAGTTTACGACCTACGATTACAATTGCGACGCCGTCGTCCATCGGGAAAACTGCCGCAACTGATTCGGATGCGTAGTGCTCGCTGGCATACTGACTGACGGCCTTTTGGGTAGCCTTCACTTGCTTAGCAACGTCGTCACCAATCTCATGGTCACCCTTGACGGTGGTTTTGCGAGTCAAATGGTCCACTTCGAACTTCGATGGCTGGGCACCGTGCGTGAAAAACTCGGTGTCGGAGAGCTGGTTGTACTTGCTGAGCACAGTCAGTTTGCCCTTGACTTCGACGACACGGAACTGCTCGACATTGGCTTTCGCAGTGGCATCCGCAACTTTTCGTTTCACAGCACTGGAGTTGCCACTGAAAACCTCAATGTCGCGCCTCACAGCGTCGATTTCCCCCGGGGGTGCGTCCGATACTAGCGATGCGATCTCCATGGCTTAGTGAGCACCCAATGGGTGTAATGGACGTGATGAGGTCGGGGGGATGCCACCGTGCTTCCAGATTGCAATAATGCTCAATGTCAGTTTATAGCTCAGATGGCTGAAATTAATATTTTCAGGCCAACGGACGCGTTTTTCAATGTGCGAGTGTTCCATGTTCTGTCAGCTAATCGTAGTTCGAGCAGCGGTATGCAACATTGGTAGGACACGGTCTTACTTACATGAACTACGTTTATCCCTATGAATTTCATCTAATGGCCCATATTTTGTATCTAGCTTCGGCACTGTTTGTGATCTTGTTCGCGCGATCGACGTGGGTACGGTATGGAGCTCCTCACGAATCAGCCCCTGGTGATCGACAATGGCTCCAGCTGTTTACGGTCGGGCATCGCGGGCGAGCCTGAACCTGTACTGCAAATCCCGAGCTATGTTGGAATACCCAAACACGATAGAGTTATGATTGGTAGTCTCGAAGGCACGCGGTTCTGTGGCCGTCAAGCCCAAGAACACCGGGGACTGATGTCGCTCACATACCCTATCAAAAATGGCATAGTGCGGAATTGGCAGGACCTTGAGTTTCTGTGGCAGCAAATTTATGATAATCCACGGCAAGAGGCGATGCCTAGCACTCAGCTGAACAGCGAAGATCACCCTGTGCTCGTAACTGAGCCTCCGCTCAACCCGGTGTCCAATAGGGAAAATATGGCGCAATTACTGTTTGAGACATTCAATGTGCCTGCAGCATATTTTGCGATCCCAGCAGTGTTGTCACTATACGCTGCGGGTCAAACGACGGGGCTGGCGTTGGATGTAGGCGACGGGACTTCCCATTGTGTACCGGTATATCAAGGGTTTGCCCTAACCGCTGCAGTGATGCGTAGCGATCTAGCCGGCCAAGAAATCACCGACTTCTTGCAATTATTGTTGCGAAAACAAGGTACGAAATTGATGACATCCGCTGAGCGTGAGATTGTTAGGAGTATCAAAGATGTACATAGCTCTGTGTCGCCATTGACTGCGCGTCAAGTGCGGGAAGAGGACGTTGAGGAGTTTCAATACAAGCTGCCGGATGGCCAGAAGGTTACATTGTCACGCCAAGAACTTCAGCGTGCTCCGGAGTTGTTGTTTAGACCTCATATTTTTGGATTGGAAGAGAAGCCCGTGAATCAGCTCATAACTGACGCAATCGCCCGTAGCGACATCGATTTGCGGCCATCTTTGTACCAATCAATAGTGTTAAGTGGCGGAACCACCCAAACGCGTGGATTTGGTGACAGATTGTTAAATGAACTGAAGGAGTCTGCGCCAGGATCCACAAAGATCAAGATAGTGGCCCCGACTAACCGCTCCACCACTGCCTGGATTGGTGGCAGCATCCTGGCCAGTCTCAGCACATTCAAGAAGCTGTGGGTCACTGCTGAGGATTGGGCAGAAAGGCCCAGTCGGATACATTTATGATGTAAAGCTTTAATAAATATTTAATATCTCGTCCGGCGCTTAGGAAGAGGCAAAGACTCCAGCAGCGAATCAGTAAGAAGCGCCTCCAAATAATTTTGGGTATTCTGAACCTCTGATTCTGTACGTTTTTCCAGTTTGCGTTTCAAAATTGGTTCGTTATCGTAGGCATCATCGTCAGTATCGGGTATATCATCGCTGTCCGTGAGGACTGTTGTGTCATTGGTAAGTTCTGAATGCTCTTCATGCTCAACAGGCACATCATCTGCAATTTCAGTACCTTCGCGTAGCTCATTTGTATCAGCATCTACCTGATTTGATGGGGTGTGATCAAGTTGGTTGGAGCCCTGAGTTAGGGGCTCTTGTGTCTCTTCAGAGTCCTGTGATTTGGATACCTCGGGGAACAGGTCTACCTGTATCACATCATATTGCAATGGCGGCTGATCTAGCTTTAATGGCGAGTATGTCGGGCTCGATGAGGGGATCTCCATGTCGCGTCCACGCGTAGTTTACCCTACGGCTTACGGGCAAATACCCTACTCACCTGGCCCTGCTTCAGCACGCACAATCTTTTTACAATAAATTGATGGATATTATTGACGGAAAGGCAGCGACAAACTTCCAGGACATCTATGAAAAACTCAGAGCAGGCCTCTGGAACACCGGATTCAGTGGTGAAAAAGGCCAGGTAATTACTGAGCCATTGGATCCCGTGGATCCCACAATTAGGGATGCGGTGAAAAGATATACAGACCGCTACTCGCGTCACCGCAAAGTCGGCAGAACCACGGAGGACTTTCGATTCAATCCTCAGTTCTTGCCCTCCGAACTGCACAAGATTGTTGGCTTGTCAAATTCCACGAATGGCAGCAAGAAGAGCACTGATCGCAGTAAACTTGAGGACAGGATCTCGGGCATTGTGGATGACCAGGACCCTGAAAAGATGGCAGACGATGAAGACGAAGAGGCTGCTGAGGAGGAAGTTGAGGATGAGTTCGAGGAATTGGAAGATGACGATTATAATGCCGAAAAGTATTTCGATGATGGCGACGACTACGGAGATGGAGATGATGGTGACAACGAGGCCGCATATTAGCTTGTATATTTATTATTTATTCGCATACTCAATCGAGACTCAAACGACTCAAATCATGGTGCGCAGATCGACTGGGCTTCAACTGCTCAAATAGTGACTCCTCGTAGCCGTTGTTGATCAACCGAGAAATGTCTTCTTGTGAGCTGACTGGAGAATGCATGCTTTGTGTGGAAGTTGGTGTGAGACTCAATGGGGTGAGCATTGAGGGATGGCGGGGCAACTTGCTCGATTTAATCAACGGCTGGTGGATATCGCTAGGAATCTGAGGTAGCGGTCGTGAGCTCCGGCCCCTGGAGCTGAGTGCTGACGTTGAAGGGCTCGCAGGTAAGCTCGGTACATTCTCCGCATCCATTGGCGGAGGAAGATTAGGCATACTTTCGCTGTGCTTCATGTACCTCTGCGGCGACGGACTGCGACTAATGCTAGAACGGCTAGCACTCCCACGACTGGCAGCACTGCTTCTCCGGGAGCTACGGATCTTTTTGGGGTAGAATGTCATTTCCAGATATACTTCACCGACGTAGCGTTTATTGAAATGAATTGGGAACCAGTTATCATAACCTTCACTAACTGAAGCGTGAAATGCTGGTGATAAGGGAATCAGCGCATCACCGATGATTTCGGTGTTGCTGCCATTCTGATCGAAGACGCACAGCTTCAAATGCCGATTGTCGTCTTCTAAGTTTAGCTTGAACCGCGACTCATGATCCCATACAGGCGACTGCCCCCCACGAGTCAATGTCTTGGTACGATCACTGTATTTAGCAATACGCACCGAGCAATAAGGATTTTGTTTGCTAATTGACCGTTTATTATGCAGGTTTTTTGCTTTCATGACAACGACAATCAGGGTGCCGAAATCCCCAGCATCGCTCCTCAAGCTGTCTTCTCCAATCGACGTCTCCGAAACTGCAAGCGAGCTAAATGACGTTTGAGAATCTGATTGGTGGTTGTATGGCTTACGGGACCACCGAGACAGATTGGCAATTGACATTTGTGAAGAATCCTTGTTTTTGGGAAGAGATATTAAGCGAACACCAGCTAATTAACCTGATAATGGACACTGGTGGTCCTCAAAGTCTACTTCGACAAGATGGTGTCAAGTTTACAGATTTGTTTATGGGGCACGGGCAGCAATTATGATCGGCCGAGGCGGGAGCTCAAACATGGGAGGGCAGAATCCACAAAAATCGATTAAAATATATTTGATCCATAATTACAGAGGCAGAAACTCAATTTGTGCTCTCCGATCCTTGAGAGCCTCTATATTTCTTTTTAATGCCGTTCTTGATTCTTTTGGGCTATTTTTAGGCTGAGTACGTCTCTCCCCTTCTCCCAAGTGCTTACCTATTAACCCGCCAAACCAAGGTGTAAACAAAGGTTAGTCAGGACCACCCACGATGTAACCCGATGAGGAAGTGCGTAAACACGCAAGCCCACAAGTCCCAGCAGCCCTTAATTGTCAACGCCTCGCATCTTTGAATTCACATCTATCTCGCTTCTGCATTAATTGTCTCACTTGAGTTATCTATGACCGAGGAAGGCTTTTCTTTGCGTCACAACCCGTTGGGGATCCACTCACCAGACGGCTCCGATTTTGTTTTGGGCAAATCACCGCGCCACACCGCAGTGAAAGAAAGCATGAGCGAGCACGATATTTACTCCAAAGCATTGCAGGCAAAGACAGCGTACTACGATGAGGACAGCATCACTGTTGATGCCGATGACTCTGTACCCACGGGCTCCATCGATGATCAGCTGAGGGGCCTCAATATCTCGACTCAGTCCGGCGAATCTAGCGTGTTGGGTGACGTGAAGCTTGATTTTGGTAACGATTTTGAAAACGTCATGACAGGAATGCTCGCTCGTCGAAAGACGATTTCTAAGTCCTGCTCTCAGCCTGCAAATTTAGCGTTCCGCCAGGAGTCGGCTCCGTTGCAGCGCCTGAAATCGATTCGCAAATGTGTTTCCAGCCGCGATCTACTGAAGGACGACGATGAGGATGATTTCAAGCGCGCCGAGGATTTACCGGACGAGGTCGCGCACATGATTGCATACTCTGCAGGTTCTCCCTGGATGGAAACTGATGGCTTTGAAGATGACGATGAGCCCATTTTGCCACCTGCGGCCATGCAAGAGCCGACTCCGACCCCTGACCATTTGAACCCGTTCCTCCAGCACAAAATGTCTTCTCATCAATTGGTGGCAGCGCAACTAGCCGACCTTTCGCCCAGTGTGAGCTCTATCGGCTCTGATACTCCTGAGCATCACGACGTTGTCGAGACATCCGACGCTAGGCCAAAGGTACGAACTCGTGAGTTGACTATTGAGGAAACGGATCCCGTATCTGAGGACGACCGTGGTCGATTGTTCTTGCAGATCAACAAAATCTCTAACATGAAGGGTTTGCCTCTCGATATGACGCGTAACCCGAAGTTCTCCTTGAGCCTTGACAATGGCCTGCAAACGGTCACTACCGATGCTACCGCGTTGCCCTCGCCCGGTATGAACGGCTTTGTCTCTGCAAACATCGGACAGGAGTTTGAGCTGACCGTGGCTAAAGATCTTGAACTGGTACTCACAGTGCAAGTTGCGATGGATGCACTTCAGCCACCTGCTAAGCCCTCGGTGGCTCCGCGTCCCAATTTCGACAAAGTGAGGTTTGAGAAGTCCCATACCAACTGGCAGTCCACCGAGAGTATTGGGTCTGCTCACACCGGAAAGTCCCACAGGAGCACATCGGCCCCTTCCTCGCCAAAGAAACGCAGTGTGAAGGATTTCCTCTTGAGATCACCTAAGAAGAAACTCCAGCAGCAGCAAATGCAGCAGCAACAACAACAGATGCAGCAGCAGCATAACAAGCAGCTTGAGGAGGAAGCTCGACAGGAGGAGCAGCGCCGACTAGATCAGCAGAAACATTATGACGAGACCCGCGACCAGGCTAATAAACAGCATCAGAAAGCTATGGACGAGTTTCATAAGAAAGCCGACATCTGGCGCGGAATCACTGGAAACAACGGTGAATACTGCCGTGGCTACGTCTTCGCATCGCACTATGAGAAGGATATTTACGGTGTTGCCAAGTCTTTTGCGATCCCCTTGTACAATGAATGGGATACTAAGACTAGTAATGGCGTACCCAAGACAGTGTGCGACCTCCAGGTGACCATGATGTACGTGCCAAAACTTTATGGCAGTGAGCAGATCCCGCAGAGCATGTACGAATGCCAGAAGGCCCTTAATGATGCCCGTAAAAAGCAAGCCGGTATGTGCGAGGGCTTCCTAACGCAGCAAGGCGGCGATTGCGGTAGCAACTGGCGTCGACGGTACTTCACTATGAACGGCACCGACCTTTTCGGCCACCACGAGGCTACAAGGAAACGGCGAGCATTGATCCACCTGAAGTCGGTGGTTTCAGTTAACGACACATTGAGCGATGATTTATGGTGCATTTATGAAGATAGGAGCTTCCAATTGAACTTCGACGATGGAGAGGCCATTGGATTTTACGCCGATACAATCGAGGCTCGCGATGCTTGGGTCCAGGCGTTACGTGATAATGTAGCCAACTGCACCGGCCAACACCGAAGCTGGACAGACTTGGTGATAGAGGCTGAGGGATCGCACCAACGAATCGGCGCGCCTGAGGCATGAATTATTTTGTACGTGATATATATACATACTAATTAACATAAATTATTTTCACATGATTGGTGAAGAGTTTAGCTTCGAAAAATTTATTGTCGTGTGTATTCTTAAACGCAGTTTATTTGCAATTGAACTAATCGCTTATTTCAGGCTTACATATTTGTTAGCCCTCAATTAGCAGTAAGTAACAGGACTTGCAGTCGAATCGAGCGCAAATTCTCAGGGACACAGGGCAGGGTACCTCGGCAATTAATCCCGAGGTCAAGCATGGCAATCCGTGTCATGTACGTGTCACGCGGCAAGGGAGGCAGAGTTAGTTTGCCTCATGGTGTCAGCTGATGTGCGCGATTTAATTCTGCCCTTTTGGAGGTCTCAACTGTCATACTTTTTCCGTGAGTGATTATCAATAGTTAGAACATTGACGGTCGAGATCGTTCGATGGTTAGGGTTCACGTACATGAATCAACTGTGGCGCTTTCTAAACCCTGCAATATTCGCGCAGCGCAAGGTTGCTATAATCACAATCACCCTATCTACGGATCCCCACAGCTTATATTATATTCTGAATGGTAGAATAGTACGTCAGTAGCACAAGTTTTGTTTAATCGGCCGATTTGGACTGCTTAGCCGCTTTTGATGCGGAGTCAAGTAAAGCACATAGGTAGAAGTTAAGCGAGTGTCTTGCATATGTCACTCCCAGGAATGGAGGGTTTCCTCAGAAATATCTGATGCATATGTTACGTAATGCCTCTTAACGCTTGTTGCTTAGATCCACACACTGCAGTCGGAGCAGTCAGAGCGCAACGGGGCATTTTAAAAAAAACTCAAAAAATACCGCATCCAGGGATCTTTATAAACGTAGCACTGCCTCCTGTCCAAGCCCCAAGCATCACTGGCTTCGATTTGTATAAACTCTATTAAATGGCGGTCAGCACAAATGGTAACAAAGAGGATTTGAAGCAGCAACTACCGAAACTAATCGTGTTTGATCTCGACTATACTCTATGGCCTTTCTGGTGTGATACACATGTAACAGCTCCTGTTCGGCCAAAACCTAATGGTACCGCGGTGATGGACAAGCACGGTGACGAGTTTTGCTTCTATCCAGACGTGGAAGCGGTATTCACTGCTATCAGGAAACTGGGCATCCAGATTTGCGCTGCATCGCGTACCCATGAGCCGCGTATTGCTCAGAGTCTGCTATCCATGTTGAAAATTGGTGGTGAACCAAGCAGTACGTATTTTGCGTTCACTGCCTGGGGAAAAGGCACTAAAATACGGCATTTCCAGGAACTTCACTTGCATACCCAGGTCGCGTATGAGGATATGCTCTTTTTTGATGATGAGACCCGGAACCGTGACGTTGCGCGACAACTTGGCGTTTGTTTCGTCGAGGTGCCAACAGGAATAACCTTAGAGCTCTTCAACCACGGACTTGAAGAATGGCGGAAAAACAAAAAGCAATTGAGTAAATCTTCAAGCTAGCTTTCATTTTGAGAGAAGTTTTTTGTAATACAGACAACATGCATATCGTTGATTCTGATTCGCATTGTGGCTTTGTGACTGACCAATCTACTATATGATACGGTTTCACTTCTATTATTTGTACCATCCTCTCGCATTATCTACATACATATTAAAACATTTTTTCTGCGAGCTGTCAGCAAAACTTGGTGGCTCTTGCTCTATCAATCCTAAACTTGACACGCCCTCATGACCGGTGATGTTACACCACTTTGGCCCAAAGCAACATGAGGGTTGCCGAAAAACACAATGTACATAAGGTCGAGGTATATAAAGATCACGTGACTGCACCTCCGCAATTTCTGGTTAATCTAGCGCACGGGACGGAGGACTAACTCGTGGCCGAATATATTACAGCACGAGGTGTGCATATTTGCTTGTACACTGTCATAGTATAATCTTAGTACATGTATATATTTAGTTAGGCATTTTATTTTGAAAGTAGTAGTAATTAGATAAAACGGAGTCATAGTGAAGTCATTTAAGACTTGAACACTGAGGCAAGCTTCTTGAAACCAGACTTACCTCCCTTCTCCTCGGCCTTCTCAGCGCCCTTCTCAGTAGACTTGCCGCCCTTAAGATCGTTGCCAGCGTTATGGAGCTGGCTGGCCTGATTAGCACCTGGCACCTGGTTCTTAACCTCCTGGTTCGCGGCGCCACCGACATTTCCATGAGCCACGTTCTTAGCCTGGTTATATTCGTTCATACCAGGAATCTGCGACTTGATAGCACCTTTGATGCCACCACCGCTGAGACCACCTGCCAAGTTGCCGGCCTGAGACACCTCACCAGCGCCAGGCACACCTGCCAAGCCCGCCAAACCGGCAGCACCGCCAACACCACCAGCGATACCTGCAGCCTTACCACCGTGGCCAGAGCCGGAGCCAGAGCCAGAGCCAGAGCCATGAGCCTTAGCTTGGCCGGCACCCTTCTCAGGGCCCTGAGTGTAACTGGCAGCACCGCCATGGCTATCAGGTGCATACGAGGAGTAGTCCTTGTTGGAGTACTGGCCACCGCCATAGCCTGACGAAGTACCATGGGAGCCACCCTGGGAACCATAGCCAGACTGGGCGCCGTGCGAGCCGTAGCCAGCCGACGAGCCCTGAGTGCCCTGCGAGCCGTAACCGGAAGAGGTGCCCTGGGCACCCTGAGACGAATGCCCAGTCGAGTCGCCTTGGACGCCCTTCTGAGTGCCATGCGACGGGTAGCCAGACGAGCCAGACGAGCCATAGCCGGCGCCAGCGGCGCCAGCAGCACCAGAAGCGCCAGCAACACCCGCAACACCGGCAGCGCCCGAACCATGATGAGATCCATGACCAGAAGTACCATGAGAGTCATAAGCGCCAGACTGAGACTGGCCATAGCCAGAGCCGCCCTTACCGTAAGTCTCGCTCGAGTAGCCGCTCGAGGGACCAGCGTGGGAGCTGTGGCTGAGACCACTAGTATTCTGGTAGGCAGACTGGCTGGTACCGGTAGTGCTAGAGTGGTGAGGCGCACCCGTTGAGGTGCTGCCGTAGGCCGAAGAACCGCTAAAGCCACCAGCAGTTCCATCCTGGCGCGATCCAAGATCAGCACCGTGAGCCGAGTGCTCGTGGTGGGTACCGTGGTGGTGCGAGCTTTGGCCGTGCGACGAATGCTGGTGCTCGTGCTCGAATCCACCAGGACCGTAAGCGTTGGCCTTGCTGTAACCACCGTGAGCGGCACGCTTAGCATCACCTGCCAAATGTTGCTCGCCATATTGGCCCGCAGCGCCAGCGGCGCCAGTTCCGTAGTTAGCGTGCTTCTGTTGGCCCAGGGGGTCAAGCTTCGAGCTTGTATCACGCTCAACCTGATCGAACGAGGTAGAATGAGCGTGGCCGGATCGAGATCCCAAATCGCTGTGGCCAGCATATCCGGTACCTTGCGAGTTGTAAGAATTGGGACCGGACGAAGCGACGTTGTAGCCACCAGGTCCCGAATTCGAAGTGTAACCAGAAGCACCAGAAGCACCGGCGCCGGCACCAGACGTATTCGAAGGGCCACTTCCGGCAGCCCAGCCGTGGCTGCCAGGGTGAGCACTTTCATACGAACGCTGATTATGAGGAGCCGAAGCGTATTCAGCGATTCCAGCACCGTGGCTCTGGCCAGGGTGCTGATAGCCCGACTGAGACGCACCATAAGCACTAGAGCCAGAGCCGGAACTGGGTCCATGAGCATCCGACGTGTTGTGAGACTGAGTAGTGCCGTACTTGGTTTGAGAACCAAGAAGAGGTTCCCGCGTGGACGTCGCAATCGTTGAAAATTCACCAGATTTAGGCGTGCTGTAGCTAGGAGCCTGTCCTTGCAGGTTCGAGTAACCGTCAGTCTGTTTCTGATGGTTCACACCATAAGAGGTTTGAGAACCAAGCAAGGGGTTCTTGGTGCCCACAGCGATATTTGAAACGTCACCAGTATTGGGGGCACTGTACGAAACATTGTGAGCATCAACATTCTCAAACTCAGACTGAGGTTTATGGCTCACACCATACGAGGTCTCTGAGCCCAAAAGCGGGTTCTTGTTTCCAGCAGCAATGCTGGAGACGTCGCCAGTGTTAGGTGTGCTGTAAGGCACGTTCTTAGCATTGACGTTGTCGAACTCAGAACGAGGCTCCGGCTTACTGTCCAAGATACCCGAGGTCGCAACAACAGGTGCAACGGGGCCAGTAGACTGAGATTTATACGAAGACTCAGAGTACTTGGGCTCATCATACTGCGGCTGAATGTAGTTGCGCCCAGAAGTGGTGTTCTCAGACTCGAGCTGGGCAACCTCCGACGTAGGGATAGCAGTAGCAACAACCGTGGTCTCGTACGAAGTGCCCTCGGGATACTGCGTGGCCGTAGTCACGCCGACAGCGACGGGAGTAACATCTTCCTCACCGTAGGTGGCCTGCTGCGATCTGTGCGAAGGTTCACTACCAAGCGCGCTCTTTCCAGACGAACCGAATGCAGTAGCATTGTAGGGTTTCGAAATATCAGGATCAGCCTCACCAACCTTGGACTGCTGGGGGTGAGCAGCGGCAAGGCCCTCAGTGGGATCGTGACGGTGACCACCATGGTTCAAAGGAACATGCTTGTTGCCCTGATACCTGCCATGGTCATCGAGGGTTCCAATGTTCGCCTCACGCTCAAGAGCATCTTGAGCCTGACCTTCAGCGGAATCATCAACGGGCACACCACCGAAAGATCCACCAGCACCAAGTCCATCTACATGGTCACTCTTAAGAGTGCCGACCTTAGAAGGAGAGATTTGATACGTGGGAACACGAGACGAACGAGCGCTGGTTTGACGCTGGGGGGTACCCAAAGAGCCAGCAGTGGCGCCACGGCTCGAGGTACTCAACGAAGGCGAAGAGGGCTCAAACTGTCCGCGTGAGGGGGACTGGGGACCAGAGCCACCATTGCTGTACTTTGAGTTGTCATAGCTGCGATCAGAGCCACCGAGGTTCAAACCAGAAACCTTGTTGTCTAAGTCCGTCGACTGATTGCTAGTGTCAAAGCCCGAGGTTCCGCCAAGAGCAGGAGAACCGTAGTTACTAGAGTTGCCAAGTGCACTGGCACCGCCCAGAGCACTTGCACCTCCAAGGCCACCAGCACCATTGCCCAGACTAGAATGACCCAGGGCCTCCTTCTCAAGACCGCCCTTGCTAAAGTTGCCTTTGTCAAGGCCGGACTGGTTGAGACTCTTGTTCTCAAGGCTGCTCTTGTTGAAGTCATGGCCTAGTCCTGAAGAGCTAAGGCCCGAAGCGCCTGCGAGGCCAGAACCTCCACGAGCCGACGAACCATCAAGGCCAGAGCTAACACCACCCAACCCAGAAGAGGTGTTGGTGGTGTCATCCTCGCCACGCGCAAGTGCACCGTAAGCATGGCCAGAGTTGCCGTACTGAGTCTGGTTAGGACCAGTAGAGGTTTGATGACCAGACTCGTAAGAATTGCTGGAGTGGCCCAAAGCCCCACCTGCAGCACCTCCAATGGCAGCACCCCCAAGAGCACCCGAAGTGGGGAAACCGGACGAGCCACTCTGGGAGGCAGAGTAACCCTGACTGGAGCCGCTCGCCAAGTTCGGGGTCTGGATGTCGCGCTGAGTACCAGAAGGAATCTGGGAGCCATAAGAGCTAGAACCATAACCTCCGTACGAAGGAGCAGTAGCTGAGGTACCAGGAGCAGCCGAGGCCGATGTGGCAGCACCAGGAGCAGGCACAGTCGATGTGTAGGCTGAGGAGCCGTCAGCAGGGATGGGACCACCAGCAGCGGTAGCATAATCGGCAGTGGCAGCTCCGGCAGTCACGCTGTGGCCAGTAGAGTCAGCCTCATCCTCAATACCATCAAGGTTGCCACCAGTGGTGGCACCGGCAACTTGCGACAAAGCGTTGTACCAAGCCAGAAGCTCGTCATAGCTGGAAGCAGTGAAGGTGTAACGGTGACGCTGAGAAAGTGACTTCAAGTAGTCACGGGCAGCGATGCGGAAAAATAACTCACCGCCGTTGCGGTTGGGCAAACCACCCAGCTCGGAGTCGGGGATGTAAAGGCTGAGCTCCGGCTGAGGATCCTCAACGTAGTCACCGCTCTTGAACTGGTGTAAGAATCCCTGAGGGGTCAACACGAAGTAGCCAGGCTTATTGCCCTTCAACACGGTACCCTTGCGGACCAAGTTGCCCTCCATAAGAGGCTTAGTGAGAGCGTGGCCCGAGTTGTCGAAGTAAACCTTGGTGGGGTCGCGTTGGTAACCAGTGTCGGGAACCAGGAGCTCCTGGTTCGCACGGGTGAAGTTGGTCCATTCAGCGCTGGGGTTGATGTCCTTGAAGCGCGCCTCCGTGGCTGAAGAGTACTTCAAGCCAGCGCTGTAGAAACGCTGGTCCAACTCGTTGAGCTGCGCGATCGAGTTCTGCAAGACCTCCACAATATGCGCCTCCAACGAACGGAAGTTGTGCTGCACTTGCAGAGTGCTCTCAGCCAACTGGTTCTCGAGATCAATCTGGTCAGCGGCAACACTGCGGACGCGGCGGTGCAGAATGTAAGGGTCCTCTTTGGGGTTCGGCTTGGAGTTGGCGTGGGCTCCAGTGCCGACGGCACGCTCGAGGCCCTCGAGGTGCTTGATGGTCTGCTCGCGCGACTTCTCGACGTCCTTGACGCCCTTGTGGCTCTGAGCGTGCAAGGTCTTGCCGTGCTTCTCAAGATCACTGAGAAGGGTCTCAAGATTGGGAATCACGCTGGTCTTGATGCTCTGCTGAGCATGCTCGCTCTCCTGGAACAGGGCTTCGGTGCTTTGGCTAAGAGCGATGAAGGCCTGAGAACTTCCGCTAGAAATGGTCTGCGTGTTACCAGAGCTCGCAGTGGCAGGCGAGTTCGGTCCATCGGAGGCAGCAGCATGGGCAGAGGCAGTGTTGGCAGCAGTGCCGCCCTGGACGGAGGAGCCCGAGAAGGTAGGCAAATTGCCAACAATCTTACGCTGCTTCGCCAAGTTGGAACTGGTGGAATGCTGGGTGCTAAGGCGTTGCTTAGCGTAGTCAAGCACAATGCTCGTGGCATGGCGCCAGGAATCCAAGCGCTGCCCGAGTAAAGGCGACGAATCAACTCTCTCGTCGAGGATATCACTCTTAGCCGACGTGTACGCGGTAGAGCTCATCTTGAAGAAATACGGTGATCTAAATTCTGAACGATCAATTCGACAAGCGGTGGATCGAAGCTACTTAAATAATAATTATTTTTGGGTCGGGGCCACAGCTAGCCATGCCTCTTATTGCGGAGCAACCCGCAACCCTGCTGCATGGTGTCATGCAGAGTTCCGCATACGTTATGGCTGTAGAGTTCAGCTTGCTATGGTACAGTTTGGCGCTAACGCAACGTGCTTGCTGGGTTGGGGTATTATTCCCCAAGCTCTATCTTTTGGGCTGCCGCTACACAAAACCACAGTTAATGTTTATGGCCTGTCAAATTGTGGCATAGAAACGTAGAATTGAGGAATTGTACTATACCGACTACATAGACGATTTGATTATCAAAATACGTCATTTGCTGATTTATTGATGATGATCGAGCTTAATGGCGGGTGGTCTGTGAGACACGCTCGGTTTGCAATTTCCCGTCGTATGACGGTGATTCTGAGATTACGTAGGCTGGCAGCGCACTCGATCCTTTGGCCACATAAGTCTATAAAGAGAGCAATTACTACGTTTGTTAAACCAAAACCATTTGACATCAAAAATATGTACATGCGCATCAATTGAGTGGGGCTTGTGCAGCAGATCTGCATAATCACTCACCACCATCTCGAGGCTCCCGAGGCGGGGTTGGGGACACGTGCAACGTTGCCGGATTAGTCCTTTGGAGCTGAGAGATCGCAACGGTTTGCGAAATCGCGCAAGCTAGTTGCTCGTGGACTGTTGATCACGGTCAGTAATTGTGCTCAATGATGATGTTATGCGACTCTTATCATACTACAGATAACTTCACCAATTGTATTCACTAATTATGATATTTGTCGCTGATTTCTCCACTGACTTATATAGCGATCGCATGTCCATGTTTCATACACAATCATAGATGACGTCAAGCTGTTTAAAAGTCACCTATCTGCACAGCCTTTGGCAAATCCAGATCGCTTGCTTGTAGGGTTACCATCACTATACTACATACGGTTTTGAAACGGCGCCTTCATGGCGCACACATATCAGCTCGGTTGCGGAACAACTCCGCTACGAAATACACATTGCGCAAGACCTTCATAAAATTACTGATTGTTTGGCCGTACCAACCAGAGGTTAATAAGGATGTGATATCTAATTGTTACTCGTCTTCTCTATACGTTTAATACTATATGCCACGCGTGGTTCTATGCAGCTGTATTAGGGCTTGATTGCAAGCATTCATCGAATATTTGTTCCACACATGGACGCCTGATACTACGCGAGAGTTGAGTTGAAGTGACAAGTATATATGGCCTAGCAGATCACCTGCCAACGAAACGCTTTGCACGTTTTGTCCAAAAAACCCAATGTGACATCATAAGCATACTCTAAATTCTAAATGTACGTGCGGCGCTAATCCGCAGTCACAGGAGGCTATTATTAGTCTAGTAGTTATCGTTGAGTACTACAGAATGTACGATTGAACTATGGTTGGTTTCTTTTCGTAATGAATATACTTACTCCACAAACGACGCATTGTAGTTTTGCCACTGTTCACATAGATTTTGCATCGTGTCTCCGCTTTTCATATATTGTTTTCGATCTTAATATACGCACTCCCAAGCCCTGCACTGCGTCAAACAAATTTTAGGCTGCACAAGGACGCGTCATTATTACTAGCATTACTAATGTGAAAGCTGGTGGGACGCGCGTGGGATGCATTTCCCGTGTGTTAAGGGAAGCCCTGTAGGTAGATCTCGGGGTGATCGCAGAAACTGGGGCAGCCTAACCTTAGCGGACTACGGCATACTACTCCCTGTTATAGCTTTTGGCTGGGACTTCGGATGCAGAAAAACCACGGGGTACGGTTTGTTAGCTCCAGCGTGGTATACTCCCCTCGCCGCGGTTTGATGAACTCCCAACGATCACACACTCATACGCCTCCGATCCGCCTCCCTCCACCGCGCCTCAGCTCGAGCCCCTTCCCTCACATCGCCCCTTCCCTTTACCTCCCAGGCTAAACTGAACTTACTAGCAAACACACCACGTAAAAGAGGAGTGAAGAGACCTTTCACAAGCCTTCCCATCCGCTTTTCCGACCAAACAAGCCCCCATTTACCTATAAAGACAACCAAAAACGTCTGGTTCTTTTATTTTCCTGCCTTTAACGTCGCAATACAGAAATGTCCGACAAAGCTAATATCCGCAAGAAGCTCGTCATTGTCGGCGACGGTAGCACCGGTAAAACCTCGCTGCTAGTTGTTTTCGCCGGAGATGCCTTTCCCACAGAGTATGTCCCCACTGTTTTCGAAAACTACATGTCCTACGTGATGGTTGATGGCCGCCAGGTGTCCTTGTCGCTTTGGGATACGGCCGGTCAAGAAGACTTCGATCGCTTACGCCCGCTGTCGTACCCCGACACCAACGTCCTACTCGTCTGTTTCTCGGTCGATTCGCCCGATTCGTTGGAGAACGTCAAGGAGAAGTGGTATGCCGAAACTTTGCATTACTGCCGCGGCGTGCCGATCATTCTTGTGGGCTGCAAGGTCGATCTTCGCCAGGATCCCGCCACCATCGAGATGTTGGGTCGCACATCCCAGTCACCAGTTACCACTGAGGAAGGACGTGAGGTTGCCAGCAAGATTGGTGCCCGTGGCTACGTCGAGTGCTCGGCCCGCACCGGCCAGGGCGTGCGAGATGTCTTTGAGGTCGCCACTCGCGCCGCTTTGGAAAAGAAGACGAAGAGCAAGAGCAAGAGCAAGACTTCCAGCAAGCCCAAAAAGAATTCTTGTCTTATCCTTTAAAACGAGAATTTTTCATCAGTCCTCGCTTACAGATCCTAGTTCTAAGTTATTCTGACATCTCATTTAGATTAACGTTCGATTCCGATCTCTGGGAATCGCATCATATAATTTCAATCTATTGAACAAGTAATCTATTAAATACACATATATCCCGGACTAAAGCTTCTCGAGCTGGTCATCGCTGGTGACCATCAGAATATCCATGTTCGTGTACTGCTGCAGGGTCGAGTTCAGCTCATCCATGGTGTATCCCTTGCTCACCACACGCTCCCTGACTTCACGCATCGGCACGGATTCTGTGCCAAACGCGGCGAAGATCTCAACGATGATCTGGTAGACCTTGGAGATGACAGACTCATGCCGACCAGAGCTGACATCAGTTTGCAGCGACTGCTTGGAGACCTCGTTGAGCCGCAACGCTTCGTCAACATCTTCCTGGCACACCTCATTAGAAAATCGGAGGCGAGCCAGTGCCTGGGCCATACGTACAATGCCCAACAAAGCGCGGGGTGTAATGTACCCGAACTGCTTGCCGGCGTCGATCTCTCGTTTATGGCGCTGCCGCATTTGGACGTATGAACTAGATAAGAAATCGGCAATTTCTTTTGTGACTACGGGGCGGTAGGTTCGAGCCTCGGCGATGTAGTTCTGAATCAGGTCAGGCGCCACGGCCGAGCTAGTTTCGGGCGCCTTGTTGTGTCGATGAACATAGGCAACGTGCTCAGCCAGCCTGCGGTCGTTCTCGGTGCTAGGCGTATCCAAAATTAAAAACAACAGATCGAAACGCGAAAGCAAAGCGGCCGGCAAATTGATGTTCTCCACGGGAGACAACTTGGGGTTGTATCGACCATAAACGGGATTAGCAGCGGCCAAGATGGACGTGCGGGCATTAAGTGTAGTGGCCATGCCGGCCTTGGCAATTGAGATTGTCTGTTGTTCCATCACTTCG
The DNA here is from genome assembly GCA_030565305.1 of Starmerella scarabaei. NCBI lineage: Eukaryota > Fungi > Ascomycota > Dipodascomycetes > Dipodascales > Trichomonascaceae > Starmerella > Starmerella scarabaei. The sequence goes on along the minus strand of JAJMBJ010000003.1, from coordinate 1,026,295 downwards.
TGGATCGCAGTTCTATCGGAATCTTCCATTTTATCGAATTCATCGATACAACAGATACCGTTGTCAGCCAGCACAAGCGCACCACCTTCGAGGATAGTCTCATCGGTTACAGGGTCTCGCATAACGGCGGCGGTCAAGCCAACTCCTGACGAACCGCGACCGGTGGTGTAGACACCTCGCGGGGCTACCTTCACGATGAACTTCAGCAACTGAGACTTGGCAACACCGGGATCACCCATTAGGCACAAGTTAATATTACCGCGGATCTTCATGCCGTCCTTAACTTCCTTGGTGACACCGCCAATGAGCATCAACAGCAGTGCTTTCTTCACATCGAGATGGCCATAAATTTCCGGTGCAATAGACGATGCGAGTCTCTCGTAGACGTTTCCCTCTTCTCGCAATTGCTGTACTTGCTGTAACAGCTGCGGACGAGCCAGCATCTCTTCGTACTGTTGTTCGTATTGTTGTTTCAGCGAGTGGATATACTGCACGTCCAAATATGTATCAGTGAGCAAACCCGCGCGCAATGCACGAAACCCAGTGTAAGGCCGAGGCATGAAAATACCGGAGATATCCACGGCATTACCTGGTTTAACGGAGCGCACTAGGGGACCCTTCAAGTGCATGGTGAGCGAACGAGGGATATGGCCCACGGGCACCTGATCAGCAAGCTCCTGTACTTTGACTTCCTGAAAAGCCGAGAATTTGGAAGCTCGAGTCGAGGGGAAAAGCTGGCCCCTCGTTCCATTAGCCTGGCATTCTTCGCCAGGACACTCCAGCAAAGGCATAAACTGACGAGACTTGACCTCTTGGAAAACCTCGTTACCGCAAGCATCACAAGTGTATGCAGTGACGGTAACTGCGGGCTTCACCTCGGACACACGCGTTGCCACACCACGAATCGTGATTAGCTTACCCAGATGGTGGCTTCGGACCTCACGAACCGCCAATTTATCCGATTTGTGGGGCTGTCCAGGATGTCTTACCTCGGGCAGCAAGGGCTTGAAATACAAAGTGTACCTTCTCGTCAGTTCGGGCGGAAACATTTCACTATTGGCGCTTTCAATCTGGCTACTCTCGGGGTTGACGGGCTGCGACGAGTCAGAGAACTGCAGCGCAGGATCTCGCTGCTGCTGAGCACGAATCACCTGGTTGCGCTGCTCTCGGTGGTGCAGGATGACGTCGAGAACTTCGTCATGGTATGTCAGGCTGACCGTGGGCTCAGGGAGCATACTGTCGATGATTTCACTGACCAGCTCTAAATAGTGGGCCGTGTTGTCCATAATGCTGTCGCTGACGAACTTGGTGCCGCTTGTTTTCTTATCGGCCTCGAAAGTGAACAGATCGTTAAGATCCAGCGTGAAAATATCCGTTTCACGATTAACAATTCGCTGCATCAGGTCCTGGTAAGTTCGGCGAGAACGATTATCCTCAAACATGCCTTCATCACTGGGGGCGGCCTCGAAGTCACGGAAGAACTGCCGGATAACTTCCTTTTGGCGGTCATAATTCACATTGACAATTACAGTAGGCAAAGACATCTGAGATTAACGAAATAATCAAGCGACGTTGTGGTTTGTGTGTTTGTTCCTTTTTGAATTCTAGGAAGGCGAAATTACGTTTAACGCCGAGTTCAGAACCAAATTGTAACTGGTTAAACAGGGGCTGGGTGACTTCTCGCGATTATAGTGAAGGTCAAGGGTTCAATTAACAGGACATAAATTAGTCGCGTCGCGAGCGTCACATGATCAAGATTCTCTCTAATGTACGTAGTCCGCTCAGGACTTAAAGCAGAATGGCGGGGGATTTCCTTAAATTCAAATGAATGCTCCTGAGTAAATTAATAAAGGTCAGAAAAGTGTATGTGTACAACTTTGGTGGATTCTATTCCGTTCCCGTGGTTTCAGTTTGGGAGGTCGGCGCACCGTTGATGCGTACATAACCCGACGCTGCGTCACCTGTTTGTTTACCAAATTCCGGAACCACTTGCTGCGGATATGATCAGCCTTGATTAATGCAAAAACTGCAAGGAAATTCAAGTATTTCAGATATTAATTAAATAGGTCTTTTGTCATCAATCATAAACAATGAGCAATTAAGCTCGGCTGCGGATACGACGCACTGTTGCACTATGATTACCGCTGGGTCACAGCTGCGGAAATCAATGAAAACTTTAGCCGCATTTAGCTGGATGCATGAATGCACTTAGCTTTAATGAAGTGGTGTGTGCTGTTGCCTTGCAAAGAAGACCGAGCGGGCAAGATAAACGGAAGCGTCATGCTCCCGATAACATACAGAAGCACCAGCGAATTGGAAGCGGAAGTGGAAGGCCTAGCGGACATAATTGGTACTATTTTGGTTGCGGTGGTGGGAGTTGAAATGCTATTTGTACGGTTTGTGGATCTTCAATGTGCTCGGGAGTGAGATGGTAATATATAGATTCTGTTTTGGGCTAGGTCGAATGCGGCATCGTTATGGTCTAGGGTGTCTCGGATACACACGATTTCGTTACATCATTCCCACTACTGATTACGACATTCCCCCACGCTTACCCAATATCTCGTAACGCCCGCTCAGGCTTACCGCTAACGTGTCGCACGAAACCCACCGAAACGCAAACCCCCCACCCACGAAGAGCATCGATTTAGCACTGGCATTGTCGTAATTGGGACCAATGGACGCAAACACCGAAGCTCGCGTGCTTGGTAAATTGGCATTGAAAGACACTGACATCGCCGAAAGTGTATTGATTGCTCGTCTGGATAATCGTGAGGTACTGTTTTCGCGAAACATCCATCGGCCCGTGCAATTGGCGAACGCGGCCTATGTGCTGTACAAGGGCGCAATGCGACTTGGACTATTTTCGGGTCCTCCCCCGGGGATTACCGGGACATCCCCAGATCATGGCGATCACGAAATCATCTACGAGGAGTTGGAGCCTCTCAATGCCGCAGGGGGCAACTTTAATCACGCGTCGGACAAGGTCGATCTCAACGTCGAGCTTCAGAGCGATGCTCTGCTGGGCGCTGGGACTTTGCACATCGCTGTAGAAAACAGCAACAAGGAGGCCTACCAGGCTGTTCTTTCAGGTAAGTACCTCGCCAATTGGAACGACCTTTCAAAAACAGAAACTAACATTGTCAGATGGCACGTATTTGCTCTATGCAACGTTCCGCGAGGGATGATTTCTAGGCATACGATAGCTTATGTTTACCGCCTTATTTACATAGCTAATTTTGAACCCATAACCTTGTGGACCCACTTGGCTCACCCATTAGACCCCCCCTCTCACTATCGGTTGAGCCGCCCAGTCGTAGCTGTTTCATAAAGCCTGAATGCAAATGGATCACCCCAGGAGGAAAAATAGCGACCTGCAACCCCCCAAGAGGAAAGCACCCCCGAATGCACGTCGAAGGGTGACTTCTGGCGGGAGCATTGTACGCAACCCGTCTCGATACTCCAGCAACGAACTATCTTCTTCCACAACTACTAGTGAGCTGGGAGTTCATGTGATGCCCCCCAATTTTGTCCGTGGTGAGTCTAGCCTCCAAGAAACTGACCAAATCGTGGTGATGCTAGAAGATCCCATCACCACCAGTATCCCCGATGTGGATGCCAAGGCTGACGCCGCAAGTGAACCCGAAGTAGTTGATTTGAAGAGCACTGACGACGTGATGAAACTGAATTACGCGATCGTTGAAGACTTCAAGAAAAACGACGCATGGTATTTCGAGTAGCACGAATATTTATTAGCATTAGCATTATCTCACTTTGAGAATTGTTGTACGTAGCTTTGTGTGAGCTTTTAGGAGTGTCATGCACCGCGCATGCGAGGTGTATTTATTCCTGGGTAGGGCAAGCGCGTAGTCAGACGCGTCATGCTGGTTCCTATTGAAAGCGATGTCCACCGCAGACTTTGGGAACAGGTAAAGCAGGAGTCGTTGTCTCATTCAACATACAAAACAGTGATCTTTGTGTCATGTATGGATGTTGATTCGTTTGCCGCGGCTCAGATGTTGGGCGCCCTGCTGAAAAAGCACCTCATTCTCAATAAAACTGAGCCCGTCGTGGGCTATGAAAGTTTGAAACGCGGGTTTAAGCGCCTCGATCCATCGATTCGTAATGTATTCTTGGTTGGCTGTGGTGGCGATGTGGATCTCGAGCAGCTACTGGAGTTGGACTACGCCGGTGATGACCAAGTTAGGCCTCGCCCAAGAATACACGTGTTTGACAGGAATCGACCCTGGAATTTGGATAATTTGTACGCCAGTGACCTGATTTACTGCTACGATGACTCTGATGATGATGAATTGAAGCGTTATGAGAAAGCCTACCTGTTCCTATCCTCCCAGCCCGAAGGTGCGGAAGCTGAAGAAGAAATCTTCAGCGAAAATGACGATGACGATGCCCATGAGAATGGTGAAAATGCGCACGAAGAACACGTAAAGCGTCGTGGTGCTGTAGAATCAGACAGTGAGACTGAGGAGACACTTGACCGCGAAACCCAGGAAGATCGGGACCAATATGATGCGTCTACTAGCTCAAAATCTTCCAAACGACGCAAGACACAAAAATCCGTCAACATGGATATGTTGGAGCAATATTATCGCCAGGGCAACTATCTTATCTCTACTAATGCGACTCTGGTGTATGCATTGCTTACCTTTATTGGTGAAACATCGCCTCGAATGCTGTGGCTGGCCATCACGGGTCTTACGTCCATTGAGATGCAACATCCACAGCTTTATAAGGCTCTGTTCCCAATTTTTCTGGCGGATATGGAGCGTTTGAACATGAAAAACTACGCGAATGTGAACGGTGCCACGAGCAGTTCTAACGTCAACAAGCACAAGAACACGAGCCGAGTAGGCCGCACAATTCAGTTCTATGCTGAGGCAGACTACTCACTGTTTCTGTTGAGGCAATGGAGTTTGTATGAGAGCATGATTCATTCTTCATATATGTCGGCCAAGCTGAACTTATGGAGAGAAGACGGCCGTAAAAAGCTGCATAAGATGTTGGCTATGATTGGGATCACTCTACAGGACGCTAAGGAGTCGTGGGTCCACACCAGCCCCTCCCTAAAGCGGGAACTGAAAACGAAATTAGAGGCAGTGAGTGCTCCCTATGGCATTGAAGGTGTTCTACGGCAGGGCGTGGTGCGTCAGTTTGGTTTAGCCGGTACTCTCAGTGCCGGCGACTGGGTGGAAAGCATTGCTGCATTTTTAGAAGCTGGTAGACCTGACAAGGCCTCCCTGATCACCGGTGTTGGCCCCACTTCAAGAACTCCTGTGACTTCCACCGCTGGTTTGGCTGTTGAAAACGGGTCAGGTAGTACCTCCGAAAATAATAGAGAAGAAATGGATACTATCGAGCACCCACCACTGGAAGAAGCGAATGGCAAGCAGCATCGTGAGGCCTGGGTTCAGAACTTTTGGGTCGCCTGGGATGCAGCTGATAATTTCGATGCACTGAAGGTAGGTAGTGAACAGGCCAAGCAGCTGCAAATGGCAGTTGTCGCCACTGCAACTTTTGTGTTCGACAAAAACTTGACTCTGGATCTGAAGTCGTACAGGCTAGCCATCGTCAAGGATGCCCCAGCGCAGGACATGTTTTTGAACCCGCTTGCCTTGAGGCGGCTCGCGTTGTGGGTTGCTGAGGGGTGCCTAGAGATGCGCGGGAAAGAAATGCCCTTTGTCATGGCCATCCTTGATGAGTCCGGTGACCAAGAAAAATACCTAATGATAGGAATGGGCAACCACCAGTCCCGAGACCATACTTCCGACGCTCTATCCAACCGCAACAAATTTGGCCAGCAGTTCCAGGCCACAGCAGAGTTGGTGAATGCGACTGTGCGTGTCGATGCTTTCGATTCGGCAATAATCGAAGTACATAGCGAGGACCTGTCGCGATTCCTTATGGAACTGGATACCCAAATTCATCTCGGGGAGACGGCTGTGGATTCTTCCACCTCACCAAACTAATATTTAATGTAGATAAATGGAGTCATAATTCTTTGTAATTACTACGAAAACAGCCCAAGCACATAACTACAATCGGGCCCTTCCTCGTTCGTTGGCTTGGAAATGCACACGTAGCCCTTTTTATTGGGGAATTCGCACTTCAATTCGGAATCCGGGAACACACAAGGGCACTCCTGCGGATCAGAAACACATGTCAAAGTGTCCTCACACAGATACCCCGAGCACTCTATGTCCACGTAAGTGTTTTCTACAAGGTTGTTGATCTGTCGATCATCTGACGTTTGTTGCTGCTGTTGCTGCTGTTGCTGCTGCTGTTCGAAGAAGTTTCCAAAAAATGCTGCACAGGGGGATGCCAATATTGCGAACCTCAGCAGGAAATACATCGCGATCAGAATGTTGTTGACGCGTGGATTCTACGTATAGTACAAGATTAGGGTGCGTAGGAATAAATGCACGTCACGCAGGTAAGGGCCCACCTCCAGTGATCTGAAAAATATACAGCCTATGCGCACACCGGCTAAAGTGCTCACAAAGGCAGATATTCGCCCATTGCTGTCGAAACCTACGTGGACTGTGCATGATCTCGTAGAACATAAAGCTCCGCTGCACAACCCCCCAACGGAGGCTGATCTCCTACGGCTTTCCAAGCTGGCTGGCTTGGATCCGCCCAATAAACAGATGATCAAATCCTTCGAGAACCAGCTAAGGTTCGTGGAAGCCCTGAGAAATGTTGATACAACCAATGTACAGCCCGTCACACGACTCATTGATGTTGTGGAGGTGCCCGATTTAGAGCAAACGCTGGCCGATGACTCTACGGCGCCTGAGGTGGGCCATTGGGACCCGACGTCGACGGCTTCAGAGAGCCGATCCGGGTTCTATGTTGTTAAGGACACGCTGCATGGAGAACATTAGTGTAGTCTGGATTTATCGAGGAAGATCTCTAATATGTACAGTTATATATCTATTCAAAAGAACCCCCGCGAGCTCAATCGCTGACGCCGTTCGTTGATTCGACGCTGCGAAAGCCAGCCGTAAAAGATACCTACCAGCGAGCCGGCGACATGTCCAGCGTAGTCGATGCCGGTCCCCACGAAGGGAACGCCCCGCCTCGCCGCCATGGCGAACGCGTTGTAACCCACGGTTAGCAAAAACACATACCAGGCCCCTATGGGCAATGGGATGAACCATAGCGCCAGTTTAGCGTTGGGGATCAAGTAGCTGAAGACGCCCAGGCACGAAAACACAGCACCCGAGGCTCCCAAAGACGGAATCATGGTCATCCTGCCCATCAGAGCCGGCAGAAGCATGCTTCCCAAAGACGACAGTACGCAGCTGTCCAAGTAGCACTCTAAGAATGTTGTGCTGCCCATCCACTGGGCTATGGGCATAGCGAACTGATACAAAACAAACATGTTGATGGCCAGGTGCCAGAAGTTCTGGTGGCTGAACGCAGATCCCAGCAACTGCAGGCCATTGAAAAAGGCCGGTTGCTTCTGTAGCAGACCGAATCTGGCCATAAACATGTTGGGTGCTCCAGGGATTCGCCAGGCCAAGAACCCAGCAACATTGAGGCCAATAATTCCGTAGACGACGCTTGAAGGGTTGCGTCTGATTGGCTCCATGAAGGGGAGCTTCATGACCTGCGGCAGCACGAAATAATCAAACGCCACAACGCCAGCGGTTACCGCCAAGGGGACTTTCCAGTACGACAGCCACCCTCCAGACGGCTGCGACCCACCAAACCGAGACCTAAGCTCACGATGAGTGGCATATTTTCTAAAGGACGCATTGAAAAAGGGCGTCTTGGGCCATACTCTCCCCAGTCCAATTTTGAACATTCGGCGTTGCTAAGGTAAGGGCTCAGCGATAGGTGGTTTTCGACGTTGTTCAGGAATTATAACGGAGGTGATGATAGCTCGGGTGGTAACAATGGTGGATGCTCAATTGAATGAATGAGTGATTTTTTCGCCCTGGCAGTGACCACTTAGCTGCTATGATAGGCGGGTGGTGGTGTCTGGTGGTAGTGTTTGAGAGCGCTACATATAGCACTCACCATAATCGACCCGCCCTTATCTTCAGGGTTGCCTCGTATTGAAATGCTTATACTCAGGTTGAAATAGTCTGCCGACCACATAAACTACAGATACGCTACAGATTAGCAATTATTGCTAAGCAAATCAAAACTACGTTGCACGGCACACCATCTTGATAGTGGTTGCCGCTCGGCTTTCCGTATGGTTCGGCGTCATGCATGGGCAGGGCAGAGGCCCGTTGGGACCCTCGGTGTGTCACCAATCCCTACGTCTCAGTTTAGGGTCTCACAACCGCACCCATTGGGGATACATTGCTGCCCTCTCAGTCATAACTCTCAATTCAAAGTCGTTCACCTGTGAAAACAACAACGCTTTAAAGATGTCCACTGCCAACAAGAAACAGGAAAACATGTTTGACAAGAGCGTCACTATCACTGTTCTCGGTGCTAGTGGCGATTTGGCCGCCAAGAAGACCTTCCCGGCATTGTTCACGCTTTTCGCCGAGGATTTGCTGCCCGCCCAGACGAAGATTTTCGGCTACGCTCGCAGTGACTTGTCCCCGGAGAAGTTCCACGAGAAGATCAGCGGCCATTTTGAGACTTTGGGCAAGTGCACGAAGCAGAAGGCCGAGGAGTTCCTGAAGCTTTGCACCTATGTGAGAGGTCAGTACGATGACGACGAGAGCTTCAAGCACCTCAACAAGACTCTGGAGGAGGCAGAGTCCAAGATGGACGAGAAGAACCGCTTGTTCTACTTGGCCCTCCCGCCCTCGCAGTTCGCCGAAGTGTGCTCGCACCTGAAGCGCGAGTGCTACGTCAAGCCCGAGGACGGGCACATTCGTGTGATCATTGAGAAGCCCTTCGGTCACGATCTTGAGAGCAGCCGTGAGTTGCAGCACAACTTGGCTCCGTTGTTCAGCGAGGATGAGATCTACCGCATTGATCACTATCTTGGCAAGGAGATGGTCAAGAACCTCACGATTGTGCGCTTCATGAACATGTTCATGATGGCCTGCTGGAGCAACAAGTACATCTCGAGCGTCCAGATCACGTTCAAGGAGCCCTTCGGTACCGAGGGTCGCGGCGGTTACTTCGATGACATTGGCATCATTCGCGATGTCATGCAGAACCACTTGATGCAGGTCCTGTCTCTGGTGGCTATGGACTGCCCTGTTAGTGAGAGTGCTGAGGCGATTCGCGACGAGAAAGTCCGTGCTCTGCGCAGCGTGAGGGCCATCAGCCCCAAGGACGTCGTCTTGGGCCAGTACAGCGCAACGGAGGTCGACGGCAAGAAGAAGCCCGGTTACAAAGATGACGACAGCATCAAGAACAAGGACACCAAGACTCCTACATACGCTGCCATCTGCATGTACATCGACAACGAGCGTTGGGACGGTGTTCCGTTCATTTTGAAGGCCGGCAAAGCTCTCGACGAGTCCAAGGTGGAGATCCGTATGCAGTTCCGCCCTGTTCCAGCTGCCAGCAGCCAGGACATTGCCCGCAACGAGCTGGTGTTCCGCGTGCAGCCCACCGAGGCCATCTACCTGAAGATGAACACCAAGTTCCCTGGCTTGAAGAGCGAGGCTGTTCTCACCGATCTTGACCTGAGCTACCGTCGGCGTTTCTCCAACGTCCAAATCCCTCAGGCCTACGAGTCGCTCATCCTCGACTGCATCAAGGGCGACCATTCGAACTTCGTGCGTGACGATGAGCTTGATGAGGCCTGGCAGATCTTCACGCCGCTGTTGCAGGATATCGACGAGGGCAAGATCCCGATCCACTCTTATCCCTACGGCTCGCGGGGTCCTCATGAGGCTGAGGAACTCATTAAGAGTAAGGGTTACAAGCGCTCGGCAGCCGACAAGAAGTACTCCTGGCCCACCACCACTGGTCACCCGAACCTTTAGCGAAATATAGATTTGTACGCAGTTTCAGCCTTCACAAAATTGATTTATGATTTACTAGCTAATTTGATTACATTCGCTTTTGTTTATATTTTCATAAAGTTGGCTTGTGCGTTGATCCGCATATTCTGGTGTACACAGGGCTGCTCATGTTCGTCGCCGCCTGAAGACGCGTGGGATGATACGCCCTAACCCGTAATGCGTTCTTCCTGGGACCTAACCACCCATACCCCTTGAAACTATTCCGATCGTACCGTCCTGTCAACAAACACAGATGGGGTTCGTAATAGACTCGAATGCTCCGTATTTCACGGAGTTTCCCCTGAATAGCGCCCGAGAGGCTGTCTACATGACGGCCGACGATGACGTGCTTGGGAACGTGTTCGCCGTGGTCTATCGCGCCCACGCCGGTGTGCCAAAACTCAGCGTTATACTGATCGGCGCGCACGGCACTTCGGGCTACGTGGATATGACGCTCGACAAGAGCTCGAGGTACTACGGAGCCTGTCGTGGACTGGCCCAGTCGCACTATAAATCGCCCGTGAGACGCGCCTTGGCGATCGCGACTCTACGCACGTATGCTACGATGGACAAGCCTCTCTTGCGGCAGCTAAAGGGCGATAGTACCGAAAGCGCCGCTGGTGCATTGGGCAGTCGCTTCCGGCTGGTCTACGGAAAGTTCCCGGGGGCTATTGGCCAGCGTATGCTAGAAGCGGGGCTGATCTCCCCGAAACGCATTGATGCCTCGATTGTTGACATTGTGTACGAGGACAGCGACGTAACCATCGATCAGAATAACGAACTGGTGTACCTTTTGGGCGAACAGCTCGAACAGCTGTTTGATCCTCTTAGTGAGTATTCGCCAGAGCCGACGGAACGCGTGTATACCCCGCCATCCGAGTCCCAAAATAACCTTGAGACTGAATCAAAGGAGGTGCAGGATCTCTGTGAGGAGCTTTATTTGATTCAGGCCCATGCTAGGGGCGATATCCTGGATTTCTTGCAAACTACGCTAATCCCATTGCGAGTTGAGGTATTGAAGGGCAGCTTCCAGGGACTGACAATTGCCAGACTCAACACAGTGTTCCCGCCAACCATCGATGAGCTTTTCAGAGTCAACAACATCTTGTATGAGGCTTTAAAAACAGCGTTGCCATTTGGGGCTTTTGAGGTTGTGCGCGCATGTGGTGCCACGGTGCCGTACTTCTTCAGAGCATGTATGCGTCACGAGGCAGCCACTCAAAACTTTGCGTCACTCCTTAATGAACTGCTCGCGGATGTTCCTGAGGTGAAGCAGTATCTTAGAGCTGAGCCTGAGGAGATCAAGGCTGTAATGCACAATCACTTGCAGTTGTCAACGATGAAGTCAACGTTGGATAATCTTATTAGTGAGAAGAGATGGACTGTGGAAGAAAAGGCGCAAGTGGACGAGTTCTATTCCGTGGCCACGGGCACCGTGGACGCCTTTCTCGAAAAGGAGGGTAATCATTTGCAGCCCCCGTCAGCTAATATTCTCGGTACCATCGTTCAGGACTGGCCCGCTGAGCTAGAGTATGGTTCAGTTAACCGAAGAGTCGTTTCGGTGTTCGATGCCGTGGATATTCTGGAACCGAACGAATCTACTCGTCAATTGCACATGGTGTTCATCATCTTTACAGATGTGTTTGTTGTGTGTAGACCCAGCGAGCCCATTCCAGCTACCTCATTGAGCGGACTTCACATCCCCAGCGTTGGCGATATGCTGATGCATGCCATCCTCAATGACGCTCGGGTAGAGGGCAAATTGCCGCCCCTTAAGGTAGTCGCGTGGTCCCCGATCTTGGATGTGCACTTCGCGAATTACGACAACAGCAAAAATCTCTACGTGAATTGCCCATCATTGGTAGGGTCGTTCAAGCTGCTTCAGCCCGATAGTGATGCCGCTAATCTCGTGGCTTTGTTAGCGAAAGCGAAGATTACCACCAAGACGAGGCCGTTCCACCTATTCAGGATAGATGGACCAGACACGACTCTTTATTCAACCGTACAAGAGATGCAGGGCTACCAAGAAGAGTCCAACAGGACGACCATCTCTGTATTTTTGAGTACGCCTATTAGCGAACGAACTCTGAGGAAGTATGGCCTGGCTGCCGCTGTATCACTACAGCCGCTGGCCTCGGGTGCAGTTGATGTTAACATCGTAAGTCACTTGGATTATAATGCTCAGTTTGAGATCGAGAAACCTCAACTCAAGGAGTTCTTGGTGAATGAGCTGTCTTACTTGATGACTCTTTCGCTATCGTCGCAGAATATGGAGGTTCTAGATACAATTATCCAGGCGAACAAGATGGTCGCAAGCAGAATGATCAACTGGGCCTCTCAGCGTGATGAGAGGAAGGTTTACGGTCACAAGCAAAGAAGTTATGGCATTGCCGCGGCTACTGATGCCGCGACCCATGGGACGGTCCATGATAAAATGGATAGCCTGCAGCCCATCACTAAGACGGTACGGCACATGGGCGAGCTCCCAACAACTTCCGCGGAGTCTCACAATGATATTGGAACGAGTGCCTTTACTGAGATCCCTGTGGATCAAGACATCGATGTCAACTCCTCGTTTGACCTCAGTGCTGGTTCTGCAAGCATCGACATGTCGCAAAGTAGTGATTATTCGTCAGCTGAAGAGGCAGAGCAGCGCGATGTCGATAACTGGTATCACCAATTACACCACAGTCAGCGTGACGATGAGTCTCTCAGTAGCCAGCTCAGCGAAGCTGAGCTTCCCGGCACTACTTCTCAACGGTCTTTGCAGAACAGCAGTAGTATTCAAATTGGTGGATTCCTGAACCGCAGTGCCTCGAATTTATACAATAAGAACGCAGGCAAGGCCTTTCCTCGCCTTGAAAGTAGCACAATTTCTGAGGCTCAAGTCAGTCACCGGAGGCAAGATACTGATTCGTCGTTCGAGACCATTGCGTCCCTGCAGGACTCTTCCGCCAGCCTTTCTGACGATGATTCTTGGATCTCTGGTAACACTACGGTTGATGATGACGTAGGATTTGTCCATGAAGATTTCTCTTACCTGGCCTCGTTGGTCAATGCCACGAGCTTGTCATCCAAACTCTCGGAGTTGGAACGCACTAGTACATATCCGAGCCTGCGGGAGACCTCCTTGGTCAGGCTGGGTAGCTACGTGATGCGAAGCGATAAGAGCCAGCAATCATTGCAAACTTTGAGTCACAAGTCAAGCCAGCAATCCTTAAGCGCGCGTTCGTCGCACCGCGATCTAAATCAGAAGACGTCGCAATTGAGCTTGCGGCCCATCGATGAAGAAGGTGAAGCGACCCCAACACTGCATTCTGGTAGGTTCACTGCCGTTCCCGAATCCGAGGAAGAGGATACGATGATCGTCAATGATACCCAGACCCAAGATGAGACCGGAGACGAGGCAGATAGTAATGACTACTACACGCCTCGGCAGCCAGAGCAGACGCCCGCTGTGTCCGAGTTGCAAGAATCCGAATTCGCTTTCACGCCATATGCCGATCTCGAATCGGCGGACTGGTTCCCTGCTCCAATTTACAAGAAATCGCTTCAACCTTTCAGTCCTCAGCACCGCTTTGTGTTTGAGGTCGAGGACTCAACTTTCAAAGACGGAGATACCTACGAATTAGCTGAGGACTGGTTGGCCTGGACACAATCAAGCTCTCGCCCCAACTCTATGATGAGTCTCAAGTCTATCTACAACTTGAAGTCACCGCGCAAGTCCCCCAACAAATCCCCCAGCAAGACATCGCTCCGCCCCATTCCCGAATCAAAATCACATGCATCGTTCAGGCGCATGGTAATGAGTTCCAGCTTGCACACTTTGCAACTGGCGTCGTTTGTCAACCAGATTGATCAGCGTGCTGTGAACACGGATGCTCAGACTGCGCTGGAACTGGAATTAGTGAAACGGTACGTTAGCCGCGCCTTCAAGAACGGAAACATCACCCCCAAATCCGAGGAGATCACCCGGAAGCAGCTCTGTGGCTGCTACCAGATCCTAATGGGACTATACCCGCAGCTGGCTACCGGCTTATTGGAGATTGAATGGGTTCGCCGTACGCGAATTGTGGAAACACGTCATGAAGTTGGAGATTTGTGGCTCCACAATGCATAAAATTACAATATTTATCTAATCTACTAATACATTTTGAACAGATATGTCATCCGCGCTGTTTCAATTGCTGAGCTGCACGTTGTCGAGCACTCATTTGATGGTACTGTTTCTGGGCTTGAGCCTGGGCCTGGGCTTGAGCCAACTGAGCGGCGCTGGGCATCCCCATGCTCTTCTGCTGGGCCAAATGTGACTGCTGCTGCTGGGTCGACAATCGCATAATCAATTCAGGGTCCGGCATGACCACCGGCGGTGGGGGCGGTACATCGAACGCTCCGACATTAGCATACATATAAGGCACAGTGATGGGCCGTGATCGACGAGCATGATCTTCATCGTCACTATCATCAAAGTCGGCCGAATCTTCTTGAGCGCTGGCAAAGCATTCGTTCTCCTTCAGTAATATTCTACGGTTCACCTCCAGCCGGTGCTGCCAAAATACGTCCCAGTTGTTCAGCCGTTTTCTTCTTGTTTTGCTGAGAACTGCTGAATACTCGCTGGCAGACTTCTGGGCGCTCATTTCATCCACTACTTCCGTGCCATTTTGCTGATCGTAGCTGATTGTGCCCTTCAGGTCACCGCCTGGGAGCTGTGGAAGTCCCATTCCGGCCATGAGCGGTCGATTCCGCGGCACGGGCTGCACTACAGGCGGGGAAACCGACTGAATTGCAGCGATTGCCGCGTTGGCACTGGCAATCCGCGAGGATACAGCCGGGGGAACCGCTGGAAGAGTCTGTTGGGGGGGAGCCTGCCTGTACTGGGACGCACCGTTCCCTGGACGGCCAACAGGCGCATGCGGCGGTCCGTGCTGTGGGTTTGGCGCCGGCATTTGAGGAATTGGCTGCCTCAAGGGAGGCTGCTGTGGTAGATGCACCGGCGGGCCATGCTGTGGGCCGTGCTGTGAAGCGTGCTGTGAAGCGCGCTGCGGGTTCAAGTTTTGTGGCATTGGCTGCGGCCCCGGAACAGGCTCGGCGTTCGCGAGCGGGTTGCCTGGGTGAGATATATGTGGAGGCATTGGTTGGTTCACAGGGACCATCCCCGGTTGATGCTGTGGCTTCCGCTCGGGCGATTGCGGTGGCCGGTGATAGTTCGGACGGTTACCGTAGCTCATCATTTGATTCTCGTACGCGGCGGGCTCATCCATTGTCGCGTCCGCCTCGAGCTCGTCAACCTCCCATTCCCGTGGATCCATAACCCTCACCCGATCCGCACCTGCCATTTAAGGTCAGCACATGTTCCACCGAAAGCGAGTGTAGTGTACAGCCATTGGCATATCTAACCATAAAGTATGTACATATATATCATGCGGTTTACTGTTATCCAGTACTGGCTATGCTACCGTGGCCCGCCAGATGAACATGTTGGAATCAAACGATGTTGAGGCTACCCAGCCGGGCTGACCCCACAGAGACCAGTCGCAGTCCGTGACGAACTCTGTGTGACCCCTGAACTCTTGCACCAGTCCACGCTGCTGCAGACCAGTAACGACACGACTCTGCTGGTCGGTCCACACTTTACAGGTCATGTCGTATGAAGCACTGAGCAGGTGCTGTGCGCTGTGCGGGGACCATTTCACGTTTTTAACCGCCAACTGATGCCCCTTCAGCTCATTGACGGGCGCTTGCGGATTCCGCATATCCCAAATACGTATGACACCATCTGACCCACCACTCGCCAGTGTCTCGGGCCGGTACTTGTTCCAGTCGACCGTTAGGCACTCGCCCGAGCCCGGTGGGCACTGTAGCTGACTAGCGGGGCCCATCATTCTCATTCTAAGGTCCCAGAAAGAGACTTTGCCATCTGAGTGCGCCGAGGCAATTCCGCCAGCATTGTGGGGGCTAAATTTAGCCTGGTAGATCGGGCCGGGAGTGCCCGCCAATGTTTGTATCGACGCGGTGCGGGGCTCATCACCGCTCCAAATCTTGATGGTACCATCCCACGAGCAGCTGCAGAACGTGGACTTATTTACAAGTCCCCAGTTCACGCCGAAGACCTCACGCTGATGCTCCTTTAGCACAAGCAATGGGTGCTGAGGTCGTGCGCAGTCAAACAGCTGCACAGTTCCGTCACCACAGCCAGCTGCAAGTTGATTCTCGTGAAGTTCTGACCACGCGACGCTATAAACACTGTCCTGTGTATCATAAGCTGACAGGGGTACCACGTTCCCATTGGGTTGGATCTCGAGGGCATACAATTTACCATTGCCTACAATGCCGAAATTAGCCGATGTGCCCAACGCAATGCGATTATCGATAAACGGCGAGTACTGAACAGACGTTCCCGCCAAATTCGGTGCCTTAAAGCTCAGCATCAGAGATGTTGCAGGCTGATCTGCTCAAGCTTATCGCTGGGAATCACAATAAAGCCCACGTCACGAACGTGAGAGTTATTTGCTTGTTGTTCAAAGACTTCGCTCAGAATGAGGTCTAGTTTGGGGGTGTATGCTTTCAGCGTGCCGTAGATAGCTCTGCCGTCCGTTGTCTTCACCCTCACCGTTTGACCTAAATAGGGCATGGCGACCTGCAGAACCCCGAGGTTTATATACCCCACATCGCCATACCCAGTTGATAGATTATATTTATACAGATATGGTTAAGCTAATTAGGATAAGCTAGAGCGAGATGAGCAGATAATAAATAGCTTATGATATATACACATCATATAGTAATAAACCTACGCGCAATTCTTCTGGCCACGATTGGTTTGAATACTAAGGGGTCTCGTCTAACGGCGTCCTGATAAGACAGGCCTCGCTCTTCATTGACGCCAACAGTACGATACACTGGTGCGTACATTCGATCTGTCACGGCATCACTGGATCCACCATTCAAATAAAATAATAGCTGCTGCGCCCTTGATGCTGCAACATATGCTACACGGTTGTTGGGCTTGGCGAAGTCCCACGGGGGCGGCATACATGCAAACACCACGGGCCATTGACGGCTTTTGGAGCTATGCATAGTGACAAGAGAGACCTTATTTTCGTCCTCAGGAGCAAGTTCTTCGACTTCATTACTTAGAATGTGTCTCAAAACTTTCTGCGCGGCCTCGCCGGGAGGAACATGCAGACCCGTTTCTAGGGTGCCCTCGGCGGTGACGTCGAGTCGAGCGGCTTCCTCCAGCAGAGACATCAGACTGTTCCAGGCCATACGTTCGTCCTCGGTTAATCTTAATGGCGGGAGCTGCTTCGTGCTGGCATTCGTTTTCCAGTTCAAGGCCGCGCGTGTGACAATATTTGCTACGTCTGCCGTGCTCTGGCTGGCCCGCAGCTGGTCACGGAGCGTAGGCAAATACTTCGTCAAAAAGGGACGTTCATAGTACTTATTCGCAGCTATTACTCTGTGCATGAGTGTGTTCTGGGGAGAAGCGTCTTTGTGAACCCTGTCAAAGGCATCTTTGGTGATGTACCGGTGGTGTCGGTTATAAAGCAGTTGTAACAGGTAGATATCCTTGGGATTACACGCCCATTTCAACAATGTGATCACAAGGTTCGGTAATTTCTTAGTGGCGATCCCACGAATGGTGCTCGCAAAACTACAGGGGATGCCCAATGTGCCTAATCGGTTCCCTACGGTTTGCAGCTGACGGTTTGTGAAAGCCAGCACAGCAATATCGCTGTAATCGTACTGCCCTGTAGCAGAGAGCTCCTGAATGGTACGTGCAATTGCTCCCTCTTCGGCGTCGTCGCCGTGAGATACATCGTACAACAATCTCGCAGGTGGGGGTCCCTCTATATGTTGCCCTGCAGAGACGATAGGAACTTGGGCCGGGAGAATCTGCTGGAAATGATCAACAACATGCTGAGTTGATCTATAGTTATATTTCAATGGGATCACCTTAGTCTGGGGCAAGCAGTCGCGCATTAACTTGAAAGGTTCCGACAGAGACCTTATCTGAAAATCGAAGATCTGTTGATTAGGATCCCCGACAACCGTGAGGCACACCCTAGGTGATTGCGTAAGTATAGCTTGTACGAACGACCATTGCGGCTCCGTACAGTCTTGAAATTCGTCAATGAGCAAGTGGTCGTACCCCAAGTCATGCTTTTCGGCAATTTCCCGCCCCAATTCCAGCGCAGAATCAAACCCATAGATTTGATACTCCGACAACAGGCCCTGGGGCATTTTGCTCATGTTGATGGCATCGACGAAGTCGGTCATTTGCCACTCGGCGCCTAGCCCGATATCGCCGCCATAAAGCCCCACCAAATCAGAACAAAACGTATGGTAAGTGGAGATATGGACTTTATTGGCCAAACCAGGATCGTGCAACTCGCGAATGATACTTTGACGCAATGAAGAACGCGCATTATTCGTGAACGTCAGTACCAGCACTTTCTCTGGGGGCACGCCTTCATTGAGCAGCCTGGCGACCCGCGACGCAATCACCAGCGTCTTCCCCGACCCAGGGAAACCCACAATCTGGATATACTGCGCTGGGTCGGTCACTGCGGCCTGTTGAAACGCGTCGAGCTTCATGCCCTGTAATTGACCTCAAGCGTGACAATTGATGTAATACAACGTTCAAATAAACACACCTATAAAATAAATCCATAAAATCGATTCAGCTTGAATCATATAAAACTCGCACGTAGACATACGCGACGTGCGTGACACGAGCATAATATACGCTACATCCGAGCTACGTCATTAATACCTACATTCGCAATTGTTCGCTGGCTGCACCGGCCGTCGCAGCTCGGTCCTTTGTCGCAGCTCAGTCTTTTGCAGCACAAACATCTATTGCAACTCGGTCTTGCGTTTTACTCCTCCATCTCGTCGTCTTGGTCAAAAGACTCTTCAGCATACTCGATAGCCTCTTTCAACAAATCCGCTGGGACTTCGACGTGCACGCCCTTGGTGTCCTTGGAGACCCACGAGATTTCAAGCTGGAAGTCCTTGTCCTTGTTGTCCTCGTGAGCAATATATAGAATGCGCGCCGCCTCCTTGACGGCGTCACGAGCAGTAAGCGTCTCGAAGTCCAGCTTCTCGAGCTCGGTGTTGGCAGCTTGCCTTCCCCGGCCGGCTGCGGCACCGCGGTACCCCCACGACGTGCCGCTGGGCTCGATCATGTAGAGATGCGCGCCCTCGCTGTCGTAGCCACCGACAATAGTGCTGACGCCGAAGGGTCGCACGGAGTTGTACAGAGTGTATGCCTGGACGTAGGCCGCCACGTTGGTCGCCAGGGTCGGCACCGGGATGGGCTCCTTGAACTGGTCGCGCCAGTTGCGCGCCTCATCGCGGCCCCGCGAGACGACGTGGCGCCCGTCGGGCAGCAGTCCGCTGTAAACAACCCCGGTGTGCTTGTCTATGGTCTGAATGCGTTTGTTGGCGTGCGGCTTCAGGAGCTTGGACGTGATGACCTTCTCCACGGCCAGCACGACGCCGTCCGCGTAGCGGATCCCCACCGAGGTGGCGCCGGCCTCCACGGCCTTGGCGGCGTATTCTACCTGGAAAACCCGGCCGTCGGGGCTGAACACGCTGTTCGACAGGTCGTAACCGGTGCCGATGGATGTCATGGTGGTGGTGTGATGGGGCGAGCTTATGGAAGGTGGCGGCGGGTGGTTCCCAACGCGGGTGCCAGGGTCCCATCTACTAAGCTGAGCTGACGCTGACACCACCACAGCTCGCTGAACCCACGAAACCATGAGCACGCCGCAAACAGGACCTAAGCCGGGCTTGGTAGCGCTTGATTCCGGAGACGAGTTCGAGGATTTCCCCGTCGAGAACTGGGACGCCGAGACCCAGGCCCGCCCCGCCAACTTGTGGGAGGAGAACTGGGAAGACGAGGATCACCTCGACGACGATTTTGCCGCGGTTCTGAAGGCCGAAGTTGCCAAGCGCAGCTAACTACATTGAGTCTCAGCCATCGCCGTGACTATAACTGATGGGCCGTGTGCGGTGACTGGAGGGTTATGGGTCGTGCAGGTTGTCTTTGGTGTTTACACTGTGCCCTATGAACGCTCCCGGATTCGACAAGGCTGTGCCCCTCGAAACGCGGCTCCGCGAAATGTGCCACGAGTTCAGCGGCCTCAAACTCGCCACACAGTCAATGGTGGCGGCAATGGATGTCGCCAACGGCCAAAGCGAGAGCTGGCGAGTACTCAGCACTGCTAGTACCGCAATTATCACTGCCAGTGCCCCAGACCCGCCTCAAACTAGCAATTAGCAATAAACTACATATAGCTCAACTGGAATAATGCAAGCGCGCGTATTTGGCGAACTGTACCGGGCCTCCCCCCGTATCTATGGCGCACCCTAATATGGCGCACCCTAATTAGAAGGTTCAGTTAGGAAGCGGTTCTGCTGGGCAGGGTACGTACAACGCCTCCCATGAGTGACGACGAAGGAGTGCCCGATTTGGATCAGGAAATCATGGACGCCTCCGCCGAGGAGCTCTATATGCGGGCAAGAATGATCAGTAAAGATGTTCGTATCATGCGTTCCGAATACCAACGCCTTAATCACGAGAAATCCACGATGGCTGAGCAGATTGCCGACAACAAGGAGAAAATCGGCAACAACAAACAGCTTCCATACCTCGTGGCCAACATTGTCGAGCTTCTGGACCTCGAGGGCGAGGATGCCGAGCAAGGCGCCAACGTCGAGGAGCACAGCGCGCGGTCCGGCACCTCGGCCGTGGTCAAGACCTCGACGCGGCAAACAGTGTTCCTGCCCCTCGTGGGGCTGGTTGAGCCCGAAAAACTGAAACCGGGTGACCTTGTTGGCGTCAACAAGGACTCGTATTTGGTACTGGATACCCTGCCTGCCGAATACGACAGTCGTGTCAAGGCCATGGAGGTGGACGAGAAACCTACAGAGACGTACTCGGATATTGGAGGATTGAGCAAACAGATAGAAGAATTGGACGAGGCCGTGGTATCACCGATGAAGCAGGCCGACAAGTTCAAGGCCATGGGCATCAAGGCCCCGAAGGGTGCGCTGATGTACGGTCCCCCCGGCACGGGTAAGACTCTGCTGGCCCGTGCGTGCGCCGCGCAGACCAATGCTACATTTTTGAAGCTGGCTGCGCCGCAGTTGGTGCAGATGTTCATTGGTGACGGTGCCAAGCTGGTCCGCGACGCCTTTGCTTTGGCGAAGGAGAAAGCGCCCACGGTCATTTTCATCGATGAGTTGGATGCTATCGGCACCAAGCGTTTCGATAGCGATAAAAGCGGTGACCGAGAGGTACAGCGCACTATGCTGGAGCTTCTGAATCAGTTGGATGGCTTCGGCAGCGACGACCGAGTGAAGGTGTTAGCAGCAACAAACCGGGTGGATGTGCTGGACCCGGCCTTGCTCCGTTCAGGGCGGCTGGACCGCAAAATTGAGTTCCCGCTGCCGAACGAGGAGTCTCGTGCCGGAATCCTGCAGATTCATAGCCGCCAGATGACGACGGCCAGCGATATCAACTGGGACGAGCTTGCGCGCTCCACAGATGAGTTCAACGGTGCTCAGCTGAAGGCTGTGTGTGTTGAGGCCGGTATGATTGCATTGCGTAACGCTAAGAACGAGATCGACCATGAGGACTTCGTGGAGGCGATCAGCGAGGTTCAGGCCAGGAAGAGTAAAGATGTCAGCTTCTATGCCTAGCTTGTATTTAGTTATGTATTTACGCATCGCGTCGATTTTCATTGTTAACTACATTACTCTTAACTACTTCAGATGCACTTATTTGTGTGGGGTTCTCCGGGTGGGTGCACAGTAAACACGCAGCAGGGAAGGGTAAATTTTCATGGACTTTTCCACCGTCGCGTCTTCGGTCGTGGCTAGCGCCAGCGCACGGTTGGTATTTCATCCCATTGATACGCTGCGCACCATCACGCAAACGACGGGTGGGACGTGGAGAATGCCTGTGTACCGCTACTGGTCGGGCATCTTCCCCGGGATCGCGCTGAGCGTGCCTGGGTTCACGACGTACCTCGTGGCCTACCGGCAAACCAAGCAGATGCTGGCGCCCTACTTCGGCGCCACCAGCATCACTAATTATATCATCAGCGGCAGCGTGGCGGAACTGGCCTCGTCCGTAGTGTGGACTCCGACCGAGGTTCTGAAGGGCCGCATGCAAATCGCCAGCCGCAGCCAATCGACCATGCAGCTGATCAGGTCGATCTATAGACAGGAAGGTTTCAGGGGCTACTTCCACGGCTACTGGATGGGCCTCGTGGTGTTTCTGCCCCATTCGGTGGTCTGGTGGGTCACTTACGAGCAGCTGCGCGAATACGTCAGCGGCGGCGAGCTGTCTAAGTTGAAGCCCCATGATTACGCCGCCTGTGCGGCTAGTGCAACTTCTGCGGCCGTGCTGTGCACTAACTTCCTTGACGTCGTGAAGACTCGCCAGCAGCTCTCGCATTCTCCTGAAGTGGCCCTTCTGCGACCCTCGGATACCCTGGGAGTGCGACGCATCGTGCTCAACTTGATCAAGGAAAACGGCCTTTTTGGTGCGGTTTTCAAGGGGATGCCATTAAGGTTGATGAGCACGGTACCGAGCAGCGCTTTGGCCATGGCGATCATGGAAACCTTACACCCGGATCCTACAACCACAGTGGTTCTTGAAGAGGAATAATTGGCGAACGAAATATTATAGAAGAATATCCATAAAATGGCACCATCAGGTGCGTGTACATACTGTAAACTACTAAGCTCATCACATAGCCAGTCCATCAACTCACCGGCGAGGTGGGTTTATTTTCTGTGCTAGTTCCAGCTGGAAGTGTCGATTTAGCTTGCTGGTCATTGCTACCGCCAGCCCATGCTACCGCCGTTCAAATGCTACTGCTGGTGTTTATCTCCTATGCGTGATAACGCAGGATGATTGCGAGCAAGTTTGATCACGTGCTCCCTGGCGTATACCAGATTGAGGCTCGTGCCCATCACCGCGCGTACCCACCCCATTACAGTGCACGCCCAAACGCAATGAATGAGTTGGCACCAGGAGAACAATAAACAGTCTCAGATTGTTCAGAACTTCTTCACCAAAAGTGTACAAATAATTGCCGATGCAAGACTCAGTGCCGACGATCTGCACCCGCAGAAAGACGCCACAACTGCGAGAGCAGCCACTGACTCACCGCAGCCGCTGGCCACAAACAAGTGGTTCAATTTAGAGCTTAATGAGCTGGACACTTTCCACGAGAGTCTGAGGCCCTGGAGGCAGGTCAGTGCGCTGGAGTTGCCGCCACCGTTGGTTGTGGAGTGCTTCTTGGACCCCAGCAAACTGAGGCCCGGACAAACTGTGGTGTTGGGAGACTCGAGGTGCAGCACCAACCAGGAGATCGTGTTGGAACGGTGGGTCATTGAATGCAAGCCCAACGACCCGCAGAGCTCTCATGCCAGCCTGGGGAACATGGGCGCTGTGGGCAGCGATGGCCTTCCGGCGATCTACAAGCGGGCCATTGTTAGCATGCGATCGCTGTACACTGCGACACGGCTACTTCCTACATGGCAACTGCACCAGAAACTGGCTCGCCAGAAGCTCATTTCGGTGCCGCTGAAGCTGGGCATCAGAATACACAACGGCGCGCTACCCATTAATTCCCGGGGCCGTATAGGACTCAGCAAGTCCCTGGCGGGTAGGCGCAGTACACTGCAGCAGTTCCAGCTGCAGCCCGTGGCGACTACGCTGGGTTCCTTGGTGTGTGGAGTGACCTACCGCACCGATGTTGGGTTCGGCGTAGAGGATATTGAGAAGGTCATGGCCCAGAAGTTCATGGAGTTTGATTCACCGGATACAACAGGCTCTGTGGGCGCCACGAGTGTTGCAAGTGGCACCAGTCTGGTCGGGTCCGTGGGGAACACCTCTCTTTTGGGCCACAACACACCGGGAAACAATACACTCGGACATGTTTCAGTAGGGTCAGTAGGCTCTCACAGCTCACTTATGGGCCCCAAACCAATTCTGAGTTTCACTAAGCCATTTAAGGGCCCCGAGGAGAGCAAGCCGCGACCAATTCCGGCTGGTCAAGCACCGGTGCCGGTGCAGCAAATAGCACCGCAGTCTGTGGGCTCCGCTAGCTCAGTGGCCAGTGTCAGTTCTCGTTTCTCGTCGTCATTTGCTTCTCAACAGCGGGCGCCAGCTTTACATCCTCGTTCACTGAGCCACGGTAGCCAGAACCGGGGCATTCATGGCAGCTTGAACGCGCCTATGGGCTCCATACAGAGCGCGTCGCTTCAGGCAGGCTCAATACAAAGCACACACAGCAATCTCAGTCACCATAGCAACCTGTCAGGTTACAGTCACCACAGCAATCTGTCTGCCAATAACAGTGCAGACCTAGACCCAGGGTCGGGGCTGTACATGGAGCAATCAGACGTAGGGGACTTTGTGAAGTTTGTTGACGAGGCGCGCAAGACCGGCGGAACACTTACCACTCAGCACTCAGACGTGGACCAGGTACTATCGCGGTACCAGAACATGAGACAGTCCCACCTTCAGCTTTCAGACTCAATAAACAACCAGCACCCTGATGACCAGTTAGAGACGGTGAGACCGGATCGCCGTTGTGGCAGCGGGCCCCGTAGCCGTCTAGGATTCTATAATGAGCAGGACGACGACGAAGCTGATATGCTGTTTGCACTGAGTGACATGCATATTTAATCGCTCACAAGAGCATAATGATATATGATTCTAAAAAAATTCAGCAAATAGTGATCGTTCTAGTAAATCGGGGGTATACATTTTTCGTGGCGGTACATTTCACGATGGTTTAAGCTTAGATTGCCCAGCATAGATAGGCAGCCGTTAGGAGCCGTGGCAAGGATCATCTAAGTCCCACGCGTTTTTTCACTAGGGCACGGACTATCGCGGCAGCGTAAGAGGACCGCACAACAACACGTTCAAATTTAGCATACTAGACCCGAAGTATGGCAAATCGAAGACGCGGAAAGTCCGTTGTGTTCGACTCGCTACCTAGCCTCGTCACCACGGAGGATGACAGCAACGCGCTGCTCACTCGGGAAACTGGCCGGGTAAAGCTCAACCGCGAAGCCCTGCGGGAAATCGTGATGGTTTTGATCGGTCTCATATTGGTGGTCTGGCTGTTCTTTGGCGGTGGTAGCACAGCAAACAACGATGATGTGCTAAGGATGGGCTCGCGAACACTGGTCAAATCGGATACCCCCTACATTTTTCCGGCTCATTTTGGGGCTGGATCAGGTTCCAACCCGCGCGATGGCGTCAAAAAGGCCCCCGGTGACAAGCAAAAGGGTGCAGGTGGCGGATCGAGTAGTGGTGAGACCATCAAGGGAACCAAGAGCAAACAGAGCAACGCAATCTATCAGTATACAAGCGACGCACTGGAGATGGTGATTCTGACCGTGATTGACGACAACAAGCACCCCCGCGACTATGTGGAGAAGATCATCGAAAATCGGCTGGAGTACGCCCAGGCTCACCACTACGGTTTGCTCATCAAATTTACATCCGACTTCGGCAAGTACATAGAGGAGTCCTACAACCACCAGCCAACATGGGCAAAGGTGGCGCTGGCGCTAGAAGCTCAGGTCAGTTTCCCCGATGCCAAGTGGTTCTGGCAACTGGGAGATACGGCGCTGATCATGCAGCCCAGCACTGACGTCATGCGGGAGGTGCTCACGCCCACGCATCTGGAGCAGCTCAGCATCAAGTCCACGCCGATCATGCGGTACGAAAACACTCACATCAAGACCTACCGCAACAATCGCATGGAAGACATTAGCTACGTGCTGTGCCAGGATTCCAAGAGTGTCAATACGGACTCTTTCATGTTCAAAAATAGTTTGGAATCGCGGATCTGGTTAGAGATGTGGAGCGAGCCGCTGTATCGCACTTTTGACCGATTTACCAACGAAGAAGACGCGCTGGGACACATGATGCAGTGGCACACCCAGTTTCTCGTGAGAGCAGCACTCATTCCGCCTCGGGCCATTGGCTCCTTGGTGGTCCAGGACACAGACAAATTTGAAGTATGGGACGAAGTCGGGTACCAGCCCGGAGATTTTATAGCCATTGTCGATTGCGACTACGCTACTGAATCTTGTAAGCATGAGTTCCACAAGAAGTGGACCGAGCGGGGCCGCATTGCTCCCTCGCCACAGGCTAACTCGAGAGAGAATATGCCTAAGGGACAGAATGTTGTGCAGAACCAGGTTCAAGTGCAAGCCCAGGAAAAGGCACAAGAGAAGGCTGAGAAGGCTATGCAAATGTAATTATTACTGTGTACATCTTGAATCAATGAGTTCATTCATGCATACATTTAATATGTAATTTATTGGATGATGCGCGTGCACGGACCGCCCGTTCGGTGTTTGAAACGTAAGTATAAAAATCATTTCAAGGTAGCATTGAGACTGTAAAATTTTAAGCTAGGCTCATTCAAAAAGGATGCGGAATGCTCCTTCCGCTCGGTAGCTGGTGCCCATTTTCCCGCCTCGTCTGCTCTACCCCCACCTCGCTTCATTAAGGGATGAAACGGGCTAGGGTAGCTTGACGCGTCGTTAATTACAAGGGTTGACGAAACGGTTTTCCAGGGTTTTAACTCCACACTTCACGCGCCTGTCGCTCTAAAACTTGTTGCTGAACCAAAAGTTCAACAAGAAACCACACAGCCATCGTAAATGGAGGAATTTCACGTTCCGAAAGAGATCATCCACTGCCATGGAGCTTTCGGGCATTACATCGCTCCCGCGGGTGTTACACCTCGTCCCCAGGACCCCACGCGCAAGAGCAATTCGCTAAAAAAGCTGGCGAGTTTCTCGGACGCTCATTTGGCCGAACTCTCGGCTGATATGTATGAAGAATTACAGCGCCGGAACTCGGTTACCGCTTCGGCTAAGGGACCTCTCAGTCCCCGAGAGGACATCCACTGGAAGCGCAATGACGCCCGAAAGCACGTGGGGTCGCTTCCGGACGTGCGATTCCGGGAGATTTGTCGGGACTTGGTGACGGAGCATGAAAGACGGTACCCTGAGCTGAAAACAGGCGCTACGTACCCATTGGCGGATTCACTGCCTATGCAGCATTTTCAGCTGCGCAAGGCGGCATCTTCTCGCGAACTTAGGAAAAACTCTGAACTCAAAAGCGCTAAGCCCGTAGCGGGCTCCGCTCAAGACGTTGACCGAACTGCATCGGATCGGTCTGTCCGGTCTGAGGAAAGCGTGTTCAGCCTGAGGTCCAGTGAGATGGGCAGCGATAGGAGGCCCAGTGGGAACTCCAGCCACCTTCCTGAGCAGCGCCACGTGAAGGCAGATATGCGCAGCAGTAGCAGCGTCAGTGGAAGCAGCGGTACTTCTTCGCCACGATTGGGGCCAAAGCTGAAACTCGACACTTCGGCCAACAGCTCGAGTTTCGCGCTGTCCGAGCCCAGTTTGCTGATCCAGAGTGTCAACGAGTCTGTGGTGACCCCGACGAAGGTGAAGATGTTCGAATCTGACTCTGAAGCAGATGATGACGACTTATCTTCTGTCGGCACAATTGATAGCTATTCCATGGATCATGCGTTGGAGGAAACTTTCCCTAGCGAGGTAAGTGTCAGCGACAAGATATTGGCAAATACTTTGGCCAACAAATCAGCGACTACAACTGCCTGCACTTCTCCTGTTGATCAGGAGCCGCAGGCCACCAGTGAGCACTTGGTCGAGTGTCATACCAAGCCGTTGGTCAATCGTAGTGTGTCGGAGATAGCACCTACAGCTACGAATGTTGCCAATGAGAAGGTTCTGGCTGAGAATGAGAGGTTGCTAAGGGAGAACGATGAGCTGCTTAAGGATAATGATGCGCTCGTTAAGGAGTACGATGAGCTCGTCAGGGAGAAAGCAGACCTTGCCAGTCAGTTGGCAACTGTGAGCGAAGATAAGCAAAGGCTGCATGCTGAGCACGGCAAACTTCAGAAGTCTGTTGAGGAGCAGCGCGGTGCTACAGATCAAGTGCGCAGCGAGGCTGCACGGTTCTTGTCTGAGATGCGTGCGCTCACTGAGAAGCACGCTGAGGAAGTAGAGCGAGCCGAGAAGGCTGATGCTGCGGCTGACCAGTGGCGCAAGCGCCATGCCAAATCTGTGGAAGAATTAAAGCATGCTCAAAGAAGCCAAATTGCCCAAGCTATTGATCTCCCTAGCTTTGAGTCTCACTTGCCGGCCAAGTATTCTTCTCCCGCTGGACAGCTTAGCGAGGATCAAATCCAGCAATTTATGAGGTCCGTCTCTGCATTCACTGCTGCCTTGCATGCAAAGCAGCAGCGTAACAGTCAGTACTTGCTCGACTTGCTCCACCATGTCGTCCTCTCTGCTCGAGCTATCCAGGACGAGAAGGCTACTACTGTGTCACTGGCCGCCAACCAATTGATTACATCGGTTAGAAACTACACTGTTTCGCATGGTTTATTCCCGCGTATGCTCGTCGACTCGGCTTGCTCGAATCTGGCTATGGCAATAATTGAGCACGCTCAAAAGGTGCACGTAAAGCCCAGTGTTAAGCGTGAGTATACCCCCAGCGCCACTAGCAGCTACGAAGAGGAATTCAGCACTCCACCTGAGATGCCGGACGTGCCTAAACTTGGCGAGAAGTCCACCGTACCCAATGCCAGCTCCACACCGGCCTCTACTCCACCGCCACTGATCGTGGACACTAAAGACACCACGACGGCCGAGAAGCAAACGCTTGATAGCCCCAACAAATCAGAGAGTCGGATGGTCTCCCCCAATAAAGGACGCTTCCGCCCCACGCAGGGCCCGGCGCTTCCTGTTGACGAGAGCGTCATTGAGCTCCAGAAATACATTGAAGAGAAGACGAGCGGGACCGTTCAGGCAATTGGTAATCTTCTCACTGGCATCAAGAGCAACGCCACTGCTGGTGAACTCAAGCCTATGTTGGCGGAGATCGAAGTGTTGGTGGAGGGTATTGTTGACAACACTAATAAGGCGATTGAGAACGGCACCCGTCATGAAACTCTCAAAGGAAAGGGCAAATTCCTCGTTGATAACTTGAGTCACTGCCTTTCCCGCATGGACATGCTCCGTGAAGAGGAACTCGAGGCGATCAGAGACGATGCAGTACCCAATCGCCACCTCAAGCAGCGATTGGCTGGTATCAGCTTCGATATGGCTAAGGGCACCAAGGAACTCGTCAAAACGATTGAAATTGTGGTTTTGAGCGACGAGGTAGGCGATCTCGATCGCCAGCTCGCGTAATTCTATTTATTTGTAGTATAGCAACTAATGATATTCACAATTATATCTCAACATTCAGGTTTTAGCTTATGGCTAGAAACAGGTTTGCTAAATAAAAATATTATAATGCCGCACGCGCGTCTACTGCAAATTCATTATGTCGCGTTATCAACGGGGCTCCCAACACCGACGCCTGGGGGCGTGCAGTCGGGGTGTGGCAACCGGTTGAGGCAGCTGCCCGTCCTGCTCAGCCCTGATAACCCTAACTACCACAAATACTACAGCCTAACCTTTTAGGCCACCGCGACTCACACTTCTCAGCAACTACCACCGAAGCAAGCGATGTCCCTCGAAGGCAAATTCCAGCGCAGAGACAGCGCCAGTGGCGGCCTGGGGGCTTCCTCGACCGCAGCGACGGCTGCTGCGCCCCAAATTATGTTTCCTCCGGTCAACACAGACAAAGGCGGACTGCACCCCGACAAGGACGAAGATATCACCACGCGCCGACGCTCCTCGTCGATTCTCCAGCATTTACAACGCGAGTCAATCACCGACCAGAATGACCAAGTTTCCGCGACGAACTTGAACGCGGAGTGGGTCCACCGTAAAGGCGCGTGGGCTATCCATATTGTGCTTATTGCCCTGCTATTTTTGCTATACGACGGCATTCCATGGGTGAACGCTGAGCTGACTTGGACGTTGACCAACGTCACCTACGTCATTGTGACTTACATCATGTTCCACTACGTGACAGGCGTGCCCTTTGACTTCAACGCCGGTGCCTACGATTCGCTAACCATGTGGGAGCAGATCGACGATGGAGACCAGTATACTCCGACCAAAAAGTTTCTGTTAGGCGTGCCCATCGGACTGTTTTTGATCAGCACACACTTTACTCATTACGACTTGACGCAATTCCTGGTGAACTTGTTCTTCTGCATGCTGTCGGTGCTGCCCAAGTTGCCTTCGTCGCACCGGCTGCGGCTGGTTGTCAACGAGGAGGCGCCCCAGAGCCCAACGCTCGCGCCAGCAGCGTCGCACCGCCGACTTAACAGCAAGGAACTGAAACAGAGCACATAGGGAAATTGCACATAGGTCTGCGGAGCAGGCACTTGGAATCTACCATGTATTTATGTATTAAAAAAGTTGAATGAAACTGAAGCGTATTCATGACTATTATTTATGAAGAGTGCTTGGACAGCTTGCGAGTCGACCCCACATGCGGAATCCTGACCCTAAACATGCATACGCGGTTTATTTACGGATGCGTCTCTGGGGCACTTTGCGGCACGTAAGATGCTACTCCTCGGCCCGATGGTTCAGAGCAGTGGATGTTCCCTCGAGGAAGCCCGAAATCTTCGGCTACAAACTGAGCAAAGTCCCCAAAAAGTTCGAGGCGTTCTCGGCTAGCGATTCGCAGCGGCTCGAAAATGCTAGCGTCGGTCGAGTACCTGAGGTTGCGGTAGAAACCGATGGACTTATTACTGTTGAGCTGGACGAAAACATTTGCCGCCCGACGTTTTGGGATGGTCCGGCTTTTGAAGTCAGAAGGTTGCAGTGGTTCGAAGCATTGGGCAATGGAAAACTTGCACCCATTGACCCAGAACTCGACAAAGCAGTGGAAGAACTGTACCAAAAGTACCGAGACGATGGTCGAGCTAAGGCCTTTGTAGAGTATGATGATACCACACTGGGCGGGAAATTCACGCCGTCATCGCATGGCACAGAAATCGTGCTGCGAGACGACGTTTCTGCCAAATCAAGCAAAGAGAACGCAATAGCATCGGTAGTTTCTTGGGTTCCTCTGATCCGTAAAAAGAAGCACCTCGTAAGGGGTAGTGACCATGGTGAGTTCACAGCTGAAAGGCCACCGTTCAAAAAACGGCGGAAGCGGCACTTGGTATTCTGCATTCACGGCATTGGGCAGCTTCTCAGTGTTAAATTTGAGCAAGTCAATTGGGTTAATGATGTAGATGGGCTAAGGCAAGCCTTGACAACACTAGGCGGGAGTGATCATGAAATTCAGGTTCTCCCGGTGATGTGGCGGCAAAGGCTACCCAATGAGATCCATGGAGTTCGCCCCCAACAGCTTTTTGGTACTACAAATCTGGCAGCTGACGCTCTGTTAGATTTTGTGCTCTACACAGAACCTTCGACTAGAGACGATATTCTGGGAATAGTTGCCGACGAAATGGTCAGAACATACGATCAGTTCTGTGAACTGGAACCTGAGTTTGCTGCTGAGCCTCGTGTTAGTATTATTGGTCATTCGCTGGGGTCTGTGTTGGCCTATGAGTTAATGAATCGGAAGGACAACAAGCTGAAGTTTGATGTGGATAACCTTTTCACGTTGGGCAGCCCCATTGGAGTTTTAGAACTTATCCAGCGCGCATCTACGATTTCTAAAGGACGAGCGGGCTCAATGTACAATATCATGCGGCTCACCGATCCCGTGGCTGCCAGGATGGAGCCTCTCGTGACAAGGAAAGCTTTGGAGGTAAGCCCCCAACCGCTACCCGGTGGGACTACCAATATATTGCAACAGGTTCGTGATCTTACAGGAGACTTGGCGAACCAGAGCGAGTTGATCACCAGTCAGGCCGCAAAGCTTCTCCAGTCTTTATCTATGAGCAGCGAGAACCATGACGTGACCAAAGCGGCGGAGAGCAAAAAGCATGTAGCATTGCCTGATTTGACAGAACTGAAGCAATATAATCGTCATGGACGGCTAGACTTTAGCGTCCAGGAGACTATGGATTTGAGCCTGATTTTGGGGATGGCAGGCCATCTCATGTACATGAACAACCCCGATGTTGTGAAGTTCGTACTCGGTGAGATTCTGAAAAGTAAAATTGACGAGAACGGTTCATGATTATGGTTTCATATTTCTATTATATATGTTGATCTTTAAAAATCAAGAGACTTCTCGCTATCCTTCTCAATGAGTTCTCTCATACCGGCAGGCATAATAGGCTCGCCATTCTCATCTTTGACGTACCTGAAAGGCATCTCAGTAGACTCATACTTGTTAAAACGCAACTCAGGAAAATCAACGTACGGAATAGCATTGAGCTCCACCTGCTGTTGGAGTACACGATCAGTTACCCGAACAGCAGTGTCGGTAGTCATTTGGATCTTGTCGAGGTTGCGGCCTTCAAATCCAAGTTTGCGTAGTTCGCCGGTGCGGTCACGAGGAGGGTGGTCACCCAGGATTCCCCCGAACAGAAAGAAGTCAAATTTGCTGCTGTCCTGAGGTGCCAGCATCGCCTGTGCTGCGGGATCCAGCAAACAACACCGTTCACGACTGAATGTGGGCTCAATCTCCTGTAATTTTGTGACCTCGAGAGGAGTCACCACGATTCCCAATTCCTTCAGCTCGGACGGCACTTCAATGCTGGGCTGAACCGACGTGAGAATGAGGTTCGAGCCCCCGACCTCGCGAGCAATGGCAGCATACTCGAGCACCACCCAGGGGCTGAATCCCTCCTCCATGTGTTCAATTACGTACTTCATTGCAGATCAATTTTCTTGGCCGTGCAATTCTCTCTAGTCCAACTAGGTGGTACTGAAAAATTCCCCGGCTTCAAAGGTAGCGGTGGGGAAGGGTCCAGGGATAGGTCAAAGGTCCGCATCGACACACAGTGAATTTTTCACCCAATGTTCATCGTTGGTCGAGCACGGCAGGCCACTCGCAGCGTTCCCTTACTGCGCAGACTTGCATCGGGTGTTACTGGTGGTGCCAGCAATAATGATAGTTCCGTGTCAGCTCAACCGCAGGCCCCGACAAAGAGTGCCAAAGCGGCTAGCGCCATTATTGATGCGAAAATCGAAGAGCTGATGGCCCAACTCGAGCAGGAGGACAGCTACATGGGCCCCATGACCGCCAGCCAGCGTACTTCGGATGTCGAGTATGGTTCCCCATCCCATATCAGACCCGATCTCGATCGATTGAGGGTGGTGCCTCGAATGATGGCATTTTATATGGCTAATCCGGCTCTCGAGGAGGCCTTGCGTACCTTGCGTAGGCTTGCAGATAAGCATAACGATCTGCCCACTATCCCCGCTAACGAGTACGAGCGTCCTTCGTGGATTGATCCGTCAACTTTATATGGTGAAACCAAGGATGGTCTAAGCGCCGCTGAGAAGGAGACCTTTTACCAACTTCTGGATAGGCTGAATCGAATTGAACCGCAGCTCCAGACCTCGCAGTTGCGAAGTTTGCTTTATGAAATGAAAGACAAAAATGGCCACGACAACGTCACTGTGGGCATCAGTTCTGGCGGTGGTGCCGCGGGACGCACTCAGAGTGTCGTGGCAGCGTTGCTTCGCAAAAGCCTGGATTCTCTGGGCCGCTCTACTACTGTCGGTAGGAGAAAGACCGCCAGCGCGCAGGTTTATATGGCCCGCGCGAGGCAGGACGAGAACAGCGAACCGGGTCAGATCTTGGTCAACGGCCGCTCGATCGAGCAATACTTCCCGACAGTCATGCAGCGCCAGGAACTGCTTTACCCGTTGAAGGTTGTCAACGCTTTCGCTAAATTCAATATTTTCGCCTCGGTGAGGGGCGGTGGTCAGACCAGTCAGGCCACGGCGATCGGCTTGGGTATCGCCAAGGGCTTGAGCGTACAGAATCCGCTGCTTCTGAGCAGATTAAGGGAAGCCGGTTGCCTCACGACGGATACCCGTAAGAAGGAACGTAAGAAACCCGGTAAGGCCAAGGCTAGGAAATCTTACGGCTGGGTTAAGCGCTAAACGATTGAGCACAGCATTGTATATATTGACATCATACATCACACACTAGCGAATAAAATCGACTATTTAAGTACACAGATTGGCTTCAGTTTCCCAAATACGATGGATTTTTAAGGAAGATAAGCGAGGTGTGTCTACTAATTAGGGTACCTACTTGAACCACCCGAATTGAACCACTCGCAAGTACATGAAATTCAAGAGTTTCCGATTCGTATGTGCACCCACTGATCGCTTCTTTTAACAGCAAACACTAACACTCAACAGTTCACGGAAAGCTCGAAATCAAAATTGCTCTACCGATTCATCGTTAGGACCGCATATAAAGCGCCAGCCCAGGATCGAAAGTACCTACTAGACTGGGCCCGCTCAGAATTCAAAAGCCACCTGAATGAAACCGATCCAGACAAAATCAGGTTTCTAGTAGGCGAAGGCCTGAAACGTGCTCGGGATATGGATCGAATGCTCGACGGACGAGGTTGAATGACTGCATTTATTTATAGCTATGTATAACTTAGGAACTCAATTCGCGAAGCTCTTTTAGTTGGTCAAAATGCTCCTGCTTACATTTGCGA
The DNA here is from genome assembly GCA_030565305.1 of Starmerella scarabaei. Taxonomy (NCBI): domain Eukaryota; kingdom Fungi; phylum Ascomycota; class Dipodascomycetes; order Dipodascales; family Trichomonascaceae; genus Starmerella; species Starmerella scarabaei. The sequence continues at coordinate 991,767 of JAJMBJ010000003.1, read as the reverse complement.
GCAAACTTGGACGGATCACCGGGCAGATGCGCATCTTTAAATGCGGAAATGACCGCCTTTTCGCGCTCGTTGAGTTGGTCTTGGTAATACTTCGCGGCTTCAGCAACCAAAGAACCAACACCGAGAGGAGGAGGAACCTTCAAAACTTTGGCAACCTTGGTGGTTTCCAAAATAGTGTAGGCCCAGTGCAAGAACTGCCAATCCAATTCCTTAGTTTTGTCATATGGCTGAAGGTTTTTAGGTGCATCGCCATAGCCGAGCATATGCTGGACAGCAGCAACATTCCACCGTTCAATGTCAGTAAACTCGGGGCTGTTGTTGGCACGCTGGCTCAGACCTTTCAGCGATTTCTCCATATCTGGTGTCAGGGATCCGTCACGAACTTTGAAGCAAACAGCCAAGTCCTTGGTTCGCTGGATGTCCAAGTACTCATGCCTTGGCACAGGGCCTACGTACTCATCAAATTTGACGAACCTGGTGGTGAAATCGCGGTTGTCCACAAGCTTGGTAACGGGCTCAGCCACTGTGACCAGCTTGTCGATGTTGATGGTTCCTCTGACACACCGCGTAGCCTTGAGACTCTCTAATTGGGTCAATGCATACGCCAGACTTTTATTCAGTTTGTTACCTAGCTCAAAAATGCCATGGAATTGGGTGAATGATCCGTTGTGCAATGCTGCCATGCTGTAGACCCCCGAGTTAGGGATCTTATTGTGGGCGGTGTTGAGCCTATTGATCACCGTCAAGGCATTTTGGGGAGTGATACTGCCAACGCGCGTCGAAAGAAGGTGACCAAGTGTCTCATACTGAATACTCTTGATCGCCATGGAGTCGAAGTGGTCTCGCGCTCTTACAAAGTATCCTGCAGATCTGTATAGCTCCACTAATGCCAACTTGACGTAAAAATTGTGCGGGTCGGCCTCTAATGCGTACTCAAGCACCAGCCCTGCCTTTTGACGAGCGTACTTGTCATGCCTATCTAACAAAAGCTGCGCTGCCATCATGAGCGCATCCGACCCAATGAAGTAATCGGTCTTTTCGCCAGAGGGTGCCTCATGCAGGTGTTCGTGATAGAGTGTTAACAACTCTTCGACGTTCAGCTTTTCGCCAACGTGAATCCTTAGCTTCGCAATGTTGATTTTGGCTCCCAAAGTGTCCGCTTTGAGATCCTTCAATTGTGCGGCCGAATGGATGAACGGTTTCAAATACTCATACGTACTGGGCTTGCTACTGAACCCATCCCAAAATGTACGCACAGATGGGCAAATCGGTTTCTGCTGCTTATGCGCTAGATCTATGTTGGCCAGTGTAGCATTAAGGCCTGCAGAATCTTGCTTAAACGACTCAACCTCCGCTACACGATCCAGTTTCACGGCGGCTGTGTTCAACGCTTCCCAGTAATTATAGGAGTCGATACGTTCAAGTTGCTTCTTCGAGTACTCAAAGAGCTCCCCCCATAGTTCGAGCTTCTGCAAACCTTCAAGCAGCAGCAGTTGCAGCTCAAGGCTACCGGAGAGGTACTCTTGGACTTCCGGCACCCTCAAGTACTCCACCATCTTCTCAAAACTGGTCAATTTCCTGACCAATGCGGCAACATAGCACTCTTGGGGATTCCTGGCGGGCAGTGCAGTATCGATCATGCGAGCTGCTAGCATGGGGAACAGTTTATTGGGCTTCTCAAGCGCCATAACCAGACAACACTGGAACGTGTTCAACCGAGTATCCTTGGCGTCTTTTTGCATTGAGATCAGTGCCTTTTGCGCTGATGTGAGGTCGCCAACGACCAACGCCGTTTCCAGCCAGGCCTCACGAACCTTCATGTCCTGCGGATCTAACCGGTTGACCCTCTGGAAGGCCTGCAGCAGCAGGTCCTTTTCGTGATAATCCACTAATGCCGGTATCAAAAACATCTCCAATGTCTTTTTACTGCATACCTTGACAGCCTTTTCAGCCGTCTGAACGACTTCGGTCCGGTTAAGCGAGTTATGGTATATGTACACCTTCAGTGACAAATAGACATCGCTTTCAGGATGCTTCAACAGTTCTGCGTTGACAGTTCTGATGGCCTTTTTGTAGTCCAGGTCATTGACGGCCTGAACAATTACAGCGACTCCATCCATGATGCCGCTATATTGTAAGCAAGTCGATCTACCCAATGTGCCTGCGAGGTTAGGTGCAAATTGAAGAAACAGTGAAGAGTTTCTGGACTTCGATATAATGCATTAAAGACAATAAATTAATTCGTTTATTTCAATATCAGTGCTTAGCCTTCTTACGCTTCATCTGGGGGTCAAGCTGTTCCATAGACTCGTGGTCCAATCGGAGATACTCTGATTCAGGCGTTTTGTTCAATGCAGCATTCGCCAGAGCGGCAATCTCTTCCTGGCCGCCCTTGGCGCCAGCCTTCGTAGGGTCATCCCAGTACAACCCGTTATTAGATGCTTCAAGCTTATTGGCCAAAGCAAAATCAGCGTCAGCGCTGTACTGCGAGGTGCCCGCGTAGTTGCCCAAAAGATGAGCGTTCTGAGCTAACTGGTCTTGAGTGAAAATTTGGTTATCGTCCAGACCGCCACCGGGGCCAATGCCGGCATTCATCTGCTCCTGCTTGAACATCTTTTCCTGTGCACGGTGTACCTTGCTCTTGACGACATTGCGCACACGGTCAACTTCATCGTGGTAACGCTGTGCCAGCTCTATAGGGAGCGCACCGTCCACCCATACATTACGATCCTCGTCATAGTAGCGCCCACCGGGTTGGAGCTCAAGCGGACCAGCCGGGTAGTGGAACTCCTTTAGGTCACAGTCAGCCAACATGCGCATCTCATCGCTGTCGGCAGACTTGGCGAAGAAAGAATTGGATGCACGGGTTTTGATTGACAGAAGGCCGTTGCGCTCGGTCTCCTTACTGCGGTTAACGAGATCTCTGATCTTGTCCCTGACATGCTCTGCGGACCGAGCACAGCCTGGCGCAGTGTAGTATTCGTAGATTCTCGCTGACCAGTCATCTTTGCCCCAAGTATAAACCCAGTGAATCAACATGGCGATTTCACGGTTCGTGAAACGAACGCGGGTAGCCGAGCCGCTCATGGTAGTGCCATTGGAGATCTGGTTCCGTCGGCGCTTTCGGCTCTGCTTGGACTTCACCTCAACACTGTCGCGGTCGGTTGCGATTTCTTCGTGCTTCTCAGCGATGGCACCCAAGACGTCGCGCTGCAACTCCTCGAAGTAGTCCTGGTTGGGCGACTCGTAGGGCTTGTGAGCCAGTTGCTCGGCCATCTCCGTGCGGTCAGTCTGGCCCTGCAAACGGCGAATAATCTTGGTTTGCAGCTCCTCCAGAGCCACCTCTGCAACAGTGGGAACCGGCGGTGTCAATTGGTCAATCGGAATCTTTGCTTCCTCCTCAGCAGCCTGCACCTTCAGCTTGTTCTCCTCGGTGTCTGCGTTGGCCAAAGCACGCTGAGCCGAGCGCAGGTTCTGCTGGAAACGGTCATGAAAGCCCTTCTGGCGGTTCCGCCAGATCCGCATCTTCTTCGCGTCAAATTTCGCCGCGTCTTTCTCAAGTTCGCGGATTGTGTCGTTCAGGAAACGCTTCCCGGCCTCCCAGTTCGTTTCCATCGTTACCATGCGGTCGCTCAACCATTCTTCAATGAATTTACGCGGCACGTTGTTCTGGTCGGGGAATCGCAAAGCATTGAGGGCCGTGCAGAAAAGTACGTTCTCGTTGTGACCGAACAGCCAGTTGGGCCGGCTGAGAAACTCGCGACGCGAACCGGACCGCCTATTCAAAGTGGCCTGGGAAGCTGCGGCGACCGCCCGCGGATCTTGCGGTTGGATGGAATGCGAATAGAATTGTTGGTCCGCTTGATTGGGATGGCCGTTGCCGTTACCAACAATCACGCTGCTGATGTTGTGTACTGTATCCATTTATATGACCGTACGGTGTGTCCGCGCTACTAAAGATTTGTTGTAACGAAAAGAGACGGTGAGCAAAGAACCTTGATACGATCTTTGAGGATCATGGGCAAGGGCACAATGGGAAATCACTGCTTACGAAATCGCAGCCTGAGGGCCTCAACAATGGCTGGGTGATCATCAGGCAGCCGAGTAAGCATCACTGATTTTAACACGTGCCTTAGGCTATGTCGAGGGCCTCCAGGGAAGCTGTGGACGCCACCCACCGGGCTCAAGTACAGACAGACCTCACCTGAGAGATTCCCGGCAGGTTTTTGGGGTTGCGTAAATTCCACAATCCGATCCCCCTGTTTGTAAGTGAGCATATATATATGTAATTTATGCCTGCAATCAAATAAATAAGCACTAATTGACTAGGTGCTTAGCCACTAAAATTAGCCCTCTGCACCAAATAAATAGTCGTTAGTTTATTTATCGTGCTGCAATTTGATCACAGATAGCAACCGGAATCCTGACAAACTCGAATGGAGTGTTTGTTGTCGTCGACGAGGCGCGTGAGATTGCGTCTCCTTGCCCTACATAAATTACTATTTAGTAAGTTCGCGTCGCGTCCCAATTTTCTCGTTATCTTTTTTGTTTCGTCTTCGATCGCACTTAATAAACAAAACCAGCGTACTCGAACCAGAAACTCTAAAAGATGTACGTCCTTAAACGTGACGGCCGAAAGGAGCAAGTCCGTTTCGATAAAGTTACTTCTCGTGTTGAGCGTCTCTGCTACAGTCTTGACCGCGACCATGTGGAGCCCGCTGCCATCACTCAGCGTGTTATCTCTGGTGTCTACGCCGGTGTCACCACCGTCGAGCTCGACAACTTGGCTGCTGAAACCGCTGCTTCCATGACCACGGTCCATCCTGATTATGCTCAGCTTGCTGCCCGCATTGCGGTGTCTAACTTGCACAAGCAGACCAAGAAGGTCTTCAGTCAGGTAATTGAGGATCTCTACAAGTACGTCAACCCGCGTAACGACCGTCTTTCCCCGATGATCTCGGAGGAGGTATACAACATCGTCCAGGAGCATGCTGAAGAGTTGAACTCGGCTATCGTTTACGATCGCGATTTTAACTATAACTACTTCGGCTTCAAGACTCTGGAGCGTTCGTACTTGTTGAAGCTCAACGGCAAGGTTCACGAGCGTCCTCAGCACATGATCATGCGTGTGTCCATTGGTATCCATGGTAACGACATCCCTAAGGTATTGGAGACCTACAATTTGATGTCGAACAAGTTCTTCACCCACGCATCGCCTACGTTGTACAATTCTGGTACTCCTCACCCTCAAATGAGCTCGTGCTTCCTTGTTAACATGAAGGATGACTCGATTGATGGTATCTACGATACTTTGAAGAGCTGTGCCCTCATTTCGAAGTCAGCTGGTGGCATTGGCTTGAGTGTGCACAACATTCGTGCTACTGGCTCGTACATTGCTGGCACCAACGGTACCTCGAACGGAATCTTACCCATGTTGCGTGTGTTCAACAACACTGCTCGGTATGTCGACCAAGGTGGTAACAAGCGCCCCGGTGCTTTTGCCATTTACTTGGAGACTTGGCACGATGATATCTTTGACTTCATTGACCTCCGCAAGAACCACGGTAAGGAAGAAGTTCGTGCTCGTGACTTGTTCTTGGCCCTCTGGATCTCTGACCTGTTCATGAAGCGTGTGAAGAATAACGAGCAGTGGACCTTGATGTGCCCCAATGAGTGCCCTGGTCTTGCTGATGTGTATGGCGACGAATTCGAGGAGCTATACACGAAGTACGAGAAGGCTGGTAAGGGCCGCCGTACCATCAATGCGCAGAAGCTTTGGTATGCCATTCTAGAGGCTCAGACTGAGACCGGCAACCCTTTCATGCTCTACAAGGACGCTGCTAACCACAAGAGTAACCAGAAGAACTTGGGTACTATCAAGAGTTCTAACTTGTGCTGCGAAATTGTTGAGTACTCGAGCCCTGATGAGACTGCCGTTTGCAACTTGGCTTCGATTGCCCTGCCAGCGTTCGTTAAGGAGGAGGCCAGCGGTGTCAAATATGACTTCCAGAAACTGCACGATGTGTCTAAGGTTATCACTCGCAACTTGAACAAGATCATCGACCGCAACTACTACCCCGTTCCTGAGGCGCGCAACTCGAACTTCCGTCACCGGCCTATTGCTCTTGGTGTCCAGGGCCTGGCTGATGCTTTTTACATGTCGCGTCTGCCCTTCGACTCTGCTGAGGCTCAGCAGTTGAACGTCCAGATCTTCGAGACTATTTACCACGGTGCCGTTGAGGCCTCCATCGAGCTCGCTAAGGAGGATGGCCACTACGAGTCGTACCCTGGCTCTCCTGCCTCGCAGGGTGAACTCTCCTACGATCTGTGGAACGTTACCCCCAGTGAGCTCTGGGACTGGACCCAGATCAAGGCTGACTTGGCTAAGTATGGTCTCAGAAACTCTTTGCTTGTTGCACCCATGCCTACTGCTTCTACTTCGCAGATCCTGGGCTACAACGAGTGCTTCGAGCCTTACACCAGCAACTTCTACTCTCGCCGTGTACTTGCCGGTGAGTTTCAGATTGTGAACCCTTACTTGTTGAAGGATCTCGTTGATATGGGATTGTGGAGCGATGATATGAAGAACCGTTTGATTGCGTCGGGTGGTTCCATCCAGAACATCGCCTCGATCCCTGATGATATCAAGGACCTCTACAAGACTGTGTGGGAGATCAGCCAGAAAGTCATCATCGACATGGCTGCTGCTCGCTCGCCCTTCATTGACCAGAGTCAGAGTCTGAACATCTACATGCAGTCTCCTACCATGGGCAAGCTGACCAGCATGCACTTCTACGGCTGGTCTAAGGGGTTGAAGACCGGTATGTACTATCTGCGTACCCAGGCTGCCTCTGCACCTATTCAGTTCACTGTCGATCAGGAGTCTCTTGCTCTGGCCGACCAGTCAGCTGCTAAGCGTGAGTTGAAGCGTAAGCAGTACGTCAAGGTTCACTCTATGTCGAATAGCAGCCACTCCAGCAAGCTCGATGAGCAGGTTGAGAAGATGTCGATTGCCCCCCAGGAGGCCTCTGATACCTCGACTGACGCCACCGCTGCCTCCACCCCTGAACCCGAGAGTGGTGACAACACTGCCGTTGATGTTGACGTCCTTGAAAAGGACGCCGGTGTTACGAAGGGCGATGTGGACATCTTCAGTGACAAGGTGCTCATGTGCTCTATCAACAACCCCGAGTCATGCGAGATGTGCTCGGGCTAACGACCCAAAATTTAATGACGACCTATCCATAATTCAAAACACAAATAATATATCAATTACTATAGAGAGGACACACTTCGAAACATACATGTACAGGATTATAGGTTGTGTGTATTGGGTAACTTTTGAGATCATTTCAGAATGGAGGAACTGAACAAACTTTTCAATTTTGATTTGTGTGACGATGTAGTGTGCCCTGAAGAATCACTATGCACACTTTTGGTTGAGGACTCCGAAGCTCGCCTTGAATTTGTGAAGGTGAACATTTTGCGGGGTTTCACAGCAACTGGTGACCTCGTCGACGGTGAGCCCTCATAGTGAGACATTGACGACGTTGTTGAGCGGCGTCGTAGCTCGGCGGGTCCCGATGCTCTCGCAAGCTGCTGCCCGACCTCGAACTGATCGTAAATATAACCCAACTGCTGCTTGCCCTGAACCAGCTTAGGCCTTTGTTTCCGCATAGTCCGTATCGCAGACATTACTGGGTCTTCTACGTTGAACCACTGCAGTACGTCCATTGTATGGGGTGTTTCTGAGAACACTTCAGGCTCGACAGATGTCACATTCGCCGCGACCTTTTTAATTGCCGGGCCGCTTTTAGCCGAAGATTCTTGGCGCTCACAATCCTCGACGTGCAAGTCATCCAAATTGATGTCGTCATGTGCGTCATCGTGCGCATCACCGTTAGCATGTCTTTGTCGAGCCATAGCCGCCGACAACTTTGATCTCGGGTGATGATCGTTGACAGAGCCTAGAGTAGGAGTTGTGGATGATAAGTCATGAGCGGTGCCGAAACTGCTCACACCGTCTTCCTTATCTTTGTCATACACTGCCGTTTCGCTGGCGCCAGTCGTGTCACTAGTCCCATTAAGGTGTCCATTAGGCACTTCTGGCTGAGGCGGCGGTGTATTCGCTGCGGAGGGGGCCATAGATGCAACTGAAGAGGCCTTGGAGACATCAAATTTGGACAGCACGGGGCTGGTACCACCGCCGCTGCCAGCCACGTCATCTACCTGGCCGGTGAAAGGGCTGGCACGGTACTGGAACACAGTCGGATCCGCCCGCCACAAAGGAACCACTCGTGGTTGCACCGCTGGCGCTATGTCTACGTCAACGCGTGACAGCAGGGCATCAATGGCAATAAAAGTGCCCGTGCGACCGATTCCAGCCGAGCAATGCACGATTGGAGGAGCTGCAGGATTTCTCAAGCGGTTATTAACTCGGTGAATGAGTGCTCGGATGTCAGCGTCGGCACTGGGCTTGCTAAGATCCATCCAAGAATGGTAATAGATGTGGTGCACCGTGCGAGTGGGATACTTCGAGTTGCTAGGTGTCAGTCGTAGCGTCATCACCTTGTATTGGTCGTTTTTCTGGTGCTGCTTTTCCAACGTGACTGTCAGACCGAATGGGTAGGTACCAGGCTCATATACTAATGGGTCTTGCTTAGTATCTGGCCAGTATTTAGCACACTTCTCCACCGCGTGTTCGTATAGCGGTGTCAGCATTATGATTATGGCGGGTTCTCCACCGTATGCATAAACCATTTGCCAGAAGTCCTGCAGAGTGCCCGGAAGTGGGCCCTGAGTGGCAATATATGTGCGGCTGCCGAGCTCCACCCACGAAGCATTAATGTAGTTATTCTCCCCCGGTTTGACGGGCAGGATCACCCGTGAGTGATCCCAAGGAACGACTGAGGCGTACCGATTGCGTTCAGCGTTTTCTGGAGACTCAGCAACCTCGGTGGACCACAGGGGACCACATTTGCCCTCCTTGCGAGCATGCTCTTCGGCGCGCAACACGTTGTAACGGTTCTCCAGCTCTGCGTCAGCAACGCAATGGCACGGATCGGGGCCCAAAGCCAGCGCACTGGCATCAATGGGCAGCTTGGCCGTTTTGAACTTTGATCCTGGAACAAGGCCCATCAGCAATTACGATGATAGCGATCGGAAAGAGCGTCCAGACGTGGAAATATTTTCTGCACCAGGCTAATCAACGGAACCAGTAAATTTTGATAATTTTGGAACCGCCGTTAGGTGGATTTTAGACGTAAGCGGTGAGATGGCTGTGAGGAAAAATAGCTATTTATTCGTGAGCCGGAGTTAGGCTTGGTGGGGCGGGGGACCGACGGCGGTGGGAAGGGCTCTTTGCCTGAATGTGAGAAAGAGGGGATCTACCCACAGTATGTAGAGTCCAGCTCGAGCAGAATATCTGCCTGCTTGGGGGGAATGTTAGGGTGAGCTCGTCGGGAGAATATATACTCACATGGGCCTAAAAGCAAAGAGTACACCCTATGAGTTAATTATTTCGTTGATAAGCCCAAAATGTAAGGCTTAGTTTTCCTGAGCCAATGAACTGTTACCTAGAATATAGGCTGCACCATCGCTATATAGCTCTGTAGCCCGTGCTTGATTATTACAATAGGATACACGTGCGTGTGACGTCGGAACTATGTCACTCTAATTGGAGAACGCAGCAGTCTTGCTTCTGCAACTTTTTTTGTGGGCTGTGCCAAGAAAATCGTTTTGGGTTTTACATGCAGGTCGGGCCTTACCCACCCCACGCTATCGCCTCCTCACCCACTGCTCAGCTAAACGTGCTCTCTTCGTTAGGGTGAGGCTGAGCCGCCAGTGTGGGATCGGTCGTACTCATGTATATAAGCAAAGTGCTCAAGTTCACCTTTGCAATGATTTGGAACGCCAAAAATTGCAGAACATAACCTTCATGGCTCCATCCGTTGTTTTCAATTGCGGTCCCGCCTACTCACGCGGCACGTCATGTCAGGTATATCCCAACTTGCCTCGCAGTTACTAATCGCGATGTGCCCCAGCACCACTATGCTTGAGAGCTGGGCAGTGGCGGCGAGAGGGCCGATCCACACGTAAGGCACGAGTTACGTCCAGCCATACAGCCCTTCGCCAAGTGAGAGACGCGAATGATTTCCGACCAACAGCTCTCGAACGTTGTTATTACCTTGGGTGTAGCTGCTGCCGTACTTATTTTTGTGTATCATCTTTTGTCGCGGAACAAGCTCCTGCAAGAGTGAATGCACTGGCGCCAGGCAGCCCACGAATACCTCGTGCGCAAGTTTCTCGCTTCACCCAATTTCCATCGCTTGGTGAACCGGATCAATGGAACCCCTCTACCTCAGGATGAACGCCTAATGGCAGCTATCGAAAAGCGGCAGGTCCGCGCCATGAAACGGAAGATGTTCTGGAAACTGTTCAAAGAGGAATTGAAGTATGAGCTGTTCCCGCGTCCGCCCAAATGATTTGGAGAATTTAAAAGGATCGTGTAATCGATAACAATACGCGATAAAAAATTATATACTCTAAGTTATTTCTGCTTGAACACCAAATTTGGGTTCCTCAAGGCCGACTTGGCCACCATATTAACATCATCTTCGAGCGTGAGCACAACCCGCTGGTCTGTGCCGAACTTGAAATTCTCGGCCGTAATTGTGGAGCCATATACCTTGATCTTGTATGAGTTCGGATCACCCTTCAGTACACTGCGAAGGTTCCAGGTAACTAGGTAAGGCCCCGTTGAAGAAATAATGGAAGTTTCTGTAGAATCAGGACTCGTGTTGAACTTCGCTGGGGTATATTTGATCTGCTTGTGGGTCTGCTGGTACATGTATGCCGCATTTTCTGGCGATATCTGAAGTTTACGCGGCCTTGGTCGTTGGCCCTTCACCCACACCTTCGTGAAACCATTGTTCTCAGGAGTCACAGTTTCGAGTAGCAAGATGTATTTCTCGCAAGTCGCCAACACGAACTTACCATCCGATGTGATATCTAGACCGATGAAGGGATCACCTAAACCGGGGATGAGTGTCTTAGCGTTCTTGCCCAGCGCATCATACAAACGCAATTCACCCTTGGCGTTGCCGACTACGATCCAGCCAGCCTCAGAAGTAGCAATTTGAGTGAAATTCAGACCTTTCGTCTTATAGAACTTCTCAGTATCACCACCGACCTGACCGCCATTGATACGCGGGTCAATCTGGAACATACTCTGCTTGGCCACACCCAGAAGATTCTGTTCACCAGTTGTAGGGGCAAACTTTGAGACTGGATTGAAGTCCACAACTTCTCGCCCGGTATCCCAAGTATCAACGATTTTACCTGTCTCCAAGTCCATACGATATAGCTTATTAGAGTCGTCCTTCGCCTGCATAATTAACGCACGGTCTTGTTCATGCAGCATGATGCGCTTGGGATCAATCTTCAGCCCCTCAATTGTAGTAGAATACTGTAAACTGCGATCGGTATTTTTGAACACACCGATCTTGTTTCCACGTAACACGAAAGTACGGTCATTGGCCTGGCCCACCTCCAATGCAGAGTTCTTCTCGCCTTTAGCCATCTCTGGTCCGGAATCAACGTTTAGTTCAGCGTCATCGTTGTCAGCGGCCCGGTCGGACTCAGCCTCAGCCTCGTCCAAATACTCGTAGTCGCTATTACTCTCGATTTCCATTGCGCCCATAGCCTCGGTGAGATACTCCTGCTGATCCACAGGCATCTCGTCCCATCTTACGCGATTCTTGGCTTCGTAAATGGCTGTAGAAAGGGCAGAGTCAAACTCGGTCAATTGCTGCTGAGACTTAAACCGCAGCAAATACGACATCACGACATCCTTGCTGAATTCATAGTTGAACACCAATGAATGGTTGCGCAAATCCAAAAACAAGTTGAGGTCCTCCTGAACCGGCGTACCTAAAATAGCCTGGCCGTTCTTCCGCACCTCCAGGAAGTACATATAGTCTCCCTGGTCAAGAACAACAGCATGTGCACCACGGAACTGCGTTGGAGATACGTAGACCCCCTGCGTCTTGTCGAAGATGCACAGATCACAGTCTTGCGAGTTCGTGATTCGTCCCGCTGTGTACTCACGGGTATCACTTTTGACTTGGTCCGTGTCCGTGCCGTCACGGATTTTCACCAATCCGTGCTCGTTGTACTCAGTGATGAACTCATCAAATACGTTGTCCTGGGAGTCCTTAGGTGCGGCTTCACCGTACTTCTGGCCGTAAAGTGCCTCACAGGCAATCCGGTCGAATCGATCCAATGCCTCACTAGATACCGTCTCGGCACACAAAAACTCAAATCTGTCACCTTCGTCACCCTGCAGGTCCTGCCAAGTAATAGCAGTGCGGCCATTGCTCGTATAGTACCCAAGCCTTAGGTCCGGGTGGACTGTGTAGGTGTTTTCATCCTCAGCCTCCAATTCGGCCAGCTCACCTTCCTCAATATTCTTCTCTACGGCGTCACTCTGCAAATCCTTGACTTGGATTTGCACATAAAACTCACGCGTGGTGGCACTCAGGTTCAATTCGGCCTCTTTGAAGATGAGCTCACGGTGACCCTTCGGGCTGTCCTCACGGCGAACAATTGAGAATTCTCCAGGAGAGACTGTGATTAGACTCCTCTCCGTCGCGGGGCTGCGCGAAGAAATCAATCTGGAGATGAAATTCATTGTTATTGTTATTAGGGCAAGGAGGTTGCGACATCAACAAGATAAACAGCTGTAGTTCATCACCGCAAATGCGGTACGACCATCATTGACAGGGATGCGTTTTTAAATCGCTCAATTAACACTGAAATTGTTGGACTCGGTCAATTACTAGTACAATTCCTTAACACATCTACAAATTTGACGACTTTCTTCAATCGCCACCTAAATGTAGACTTATTTGACCATATCCCGTCCGAATTTTTCACATGAATCTCGTTCAATGGGTGCGACAGCTCTCCACTAAACGAACTGTTCCGTACATCACTAAGGGCAATTGGAAGTTGCCAGCAAGACTAGATCATAAGCCGCTGGTCGGTGATTCAACTGATCCCACAATTGCATCACAAGGTGATACAAATGACTGGGGATCTCCACCAGAACCTCGACAGGAGGCGGTTAACGTTCCCAAAAATTGGCGGCAGCTCAAAACATTGCCGCAATGGAAACGGCAGATGTTTGCCTTAAAAGAAAAGTTCCCCGAGGGCTGGAACCCGAAACGGAAGCTGAACCGAGACGAAATGGAGGAAATGAGACAGCTGAAGCGTGCGCGCCCGCAAATAAAAGCCGACGAGCTGGCATCGATGTTCCGAATAAGTCCTGAGGCGGTGCGCAGGATTTTGCGCAGCCGGTGGACCCCCAGCGCCGCTGAGCGGGCGAAAATTGACATGCGGTGGATCCGCCGCGGCGAACGGCTTGGAGCCAAAACAATACCAAAGCAGCTAGCAATGGATAAGCAACGGCCAACGTCAAAGCAACTAACACAGCAGCAGCCGCGAAAGCAGCGGAAACCGCTGGGCAAGATGCGCGACTCCAGCCAGGATCTTTTCTGAACTTGTACATATTTATCATTACCATGAATAATTTATCATTACAATCAACGCACCTACCCGCTGAGCAACGCACTCTTGACGGCTCTGATTTCCTGCTTGAATTTGACTATTGAGGAGAACAACGGCGACTGCCCGTTGTCTTCGTATGTGGGCAGGTTGTACATCCGCGGCATGATCTCGGCCCTGAGCTGTTCGCGCGCGTACCGCTGCAATTCCTCGCATTGCGCCACGATCTGGCTCTGTTGGCTCAGAGCCTCATCGTTGGGATCGATCGTGCGGACCTCGTTTCGCAGCTCTTGCAGCTTCGAAGTATAATGTTGAGCCTCGGCCTCGGCCTGTATCTCATATGCGCTGGCGGCCTGCTTCTCACCGGCCGCCACCACTTCTTCGACGTAGGGGCTTTGCAGTGTCTTTGTGCCCGGGATTCGCGAGAGGAGCTTGCCGATCAGGACGTTGAGGTGGCTAATCTTCTCGCGAGTCTCTTCGACCAGCAGCCGACGCTCAAATGTGAGCTGCTCGAAGAGAGGCATGATCACAAATTTAGAAAGCACGCCCACGAGACCAACGACGCCTCCAAAGCAGTAGATCAATGCCAAAACGTGCTTCAGTTGCAGCGCACGGGGCGCTGTTCGCGCGGGCCCGACATCTTCGGGGAAGACAATGTCCATACCCCACCCCACACCGAGGCGCCGCATATAGGTGGTGATGTTCTACAATGCTCAACCGCATTTAACCGAAATTCAAGAAAACATAATTCGGTTTGGAGTTAGAACTTATCGTACAGCAATTTGAAGTACATTCCCACTTTGGGGCCAATTGAGTGTAGCAGGTATAGGAGCCGGCCAGCTCGATGATACCCTATGGCCAAAGCGAAACGTTCGCGCACCGTCGACGACTCGAGCGACGAGGAGCAGTACCTTGACAAGGACATTAATGAGTCCAATGAAGAAGTGGATGAGATAGAAGAAGAAGAGGACGACGAGGAAGAAGTTGACGAGGACGACGAGGAGGATATCGACGAAGACGAAGACGACGAGGATATCGATGACATGGACGACGATTCCCCGGCCCCCGAAGACGAAAGTGCCGGGCTGCAGCCTGCAGAGCATATGACTGCACGGCAGCGCAATAAACTCAACGGAACATCTGCCAACATTGGGCTTATTGACCTGGCCGAGATCGAGGGAACCAATAGGCCCAAAAAGCAGCAGCTCACAGCAGACGAGCAGCGGATCAAGCGAGCAGAAATGGCGCGTCGACGGCGAAATCTGAGCCAGCAGAGATTGGAAGAAGAGAAGAAAGAGACGCTGGACAAACTGCTCAAAAAACGCGCCAAGAAAGTCCGGGGCAATTCCGAAGAAGTTTCCGAGGAGGGGAGACCGTTGCGCACAAGATTACGGCCACCGCATCCTGCATTTGCTACTTGGACATCGAGTCGCGAGGGCGTGCTTCTGTCGGTCGTTGATTCTCGCCGGTTAGCTCCCCATGCTGACAATACACAGCAACAGCCTTAGGTAGTGCTGAATTAGTTTACATTAGTTGTCATTATATCATGCCTAGATTTTGCTTATACGCTGACCTTGAATGAGACGACCTGGTCACGTCCACCCGTCACCAACCAGCGGCCCAGCCGCGGCTCACGGGAAAGTGTGGCCACAACGGCAAAGTCATCGCCCATTTCGACGATACAGAGCCCCGTGACAACACCTTGACCGACTTCGATCTCCCTGACTTTTGTGAAATTGCGTTTCTCGCTGTCCAATGACCACATGCATACCGTGCCCGAGGTTGAGCCAGAAAACCAAGTGTTAGAGTACGGAATGGCAGCCAAAGCAGTGACCGCACGCGGAAGAGCTGGCGGAATCTCTGCCTTGCTCAAATCCTTGTCGCCCGTAGCCTGACGAGCAGTCAATGGGGGGTTCATGCCGTGCGCCTGCGCAACCAGTGCCTGAGGTTTCTTCCTCTGTGTGGACCACAATGCCAAATTGCCGTTATCACTGCCGGAAACAAACAACTGGTGATCCAGCATGGCACAGCAATCGATTGAGCCTTCCAAAATGCATTTATATGGGTCAAACTCGCTGTCCTTGTTTCCCTCGGGATCCTTCAAAATGGCCTCAACTTTTGCCGCCAGTTTAGTGTCTCCGCCTCTAAATGTCAGCCTCGACTCTTCAGGGATCTTCCAAAAGATTACGGTGCGGTCTCGGGCACCAACACTCACACATCGTTCTTGATTCAATGCACTCAGGCCCATTATTTCGTCCTGATGGCCATGTAGAGTTTCTACAAATGCCCATTGTGCCATGTCATATGTTCTCAGCCTCAAATCACTGCCACCGACGTATAATTCGCTGGTACCACGTCGGAACACAACGCTAAGCACTTTGCCCTTGATTCTAAATTCTTTCAGCAATTCCAAATTCTCAGCATTGTAGATCGCGAAGCCAGTGTCGAAGCCGACTGCCACTAGTTTGTTGGCAGAGTTGACTGCTACACAGAGAACGGGGCTTCCCGTTTTCCTGTCCAATTGCGGAGTCACACAGAGGACTCGAGAATGCTCTTTTGCCTTGATCACATTGTCATCACCAGCAACTAACACCAATTTGCTTAGACTGCCATCCTTGGCGCCAACATACACGTATTTTGGCCCCCCACCGGCCGCTACGCAAGTTAGGTTGCGGGACTGCGGTGTACGAGTCTTGCGGACCTGTGAAACTGTGGCGCTGCTCAAATCGCGAAAAATGTGGCCCTGCTGCTCAGCAGCATCATGTTTCAAACGTCGAGAAATGATATCTTCATCCAAATCTTTGGCATCGAACCCCTCAACCAGTTCAGTTTCGAGACCTGCGAGGTACTCCTTGGCTAATCTGCGGCGTTTGTCGGTTTCAGTCTCATGATCTGATTCTGATTCGGAAACATCTTCGTCATTGGAGCCCATATCTCCATCGCTGACGTCGCTTTCACTCGTGATATCTTCATCTTCGTGGCGCCGCTTGCGACCAATGGCATTATCAGCTGGTCTTGACCTCGGCGCAGGCCGTTTGCGAGAATTGCTTGGTGCGACGAAAAAACGGTCACTCATTATGAGAAGGGCCTGCCGATCTCAGTGAAATTTTCGAAGTGCTAAAAAATTATGTAACCCCTACCATATAAACACCACCCCAGATGTGTATAGTACATTCAGTGAACCACGAAATCGTTTACAAGTTCAATTAGTTTGAGAGAATGATTCACCTCAATAGATAATAATTACATATCATACAGCAATTGTGCTATTTTTAACCCACTCATGAGCCTCTGCCAGCAACAATTCGTCTTCCCGCGATTTAGCCGATGCAATTTCACTCTTCAATCGAGCAAGAATCTCGATCTGAAGGCTTGATATTGTCGGTGCAAGTACCTTCACAGCCTTGACTTCTTTGAATTCCTCAGCGATACTTGCCATGGCCACATAAGAACGCGAAATCGATTGCAAGTCGTCGGGTCTAATATTGGTCTCCGGCACCGCCGTCTCCAGCTCGCTGAGTAGATCAAACATGTATATGAGCCTGCGTGCCTCGCCTTCTTGCACGCACAGCTTTTTATGCTCAGCAAGCCCCCGGTCAATTCTATTTTCAGCTGCTACCAATTCAGTGTGCTCGCGTTCAGTGCTGCTGGCAAACCGGTGAACGTCCTGCTGGATGCTTTTTAAGGATGACTCGCCCGAACCGACCGAGGCCACTGAACTGACAAAGTCGTCGAAGTTATCATTGACAGTTTTACTGAGTTCAGTGTGGAGACGCGTCTCCCAATGCTGCACGGCATCGTGCACATCCCGCAGAGTTCTGAAATCACTTATACTGGTAAGAAAGGTCTGTGTATCGAACTCTGCTTCGGAGAACATGGCTCTAGAGACCTCCAGGGGCTGTGGGAGCTCGTCTGTGGCCTCATAGTCGATCCGCCATTTGACCCCATCCATACCTTACCTCTCCACCGTGCTGGGTAATTAACCACCCCATCCATGTTTCCGCTGATGTACCTGCCATTGACCAATTGGCTAGCAAACAACTGTGTGAAAGCACCATTTCATATAAAAAATTAAATATATGTCTCAATCAAACAGTAACTTTCAATTGGCGCCCAGCTTCTGTTCCCATAAGAGATTCGTGTTTACGCTGACAAACCATGAGCGGTTCGTTTTCGTGGTCGCGGGCCGGCGACGCTAGCGGTGCTACCTCCACCGCGACGAACAGCAGTCAAAACGGCAAACAGGTCGATGTTGCAAAGCAAACCGTGCCGATCTACGACCAGCTTCAGAGGGTCACCGACGCGTGGAACCCGCAGTCGCCGCATTGCGCATTCCAGCACTACTTCTACAATCGCGTGCCTGCGGACCAGGCAGCGCAGTACGTGATGCCACCGGGGCAGGATCCTCAAAAATGGGAGAAGGCCATGCTGGCCCGCCCGGACCCGTCGTGTGTCCCCGTGCTGGCCGTTGGGTTCACTGACCTGGAAAAACGCACCAATCTACAGAACCAGCAAGTGAACGCCTACCGTGTGCGATTGCACGAAATCAACAACAAACTGGGAGAACTCAGCAACCGCCACGACCTGCACACTACCGTGAAACTGCTGGAGATGCGAGAACGGCACGCAAAGTTGGCTAGCCGTGCGTTGGCGCTGGCGGTGAAGATCCACGTCTTGGGCAACCGAGGGAAGCTTCTGACGCCCCAAGAGGAACTTTTCCAGCGGAAGGCCAAAGAGCTGATCCAGAAGGCCGATGACCCTGCGGTGTTCGGTAGCCTGAACGAGGCCTGGGCTCGTATCAAGGCCCTACAGCGCGACAAGACGGGCAGCGTCAATGGGAACAATTCCCAGGACAATAAGCAGCAGCCGCTGGACTGGGAGAAAGACCGCGAACAGTTAGAGAAGATTGTGCGCGTACTGACCGCTCAGCAACGGGGTATCACATTCCTGGCCAAGACTCTGGCCGATGATACCCAGAGCATAGACGAAGAGCTGGAACTCGTCCCCCGGAAACCCAAGCAAAAGGGTATTCCGGCCACGGCTGTCGCTCCGCAGGCGTTTGCCGCGGATGTACCACAGCGCACTCAACCACAACAGCAGCCGCAACAGCAGCAGCAGCAGCAACCACAACAGCAGCAGACACAGACCCTGGGATCGAGTTTATTCGGGCAAGCTGCCCAACCAGCGGCCCAGTCCACTTTAGGTCAGTCCACTTTGGGCCAGTCCACGTTGGGCCAACGTAGCACTTTTGGCCAGAAACCTCTGTTTGGTTCCACGAACACAACAGGGTCGTCTTCTCTATTCGGACAGCAGCAATCTCAACAGCAGCAGACCCAGCAGCCCAGCACCGGTGGCTTGTTTGGCAGTAAACCTTTGTTCGGCAATCAATCCTCTATCGGTCAAAGTAGTGGCCAAACCAGCGGCCAAACTGGTGGCCAACCGGGTGGCCAAAGTGGTGGCCTGTTTGGCAACACTCAGAAACCTGCGTTCGGCTCAACGTTTGGGTCCTCAACGAACCAACCTGCAAGCACCAGTGGCACTGGCAGCACCTTCGGCGGGTTCGGCCAAAACAAGCCTGCATTTGGCCAGTCCAGTCAACCCAGTCAGCCGGCGTTTGGTCAATCGACTTTCGGTACAAATAATCAGCAGCAGACTCCTGCGTTTGGCCAGCAGCCGCAGCAGTCCACTGGCCAGCAGCCTGCGTTTGGCCAAGCTCAGCCGTCGACACCTGCATTCGGACAGGCCCAGTCGACGCCTGCGTTCGGTCAACAGGCCCAGCAGCAGCCCGCCTTTGGCCAACAGAACCAGCAACCGGCGTTTGGCCAACAGAACCAGCAGCCCGCACAGAACACATTTGGATCCGGGTTTGGAGGCTCCTTCGGTAAACCATCGTTCGGCTTTGGTAAATAATGTAATTTAATCATGAAAAGTGTCAATTTAATATGTACAACTATGAATTGAATGAACCTGCGATCCGTTTAATGAGCCTAAGATGCACTGCATGAAGCTACGGTGCACTAGAGTTGTCCTCACCGTCAGCCGAACCACCTGCAGTACGGTTTTCCGACCTTTCGATTGACCTTTCGATCTCCTCTGGGTCGCGAGTCAGCCGGCGGAGGCTCACGCGGTCACGCAAATCGAACAGCTGCTGCTCTAAAGGGGACAGACTGCCGACCACTACTTCACCTTTCGCTACGGCCTCACACCTTTCCGGCTCGGCCTGGAAATCCTCCAACAGAACATGCAGTTGCTCTAAGCGTTCTTTGGTGACGGGACAGATGGCCTGGTCGTAGTGGATAATCTGGCCATGCTGCGCCACAGCGGACTGCAACCGCGTGTAAATGGCCATGGAGTCCTGCAAATTGGCCGGTCTCGGGCTCACTCTGAACTTCGCCAGCACAGTTCTGGCCAAAAGTAGTTTCAACGGGTTACTCATTTAGAAGCGGCCACGGACAAGTTCGATAGCGTGAGGGGCAAACCACAGAGCGGCGGCAATGCACAAGGACCTGTAGACGATGTTCTGGCTCTCCTGAGACTGCGCTTCAAGCTCCTCTTTGCTGGGGCGCGGAATACCTTCTCCTCCAAACATTCGGTGGTGAAAAGTTTGACCTACCCTACGGGCCTAGTACTGGCCTCCCAAGTACTAGCCTTCGGAGCACAAGCCCATACCTTCGACCACGCGGTAGTATAAGTCCCACACCACAGTAATGGCCCGTGCACGCAGGACCAAGCAAGATGTGACGGAGAACCCGCCCGCAGAGGCTGCAGAAGCTGACGCCGTCAATGATAGCGTGGACATCTCGCCCGAGGTCGAAGCACGAACTGAGACTGAGGACCAGCCCCCCCAAGGTGACGACGATGCCTCGAACGAGAAGCCTGAAGCCCCTGAGGCACCCGAGACGGTCGAGACGGTCGAAAATGACGAAACTGGAGCGGCTGATCCAGAAGCTGCTGGATCTGAGGAAGAAGTGGCTGACGACGACGAAGGGGCAGTTTATAAACTCAAAGCACACAAGGGCGCCGCTCGGACGAGCAGTCAGCCCCGGGAGCGTCGTCGCGATGCGGGACCCCGCACGCGTGCCAGCGCTGCGGCTGCCGCTGAGATGATCACCACCCACGATGAAGCACGGGAGTCTGCTCAGCAGCAAGAAGAGGAGGACAACCTGACGGATGAGCAAAGGGCTCGCCGCGAGCTTGAGGCTCGATTGGATGCCACTCTGGCACCGGCCTCGAGACGCACTAAGAAGCTTGCAGGCGATGATTTGGAGGCCCTGCAGGACGAGGCCATTGCCGAGCTGCGGGACGCCATGCGCAACGCAGCATTGAAGGATGCTGAGTGTAACAACGAGGGCAAGCCGGCCATCAACAAAGTGAGGCTGCTCCCCAAGGCAGTGGCGACCCTGCAGAAGGCCGCGCTGACCGACTCTATTCTGGACGGTAACCTGCTGGAGAGCGTCAGGATGTGGCTTGAGCCGTTGCCGGACGCATCGCTGCCGAGCTACGAGATCCAAAAGGCGATGTTCAGCGCGCTAGTGTCGTTGCCCATCAAGACGATCCACCTCAGAGAAAGCGGGCTGGGTCGCGTCGTGCTTTTCTACAACAAATCCAAACGGCCGCACTCGAGTATCAAGAGAATGGCGCAGAAGCTCATTGGCGACTGGACTAGGCCCATTATTGGCCGCAGCGATAACTACCGCGACAAGCGCGTCGTTACCGCCAGCTTCGACCCGCGCGAGCGACGGGGCGGGTTCGCCTCACCGAGCACAAAGTCTGCGTA
This sequence comes from Starmerella scarabaei, assembly GCA_030565305.1. NCBI lineage: Eukaryota > Fungi > Ascomycota > Dipodascomycetes > Dipodascales > Trichomonascaceae > Starmerella > Starmerella scarabaei. Next base: position 970,424 of record JAJMBJ010000003.1, on the reverse strand, counting down.
TGAGGCCTCAGCGGAACGTAAAGGCAGGGCTGCTATCCCCAGTGCTGCTGGAGTAAGTTACCAGGTCGCCCCGGTGAGTAACGTCGATGATGGAGACGCCTCGCAGGCCGCGAGGGATTCACAGCTGCGTCGCATGAAGTCCAAACTGCTGGCCAATAGAAGCAAGTCGCGGAAGACACAAGTAAGTGTCGAGGGTAAAGGATTGAACTAAAAAGATCAAGTATTTATATATACAATATTTATCTCACTACCAAGTTTTGGGCACTTGTTGGTGGTAACGCAGGCAGTTGAGTAGAGTACACACGTTATACGACTATCTGTACCTCAATCTTTCTATGAAAAGTCTAGGGCTTCGCTGATCCAAACCATCATCTCTAACTAACATTACCTTTTCTCGTCTGTTTTGGAAATTTAGTTACCGACGCTGTCGCTGGCCCCGGTGCATATTGGCTGAGTCAACTTGCGATCGGCGGTACAGCAGTGCAGGGGCAAGGTTATAGGGGAAGGGCAACTGATATCGGAAATATTCATGCTGGTGCTGATCTACTTCACTCTGGTCGCTAGTGCCATTGCCGAGTTTGTGGGTAATGCCAGCACGGTTATTTCTAAGGCTAATGTCTGGAGTGAGGCATTGTCCACATACTCGTCGCCAATGGGTTTGTTTGGTATGATCGGGGTTGAAATCAACTATCTCTCCCTGTATGATGCCCTATCCGATCTGGCTGATCAACCATGTAAGGATAAGGATGTTCACACGAACCAAATAAATGACTTGAGCGCCGCATTGGTTAATATGCTGAAGGAACTGACCGCCAAGGCGGATGATTTCACCGAAGTAGGGTCGTTTACAATGGTGCAGAACGATCTTGATGTCCTCAATAACCCGCTGATATCTGTGGTGCAAAACGTATTGACAGCAGTTGCAATGGATTGTTCAAAGATCACACCGATCACAAACGGTCTTAAGCGGCTGCGAGTACACCTGGCCGTGGCCAATTCCGTATATTCCAACACAGCGACCCCGTTCCCGTATATACCGGGATACTGCGTGCTTCAGGAGCAGAATTAAACTAATCTGGAAGTAGCAAAACCCATTTTGGCTTATGTTAGTGCTTTTTGATTATATATAAGTAAGCTGTATGAGCTTGTGCTTAGTTCCGGGGCTTCTCCTTCTTCTCCTTGTAGAGAGCGAGCAAGGAAACACCAGAGACCTTGACGACCTTGAAACGGACACCGGGGAAATCACCCTTGGCCTTACCCTTACGACCGAAGCCAGCAAGAAGGACCTCATCGTTAGTGTCGACAAAGTTCAAGCAACCATCGTTAGGAACGAAGGCGGTGACACGCTTGCCGTTGCGGATGAGCTGGACACGGACACACTTACGGAGGGCAGAGTTGGGCTGCTTGGCCTCAACACCGATCTTCTCCAACACAATGCCCTTGGCGTGGGAGGCACCACCGAAGGGAGAGTGCTTGTACGAAGTACCGAGAGTACGCTTCTTGTACTGCTCGTCAGCCCAACGGTTCTCACGGCGGTTGTTGCGCAACTTTCTGGCGGCCTGAAGTCCACGAGGCTTTCCTTTACCCATTGTGTAGTTGTGAAAAAAAAGAGGTGTGGTTTGAGAGAAAAGTCAGGGTCAGCACGCTTGGGAATTTGAATATGTCAGCCAGGGCACTAAAGGCTGGGAGGAGTTGGGACACTCACCGCCTCAGCGTTCAATGGCTGTGGACCTTGATACGGCTAAGCCCAATGAGCTATGTTTTTAGGCGTGGAGAGCCTTGTGGATGACGTAATAACACAAAAGCCCTAGTTTATGCTCTGATCGATTCCACTCAACCCCCGTTCCTCACTCCCAACGAGAGGCTTCGCGTTCCCCACGCCTTAAGGCGGAGAGGTGTGTGCTCAGGATAATTGAAGTGCCATTTCTAATCTGTACGTGCGCCTTACCCCCATAACCTGCCTAACCCCGGCTCTGCTCCGTTTTAGGTATGGATAAGAATCCGCACCTGTTCGCGACTGATTGGTATGAGGATATCACCGATGTGCTACGAAAATCAGCTTCCGAAATGGAGCAGGGCGACATTGCTGTTGCGCCAGGTATGAAGCTCTATGACGCGCTTCCTGCCTTCCAAATAGGATCCGAGAAGGTTGACACGGGAGCCCCTCAACGATTTCGATTACTTGAAGATGAAATTACAGCTGCACAGAAAACCTGGCCTATTTTTAGAGACGAGGACAAGTGTCTCGCGTTTTTGGATGCCGTTGCCGGATCGGAAATGGCCTGGCAAGCCGGTTACTCAATGACCCAGTCAATACTCTCCTGTTTGTTAATCGAATCAGAGCTTGCCCAAGTCGTCAAAAACTATGTTGAAGTTGGATCAGAGCTCAGAAAAATTGAAATTGGAACTGGTGAGACCCCGTTGGAAGGCGTAGTGAAGCTATACATTTGGTCTGTAATCCTCTCGGTGGGGATTAGCGCACACATTGCCAACACGAGTTCTATAATTTACCCTGAGGAGGACTTACATATTGCTCGGCAGTGGCAGTTCCATGTTGATCAAATCGGGGGTGCCGCTCTGATATTGGAGAAGTTGGAACAATTCCAGAAGGCCGCAGCTCAGGCTGGGTTCCATGGTGTCTCCCAGAGACTGCAAATGAGAATAACCTGGCTCACGGTACTGAGGCAACGCATCACAAAGAAACTGGTTCATTTGGAGACTTTGGAAAAACATATTGAGGCGGTTTTCGTAGATGAGAATAGTCAAGCCATGCTGCAGGCAAAGCCTTGGTTTACTGATGGCAACGAGTCGCGACTCGAAATGGAGTGCTTGATCTTGGAACTCGTTTGGTTCGATGCCGTGGCCACTCGTGAACAATGGCTCGCAATTACCAGGGGCATCATTGGCTGCAGTAGTGTTTATGCAGTTCAGCGTTCGGTGGATTTGCTGGGATTCTTCTTACAATTTAGTACCAGGCAAGAACCCGCAGTGGTCAGAGCCATGCTAAAGCAGCTAATCCAACCTGGACAGGTCTTGGGACAGTCTGCGAAACATTGGGCTGCAGAGGATATCCGGGAAACTGCCCCACCATTCACACTTGATACAAAGAACAAGCTTGTCGATCAGTTTCTCAGTAGAGCCTCACCTTGCTACACAGATCTCTTAACCATTTTCTGTCAAAACCGGTGCCGATTGCGTGAAGGCCTCGGCATAATGATAATCTCTTTTGATTCGCTCCAGGTGGCTGCTGAACAAGTTGATCAATCTGTGGCACCTTACCTGGCGACCTGGGTGTACTTCCGCAAGCTGCAGGTCATGCTTTGGGTTGTACTTTTGGGATTCGAGACCGATGTCATCTCCTACCGCGAGGCTGGGTATGCCAATTGGTTCGGTTTCAGATTATCGCAGTTCCTTTTGCAGCATTTGGGACGTATGCGCGCTAATTTTGAGGCACATGGTCAGGATGCGCGAACCTCGCCAGGCCACGGTTTCTTGGTTGCTCTCGAGATGGAGTCCCAGCTCCTTTCACAACTTTTGTCAGCTGAGTATATGCTGTATATCGCGCTTCATAAGGGTGTTCAGCCCCCGAAACCAATTGCCACCACTGGTCCTAGTGAGCAAATGCTTTATGGACTGCGATTCCAGATGTTTGAGTCAGTTGGTGTTCCCGAAATCCCCAAACTGGTTGACTACCAGGCAGAGTATGAAGCATTGGACGTGGATACCGCTTTGAAGGGATCCGCCAGCGCTGCACAGTCTGTACGCAACTTATTGGGAACCCTCGCGCCGCTGGCCGGTGACAATCCCGAATTTCCGAAATTAAAACGATCAGCATTGGGACTCTCGGTGGCTGTAAGCTCGGCAATCAAGGGGTACAAACCGAGTGGACTCGATTACAATGGGTATCACCCGTACTTTCCGGTGCCTATAATGCGTAAAGACTAATGCTACTTTGCTCAGCTCTTATATGTTGTGTATTAAAATGGATCCTCATATGGATCCTCTTCGTCATAATCATCGTCCTTCTCATACTGGTATACAATTGCACCTCCGCCATCAGGTCCTCGTTGGGCCTCAAAGAACGGAAGTTCCACGTTTTCGCGATCTTTCTTTTGCTTTTCATTCAACGACAAGTTGAACGTAGTAAGGTTCTCGGGTATGCTTTCCTCTTGAGCTCTTATGGGATTTACAAATGTTGTCGAATGCTCCTCAGTGTTCAGAACGAACGTTCCTTTAAATGAACGGCCCGATTTTCTACGGTGCTCAATATCCACGTGGAACGTAGGCTGGTTGAACAAACCCCTGCTGAAATCAAATGCACCCAGTTTAGGATTATCGGCTAGCCTCTGTTGGGCATCAATGCTGGGGATCACTTTGATAATGCTAGTGGCCATGTACTCTAATAAAGCCAGCCGCTCGGGATCATAGTCTGTATGTGTGTTACTGTTTTGAAGCTCCTTGTCAGTATGGAACACTCCAATTAGCGGAATCCCGGGTTTTATCTTCGATTGAATAGTATTGGCGACGGTTTGCACACTGTTTAAATCTTTCAACAGCGTGAACTCACGTTTACCTCCACTGCGCTCCTCAATTTCTCGTATCAGAGCATCAGCTGTTTGTTGAAGGCTATCACATACAAGAATAAATGGTGAATAGTCCTTCAGACTCAATATTCGATCCAAAATTTGAGCCTTCTGCTCCAACGACATTAGCGGCTGTGAATACTTTCAGGGCACGGAAGATGTAGGCAGGGCAGCACTGCCAGTTCTTATGCTCCCAACTTGGCACACACCCTCAGGACCATATTGTGGCGCATGCACAGTAATTGATACTTACGGATCGGTGCATGGGTGTTCAAGGCCTATGGAAAATCCTGGAGCCCAGTGCCGAGCCCGTCCAGCTTGAAAATCTGAGAGGCAAAGTCTTGGCAATTGATGCATCTATTTGGATTTATCATTTTTTGAAAGCAATGCGTGACCCCAAGGGCACCGTGCTGGTTGCTGCTCATATCATTGGCTTCTTAAGAAGGATATGCAAATTACTTTTTTATGAAATCAAACCTGTATTCGTTTTTGATGGATCACCACCAATTTTGAAAAAGGAAACCACCAGTAAACGCAATGAGCGAAGAGTTGGCCGCGAACAGTCTGCCCGCGCGGCCGCCAACAAGCTACTCACCATTCAGTTGCAACGGGCCAATGCTCGACGTGACTCTCCTGAGACACAGTCTGAAGTCGAAATCGTTGGTTCAGTCCCCGCTAATGCCGTTTACATGGACCAATTGGAGACCAGTGAGGCTGAATCGGCGAGGCGCGCTAGTTCTTCTAGTCGAGACAGTACCCCGAACAAACCATTTGTAAAAACAGACCAATATCATTTGCCCGAAATGGGTGCCATTGCTCCTATTCGCGCTGATGACCAGCGGATGCTGACCCAGGACGAACTGGATGAGTATGCTAAGCAGTTCACTAGTCAGGCCCGAGGTGGATTCATCGACACTTCGTTGGTAGATTTCCACTCTAGAGACTTTCAGTCCTTGCCAATAGAGACCCAGTATCAATTGCTGAACATGGCGCGAATGAAGTCACGATTACGTATGGGGTACACAGCTGATGAGCTCAATGGAATGTTCCCCAACGAGATGGAATTCTCAAAATTCCAGATCAATCGTGTAGCTCAACGCAATTTCTTTACGCAAAAGCTAATGGACATCGCCGGCTTTGAACAAGACTTGACGCGACGTGTAGCCGGTGAGAAGAACAAGGAGTACTACTTGAAGAAAACAGATCACGGGTGGACTTTGAGTTTGGAAAATCGCCACGCGAGTCCTCCTGTCAAGGAAGGGAGTCGCCAAGATGCAGTAATCAAGCAGGAAGAGCAAGAGCATAAAGACGAGGATGATGAAGACGAGTTTGAAGAAGTCGACTTAGATCCTGAAGATGAGAAGTCACCGGCGGAGCATCCGGAACACATAGATTTGACAACTGAAGACAGCGCTAAGTTAGATGAGTTGTTTGGGTATGAGGCTGAGATCAGTCGAGGTAGTCTCTACGAAAGGCTAGTCGACAAAATCCACGAAGAGGAGGCCGAAGAAGTAAAGACCAAATCAAAGAGCAAGCCGTTTCGATCTATGTTGTTCGCTAGTTCTAAACAAGACAAAAGCTCAGCAGCAACAGAGAGCGAAAAGGAGAAGCAACCTGCCCCAGAACCGGTGCCTTGGTTCGACCAGCTGGGAAACTCTAGTTTTGAGGCAATGAAGCTAGCTGAACGGGCAGGCGACCCAAATTTTGTGGATGCCGACCTAGTTTCCGATGATGATTTTGACGAGATCGATGTAGAGCCGCAACATGAATCTCAACATGATAATGACCCTGGAGAAGCCGTGACTGCGAGCATTCTCGAAGAGCCACTAGAAATGAGTAGCAATCAGCCTGCTGTCCAGCCAGTGGAACCTGTCACCGAAGTTGGTGATGCTAAGCATGGCGAAGAGGCGCCTGTGGCTGGTCCAGAGCCTGAAAAGACTAAGAGTATAGGGGACCCTGCTGAAATAACTGAGAGTGTGTACAATCAGAACCTCCAGGTAACAGCAAAAGCTCCTGAAGATGTAATCGATCTTTCAGAGTCTGGGGATGCCATCGTTGAAGTCCACGAGCCTGAGCCCGAAGCAGCAAAAGATCTATCTACGCAAAGTGAAGCTGCCAGAACTGCTAATAATGCGGGTGATCATACCAATACAGGGCCACATCCGCAAGAAAATATACCCGAAGTGCCTATTTCATTAACGCCAGAGGGTGCTCAGCGGGCAGAGGAAGAAGCACGTGAGGCCGCTGAGGAAGAAGAGGAGATCGCCGGCATGCTGGTGGCTGAAGCAGAGGAGAACGAGAGGTTTGCTCGAACCCTTGCAGAAAGTACAAACAGGCAGTGGACTGCACAGGATGAGCTTGACTATGAACGCCACATCACGACCTTGAAGGAACAGTTTGCAAAAAGCTCTCGTGATGCTGATAACATCACCACTGAAATGATTCAAGAGTGCCAGGAGCTGTTACAGCTCTTCGGCATACCTTACATTACAGCCCCAGCGGAAGCTGAAGCTCAATGCGCTACTCTTCGACAACTCAAGCTGGTGGATGGCATTGTTACTGATGACGGTGATACGTTTTTGTTTGACGATGACACCATGGTATACAGAAATATGTTCAGTCAATCACGGTTTGTGGAATTTTATTCAACAAAGCACATATCCAAACATTTGGGCCTCCATCGCGAACAACTAGTCGATCTTGCGTTTTTGTTGGGCTCTGATTACACAGATGGCATCCTCGGCATCGGCCCCATCACGGGCGTAGAGATTCTTGCTGAATTCGGAAATTTGAAATTGTTCAGGGAATGGTGGAATGAGGCTCAACGGTTCCCAGATGAAGCTGATACGACAACTCCATTACGCAGAAGGCTACTGAAACAGTTCGGAAGTAAATTGTTCCTGGCGGAAGACTTCCCGAGCCCCACTGTTGTGCATGCGTATATGCATCCTACCGTAGATAAGGACGCGACCAAATTTAGTTGGGGCGCACCCGACATTGAGGGCATTCGGAAGTATATGTTAACTACTGCTGGGTGGAAATCAGACACGACTGATGCGGTCGTGCTTCCCGTTGTTCAGGAGGCCAAACGACGCGAGCTACTTCGAATTACTGCCAAGAACATCGACCAGTCCAGAATAAATGATTATTATACATCTGTGGTACAAAACCCGCTCACGGGAAGCAAACGGGCCGCTAAGGCTGCTCAAAATATGCGGAAACGCACTAAGAAGTAGTATATTTAGATATTGGAGACTTAGGATCCGATTGCCCACTTTTTTTTTAATTGTCCGTCATTGGTGATTGTTTTGTCTTCGAATATAAATCATTGCTTACATCGTCTCAATTATTTTAATGTACTACTGCCCATTAGGTACTTTCGTCTTCCTCTGTCACGCTAGATCGAACAGTGCATGGGCGTATGTGTATTAGGTTCCTTCCGCATATACAAAAAGCATAGAGACATCTAAAGGGCGTTCACGGAGCATTTACCGAAGTGTGACGGCTCCATGCCCTTAACCAGATCTTACAGCCATTATCATAACTTTCATTGCTGCTGGGTTGGCTGATAAAACTAGTTTATCCGGAAAACAGAAGTGGGAAACGATAAATTAAACATCGATTCTCTGGATTGGCTATTGGAACCTGTCGACAAGTATTCGATTCGTATCACAATCCCAACTTCAGCTCACCGAGGTATTGTATGACAGTTCAGCGTATCAGTCCTGAGACTCTTAGGGGATGGCTGAGCAGCGATAACCCACCGTGCGTAATTGATGTACGAGATGAGGATCATATTGGTGGACATGTTCGGGGCTCAATTCATGCTCCTTCCACTACCTTCATAAACAATATTCCTAAATTGAGGGAGAAAGTTGGCGATACCGATAGGTTGGTGTTCTACTGCCAGTATTCACAACAGAGGGGGCCATCGTGCGCTATGCACTACCACATGGGTCAACGCCCTCCCAGTCCATCATCAAATCGCCAACAGGTATATGTACTGGACGGCGGATTCAGCAATTGGGCCACAACATTCATGGGTTCAGAAGGTTACACCGAAGGCCTTATTCCTGACTTATATTCGTGAGCCGAGACTATCACAGGCGGAACGCTGGACTGAATGAGCGTGTACATACACAAAATAATAGAAAATGTAAATAGCGTATATGCAAATGATACACGATAAATTAAAGGTTCGAATGCAATCAGTTAGAAGAGACTCGTCGCCTCTTGGGCGAACGAGGGTCCGGCCCATCTCTTGTCGGCGTCTTCTGCTCTTTGGCGATGCGTGGTGAATTGACCGGCGACGCCTCAGGAGAGGCCTCAGGAGAGGCCTCAGGAGACTCTTCAGCGCTGTCGCTGGGAGAGTAATCCGGCGAATCGTGCGGTGATCCATTGCGGGATTCAATTTGTCTAGTCATCCAGTCTCGTGCTCTGCCCAGCACCGAATTGCGCGGCGCACGAATGGCATAAGAAAGCAGCTCGGCGTAAATATCACGAGTGGTAGTTTCAACGTTGTGACGCCAGGACTCGCGGAACGCATTCACGTGGCGCTTGATATCTAACTCGTTCTTCTTGATCCAAGAGACGTTAAGGTCCTTGCGAGAGACACCACGCTTGAAGTTGCGCATCAGATACAAGTCGTAATCCTTCACGATACGGGTGATGATATCCGAAGTGGAGATGCCTTCCGTACGTTGCGTGGCCAAAAACTGGCCCCTCTCTTTGACGAACTTGTACACGTCATCCTGACCATTCGGCCCCGCATAAGGGAGGTCGTCATGGGCGACGTAGTCGATGTCGTGCTTTTCTAAGAATTCCGCATTGACTTCCCACGGGGCGTCAGGGATCACCTCATCGACCCAACGGCAGTGCCGCAGACTCTCATAACGCTGCTCGTCGCTGAGCACAGTCAGACCCTTGATTTTGTGCACTAATTTGTCGTTGGGTACACCAACAATCATTGTGACATTTGGGAGCGATTTCTTGGCCTGTTCGAGCTGTTTCATGTGGCCCAAATGGAAGAGATCGAACACACCATCGGCGTAGATTCGGACAGGCCTGTCCTTTGGCGGCAGCTTGAAATCGTAGCCTCGGGGACGGAACTTGCGATACTGCTCGGGCAGTTTTGCATCCCGAGCACGTTCAGCCTCCTCAAAGGCCCGTTTGTCCTCCTCGGAGATTGCGTCACCGGTAACAGAGCTGGCATCAGTCACGTCGGTCTTATTCGACTCCGCCGTGCCGTTGGAGCTCGAGGTGCCCGCCGTGTTCGTTCCGGAGCTGAGCTCGTTCCAGATCCCTTCGTTTTGGGGATTATCGGCGATCTCTTCCTCATAGGGATCAAGCGTGATCAAGGACTTCAGGACCCGTTTAGCTGCATCAGCCTTTAGATTATCCTTTTTGGCGTTGCTTGACCTGCGCCGCTTCGTAGGAGTGACAGTTCCGCGAGACATTTAGAGATTTCGGGAGCTGGACGTGTGTATTAGAGCAAACCAAATAATGAGAAAGCGTGAGGACTTCAAAGACTTAAAATCCGGCTGATCACAGATGTGTTATTCTGGAAATGAACAGGCGGCCAGGACCAATTCTAAACAGGTAATAATTGATAGCTGGTGCTACCGGGTCGTCGTCACCTTAGTGCCTGGGAATGGGTTGCCTATAGGAGGGGCCTACTGTGTGTGAGGTCCGCGATGGAGGGGCGAGGGGTCGTGGGCAGGATGGGTTAAGCTGAACCACACTAAGCTGAGGCACAGCTGGGACTGATGCAATGAGGGCAGGGAGCAGTCCTAGTTCATGGTCACATGCAGGAAAACCTAACGAAACCAGACATGCCCTAACATGTCGCACAAGAACGAATAACGAGATCGCGATACGTAGCCGACACCTCACAGCGACAAGCAAATTTTTGTTGACGTATATGGAACGAATACACGCTACCTAACAGTTCATAGTATCTTTGAAATAAATGGGGCAATGGGACATTGTGGAGATAGGAACAGTTACATATTCCAGAGCTTATACAGAGGAAGGACATCACCTAATGACGTAAATGCAGGCTCATACCATAGCACTGTACATCAATTGTAGCTCGTGGGACCAACTGGTGCCACCGGTCAGGTGGGACGAACTCATGTCACCGGTCAGGTGGGATACACACCCTTCCCTAGAAGCCCGTGCCGGCACCCACGACTCCGACGACCACCATAAGGGCGTGTGAAACACGTACCGGCCGCCGTACATTAACTGTGTCTGCAATACGATGTCGGCGCCGTTCACCGAGGTGATCTACCAGCCGAAAAAGATCCCTTTATTGTAAGTTTTAGGGACTTTAATTCAGTCTTAGACAGATAGGTGTTAATCACAACAAAATAAATTGAACACTGGCCGATAAGCTGCGGCCAATGATTTATCCGGCACACCTCGTAGGTCTCGTTGGCTTTAGGGTTCGGCGCACCCTACATGAGCACAACCCTTGCTGCCTTGCTTAACGGCGCAATCCTCAGTGCCGGCGGGAGCCGTGAGTTGATCTGTAGATATATATAACGCCCACCCGACCCGTTGACATACTCTTTGTTAACAAATCCTTCGTTTGAGTGCATTATCAAAACGTTCAAACTAAGAGTCTATTAAACAATTGATCTACTACAATGACTTCTTCTGATCCCCAGGATTTGCCCGCTGAGATCCCTCTCGGTCACTACCTTTTTGCTCGTTTCAAATCGGCTGGCATTGACCACATTTTTGGTGTGCCCGGTGATTTCAACTTGAAGTTGCTCGACTACGTGTACACCGTGCCTAATCTCGAGTGGGTTGGCAACTGCAACGAGCTTAACAGTGCTTACGCCGCCGATGGCTACGCTCGTGCCGCGAATGTTCCGGGTGTTATTGTCACGACCTATGGTGTTGGTGAACTCAGTGCCTTGAATGGTATTTCTGGTGCTAGCGCTGAGAATGTGCCTGTGATCCATGTTGTGGGTCAGTCCCCCCGTTTCAGCCAGGATGAGCATGTGTTGATGCACCACTCACCCGCCCCTCACGGGTTGAAGCCGAACGACCACAGTGCCTACGAGAAGGCCAGTCTTCCCTTGTGCTGCATTACGGAGAAGTTGTGGGACCCCAAGAATGCCCCTGACCAGATCGATGCTGTTTTGACCAAGGTCATGGAGCTGAAGGAGCCTGGTACTCTCTTCATTCCTTCTGATACTTTCGGATTGCCCGTTAGCTCTGCCAACTTGAAGAAGAAGATCGAACCCGTTATCACTGTGCACCCTGACACCGACACGGTCGTCGATGCTGTCCTCAAGGCTTTCTCGAAGGCCAAGCGCCCCGTCATTCTCAATGACGCCTTTGCTGTCCGTTTCAACCTGAAGGATCTTACCGAGAAGATTATGGACAAGACCGGTGCTTGGGGTTACGTTACCTACTTGGGCCGATCGTCTATTGATGAGACTCACAAGCACTTCGGTGGGTTGTATAATGGTCAGGTGTCCTTCGAGGGTATTACCGCCGCTGTGGAAAAGGATAGTGACTTCGTGTTGAACATTGGTGCTCACATCTCAGATTTCAACACCGGCGGTATGACCCGTGAGATCCCCGACGATAAGGTCATCATCGTCCACGCCTTCTACGCCCGTGTATTCGGAAAGGACTACGAGGGTGTCCACTTTCAGCATGTATTAGAGCGAGTCCTCGAGCGCCTGCCTAACCAACCTCCGTCGTTCGTCGATCAGAGTGCCCCGGACATCAAGTTCCCCAATGCCCCCAAATTCGAGGGTCAGATCACTCAGCTCGCTTTGCCGCATGTCATTACTAAGGTCCTGCAGGGGGGTGATACTTTGGTCGCTGAAACTGGTACTTATCAGTACGGTAGCCGTGCTACTAAGCTGCCCAAGGGTGCTGACTTCTATGCTCAGTACTACTACTCTTCGATTGGGTATGCTCTCCCGTCTGCTTTCGGTTACGCTCTCGGCAAGAGGCTTATTAGCAACCCGAACAAACGTGTTCACCTCGTTGAGGGTGATGGCTCGGCTATGATGACCATCCAGGAGATGGCCAGCATGGTCCGTTGGAAGTTGCCCATCACCATCTTCCTCATCAACAACTCTGGATACTCTATTGAGAGGTGCATCTGGGGCCCCCATCAGGGCTACAACGACATCCCTCCTAACTGGAAGTGGACTCAGCTCTTCGAGACCTTTGGAGCTCAGAAGGGTGAGACGGAGTCTTACAAGGTTGACACGCTCGAAGACTTCGCCAAGCTGGTAGAGACCCCTAGCTTCCGCGACTCGGAGAAGCCACAGCTCGTCGAAGTCATTATGGACAAGTACGACTACCCCATCACACTTCGTGAGGCGTGCGTCACTTCAGCCTCTTGGCAGGCCTACAAGACCACTGAGTGGGAGCGGGAGAACCGGACGCAATAAAAACAGGGTTAAAATACATGTATGGTTTCATAGATTGATGGAATTAACTCCTTAATATTCTTTATTTGATATATATATGTGTCCGCATTCCTGTATGTGACTACATGTTCATGATTTCACGAGGATCGAAGTCGGGAGGTGCTTGGCGAATACTGACAACGCCGTTCGCACCTATTGACGCACCAGCGCATGAACTACGGAGATCAGTGAACAGGTGTTGCATCTCCTGAACTTGATCCTGTGCAACGCCTTTCCAGTCTAGGGGAACCCACACACAGGGTCGTGGAACCCATCGATCTGGATGTTCAAAAAGATAAGAGGCAATGTGCTCTTGCTGGCCAATAGTGAGATTACTAAAATCAAGGGCCATGGCATCAAACAAACCGTCCCATGATCCGTCGAATGGTGGAGATGTGGGTGTTGCGCCCATGCCTGGGGAAGAGCTCGGTTGTGGTACTCCATCACGCGGACTGCACATATTGTTCTCAGTTAAGGTCACTACACTAAAGGGGGAGCTTGGTGTGGCAGGAGTCCTGGGTTGACTTGTTTGAGGCCTTTGAAGGGACGAAGACGGCAGGGGGCTCATTGAAAAAGGGCTAGAAGGAGCATTGAAGACATCATTGGGACGTCTTCCAGCATTTCGGAGTGAAGTTATCCAAGGCGTCTGACTTAGATGAGACCCCGAGCTTTCAGATGTCCTCAAAACATTGGGGGTAGAATCAAGGCCCTCTTCTAGCGACCTCGATTTATCTTGACGAACCGGAATTCTCGTCCTCATGTCGTTGAAATCATTGTATAAGCGACGATGGCCAAAGATGGTGGTCAGTAGGATCACTCCTGCGATCACAGCGAGACCGACTTGACCGGCGACAAGAAATCTCCCCAACAATGAGATCTGTTGACAGTAAATACCAGCGAAAAGTTGAAATATTGCCCTCGGGTAATAATCACCCTCAGCAACACATCGAGGTGCGTAGCAATAGACAATTCGGTATTTGAATGCCATATATAAGGCGCTCAAACCAATGATGGCCGACAATAGAATGACTGGGCTAATTAACGCATAGGCCAGAGCAATTGATGTGACGTTGGTGACCAGCGGGAACACCGAGCCCCAATAGATGGTTGACGATCGATATTTGTTGCGGAACTTATCACGGGGAGTCCGCGCAAGAAGATGATACCAGAGTGTGAGAATTAGCTGTAATGACTGCATGAGCGTGTTCCCTGCAGTAGTAAGACTGCTCGCAATGAGGTAGGAGATGAAGAAGTTCGTAGCTTTGGGAAGGCTGTCCGCGAGGGTCATGGCGCCGGCACTTGCATTCACTAAAGTGGTGAGAAAGAGCGCTGGTAAACCAGTTGAAATTGTGACGATCAGGAACAGCTGGAAAAACATGAATAAAAACAGATATTTCTGCACATCCATTTCAACTAAGGTATTCGTGGGGAAACCTTTACTTTTGGACAGAACCCGAAAGCTATAAGGAATCATAGAAGTGAGACCTGACACCATAATTGGGCAGAGAACGCTTGACATCAATCGAGCAAGTCGCGGTGAGTTTGCAAACCAGTGTATCCGTGGCAAGAGTTTTTCCAAAGTATCTACCTGTGTGGCAATTGTGAGCAGTGCGATGGGGATCGCCCAACCGAAGATGAACGCATAATTGAGGACACTGAATAGGAATGTATGTAAGCGTCTTTTCCAAGAGCTCATATTAACATTCGACCAAACGATGTCGGCTGGGTACACTTTGTCAAATACTTGTACGTTGTTCCCTAATGTAGCAGAAGGATCCAAAGATCTAGCGGCCACAAATGCAGTTAAACTGTTGCGGAATTGCACAAAACAGGAGTCCGAAGTGCAATCAGAAAAGTCCTGGTTTTGCATGATGTAGATCTCCGCATTCAGACGACACAATTCTCCCTTAAGCCTTGCGATTTTCTCACCCATATTGCCATTCATTCTATCGAGGTCATCCTGAGCGAGATATCTGCGCCACAGATTTCCCATTATTGTAGAATCCTTGTTATCATGGAGGACCTCAGGTGCACCTTCAACTCCGATGCTTCGCTCGATGAGCCAGAGCTCAGCCCGCTCGAGCTTCTCAAGCACAACTTTACGCCGTTTGATGGCCCTGTGCAGTTCAGGATAGCTGCGATTGAACCAAATTCTCTGTACATTCCTTTTATCGCTGACAGATGTAGGTATTTGTTCGAAAAATTGCCTCAGAGCGGCTTCATTGCATGCTTCAGACCGCAGACCTTTAATCAAAACTGTGGAACTCGACTCACACAAGTCGCTGCGACTTACGATGTACGCGGCCTTGAACCTAAAGTACCCCATCAGCTCAACATGAAAAAGATATAGACAGAATGCCGTACATACGGCGCACAATGTCAAGTGGGCAACATGACGAGTTAGCTGGAAATCATCTAAATGCGTGATGGAAAGCTTATCAAGACCGGTCACATCTTCGCGGGTTCCAGTCAAATGGATGGGAAGCAGGATGCAAAGAAGCGGTGCGCTTAGTGCTGCACAAATAATGATAACGAATCGATTGTAGCGCAAGTAAAAGTATGCGTCCAGGCCTACTTCATTGAGAACATCCCTATTTGAGATATTGAAAGTCGAAGGCAGCCATGATAGCAGGCCTGGAGAATTCTTAGGAGACCATATACCACGAGCAGGGATAAACATGCGAGGCTCGTAGACTGATCTCAACCTTTTCCTTAAGACGCAAAATACTGACAGGTAAATCAGACAGAGACCAAAGGATACGCCAATCGAGAGGAGAACACCTTCAAATGATATTCCGCGGGATTTTGAAGATAATGCATTGCCATTGATAACCAAATCAACAAAATCCTCATTGACAGCCATTTTTGTTACGAGCCTATAGCGAAGTAAACTTAGAAAGTAACACCAAAGTGCACCTAAAGGAATACTTGTGATTTTCTTGATTATTTAGACTACTACCTCTGAGCCCGTCGGTCCAACAGGCCGAGCTCATGAGCTTGTCCGAACTACCGCATTGGGTAAGCTGGGCATGGGTGTCCCACTCTCGGCGTAAGGCCTAACCCACAGCACTCATGTTTCCGAACTCTAATCACTCACATCGTTATACTATGAAGCCCAACCTTCTACTATTTATACGTTCTAGCCAGTTTATCATTCATAAACATGGTTTTGTTCGGTCTAGCTACCATTCTCAATATCGCCGCCGCCCAAACGTACACTCAATGCAACCCTCTGCACCAGAAGTGTGCACCCATCCCTGCTTTAGGAAGCTCAATTTCTTTTGATTTTGCATCTAATGGTCCTAATGCGGCTTTGAAGCGTACTGGTAATCCCACCATCGCTTACGACCCCAACCAAGGTGCGCTGTTCAATATTCTTAACAGCGGCCACAATCCAACCTTGCAATCAAAGTTTTATATCATGTTTGGCAAAGTTACTGTACGCGCCAAAGCGGCTGCCGGTGCCGGAATCGTTTCGAGCATTGTCCTTCAAAGTGACGATTTAGACGAGATTGACATCGAGTTTGTTGGCAACGATCCTAGTCGTGTGCAAACCAACTACTTTGGTAAGGGAGACACTTCAACTTACGATCGCGGGCAGTACCATCATGTACCCACGGGAAGTGTTACCGGCGAGTACCATGACTATACGGTCGAATGGACCAGTGACGCCGTCAAATGGCTGGTGGACGACCAGGTTATCCGAGTTCTCAATGCCGCTGACCGTCCAGACATGTACCCTCAAACCCCTATGAATGTTCGCCTCGGTTCATGGGCTGCTGGAGACAACACCAATCCGCAAGGCACTGTCGACTGGGCGGGGGGCCTGATTGACTATGCTCAAGCGCCGTTCACGTACTCGATTCTCTCCATGTCCTTCGAAGACTATTCCACGGGCACTAACTACGAGTATGCTGACCACAGTGGTACTTGGCAGTCCATTAAGTCACATGGTGGAGCCATTGGCGCTCAGGGAGTCCCCTCTCGGGGCTGGTTTAAAGAGTTCGTCAAGCTCGCTCGCCCTCTATAGTACATAAAACTAACATTATGTTTGCGCAATCTGTTTGCACGATCTGTTTGCACAACCTGTTGATTAAAATGGCGTGTATTTCGCGCGCCATGCTTTGTATTTGGTCTATATTTACTTACGCGTGCGTACGCGAGCTACGCATTGCCGGTTACATCACGTGATCTCCTCTTCTGGTATCACATGACTGTTGGGAAACGCCAATGAGGACTAAGCGAAAATGGGCAGTACCCAATTCACCTCTCTCACCGTTCCAAAGCCCGACCTTGCGACGTTCGAAGATAGTATATCAGGATGTCTTTCGCCTCGAGCTTGTATAACACCATCTTCCGCCGCAACTCGGTCTTCGTCGGCACCATCTTCATCACCGCATTCTTCGCTGACATCGGCTTCAACAAGGCCGTCGATAACTACTTCGCCTACGTCAACCGCGGCAAGTTGTGGCAGGATATCCGTGGCCGTTACATCAAAGAGGGCGATGACGACGATGACGGAGACGATGACGAGTAAATGCTGAACCGATCACAACGCCTTATCACCTTCCAGAGCTTCGATCTGCCGAGGATTCCCGCAAACCCAGTCATTGCACTAAGTTCATTAGTGGATCGAGCTTCGTGACGAAAAATAATGAAGACACTGAGCACTCGGACTACGATTCCGTCGCAGATTTGCGCGAATTGCCCGTTTACTTCCGTAGTTAGTGTAGACCCTATCGACTCATTATATTTATGAAAACAAGAGTGGTTACTGACTGCTCGGCCACTTCTGCAATTATGCCAAGATTAAGTCCCCGATCCGTACTGAGGCCGATCTGGTACTGAGGTGAGTGGTGGGCGAACTGGTGTGGTTGTGCCGCCCGTACCCTTAGGACCACCTGAATCACTTTAACGCGTCCGGTCCACCAGCCTCAACTGAACGCGTGTAAAACACTCAATTGCACATGAGCTTCACATCAGGATACAAGTGCAGCCTCTGTGACTACGTTAGCCCCCGTTCGTTCAACATCAGGCGCCACATGGAGCGTAATCACAGCCAAGTGGTGGCTCAGGGAGATCAAGGCAACGGAAACAACGCACCGTTCACCCCCAAAGCGGATCCCCAGCAGGTTCAGTTCCTCGATGCTGCGGATAGTGTACCTGAATTGGAGAACACAGTGGTTCGCGATAGCCTGCCCGCCAAACCTGTCCTCGAAATCGATACCCAAAGCTTGTTGATCGAGCTTAAGCTCTCGTTGCAGCGCATTTCTTACCTCGAGCGGGCCGTGAACCAGCTGCAAGCCCGCACTGCAAGCCAGGAGCTCTGCATGCTGAGGATGCGCGATGCTCGCATCGTGTTCCCCGAGTAAAGAGCCCCTGCAGGACGGGGGCTCGTGGTCTGCGCCGTGATGCCCACATCTTTAATTTATTGAACGTAATCGTAGGCTTTTTATACCACACGGCTGCATTGTGAGTGCTTACTCCTTAATGCAAATTAAATTCTGGGCTAAATAAACGATACAGTTTACTACTTTGCTTTAGTTTACTTCCTCGGGGTCGTGTGGCGTGGGGTATTGGGGTCTGGGCAGAAATAAGGTACGCGGCCAACCTCACCATATGCCTGTGCAGTACGCCTTGGATGGCGTTGGTTCATATACGAATGTCGAGCTGCGAAGGTATCTTTACAATCTTCCAGCCCGATATGAATTCCGGCACGAGCAGATTGTCGAAATGCGGCAAGAACTGCGGGTTGTTTTGGCCACGATGATCATCCACAACCACGAGCGCATCCTCTTCGGCGAAGACTCCTTGGGCGAACGCATCTTTTTGGAGCCCGAGGAGTGGAATGAAAACTATAAGAACACCTCGCATTCTCACAATGGCCGTCCTTGTGCAAGAAAACTGGAGCGAGGTGAGCCCACGCATCGATGCTTGACTTGTGGCGTGGACGATACCTGCGTCCTGTGTACTTACTGCTACAACCCCGCTGATCATGTCGGCCACAATGTGTTTGTGAAAATCAGCAGCCGCGACGATGGCGGTATTTGCGATTGTGGCGACAATGAAGCCTGGACCCGCAGCATGCACTGCCAAGCTGACACGGGACCCGAGGCCACGGCGCCGTTGCCCCAGGATATTGTGGAGCGGGCCAGTGAAGTTTTGGATGTGGTATTTGACTTCAGTGTGGATGTTTTGTCCAAGGCGAGCATGGCCACGCAGACCTCCAAAACTCGGAGTAAGCTGATGCAACTGACGGACTCGGCGTCCCTCAATCCGGAGTTGTACGGGGTGCCCCCTGATGACAAGACGATGGAGTGCGATAAATGGTGCTTGCTAGTTTGGGACGATGACCGCCGGTCCTTCAATGACCTCTTCACTGCGCTGAAGCTGGCTACGGGCCGCGGAGAGAAGTTCTGTGAGATGATATTGAACCAGGCGCAAGTTGCTGGTCGCGCAACCGTGGCAGTGTCTTCAGATCTTGATGAACTGATCGGCATCCGTAGCAAGATCCGATATTTTACCACCTCCATCCGACCGTTGGTGGACGTTATGCGAGAGGAAATGGTGCAGGAAATCATTAAACTCTCATTGGATCTATGCCATTGCTCCGTAGAGGGGCATGACCCGACTTCTCTGGTCAAGCTCGTGGCTGAATCATTACTGCGTCCGTGGAACATCGGTGCGTTCCCCTGGAACCCTGAGTGTACTGTACCGGAATCCGCAGAGAATGGCACTCCAGCGGATGCCAATGCTGATGTTTATGCTTTATCCAATCTGGATTATTACAGTATCCCCAAGGGGGAGAACCAGGAGGAAGTTGTGCCGTGCATTAGAGAGTTCAGCGACGAGACCAGCTCCAACATGCGGAATCAGGATCCGTTGCTGGGTCCCGACAGCGAAGATGATTCACCTCAACCCAACGATGAAGAGCTTTTCGGCCCCCAAAACTTGGCCAGCACTTTTGCGATGCAGTTGGGCGAGTCTTTACGATCAAGCATGCCCCAGCACCATTTCAATTGGCCATTAGAACAGGGTACTGCACGAGTAAAGTTTCTAATTTTCTTTGATATCCGGCTTTTCAAACAGCTGCGACAGAAATTGACCGATTTGTACATCGCCGCATTGGTCTCCAATTTGGATTTAAAGATGAAAGTGGCCATTTTGTATGCGGATATCTACTCTTTGCTTGTGGACCAGTACTCGAAAATTGATAGAGACCCCGACTTGAGTGTTACAACTTCGCTGAGTACACAGCTGTTCACCACACCATCGATTGCTACCACTTTGATGCAATCGGACGCCTTCGGAGTGTACATGAACATGTTTTGCACGCAGTATATGAAGAATGGACATCTCAATCCAGCAGCATTCAAGAACAGAAGGTTAGGACAGGTGTTCCATGATTTCAGGAATTTGCTGTGGCGCAACAACGAAAAGAGACTGGTGGGTAGCAATCCTTCGAGGCTTATACAAACTGCGTTCTTCTTGTCGATGTTTCAGGGGTTGGCACCGCTGATCCGTCAGATTGATCAGCATGTTGAGTATGAGAATGAGAGGTGGATTTACTGCTACGCGATTATGCCCTTCGCACTTCAGCTGGCGCGTGGTGTGGCCATTGGAATCGATGAGGGCTTTGCAGCTAACGATCCCGATGCTAAATTTGGGCTGAAGGCTATAGCTATGTCGTTGATGAAATGGCAAAAGTCATTGACTAATTTTGCCAGCAAATGCAAACGTGCGCCCAACGGTGCAACAAGCATTACTCCTGCTGGAGAAGCAGCTGACGCTGCTGAAGTGTCGCAAAACCAGTTGTGGTTCTACAATTACCAAGCTGGGGAAGCACAAGCGGTGTCTATTCGCAGTGTTGATGTGTCAAGGAATCCGGTATCGCTGCTGAATCCCGTGCATTGGTTCTTATCGCTGTTAATTCAATTCAGTAAAGCAAATGATGCGGAAGTCTTGTGTGACGTGCTGTGTCTTAGCGAGCCTACCGAGTTTTCGTTGTTTGACCCACACGTGTGCTCTCTAGCACTGCTGTCTCATATTTCAGTGGGGTATTGGGTCCGTAATGGTTATTCATTACGCATCCAATTGCAATGCTACCGAGACGGCACGCTGCGCGACTTGGCATACTCGCAGGATATTTACATGATCCAGGTTGCTTTGTGTTTGATGAACCCGAACGTAACTTTCTTGCATCTCGTCAGCCACTTTAACGTGAAGGACTGGCCCGAAAATACATTAGGTGACAGCCAGCAGGCAACCTACATTTTGGATGAGTTTTTGCAGTGCCTTATTTTCTTGCTAAGTGATCGCCTGAGGTTCTTAGGGCTGCCCAATGCGGACTTGACCCGTGCCTTGTTACGGAAGGAGATTGTACATGCATTGGCATTCGAGCAGATGCAATACTCTGAACTCATCAAGGTTGTGTCAGAGAAGGAGAGCATGTCCAATGATGAGCATTTTGATACCGTTCTCTCCGAAATTGCTATTTTCACGCCTCCTCAAGGTGAACAGGGCGCTGGCAAATATGCATTAAAAGAGGAAGTGTACGATGAGTTTGACCCATTTTTTACACATTACTCGACAGCGCAAACAGAGGATGCTTTGAAAACTGCGGAAGCGAAGTTGGGTAGCACACATTTGCCACCTATTATGCTGCTCAATGGTGCTTGGTCACGGCTGCGGAAGTTTACACACTGCGCTTCGTTTGCTAGTTATGTTATCAAGCTGTCACTGATCTTGATGCAACATAAACGGGAGCAGACCGCATCCTTCAGTCGTTTATTGCACCTGCTGATGATGGCAGCGCAGGAGGATATTTTGGCACCAAATGATGTTGCTGGTAGCCAGCCTCCTGTACATCTCAATGTTGATGCAGGTGTCTACTCTTCAGTGGCCGACATGGCACTGAATTACTCGGAGGAAATTCCTGAGGGCCCTATCACTATCATCGATATTCTTGAACAATCGCTGATCCAGCCTCATTTGATTGCGGTTCATACAAAGATCCAGCGCCTACTTCAGTTGATGCACGAGAAGGATCCCAATGTTCCGCAGGCTACATGTGTAGAACACAGTGATACTGACAGCATCTCAGAACAGCGCGCTCGCCAAAAAGAGAAAGGCAGACGAATGCAAGAGAAGATCATGGCTGATTTTGAGCGCCAACAGAAGGAGTTCATCGCAAATTACCACGACGGTGATGATGACAATGATGACGAAGATGAAGACGGAGTTGCTGAAGAGGATGAAGAAGTAAACAACGACGACACCTCTGAGGGGTATACCTTCCCCAAACATTGTGTGTTCTGCCGTATGCCCGACAACTTTGATTCCATTTTTGGTATTTTAACATACACATCTAAATCGGATGTTTTGAGGAGTTTGCCGCTGAAGGATCCCTACTGGATGAGGGAGGCCTTCTCAGGAAGTCCTAACATGGACATTCAGCATTCACACTCTGAGCCATTGCCTGATTTGAGTTTAAATCATTATCATGATGAAAATGGCTGCGGTGTTGACCACCAGCTTGGAGTCTCTTGGGGGTTGGCATTCCCCAAGGCTGACATTCGTGAA
Source organism: Starmerella scarabaei (assembly GCA_030565305.1). Taxonomy (NCBI): domain Eukaryota; kingdom Fungi; phylum Ascomycota; class Dipodascomycetes; order Dipodascales; family Trichomonascaceae; genus Starmerella; species Starmerella scarabaei. Next base: position 947,815 of record JAJMBJ010000003.1, on the reverse strand, counting down.
TCCACATTTGTGCAAGGCTGTGGTCATGGTGTCCACTACAAGTGCTATCAAGAATTTATCAAATTGAATCAACACCAGCGCATGACGACTCGTATTGGAAGCGAAAAGTCGGACACTGATTTCCTATGTCCTCTTTGCCGTGGCTTGAACAACTGTTTCATGCCCGTTATGTGGAGTAAGAATACATTGGACACCTCCGAGCTCTATACTGACACGCGCGATCCAGCCGTGGACATGATGGTGGCCATGGAAGGTGACATCACAGAACAGAATCTATCTAGTGTGATTCGAGATGGCGTATCCTCATTGAATCCGCGCTTCGTGAGAGCCGTTGAGCAGCACGACTTCAATGATAAGTTCCACAGCAGTGTTCGGGAAGTGCTGTTTCAGCAATTGACACACATAAAATCTGACAGCCCCAAGAATGCTGCGGATATCATTTTGGGCTTGAGACCGTTATACCGTGCCATGGCATGCACAGTGGCTCACATCGAGGTGTCACATCGTGGCCAACCGCACAGTAATCCATTTGGTGGCATTTTGATGGACCAGTTGCCGATGCAAACTACACAATTCTTGCGTGTTTTCGCCAAATACATCCAAACTGTGACTGCCTTCATGATAGCCGGGTGCGTACGAGCAGATAACAGCAGTATTCCAGTTGATGATATCAGGATTTTGCCTCTTGAATCACTAACACGTGCAGTTGAAATGCTGTTTCTTGGCAGGAATCTGCGCAATGTTTCTGCTAAGACTGTATTGCGTCAGACGCTTGTTGTCGAGTTCGTGAGGGTGCTCATCGTGACTCCGCAGATGGATCGATCTCAGTTGGGACAGAAGTATCCAGACATTGATGCTGATGTTGCTCATGCGATCTCGTCATGGACTTCTCAAGACCCGCGGCTCATTTATGCTGTAACCCAATACCACTGGACCGTGTTCTTGCGCCGTTTGGCAACCATATCATTTGGTTTGTGTGGTAAATATGACCCCGATGATTACGCTGGTATAATGCATCTCCCCGAGCATGACCGACTTTTAGCGTACTTGCAGCTCCCGGACTTGAACACGCTCCTTAAACAGTTTGCCGTCCCCGATTCACCAGAGGCATACGCCCTGGCTAAATTCTCCCGTATGGGAGGCCCCGGCTCCCATCCACGCTTCCAGTTTCAATTCATGGACTACCCCGGGATCTACAGGCTCATACGTCTACCAAATCGTTTGGACTCTATGTTTAATGTTCGTGATCAGCGTTTGCCTCTTGATCCTGCAGTCTGCTTACTGTGTGGACACCTCTGTTCTATCCAAGATTCAGGTTTCCAAGAAACGGGACCCTGTAATCAACACATGTATACCTGCGGTATTACTCAGGGCATTTTCTTGTTACCCAGACGTAACATGCTGCTTCTACTTTTGCCTGGGGGCCGCGGTACTTTTATTTCGGCGCCATACTTGGATCTGCATGGTGAACCCGACGAAATGATGCGCCGAGGAAGACCCCACTACCTGCAACCACTGCGCTACGATGCACTTACGAGAGATGTCTGGCTTCGCAATGGTCTACCTAGCCTCGTATCACGAAGACTTGATCAGTCCCAGGATACCGGCGGATGGGAGACCCTTTAGTTCATTGTTAGTGACTCTAGAATGTATTATATATGAGTTTGGGTAGCTGCTATTCCTTAAAGTAAGTCAATTCACTCAGCGCCGTTGACGTCACAGTTCTTGACGCTGGCGGCCAATTCAGCGTCGACCTTAGCAGCATCTTCAGGCGTAGGTGACGCAGAAACCTCATCCTTCTTTTTATAAAAAGTGCCAATCTTCTTCTGCTTGACTTTCTTCTTGACCGGTTCCTCTACCTTGGGGTAAGCCTTGGCCTCGATCTCTGCATATTCCTTATCGTTAAGCAGGATGTCTCGAATAGGAGCCAGAATATCATTAATGCTATCCACAACGCCAATTTTCAAATCAGCAGGACTCAACTTCTCCGAAGCGTAATCGGCCTTGACCTCATCGATGGTGTTGTAGGACAAAGGGCCACCCCACTTCTCGTCACGGTTGACGTAGAAAGGAACTTTTTTGCCACGAATGTCAGCAATAGGAAACACAACGTACTCCAAGAACCCCAACAAGCCGTTGCCCTCAACTTCACCGGGGGCAGCGTAGGCCTTGGCGATCTTCTTTTTGACCACACTGGGCTCCTCGCACAGCTCCAACTTCGAGTTGGGATCGCTAGCGCTCATCTTGCCACCCTGCGTTAGGCCAGGGACCATGGGGTTCATCATATGCGCGCGCTTTTTGTATCCAATGCTGGGCAAACGCTCCTCAGCCAACACAAAAATCTTACGCTGATCAACACCGCCGAATTGAGCATCGACCTTGAGGTACTCCTCGTCGAGGGCTTGCATCAACGGGTAGATGAGACCACTGAGAGGTGGGTTATCCGTTTGCTTCACGACCTCAGCACCTGCACGTTTACTATCGTTTTGCGACACAACGTTAGACAGCTTGAACAGATCCATAGTGTAGTCACCACTCAGCTGGTACGATTTCCCGACAACGAAATGCAGCTTCTCAATGCTGACGCCAATAGCCACCAGCATAGCCTTAACCGTGCGCTCGTAGAACTGGACTCGGTACTGCAAAACGTCCAACGGCGCCTTCATGTTGTCCAAAAAGGCATGCAAGTCAGCGAGCAGGATAGTGACGCTGCAACCGGCGGCCAGAAAGTCTGCGATCTTCGTCATGGCCACAAGGTAGCCACAGTGGGGCTTGCCCGTCGGGGCGGTGCCCCAGTAGATGCTGGGACGGCGGTTCTCCTCGAACACCTGCAGCATAATCTGCTCGTTAAGCACCTCCTGTAGGTTTCGAGTCATTAGGCGGTAGTCATCCGCCCAGGGCTGGTCGCCCAGAACAACGGTGGGTGCTTTTGCGTCGGCCATATTTTGTCAATTGGAAATTAGTTAGGGTGAGTCTTAAGCAGCTATGGAGGGTACGAGGAGCCACCACTGCCACCCCCTACCAAGAACATCTAGATTCCACTGAGCCAATTGATTTGTCGTGACAGTTGTATTTAATACTGCAAATGTTTATTCCTCGCACCAGCTGGTAGGCTTAATACTGTACCGCTCGAGACGCGTCTCACGTGATCACCAAGGATCCCGCCTTACATCAGTGTGGGGCCCGGATCGTACCCCACCGCACCATGACCTCCTACACGGACAACGAGGACCCGCCATCTCCGACGGCTATGCCCCCCAGTGGTCGCAGGGAAACCGACCATGACGCGCATATGGAAGACTCGCACCATTCAGAGTTTGCCGAGCACCACCCCTCCAGCCACCACGAGTTCTCTCACCATGCCGAACACAGCGAGCACAGCGAACACGCTGAGCACGCGGAGCACATTGAATCCCACCCAGCCCACACAGAATTTGCCGATAGCTATAACCAGCGCCCCGTATTGAGCCGGCGGAGTACAATTATGCTGAACGAGGAGGAACTGGCCGCGGTGAACCAAAACGAGGATTCGCAGGACGAGCAGGGATTGCTGAGCCGCGCTCAGGAGGGCGACCAGATTGATCTGACGAATGCGAACCAGACCAGCGACGGTGGGCTTGTGGAGACCGTGATCGAGTGGAAAGAAGGCGGCAACAGCGTGTTCGTAACCGGTAGTTTCACAGCCTGGAGGCAGATGATCCCCCTACGAAAATTTGACGACAACGTATTCGGAGTTGTGCTGAAACTGGCGCCAGGCACTCACCGACTGCGGTTTGTGGTGGATGGCGAATTGAGGTGTGCCAACGACATGAATACCGCCACGGACTCGATGGGAAATCTTGTGAACTACATTGAAGTTAATACGGACTCTCACATCGAGGGTGACGAGCAATTCGACGATTATGAAGCGACTCCTAAGTACGAATACACCCGGCAGATTCCCGAAATCTTCGCTGACCCCGAGGCTCTGGACCGCTTCTCGTCCATCGAGTTCACCCCTCCTCCTCAGCTGCCGCCTCATCTGGACGGCGTCATTTTGAACTCGAACTGGACGGAAAAGGACAACAATTCGGTGCTGCCCATCCCGAATCACGTTGTGCTCAATCATTTGGCTACCACAAGCATCAAGCACAATGTGCTGGCCGTGGCCTCGGTGTCTCGCTACCGGGCCAAGTACATCACACAGATTCTGTACAGCCCCATTGAGGGTATATAATGTATACAGTCTATAGAGGCTACAAAATGCCAAGCTCTGGCTTACGATAAATGCTATTATTTTTCAAAACCTCGCCGTGTTTTGCGTGGCACTACACCACATGATGCAACATTATATGGCACAACACTGAGCACATCCCAAGTGTTTGCCAAACCGTGTTGGATAGCAAAAGCATCCGAGGTCTCGGGCTCTTCTATTCTGTGTAGCTCACCTCTTTCTTGTTTATCGGATAACTGATTTATGTAAATACGTTTACACGTGTAGGCTAGAATATATGGACATACGCGCCTGTCCAGGGTTGTGGCTCATGTTACCGGCCCTCACCCATATAATCACTCGCGACCGCGAGACCGCCCTCACACACGCACCCCCGTACACGCACACCAAAACATTCACTCGCCTTTGCACAAGGTAAGTATTGCGGGCGTGCCGGGGTGAACTTTGTCGTAGTGTTGCTCACCACCAATTAATAAATCGACGTCTTATACCAGAAAGGCCGCATCATTATCATGCCGGACACGCACGCTAAAAATGACCGCGCAGCGGCCGTGCAGAAAGAAGCCTGGTTCAGTTTGCAAGGACCGCCGACGCTGGCTCGTCCCGTTCGCGTTGTATTGACCGAAGACCACGTCGCGTTTTACGGTTGCCCGCCGTCGGTGACGCGCCGCCGCGGTAGCGCCGCGGGCCGGACTGCACGCGCCCTGCAGGGCCAGATGCCCCACCATTCTTCGATTGTTTTCCGCTCCGTGCTGGGCACACATCCTGCTGTGCTGGAAACCAGAACCACCAACAGCTCGCTGCCCAAATCACCGAGTATGGCGCTGGCGGCCAGCCGGCCCGACGAGGCGGTGGCCCACGAGCTGCTGTTCAGCAGGCGAGAACCTGCTAGCTACGAGGCTGTTTTCTTGAGCAGCCACATTGCCGAGACCTCGTGGTGCATCAAAATGTACGTCGAGCTGCTGGTCCAGCGCGGGCTCGAGGGAATCACCCCATCTAACTTGGGAGCATATGTGGACCAGGCCGTCGTCCGAATGTCTGGATACGTCCAAGCGCTGCTGAAACAGCCGCAGCTGCTGCTCGACACACCATCTCTCGATGCAGTTCTGCAGCTTGTCAGCTCATTGAGCGGCATTGATGCCGAGGTGTCCGCGACATTCAAGCAAAAGATCATGCAGTTGAAACAGCAAGCTCAGAACCAGCGTGGAGCAGCTTTCACTCCCCGCCAGGAAGTGCCGATTGCTCGTTTGTCTCTGGACCAGCCGGCCCGTAGTCCGCCGGTGTCGCACTCACCGTGGGCTTCGCAGCTACTTGATCTAGCTCAAAGCCCAGTAGCGAGACCAAGCTTGTTGCCTCCTGGGCTGATGTTGGAGGACGGGTTTGCTGACGCGTTTGCTGACCAGATTGCAGCGTTCCACCGACGAGTGTGGAGACATTGGAATCCTACCCAGGATTACCGGCTGCTCTTCCATACACCGCATAACAGCGAAGTATGGCGGGCAAATCCGCTTATTTTTGATACCACGTCTCCGCATTTCTTGGGGGTTGTCATGGCCGAACAGCTTTTGTCCGGGGCTGTAAGCAACGAAACTAGAACCAAACTGTTGGTCAAATGGATTTATATTGCTACAGTCTTACGTGAACAGGGAGATCTCGTGGGGTGGACGGCTATCGTTATGACGCTGTTCAATGATGGCTGTCTCCGATTGTCTTCACTTTGGGACCAAATTGATGAGACCACGCGAAATATGGTGGCATATCAATGGGGCTATGAGGCCTTTGAGCTTCACAAACGCGCTAAAATCAATTTCCTTAAGAAGCAAAATATAAGGACGTCCACACAAAATGTGGGTTCCCTATATTCGAAGGCTGACTGTGTGCCGTATTTTGGAGATGCCATTATCCGTGATGGAGTTTGTGGCGATGTGGAGAATACTCAGCAGCAGCTGGAGCGATTGCGGGTTCGCATCTCGAGCTGGAATGAATATATGGCCACTCAGAATGATAATCCAGTCATGGTTTCCCCGAGTAAAACCCGCGAGGATCCGGCATTTCAGGTACTGCTGGCGGTATGGGCCCAACAACCGACGCCAACGCTCAATTTCAATGCCCTTTCAAATGCTGTTCAACCTAAATTGATGGGCCATTATTTATCCAGCTTCTACCATCAAATGTTGCCCCTCACTGCGGGATCCATGCTGCCGGTTTTGTTTGTTGATCCGGTCTCCACGTTCCGACTTTTCCCACGCTCAACTTTGATGCTTGCCAGCCAGCCTCAAAAGCAGTCGAGCAAGCCTCGGTCAGTTCTGAAAAGATCATCAAGCTTCCCGCCCGCCGGATCGTCTCAAACTACCGGTGTCAGTGAGTTGGACAGCGGTGCTCGTGAGCAGTTGGAAAATACTGCCAGTGCTCATGTGCTTGCTCGTGTTGTCAGGGATCTGCTCAACGTTGGTACGGATAACTTTGACTCTCGCAGTGGAATCGTGTTCAAGTCATTTATTGCCGATGCAATTAGTGTCCGCAGTAGCCGCACTTCTTCAATAATTGAATCCATCAATCGTCATTCAAGTCGTATGGGTAGACCAGTAGTGGTCAAGAGTGCAACAATGGTGCGGCTTGTTGATGTACTGGTTTTGGGCGCTGATGTGTTTGGTAGCGAGTACTCGCTTGATACTCCTGCTCATATCGCAACTTTGCTCGCCACTTATCGCAGTTTTTGCTCTCCGTTGGAGATGCTGGATATGATACAACTCCGAGTTCGTAGTGCCCGTGGTGCGTCGCGCATTTTGAATGAAATGGTCGCGCGTAATCAGTTCCTGTCACACAACAGGCAGATTTGGCAGCTCAGCACAAATGATGACATCACCGATGGATATGCAGTTCGCATTTTAACTAACATCCTGACGATGTGCCAGGTCTGGGCTACGGAGTATTTCTTTGATTTCCGTGATGATAAATATGTCATGGAAGCTGGGCGTAACTTCATGGAAAGCCTCAGAACGGAAGTCGGTGTTGGAAAGTATCCGGAATCTGTGGTTGCACAGTTTCAAAACTGTGCCGCGATATTTGCTCGGGAACGCTTTACTCCCTCCACGCGTGTCAAGGGTATGCCAAGCTGGTATAAACTGGTTGAGAGCGGGCAGTATGATTACCTACCGTATATGGAGCTACCAACGATTACGTTGGAGCCTGACCATGGGGTCGCTATCATCAATAACATGATCGATGAGCTTGACGCCCTCGTTGCTGATGCCTTCAGTAGAGTTACGATAGTGGATTGGATGAAACTTCTGGAAGTGCTGGAAAAGCAAACAAGTTTGCGGACTGGCCTGTTCGATTACGGAATCTCGCAATTGACCTCTGAAGCTGACGTGGTGGTACAGGATGTATTCTCGTGGATTCGTACACTGCTTAGTCCTCAGGAGAAATCGAGGGTATTGAACGATATACCTAAGAGCATAGTTGCTTTGATTGGCCTAAATTCCAGCCTAGTGTCGTACTTTGCCGCGCAGGTCGCGGATCCGACATTGGCTGGTGCCCATGAAAGACGAGAAAGAATGGTGTTTGTGCTAAAAATGCTTGGTGTTCTCCGGTCTCGAATGCGGTTCTTCAATTTGTCTTCTGAGTTAGAGGATGGGATGCCGCAGGACTTCCAGCATGTGCCATCGTTCTTAGAGAGAGCCCTAGTCAGTGCCATTTTGCTCCCTGAGTCTCGCGCATATGCATCGTCGTGGCTGCTTGCCGGGCTCGAAGTCTCTCGAGTATTTCCCAGTTTGCATCCCTTGGATTCAGATCCCAATGCGAAGTACATCTACGTGCCCAATATTCCACCGTATTCTGGTGAACCCGTGACGCTCTGTCCCGGATGGATCATAGAACGGCTACTCGAGATTGTGTGTTGTGTACCGAATACAAGTGTGGAGCATCCCGATCTCATCAATTTCGACAAGCGTCGATACGCATACAACCTAATCAAGAACATGTGCAGTGACTTCCAAACGCCGGAACCACTCGTTGCACCCTCGAACCTGCTTCAGAAGTACAGCTTCTTATTTGGAGAGCCAGCGCGCAAGGCAAATGTTAAAACGCCGCTCATCGATCGTAAAATGCACAAAGACTCCATGCAGCGTGAACCTAAAAGCAAACAGCGCGTATTTGTGGATACCGTGCAACAATGTATGGAAAAGAATAAGATTGAGGGTCGCGTGTTTGAGAAGCTGGATAAACTGGAAAACAACAACTACAATAACCCGCAACTTTCGTCCTCTCAGAGTTTTTATGGCATTCCGATGAGCCAAAGCAGCACTTCATTGTACTCGAAGCGGATGTCGAAAATCAATCCCTCTGAGTCAACGGCAGATGTTGCTTCAATATTGGAATCCGGGAAGAACGAGTTTAACCATGGTGGCCAGTCACCGAATTTGGGCCCCACTGTACCCACCTCAATGTCGGCAGGTTCGGCCTCGAGTAGACGTGGTGGTCAGCCTGGGCATAAAAAGTCGCGTCTAGGCGGATTTCTGAAAGCAGTACGCCCATTGTCCGTTTTAGGCGGTGGGTCGTCATCCCACGGCAGCGCGGGATCAGCACACAGTCATGATGGTACAGGTTCATTCTCTGGTCAGAGACCCGGGTCCTTGTCGTCATCGTCAAAGGGAGGATCTAATCCGGCTTCGCCGACTTTGGGCCCCTCGGGTAACCTGGAGCAGGACCAGCAACAGAAACAGTGGATTAGCGACGAGCTAATCAATCTTTCCGAGCTGCCACCTTTTGAGGAACTCCCCTCAGATGAGTGGCAGCTGCTGTACAAAGTGGATGCCACGAATATCGTTGGCTTTGATGTGCGTTCAACTGATATCATGCGCATGAACTACAAAGTCAACGGCCGTGCTGACGCAGTGATTCTCCGTTCTCAAGCAGCGGATACGGTGAACTGGATTACTTCAATCAATTCCGTAACCCGCCGAAGGCAGCTGAACTCCACCAAGGTCTTTGGCGTCCCTTTGGAAGTGGTCTGTGAGCGCGAAAAAAGCTTGATGCCGACATTCCTTGAAGCGTTACTTCTGCAGATAGAAGCACGAGGGCTTGATGAGGTCGGTATTTACCGTATTTCTGGCTCATTGGCTGCCGTCAATGGCATGAAACAATGGTTCGATGCGGGCAATCGGGACTGCAAGACCGACGACCCTAAATGGTCAGACATCAATGCCGTTGCTGGCTGCATTAAATTATACCTGCGTGAGCTGCCCTATCCGCTCATGTCTGGTGACCTGTTACCGGATTTCCTGCGGTCGGTTCATGGTGAAAATGTTGACTTGTCAATTTTGGCGGAAACTTTGGCTAGACTACCGAAGGTGAACTATTTCACACTGAAAAGGTTGGTGGAACACCTTAAGATCATAGTAGACAATTCAGCTGTGAACAAGATGAATATGCAGAACATCGCGATTGTCTTCAGTGTGAACTTCCTGCCTCCAGTTGCAATGTCACAAATGGGGGTCATGCAGGTGCTGGTGAAGGCTGTGGTTATGCACCACGATTCTTTATTCAACGCATACGGATAAGAGCACTTTATAGAAAGAACTGACTCGGTGTGAATTAGCGAACTAGTGTGTAAATATGATGTATTCTGATCTTCTATAGTTGTACTCAAAGGATCCGTTATGGACAACTGCCTTATCTGAATTATGCAAGGGGTGTGGCTGCATCAACAATATACACGCCCGGCCGATCAATTGGGCGTTTGCACATGCCCTGGGTTTTCACCCATACACTAGGCGAACGTGCCAAATTAGTTAATGTGAGCGGTTTTGAGTTGCTGAGTTCTAATTGGACCGCTCCAAAAACATGCACTAATAAGCAGCGCCAAATACGACGCAGGCGCTATCTTCCTGCAGGGTTTCGTTGACATATTGACTTGAACGATCGTATCTGCTGCCCCGGATTATCCGCTCACGTGACTAAACAATGGATGGTCACAACATATATCAGGCCCAATTGACCGCCCATGATATTTTTGTGAGTCGTAAAGCGCCCCATTCAACACACCCCAGATAAATAAAGTTTCTTGTTAGGTCAAACATTCCGGCCCCAGGTAACGCTCTGATTGAGAATGTCATTTTCATTTAATTGGCGGGCTTTCGCATGCCAATCAGACTTTCAGAGCAATATTCGTGAGCTACTCACGACCACCCTGAATAAAAGCAAGCCACATATTCTTGAGGACAAAATCCAGGTCCTCAATCTCGATTGGGGTAATGAGGCACCTTCAATAGAAATGCTGGAAATTGGAGACATTGCTGCTGACCGGTTCAGAGGCGTGTTCAAGCTGAACTACAACGGGGGCGCAACCATCACTGTAGCTACTAAAGTTCAGGCCAATCTGCTCAACGTTTACGAGAAAAGTGCCCCGTCGAGCTTTGCTCTGCCAAAATTTGGCGCGGCTACTGCGTCTTTCCCGATCCCGCTGCATTTGACATTGCGCAACATCAAACTGCAAGGCACCGTCATCGTGGTTTTCAGCAAATCGCGAGGCCTGACGCTAGTTTTCCGCAATGATCCCCTGCAAAGCATCGAAGTGAGCTCAACCTTTGACACTTTCCCGACAATTGCGTCGTTTTTGCAACAGCAAATTGAAACCCAGATTAGGAGTCTGTTCAGGGAAGAAGTGCCGTCACTGCTGTACCAGCTGAGTATGAAATATATGCCCAGCTTCAGTGGTGAGCACAAAAACGCTGTTGCTGCAGCAGCAGCAGCGGTTGCAGCCGCTGTCGGGCCGGTACCGGTGGCTGAGCCGACTGCGTTTGCCGAGATTGATAGTGAAAAGCCGGTATCGATGGCAAATATGTTGCATATGCAGGCCATGGCACTTTCTAGAAGAACACTAGCACTGAGGACGCCGGTGATGCCTACCGCGATCGTCAAATCGGAGCTGTCCCATCGCGCTTCGCAGACACAGAATCAATCACCTTCTCTCAACATCGGCTCGGGTGGGCAGCCCGTTTACGATCAACTCAATGTGCATATTCGACATCTTGGCATCCGGCACAACTCTCAGGTGAAGATCAAGCGACGCGTAGTTCGATTGAAAAAGAAGGATGACACTTCGGGACTGTCGACTGGACTGGCGACCCCCACTCTTCCTTCCCCTTCGTCTGCGTCGGCACCGGGCACGCCGGCATTGGCCAGCACATCTATGCCTGTGATGCCTTTCGACATCAGCCAGCCGGCTAGTGTTCCACCTACTGAACGTCGCGTGAAATCTGTACAACCACGAACGAAACAAACTTCTCCATTCGGCAACAATTTGGATACGCTATATGCCCACGTTCAAAAACGGCTGGGAGCGTATCAGCCAGGTACACCCCCGATGATATCTGGTTTTGACGCAAAAATCAAAAATATGTCGTTCTGGTCTCCTTCTCATATCCCGCAGGCGGGAGCCCAAAGCCCAGACGGAGATGAGATCGACGAACTGCCTCCAGCATACGCTGCTTGAGCCATGTATATATTCTACGATGTTAATCTTATGACTGCTGTAAGCCTCTGTACGAGTTCTTGCTGATGATCTAGGTGAATGCGGTTTTTTCACTTGTTTTTCATCACTATTTTAACTTTCATTACAACTGTAGGATTATTATTATTACTATTCTGCAGAGTTAGGATTGATAATGTTTACATCATTTTTTGTCATGTTGCTGAATTCAACACCGTTTTTACCGAGGATAGACTCCCCTTTGGGAAATCCTGGGTATCCGCAAGTTGCCACAATCAATCACGTGATAGTGAAATGCTCGTCTAGGCGCAGCCCGCAAGCAATATAAATATAGGGCCGATCTCTGAAAATATCACAACGAGCATTCACTGAAATTGACCATGGCTCCCTGGACTAGCAAAGGTTTGGTCCACAAATCATCCAGCTCTCCTGTGTTCTTGGAGGATTTTGAGATTAACAGCCTGACGCCTCATCAGGTACTTGTTAAGACTGAATTCGCTTCAATTAATCCCGTCGATGTCAAACTTCACGCAATGCAATTCATGTCTAGTGTTACTCACACACTGAAAGATTTCTCAGGTGTTGTTGCCGCCGTTGGCTCCGAAGTCACCTCGGTGAAGGTTGGCGACAATGTATGGGGCACAATCCACCGTGTAAACAAGAATGAGTTTGTAGGCAGCTACACTGTGGCTGACGTCAGGCATGACGTTGTTGCGATCCGACCTAAAGTCCTCACGGCTGCACAGGCCGCGGCAATCCCCGTCACCTATGGCACTGCCTTCCAGATGCTTGAGCGCGCTGGGAAAAATCAGACGTACGGCCCCGATTCCAGCATTTTGATTATGGGTGGTGCGACTTCGGTGGGTACGTTTGCAATCCAATTGGCTAAGAAGTACTTCAAGATTGGCAATGTGGTTGCTACTTGCTCGCCCAACAGTGCCGAATACGTGACTTCGTTTGGCGCTGATGGTATCATTAACTACCGCACCGACGATTTATCCGGTGATCTCGTGAAGTACGTTAAAAATTCTGGCAAGAAGTTTGATGCCATCTTGGATTGCGTTGGTGGCTATGATGCTATCAGGGTGTTCCCTACTATCTTGAAGAAGGCCTGTCAAGGATCTGCGTACATCACGATTATGGGCGATGTTGGTCCTCAGGGCACGTACGCTAAGACTATTCTGCGTGCTTTTCTGTCATTCCCCCGCATCTCGTTCCGTCTGGTATTCGGAAAGTGGTATGGCATCAACTACCAGCTCTTCTTGTTGACGCACGATGGAGAGTGGGTTAAGGCTGTTCCCGACTTCTTTGGCACGCCTGGCGTGCGCGTGCCCATCGACCAGGTGTTCCCCCTGGAGGACTATAAGGCGGCTTGGGATCGTGTTGATTCGACTCGTGCTCGTGGCAAGGTGGTCATCCAGTTTGACTCGGCTGCGCCCAACCAACATTAAGTAAACCAGCAGTAATTAGTAGTTGTAGTTGTGAGAACATATATGAGGCTGTCTATATTTTTATCATATCCGGACTAAAATTCAGCGGCCTTCTGAGCCATTCTGATAGCTCCTTCACGCGATTTATTACCACCAATGAAACCAGAAGCATGCACAAACACTCCGCCGGGGATTTCCATAGTTTCGCTGAGCTGATCGTCACGGATCCCGCGCCAAGGCTGGGGCAGAGCCTTACGAGACTCGAAACTACCGGGCTCTTTGGGCACAGCTTGAACACGGAACGAGTCACCGCTAGGGTACAGTACGTACAACACTAGCGACTCCTCGTCCTTGTTATCTTTCTCCAGCGTCTCCAAGTGTTCCTTCCAGCTTGCAGGGCCATCCAAAACAAGTACACGACCCTTCGAATCGTGTTCGAAACGGTTCGCATAAGCAGTTGTCACAGCCTCACGCGAGAAATACCAGCTCAACTCATCGCCGCGAACCTCAGCTTCGAAGGCTGTTCCCATCAGTTCAGAAGCCTTGGCAAACCGAGCATTCGAGATCTCATCCGTGCACTCCTCGAAGGGAGAGGGACTCAAGTTATTCACAAATGACTGGAGGGTCATACCTTGCGTGTCATACTTGGACTTTTCGGTGTAGGCATTGACGCCATTATCAAGCGCATCCACAGCCTCAACAAACCTATCATAGGTGCGAATAAACACAGCATCGACGATCTCATCGACGTTGATCTTGCGCACCTTGGAGCCATCCTGATTGGCAATGCCTTTAATGGATCGACCAATGATCTGTTGCAGGACTTCTTTACCGTAGTGCTTGTAAATAAGCCCGGCCGAGCTGAGTTTGGTGATTGTGTGCTTGTCGTCAAAAGTAGTAGTGAATTCGCGCTGGTGATGGTCGTACCACTTGGGGGCTTCGTACTTTCCGCCAACATCAACAATAATGTCGCACTCACTCAACACCTCCAGATTTCGCGAACGCACAACCTCAGCATTAGCGAATTTGGGCAGTTGCTTGAGCATCCAGACGGCGAGAGCCTCGTCAGCGTGGAAATGACCGTTGTGGGTGCCAATTCTCATGATTCACTTTATTTTCTGTCAGCCCTATTCTCGAGGATGTCAGAGGTGGGGCGCCCAGCCCAGATGCACGCGCACACATTGATTGTACTAAGAATGTCGCATGCAGGTTTTCCAGCACTGTTTTTTGTGTGTAAAAAATGAAATTGTATGTGAATACGTATGCAAATAATTTAATTTAATGTCTATTGGGCCTTCGCTTTTGCCTCAGTCGGCGGCCGATAAGACCATTTGGCGCGATGCTCAGGTACGGTGTTCTCGATACCTGGCTCACGACCGCATTCAATAGCCAGGAATCGAGCCAATTCCTTGTTCGACCAGTAATCAAAATGCGCCGTGAACATTTTCAAGTAATGACTCGGGATATATCCAAGGGCCTGGGGAATCTTCCAATCGAGCTGACCGTTTTCATTCAGAGACTTGAACCGAGCAAAGAGTTCGTTGACCGACTCCGGAGGCTCACAGTAGGTTTCCTCGTCTGATTGCTCATCAACTATCACGAAGCTCGAATCCTCTTTAGGCGAAGACCTGAAAAATGGTGAGGACAAGAATCGACTGATGGAGGAACTGCTCGTGGACGGGCTTGTGGTTTTGGGCGACGTAGATGGCTGCTTTGCGGCTGATGCAGTTGTATCAATAGGTCCCATTGGCGGAGTTGGCGGAGTAGCTGGAGTGTTATCACCACTTAAGTCTGCAGGCTCCGGCTTCGGCGACGTCGCCTTCGGCGATGTTGGAGTCATGCTAGGTGCGGGTGCCAAAGCACTAATTCCAGTAGACGAGAAAATGCGGCTCGGTTGAACTGGGATGCTCGGAAGCTCGTCAGCTTCAAGAGCAATTCCCGATTTTCCCACGACATTCTCGCTTTCGGGGTCTCTAGCACCTTTGACAGTCGCGTTTACCAGGTAGGAAAGTAGATCGTTCTGGTCAATGATGTTGTAAAGGTTGCGAATGCTGAAACACCCGAACGGCCGTTTTCCGGTCGCCACATCCGCACCTTTAGCTTTGCTCTCTTCTTCAAACTCTTTACGAGGAATCAAACTTTTGCCCTTCAACAACATGAACACGCCCAGCATGCTACCAGTTGTAAAGAAGTTCGTTGTCTGGAATTTGAGCGGAGCCTGTTCAATGGTTTGCTCATCTAGCACCGTCGGTTGATGGGTCAACAGATCAGCCGTGATCAGCGAACCCAATGAGTGACCTACAACATGAGTCCTTCCAATTTCAGCAAATGTTGGGTGATGTTTCTTGACCAGGTCATACAATCTATTCGCCTCGCTTGCAGCCGCGGCCAGCATATCTGGACGGTGGTTCTCGGACATGTACATTGGGATATCCAATAAAGCATCACCAAAAGCCTGCCTAATGGGCTGTAATGAAGGCACCGTTACCTTCTCAACGTTGACCTTGGTGTCGGAATTGAAAGCACTGCGCCAGTTGACTGCAAGGACCAAAGTTCGCACGGAGTCAGGATTGCCGTTGGAAAAATGCTGGTGGACCTCAGGGGAATCGATTGCATGCTGGATTTCGACCCTCAGCTTATCAATTGCGTACACAAAATTGATGCGAGAGTAACTGTTGCTAAGTTTCTGACCAATACCGTGGAACACCATGATTACATTGTTCACCGGAAGCGGCGTGTAGTCCGGATCGTCACTTGCCCGTGTCGGTTCCTTGTAATAAGCCTTGTATTCTGCGAAATCAAAGGGCTTTAACACAGCAATGACACCACGAGGAACCACGCCGTTCAACAGAGACTCTGCCACGTTCTTTGTGCACACATAAGAGCCCTCTGCCTTGAAAATATAGACATCACTGGTTTTCGGCGAGAAAAGTAGATCAACGGGCAACTTAACCCCTGCCTGTTTAAGATTGAGTCTCTGCACGATGACCTTCATGAACTGCGGTTCAGTCACAGATTTCTCCAAGATTTCCTGGTAGGTGTCGACGTTATCGACGAAGTTTCTGAACTGGTTCAAAATGGCTGAGTCCCAAGCGGGGTCAATTGGCGTCAACGTACTTGAAAATACCCAATGGCAGCCCGTAACTTTCGTCGTATAGGGGATGGACCAATAAATCGGTTTCAAAATTTCCTGATGAATCACCTCGAACATGAGTCGTTCATGGCCGACCGCCACAGGGGCCTCGGGATCTGTTTCTGCCATATAATTGATCCGCGCATTGTCTCCTGGGTTGAAGGGAAGCCATTCAGTGATGGGAGAGATAGTACGCCGCATCGAAGTTTGTGAATATAGTGGGATTTCCGAACTGGCCACGTCTTGACTAGCTTTAGCCGCTGGCTCTGGGTCTTCTACTGCCACATCAACAGCAGCCTTGTCCTTTGCGGTCTCTCCGAACTTCCCGGTAATTGAGCCCAAAGAGGCTTCTGTATATGATTTGTAGGGGTCGTCAATCGATTGTTTCAGGTTGTAAAAATGCCATTTCTTGGGAATTGCTACGCCCTCCAAAGACATAATGTGGGGATCGGTTGAATTCAGGCCTTTGGAACTATACCCCTCTAGCTGCTTCGGCGTGGCATGTGACCGGAGTAAGTGGCGCCGACGTCTAAAGGGCATTGGCCAGTGTACCAAAAAATATCAAATATTGAAAAATAAAGAAGTTCTGATTAAGGTCTAATTACGTTTGTGAACAGTTCGAATTAAGGATGGGTGCGGTTGAACAGGTGCGTGGCGTAAGCTGTATTAGGAAGCTGAGCTGCACTACTGAGACCGAGGGTACGGGTGACCTGCCGAACCTCTAGAATCCCCCATAGATGCATATAGAATCCAAATACGGGCTAAATACAGTAGAGCCACTATCGAAACAAAATCCTTGATTAGCTAAAACTCAGTATTTACAGTGTTCAAGTAGAAATTATTGAGCCGCTGTCTTTATACAGCACACAGGACTCTGCCAGTGTGTTATTTCAAGTAAAGTAAATTTATCCGCAGTTAATAAAGTGCCAGAAGTGCCCTACCCCGACCGGAAAGGTGATTAGTCACTCTAGTCGCGTTAATGTCCCGACGCGAGGTGCCCCTCCGGCTACGGCCCCAACACTAAGCTGTTTTTCACCTCCAACCCATCCATATACACAAAACCACCCCACCAAATTCACCCTACTCCATATTCCTCCCGGGTTTGCGAAGACAAAAGGTATTGAAACTCGCAAAAATGCCTCAAGAATTATTCCACAATCGTACGCGTGCCTTTATCTACGGCATGCAGCCGCGTGCCTGCCAAGGCATGCTCGATTTCGATTTTATGTGCCAGCGCGATACGCCCAGTGTTGCCGGAATTATCTACCCCTTCGGCTCGGCTAAGTCGGCCAAGATGTACTGGGGTACCAAGGAAATCCTGATTCCTCAGTACCAGGACGTCGCTGTTGCCGCTGAGAAGCACCCCGACGTTGATGTTGTCGTGAACTTCGCGTCGAGCCGCAGTGCCTACTCCTCGACCATGGAGTTGCTGGACTTCCCGCAGTTCCGCGCCATCGCTATTATTGCTGAGGGTGTCCCCGAGCGTCGTGCCCGCGAGATCATGGTCAAGGCCAAGGAGCGTGGCGTTGTTATCATTGGCCCTGCCACTGTCGGCGGTATCAAGCCCGGCTGCTTCAAGATCGGCAACACCGGTGGTATGATGGACAACATCGTTGCCTCCAAGCTTTACCGCCCCGGCTCGGTTGCTTACGTCTCGAAAAGCGGTGGTATGTCTAACGAGCTGAACAACATCATCGCCCAGACCACTGATGGTGTTTACGAGGGTGTCGCCATTGGTGGTGACCGTTACCCCGGTACTACTTTCATTGATCACATTCTGCGCTACCAGGAGGACCCCAAAGCCAAGATCATTGTCCTTTTAGGCGAGGTCGGCGGTGTCGAGGAGTACCGCGTGATTGAGGCTGTCAAGGCGGGCAAGATCACCAAGCCCATTGTTGCTTGGGCTATTGGCACCGTCGCTGATATGTTCAAGACCGAGGTGCAGTTTGGCCATGCTGGTTCTATGGCGAACTCTAAGTTGGAGACTGCTGCCACCAAAAACAAGGCCATGCGTGACGCCGGCTTTCACGTTCCCGAGACCTTCGAGGATATGCCTGAGGCGCTTTCCAAGGTGTACCAGTCGATGCTTTCCAAGGGAGAGATCGTCGAGCAGCCCGAGCCGGCGGTTCCCAAGATCCCCCTCGACTACGACTGGGCCAAGCAGTTGGGTCTCGTGCGTAAGCCGGCTGCATTCATCTCCACTATCACTGACGATCGTGGTGCTGAGCTGTCTTATGCTGGTATGCCCATCTCCGAGGTGTTCAAGCAGCAGATCGGTATTGGCGGTGTGCTCTCGCTTCTGTGGTTCCGCCGTCAGTTGCCCGACTATGCTACCAAGTTCTTGGAGATGGTTCTAATGCTGACTGCTGACCATGGCCCCGCCGTTAGCGGTGCCATGAACACCATTGTCACTACCCGTGCCGGCAAGGACCTCATCTCTTCCTTGGTCTCTGGCTTGTTGACGATTGGTCCGCGGTTCGGTGGTGCTCTTGACGATGCTGCACGCGAATTCACGGCTGCGTACGACAAGAAGTGGACTCCTCGTGAGTTCGTTGATACCATGCGTAAGCAGAACAAGCTCATCCCTGGTATTGGCCACAAAGTGAAGTCGCGTAACAACCCCGACTTCCGTGTTGAGGTTGTCAAAGACTTCGTTCACAAGCACTTCCCCAAGACCACCTTGCTCGACTACGCTTTAGCCGTTGAAGACGTTACTACCTCCAAGAAGGACAACCTCATCTTGAACGTCGATGGTGCCATTGCCGTCTCGTTCGTCGACATGATGCGCTCGTCGGGCTCATTCACTCCTGAGGAGTGCGCTGAGTATCTCCGCAACGGTGTTCTCAACGGTCTGTTCGTCTTGGGTCGTTCGATTGGTTTCATCGGCCACCACCTCGACCAGAAGAGGCTTAAGACTGGTCTCTACCGCCACCCTTGGGACGACATCACCTACATCGTTGGCCAGGACCAGGTGTAAAAGCATAAGTATCGCACCCCGCCATATCATAATTTAATGCGGGTCATAGTGATCTAGAGTTTTATATACAGAAAAATATTGTTAGTAGCTCATTTCCGCTTACCGCGGAACTGAATGTATCGGGAATCACTCTCCATTTTTGCGTTGGCCTCAGCGAGCTTCTTGCGCTCTTCCTCAGCGACTCTGCGCTCAGCTTGGTCTTTGGCATCCTGATACTTTTTGCGCAGAGCAGCAATTACAGAATCATTGTTGGCATCCTTGGACTCAGTAATTCCCATCCTTTTGTTGATTTGGGCCTGTTCTTCGGGGGTAACCATGGGCGCTAAACCCAAAGTGTTTCGAACCGCAGTCGATTTCAAAAGATTGGACTGGATAATGGAGAAAATACCATTGATGGCGAAGTAGAACACAATGCTTGAGGGCAACGACATCGTTAAAGGAACGGCAATGAAGGGCATATACGTGAACACCTTCTTCATTACGGGTGAAACTTGAGCAGCACCAGTTTCACCGCCGAAAAACTTAAATGTGGCAGCATAAAGCGTAGCGGTGATGATCTGTAGCCCACAATAAGGATCTGCTGCCGCCAAATTTTGGAACCAGGCCAGACCCTCCGTAGTGAACCCCGCAACGGGGACATTGGACATTCCACGAAGTGCATTGAAGAATCCCAGGAAGATGGGCACACTCAACAGAGGCTTCGCCATGTTCAGGACCTTGACATCATTGTCCTTCATCAACTTACGACGCTCAATCATAGCCTGCTGAATATCGCGTTGATCCGTGGCATTCTTCGTTTTCTCCATCAACACATTGAGCTCAGGCTTGATGCGAGCCATACGAGCGGCAGCATCCGACGAAGAAATGTAAAAGGGAAGCATGAGTATACGTGTTGAGAGTGCGACAGTTGCAATTGTGCCCCACCAGGGCAGTCCTGTATAAACGTGAATATACTCCATGGCATGTTGGAAAATATACTCAGGCCACACCCATCCTTGAGCCAGGCCGACACTCTGGAAGTATCCAATTTGGTCGGGGCTTACTTGGCTTGCAATCTGTGATACCGTTTCGGTAACGGGCTCACTAACTTTACCGATCTCCGACGCGATTTCAGATTTATGACGTACCCCCAAGATAGGAGCACCAAGCTTGATAGCAAGCGGCCTTCTGTTCTGCGAGAAAAGTAAGCCGCCACGGGGGAGACCTACAGAGCAGGAAGCTAGTCGCTTTACTAGCATTATTTATGTGATCTGCTCCGCGAAATTTCACTTGTTCGATTTTCCTAGCCCAGCCAGCCTAAGTATGGCGGGGACGTAGCTTCACCAGCGTTGGGAGTAGGTTACGACATTCGGAAATACGAGCCCTAACTGAAATATACATACTTCAAGCGCGGTGCGAGATGCGATGTTAAGGCTGAAACCTAGGCGAATACCGCTTGGTATTCCAGTGAGATTATTCGCGACTGTGCATAAACCACCGAATCAAGCTATCTTGGAAAGACTTAACTCTAATGAGCCACTTAGCGCCTACCCACTGATTCTGGAATACCCTGAGAGCCAATTGATGATACCACAGGCCGTAATGTCGCGATTTTACGACGTGGTGAAGGCATCGCAGAACCCTGTGCTTGCGCATTTGTTTGCAAACTTAGTTACTGTCAAGAATGTCGGTGCGCGGTATTTTGCCTCGAATGTGGATCGCGTGATCAATTTGTATGTCTCCCAGCGTAACTGGGAGATGTGCCTTGATTTTATTCGTGAAGTGCAATTCGCAAATCAGGGTGAACTTGCGCTGTCATATGATACACTTGAGGCAGTTCTGATCTCAGCTAAATGGCACAAGGACGTCGAGATTGCCACACAAGTCGTGGAGACAATGCAGAACAACTATCCAAACGTCTTTGGGCGTACGTGGGGGCTGCTGGCTCAGCTCTCACTGGACACATCAGACTATGATAGTCTGAAGTTTATTCATAAGCATGCATTGGTCCCTGGCTTACTTGTTTTGGATGATGCCTCATACCTACGATTTGCCGATGTGGCATCTCAATATGGCGATCTTCGAATGTGCGAGTGGGCTGCTCTGCGTATGCGACGACGGCAAAAGGCGTTGCATACGGAAAATACTGAGGACTCGCTACGATTGTACATCTACCTAATTGAGGCAGCCGCGCGATCTTCCGTTATGACCACTTTAGAAGAGAACCCGCCAGATGAGCTTGTGCCACGTAAAAACAGCTCGGACAGAACAGACTCACAGGGCCCGCCTGCCAGCATTAAGGCTGTGTGCCGATATATTGTTAGGCTGGGCAAAATGGCCAGTGATGTGTCTGTTTCTGACCTGACGCAAACTGTGGAGGCATTGGTTAAAGACCGGGCAAACTCGGAGTACATGCGCGAACTTTTCGCAGTAATTGGTGACGACGCGCTCATCTGTGGGGAAGTCAAGACGTTGATTTTCAATATTTTGTTGGCAGCTAAGGCTCAGTCTAACGAGAGCTCAATAAACGAGGTCACAGAAATCTTGCAGGGCGCAGGCGCTCACACGGGTATTGATCTTAATGAGGACTCCGTTTTGTGCATGCTAGATTTGGCTGCTAGGTTCAACTCGGATAAAGAAACGTTACAAACTATAGCTATGCGGTGCGCGTCTTCTCGAGTTGAAAATAAATTAAGAAGTCTCGGAATTTGAGGATATTCCGAAATGTACATAGTGTTATAATAATCCTATTTTATTGCAATTGATGTTTTTGTACGAATGGGGTGCTCGAGAACCGCCCATCGACCAGCCCTCACCCATACCACTTACCACCGTGAGCACCGTTGATATACCCCCAGTGCTCTACCCCACGTTCCACCACGACTTGCAGCCAATGGTTGTCACTTTATTTCGGGGCCACCCAAGCAACAGTTTGCTGTTCAAAAATGTAATTTTAGACGCTGCAACGACAGTTTTGACTACGAATAGCCCCACAGATGAGGATAACGATACACGACACCCATTGACGTATGGCAGCGATCCTGGCGCTTACGAGGTGCGACAGATTATTGCTGATTGGGTGAACAAGAAAAATGGTAACATATTCGCTCCCACGACTGCTGATTGCCTCAATCTAACGAATGGCGCCAGCTTCGGTGCTGCCACAGCGCTCGCTCAGTGTTGCCCGCGGGACTATACCCGGCTCGCGATGGCTGTTAGCCCCACTTACTACCTTATCAACAAAGTGTTCGAGGATGCTGGTTTCGAGGGTCGTTTGCGGGCAGTGACCGAAACAGAAAGTGGTATAGACTTCGACGAACTAAGTGCCAATTTGCAAGCGCCGGGTCCAATTGACCCTCTTAAATTCCGCTACGTGCTCTATTTGGTCCCAATTTTCAGTAATCCTGGAGGTTACACATTGTCCAAGTCTGAGAATGAAGAACTGCTGAGAATCGCAAGGAAGTACAACGTGCTGCTGATTTGTGACCACGTATACGACTACTTGATGTACGATCAGGGGGCTGCGCGACGACCTTTAGAAACCTTGGTGGTGCTCGATAGAGCCACTTTACCGGAAGGCTCTTATGGTAATGTTATTGCAAACTATTCGTTCTCCAAATACTTGGGACCCGGTCTTCGGGTTGGGTGGCAGGAGTGTGCCTCACCGGAACTAGCATACCATCTGTCGCAATCCGGGGCCAATAAAAGCGGAGGTTCTCCTGCTCATCTAAACACATTCATTGTGGGCGAGATCGTGAAGAGCGGAGCAATCGAAGATGTGCTAGCCGATCTCAACCGCACCTACGGCCAGAGAAGCATAGTTTACTACGAAGCAATGCAGAAGTATCTCCCTGCTGGAACGAAGATCCGTGGGGGGAATGGAGGATATTTCTTCTGGGTAGAGTTCCCGGAATCGTACGATATTCCGGCTATAACCGAGGAATGTAGCAAATGCGGGATTATCTTGGCACCTGGTCAACATTTTGAGGTCAATGGTGCTGAGAAAGGCTGGGGTGATTATTGCTTCCGCGTATCGCTAAGTTTTCATGACGCAGAGGAGGCAGAGCCGGCCATACGCAAATGGGGTGAAATTTCACAGAAGTACAAAAAGACCAAGTAGTCTGATTTTGATTATAAGTATACGTGTTTTTAGTATAAATGTAAATAGATGTGGCGCATGTAGTAAGAATAAAAAATGCTTGACACTTCGTGGATGTGCCCCTGACCTTCTGAATGCTCGCCCTGACCCCATAAACAAGATCAAGAAGGGTGCAGCTCCATGGCGCTGTACGTCCCTATAATCCCAGAACGTTCGATTGAGCCTAGCTGTATTGGGAATTTCCTCTCCAAAGAATTTCAGTCATGGGTTTTCCGGGAAGGTGAAGATCTGGTCTTCAAACCACTCGGCCAGAACTCATCAGCTTTATACAGACTGAGATACTCATACGAGGCCATCGTTACACGGATAACAAGCATCAGCAGTGGCACCCAAGAGCTAGATACGCTCATTGTACATACAAAGACCACGGAAACGCTCAATGAAGCATGTAAATTCGACTACCGCAGGTTTGACGTTGCTTCGCAATCATTCAAACAGATTGGAGTATTCACATTTCCTAGTTCACTATCTGCCCGTAAAGTGGAAGACTATGCGGAAATGTGTCCATTCGAGGGTCAATTGAAGGGCACATTAGTGTTGACTGACCTAGACCAAACTGTTTACATTGTTCATCCAGATAACCCCAGTAAGCCTGTGACATATAAGAGGAAATTCAAGGCGCTTCGATGTTTCTGGGTTCGGAATGACAGAATTGCTATTGTTAGTAGCCGAACAATTGAGTTTTTGGAACTCAGTATGTCGCACCGAGGTAGCAAAATAATCGTGGGCTCACTCTGTGAGATGTTAGATCCGTGTATTGACAAGATGCGAACAGTAGTGTACCCATGGGCAACAGGTTCTAATAAGCTGTGCTGGTTCAGCTGTCCTTATCATAAGACTGCTAATTTTGTGGAACTTCAAGATAGTGGATCCGCTACTACTGTTAAAGCTGTGAAAGAATATTACCAGGGATTATATCATTTGAGCACCACTGATTCAGGATCACTTTTTCTGACTCCTAATCGAGAATTCTATCATGTCAAGGCTGATTTAACAACTTCACTCAGGCCTAGTGGAGTTGATGGTGGTGACATTACTCGAGTCGGTAGAGAATTCTTCACACAGAATATATCACCAGTGGCCTCACGGCTTCTTCAAATTCATGGACACGAATTTAGTGTAATTGAGGATGCAAGTGTCTATAACGTATCAAAATTTCGCCTCTTGAAGCACAATTTCAGTGATCAAATGGGGAGCTCATTTTGGGGGGGATCCAAGTCAAATACTACGAGGGGCTCTCAGTCAATTGTGACGACAGCCATGATGCGTCGATACACTTCAAAAAGGATACTCACTTTAGATGAACCCACACTGGGTATATGGAGGCTCGATGCCCTGTGTATACTAGTGTCGACGAATACCAACTCATTTTTACTGACCAAAAAAAATCAGAACTGGCAGTTGAGCTCAAAGCTCGAGGAACCAACGCTAGCTGCTGAGACTGGCACAAGAATTACCCGGTCGCATGTTCTGCAAGAAAATCGCAATTTCGAGATTTCTATCCAAGATGCATATATGGCTGCAGTCAGTAGGGCTTTATGTGTTGTAGCTAATGCTACTTCCGCAGAAATATTTTCTAGCGGAGGTTCATTAGGATCAATGCATTATAAGACCCCGATTGCATCGGTTTCAGTACAGGGTATTTATATCGCAATATTGACGGGGTCGACAACTCACGTTTACCAGTGTACGGACGGTCATGTCTCTTTCTTGAAGGAAGCTATACTGCCAATGAGAGGAGCTAGTATTCAACTTTTGGATGGTGGTCATTTTATTGCAAGCTTACTTGGTGGGTATATTTTCATCTCATCCACCAACAGGGTAGTGAAGCTCTTCGACCGTACTATAGCGATTCGGCTCACGGTAAATGGGACAATTATTTGTGGATCTTGTGGTGGTTATTGGGCTGAATACATACCATCAGAAGATAGGTTTGAGCGATTGTGTTTTTCTCAATGGTGCCGCGCTGCGGTGAAGATATCTGAAACAGAGATAGTCACACTTCAGAACAATGAGGTTTACTGCGGTTATACTTCAGACTCAGCTTTTCCATGCTGGTCAGCTGCTCCCGGCTTGAGTGATATGCAGCTTACGCGAATAGAGATTTGCGGAAACGATGCGGTTCTTATAAATGACGAGTCACAGGTACTGAGCAGACTCCCCATGACAGCTGAACCTACTTTTTCACAGCTCATAAGCTGGAGTTTCCCCGACACTTCCGACAAGGAGCACCACAGTCAGCTGCATATGGTTGATGACGCTCTAGTTTTACATATCCTGCATGAGAAGGTTGAAGATGAATTCGATTCCACTGATGGGATGGATTTCCTTGATGGTGATAATGAACAAGATTGCGGTTTGCAGCTCCGTGTAAAACTGTACAAAGTCTCTCCCTACCTTACTCCCGAAACTATTGCAGACCAGACGATCGAGCTGCCTCAATCCCGCAAAACTGATGAAGTCGTTATGCTAACATTCGACCCGCCATCAGGTATAACATTTGGTTCCAGCAGCCAGACTGTCACTTCTAACATATACTACAATATTGGAAGTCCACAAAGTTCACAAGCTTACTGTATACGCCATGAAGTGGCTCCATCGATGACCGCAAAGCAGAGTTCAGAGATGATTTGGGTGGCACCACATAGGGCTATTCGAGTATGGACGGACGGTACGATCATGAACGTTGATGCTTCAGTAGTGAAGCCTCTACTAAGCTTGACCAAGAATCCCAATGATCTGATACATCAAACGCTATTTTTGAGTAAACTGGCGCCTGTTGAAAACTCACTACCGTTTGTTGCAAACGTGAGAACGCGAGTGTCCCATCGTGGTAGTGAAATAATCCTCTTCGACTATTTAGCTGGCAATGCCATCAATGACCGTGCTGTATTACCGTTTCCAACAATGGTTCATATTGTCCAATATGACGAGCGCGCACGAATGCACTTCGAACTCGCTGGCAGGATGTTGAATTCTACAAGTTTATTTCGCCAGTTACTGCCCGCTTTTGCTATAGGAACTGAACGAGGTGCGGTGTACGCTGTATCACCAATTCGCAATAATGATCTGTTACTGGCTCTGCTAAGTATACAAAAGGCCTATCTCGGAGATGAGTACATGGTATGCTACTTAGGTACGAATGCGATTGACGGGGATATAATACGAAAGGCAGCCATGGATCCTAAGTTCGCTGGAACATTCAGTAATTTCGGCATTGATCCAGCTTGCATGTTGCAAGTGCTCAAAGAGCTGAGCCGATAGAAGCTAATTGAAAACTTCACCTATTAATTTGTACAACGCTTCGAAGCTCTATACTGTGAGATCGTGTGTGGTCTAGTTATGATACTTAAGTTTCAAAATAACGCTAACTAAACGTTATTACTCAGAACATCAGAGTAAATCAACCAAAACAGTACAAAGACTATAATAATTCGGACGGACTAAATAGGAGTTTACGGTTCTTCGGATCAGCTCTCACGGAGCAAGTCGGTGTTATATCCGGCTGGTCCGATTCACTAATGATACGAATGTTAGGGTCTCTACGACGGCAAAACATCAATGTGTATGGATCGCGAGCAGCAGATAGCTGGAACAGATCCCAATTTATACATAGAACATATGAAGTCAAATAGCAGAATATATTCGAAAGCCTTTCACTCTCTAATATTTAATATGTTAGTACCTAGTGGTGTTACCTCGGGTTCATTAAAGGTTCGGTTTAGGTTATGCGGTATTCATTAGCAAGTCCAGCCTTGGTGGAGAGGCTTTTTTCTTTTTAATTGATTTACGAGACTGATGGGCTATTAGGGTTTTGCTGCCTGCTTGAAGAGCCTGCGGTAACAAGAGCCCAGGTGAAGCCACTTCACTGTGTGTGATGCGCCTCTTGCAGCTGGGAGAAAAAACTTACATTATTAGTCATTTTCGTCAACTCCCAACCCTTCGTTAACTCCCATGTGGCAAGGGAAAATTCTGAGTGTCGTATATAATAAAACACTCCACGCCTCACCCCCATTAAAGATCAGAAGCTCGGGCCAGTACTTCTAGAGAAACAAGACTTTCAGTTTTTGTTTTCCTGTTAGTATCCCTCGATTCCTTCACCAGTCTTATATTCATTGAAAAATCCTCGGGAGGCTTTCATTAGCAAATCCCAAGTGATCAATATGAGCATGGTCCAGGATCAAAATCAACCTTATCGGTTTTACAGCGACGCTGGATCTCGTATTCACGCCCGGAAAGGTTCCATGCCTTCGGTCATGGTGCCCAGTACGTATAACCCGACGTATAACCCGCTTGCTACGCCCTCCAACAGCTCCGCATATGGCAGCGCTGTGAACTGGCAAGGCTCGCACTCTACATCCCCCTCTATCTGGTCTCACCAGTATAGTGGATCATCGGCCTGGCCTTCTTCTGGTATGAGTAGGCAGGCACCTTCGATGTACCCAAATTCATATCAATTACCGGTGATGGCTCAGCAGCCTATGCATCATCACCATCGATCCTATTCGGTTGCTCCGGTCACCCCGGTTGGTAACCCTATGGGCGGTGTCGTGCACAACGCGCCAATGGGCAATGTCGTGATGAACGGCTATGCCCAGAACTATGGCCAGCATCAGCCTATGATGCTGGTCCCCTCTTTGCCGCCAACGCATATGGCGGTGAACCCTCAGCAGCAGTTGGTGCAGGCTCCTCGTTTGATGCCGCACTACATGCATCCAATGCCTGCCCCTGAAGTGCCACTCTATTCCCGAAATGCGTACTCACAAGCACCCAGTGAGCTGCCCGCCGTCGAGGCTGCACCTCCTGTGGCAGAGTACGATGTGGCTTCGTTCACGAAGTTCATGTTTTCGGTGTCTGTGGGTATTGTTCAGGCTCGTCTCTCACCTGACGAGACTCATGCATTGGAAAGCTTCATCGAATCAATGTTATGTGCAACGCGTCTTCAGCTTGCCACATTGTTCATGAGCTTTATCTTTCTGAATAAGAGTAATAAACTCTGTGGTCCAGAGTTCCGTCGCATCCCGTTGAAGAAACGTTTGGTTTGTGCGCTGATTCTGGCGAACAAAATTCACGACGATAATACTTTCACCAATGCATCGTGGGGTATCGTTAGTAACATGTCTGCCCGCGAAATTTCGTTGATGGAAATGTCGTGCTTGAGCGCATTGGACTGGAACCTTAATTTGGATGACGCTGGCACACTTGAATGGAGATACTGGCAGCAGTGCTGGAATGAATTTGAGCGCAAGGTGAGCCCCATCCGTAGTCCAACTAGCCCCTCTGTCACTGGTGGCTTCTGGGGAATGGGATCACAACTCCCGTATGATACTTTCCCAGTGGCTGCTTGCTAAAAACTTTAGATCGGAAACGGTCTGTTTTTCAAATATTTATATTTAATTATTACTGATTTGCTACTGATCGCCTTTCTTACTTCTTATGACATGGCAATAATTTAGAATATACACCTCGGAGAACCGTGGGCAGTTGGCGTTGTCATGCTGATGCGCTAATGGTGCGGCATCGGGTATGGGGTCATCGCCAACGCTGGGGAAGGAAAGGCGGGGGAAAAAAGAGCCAGGAGATTTTTCACGCGGTAAACTCCACTAGAATGCTTATAAATTCATTCCTAAGATCTTGTGGACTGGTAGAATATGGAGCTGGTGAATAGTGTAAAGATTGTTTAAATAAAATACTTAGTTATTTTTCAACCTAGACTGATCACATACGTATTTATAGATACAAAATTCAGTACTTTATAATTTATTTTCTCGCAGAAATCAACGGAGTGCAAATTTTCATTCTCATCGAAGCCCCTCTGAGCCACACGTTGCAAAATTTGCCGCTCAGACCGTAATATGGAGATATCTGGGTTAGTCTGCATCGGATCAGGCCCGCTGCACCGTTGAACCCTCCCTTGCTGACTATTCTCCACCTTCTAAAGTCCCTTCGTAATCACGTGTTGAGCGGCGAAGCGTAACATCCCCACACTACCACACTGTAAAACCGCAGCCGTGCCCCGATGCTCCGTAATTTACGGGGCAGTTCCATGCCCTACTGCCCCAGCGACACCTTACCACGGCATTTCACAGAAAACCTCTCATTTGCCTTCTCCACATCTGATCTGAGCCATTCAGCACAGGCACCGCCTGTATTACGAATTTTTCGCATTCTCAGACGCATAATTGAGCTTCGCCAGCACTAATTTCATTGTTACTCGCACGTCCAGGTGAATTTTCCCCACTTTTGGATCAAGGGCGTATTTGCAACACATTGGTATTCATTAACATTCAGCAAGATCCGGTGTTCGCCTATTGATATTTTTTTAACCAATATTCAATGATTCAGGCTTCAGCAGACCCGGCACCTAGTACCGTTCCAAAGCCGGAGCTCATCCCGATCCAGGGAGTAAGCAGTGCCTCTGCAAAAGTAGACATTGAGAAGTCAACTGTCGCCAATAGAACAGCCAAAGCCGATAACTCACAGCGACCATACAAATGCGACATTTGTGGTCGCTGTTTTCTGCGATTAGAACACAAAACTCGCCATGTGCGCACCCATACTGGCATCAGGCCCTATGCCTGTAATTTCCCGGGGTGCACACGAAGATTCTCTAGAAGTGATGAATTGACTAGGCATTTGCGAATCCATGCTAACAGGCTGGTATCTAGGGGTCCTGCCCCGCGAGGTAAAAACTTGGCCCCCGCTGCGGGCACGAAAACTGAACTCGCTCAAAATATGCCAGCCTCCCCGGATCAAATCCCCCGTGTGCAATCCAGTGATTACTTGCCGACTCCGCAAAGCAATCAACACATGCTTCCCCAGCAGCACATTCAGCAACAACAGCAGATGCCGGCGCCTCTGACGCAGCAGCCTCACCCTGACCAAATCCAGATGATGCCGGTGGTTGGGTACCCCCAGGGATCTCCTCATCAGCCCCAGATTGCCGCTTGGAGTCAGCCGCTGTCTCAGCAGCCTCTCGGCCGTCCCATTCAGGTTCCGCTCCAGCCTGTGTCGTCGATGCCCTCGCTGGCGTCTTTGAATCCGCAGCTGGCTCAACCCCTGATGACTCCATTGAGTGCTGGTCAAGCGAGCAATTTACAGCCACAAGTCATGTCGGATTCAGCGCAGGTGAGCCCGAGTCAGTCATCAGATAGCAGCCCGTCGCACACGGGATCGGCGCCTCCCCCGTCCATGTACGCCCAGCAGCTTTATCCAGCGCCTGAGCCTATTCGACAGAGCAACTCTTTCTTTGATATCAATGCGTTGGCTATTGCCGCAACGCAAGTCTTAGAACGTGAAAAGGCTGAACAGCAGGAGCGTGACCAGCAGTACGCTCAACAACAACAGCATCAACAGCAGAATACTTCACAGTCGCGCCCCAGGACAAAAACTAGCCCTGAGTTAACGAATGCGACGTATAACTTGTCCTCGAACGCGTTAAATCAGTTGAATCAGCAACGGGGTGGACGTCCTATGAATCGGCAACGTTCGCAGCCACATATGGGCAGTCAGTTGAATATGACTAGCCACCACTCGACACCGTATGAACGCCCCCAAAGGCTCACCACATCGACCGGAGCTACTTTCCAAATCGGGCATCCGCTGAGACCATCTCAGCCTAACACGCCTTCGTCTACAGTTCCCCCCTCACCTGCTGTTTCACGGCCTGGGTCGCCGGAGCATACCCCGCTGGTTACCCCAGCACACTCGCCGCGGTTGGGGCCTCGTGACGTACCTTCTTTGCCGACTTCATCAGTGGATTTGCCATCGTTGGCGAAAATGTCTAGCCAACCGCATCTCCCTAGTTTGCAGGAGCTTTCGTCAGCGCACACCAATGGCGACAGCATCTCATACTCGAGTAATAGCACAAATTATTCGACTACCTCGCCAGGTACGAGCTCCAAAATACATCTTGCACCTCTTGATTTCCAACAGTCTCCGCAACCTCATCAAAGTGACTTGCAGCCAGTCGAGCCTAGTGGAAATCCTTCGGCTGTAAACTCGAGGGCCAATTCGAGATCGAATTCAAGGGCCCCTTCCCGAGCAGCGTCCCCGCCTGGTCGTACTGGTCTTCACCGGATTCAATTGAAAGATGTCGTCAACCAATAGACTCACACTACATGTAGATACATGTACACTAATTTATTTGTTTTACTGCTCGTCGTATTCATGAGCCCATTGATTTTCATTATTCGGACCATTGTGATCTGAATGCTTGAGCTCCAAAGCCGCTCAGTTTCAGGTGAGTTAAAAATAGTTTGTGGAGTTGCACCGCAGCGATGATCGCCGTGTGCAGCTCAACAGTGTGCTAAAAATAGCTTGTCAAAACATGCGCGGCTTTAGGGTAAGGACTCAACAAGCCTCCTTGATTTTCTACACGCGCTAGCCACACGTATATTTATAAACATCATATGAATTCGAATAAGATCTCTTACACCGCTCTCTTCACTCAGACACAAGAAAACCAAAATTTTACGCTAAATTGAAAACCACAGCGCACAGAATATAACATGGGATTCATTCGCGGAGCATACGTCTTGTTTTTCCCCGTAGTGTTCACGCTAATTGCGTTCGTGTTGGCCATCGTGACATTTTTCGGCAGCTACCAGCATGCTAGTGCATTAAAGAACGTGAATTTCATGACCATTGACATAACTGGGCTAGACCTGTCGCAACTGGGCGTGGCATCCTTATCGAATATCAACATCCCTAAGTCTAT
The DNA here is from genome assembly GCA_030565305.1 of Starmerella scarabaei. NCBI lineage: Eukaryota > Fungi > Ascomycota > Dipodascomycetes > Dipodascales > Trichomonascaceae > Starmerella > Starmerella scarabaei. The sequence goes on along the minus strand of JAJMBJ010000003.1, from coordinate 915,713 downwards.
CAACGGCACCAGTTTAGGTGGAGTGGCCGTGGGTGCTAACGGCTTGTGCATTGGCTCGTCAGCCAGTAGCATGGATGTTTGCGTCACTCCTATGGAGCCGTTCTACTTTAGCTTCACGTCGGTCCTGGATGCGGCTAACATGACATCATTTGCCAGTGCCATTCCACAAGAGCTCAGACAGTACGATACCATTTCCAAGGGTGTCTCATTGGGTATTTGGGGCTGCTTCTTGGCCACCATTTGCTTGAGTTTCCTGCAGCTGTTCTTCGGCATTTTCGCTGTGTGCTCCATTGTCTGCACACGCATTGCCGAATTCTTCGCCACTTTGGGCTTACTGGTGGCTATCATTGGTGCCGGTATGGCCACTGGTCTCTACTCTGTGTACATCAAGAAGATCAACGAGGCAGTTTCAACTAGTGGAATCAAAGCTGCCATTGGGCGCACGGGTCTGGGACTTGCATGGGGCACGGCCGCTGCTCTTTTGGTTTCAGATCTATTGTACGTCATTTCATCATGCTGCTGCGTGAGCCGCCGCCGCCAATACGTCACAGTTCCCGAGAAAAATCATTTCGACTATTAAATCAATGATCAGACCTCGACGTCCATCCATCGCATACATACATGTACTTATTTATTGAACTATCATCCTAACAACCAATAAAGAGTAACTACTTGTTCTTGGATTTTAAACACCGCTGATGTTTACCGCCCTAACCTCAGGATTACCACCTACGCGTCACCTGCAAGGAAATTCATCATGGTATTCCTGTCACAAGTCATTGAGAAATCTAAACACGCTGATGGGATGTGTACTGGTGACTCCGTCATAGATGCACATCTTGCGCACCACCTGCGTACAGGGCGGCAGAACAGGGAGACGCGTACTTCCAGCCAAATGAACAACAAATTGATGGGTATAGCGACGCGCGGAGTCTACGAAATTTCAGGACCGCCTGCTGCTGGTAAAACAGCAATTTGGCTGTCATTAATGCTGGATACTTTGAAACAGGGCAAGTGTGTGCTTTACATTGGTTGTAACTTCGCGGCTTTCCCGATAAACCGGGCCAAGCAACTCAATGGGTGGAACGTAGATCGCTTTGAGTCTCAGATAGGCAGATTCTACGTTGGCAGCATCGAGCAGCTACTGAACTTCGACGAAAACGCGAACTACGCATTGGTAGTGGTAGAGCATTACGATGCGCTTGTCAAGAAGTCATGGTCAAAGCCGCGGCAGGCCCGCAGCTTTAATTATTTGTTTAAAAAGCTCGAAAGGCTGTCGAAAGCTTCGTGCGTGGTTGCTACGTGTGGGTCCAAACGGCATTTCTCGACGGACGACAGCTTTGTGCCTATGGCGCCTAACTCCATGATAGCCGATTCCCCGTGCAATACCGTGTTCTGCATGCTGTACAAGAATCGTGATGGTACCTCTGGATTTTACACGGGGTTATCTTTCAGCATTGATGATCAGGGCGTTCATGAGCGGGGCAATTGTCTCAAAGTGCCCCTTTCGCTCAACAAGCACGTCTCGCAGAGTACGCCGCGGAGCACCACCCCATTGAGAGTATTGACGCCCAACCACCCAGTGCATAATCGAAGGCTATCAATGTCCACACCAAGCAAGTTCCGGCGAATTGGTGGAAATTCTTCCCAAAACAGCATGGTCTTCAACAATTCGCAGGATGCCTCCCTGGGCTACATTACTCCCAACTCTCTGCAAAACATCAAAAGCGGAACTAATTCACCACGTAGGGACGTGACTTTGAGAGATGAGGCACCATCGTCCCCTACGAAAGTAGTGTGCAGATACCCCCGACCTGCTTCAATCAAGGCTAAACTAACCACCAACTTAAGGCCGGTGGATAACACATCACCTGACATACTTGAGCCGGCATACTTACAAACCGACAGTCCGCTTACACAAAATGCCCAGGATGCGCAGAATGCACTGAATGCACAGTGCCAATGCTCTAAGCCAATTCCCACTCGACCGCCTTGTTCCGCATTGGTACAGCCATCAACCAGCCACCCGTACATTAGCGACTCAACCCCGAACCAGCGACCTAACCCTGCATCAGAAGACGCGGCGCGAGCGCTAGACCCCTCCCAGAATCATCATATGGCCTCCTATTTTGCTAAAGACGAAGCAAATGTTATGGAAAATGAGACAGTGGAGAACAGTCAGGTTGAAGTTGGTGAAGCGGAGTATAAACTCGGGTAAAAGATTCACCGTTCAGACCTTAACCTAACCCACTGGGTCACTCAAAAAGGAGGAGGCTGGGTACGGCATGGTAATTTCAAGCTAAAGTCATTAGGTAACCCTACCTATTGGGAAATGGCCGTGCGGGCTGCATGAGAGCGCCATCGCAATTAATGCTAATATATATAGATGGTACGCAAATTTCGAAAAACTTCACCTCGTAACAAAACTATTGTTTGATCCCGCAGTGTTCTGTTCACAAGACATCAGGTTCCTTAGATACCACTGACCCAATTTCCTTCCTTCCCGTCTCATTGACCATATCTTTTGAACTTTCCAATGTTGTCTCTTCTTGCTGCCATCATCGCTCCAGTTGCTGCCGCTGCTAACGGCACTGTCAGCACCTCTACTGAGGTTGTCACTGCCTACACCACTTACTGCCCCACCCCCACCAGCTTTGTCGAGGGTAATAAGACTTATATTGTGACTGAGGCTACTACCCTCACTGTCAGCGACTGCCCCTGCACTCGCACGCACACCTTCTCTACTGCGACTGTCACTGTGTGCCCCACCAAGCCTCCTGTTGTTGCCCCCAAGAACGGCACCAACCCCGCCTTGGCCAATGCTGCTGCTAACAATAAGCTCCCTATGCATGCTGCTGTTGCCGCTGCTGCCGTCGCCGTTGTCGGCCTTCTTTAACAGATCTAATTCACATAATATATACTGGAAAATTCATCTCTCAAACTATACTTCTCTCAACTGTACTCTTCTTACAACTTTTTATGGCGTACGGGTATAAAATACCATGTAAGCCGAACGCGATCCCCTGTTAGCATTGAGACCAACGACCTGATCAAGGTCAACAGGAATAACTTGCTCATCGTCTATGCTGTACCATTGATCATTTACGTTAACATCAGCGGTGTAATGGCCACTAGTAGTGCTCATACCATGATGGTAAATAACACCGCAGGGCTTGTAGTTTACCACCTTGTTGGAGGCATTGGTGAGTTTTAGGTTCTCATTGACGAGAATGGGCTTAGTGATCTTGCCGAAGTCAAACATCTCACCATGTTTGATGAAGGTGAATCGTTTCAGATGAACAATCAGCACTGGCGGCAGTCGGTCGATTTCAAGCCGTTTTGTGGCCGGTATATTGTCCAAATTGAGTTGTTCTTCTCGGAATACTTCATCAAATGCCTGCTGAACAGTTGTAATGTCAGCCCCCGAGATGTCCACGGGGATCTGCTGGAAGGGCTCCATGGTAACACTAGGTTTACTGCCCTTCTTCACCAGTGTGCTCTTGAATCGACCACCAAACAACTCCTCAATGGGGTTGTCGAGATCTTGGCGGCCAGCGTGTTGAGTCTCCACAACCTTGTGATTTTGCCCGATCTCCATCCAGCCATCAGCAGAATCGCTAGCCTGTTGAGTAGCCTCCGCGGCGGCCCGGCGTTTCTGACCAAGGACATTGTCTTTTAAATCGTCCGAAGTAGGCGGAGCGTGGCGGAAATCATCCTCCAAGATGTCAAGCAGGTCACCTAAAAACTCTTGAGCATCCTCTTGGCGGTCACGCTCAACGTGGAATCGGGCGTGGCCGCAGATCACATCGTAAAAATCAAATCCGCTGATCGCTCTTCTGGGCAATACACCACTGTTTTCAGCATAACGGTGCGAGAATTGGGTAATCGCGTTCAAGATCGGGGTAGCCGAAGGATCCATCACTGAATGCTCCGTGATGTCTTTCAATAATGCATTAAATGGACCGCAGTGCTCCAACACTTGTAAGACAGAGTTATAGAAGCACATGTTGTTGGTATTGAACAGCCCTCTGGGCTTCACTTCTGCAACATCATTATAGTTGTGTTGTAAAATGACGCGGTACAGCGATTTAGTGCTACCATCAACCAACAAGTGCTGGTTCCATGCTTGCTCCTTGGCCTCCTCTTCTTCTTCAGCTTCCTCAGATGCCTCGATTTCTTCTTCGCGTAGTACAGCTTCGAAGGCGCTTTGAGATAGCGGAAGAAGCTGGGGGCTGCCGTCAAATGTCGTATACGGAATTACGGGCACGATGCCTTGCTCGATTCTGGTTGAAGAAGCCACAAGATCAGCTAAGTACGCTGGTATGATATCATCAGATCCATCGAGAGTGGGCCGTTCACGGCGGCGGACTCGGCTGGACCCGGGGAAAAAGCCCTGTTTTGTGCCCTCTGAGACCCAAGGAACCATGAGCTTCATGAGGCAAATTCTTTGCTGGAAGTCTTTTCACCCTGAAACCTCACTTTATAAATAGCCCGCTAGCGGAGGTGTGTGAATCCACCTTCCTGAATGGTAGTGAAATTTAGGCGGATGATGGGGCAGTGGTTCGATAGACCCAAGGGTAGCGAATCTGTACGTCAATTTTGCTCATGCTAAACATAATGTAAACAGAATGCAAGTAGAGACTGTAAATGATATACTTTTTGGTCGCCAAAATCGTACTAACTATAAATAGGATACTGCTATATCATTGCTAATAAATAGGATCGTTAATTTTTTCATTATTCGTCGTTCTGCGCAATCTCTAAAAATTGATCAAAAGTAAACTCATGTACCGGAACGCACGTCCAATCGATAATAGGATATTGATTCTTGATCATGAATGCAGCCAAAAGATGTTTACAGGCTCGTTTCCACTTCAGAACTTCTCGTGGGTGCTCTCTCACCAAATCCATGAAACTGATGCAAGGGCAGCTCCATAGATTCAGGGAGACCACATGCTCGTTTACTTTGATTACCGGTTCTAATATACCACAGCTGATCTTTTCACAGCGGCCTGATTCTATCAATTCAAGTGCGTCAACGAACCGTTCAGGAAAAACAAAAGCCAAACTAGCCAATATTTTTGAGCGAGTTTTGTTAATTGTGACTCCTGTATTTCCCCCATCTTTCGCATCATCATCATAAGACCGATTTAAACTCTCAAAAAGAGTATCAATGATCATTGTTCGTCGCGACAACGCGTCGCTGGAACCCTGAACGCGACACATGCGTGCAGGCCCTATCCACATCGGCTAACCTGAAGCAATTCAAAGCGTAAATTCACAACAAGTTTATCTGATAGATCTATTGTATATATTATCTTTCTTCTTTTTTGTCCTTCTTACGATCGGATTTCTTGGCCTCCTCCTCAAGATCGGACCAATCTTCACCTTCTTCTGAGGAATTAGCAGAAGCGTCGCTCTCTTCGTCCTCGAAGTCTTCGCTGACACTGCCCTCTTCACTGAATTCTTCGGACTCGGTACCAGGCTCGGCATCACTGACATCGAATTCCTCCTCGCCTTCTTCGTCCTCATCTTCCTCTTCAGCACCTGAGCCAGCTTCGGGCTCCAAAAATGACCAACCACCGTCCTGCACAAAGAACTGGTTAGGAGATGAGTTGATAGTGTTCATGACTTCTTTCCAGTTTAAGTTGAAGGCAGCTTCGAAAAATGGAATGTCGACTTCATTCAGCCACCCTTTGACGCTATCGAGCTGGGTCATAGGGACGCTGTTGACCTGGGTGACGGGCTTCTTATAGTCCTTGTAGATGAAGACAATATCGAACTGCTTTAAGCCGAACCGAACACGCTCCAGAACCGCGAGCTCAACATCAGCTAAAGTAACCACGAAGAATGGAGTCTCCGTTAGCTGAATCAAGCAGTTAGTAGTAGGCTGCAAGAATTGGTTGGCGCGCGAGGGCACACCGTTGAATCCCAAATCGCGGAAAGGGGTATCAACACTGAGTTTGTCGCCGCTGGCCTTGGCGATCTCCTCGGCAAAATTGAAAAATTCACGGTTCAAACGAACGCGCAAACGGCGCTCCTCCTGTTCCTGCTCCAATTCGTCTTCATCGCCATAGCGATACCGGCGTTTGCGGTGTCCAGTATCATCAGCGGTCATATCCGTGGCATCACGATAGAATTGAACGTCCTTAGTTTTTCTTTTACCAATCATGATGGGGTTCTTGAGATGGAAATGAATGAGCGTAATCACCTCGTGGTCGTTGGGATTGAAAAACAGATGCTCAACATTAGAGAACAGTACCTCAACCGTCTGTTCCTTCAACGGCGAAGTGTACCTCACACCATTACGATGGATCTCGAGGGCGCCTGGGATTCGCTTACCCTCAGGAACCGGACGCACAAAGACCTGGTCCAACCGAATCGGGCGCCTGTCACGAGCCTCAATGAGCTTGTCTTGCTGAACAACATCAGCAAGCTGTTTCCTTTCATTTTCACGACGAGTACTCTCCTTCTTCAGGTCCTGGATTTGACGCAGTGTCTCACGCATACGCTCACCATCACGGCTGCGCAACGTAATACTTTTGAGGAACTGCGCATCTGGATTATCGTAGGGGATGTCATCGCGCTTGGCCAGATTGCTATCAGGGGAGTTGAAGTTCAGCCTCAGATATACATACTGGCCCTCCTCGTTGGCGTTACCACTGCGGAACGTATTGATATGGAAAGGCACGGGGCGGCCATCAATGGGCACGATGATAGTCTGAGCCTTCTGATCCACGGAGATCCGCAATGATCCAATTTTGGGCAACTGGGCCTCTCGCTTATAAGATTCGAATTTTTTGAAAACAGGGCCCTGGTCTTTGATCTCACTGTCTTCAGTGTTAACGTATTTAGCAGCACCCTGTTCTTGCAGCCTGGCCTTCAACTCAGCCTGGTGCTCCTCCATGGCTCTCTCCGCGCTCTCAGCCATTTCCTTCTTCTCATTGTTACGAGCGGCACGCGATCGACGCGCCTCGGCGGCGTTTGGAACTTCCGGCTTGACGCGCTCGCGCTTGACCTCATTTTTAACGTCCGGGTCTTCGAGCTCAAACGCAATCTCACCGCTGGCCTTGACGGCATCGGTAAACACGATCGGCTCGCTGGCATCAACACGTAATGTATCAGCAATCTTCAACGAATAAGTTCCAGTTTTTTCCTCCAACGGAACGTCCCGGAACTCCAAGGAGATGATTAAAGTCTGGTCGTCAACAATTTCTTTTTGGTTACCAGCCTTCAACTCAAGCTGCTTGTCGAAAACCTGCAATCCTACACCGGAGCCCACGGGAGAAGCCAAATACTTGACTAGCTCGGGGTTCTTGGACTCCACAAATTGTTTAGCGGCCTCATAGACATCCTCAGCCTTCGCTCCAGCGACTGAAGCCTGAATGGCCTTGCGCTGGGCGCCCAAAAGAACCTGGTAGTTCGCGGTTTGCGAAGGCAACGCATTGACCAGATACGTCCGGACAACGTAGGCTGCGTAGCTACGATAGGACGGAGTCAGCGCAATCTGAATAACACTGGTGCTGCCCACATTACCCTTTTGATTCTCGTTGACCGTCGGGGGCGCCGCCCAGTCTAGGTCGCTAGGATTGAACTCGGTACCGATTTTCAATTTCTGCAGCAACTTCAAATTATCGATCGAATCGGCCACAGTTTTCGCCAATGCCTCGTTGGCCACCTGCTTACCCTCGTCCAGAATGGCGCTCATTTTATCGACGAACTCGACAGTGATGAGCCCCGAGGCGGCCTTGCTCGCCATTCGCACGGCTCTCAGCTCAGACTCATCCTTGCGCTCGAGCAATGAGTTGAACACGGCAGTGCCGTCGATCTTCGCTCCGGGGTGGCTCTCCACAACTGTCAGAAACGCCTTGGCGATGGGGCTTTCCGGTTTGTCGCCGGCAAAGACAGCCAACTTGGCCTCGTCGCTGACTTCCAGCGTTTTGGAAAGCACTTCCTTCAGCAAGTTTTCACACTCTTCGGGCTCCTTGCCGCGAACTACAACTTCAACGGTGCTGCTTTTCAGACTCTCCAGATGTTTCGCCTGCTTTGCCGCCGCAATCAGCACTGTCTTTTCTCGGCCGATAACAATCGCCGCATTTGCGAAGGGAACGCCGAGCAACCACAGGTGCAGAGTACTGGCGATCTGATGCTGAGTCTCCTCGTCGCCTTTACCAAGGACCGTGACCCAGGCCGCGCTGTCTTCCAGCTCAGGGATGGTCAGTGCTTTCCGAAGAAGCGCCACGCGTCTTTTGAACGCACCAGTGTCGATCTCAAGCGACATAAATCGTTCACTAAGTGTGGTGGAACTTTACGCGTCTATCACGTGTGAACCCCTTCACAACTGCTTGCTTAGTTATCTCGCTCATCCTATATGAGCGCGCGTATGCTACCACAATACAATTGACTAAAACGAGTAGAATATATATACAGCATGCTGACTTTTCTTATAGTAAAACACAGAGCCACGCCATGAATACGTAGAACAGACCCAATGGGTACGATGCCAGTACAATTCGTGTAGGCTTGACACCCGCGAACCCCAGTCCTCTCCGAGCGCTCCAGATCGCCCATGCCACCAGCAATGCATCAATGGGTATTCTCCATACTCTCATACTGACAACATGGCTGAAAGCCGCCGCCAAAAGCAGCGGGAATAGCGAGTAACCCGTGATTGACAGGGCCTGCAAGTACGGAATCGTGCCTCCCAGGAGCTTGATGTTGGTCGTAATGGCTGCCTGGCCCAGCCAGACAATCGAAAACACAATCGAGAATGTTTGTGATTTGTTGGTTGATCCTGCCCGAACACTCAACACCAAACTAATGAGCAAGCAGAAGATCAACGGTCCCCACAGATCCCATTCGTGTTTCTGGGCGGTCTCCTGCTGATTCCAGCCCAATGTTTGCAACAGCAAGTTGCCAAACGAACGCATGTCACGCCATATGGTCGTTGTGATGGGCTCATCGAGTGTGTCCCCGCCGGTAAACCGGCGCTGTTCCATCCGCTGGCCGTCGGGCAGTACTTGCGAAGCTGGTGGGGCACTGAATGCCTGCTGGGAGGCTACATTGTTGTCGGGCTCAATCTCCGCATCGTCAATGATGGGCTCATCACTAACGGGGTCGTCAATGTCGAAATCGTCGATTAGCGGCTCGCTCATGAATCGTAGTCCCAGCCTGAACCGGACCCTTACATCGCGCGAGCTCGAAGGGCATCGACGATACATCAAGCTCAACTGGTGATGAATACTATAAATTAACATAAATATTAATTGGCTTTGACCTCTTTCGAATTTTCCTTCTCTTTCTTGGCCGAAGTCCATGCCCGTTCGAAGTACTCGACGGGGCTGGTGATCGACAGTTCGTATTGCGTGTGGTCGTTGAGGTGGGTCAACTGGTAAGTTTTGCTGCATGCCTTCTCATACAATTTACCCTGTGTCAATTGCACAACCTCGTCAATTCCTTCTTCATCCTTGATCCCGTGTTCTTTCATTAGCTTCACCAAATCAGGCGATTGCAACCTCTGGAAGGGGCACCCATACGCTTCACTGGGAGGTGCACTCATGCCCTTTTTACAGATTGCTGAGCACTGCGGGGCCGAGAACTTCTTATTTTGGCCCCGCCGGCCATCTAAATGTTCGATCGTATACGCGAGCGAGGCATGGTTTTTCGTGTTGTCATAAAACTCGTGATACAATGAGATAACTTCTCGCGCAGGCATGCCAATGTGTAGCAGGAATGGCATATGCTGCATACGTTCGTTGTATTTTGGGTGTCTCGTAGATTTCATGTTTCGCTGCAACAGGCTGGCACAAAACGGCAAGTAATTGTTCTTGTCCAGCTGATCAAGCATTTTCTTGTCAATGCTGGCATCCAGTTTAGACGGATCGGGTATGTACGTGGACTGGGAGAAGCCGCTGCTAGCAATTTGTAAAACGGGTTCAATTCTGGGATCGTTCTTGAACTTCATGCGGTGCTTGGCCAGTTTCTCCAATGACAACGTAAGATGCCGCTGGAAGAGCCGCATGACCATGGAAATCTGCAGTGATTCCGGAACGTAGGCAGTACCTCCCTGGAGAAGAACTCGGCGGCTGCGCACCAAATCGGTAACTTCTTCCATCGGCACCTTGTAGTGAGGTTCCGTGGCTCGGGAGCCTGAAAACTGTAGCAGTGGCTCCAATTGGGTCATTTCTTCAGCAGTCACCCGGGTGCAGCCTAGTTTCAAGCTGCTCACAAATTCCTTCTTGTCAGCGATCGGCGCGTTCTCGTAACGATAGCGAAATAGCGCAGACTCTAGCTTCACAAACCTCGTGCGGTCTTCAGTAGACTGGCAGAATGCCAACCTCAGAATGAAATGGCTCAGCGCATCCTTATAACGCTCGCGGTGCGTCACGATGTTTATGCCGCCCGAACTTAGTGGCAGTTTCTTGTTGATTATCTTCCGCAGCTCGCGATCCTTCTCTTCTTTGGGCTTGTTCTCGACGCGAACCACTTCATCTAAAACTGACATACGCGACAGGGCCCACTCTTCGAAATTTTCAATCGAGATTTCCACTTGGGGCGGCGGCGCGACCTCGTACATGTTCAGCATGGTCGGGAATCGGAGTCCCGTGGTGGGGGCCTCGATCTTCACCCTGGCCTGAGGAGACGCAGAGTTAATGGTCGGGCTCTGCGCAGCTCGTGTAGAGCTCACAGAACTATTGAATGAATCGAATACTTCGCGTTTGGGTGTCACGATTGAGCGCTGCATTCTATCTCAATATATCACGCGACGCGTCTAGAGTGAGGTTGGAGGTAGGGTAAGAAATGTATGTACGTGCAAATTGCCAGCCCATGTCCGAGACACGTTACGGGCAAGGTATGCGTGTTCTGACTACCAGCTTCTAGCCTCGAAAGCATTATAGTAGTATATAAGCTTCGTATTCAGTTAGGTCATAATTATGCTATAGAATAAATACTTTAACTTTTTCGTCCATGCTCAAATGATTCCATTTACTCGTGGAGTATCAGTTGGAGGAGTCTGCCGCGAAGGTGATCGCCCAGATGCTGGTCCGCGCGACGCTGACCGCGATCTATTTCGGCCCACTACCAGTGTCAATTCACCAGAGTCGTCATCCTCGCTGCTGCTGCTACTGTCACTACCGTCCCAGATGTTTTCACTATTCAATCGCGGAATTTGCAGCTCAGGAAGCTGTTGACGGCCCCGAGATGTGGGTTGCGAAGGATCAATTCTTAGATTCTCCATGGAGGGTACCTTCGAATTCGAATTTGAAGATAATGAGTTATCGTCGGTCATACTCATAGGCATGAGTCCCAATGCTTGAGCTCCGGAACCATGTTCACTCATCGAGGAGCTAGACACGATTGATGCAGTGCCCGCAGATATGACAGAGTTTAAGGAATGATCATTCCTCATGAAGAATGCATGCGAGTCACCCGAGTTAGCGGAATTAGCGGATGAACTGGATGGGTGCAGAGAACTTGGCAACGGGAAATCGGCGATACGAGTCCCAGTCGCTTCATGTGCCTGTGAGTCCTTACTAACTCGCGCGCTACCCTGTTGAGTCGTTGGTGCTGCAGACGATGCTGAACTTTGCTTTGCAGCTACGGGCGGGCTGGGCAGTTTCGACGTTGAGCCACCGAACCGAGAGCTATTACTACCGCTTCCCAAACTGCTCACTGTACTACCACTACTACCGACTCGAGGCAGTTCTGGTGCCGGACCAGAGGATACCGACGATGGCGTAGTTTCTCTTGCTCGAGAAGTTGATCTCGACCGCGTTTTTATTTGATCAGCTATTCTTGAAAGACCTTGCTTAATCCTGCTTTTGATGCTCACGCCCTTAACAGCCTCATGAACCTCTTCAGTGGAAACCCTGATAATCTGTTTGTCGTCAGTGTGCACAAAGTTGTTCTTTTGCACCTGCGTGAGACCCTTGAGCAGCCAGGGATGATGCTTGACCTCCCGAATTGTGGGTCTCTTCGCTGGGTCCTTAATGAGTAATCTTCTGAGCAGGTCGTTAGCCATTGCTAAGTCCGCATCGTTGCCTGGGTCGGGCATTTCTATATCTTCATTGAGAATGACTCGGAACAGCTCATATTCATTGTCTGCCTCCAGAGGTAAAGACCCGTATAAAAAGCAGTACAAGGTGACACCAAACGCCCACACGTCTACCTTGGAGTTGATAGGCGATGCTTTCCGTTCACCATCCTCAGTGAACTCAGTTGGCTTACAGAGCTCAGGTGCGAAAAACGCCGGTGTACCAACAGTTTTTGTGAGCTCCAACTCATTGGATGCGTTCTGGGAAACTGCATAGGACACACCGAAGTCGCTGATCTTCACTACATCGTTGCCGCTGACAAGTAAGTTAGCGGGTTTGATGTCGCGGTGAATGATGCCATTGGAGTGCAGGTATTCCAGCCCCAGTGCCACGTTTTGAGCCACTGAGCGAGCCTGCTCTCTACTTAATGCTGGATCGCCCCTCGGCGTCTGCCACTTGATTTCGCCCTTGGCACAATACTCTAAAACCAGGTAGATTTTACGGCTCGACTCATCGTCAAGTACCTCAAGGAGCCGCACAATGTTCGGATGACGACATTTCTTCAGAATAGCGATCTCACGGTGGATTTTCTCCTCGGTGGAGGAACCCTGCGGCCGGCCCAATCGGGGTTTTTCTTTACGGTTGAGCAGCTTGATCGCCACGTACATGTTCTTGTCGGGGTCGTAGGCCAGTTTCACTTTTCCATGCTCACCTCGTCCTATCTCTTTCACGATCTCATACGTGTTTAGTTTCTTGCGGCCGCTGACGGGGTTGTAGTCAATAGATATTCTATGCGTTTCTTTGACCAGTGCTTCCTGGTCAATTCTGAAAGATGCTGGGTAGGCCGTTGCGCCTTGATGAGATGCTGAGTTGGTTGTGGCCGTCCCCTTTGAGGTGCGACGGCCGGCTCTCCAGCCAACAGTATTCCGGGAGTCTGATCCTGATGACTCTGAAGACCCTTCTGCTGGCATCTGCTAATAAACTTTTCCGGTGTTCTCTTCTCTTAAAATTTCGAGATCTGTGTGTAACAGCAGAAACGTTCAGCCTGAATTTTGTGGGGCTCCTTAGTTTATTCTAACAGAATATGTCTTATTAATCTCAGCCTTTGTCAAGCGGGTTGAGTTTCACGAACCCTGTTCTCACGAAACTGTATGGGGCAATGCGTGAGTAAGGCCTTGGGTGTGAGCTAATTATTTCTAGCTGAACAAGGCCTGCATCCCTCACCCAGAAGCGCTTGCCTTCGCCCCCCACTTCATGCCTGTATCACAGATGCTTCCGTTCAACGTCCGTGCAGGCGGATCCACAATGAGATCACCGTATTTTTCACCCAGTTGAGTTCGATATATCAAACCACATTCAAGGAAAATTATATCTATAAATTGAAAAAAATTATACTGAGCCACTACAGGCTGCATTATTGCATAAACACCGGTCTTTTGTAAATTTCGACTGAGGTGAATATCACTCGGAGGCCCGAAAAAACAGGGCACATGCTATTACGTATACCTGCGTCATAGTTGCATTTGCCCTGACGCACTTCCAGAGTTCGGCCGTTCCACAGTAATCGTATGTCGGAAAAGCAATACGATTTCTTTGCGGTGGTACAAAAGCGCGAATGTATTGCTATCAGGCAGCCGCGCAAATTTGCGTAACCACTGCGCCTATCGGTCAAAGCATGCATAAATCTTAAACCTACATTAAAATTCCCAATGGAGCAATCGTTAGATAAAATCGTAAATTCCAATAAATGTCGCACATAAAGTCAACACTTGCGGCCAGCAAATGCGATCTAATAATCGCAGAACGGAGTATACACGAACGCCAATTTGTCGTTTAATTTAATTCTTATCATTATATTTATGTGATTTAATGAATTGCAGATATAAAATAAGTATTGATATTAAGTTTCATGCTTGATACGCTTGGAGGGCAACCCCTCTGAATCGGTCGTTTCGCGGTGCTCTTCACTAGGTTTGAAAGGCGCAGCATCGTCTTGCGTTTCTTCGTCGTCGCTCCCTACATCTTCCTTCGACCTTTTCGTGGCAATTTCGGGGTTCAATGCCTCCTGGATCTTACCGATGTTCAGCACCAATGCATTGAATTGAGCCTCAGTCAGTGAGATGCCTTTGCGGCCCGGAAGTGTCTGGCCGTCCTTCTCGTAGTATTCCCTGATGTCCACGAGGCGAGTTTTCATATAATTACGTACTTTCACAAGCTTCGATTTGCCCAATTCGGCGGAGAATAGATCGTTATTTTCTTCAGGCATCGTGGTTTCGTGGCTCGTTGCGAGTTGTGTGGTCTGTGTGGTCTTGTTGTGGAGTGACGCGTCCGAGTATTATTGGCAGGGTTGTGGCACCTCGAGTGGACCCAACTAGACATGATCGCGTACTTCCGGGTACTGGCGAATATACATGAAAGTAAGAATTTGAATGAGCTAATATATGTTCCTATTATCATTTAAAACATCAAATGCGTCTTAAGACGCTCAATTGTATCACCACCGCGACAACCTCGCTGACAGGATGTATGGCGATCGACGGAGAAGATCCAGAGGCGTCGTAACCGCTCGTAGGCTTGCCTATCTCGATACTCTCAGTTTACTGAACTTCTTAGATTTTGGCGCTAGAACCTTGGTGGTTTTGACATTCGTAGTGGGGTTGTTGATGCATTGGGTCATTTAACAGGGTTGTTTTGAGGGCGAGGTTCTCAGCTACGGCAGTGTGAGTACTGTCGAAGTAGGCTGAGGTCAGTGACCATTAATCTCTATGTTTGTCAACAAATATGTACAGAAACGTGTCAGCTCGAACGACTCCCGGGCATGCTTCGTTTGCCACCGTCCTACCACCAGCGTAATGGTCAATGAGACCCCCAGCGCCGATTTCTTCTACGCATGCGATGCCCATTTAGCCGATCCCGGATTTGCTAAATATACCGCCGAATATGAACAGGCAGATAAAATACGGAAGCAAAAACAGGACGAGGTAGATCGATTAAAAGCTGAATGGGAACGGGTACAATCCACAAAGAAGAACGACAAGAAGGACGATAAGGCTGCTGATAAGACCTCCGATGAATCCTTAGCTCCTCCCCAGGACGTGCCTGCAGTGGGGAAACCTCAATATGAACTCAATAGAGGTATGTTCAATCTCAGACTTGGCGCCAAAAAACGAGTCGCCCAAGAAAAGAGAACCAGATCCATGCTGGGAAACCCCAGCCTATTCCCCGAGGTGCCCAAGCATAAGCCAGTGTAGTCACTAAACATTGTGCATTAACAATAAATAAATATGATTCGACTACGCCTTCAAGTTGTTTTCAATCCAGGCGTCCCATTGATCCAATTTGGGCGGGTAAGCGCTGCCCGGCACAAAATCAACCTGAGATTCCAGATCGGCGAACTCGAAGTTCTTGCCGTCAATCCCCAAAAACTCCTTGTCATGCTCGCCGTTCCATGTGCCGTCGTCTTCGCTGCTGGCCAGCGTACGAGATTTAGTCGACCGTAAGTGATTGATCTCCTCCTCGACCAATTTCTGAATTTTAGACGCGCTCAATGCACTAAACTGATCGCTCTTATTCACAGCCACCAATACGGGGATTTGCAAAGCCTCAGTGGTTTCTAAAACCGTCATCAGAGGGCCCGCGCTGGCCTTGATCGCCGAAACCCCGGCTGCTGCATCAACGACGAATACCACAGCCACTAAGTTCGACTTGGTGAGATGCTCACGCGTATATTGCTGCAGCTTTTCGTTGCCGGGACAGTCAACGACCCTCACTTTAGGAACTAATGAGAAAGACGAGGATTCGTTGGGCGTCACGGAGGTAACTGTGGGTGGGACCTTTTCGCCATACTCCCAGGCCATGAACAGCGCAGTCTTTCCACCACCGGACGGCCCGGTAATCAAAAGAGTTAAAGGAGTGCGACGGCTGGGGACTCGAATGCCCGCTTTTTGGCTAGACTTCCGAGTAGCCAATTGAATGACTATCACTACCAAAAGGATGCCGACAAACAGCTGGAACTCTCTGCGCTCATATAAATGAACTCGTTCTTCTCCCGTGCTCCCGGTCAACAACCGGTGGAATGTGGTTTTCAGCCACGGCAACTTTTCAAACATATCAACTTGAAGCTCAGTGCACAGCTGTCTGCCCTTAATGAACGCCTTGAAGCTGGGAGGATTGGTTGGGATAGCGTGCACACTGCAGGGCGATATCGGTATCCTGGTCCCATGACACACTGAAATATTTACCTCACTGAAATATTGGGCTCAACATTTCAATTACTGTAAGTGAAGCAAGATGTCTACTTTCGGCAAGCATTTCCGCGTTACCACTTACGGTGAGTCCCATTGTCGTTCCGTCGGTTGTATTGTGGATGGCGTTCCTCCTGGGCTCGAACTCAGTGAGAAGGATGTCCAGCCCCAACTCACCCGCCGCAGGCCTGGTCAGTCTAAATTGACAACTCCGCGCAACGAGGCCGATGCTGTGGCCATCCAAAGTGGCATTGAGTCGGGCCGCACTTTGGGTACTCCCATCGCCATGGTTGTCATGAACAAGGATCACCGTCCGGGCGACTACACTGAGACCGACATCTACCCGCGTCCGTCGCACGCAGATTACACCTACCTGGCCAAGTACGGTGTCAAGGCGGCTAGCGGTGGCGGCCGTTCGAGTGCTCGTGAGACCATTGGTCGTGTAGCTGCTGGTGCCATTGCCGATAAAGTTCTGGATTTGGCGCACGGTATCCAGATCGTGGCGTTCGTTAGCGGTGTGGGAAACGTCCAAATGTCTCGCGACTGCACTAGTGAGGACTATTTGGAGCTGCTGGACACCATCACCCGCGATCAGGTTGACGATGCTGGTCCCATCCGCTGTCCGGACCCCGAAGTGGCCGACAAAATGGTCAAGGTGGTTGAAGAGTGCCGTGATGCCCATGACAGCGTCGGTGGCGTTGTTACCTGTGTTATTCGCAATGTCCCTGTGGGTCTTGGTGAGCCTGTGTTCGATAAGTTCGAGGCTGAGCTGGCCCATGCAATGATGTCCATCCCGGCTACGAAGGGCTTCGAGATCGGCAGTGGGTTTGCTGGTACTGCCATGCGTGGTTCGCAGCACAATGATATGTTCTACGCTGATAAATCTGACCCCTCGAAGTTGCATACTCGTACCAACAACAGTGGTGGTATCCAGGGTGGAATCACCAACGGCGAAAACATCTTTTTCAATATTGCCTTCAAGCCCCCTGCTACCATTTCGCAAGAACAAAAGACCGCTACGTATACTGGTGAGGATGGCACTTTGGCTGCTCGGGGCCGTCACGATCCTAATGTTGTGCCTCGTGCTGTCCCCATCGTTGAGGCCATGGCATCCATTGTAACGCTTGATTTCCTGATGGCTCAGAACGCTCGCAAGTCGTTGGCTCTCTAGTATGAGCACAATCTTTCTAATGTCTACTTTGTGTCCTGTAACGTAATATACAAATCATAAATACCAGCATCTCGAAACTGGGTCTCGATCTAGAATCTGGGCCCCGAGCCATGTCATTTTCACATACCAAAATCGAACTCAGATTTCTGTCCGCTGACTTTCCTGTCAGCAAACGGGTCACTGCCCTGTGAGCTATTCCGTGAGTTTCCGGCACTGGAAGTTGTATGTTTTGTAGTGGTTGTAATAGCCTCCTCGCCAATGTAGGGGCTGGCATTCTGAGCATTAAGCTCCTGATCATCGGGATTGACCACCCTCAAACTCCTTCGCTGCTTGGACATGAGCAATTGGTGTCCGTCGTTTGAGAGCATGATACTGCCTGCATCACTCTCTGGTGGGGGTTGTACTCTTTGTCTTCGCGGCAGATCGGCCGTATCCATAGGGATGGGCCGATCAGCATGCCAGCTGCTCATGCCCCAGCTACGCGTACTCGAGGCTGCTGATGAGTTGTGACGGTTAAGCATACCCTGTCTGTTAGATCCCAGGAACAAACGGTGCTCTCGCCGCCGGCGCCAGAACCACCAGCCGGCCACCAGCGCCAGTGCTATGACGATAACCGGCAGCAAAGTGGACACCACAGCAATCACGGCGGTGGACATTGACTTATGATCATTCCCCTTAGGTGGCTTCACCACAGACACCTGTTGCACCGGATTCATCGCATTCGATTGGCTGTTTCGACTGTATAGCGCAATGTTGGCGGAAGAATCCACATTCGCGAGTGTATTGTACAGGTTCGAAGCAGCATATGTGATATTCGGTGCACTGCTGCTTTTATCCAGAGTTGTCCAAACCCATCCACTGGTTTCTGTGTGGTTTAGTACCACTATACTGGGCTCAGCATCGCGTCCGGCTACGGTACCGCCCACAACAAGCACCTCGGATAAAGACCCCGTGGTACCATTTTCGCCTAGACTGAAAATTGGAAGCACCAGCGGGTTTTCACGACTATCGATCCCCGACGAGTTTCCGACCGCATTGAAAGTCCAGGACCCGTGACCCCAAATGGCTACTTGTTGCATAGACAGCCAAGCATTGTTGGCCTTACCACCGACAATCAACGTATTATAATCGTCTAATGGGATTGTCTGAGCATCTGACATTTCCCGGGGCATAATACCCCCCGAAGTTTGCACTGTCTCAAAGGATTGGTTACCCAGCCAGTACCGGTAAAAGCCCTGCTGAGTTTTACCCTGGCAATCGCCTCCGTAGATATAGATTGCCTCCTCACTACGGTCTAACCAAACTATCTGGGAGTCTTGGTACCATTTCTGATCGTTGATATTCGACTGAGCCTCAGATACCCACTTCTGGTTGGACTTGTCGTACTTAGAGATCTCAATCGGGGCTTGACCACAACTTTGCGAGCCCCAAACAGCAAAAAGATGTCCATCTGTATCCAGAACCAACGTTGAGTTGGCTGGAGCCGATGGTAGCTGGGTCATTTGCTTGGAAATGTCTTGCACGGTCGAGGCACTTGAGGAGATCGGTAGATGGAACAGCGACCCATTCGCGCTCTGCATATATACGGCAGTATAGTTTGCTTCATACACTGTTATCCACTTGGCGCTGACAGTTGTCAGCATCGCAGCAGCGAGCGTTATTGCTCTCATCATTTGTTGGTTGAAGGTGTGTTTAATCGGTGGTTGTGGCTTATCTAATAATGTAAACAAATGACACCATACATGCCTGATTGGGTGAGGAATGACGCTGTCTTACAGATAAGCATACTCAGTATATATTATAATAAATTAAGCATCTAGACAGCATTTCGCGGCATATCTCCTACGATATTTCTAGTCATTGCTTCTCGCAGTGGCCTCTTCTCCCGGCAGCTAACCTCCCAGCCATTGAGAAGTCACTGGGCGATAACGCTAAACGTATGTAGTAAGTGAAAAATCTAGGATCACACCCTCAAGCGTGAACAAATTAGCGAAACTGAACCACGATGTTTTTCAGCGGTTTGGAGTCGCGGCTAGCACGGTTCGTGTTCGTGCCGGTCCGTACAGCCACTAAGCGTGCATCAGGTGGTAAGTCTGCTAACAATAATACTGCTGGTCGTCGTTTGGGCGCCAAGAAGGCCGAGAACGAGTTCGTTGAGCCCGGTATGATTATTTGGCGTCAACGTGGTACCAAATGGTATCCTGGCGAGAATGCAGGCATTGGTCGCGACCACACCATATTTGCTAAAGAGCCCGGCTATGTTCGGTTCTACCGCGATCCATTCCACGCTAAACGCCGGTTTATTGGGATCGCTCTGGGAAAGGACGATCGTCTGCCCACACCGCATTTTGAACCGAGGAAACGTCGGTTTGGCTATACCCCGATTGACAACGAAGAAGTCGCACAGTATGAAATGGAATATTTGACTCGCAAAGAGACTCAACGGCTGAGAGCCCGTGAGGCCATCGACGCCCAGCGGCTTGAAACGAAGGCCAATCGAATGGCAGAGTACAAGGAAGTTCTTGCAAGCGTTGGAATTGATGACGCCAACCTGTCTGGCTTGGACGCCCAGCTCAATCGTCTGGATTCGATCTACCAGTTCATCTGCGGAGGAATGTCCTACACTGAGGCGAAGCAGACTGTGGATGAGCAACTCAAGGAAGATCTGGACCTGGATCTGACGGTTGGTCGTCTTAGTGAGCCGGAGCACAAGCTTGCTGTTCAGGAATTGCTTCAGTCGGCCAAAACGGTAGACGATGTTGTGGCCTTTAGTGCTGCTCAGCGTAAATTGGTTCCTGTTGAACAGATCGAAAAATCCACGTTCGATAAGGTAAGCAGCCAGATCGCGAAACTGGCAGAGCCGCATATGACCACGGCCACGGGTACACCTAAGGAAGTGGTTGATGAGGTCCTCACTATCCTGGCGCAGTCCCCGGGTCTCAGCATCACGGACATCACATGGCTCAAACGCCGCTACCTCCGCCGTCCCCTTCCCGTCTTGCTCGACACCTCTGAGCAGGTCAAGAAGTTCGATGCTGAGGTTAAGCAAGGCAACGGTGCTATCCGTGACGTATGGAACTCCGAAAAGAGCGGCGTCAAACGGTACTATGTCCCTAATGGTGCTAAATTGACTTTCTAATGTACATATTCTTTAACTAAACCACAACAATCGCCTGTACTGTACCCGCTAGCACATTGCCAAATATATTTGTAGGCTCCCTCACGGTTGGGGAGCGTGGACCTCAATATCATTGGACGATCACATCGACATTTCGGAATGGTTTTCTCATTGAAATCGTTGTTGTACATTCTGAAAGTGATGCTGATCCTACTACTGCCCAACAACGCATCAGTATCTACGGTACTCGCCGGAGGTACACAATGTTTGAACCTTTCCTGACAACCACCGTGCATGATCAACAGGCTGTTATGCGGGATGTGAATGGCATACGTGGGCCGTTGAGGGGGCACACTCCTGTCCTTTAACCGAAACTCGCGAGTACATCCCAATGATATAGCAGCAATAGTAGGTTTAGTGCCAATATGCGTCAACTGATCGGAATGATAATCCAGCTTTTCATGCGCTCCACCGTACCTATTCAGAACAGCTACAGAGGATCTCCAGTCGGGTAACGTTTTCTGAACTTCTGCTTCACATGCGTCACGAGCAATTCCCAGTTCAGGTGTGAAAGCATGTAAATGGTGATGGTTCACCTGCTCACCCTGGTATGAAGTTTTACGTTTCCCAGTGAGCACATCCTCTTCGTCAGTATACAGTGCAGATTTGTGGCCAGAAGTCACTTGTCGTTCAAAAAGGTAAAATTTCCTGTGAGTCCACTGCTTACTCTGTTCCTCCAAGTCAACGGCCAGCCGATTGGCTATAGAAGGATCAAGTATTCGTGGGTGCAAAGTACAATATATGCCAGCATCCTGGACTTGTTCCGGTGTATACAAATTAACCACGTCAGCTGAGGTTTTGGTGACTCGGGCGGGTCGTTTAGAGGTGAAATGATCAAAGGTCATCTGGCGTTTCTTTGATGATGGTTGTACACCCAACAAACTGAATACTTTGTCAAGATCCGCACCACATTCTACGATTAGATCCAATACAATGTTTGGATCTGCACTTGGGACACGCGCAAGTACTGCATCGATCAGTGCATTAGTTGACATTTCGCCACACTAGGGCATACCCTTGAGCATACCCTTAAACTGTTCAACACGCGATCACTGAATACTGAACTCTATAAAACCTCACTGATGTTTAAAAAAATTTCTTATATGCACTTATTACGAGTCAATTATTTATCATCAGGCTTCCCTTCGTACCCGTAAGGATTTTTCTCAGTCCATCTCCACAGATCGCGGCAAGCATCGTCGATTGACAGCTTGGCCTCCCACTGCAGCTCCTCATGAGCTCGGTCAACCTTAGCTGTCAAATTGAGCACATCTCCCGCACGACGGCCAACTACCTTATATGGTAACTTGCGGTCAATAGCCTTCTCGAATGCACCGAAAACCTCAAACACCGTAGAGCCCTGCCCAGTACCCAAGTTCCAAGGTCGGCAGAAGCTGGGTTCTTTCTCACTCAGCTTCACAGACTCCAACTTTTGCAGAGCAGCGACATGACCGGCCGCCAGGTCCATGACGTGGATATAGTCCCGGATCGGGGTTCCGTCACGCGACGGGTAATCGTCACCAAACACACTCAATTCATCACGGCGACCAGTGGCAACCTGCGCAACGAAAGGCAACAGGTTATTGGGCACACCCAGCGGATCCTCACCGATATCGCCCGAAGGATGGGCGCCGATAGGGTTAAAATACCGCAACAACGCGACTTTCCAACCTTCAGCAGCATGGCTGTTATCGGTCAGGATCTTCTCAATCGTGATTTTGGTGCTGCCGTAGGGCGACAATGCCTCCATCGGAGTTTCCTCGGGAATCGGAATTTTAGCCTCCTCGCCAAACCGCGTAACGTCTCCGTAAACTGTGGCGCTCGAAGAAAAAACGAATGTTTTGACGTTGTGCTTCTGTAGCTGTTCGATAAGCGTAATTGTTCCCGAGACGTTGCAGTCGTAATACTGCAATGCGTGTGTGACGCTCTCACCAACCGCTTTGAGGCCAGCAAAGTGGATCACAGCCGAGATATCAGGATGCTTTTCCAGAACCTCAGCAACGCGCTTGGCGTCTCGGATATCTCCCTCATAAAAGTCCACTGATTTCCCAGCAAGCTTCTCAACCCTTTTGACAGCCTCCCGGCACGAGTTAGACAAATTATCGAGGATAACAACGTCACGGCCCGTCTCGAGCAATTTCACTACAGTGTGGCTACCAATATACCCGGCGCCACCAGTAACAAGCACTCTTTGTCCCATTGTGGAAAGTTTGGAAGAAGAAAATCAGGGGTGTGAACGTTTGACATACACCCCAGATCCCCCTGCGCTGGTAGGGGTTTGTGATCACGTGCTCGTTAACATGTGCGCAGAAGAGCGCATTAGTTCTATACGGACATCTGCCTACGTGGTTCACTGACAGAGACACACAGGGACTGAATCGAGCTTCTGGTTCTAGTAAGACTCAAAACTGTAAATATGAGAACATATAGACTGAATTTGTGATTGGAAATGCTTTGAGCTGTTACACTTTGTGTTTTGAGCCCCATTTATTCACCCGTAAATTCATAACACACATTCAGTATGACATGACAGTCTATGGATTTTAGATTTGTCTGTTAAAGTATTTTTCAGATTAAAACCTCTGATCCGCTCCGATATGCATAGCTCGAGGCCAGGGTTCATGGCCGTCGTGATCACCACCGGCATGGCAGCTCCCGGCCATTGTGGAACCCTTAAGGGCCTGGGAAAAAAATTAGTTAACATTATCACCTTAAGCCGTTAGCGTAAGTAAACCGCCCCCAGAGCTTAATTGATCGCCTGAACGCTACGCAACCAATTGCAGTTGAATCAAATTTTCCTCAGGAGCGATATTAAAGGCATTTGGCGAGATCTTTCGATTAATTGCGCCTTTATTTGCTGTTTATTTACGCTGACCGCCGAGACGATCAATTACCACCGGCCCCAACAGAACAACGCAATTACATGTACAGGTCGAGAATACAATGGCAGCAGAAATTTTCAGTCCTGAACACGAAAGACATTCTATAAAATCGTCCTACGGCGCCGAGGATTCACATCGAGCTGACCACCCGAGGCTACCCCTATTTGGGGACGATAACGATGAAGAGGAGGAAGAGGAACAAGAAGACCTCGGAGTGCCCGTTAGTGATAACGAGGATCCTGAAGGATCCCATAGCGAGAAACCTTTGAACAAACAACCTAAAAAACTTTCAAGAACTCTATCTGAAGTCGAGCTACAACGCATCGGGAACATCACCGACGAAAGCCCGCATCTGATGGCATATCTCCACGACTCAGATTCTGATCATTCACAGGCCATTGCCAGCAGTAGCGACGAAGATGGTGACATTGATGATGATGGAGACTCGTCCATCGAGGCGGAAGAAGAGCAGGCCATTCGCGCTGAGATGAAGAATCGCATCCCGGGCCCACTATCAATCCGGAGACTGTCGCAGTCACAACAGGCACGTCATATGAAAGGTATCGATAGCGATGATAGTGTTGACGAAGATGGTGATGACGATGATGACGCTCAAAGCGAAACTTCCTGGGGTCACGAATTCTTGGAGGATCAATTCGACTACCCTGGCACTTCCAACAATGGCGGAGACTATACTGGGGACTTCATCAGTAATGACTTTCATGAGGGGTTCCGCAGTCTAGGTGATGAAGATGATGACGATGACGCATACCTTTGGCAGTACTTCTTCTCCTCAGACGATGAGGACAAGATGTTCGGCCAAACTATGACACCCAGTGCTCGGGCACGTCAGCGCAGGCACAGCCAGAGCCGTACAAACAGCGAAGATGTGGAAAATTCTAAGGCTGGAGGGGGTTCCACGGATGAAGACATGCCCCTGAAGGGCCGTGGCCCGTTGCCGGCTAACCTGATCGAGTCGGGTTACGTACCTAGTGGTGACTCTACTGACGAAGACGATGGTGTTCCCCCCGAAAGAAAACGCCGGAAAGCTCGTGGTACTAAAGCTATTGAGGTGCTGGGCAGCGACAGCTTCAGTGCTCGGCCGCCAGTGCTGGGTTCTTGGCGAATCAAGGGCGATAAAAATGTTGGGATCATTGACGGGTTAACCACAAGAACATTGAGTCCGCCACCAGATCGCAATGTCCAAACCGCCTCGAAGCAAGACAGCGAACGGTCTCCGTATGAAATCAAAGACCCATTTGAGGGCATGGGCGGAGAAGATGTTGGCGACTTTA
The DNA here is from genome assembly GCA_030565305.1 of Starmerella scarabaei. NCBI lineage: Eukaryota > Fungi > Ascomycota > Dipodascomycetes > Dipodascales > Trichomonascaceae > Starmerella > Starmerella scarabaei. The sequence goes on along the minus strand of JAJMBJ010000003.1, from coordinate 890,908 downwards.
CGGAGTTTGGCGACGAGTCAGGGAACCCGCAGCCTGACACTCCTGTACGTGATCACCAAGATGACGAAGATCTGAGCGACTTGGATCTGTTGGAATTGCAGGACTTTATCAATACAGAGAACATGAGCAGCGATGATAACGATGGCCAGCAGTTCGAGTTTGATATTGACTTCGGTGAAAACCAACCGCAGTCCCAAGAGAGACAGTTTCGATCGCCCGTGGTGTCACCGTTCCTCTATCGGAACCGGCTCAATAATAACAACAACGTACCTGTCTCGGCATTCCGAAACCGTGGCTCGCCCTACGTGAGCAACCCGGCGTACCCTTCAGATAACATGAGCCCAGCACCCTGGCGGCGACGGGGCTCAATCAATTCACGCAGGCCCTACAGTCGTGAATTAGCCCGCGACCAAACACATTCCCCAAGCATGCTCTCACGAAAACGCAGCAAGAAGCCGAGAGGCAGTGTCGGTCGCGGGAGCTCACTAGCCAACGCGGGGTACCATAACCAAGACCATGGCCATGATCTGTTCGGTGAGCTGATAGAGATTGGTGCCATCAGTCCTTTTGAGGAAGACCAGTAAATATTATTTAACACGCCAACATAAGGCACCTAAGAGGTAGCCAAAGGCGGAAAACGAAATGTCAATATTATAGAGTTAATTCAGTTTATGATCATTAATATTTTTAAGCCAAATTGGACGAAACCTCGCTCGTGAGCTGGACCTGCCATCTGATACTGTTCGTCAAGTTGACAATTGTCACCAAATCCGACATGTACGCCTTGTACATCGCCGAGCGCGGGTCGAACTTGCCCTGCTGCTGGAGCTTATGAGGAGCGGCCGTGTTAGGAGCCTCGAGAACTGGCGAGTTGGCAACGACCTTGAAGAGGTAGCGAGCCAGCGCATCAGCTGCCGAGGATTTATCGCCCTGCTTGCGAGTCTCAGCAATCTTGGCCAAAACAATGTCGATCTGTTTGATTGTGCTTTCAATGGCGTCATCCACGGCGTGGGACAAATCGTAAATGTCAGCGCCGTCAATAGCGGACGCCAGTCCCAAAACAGGTTTGTCAGTCTCATCAAACTTGACGTAGCTCGCAATGGGAGCGAAAATGCAGTTGCCGTTAACCTGGTTGTCTGGCGAAGACCACAGCGGGAGCGCAACGTACGCCTCAAGAGAAATCTCCGCGGCCTCAGGGTCAACAGTAACGTGAACAGGAGGGTGCGGGAAGCTGCCGCTCTCATCCGTGAAGAACTGGTGAATCAGTGCCGACATATTGTTGAGTTCGGGGGATGTGGCGTACCAGCCGACGATCTGCAACTCTGGGTGAGATTTACGCAACAAGGCGTACATCTCGTTGTGATATTGAACCTCTACCGTCACCTCCTCGGCATCCTCGGTTACGGGGATAATGTATGCGTATTTGACGTCAACTACCGTGCCATCTTCGCTGCGAGTGCCCAGCAGAGTGCCGATCACGCGATGCTGGTTCTCCCGGCGACGGGTAGCATGGCTCAGGATCTGGAAAAGGGCCTGTGCCTCGACATTGGCCGATTTTGGGTACTGCACCGAATGGCGAGCCGTGGCAAAGCTCGGGTGGTTCAGTCTAAGAACCTGCGAGACCATGTGTGCGGGTTTTGAATTTTTCACTAAATTATTATTCAGGCCTAGATGGGAGGAGATCGAGACACGGTACGGGTAAGTTGCACGTGCAGATAAGAGCTCCAGCGGAGTACATACTGTATCAGATTTAAGTAGGCAAACCTACGTCACGTCCAAGAACTATACAAATTCTTTCATTCCCGCTCAATTAAAAAAACCCCAGGGGCTGAAATTGTTGGGGGTGCCGACCCTTGAGGCTTGGCCATGCCCAAAGTGGACGCGTGGAGCGTGGGGCAGGGGCGCCGCGTGGGATAAATACCTGCGATAATTGAACCATTCACACCGCTGGCAACTAGAATGCGGTTTGGTCGTCATCTGCGTAACGCTACGGTCGGCACTGCCGTGGGTGTTGGCGCGCTTTACGTTTATGACGTCAATTTCAACCACAGAGTTATGACGCGCACAGCCTACGCGGTAAGCCAGGCCGCGTTGATGGCAATTGACTACAAATGGAACTTCAACCCGAAAGGTGACGTTCCGGCGCTGCACAAACGCAATGCTGAGCGGCTCTACAACGTTATCGTCCACAATAAGGGACTCTACGTCAAAATTGGCCAGAGTATTGCTATCCAGGGAAACATGCTGCCCGTGCCTTACCGCGACCTGCTGGCGAAGTTGTTCGACGATGCGCCCCTGGATACCTGGGATGAATGCGCGGCCACGCTGAACGAGTCTTTCGGTGGTGATTACCAGCAAGTCTTTGAATACATCGACCGTAATCCCGTGGCTAGCGCGTCGATTGCGCAGGTCCACAAGGGCAAGTTGCGGGACGGTCGCGAAGTGGCCGTTAAGATTCAACACCGTGACATTCCGGGCTCCACTAAGTGGGATTTGAACACTTACAAAGCCCTGGTGTGGGTGTTCAGCAAGTTCGTGTTTGAGATGCCCATGTACTTTGCGGCAAAATACATCGCGGATCAGGTCCAAGAGGAAACTGATTTCAAGATCGAACTGAAAAATGCCACTACTATGCGAAAGTTGGTTGACAGTGACAAGGAGACACGAGGCAAAGTCTATGTGCCCGAGGTATACCCCGATCTCAGCAGTCACAGAGTGCTGATTATGGAATGGATTAATGGCACAGGACTGTCCCGCAGGTCAGAGGTCGAGAGCGAAGGATACAGCGTCAAGGACGCCCTTACTTTGGTGTTCACCACTCTCACGAAGGAGACCTTCGAGTGGGGTGTTGTGCACAGTGACCCGCACCCCGGTAACTGGATTTTGCGGCGGCTCCCCAACGGCAAACAGCAATTAGTGATGCTGGATCATGGCCTTTACGTCTACATGGGTGAGAAGCTGCGTCAAGAGTACGCTCAGCTCTGGCGGGCTATGTTCAAGCGCGATTTGCCCGAGATCAGTCGAATCACCCACGAATGGGGGTTCGGTGATCCCAAGTTGTTTGCCAGTGCCACTATGCTGCAGCCTTATGACGAGGAAGACGCCAAATCGATGAACAGCACCGACTTCGAGATCCAGGAGAAGGAGGCCAAACGCATGAAATCGTTTTTGGAAAACAGTGAAAAGATTCCGCTGGAGATGATCTTTGTCGGGCGCACCCAGCGGATTTTGCAGGGCCTTAATCAGATGTACGGGTCGCCTATCAACCGAATGCATATTCTGGTGGATGCAGCCTTGAAAGTGCCATCATCAGCCACTGAATTTGGCAGCCAATGGCGATACCCGCTGGCTTACAAAATCTTGGACTGGCTGTATCGAAGATTGCTGCTTCTCTCGGCGGACATTATGTTCTTTGTGTTCCGGATCAAGCAGCACTTCACCCACGAGGACCCTGAAGCCCAGTTGGAGGAGTCTCTCCAGCACAGCGGCGCAGCCCTTATTAATAGCAAAGCATAGATTTTAGACGAGCTATGAGGATAGCTTTTTAAATTAATTGTACGGTTATAACTTGCCTAAATAGTACGCAATTGCATATTTCAAATGCAGAAACTCACCGGGGCGCGTATGATAAGTAGATCGCCCCGCTCTAGGGTTAACCTGCATGGGGCAGTCGAGTGACGAGGCGCGTACGTCCCAAGACAGCGATGTGCGTACGTCGCCCAGTGCTCCTCCCATGAGATCGAGCTCGAGTGGGATGCGCGCCCTGCACAGATCCCCGCAAAAGGCGCTCAGTGCCGGTGCGGCCCCTTCGCTTCCCCAGGCCATGATCCATAGCTCGAGTGCTCACGATCTTAGAGATTCTTCGACACGAATGGCTAAAGCGCAAGAGCTGATGAACGAATTGCACCGCGAAGAGAAAATTCGCGACGCTGCCGGTGCGATGCTCTCCGATATAGACTACTCAGTCAGCCAGCAGCACAAGCATACAACCAATGTCATGAAGCTCAACCTCACTTCACTGAAGCCTGACTCACAAAGACGCAAAAAAGTCAGAGCTGAATTCGATACCGCTGAGGAACGTGTGCAGAGAATAAGACAGCAGTTACTGGAACTAGGGATCGATGAAGACGACGAACTAAGTAGTGGAGACGAAGACGGCTTCACGGGGTCGAGCACCATGTTCTACGATGAGTTTCTGCCCGACGATGACTCGGCTGCTCGAGGGCCGTACTTGATGGGCTCATCAAGTGCGGCATCTAGCGCCGTGGATCTCTCATCAGCCCGACAGGGCGTCCAGCAGCCCTCACAGCAGGCCAATATTCTTGGAGGAGACGACAAACAGGCATACTCTACTTTATCAACGGACCGAGCGTTGACCATGATCCATATGATCTTGGAGAATCTAGACCCGCAGTCGAGCGATGCATTTGCTGCGGTGGACACTTTGAGCGAATTGATACATACTGTGCACAACGTGAAGGCAGAATTAAGGTCATCCGCCCCTTGGTCTTTGGCTTGTGACTGCATTAAACCGTTCTTGCTGGACAAGGACCCTTCAAAAGTTGGATTGGGACTGCGTCTGGCGAGAGTACTGATGGTCGACTCTGCGGCAGCTGCGCATTTCCGGGAAGCTCTCGTGCTCGATTTGGTTCTGGTAGAAGTACTTTCGCGAGACGATCATGATAAAAATCATGATCTGAGGTTAGGCGCCATGCAGCTTATTCGGATGCTGATGGCCTGCCTGTCACCGCGTTCGCCACAGTCGCTACCACTGGGAATCTGCCGAGCACTGGTTGCTGTGGCTGAACAGTCGAATGATGATATCAGATTCATCTGTTTGGAGTCTCTGGCGGAACTGGTTGCAGTCAACCCGGAACGGGTTTTCGAAGCAGGCGGGTTGGATGCAATTCTGGTTGCCATCGCCACTGCTGATGAGACAACGGGTGCCAAGGGTAAAGATAAGCCGACTTTAGGTGCCGGAAATGGCGGTTCCACGGCGGCAACCGCAGCAGCGCAAGCGAATGCCGTAGCTGCAACCATGGGAGGCTCAGCAGCTAACAACTCTGCTGGCTCAGCTAGTGCAGGTCCTCCATCACAGAGTCAAACACAACACGTTTCGGATGCCTACGCATCGTTACCAGTAGCGATCTCCATGGTGCTTGTAGATGCTGCCGACAGGCCTCATATCCGTAATGTTTACCTTCGAGGTGGACGAGACTTATCCTCATTGTTGACCCCATTCACGGATGTAGAGGCTTACAGTGTTGAAAAGTTCCAGCACAAAGAGTTTATGAACCATTCATCGCTGGCGATGCAGGTCATATTGCGCAGCTGGACGGGACTGCTGTGTTTCGACCTTGATTTATTCGTGCAATGCATGTCTCTGCCTCTGAGTGATATCCAGGAGAAGCTTTTGAATGTTTTAGATGGCATTCTGTGGTTACCTCAACCACTTGATCTCACTTCAGCCAAGGAGACGTCAGCGACAAATGCCGCAGTATTGTTGCATCAATTTACTGCCATTCTGCTAAACAAATTGCAGCGATCAGGTTTACAAGAGAGACTGATCAGACTACAAACTGATGGGGCTAGTGAAAGGGTGCGACGTAAGGCACAAAAACTGGGTGCAAAGATTTTTGCGCTAAGCGCACAATTAATCCCTCGACACTCTATTGTGGGTCAAAGTATGGCCTTACCGGATGAACTGAAAGAAACTTTGCAGAAGGCTAGACCGTACAGTTTGCCAACAGCGAGTATTGCTCTGTTCAGCACCGAGGCCGAACTTCCATCAATGTCTAAAATGGTGCAACAGGCTGATCCTAGCATGCGGTCATTCATCAGGTTTGGTGTGAACATTGACGATGCTAGTTTCAAGAAACTGTTGCAATCCACTCACGTTCTGGACACTAAACTATTCCGTCAATGGAATTGGGACGCGCTTATGGAGTTGGTGCAGGGTCCTCTTAGATCCCCCAAACGTTTGGACGAAGTCACAAAAGGGTCGAAATTTCTAAAACGCTTGTTCGCATTCTACAGGCCCTTCAAGTATCGATTCTCTAACCTGACGATCACTCGAGAACACCTCAGGTGTGTTGAGGTTGGTAAAGAGTTGATGCGCTCTTTACTGGAGACTCCTGAGGGTGTCAGGTACCTGGCTCAGAATAAGCTATTTCGGCAGATTGCAGAGTGCTTGGCTCAACTTGACCCACTTTCTGGTATCATGTCTAATGAACCGCTGTTGTCCGTGCGAAGGTTCAAATCTACGTTGTGCTGCGCATACTCGGAACTTATTGGAGTCCTCTCCAGCTCAGTAGTTGGTCAGCAGATATTGGCGCAGATCCGTATTTTCAATATGTTCTATCGAGTGTGTGATATCAATCGTGAGGACGTGGTGAGATCGATCATTTGCGCGCTAGATTACCGACTGGAAGGCCATCCTCGTCTCATTCTAGCCAAGGCGTTGACTACGACCTCACGCAGCACCCGATTGTATGCCACGGAGTTTGTGGGGCATCAGCTCGCCACGGAGGAGCCACATTTATGGGCAATTGATTTGATGGTAGAGCAGCTCTACGATGTTGAACCCAGTGTTGCCCATGCTGCTGTACACGGATTACACAGCATGTGTGCAGCAAGTGGTCAGGCCCTAGACTATACGATTAGCCTCAAACCGTACCTGGGCCACCTCCAGGATGCTGCTGAACCTTTACGTATTCTGTTCATGAGCCGCCCTCAAGGTTTCGAGATCTTATTGACTGAATTCGAGCATCGTGACATGAGCCATTGGGCCCCCGGGTTCAACGAGGCCTACGTCGACAAAATTGAGGCTTATCTCGAGTATGTCAATACGGCAAACATTACTTTACGACATCAAGATGAGCTTGCCAAAGATGCGGAATTGTTCAAGTTTCCGTTGTATGCACGCCCCTCCAAGCGTCAGTTCCAAGGTGCCACTCGAGTCAGTGCACCGGCCCACTTTTACGGTGAGCTTGCCATGACGGACCAAGGATGTCGCTTTCTGCAATCAAAGGGTGCTTTGACTGAACTTGCCGCGTTAATTGATAAAGTCGCCAAGGCTAGCTATCGTAACTGGTCAGTGGAATCGTTGAAGAAAGTCAAGGGAGCCCTGTGGGCAATTGGCCACGTCGCATCGCGTGAAAATGGTGCCGCATTGCTGGAAATGTCAGTGGTAGAGAACATCTGTTTAATTTGCAAGAACGCCGCGGTATTCAGCCTGAGAGGCACCGCGTATTACGTTTTGGGGCTTTTCGCGTTGTCGCTACCTGGTGCTGAATTGTTACACCAATGCAAATGGGAAGTTGTTTACAATGTCTATGATCGTCCAGTTGGTGTGGTTTTACCCCCCGTCGACTATTACAACACTTGTACAAGTGAGGAGTACTTTCACGACGAACAAGCTAGCGACCAAGAAGAAATTCCAGGTCTTCTGGGAGTGGACAAAGACAATGAGTCTACAAAGCGTGATTCTCCGCTGCCGTTCTCCCCGTTATCGGTACTACGGTCTCGATCTTCATCGATATTCACGCTCGGAGGAGGTGACATTACGAATATGTCACGGTTGGTGCTTCCTCAGGCCAACAGCATGTTGGATGTAAACTCTCCGCAAATTGAACATAGCATGACTGAACCGATGATGGATCATATGGCGACAGAGCGCCATGATGCTCCGCCTCAGATCAGGGCGACGTCGATGGAGGCACCTTCAATTGTATCCCAAACTTCAGAGGCGTCGACTCACGCGTTTGATTTTGAAGCGAACGGTCCTGGTGTTCTGAGACATCGTGCTTCGTCTCTGGATATAAATCCAGCTGCACAACGCAAAGAGAAGATGATCGAAGTGTTGTTGAAGGCGATCAGTCAATTGGGCAGTAGTATGCATTCTCAATCTGCCGCGAAAAGTTTAGTGGCGATGCGGGCATCCCATCCTAACTTATTCCAAAGTGGCGACGCACTGCGGCATGTGTTGAAACTACTATCTAGCGGCCGATACAAGCAGGTGATCCGCCGATTCGTCTTCGGCTTATTCGACATGGCCGTTTGCTTGGAGAAATTGTATCGACGCTCAAAAAATTAAACATATATATTTATTGCATTATCCATATGCATATTTATCAATTCAATCGGTTCCTACCTAAATGTGCTCTTCGCTGTATACGTAGTCCAGGAGGTGTGTGGAACGCGCGGAGATGTGGTTAGGCCGGATAGGGAAGGTAAACAGCTGCCGCTACCCATCTCACTGTTGCTCATCCACAACATTGTAATACAGCTGCTCAGAGCGTATGTACTTAGCCAATTAGCGTATAAAATAACTTAATACTCATTCGGACCCGACTCAAACGACTTCAGCTTCTCAGTGCGAGACTCTATTGACGAGAACCACCTCTTGCTATTGGTGGTGGGCCATGTGGACAGTGGGGGCGCGGAGGCCGTCCTGAAATTGCTGAGCACGTGACCTTTGTTTTCCTGTCAATTTTTCATCCCAACCTAATAACAGACCCACACTGTCAGCATCACACACCTTTGTTATTCTCATACTAAAAATGGCTACCCAACAGGTTCCTACTTTTAAGCTTGTGCTTGTCGGTGACGGTGGCACTGGTAAGACCACCTTCGTCAAGCGCCACTTGACCGGTGAATTCGAGAAGCGCTACCACGCTACTCAGGGTGTCGAGGTGTACCCCCTCGGCTTCACCACCAACTACGGTGAGATCAAGTTCGAGGTCTGGGACACTGCTGGACAGGAGAAGTTCGGCGGTCTTCGCGACGGTTATTACATCAACGGCCAGTGCGGTATTATTATGTTCGACGTGACCTCGCGTATCACCTACAAGAACGTGCCCAACTGGCACCGTGATTTAATCCGTGTGTGTGAGAACATTCCTGTAGTTTTGTGCGGTAACAAGGTCGATGTGAAGGAGCGCAAGGTCAAGGCCAAGTCCATCACTTTCCACCGCAAGAAGAACCTCCAGTACTACGACATTTCGGCCAAGTCGAACTACAACTTCGAGAAGCCTTTCTTGTGGCTTGCCCGTAAGCTTGCTGGCAACCCCGGTTTGGAGTTCGTCGCCAGCGTTGCCTTGGCTCCTCCTGAGGTCCAGATTGACGAGGAGATGATGTCCAAGATCCAGCGTGACGCCGATGAGGCCGCTGCCATGCCTTTGCCTGATGAGGATGACGCTGATTTGTAAAAGTTCTTTATTTTTCTTCACAAAAGCTACGTAAATTCAATTGTTTTTGTTACTTGCCTGTTGGTTCGGGCTCGGATCAATTATCATTGTTGGGCACATCGCGCTCGCGCTAGATTACCACGTGCCTAAACGCTTTACAAAAATCGGGATCAGCAATTGTATTTTAGTATAAAAACTGTAATTAAGCAACAAAATGTTGTAATAAATATCGTAATAAGAACTGATATATTTGATTCATTTGATTCAGATCTTAATGCCATTGAGTAGTTGTCGAGCACGGTCACTGACATCTTCTTCTTTTACGGGGTCTTCCGTCGGCGGGGGAGCCGCCGGGCGCTCCAGAGCCCGACGTCGGCGGCTGCTGCCACCGTCCTTCAGCTTCTCAATAATGCTGTCGGCGTTGGTGCGGCCCTCCTTGAGGGCTGCTTCTTTTTGCTCCTGAATGCGGCGGTTGATTTCCTTATAGTGAGCGGCCCGTTTGTCGTATTGGCGCTTCTCTTCTTCGTGCTTGAGGTTTTCGTCTCGGGCCTGAGTGTAGAGGGTAACGAATGATGAGAACCACGTGAAAAACGCTGTCTTGTCTTCCTTGTCCTCATAGTTTTCGCCATAGAGTGCCATGGTTGATTTCATGTTGTCTATCGTGTGCTCCAGCCTCGATTTCAATTTCTCCACCAGAGGCAGCGCCGCATCTACTGCAGGCCTGATGACGCGCACACAGCGATCTTCAGGGTGCAAGCTCTTAGCATCGCTGAGAACACCTTTAGTTAGAGTGTCCTGTAGACCTTGAATCTGCTTGAAGAATTCGCGGCACATCTCCTCAACACCGTCCATGGAAAGGTCTGCTACCTTCATTGCGGGCTGCAATTCATAGGTGAACCTTGCAATTTCAGGCGTCAACCCGTTCCTGATAGTCGATTCAATGAAGTGCAAGAATGTTATAGTGGATGAATCGTCCTTGGTTACGCTGATGTTCTGCAAAAAGCTCAATCGGAAACCACTAGCCTGCTTCTCAGGACCATTCATGTAGTTGCCCATGGTCAGAATAGTCTCCAACAGTCGATGGAAGTTACGCGATCCTTTAGCGGCATCACATGCCTCATTAATCTGATCGAGCTTCTCCCTGAGAGACTTGTATTCGCGGTCGAACGTTTGCGAGAGAAGAAGACCTTTACTCCGCACAAGCCAGTAACTCCTAAGATTGTAGAATAACTCCAAAAATAGGTGATCAGCTCTTCTTAGTTCATTGGGATCCTTGGTGGCCTTGTTAGGCTCATTGGGACTCCACTCAGTATTACTGTAGGGCTTGAACTTGTTGGCCACGCTTACACCAATATCAGTAGCCTGGGAGCTAGTGAAGAACTCAAGCATGCTGGTGTTGTTGATCACCTCGGGCTTACAGTGTAGAACCTGCAAAACCACTTGCTCGACAGGCTCATACCTCAACTTGTGGAAATTAATATCGACGCTCTGTTTAATAGCATCTCGAAGGATTGAGACCTGATCATTCTGTGCGTTGGCATTAACGATACGCTTAATCTCTCTCTGAGCAAACAGCAGATCCATTTTGTTGTAAACACCAGCTTTCTTGAGCATATCTCCAGCTGATGGTTCACCAGATCTCTTGATTTTCGCCCATATTGTCTCATCGGTATTTTCGATTTTATCCCAATGGATTTGTTTAAGTCGTGGGGGCTGAGATGATTTGACAGGGCCAGCCTCATCAGGCTTTCTGTCAATGCTGGTGGAACTGTTGTTAGCTGGCGGGAATCCCAGTGGTGGCGGAGGAGGTGGAGGCGGAGGAGGAGGAGCACCACCGAAAGAAGGCGGGGGAGGAGGAGGCGGAGGCGGAGGTGGGGCTCCTGAGAAGCCCAACTCCTTTGGTGTAGGAGAATCAGGCTCGCCCCGCTCTTCAGCATCCTCACCACCCACTTTGCCTTCAAATGGCGAAGACAATACTTTCGAAAGTCGTTTGGAAGGATCATCATCGTCGTCGTCACCATCGTCGTCACCTTCTAGACGGCGGCGAGACATGATATCTGCTAACAAATCTGTCGACATGTCCTGTTCCAAGGGTCGGGCACCTGGCGACAAACGCATTGATGAACGCTTGTTGTCACCACCTTCAACAACAGATCCGAAATCAAACGTGTCAAGACCATCACCGACATTGACGTCAGCGTCCAGAAGAGCCATGGAGTTTCTCCAATTGTTCGAGTTATTGGAATTGTCACCTGAAGCACGACGAAATGCAGTAGCTGGCGATCGCCGCAATGACATTCGATTAGTCGATCGGGCAGGTGACACGCGTACAGGGGAAGAAGGCTCATCAGCGCGCACACTACTCAACCGCCGTGACGAACGACTTGATACTGAGCTTTGACTCTTGAGCACAGCAGGGAAGTGTGAGCCCCGCTGCAAATCATTAAGCAGTCTATTGAGGCCCACAACAATTTCCTCCTTCTCATCAGCATGCTTAGCTCTCCGCTCCAATTCGGCTAGCAAATCCTTGAGCTCTAGGCTCATTTGAAGCTTCTGAATGTCATTAGACTGAGACTGGAGTTCCTGCAAACGAAGGAGTTTGAGCTCGCGCTCTTTAATCAAGCGAGCTCTTTCCTCATCGTCAACATCCTCGCCGTCATCGCGACGAGCCTCTAGTTCCCTAGCCTGAGCTTCGAGCATCGCGAAATCGCTATCAATCTTACGGATTTTCATTTCGCGCAGCTTGGCAGCTTCGGCGATGCGAGCCGCCTTAGTTGGGGATCCAGGATCATACACCGAAGAACGCCGTTGCGGTATATAGATAGTGCTTTCAAGGTGTTGCAAGAGCTTCGCGCGGTCGACCCGTCCAGAAGACAAGTCCACCTCAGCACCAGTATCAGCCCTCATTTCTTGGAACATGGCGAACAGTTCTTCATGTTGTATTTTTAGCTGGCTCTGGTTCTGGGTGTGGTCTCCTAGTGCTCTCTCAAACTTATGCTCTAAGTCAATGTACTGACGCTTGTAACCCTCGGTGGCGACTTGCATTTCCTTCCTTTCGTCTTCCAACTGCTGGATGTAGTCTGCATTACCACCGGCATGCAGCTGGGAACGCACAATTCTCAACTGATTCTCCAGCTCTTGCGCACGACGTTCAGCGTCCATTCGCACACGTTTCTCTCTGCGCGCGTCCTGGTCTGTTTGAAGCCTACGCACTAGCTCTTCAACACTGTAGTTGCCCAACACATGCGATGACATGCTACTATTTTTCGAGCGAGCATCGCCAATCTGCTTGGTAAGTTCACGCACAACACGATACGGTGCATCATCTACAGGGTTAAACTTCGACAAATGATGAACAATCGCAGCAAATTCAGACTCCGCCGGGGTACCCTTGATTTGACGGGAGAATCGATGGAGTTCATCTGATGACGAGGTTCCCGGACGGTATGGCGCTGCGGTGCTAGATGCAGAGCCGTTACGTGCCGCCGTAGGATGCTTGTGTTGTTGAGAAACCATACTGATTGTGGGACCATGAGGGACCGAGCTAGACGCGTTGGACACTAGCGAGCTCCGCGACGGGCTTCTCGAAGCCGAGTAGAGCGACGCTCCGTCAACTGGGCCAATAGGATACGCCGCAGAAGAGTTAGAGCGCAGTATCGACAGTCGTTCATTCTCGGCTGCACTCTCATCGGCGCGTTGATTGTCGCGGTACTCAGCGATCTGTCTCAGAAGGTCTACATCGTGGGCAAAAGTAGTCTCCATGGAAGCGAAACAAGCCTCAAGACCGGCTTCTCTCAACAGTAGACGATTAGTGCGCCTGCGCTCAATGTTGTTCGTTTCTGAGTTAGCCGAAGTGAGCAGGTTCGCCAGACTCACTACTGCAGACGAGTACTCCTCTACTGCTGGCTTAGAGCCGAATCCAGTGGTGGTGGCTATGTCGTCATGCAGCTGCTGAGGCTTAAACCCGTCATACTTGATTTGCAAAAAGACATCTTTGATACCTTGTACCCATGTACGATAAATGTTACCCTCAGTAGCACCGGCACCCCCCAATTTGGGCCCGCGGAGGGCAGACGAACCCGAAGCATTGCCCCGCTTGGTCTGTGATAGGAACTCCATGCATTCCAGCAACGCCTCCTGTTTCTGACTGATGAGATACAAGCAGAATTCGAGAACTTGGATGCGGGTTCTCACATTAGGAGAATTGATCGAAAGCACAATCGCTTGCCTGATGAGCGGAGTGGACAAAACTTCGTCAGCAGCACTGCTCACATTAAGCATACTGCGCATACACCTGATGATCTCGTACTCACGGCCCACTCGCTCTCTGGGGTCCTCAGCGTCGTCCTTCCCCGCGCGATGAATTGCCAGCAGTAGCTTCGCCAGCACAACTTGGCCCTGATTTCTCACAAACATCTCCACCCAAGCCACAGGTTTAGTCCGGGTTTGGACCTCCAAGTTGCTGAGAAACTGTCGGGTAGCTGCGCCGTGTTCCATGAGCCTCTGGACGAACCAGTCTGGGGTGTGTTCGGCCATATCGCGTTCAGCCGCCGCGGAAGATGCTCGGTTTTGTTGGCCTTTTCGCCCCGTCACGGTATCAAATAGTGTAGTCGCCATGCTTTTGGTCTTATTATGGGGCGATTTCGTAGTGGCAGGCAGGGAGGGCTGCTTTTGAGGCGAGACCTGAAGCTGTTTATTGTAAAAATCCGAATTGCTCGACATGAAGCTAGCCGCCGAGCTGGACACCGACCGCGCGGAGTTCATTTTTTGGGCGTCCGAAAGCTCCTGTTTCAATAACATGCGTTTCTTTACCGACGGCAATTCGGATAGAGTTCTTCGCTGATTGACCCTGGTGGATGTCGTGCCCTTCAGCACATATTTTTCAAAACGGTCCTCGATTTCCCAATCAGACATTGAGTCGACAGACTGCAAATCTTGGATCTTTTGAGCGTTAGAGAGCTGAGCATTGCCAGGCGCGCCATTGCCGTTCAAGTATGTTTGTGAGCCACTGCTATGGTGATACCCCAGATCAGGAGCACCACGGTTGCTGTGCATGCTGGTAGCATCAAATGAGGCTATGCTGGGTGCCTGAGAGTGGATGCTGGCGGCAGAATACGACGGCTGCCGCACTCCTGCAGGATTATATCTGTCTGGGAACGTTGCTGAGCTCGCATTGCTACCACTACTGCTGGTACTTGCTGTGCTTGTTGTCCTTGGCAGCAATCTGCGGTAGTTCTGGGTCCCCACAACTTGGGCGCCGGCCGGGTTCACATTAGCGTCTCGGAACTCGGGTGGATGTGAATTCGACGCCGGATAGTTCGTACTAGACGGACTCGAGCGCCGAGGTTCGTTCCGCATTTAACGGTCTTCAGTTATTCTTAGGAACTGGTGAGTTTATCACGCTTTAGTTCGACCGTAATGTTATGGCTGGCGAGGTTTAGTGGCACACCCCGGGCCTTAGTAACACGATCGGATTTGGGCTGGGCTACAGTAGGGTGGTTGGTACCCTGCTTGAGGTATGCGCGTGCTCTGATGAACATCGCAGACCCTTGAGTCCTTCGCAACTAAACGTAAGGAATAATATCCTTGGCCATGTTAATTATACATATCAAATATTTGGTGGAATTAGATCTGACCGAACATGTACTCGGCTTCTTTTACTGCTGTATACGTTGTTAGATCAACGTTAAGCTTTGAAATACCACCTGTGCGCGAGGCACCGAACATAAAGTGAATATATTTCCGGCAGCGGGAAATTAGCTACAGTGCCTTTCCAGTGCCATTGAGAATTTTGAAATATGAATATATAACATCTGATGGCAGTCCAAACAATAAACACTGGGCCCTAGCCTCAACACATGCCGCCAACGCGCCGGCGTTGTCTTCGCTACAGTCCTTTGCCGAGCGGTAAGGGCACCGTTGATGGGTAAGAGAGACAGGCAGTAGCGGTGGCGGGATTGGTAACTGCGACTGCCGGGTTCCTCTTTTGAATTACATAATCGTATTGGGAAGAAAGGTCATAGGGCTTCTACTCATCTGACCACTCAGGCTACAGGGTACCGTTGGCCGCTTACGCGGACGGATCTTGAGAAAGTGGAAAACACACTTGAGGTCAGGTTCCTACTTCAGCACAAGTTACAATGGCTATCGACCACTTCGGCAAGCCCCATGAACGTAGCAGCCACCGCAAGGAGCCTGCTTCGGAGAACCCGTACTTGCGCTTGCTCGTGAAGCTTTACCGCTTCCTTGCTCGCCGTTCGGACGCCAAGTTCAACAAGATCATTCTCCGTCAGCTCTTCCTCTCGAAGACCAACCGCCCCCCTGTGTCGGTTGCCCGCATTAACCGTGCCGTTGCCCGCCCCGGTGCCAAGGGTAAGACCATCGTTGTTGTCGGCACCGTCACTGACGACAACCGTCTTTTGGAGACCCCCGAGAAGATCACCGTTGCCGCCCTTCGTTTCACTGAGGGTGCTCGTGCCCGCATTGTCAAGGCTGGTGGTGAGGCTATCACCCTCGATCAGCTTGCCCGCCGTGCCCCTACCGGCAGCAACACTGTCCTCCTTCGTGGTCCCCGCAACGCTCGTGAGGCCGTTAAGCACTTTGGCTTCGGTCCCCACAAGCACAAGTCGCCCCGGATTCTGTCCACTGGCCGCAAGTTCGAGCGTGCCCGTGGCCGCCGGAAGTCGCGTGCTTTCAAGGTTTAAAGCTGCGTTTAATTTTATTTTCATATACTAAGAAATTGCAAGCAATTGCATTGAACAAAACTTCCATATGTAAATCTCCTCCTTATTGCACCAAACTTCGAATCGAACTAACTATCCCATAAATTGGCGCCGCACCGCCGGTCGATCGATCACTTCCTATTCTATGGAGAATCATAATTTTCTCTTGCCGATCGGTTATAAAGGCCAGTCGGGTTATGTTATGTAAACTTATACCCCGTGGCCTAGTGATCTAGCTAGCTGCGCGATGTGGTTTCAGAAGCACAGGTGGCCGAGTGGTCTAAGGCGCCAGGTTTAGGTCACAACCTGAAATTAAATCCCCTGGTATCTTCGGATGCGCGAGTTCAAATCTCGTCCTGTGCACTATACCTACAATTTTCTTTTTGGGGCCCAGCCAATGGCTGTCGAGTTCATTTAGGGCTATAACGGGTAACATTCGCTTACAGAAGCAGCATAGCCGACATGGCGTAGTCGTGAGGGTGCGTCGACATATGGTTAGGAAGGTAGTATGGCCTAATGGTTAAGGCGTCCGCCTCCTAAGACGGTTTAGCGGAAGATTCCGGGTTCGAGTCCCGGTATTACCTACTTGTCTTTTTTATTTTTCTGTAGTTCAGCCTTTTTTATCAGCTTAAACCGATCTACGCAGGGGCCTCAAATCAAGCGGGACCCTGCTTGGTTGCATATTCTGTCGATCTTCAATTCTCCGAACTTACTTTTACATACAGGTTAGTGCGATTAAAATGTAGATTCTGTTAAATGCGGCGAATACTTTTTAAATAAGGACAATAACAATAAGACGCAGCATTTAGCAACGACGACCACGGCGGCCACCCTTCCGGCGGGTAGAGTCAGAGGGAACCGGAGTCACGTCCTCAATGCGGCCAATCTTGAGGCCCGAACGAGCAAGAGCGCGGAGAGCGGCCTGGGCACCGGGACCGGGGGTCTTGGAGCCGGTACCGCCGGTAGCACGGATCTTGAAGTGGAGGGCGTTGATGCCAACTTCCTTGCAACGGACAGCAACGTCCTGAGCAGCCAACATGGCAGCGTATGGCGAGGACTCATCAGAGTCGGCCTTGACCTTCATGCCACCGGTGACACGGGTGATGGTTTCACGGCCAGTAAGATCAGTGACGTGGACGAAAGTATCGTTGTACGAGGCGAAGATACGGGCGACGCCGAAGACGAGCTCACCCTCACGGTTCTGCAGACCAACTTGGTTAACCATATTGACGATCTGTTTTAGGCGGTGGTGAAGATGGTATTAATTGGGGTTAGTACTGACAAAAAAGTTGAGTGGGTCGGCTTAGTCACTACAATAGCGCGCACTGCTCCCAAGCCTGCACCGCTCCCAATTTCAGGCTCAAGAAGGCTATGACCGTATGGTGTCGAACTCCCAATATGAGATGATAAATTTGCAAAGCCCTCAGCCCTATTAGCTCATCTGCTACCCGAGGTCTTCTGTGCGAGGCACACTTTACGAGCAGCCGAGGTGCCCGCTCTATCTGCCGACAGTATCCGTGGCAACCCTATTGTGGGGCAAAGGCGGGGCCACAGTGCATACACCATTACTTATATCACCGCTCCTACTGGTCATTTGTCGCGTTTCATAGTGGATCGTGTATAATGTCTACACTCTATGAGCTTGCTAGTCAATCCTTCATCAATAGAGATTTCCGGAATGCTGCTGCTTTGCTGGGCGAGGCTGGCCACCAGCCCAACGTGAAACTCTGGATGCTGTACTTCGCACTTTGTGAACGAGCATTGATCGAGCCCAATCGTGAAGATTGGCCCCTGAGCGACCCTAGTCGGAAGCAAATGCAACACAGCGTACTTCATAGCACCTTTTGGGCTGATCTCGAAACGAGCTGGCAGCCCGAACCCGTCCCCAGTGTACTGGTCACAACAGGGATGGTTCTGTCCGCCAAGCATCATGCGGAGGGTGATCCCATTGTGAATTTTATGGAGCAATACCTTGCGCAGGATTCTCCCAGCTTGGAAGTGATGACCGTTTTTGTCGAACAGATTTTGTTAAGCCTAAACCACGACTTTTTCTACGCCAAAGAGTTGGTGAGTGGTCCACTGTATGCTAGAGAACCCGAAAAGCAGCAGAATATGCTAGCTAAGATTGCCAATGAGGAGCAAACGCACTTGGCACGATTGAGAAAACAACAGGATCAATTGAGGCTCCAGGAGCAGCAGAGAATATTCGAGGCCATCCAGAAATCGCGAGCCAAAGAGGATGCCGAGGAGCTATTAGACGAAGATGATACTACCGTTGAAGAGGACGAGCTGGATCTCAAGCAGCTACAGAAGCCTAAAAGAACCTACGAAAGGATGCAGCTCACCTCGGTGTGGAAGAAATGGCTCCATGACCTGGTCCGTAGCCAGGGGATCTACAATGTGATCTTGCTGTTGTTGTTACTTCTGGGAGTTGCGCGGAGCCAATCTGCACGAAAGAATTTGCGGCAGGGAGTTAAGTGGCTTTACAGGGCGGCTCGAACGGGCCTAGAAATGGCGCTGCGCGTCACATATTTATGAACACACCTCCAAACAATATAAGGCATGATAATTTCCTATAGCATTTTCGCATCATCCGTATACTTAGTTAAGACGCGCATAGGCATTATTTTACATTCTGTTATCAGCACTTAACCACCTGCATCAGGGCAAGTGGGTCAGGTGTGTGGTAGGGTTACAGCTACCTCGTCTTTGGATCAAGTTGAGCGTTCGAAATGGCCGGCTCAATGGAGACATTTGAAGTAGAAGACGAAGTCCCGCTAAACCCTTCGGGAATTTTCGAAAGCTCGCGGCCAAGTGGTCTCGGAAAACGTCCCGGCGGCGTGAAACAGGAAGCTAAAGTAATGAGACTGTTCATAGGCATTCTCAGTGTTCTAGTAGCAGTTGTCGTGGTTACGCTGCTCATTACGAACACTGGAAAGCAAGAAAACCGAGACGCGAGCGCTGCAGCTCATACGGGCACCACATTCGAGGATGGCTTCAACATGAAACAGAATTGGGGCTCCTACTCACCTTACTTCGATTCGGGAGTGCCCTTCAATGGCATGGCCCACGATACACCGTTTGGCGATCAGCCATTCGCCCAAACTTGCCGACTGAAGCAGGTACATGTCCTTCATCGCCATGGAGACCGGTACCCCACGGAGGGTGTCAACAAACGCATGCGCAATGTGGCCGAGAAGTTGGCGTCAATGACAGAAGAACCCAGCCAGGAGTCACTAGGATGGCTTCGCGACTGGAAGTTCGAGCTTGGACAAGAGCTGCTGGTAGGCCGCGGAGTCGGCGCCATGTTTAAGTCAGGTGCTGAATTCTGGGGTACGCACGGCCGGCACTTGTACCCCAATAGTAGTGAATCCGTGAAATGGCAGAAAAATCTGAACAGAAATGCTGATGGTACACTGAGATCTAATCCCGTGCTCAGAGCCACAGATCAGGATCGAATCCAAGACAGCGCGAGATCCTGGGCGCACGGCTTTTTTGGCGAAGAACCCGACAGCTATAGTCTTGTACTTATGGGTGAAAACGATGGACAAAACAACTCGCTGGCCAGTTATTATAGCTGTCCGAATTCTGACAAGGACGGTGCACAGACCAGCGAAGAAAGAGCGCGGATTTGGACAAATGTATATCTCCAGGATGCCGCTACGCGCCTTCAAAAGCTACTCCCAGGATACGACACCATGATTCCAGAAGAAGCATTGGAGATTCAGCACCTTTGCGTATTTGAGACGGCGGCTTTCGGTAAGTCCGGGTTCTGCGGCTGGTTCACAGAATATGAATGGCGCGGCTTCGAGTATCTTGCCGATCTAAAGTTCTACGGGCACTCCGGATGGGGTTCTCATGTAACGCCAGCCACTGGTATGCCTTGGCTCACGGAGTTGTGGGCTCGCCTCAATAAGAAGCTGATCACTGAACCAACCAATGGTGTGAACACGACTATCACGAGTGATCCGCTTTTGTTCCCTCTGAACGAACCCTTCTATGCAGATTTTACACATGATAGCGTGATTGTGGCTGTTTTGTCTGCCTTGCAGTTTCCCTTCACTAAGCCAGACTTGTCTCCTCACAAGATCAAGATCCCGCGACAGTTTATTATCTCGAGACTGACTCCGTTTGCAGCCAGGCTATATGTTGAAGTATTAGAATGCGGCGAAGGTGGGAATACGGGGCAATACGTTCGATTGACGCTAAATGGCCGTCAGCTACCTATCCATACACTCAAATACTGTGAGGACGATGACGAACGAAGCGGGCTATGTACACTCAAGGGCTTCCTGCGAACGCTGGATTGGGCTTTAAAGGCAATCGATTTCGAGGAAGTATGCTATGGCGACACAAACTACAAGCCGTACACCCCGTAGACACTATTTATTTGAGCCATGAGCAGATCAGAGAAATTAGCGTACAGTATATTTTGATTTCTAGTAATACCATTTTGGTCTCCAACTAAGGACGACTTAGTTGTGGAGACGCTTCTCGTACGAGTGAAGCGAGTGAACACCACCCTCGATCTGAGCCGAGGCGGTACGAAGCTCGAAGCGCACATCGCCATTGTTGACCCCGACGTGAAGATCCTTCAAGCTACGAATACCAATATCCTGCAAACCATGCTCAAGACCGCTCATGAGGTAAGGCACGAACTTAGTGACTGAACCGCGGTCTAACACCGATCCCGAAACACCCTGAGCCACCAGCACAGCATCAGACTCCGAGAAGTAACGGGAAGTGGCAGCATTGGCATTTTCACCTGTCTGCTGCATAGCCTCGATCGAGCCCATACCACGGTAAGCCTTCAAACGCTTACCATCACGGTAGAAGTACGAACCAGGCGACTCAGTGGTACCGGCCAGCATCGAACCCATCATGACGCACGAGGCCCCCAAAGCAACAGCCTTGGTGATGTGGCCAATGTTCTGAACACCACCGTCAGCCATGGTAGGAACACCAAACTTGGCCGCATACTCACTGACAGCACGCACCGCGGTAGCCTGAGGGCGGCCCACAGCCATCACCTCTTGGGTGATGCAAATGGAACCGGATCCCATACCAATACGCAAGCCGTCAGCACCGTCAGCAATAAGCTGCGCTGCCTGCTCCCGAGTGACGACGTTGCCAGCAATCACCTCCAAATGGGGGTGAGTAGACTTGGCGTACTTAATCATGTCGCTCTGGAAAACAGAGTTACCCTGCGAGCTGTCCAGGATGACAACGTCCAAACCAGCAGCCACCAACTTGTCAAGACGGTCGCGGTCACCAGGGTGAGTGCCAATGGCAGCACCACAAAGCAACTGCTTGCTGTCCTTGCTCTTCGAGGCAAGAGGGTAGTTGTGGTTCTTCTTCAAATCACGACGGCTCAGCAAAGCCACAAGGTTTCCTTCGGGGTCAGTAATCGGGAGCTTACCCTTCTTGCTTTCCTTCAAGATGCGGTTACCCTCCTTCAAATCGACACCGTGAGGAGCGGTGATCAAGTCGCGAACCATGACCTGCTCGGCGGTGTCGTCAAGGTTGTCATGGAACTCAATGTCACGGTTAGTGACAATGCCAATCAATTTACCGGGGAAAAGACCAGTTTCTGTGGATTAAGTGTTAGTATCAATTGTCATCAGATTCATCGTAAAAAAAATTGTCAGCAAGGCCCAAAGGACCCCATCTGTAGAACGAAAGTATTTGAAAATCATCATTTCGTATTCTTTGGTACTTACCAGTCACGGGGAAGCCCGAAAACCCGAGCTTATCGGAGAGCGCGCGAATCTGGCGCACGGTGACCTTAGGGCCAACGACAACGGGATCAGCAATGAAACCGTTCTCGTATTTTTTCACCTTGTGGACCATAGCAGCTTGATCCTCAGGGGTGCAGTTGTGGTGGATGATACCAATGCCACCGAGCAAAGCCATGTGAATGGCCATTTCAGTCTCGGTGACGGTATCCATGGGCGAAGACACGAGGGGCAACTTCAGCGAGATTTTCTTCGTAAGCTTCGAGTCAAGCGACACAGCCGACGAAGGGAAATCAATGCGGCCCGGAAGCATCAAGAAGTCGTTGTAAGTGAGGCCTCCATTCTTGCGGCTGTCCATAAGTTCGTAAACGTCCAATCCATCCTTGTGCTCATAAGATTGGAGTACTTCAAGGGCCTTAGACGCGTCAATGGGCTTGGCGTTATCAGCCGCCTCCATTTCGCTCAAGTTGCGCTTTACCTGTTTCGCGGGCATTGTAGGTTGCCAAAAAATTGTAATCAATTTTTTTCCACATGACCCCCCAGCCCAGGCCCTGCTCGGCTGCCCGGGCCCTGGGGTATGCCAAAGGTCCCAGCGGACAACCCCGGGCACACACACCTCACTTAGCATCGAATACTCTCTCCCAACATGAGCGAGCCCATCCAGCCAAAGTGCACCCAGCTGCAACGATAACCCACAAACCCGCGAACCCACGATCGCTTCATGAGCACACCTCAAGAGCACGCCCGGTTGCTGGTGGACAACCAGAGGCAGCGATTAAGCGAACTCAAGGCCAGACTAAGATCCACACAAGAACAGAATGAGGTCATGTACGCTTTGATAGAGCGCACCAAGAAAATGATCCAACGGACTCGCTTGGAACGGGCCCTGCTGCAGGAGAAGATGGAGCGGGTCTCCAAGGGAGCTACCGAGGAATTGTCGCCTCCTGAATCCCCGATTGAGGACGACCGCAACGCCAGTGAGGCGCCCAGCGAACCCGGCACAGAATTGCCCGCCAGCAGCGGCACCGCGAAACGAGCTAGCGGCAACCGCACTCCCAACGCATATACCGTGTTCTGCGATGACGAACGGTGGAACGTGCAACGGGCACTCGAGGACTCGTTGACTCCTATGAAACATAACACCGTCCAGAAGGCTCTCACGGAGCGGTGGAAGTCCATGACCAAGGAACAGAAGAAGCCATACGCGGAGAAGGCTCGAGAAATCAAAAAGCGCGCGGGCGACGAGAGCGAAGAAGAAAAGGATACATCAGAACTGCCCAGCGAGTTGTAGCATATGTAATGGTAATCACTTATGATGCACATGCTAGTATGAGTAGTTTAGAATAATCTACATGTTACACGGTGTTCTACATATTCCACGGTGCTCTACGCATTCCACGGTGCTCTGCGCATTCCACGGTGCTCTGCTAGATGAGGCATCACTCCGTAGTAAGCTCTATATCAGGAATCTCATGAGGAGGCTCCTCGATCTCTTGGACTCTCATATCGTCGCCATTGGGCACAAAGCTCATGAGCTCCACGACAATCTCACTGCCCTCACTATAGACGGTTAGGAGCCGGTCCTCGTCAGCCACGACCGCCCACACGAAGGTCACGGCGTCACGATGGAACATCCGCACCAGCTTCCCCGTTCTAGCATTCCACACCGCTACTTGGCAGTCGGGGCCACCTGTCACCACTCGCTCGCCCGTCAGGCTGAGGCAGGAAACTGTGTTGTCATGAGCGGCGATCCTGTGAATGCACCGCATCTCCTTGAGGTCCCACACTCTTACGGACCCGTCACTGCCACCACTGACCAGCAGCGTGTTTTGCAGTGTGAGTTGGCCGACCAGGGCCGTGTGGCCCGTGAGCACACCCAGGCTGGAACCAGTGGCCAGGTCCCAGACGCGAATAGTATGATCCAGGGACCCGGTAACAACACGCCCATCCTGCACGGCCAGGGCATAGATCTGGTTTGCGTGGCCAGAGAGTGTGTGCAGCAGCTCACCGGTTTCTGCATCCCAAACTTTAGCCGTGGCATCGTACGATGCGCTGACGGCCACGAGTTGCGTACCACCGCCTTGCTTATGGATTTCGCCAAACTCGACCCTTCGCACCGATGCCGAATGGCCGCACAGGACATGCAGTGCTTGGCTATGTCTCAGGTCCCAGATCCGCACCGTCGTGTCTCGAGAGCCACTCACCACAAGCCCTGGATTCGATCCTGGCGCTACTGCCAAGCACCGCACGGTGCTCGAATGGCCCCGCATGATCTTGACACACTGGCCCGTGTTGAGGTCCCATTCCCGAATGTCGCGATCGCAGCCACCGCTCACCAACATGTGGCCCCTGAGCGCCAGGGTCCAGACGCCCATCACATGGCCGTAAAGCGACCTCACAAGCTGGCCGTCGCCTCTGAAGACAAGAATCAGAGATGTATCAAGTGCTACGACAATGTACCCATCCTGCATCAGCACACAGGTGACAATTGCCTCGGCGTGGTCGGGCAGGCTGTATCTCCCGGCGAGGCGACCGCCAGCGGCCCATGCTTGGCTTTGCACATATTGCTGCCGAAAGTGGTCCCGGTACGATCCAGGCGGGTGCGAGACACAGGCCTCGGGGTCGTAATACGCCTCGCCAATCGGATCGCCCTCGGGGTCGGCAGCCGCGGCCATATGCCTGCGCATTGCCTGGTCGAAATTAGGCAGTCGCAACCCGTACTGCACCAATGGCTCCGGTATGTTCGCCAAGTGCAACAGCGAATTACGCCTGACGCTGCGTCGACTTCGAGATGGTGCCGAAGGCTGGCTCGTGGACTGTAGGCTGGAACTCTGCAGAGTTTGGCCTTGCGGACCTGGCGTTTGCTCACCCTCACTGCTCTCATCGATGGCGATGTTCCCGGTCGAATTGGCACGGGGCGGGGTATCCTCGAGCACTTGGGAACTGGCTCGCTCAGCGCGATCTTGGGGGTGCAACGCGGCATTGGCCCGCCATTGATGTACGTAGCTCCCCGCCGCGGACAACCGCCGGAAATGGTGTTCGTGGCACATCTGCTTCCAGGTGCTGTCGTCTCTTAGCAGGAAATACCACAGCCTGCTGACCTGAGCGGCCGCGGCCAGCGACACTGGGTCATTGATATAGCTGAGGATCCGCAAACTGATCTCAAAGGGCAGCACTCTGAACGGATCGTGCCTCAACCGCGGCTCAATCACGCTTTTGACGTTCAACAGAGTTTCCCGGGAAGAGCCGCGCAGCAGTTCCTTGAGAACTCGGGACTGTTCCTCCTCAGATAGCTCCACAAATAGGTCGAGAATTTGCTGCTCCTTGGGATCCCTCTCTGGCCGATGCTGCGGACTCTGAATCCGCAGCAATCGCATGCTGGGGACCGGCGACGGAGCCGGGGACAGCGGGAGTCCCTCCGTATGCATGTGTAGGGTAGGCAGCAACAGGTGGGGTATTTAACCACGTTCACCCTCTCATACCTAAAACATGTGACACCTGTATATCCGCCTCGTCAATACTTAGCCACGAGAGGTCAGTCAAGGTAGCCTCGACCAAGGTTGTTGCCGAAAGTACTAAGCTGGCCGCCATTAAATTTCAAAATAATCTAGATAAAAAATACATAACTTACTTTACGCCATTACATCGACGAGAATGTTGGCAACCGCCACGGCGATTTCCGCAGCGATGAGCCAAATTACAATCATTTCCAGGTATTCCTCTTGAACATGCCCCAATTGCTCCTTCAGCATCTGCAGCAGATCGGAAATGACCTCTAATCGGGCATTGAGCAATGATACTCGCTGCTCGATCTCCAGGTACCCACGAGTAGCCTGGTAAATAGGCTCCAGCTGAGGCTCGCTCCACATCAGCTCAGGGCTATCCAATACCGACCCGTGTAAATTGATGTTGATGCGCAGGATAAATAGCTCGCCAATACTCTTCATGATCTCTTCGTGGGTCATATTGATCTTACCACTCTCGGCGATCATTAGCGGGATGTCCTGAGTGTCCGAAATTGTGTTGTCGACCAACTCTTCAAACAGGGAAACCTTGGCACTCTGGGCTATAGCGTGGGAGATCGACAGCTTTATCAAGTAGTTGTGGTCTCTCAAGGCAAAGAAGTCGTTGTATATCCGGGGCTGGTAACTCTGCGTGATATAATAGTTGAACTCCTCAACTTCAACGTCCTCATCTGCAAGCTTCTCTTTCTCGAACCGAGCCAGTTCGTTGAGGAATCTCTGCTCTTCCTTTTCGAGGAAGCCCCACATGACCACGACGCCCCATTCGAAGATAAACAGCTCACTACGACGGTACGACGAATCTTGCAGGCCTCCAACGGCGTTGTCATCATCAACATCCGGGTTGCTGCCGTCAGATGCGCCCGGGATGGGAGTCTCGTCCCGCTGCTGTCGCTGCTGGTGCTGCTCATTGTTGTCTCCCTCACGGTAGTACGTATAGGGCGAGTAGAGGCATTCGTCAAACATCCGCGGGCGGGCATCGTGGTGCTCCTGGCGCTGTTTGAGGTACCGTGTGAGGTTCTTCATGTCGTAGCTTCCGGCCGTGCAGTAGGCCGTGACCCGCGGCAACAGGTTCCGGTGGGCCTTGCCGAGCCGCTCAGCGTCTTTCCTCGCGGCCTGGTCGGTGATTCTGCTGATCTGGGTATAGACCTCGCCATCGCCGGGCTCGTCGGGCGACGGGGCATCCGGGAGCATCTTCAGCTTCTGAGTGGTGAAGCTAGTACGCTGGGGGCCCTGCCGGGCACCGCCTAACCGAGGCGCCGCCCTCAATCCACTCTGAGGAGCCTCTGACTCGCTACCCCGCCGTCTTGCGGGGGGTGCTTTGGGTTTGTTGCCGCCAACGGCCCGTGTGCGCGGAGGAACCTCGGGCATGCTGACGAATCCAAGGACGGAGCCTATGTAGTCTCAGAAGGTATCGAGACGGCAAAAACACTGTACAGATAGCTCTTTTTAATCATCAAGGTTCGTTGAAGTTGCATAAAATAATCTTGCACTAAAATATGTGGGCGTGTAAGCTCGTTGGTGGTGTAATCATGTATCTCGGCCACACCTCGTCCGTGGTATCTGTGTTTCCGTCTATCTAGCCAATCCCAAAAAATCTTGCCCGTCATTTTATACCTTCTACCTATTTGCATTTACTGACCTTCATCACGCCGTGCATGTGTGTTCGTCACCGATGATCCCACTATATAGGGTAGGAGGTTACATAATTTTTTTTCAATGAAGTATGTCGTGGTGAGCGGTGGTGTCATTAGCGGCATTGGCAAGGGCGTTATCGCGTCCAGCGTCGGTTTGCTGTTTAAAAGTCAGGGATACCGTGTTACATCGGTGAAAATTGATCCCTACATGAATATCGACGCCGGCACGATGTCCCCTCTGGAGCACGGCGAAGTCTTTGTGCTTCAGGACGGTGGTGAGGCCGATCTTGACTTGGGCAACTACGAGAGGTATCTCAATGTCACGTTGACGCGCGACCACAACATTACTACGGGTAAAATATACCGCCATGTTATTGAGAAGGAGCGTCGTGGCGATTACCTCGGAAAGACCGTGCAGATTGTGCCTCATCTCACCAATGCCATCCAGGACTGGATCGAGAAGGTCGCTCATGTTCCCGTTGATGGCTCGCAGGATGCTCCTGACGTCTGCGTGATTGAGTTGGGCGGTACCGTGGGCGATATTGAGAGCATGCCCTTCGTGGAGGCGCTGCGTCAGTTCCAGTTCCGGGTCCAGCAGGAAAACTTCGCACTGATCCACGTCTCCTTGGTGCCGGTGATCCATGGCGAATTGAAAACCAAGCCCACGCAGGCAGCCATTCGCGAGCTGCGTTCGTTGGGGTTGACTCCCGACATCATTGCTTGCCGCTGTTCGGAGCCCCTGGGCGCCAGCACCGTCGAAAAGATCTCGATGTTCTGCCATGTTGGCAATGATCAGGTTCTGGGCGTCCACGATGTCAGTTCCACATACCATGTTCCAGTTATGCTGAGCAAGCTGAACCTCATGGAATACTTCACCCGGCGATTGCAGTTATCTAAGGTTCCTGAGGACCGTGCCAAGCGCGGACAGGAACTGTTCCGCCGCTGGTGTAAGCTGACGGCGGTCCACGACCACAGCGTTGACAAGGTTAAGATCGC
This sequence comes from Starmerella scarabaei, assembly GCA_030565305.1. Classification (NCBI taxonomy): domain Eukaryota; kingdom Fungi; phylum Ascomycota; class Dipodascomycetes; order Dipodascales; family Trichomonascaceae; genus Starmerella; species Starmerella scarabaei. The sequence continues at coordinate 863,109 of JAJMBJ010000003.1, read as the reverse complement.
GTTGGTGGGTAAGTACGTTGACCTGCAGGATTCGTACATCAGTGTTGTCAAAGCGCTTGAGCACTCGGCGCTGCGCTGTGGTCGTAAATTGGAGATCATGTGGGTCGACTCCGAGACTTTGGAGAGCAAAGACGGCGATCAGAGCAAGGCCAAGTTCCACGAGGCGTGGGCGCGATTGTGCCAGGCCGACGGCATCTTGGTCCCTGGTGGCTTCGGCTTGCGCGGAGTCGAGGGAATGATCCAGGCCGCTCAGTGGGCTCGTGAGAATAGCGTGCCGTATTTGGGTATCTGCCTCGGTTTCCAGGTGGCCGTCATTGAGTATGCCCGCAATGTCCTTGGCATCAAGGAGGCTACCTCGGAGGAGTTCGACAGCAACGTAACCGACGATCACAAGTTCATCGTGTACATGCCTGAGGTTGACAAGTCCCAGATGGGCGGCACTATGCGTTTGGGTGAGCGTGAGGCCTATTACACGGGCAAGGACTCAAAGCTGTTGAAGCTCTACAAACATGACATCGTCAAGGAGCGTCATCGTCACCGTTACGAAGTGGATCCCACTAAGATTGCTGCTCTTGAAGGTGCCGGCTTGAAGTTTGTTGCTCGCGATGACAGCGGGGAGCGTATGGAGGCGTTTGAGGTTGATGGCCAGCAATACTTCGTCGGTACCCAGTACCACCCTGAGTATCTGTCGCGGGTTTTGGAGCCCTCGCAGCCTATCTTGGGTTTGGTCGCCGCGGCTTCGGGCCAGCTGCAGCAGTTTATGGATGCTGAGAAGGGTTTCGAGGCCGAATTTTAATGAGATAGTGCTATAGAAGATAATTCTATCTGTATATATTTAATGCATCATGAAAAGCAGACCCCCTCCTACACGCCCTCGCGCTCTCTCGAGCTTCAATATTCGAGCATCTATAATGTTGTTGCTCAATAAAAATACAATGTAGAAAGGTGCATCGGAATTGGAGCAATGCAAGACAATTCCTGACAATACTATTTACATGCGAGGCTCAAATCGGCCACCAATGGGATATGGTCGCTGGGGTGGCCCTCATTGGGCAAACCGGATGGCATCTCATCGCCGTTCAACGGCTCCAGAACCCGCTCAGTTCGGAAATGCTCCGTTACGAATATGTAATCAAGCGTGCTTTTGAACGCGTCCGTCCAATTAGTAAATTCGGGCTCGTAGCCCAACGCATTCCTATAGCAACTGGTGTAACCCGAAGCAGCCTGGCGTAAACTGAGCGCCAAGTCTTTCAGTTCGTCGACAGCGCTACAGCTGTCTTCCGCCACAGACGAGCTTTGTCTGCCTGCAGTTGCGTTGGCCGCTCCAAAGTCTGGGTGTCGTGCGCTCGCATGAAGATCATCTAGCATACGCCGTGTGACACTCGCTTCGGACATAAAGCCATATGCAGGACTGTCTGGTGAAGAGTTCAAGTCCCCTCCGATAATTGCAGGTTCACATTTGATGAAATTCAGGATATTGAGCAGTTGGCGGAACCTCTCGTAATCCGCGTTGGGGTGCCAGTACAGATGCGTCGTGATGGCTGTGAACTCTTGATCGTTCGAGAGAACACGGAGCCGTACATATAAGGCTATGTTGTTGGTTCGAACTTGCTTTTTGTCGCCAAGATCATCGTGATTCAGGATGCCGGCAACGCCCACCGGCGCTAGTACGTCCAAACTGTAAGCCACCATGCATCCATGGGATTTCCCCTGTGCGCGAGCCTGCACAGTCGACATGTTGAGTGAACTGAGCAGTTCAGCCCACATTTCCATACGGTTCGTGTCTACTTCTTGCAATAACAGCAGATCTGGTTTATAGGCGATGATTTCATCTCTCAATGCCGAAACCCGCTGGTTCCAGCGTAGGTAACCACCACTAGAAGGGTATAGCTCCCTTCGAATAAGACTTTGAGCCAGGAGATTGTAAGTCATGACCCGCAAATCACCGGCTGGGCCGGGAGTGAAATCCCGCAGCCTCGCGTGCATGATGAAACCCTATGAATAAATCGCGGGTGACAGAAGTGAACGGCTTCGGTGAGAGCCGCGGCGTGGCACAAACCCCACAAAACGAGTATACTTGTCTAAAGAAATCTGTATTTAGTTTATTGACTAGCTACGCATTTAGGACACAACAATGCGGAGGGTGTTGGAGTGACCCAAGCCAGACTTCCAGCCCTGGATGGTAATAACCGGGGTACCCTTCTTCATAATGTTGAGCTTGACACCCTGCTCAATGCCCCAGCTGATACGCTGCTCGACATCGTTCTGCCAGTCCTCGATGGTCTCGGCCTTGGGCTCGGGGAACACCATGGGATATACGCCGCGATTCAAGTGAGCCTGACGGGCGGCCTGCTCGTTACGAGTGACCATGATGATAGGAGCCATGGGGCGGAACTTGGCGCACAAGCGAGCAGTGGTACCCGAGGTGGACAGCACAACAATGGCGCCGGCACGCTGCTCGAACGAGGCGCTAACAGCGGCAATGGCGACAGTCTCAGCGGTCGAGGTGGGCAAAGCGGTCAGCTCGCGGATGTCGTCGAACACGTTGCGGTAGGCAATGGTGTGCTCGGCCATCAAACTGGTCTGACGCATGGTGGTGACGGCCTGAATCGGGTACTTGCCCTTGGCAGTCTCACCGGACAACATGACGCAGTCAGCACCGTCCAAGACAGCGTTGCCGACATCACTGACCTCGGCACGAGTGGGACGCGGGTTGACGATCATCGACTCCAACATCTGGGTGGCGCAAATGACGGGCTTGCCGGCCAAGTTGCACTTGGCGATGAGCTGCTTCTGCACCAAGAACACCTCAGCGGCGGGGATTTCGATGCCCAAGTCACCACGGGCAACCATGACACCGTCAGTCTCCTTCAGGATATCGTCGAAGTTGCGAACGCCCTGCTGGTTCTCGATCTTGGCGATAATCTTGATGTTGGCGCCGTTGGGACCGGCCTCGGTCAGAACCTGGCGGATGTGCTTGATGTCGTCGCCAGTGCGGATGAACGAGGCAAAGATCATGTCAACATTGTTGCGGACACCGAACTGGAGGTCGGCCTTGTCCTTGGCGCTCAAGGCGGGCAGGTCGACATCACTGCCGGGCAAGTTGACACCCTTGCGGGGCGAGATCATGCCGCTGTTCAGAGCCTCGGCCTTGATGGTGTGCTCGTCGACGATCTCCTTGACAACGAGCTGCAAAACACCGTCGTCGATGAAGATGGGGCGGCCGGGAGCCAGAACCTTGGTGATGTTCTTGTAATCGACGTAGAGCAACTTGTTGTCGCTATCGTTGGCATACTTGTCCTCGGTGGTGACCGTGATGGCATCGCCGGCGGTGATGGGCCAGTCCTTCTCCTCCTTGGTCATACCGGTACGGATCTCGGGGCCCTTGGTGTCGAGGGCAATGGCAAGGCCACGGCCCGAGTACTCCTCGACGCTCTTGCGGCAGTTGTCGATGACACTCTGGTGGTACTCGTAAGCACCGTGGCTGAAGTTCATACGAGCAATGTTCATGCCGGCCTTGCGGAGATCGGTGAGGCTCTGGACATTGTTCGTTTTGGGGCCAATGGTGCAGATGATCGCACACTTACGGGTGTTCTCCTCGGGCTTCTCCTCGACATCGAGCGAGATAATCCATTGGAGCATCGAGTGCGGGTAATCAGACGAAGGATACATTCGGGGGTTGGTCCGTTGATTGGGTGGTGAAACTAAGTAGGATTTGGAAAATAAATTTATATATATTTTGGGTGTACATACCCATGGAGCTGTGCTTAGGCGTGTGTGGTTTGGTAAAAAACTACTCGCTGTTGGGAGCATAGCGGCTGCACTCAAGGGGTTGGGGCGGGGAGCCACTCTGCCGTCGACACTTATGGCATGCCTGCTTATCGTAAAACTAAGTATGATTTAATCCGACGGAAGTTGATTGGATCCTACGCCCAACTCAACCCAGGGAATCTACGAAGTTTCTAACTTTGGGGAGTGATTTTCATCATCAATGGAGATAAGTAGCTAGCTTATTGCAGATGGTAGATCTATAGGGGATACATTGAGGCACAAGCATGCGTTTTGTTGTATTTCATATGCGAGCCTCCTCTCCCTCTTTCCTCTTGGAGTGACCACCGAGCGGACCGGGACTCCCGATGGACCCCGTACCCATTGGGACTTAACCCTGCACTAGGCCTTACCCACGTGCAATCTACGGTGAGGGGAATCCACGTTTGTTGAGTTTTTTGCTACAAGCAAGCTGTTAATGCCGCACCATCGTTCGGCCGCATACAAGTACTAATTATATATACATGCACCTATGCTAACCAAATCAATCTTGCAAGTTATTCCATTATGTAAGTTAATATGGTTCTTTCTAATTGCAGATCACAGCACGGCATGTGCGCCGCGCCGTGCTGCCAATCGGGACTCCGCTGAAAACTTGGGTGGTGATTTCCCATCCACGACGAGGTCGTTCGTATGTCAACGGAACATGAGGCAGTACAGGGGTTGCACGTATAGATATATATACAACATACTGTTACCAGGTGGTTCTCGGCACGTGAGCGTGAGTTTTTCACGGTACACGTTGTTCACTCAAGTTTCACACCTCCACTTCACCTAACAAAAATGTCGAACTCTGAGCAGACCTTCATCATGATCAAGCCTGACGGCGTCCAGCGTGGCCTTGTGTCGCAGATTCTCGGCCGTTTCGAGAACCGCGGCTACAAGCTCGTCGCTTTGAAGATGGCTGAGCCCTCTGAGGAGCTTTTGCGTGAGCACTACGCTGACCTCCAGGAGAAGCCCTTCTTCCCTGGTTTGCTCAAGTACATGCGCTCGGGCCCCGTCGTTGCCACCGTTTGGGAGGGCAAGGACGTCGTCAAGACCGGCCGTGTCATCCTCGGTGCCACCAACCCTTTGCAGTCGGCTCCCGGCACTATCCGTGGTGACTTCGCCATCGATGTTGGCCGCAACGTCTGCCACGGCTCTGACTCTGTTGAGTCTGCCAAGAAGGAGATCGGCCTCTGGTTCAAGCAGGACGAGATTCACCGTTACACCTCGCCCTTCGCTGGTCTCATCTACGAGTAAGTTATAGTACATAATTAGCTTCACAAGTAAGGCTTCTCAATAATCAGAATAGTTGTATTCTACGTATAAATAAATCATCTTTCATCTGTCTGGGTATCAATTGGGGGTATCACAGGATTGCAGGCTGAACGGGGGCGTTTATGCCCTCTGCCAAACAATCTCCTCGCCAGGGTCATCAGGCTCGGGGCCATATTCGCCCTCGTACACTACAGCGCCGGCCTGACCGCGCACATTAACCAACTCGAGTTCTGGCAAACTCAGCAATTGTTCTGCGCTGGGACGTTTATCGGGTTGAGGTGCGAGCATCAGCGAAACAATGCGGTCAAGCAAGTATGAGCCGTCTGTCAGGAATCGTGGTGCCCAGGGCGGAACTACAGATTTACTCTGCGACGAAAGCAGCCCGCTGTGCGCCCCGCTCGAGGCCGCAGCTAGGTCTCCACTGCTCAGCCTACCAGCATCACTGAGGTCTCCGCTGCGCAGCCGATGCCAATGCACTCCATTATCCGGCAGCACAATGTTAGCAGCTACCTCTACCATCATCAAGCCAACACTGAAAATGTCGGCGGCTTTACTGTACTGTTGGCGCTCCAGCACTTCCGGTGCAATGTACTCGCGGTCGCCTTCGCGCTCAAAGCCGGCAGGCACGGGGTAATGCGTTGCCATTCCAAAATCTCCTATCTTGAGATGGCCCTCGAAGGTCACAAATAGGTTGGCTGGTTTGAGGTCGAGATGCAAAATGTCGTGGCTGTGGATAACAGCCAAACCTTGGAGCACCTCGACCAAGATCTTCCATACTCGCCACTCTTCGAGCCGAGCAATTCGACCCTGGGCAGCCAAGAAACGGTTAAGGTCACCGTTCTCACAGAACTCTGTCATGATGTACCCGAAGCTATCAGCTTCCCACTGACTGATTAGCTGCACAATATGGCCTCCAGCCAGCTCGGCCTCCGCGGGGTCGGTAGCGTCGACAGCACGTAATGAGCGCAGAATCTCAACTTCCTCGCGGTGTCTCAAGCGCTCTTGTTGGCTCAAAATCGGTTTTTTAGTCCTCTTCACTGCAAATCTTTGTTTGCCATCGTCAACAACGAAGACAGCACTAAACTCACCAAGTACTGCGCTCTGTACCCGCTTGAACTTAGACTGGAGATGCTCGTCAAACAAGAGGTGACGTGAAGAACTAGTGTTAGACTCGTCGCCCTCGAACCCGCGGATTCTGCCGCCGCTCGTATGAAGTCCCTGCGATGCTGCCGCTCCACTATCGAACATTCCACCGCGCATACTCATAGACGACTCCGTTCCTGTCAGGTCGACGTAGCTAGAACCAGGCGTACGCGGAGCGGTACTTCTCATTCCTAAAGGTGTGTGAACTCGCAGAACTGGTGGTGTTTGTTTGATTTCATCACCAGTGTCCCCTTGTTTATCTGCTGACGGTGTGAGGTTCTGCTGGCTTGCATTGCGAAGACTGAACAGCCGCATAGCTTGGCGGGGCCGTGGGCTAGACTGCGACTCCATGCTGGTCGAGGCTACCAAGTGCGGTGCCAGATCGCGGTTCAAGCGCTTTTCGTCAGTAGAGGGCGTTTGCGGGCTACTACTGCCACCCATGCTAGCGTCACTCAAGGATGATGAATTCAGCAACGCCGTGTCATTAGGCGGACATATGGAAAGCGAGTCCGAAGGGTCGGCCGATTGCAGAACATTCGCCAACTCCCCACTCACAGCCTGTGCACGTGGGAGAGACAGCATAGAGGTACCAAAAGATGAGGTGTTACTGGCGCCTGTTTCGTGAGGTCTCAGCAGCCTGGTGCTCGAGCGATGCGAGGAATGTCTCTGTTGAGATCGAGGCAATGGCGTCGAAGTATGCATACCCGTACCGAATCGAGTCGGTGTTTCTGGAGGCTCATAGTCCTCGAGGTTATGAATGCTAAACCGTTGCAGTCTGTCCACAGGCGCGGCCTCATTATTGGTAGTCGTTGCAGGAGCCGTCGGATTAGTGGCTGTGAGTGTCGCCGTTGAAGCCGCTGCGGCGTCCATAGCGCGCCGATGGGACACCAACGGGGAGTCCTCACTATCGAGAATGGATTCTTCACCCGAGATGTACGGAAGCGAGTGTTGCTCGTAGAGTGAACTGTCATTAAGCGCACAGCTGGGTAATGCGTCGGATGCTGAACCAGCAGCACCAACTGAACTGTCACCAGGCAAAGCACGTTTGCACGGAGTCTCAGGCACTCTAGGAGCAGGGCTGTCGCTGACATTGCGTTTGGAAATGAGTCCAGAGGAGGCGAAAGCCGTTTGTACGGGTTTAGCACCCTGGAAAGAAACGTCACCGTCATGTCGCGACACATCAGCATGTAATCGCTTTGACGTATCACTCTGACTGCCGCTGCTTCTCGACAAGAACCCACTTTGTTTGTTTGGTTTGTGGGCGCTGAAAGGATGCGGTCGCTTCAAAGAAGTAATGTGACGCCGGCTCCGCGAGGGGTTAGCCGGTGTCTGGCCAATTAAGCTACTATCAGAATGCATATCATGGCTCATTTCCGGAGTTGTATCATCCGTAAGCTCCATTGACACGTCCATTGATGCATCCACTGATGCCTGGCTGCTCATGTACTGCGTCGAGGGTGACGCTGCATAGCTCGAAGCTCGTGGTAAGTGCGGCGCTGCGGTATATTTGGGATTCCCCGTCGGTGTGGGCGTTGTGGGCGAGCTGGACGCGTAGTTCTCGTTGTTTTCAGGTCGCGACAGGCTAGGAGAGTCCAGACTCAGGTTGAACAGTCCTGCTGATCTACGAAGCCCGATGCTGCCCTTCTTTTGCTGAGCACTTGATGGCTGATCCTGTTTGTTGCGCTCAGTAGCGTAGCGCATCGACCGCCGTATGCCTGTAGGGGCAGTGGTGAAGGGGTCCATTTCACCCTCTATGTGGGTCAGCTCGTTGCCTCCTGTGGCCGTCACCGAGCCGCTCTGGGTAGTGTTGGACTGGGGTGATGTAATTGGGGACGCTAGGTCCGTGTTGTGCTCGAGTCTTCGCACTGATCTGCGTCGAGCTCTGGATGTGGGTTTTGTTGATGGTCGTAACGCGAGGGTGACTAATATAGAACGCGTCCCGGGCTGCATACCCTGTCCCAACGGCTGCCGCCTTTGGGATGCACGAGGAATGGTGAGAGGTTAAGGGTCTGTTCGGGGCGGTAAGGCAGGGCTCGGAGGCGGGCCTTCCCAAGCCGCACTGTGGGACCGAGCGGGGTGGATAGGGCGGCGAGCGCTACAAAAACAACAACACAAGCCAAGTGAACTTCTCAAATTACCTCCTTTGAGGGGTTCTTTAAACAGCAAATTCCGGTAAGAATTCCGCTTGCAGCGCAGTTTTTATAGCAATTGATAGCACGGTCCGTATCACACTTGTAATTCGAATGTACTGAAACAGCTGACGCCTGTCACTTCCCTTTCTTTCGAATTCTCGGAGTGAGTTCAAAATGCAGCCACAATGCTTAATGTCTTGCCGACGCAGTCTAAAATAAGTACTTGCTTCGGAAGCAAGAACGGGTCTAAATTTAAGCGAGAACTACTATGACGCTTGAATCAAAATCGGAGTACATTTATATATATATGGCCGGATTATTATTCCGATTTATCGATCTGTCTATCTATCTATGATTCATCTGTTTCACAAGTCAATCTATGCATGTGATGCATGTTCGATAAGTCATTTCACCGGAGAATCAGCGACGATCAGACAGCGTGCTTACGTCAATGGTGGAGTGGCACTTAACTGTCACATATTAGGATATCAATCGGGCGCCAATAAAAAGCATCGTTAGAGCAGTGATCAATGGTAGATGTCAAGGCTCGTGCTAGTACACGGGACGAGTGGCTCAGGCTGAAGGTAACTCCTGAAACGTTGTGACGTACTACGAAACATACTGAAAAACTGATGGTGATACGACGTAAAATTAATTATCAATTGTCCTTGGCAGCTGCGCATCGGTTGGGGCTATCACCCTTGCATAGATGCGGGTTATGTCAATATGGCCTCCCACTCCGGGAATAACAGATTAGAAGAATGTTTTCCGTGGTCAACAAAGAGTAGTGACCCCGGATTCTGTTTACTTTTCGATTTGTTTAATTTTTAAATTAAATGGATGATTTACCAATGCATAATCACAATACATAATTTGCGATGCACTTACGCATCAGCAAGCTCACGGAGACGACGGATAGTCGAGCGAGCAGTAGTAGCGGCCGAGGTGGTCATAGAGTAAGCGCCGCCAGCGACGGTCTTGCCGCTGGAGGGGCAGTACCAGATACCGGTAGCCACACGGCGGACGTTCTTCTTACCACTGAAAGGGTCCTCGTAACGAGTGCGCACAAGCTGCTCAATCTTACGGGCCTGACGACGGAGCGAGGCACCGTAACGGACACCGTAACGACCGGAGATTCCAACCTTCTTAGTACGACGAGCCATCTTGTATTCGTATGGATAATTTGTGAGCTGTTGTGGGATTGTTCAAGGGCACCCCCAGTTGTGAGTACGTCACGTGTATAGGTGGGTGAAAAGTTTTCACCGCCTCAAATCTTGAGCCCTGTGGTTAGTAAGTGAAGGGTAGTAGATAGGAACACGTTACGGTCATGATGTAGTTAGACCGGTCATGCGATCTACGTGTGCTGCGCGTAGCTGGATCTAGTAGTGTCAATAATACTATCCCCTAACAATTCTGTGGTCCCACGGTGGATCTACTGACCAGTGACATTTTTAGAATCGAAACGACACAATAAAAAAATAAAAAAGTTCAAAGCACTATATCTCTCCATTAAGTATCTGTTCCTTTCGCCTGGGTAAGTACTACCTGTGTGAGACTATACGCGTAGAATTATCGTACCCTAGCGGCATCCCCACACGAATGGCCGGATCCGAGGATGATTTCTGGCTAATGGACCAGCGGCAACCGTCGCAAACTCCATCAAATCAGTCTGATCTGGTAGACTTATTGTCTGATTCCACCGTGCAGCCGCCAGCATCGCAGGAAGCTTCTGGTGTTACATCGAAGCCCGACGCGTCACGGCAATATCTCACGGATCCCGCCCGCAATGCAGGTTCAGTAAGTGCTGAACAGAGTTTTGTGATTGACGACGACGAATTGAGTCGAACGCAAGATGATTTCGAGGAGGTTGTTGTAGGCCCCAGTGGCCACATCGATGATCCGTTTTATTCGCATGAGGATGGCCCCGCTGGCGAAGGCAGCGAATACGAACTGGATGATCTGGATCCTGCAACTGGCACTACGCTCAATTCAAGGTACGTTCCGGCCACAGGAGGCAGCCACGATACATCCGTTGGCACCTCTCGCAACTTTGATATTCGGAAACTGTGGCAGCACTATATTTTACGCCGCAAAGACGTTTATGGATCGAGAAGGAGTGATAGAGCTGTACACATACGGAAAGTGCTGGTGAGCAGTCCCGCAACTGGTAAACATTACGGGTCCAACTACATTTCCACCACGAAATATAACGTGGCGACTTTCGTGCCGAAGTTTCTGTTCGAGCAGTTCAGCAAATACGCAAACTTATTCTTTTTGGCTACGGCTATGATCCAGCAGGTCCCCAATGTGAGTCCGACAAACCGATGGACTACAATTGGCACCTTGACCATTGTACTCCTGGTTTCTGCAATCAAGGAGTTAGCCGAAGACTGGAAACGATGGTCCGCAGATCGCGAATTGAACAATACAAAAGTAACTATACTGGATTCCCAAACAGGAGTTTGGGTCACGAAGCGGTGGGCACAAGTACTTGCCGGGGATATTGTTCATGTGGAAGCTGGTCAGGCCATGCCCGCAGATTTAGTGGTCTTCTCCACTTCTGAGCCTAAGGGCCTGTGCTACATTGAAACGGCCAACCTCGATGGTGAAACAAATCTTAAAATCAAGCAGGCTAAGCAGGAAACTCAGCGATTGAGAAACGAGCGCGATCTGTTCAGTGTGACCCGCTCTACGATTGATACTGAACTACCCAACTCTTCGCTATATACATTTGAGGGTCTACTCAACTTGAACGGCCAGCAGCTGGTACCACTGGGATTTGATCAAATGCTACTACGTGGTACCACTCTCAGAAATACGGGCTGGATCAATGGTGTGGCTATGTTCACCGGTCACGAAACGAAACTAATGCGCAACGCTACAGCCACACCTATCAAGCGAACTGCAGTGGAACATATGATGGATGTTCAGATCATTTATTTGTTCATTATTTTGATTACAATGGCAATCATGTCCTCGTTGGGTAATGTTATCAAGCTCAATCAGTGGAGGGACAAGATGAAGTATCTTGAACTGGGGGATACATCGGGTGTGCACACATTTTTCAGTGATCTCTTGACTTACTGGATCTTGTTCTCAAATTTGGTGCCTATTTCGCTGTTTGTGACAATCGATATCATCAAGTTTTGGCAGGGTTATCTGATTTCTAGTGACTTGGAGATGTACGATGCCTCAATTGACCAGCCAGCTGTGTGTCGTACTTCGTCACTGGTCGAGGAGTTGGGTCAGATCAAGTATATCTTCAGTGATAAGACTGGCACGCTCACGAGGAATGTGATGGAATTCAAGGCATGTTGTATTGCGGGTCAAACATACGCGACTGAAATTCCTGAGGAGAAGCAGGGTGAATATTTACCATTCAGTGACAATTTTGCCAGTGACTCACCAGCTAACATGATGTTTTTGGTAGTATTGGCTACTTGTCACACGGTCATCCCGTCTCACAACGAAGAAGGGGTGTTGGAATACCAGGCTTCATCACCTGATGAGGGTGCTTTGGTTGAGGGCGGCGCTATGCTTGGCATTCCTTTTGTTGGAAGATCCCCGAATGGGTTGACAATTGATACTCCGCTGGGTAGTCAAGACTATGAATTACTCCAGGTATGTGAGTTTAATTCCACTAGGAAACGTATGAGCACAGTTCTAAAGTGCCCTGATGGTAAAATCCGCATCTTCACCAAGGGCGCTGACACTGTCATCTTCGAAAGACTGGCTAACCCGAGTGAAGAAGATGAAGTCACTGCTGCTCTGGAAGACTTCGCCAGTATGGGGCTGCGTACTCTTTGTTTGGCTCAGCGTGAAGTACCTCAAGAGGAGTACGACACTTGGGTGCAAAAGTACAACGCTGCAGCTACGTCGCTGGAGAACAGAAGCGAGAAACTTGATGAAGTTGCTAATGAAATTGAGCAAAATTTGAACCTTGTAGGAGTCACTGCTATTGAAGATAAGCTGCAAGAGGGCGTTCCTGAGACAATCGCAGCCCTTCAGGATGCTGGGATCAAGATCTGGGTACTCACAGGTGACAGACAAGAGACGGCCATCAATATTGGTATGAGTTCAAAACTTTTGAGTGAAGATATGAGCTTCCTCATTGTGAACGAGACTAGTCTAGAAGGAGTGAGGGAGAACATCCAGAGCAAACTGGATATCATTCGGCAAGTTCAAGCGCAAGTCGAAAATGAGTTTGCTGCTGCTGGTAACGACGTTGGTCAGCCACAACAACTTGAGGCGGACACTCTGGCACTAATCATTGACGGTCATAGTCTCGAATATGCTTTGGATCCCAGCATCGCCGTGGACTTCTTGGAGCTCGCTGTCATGTGTAAAGCAGTCGTATGCTGTCGTGTAACGCCCTTGCAGAAGGCATTGGTGGTGAAATTGGCTAAGAAGCATCTCAAGAAAGATCTTCTCCTGGCGATAGGTGATGGCGCTAATGACGTATCTATGATCCAGGCCGCGCACGTTGGCGTGGGTATCTGTGGATTAGAGGGTCAACAGGCTGCCCGGAGTGCCGACATTGCCATCGCGCAGTTTCGGTTTCTTCGCCGGCTACTACTGGTGCACGGCATGTGGAGTTACAATCGACTTTCCCGCGCCATCCTGTATTCATTCTACAAAAACATTGCACTCTACGTCACACAATTCTGGTACGTCTTTTACAATGGATTCAGTGGTGAATCCATCTACGAATCTTGGACGGTTACCTTTTACAATGTGTTCAGTACGGCAATGCCTCCCTTTGCTATTGGCGTGCTGGATCAGTTTGTGAGCGCCCGGCTGCTCATGCGGTACCCCAAATTGTACCGTCTAGGTCAACGTGGAGATTTCCTCAACACCTGGCAGTTCTGGGAGTGGATCTTGAACGGAATTTACCACTCTCTACTGGTATTTTGGTTCAGTGTTGGAGCCTATTGGACGGGCAATGTACTGAGCAGCGGCAAAATCGCTAATCACTGGGCTTGGGGCGGAGCCATGTACACTGCGTGTGTCTTCACCGTGTTGGGCAAAGCGGCGCTCATTACCAATATCTGGAATAACTGGTCGCTCTTCGCCATACCCGGGTCCGCCATCATCTGGATTCTGTGCTACCCACTGTACACGTCCGTCGGCCCCAAGCTTAGCATCGGCCGCGAGAATCTCGGGGTTGCATCGGCCCTGTACCCCTCAGCCACCTTCTGGGCGCTCATTCTTCTCGTGCCCTTCGTGTGTTTGGTGCGGGACATAGCCTGGAAGTACTGGCGGCGAATGTACGTACCCGAGTACTACCATTATGTCCAAGAAATTCAGAAGCATAAGATAAATGATCAGAGACCCCAAATGGTCCAGTTCCAGCGTGCGATTCGCAAAGTACGCCAGATTGCTCGGATGCGAAAACAAAGAGGTTTCGCGTTCTCGGCGGCCGACGGTGGTGCAGAGAGAGTGGTGCGTGCCTATGATCGTTAGATGTTGTAAATATGTACATTAGTACGAAATTTGGAATTGGGAGATTTTACTGCACCACAATTTTATATTCGGAATTGCCAATTCATATGTGTGTATTCAGTGTGGTTTTACCAGGGGTGTTGTTTATAGGATTCTCCCAGGGTACGGTCACACAACATGTCGGCTCTAAGGCCACAGAGTCTTGATATCAGCAGTACCAGCGACCGCGAATGCCCCCAGCCCCCCGAAGATACTGTGAGCTGCGTTAGCTGGTCGCCAGTGTCGGATTTTCTGGCTGTGTCGTCCTGGGACCAGACCGTGCGGCTGTATGAGGTCAACAGCGCAACGGGTGACGCCCAGGGTCGCGCAATGTACCGCCACGAGGGCGTTGTGCTGTCTGTGGCCTGGTGGCCCGACGGAACCAAGACTGTGAGCGGCGGCAACGATAAAGTCGTGCGAAGTTACGACTTGCAGTCGAGCCAAACCGTGCAGATAGGTGCCCACGACGGACCTGTCACCGGAGTCGCGGTCGTGGACGTGGGCGGCCAGCCAATGATTGCCTCGGTAAGCTACGACAAAACGTTGCGGTACTGGAATGGGCAGTCGCAGCAGCCCGTGGCTACTGTGGCCTTACCGGATCGGGCCACGAGCCTTGCATGCGTCAAGAAGTTGCTGGTGATCGCCTGTGTAAATAAGCAGCTGATCTTGGTAAACCTGGACAACCCCGGTTCTATTTATCGCACCACGGATACGCCTCTTAAGGCCCCGACGGAATCGCTTGCCTGCATGGCTGACGGCGCCGGATACGCCTTGGGCACGGCCGAGGGGAGATGTGCCGTGCAATTCGTGAACCCGCCCACGCCGTCGTCCAATTTCACGTTCAAATGCCACCGCAAGGTTACAAAATTGAGCCAAACCAAGACGATAGACGACGTTTACTGTGTTGAGGCGTTGGCGTTCCACCCTACATTCAATACTCTGGCCACAGCCGGCGGAGACGGCACCCTCACTGTATGGGACGCCGTCAACAGACAAAGACTGGGCACTCTGAAGGCCGCGTCGGGTGAGCCCGTGACGGCAATTGCCTTCAGCACCCAGGGCACGTTCGTGGCCTACGCACAGGGCTACGACTGGGCCAAAGGCTACCAGTACAACACGCCGGATAAGAAAACGACGATCAAGATTCACAAGATTAATGAATGGGAAGTTAAGCCAAAAGTCCAGACGCGATAGTTTTTAATGTAAGTAAGTAACGATTCCGAGAGTGGCATTACATTACAGTGGGTTAATGGACTGGGTGAAAGGGTGCATGCATATGCAGGTGATTAGGTGTGGCATGCATGAACTGGTTGAGTACATATACCTCGGGGTAAACAATCAATCGCCGGCAGAAATAGGAGGACTGAACAATGCTACATTTATTGTCCACTGGCAAATACAACAAATACCTTGGAACGTGTTAAAGCTCGTAATTTACGTGCGCGTCACTGCACCGCCGGGGCTGGGGTCAATGGGCTTCGATAACGAGAACCTTCTCGAAGGTGCTGTCTCCCAACTGCAAAATCTGCGAACCCACCACATAAATTTCCACCCTACACGACACCACCACAATAAACAAACCCGGTGAAAAACTGCAGAATGCCTGTGGAAACTCTACTCTACGAATCTCTAGGTGTGTCACATACTGCCAGCGGTACTGAAATCAAGAAAGCTTACCGCAAGTTGGCTTTGAAGTACCATCCTGACAAGAATCCGGACAATCAGGAGGCTGCGGATAAATTCAAGGAGGTCACCGCTGCTTATGAAATTTTGATTGATGAGGAGAAGCGCTCTACTTATGACCAGTTCGGCATGGAAGGCTTGAGCGGCGGAGGAATGGGCGGCGCCGGCGCCGATGACCTGTTCTCGCAGTTCTTCGGTGGCGGTATGTTCGGTGGAGGTCCCCGGCGTCCCCGTGGTCCTCGTCGTTCGGCTGACATCACACATGCCGTGCGTGTTAAGCTTGAGGATCTTTATAAGGGCAAGTCCTCGAAGATGTCCCTCAAAAAGACTGTTAAATGCAGCACGTGCGATGGCCAAGGCGGTAAGAACGTGAAGGTGTGCAAGAGCTGTAACGGCCAAGGTTCGAAGATCATGACCCGCCAGATGGGTCCCATGATCCAGCAGTACCAGGTCCCCTGTACCGAGTGCAAGGGCCAAGGTGAGATGATGGACCCCAAGGACCGTTGCAAGGAGTGCAAGGGCGAGAAGACCGTGCAGGAAACGAAGATCTTGGAGCTCCACATCAACAAGGGCATGAAGAACGGCCAGCGCATTGTATTCGAAGGCGAGGGCGATTCGGGTCCCAATGTCCTGCCCGGCGACGTTGTTTTCGTTATTGACGAGCAGCCCCACGAGAGATTCGAAAGGAGGGGCAATGATCTGCTCACTCACGTCAAGATCGATCTGCTCACTGCGCTGGTGGGTGGCAGCGTTCAGATAGAGCAGCTGGATGGCGAGACCTACCATGTGCCGCTGCCCGAGGGCAACATCATTAAGCCCGGTATGGTCAAGTTCTTGCCGGAAAAGGGTATGCCCGTTGAACGTTTGCACTCCTACGGTAACATGATTATCGTGTTTGACGTTGAGTTCCCTGACGCGCCTTTCACGGAGGAACAGGCTGATTTGCTTCGCAAGGTGTTACCGGCTCCTGAGAAGCCTCTGAAGGACGTTGATGCCGCCGAGGAGGTTGAGCTGGTGGACATGGAGCCCGGTGCCATTCCTGACGGAGAGGACGACCACATGGACACCGAAGATGGCCGCGAGGGCGTTCAGTGTGCTACTCAGTAAACGGCTGCAGACGAGTATTGACGCAGCAGGTGCCCCGTAAAAATCTAGCGCAAGCAGATGTATTTAAGTATCATAGATCACAACCCATTTCAACTATGTCCAGTCTATGAATCTATATTTTTCTTAAGTCATTCAGGGTCCAATGCTTGGCCGGTGATATCAATTACATATACGTACGATGCACAGCCACATGACGTGCCTGAACTCCCCGACCCTTTGTAGTGACACAAGTCCGGTCTTGCACCGCCTCTAGGCCCGTTACATGAAGCATATTTATCAGTACAGTAGCTAGTCACTGGTCCTATCCCAGATGCTAGTGAGCTGTAATCTGTACCAGTTGCTTGTCCAAACTCCCGTAGCCCGTCATCGTCCATCATACTCTTTAGTAGCCCAATCAGGTCATTCAGGTCAATCCCTTTGCACTTATCAGCATCAAATGTCGTCTCGATTACGTGAGTTGGTACCTTCAGTTGGCTTGGTATTGTTTCCACACCACTAGTAAGGTTTAAAGATTGGAGTACCCTAATGTCATCCTGCTCACTCAACTGATACACTTTAGTGGTCACTGTGTGTTCCCGGTCTTTATACTGGAGCGACCACCCCACTGCTTGGAAATAGCATAGATCCTCAGCAGTCACGTTTGTCATTACGCCATAATCATTTTCTACAATATAATTGGCAACATTTTCAAATAAGCTCTGATTTGCTGCAGCTGCACACAAGCTTAGCACGTTCAGTATGGCAAATGTTATGCTTACCATTTGAGTACTTGTCTAGTTTTCTGTGCTGTAACCGACCCTATTTCAATCTCACTATACGCCCTGTTTACGTCAGTGTTTACGATAATTGCTGATCTGCTCTGCGCGTCTACACAATTATAGGATAATAGCTCTTGTCGGAGGTTGACTCAGCCAAGGGGAACTGAGGTAGACTCGCGGCGGTGCTGTAGACCTAAGATTCAGTGCATATGTTTGTGGCATGGGTTGTGGCAAATCTTCATGAGTGCCATTCTCTCCGCAGACGATTTGAATGATTTCATTGCTCCAGGAGTGGCCTGCATCAAACCTGTTGAAGTAGAAAAAAGCCGGGATACTGCTGAAATTACCATTGGCGATGACGGCCAGCCCCAAGAGGAGGGCCAAACGCTAGCCCCGGCTCAGATCAGCTTACAGGACTGTCTGGCGTGCAGCGGGTGCATTACCAGCAGTGAGGCGATGTTGGTTGAGCTGCAAAGCCCCAAAGAGCTGTTGACGCAGTTGAAAAGTCACCAGGACTTGACATTTGTGGCGTCGATCTGCCATCAAACCCGCGTCTCGTTATCCGCTGCATTCAGTATGAGCCTGGACGATGTAGACGCCAAGCTGCAGTCCTTCTTCATCAATAAGCTTGGCTTCAGCTACTTGGTAGGTACAGAAATTGGACGCTCGTTGGCTTTGGAAGAGACTTGGCGTGAATACCGCCAAAAATCGTCGGGGCGCCCAGGGTCATCAGGGGGTCCCATTTTGAGCAGCATCTGTCCCGGATGGACTCTGTATGCC
Source organism: Starmerella scarabaei (assembly GCA_030565305.1). Lineage (NCBI taxonomy): Eukaryota > Fungi > Ascomycota > Dipodascomycetes > Dipodascales > Trichomonascaceae > Starmerella > Starmerella scarabaei. Next base: position 844,937 of record JAJMBJ010000003.1, on the reverse strand, counting down.
GAGAAGACTCATCCGGAAGTCTTGCCGTATCTCTCATCGGTTCGTTCTCCGCAGCAGATCACGGGCAATCTGATCAAGAGGTTGGCTGCTCGGCAACTCAACCGTAAGGAGACCGACATCTATCACGTCAGTATCATGCCCTGTTTCGATAAAAAATTAGAGGCTGCGCGACCCAGCTTTGTAGTTGAGGGTGCTCGGGAAGTTGATTTAGTCATTACAGCCAAGGAGCTCATCGATGTACTTCAGACCGAATTTGATATGAGTTTCCCGCAAATCGAGTCCACTCGACTGGTGACCAATGGCCCCGCGGGCTGGCCCGCGACTGATCAGTGGAAGTCTAATGCTGGCTCGTCTTCAGGAGGATACCTAGCCTACGTGTTGCACCGAACACTAGCCGGCACACCCAACTCAAGTTTAGTAGAAGTTCCTGGTAAGAACAGTGATTATGTCGAGTACCATGTCGTCAACGGGGATGATCAGGTCGTGTTCAAAGGCGCGCAAGTGTACGGATTCCGGAACATCCAGAATCTCGTTCGGAAACTCAAAATGAAAAAGCGCGGTAAAGTCACCGGTAGGCCTAGCGCTGCAATCAAACTCAGTGATCCACAAGAACTGGCCTACGTTGAGCTGATGGCTTGCCCTGGTGGCTGCGTTCGTGGTGGTGGCCAGATCGGAGCTGCCCCCAATGTTCCCTCTAAGGTCTGGACTACGGAGATGGATGCTATTTACGGCTCAATGAGCCAACTTAATGTTGACGATGCTGTAGTTCAGCAGTTTTTGAACGACATGAATATAGAACCATCGAAACACCTTTTGAGAACCAGTTTTGAGGCCGTTAAGCCAGACCCTGTGGCTGCCATTACGGTGGGTACTCAGTGGTGAAACCATCCAGTGGACGCATTTTATTTATTTGTATAGAACACTTTTTTTATTAATTTGGCCTAATTGGTTGGCTTTTCCCATCCAGCAGAGCTATTATTAGAATTGCGTATGATGCATGACCGTTCGGACCCTAAACTACAAGGTGGGTTTGCGGCTCCACTGGTAAGTATGGTCTACCATTTGATTCTGCTAAGGCACGGCGAGAGCGAATGGAATTCTGAGAACCGATTTGGAGGCTGGGCGGACCTTAGATTAAGCGAAAAGGGCCGTCTCGAGGCCAGGGATGCCGGGAAAAGGTTAGCCAAATACGAGCACCCACCGATGAAGGTCTTCACATCGAAGCTTTCCCGAGCCATTGAATCCGCCAACATAGCCCTGGAGACTGCCGATCGATTGTGGCTGGATGTCGTGCATACATATCGCATCAACGAACGACATTACGGCGCGCTGCAGGGCCGAAACAAAGAAGAAGTCGAAAAAGAGTACGGCCACGAGATGTTTATGGAGTTCCGGAGGTCCCTAGACGTCCCACCGCCACCAATTGAGCCCGACGCTGAATGGAGTCAAGTGCACGATCCGCGGTATGCCGATTTACCGGCCGTCCCGCTGACAGAGTCGTTGGAAATGATGGGCGAACGCATCGAGCCCTGGTGGACGGATGTGGTGGCTCGCGACCTGAAACTGCATAAATCGATTATGGTGGTCGGCCACGGCAACTCGCTCCGGGGGCTCATCAGAATCATCCGCCGCGTGAGCAATGACGAGATCAAGCAGCTAAACTTGACCACGGGCGTGCCATTCGTGATTGAGCTGGACGATGATTTGAATGTCGTTATGGACGGCGACAAGTGGTGTACATACATTGAGTAAATATAAATAGGTTTTTTCTGTTGGCGAAGCGCTCAAACAACGTTTTCTCGGGCCTCGAAGGGGTTATACAGCAAGAACTTCTGAATGAGGTCGACGTGGGTCAGCACCATACGGCGGCAGCAGTAGCGCTTCAGACCCAATCGGTCGAGGGCGTCACCTTCAGACAGCCCCTCGTTCTGCAGCAGGGTCAAGTACGGCTCCCATTTGTCGCCGACGACTTTGCCGCACGAGAAGCACCGCACGGGGATGATCATGATGTGGAAAATTTGTCACCCTGCCCAGCCATATGTACATCCCCCCACATGTACAGACACCCATCGGTGGTATTTACGCGGTATATAAACAGCAATTTACTTGCAGCACACTCAAGTGTTTCCGATATGGCCCGACCATAATCGTAATTAGTTAGTAGTATATCACTGTTTCGCTGGTTCTCAGGTTAGGTATGAGTAAGATCCTGGTGATCAAGCTCGGCACGTCGAGCCTGTTCGATGAGGCGACCATGGATACTCGCCTGGCTAACATTGCTCAGCTGGTGGAAATGGCCGTCAAGCTGCGTCGTGACCGCGGGTACCAGGTGTGCTTCGTGAGTTCGGGCGGTATCGCGGCCGGGCTGCAGAGGATGCACCTCAAGCAGCGGCCCCGCACCGTGGCTGGAGTTCAGGCGATGGCCGCCATTGGTCAGTGCCGCTTGATGAATATATGGGACCAGCTCTTCAGCCAATTTGACCAGCCGGTGGCCCAGGTGTTGTTGACGCGCACGGATATTGCCGATAGAGTGCAGTACCGTAATGCGCGCTCGGCTATCCGAGAGCTGCTGGATCAGGGCGTGATTCCCATTGTCAATGAGAATGATACGTTGACGTCTCGAGAGGCTCGGTTCGGCGACAACGACACTCTGTCCGCCGTCGTGGCCGCGATGATTGGTGCCAGCAAGCTGTTCTTGATGACCGATGTATCGTGTTTGTACACTGCAAACCCCAGATTAGATCCTAGTGCCGAGCCTGTCCGTTTGGTCGAGGATCCTGCGCAGGTCATGGATTCTGTAAGCACTGCGGGATCGGGTAGTGGCGTTGGAACGGGTGGTATGACCACTAAACTCATTGCCGCCACGTTGGCCACGAGTGCTGGCGTGGCAATGTACATTTTGAACAGCTCAAACCCCACAGTGGTCTCAGGTGCTTTACACGACGAAGAGACTGGTGTGAATCCGGCGGATAGCCAATATTTGTATACGAAGTTCGAACCACAACAGCAAACGTCAACTCTCAGGGACCGCGCGTTTTGGTTGTTGCATTCCCTTACCTGCTCGGGTAAGATTCATATTGACGCTGGTGCCTACCGCGCGCTCACGCGCAAGGATCGCGCTGGATTGTTACCCGCTGGTGTTTATAAGACCGAGGGTAACTTCCATCAGGAACAGTGTGTGGAGATCCTTTGTGATGATAAAGTCGTGGGGCGGTGTTTGGTGAACTACTCCGCCGCTGAATTGGAACGCATCAAGGGTAAACATAGCCAGGACATTGTGGCTATTCTGGGCTACGCTGACTCGGAGTACGTTGCCTTTCGAGACAATCTTGCATTTCACCCGAGCTGAATAAAAGTAATAAGCTCGTTAATATATACATGTATAAGAACGTAGGGATTAAATACTTCAGTTGATGTCGAAAATCGGCTTCAACTTCTTGATGAGCAGCCAATCATCACGGGGAACGTCGTTACGGAACGCTGGGTCCTTCAAGGTGTCAATGCTCTTACGGGTAAGAAGCGAGTACATCTTATCCGATTCCGAGATGTGTCGACCCCAGGTGGGCATGTTCGTCATGTTGCCAGAATCCAAACGGACCGCGATGCCACCCTTTGCCTGTCCTTTCCTAACTTCATCACGGCTCTTGTGGTCAACTTCCATGCTCTGCACGCGACCCAATGGGTACGTGAGTTTCTGGCCCGTGGTGGGATCAGCCTTAACAATTGCAATAGGAGTTCCGATTCGCAACGAACCCTCAACAATATCAACACCGATAATCATGGGGCTACGCTTGTTAATGACCTGGATGATGCTCAAAACTGCCGGGAACACAGCATCCTTGATCTTCTCCAGTCTTCGCTTCTCGAGCATCTCAGCCTGGTAACGAGTGAAATCATCGAACAAGTGGTAGATAATATCAGCTGTGAAGATCTTGATACCGTGGTCAGCAGCATAGTGCTCGGCTTCCTTGTCGACACGGACATCGAAACACAACATCAATGCCAGTTCTGGTTTACGGTCAAGCATAGTGGTCGCACGCATAACATCACGTTTGTAAACAGGACCGAGACCGATTGACATAACGGGAATCTTCATATCCTTTAAGAAATCAAGCAGGGCTTCCAACGAACCTAAAGTCGACGCCTGCACGCACACACCCTCACCACTCTTGTCAACCATGTCCAACAATCCAGTCATATCATCCATGACATCGTCCATCAACTCGTCTTCATCATCATTGGGACCAACCAGTAACAATCGCGAACCAGCAATAGCATGTTCAAGGTCATTGGCGCTGATCTTCACACCCAAAGCGGCCTTGACTTCTTTGTGGTGCACGTATTGGCTCTTGATACGCAACTCGCGAGCCGGTTGAGGTGTCAACAGTGCTCGCACATTGGTAGCAATGGGTCCGTTAGAGCCACACAAGACGATACGATCACCCTCACGCAGCACACCATTGGATAGTACCACATCAATGGTGGTACCTAGACCCTCAATTACCTTGACCTCCAAAATGGTGGCCTCCAACTCGCTCAAGTACATGAGCTGTTTGGACATGCGGGAAGTTGTAAGCTCGAGCAGCAAGTACAGCAAATCTGGTACACCCTCACCGCTCACAGCACTAGTGGGCACGATACTGACATATTTGGACATGTTCTTGTTCTTGTAGTAAACCTCTGAGTTGAATCCCTGCTCGGCGAACAAAACCTTGGTGGCCTGCAAACGAGTCTCGAATTCACGCTGGACAGATTCGGACTGAGCAGCCAGCGAGTCACGGAAGTTGTTGTTGGGGATGCTCTCCCAGCCGTAGATACGGTCAACTTTGTTCAACGCCACAACGAAAGGAGTTTTACGATCCTTCAGCAGCCTAATCGACTCTAGGGTTTGAGGCTCCAAACCGTGGTTGATATCAACCACCAGAATGGCAATGTTACAAAGCGACGAACCACGCGAACGCAAGTTGGTGAACGATTCGTGACCTGGAGTGTCGATGATCAACAGACCAGGCACATTGAAGTGGAGGTCCACATGATTCCTCATGGCCTCTGCCTTCTTCTCGATCATATCAATAGGGAAATAAGTGGCACCAATCTGCTGGGTGATACCACCAGCCTCGCCCTCCTGAACGTTAGTTTTGCGCATGTTGTCCAATAGCTTGGTTTTACCAGTATCGACGTGACCCAAGATGGCACAAATGGGGGAACGCAAGTTTTCAGAGCTGGCGCTAGCTACTGCCTTAGCGTGACGCTGCTCACGCTTTGTGTCAACTTCGGCGCGTTTCTTCTGGCTGATCTGCAACTGATTGATATCAACTTCTCCTTCACCCGCAGTGGCAGTAGAAGCCTTAGTCTTTGACTCCGAAGCAGTAGCGTTCGGCAATTCGGGTGTAGATTCGGAGCTAGTCGCGTCTTTCTCCTCATCGCTATCTTCGAGACCGGCCTCCCAATCGCTAAGCAGCGCATCGTCTCCTTCTTCTGTCTTGGGTTCCTCCTGCTTGACCTCTTCAACCTTCTCAGGTTCAACCTTCTCGGTCTCTTTGGGCTCGGACTTCGTCTCCTTAGCCTTAGGCTTAGGAGACTCCTTCTTGGCAGCAGGAGGAGGTGTGCCGGCCGGCTGGTCCTTCATGAGGCCAGCGACCTGAACACCCGACGCCAGCAGCTGTTCTCTTCGGCGAGCCAACAGAGCTTGCTGCTCTTTCTGCTTTTTGGTAAGGAATTTGCCCTGACGTTTGAGCTCATCTTCTTTGGCCTTCTTCTTCTCTTTTTTCAGTCGGCGAGCCTCCTCCTCGGCGGCCTCCTCCTCAGCGGCAAGACGCTCCTCCTCTTCAGCAGCAAGTCGATCGGCCTCAGCCTTTTGTCGAGCAGCCTCTTCAGCGGCAGCACGGGCAGCCTGTTGCTTCTGAATCGCAGCCAGAGCAGGGTTGAGCTTGCCCTTCTTGCCCTTCTTGCCTGCCGCAGGAGCAGCAGCAGTAGCAGCAGCAGAGTCTTCGGCATCCTCATTGTCGCCAGTGGGCTCCTCACTCTCCTGCTTCTTGGGTTGAGGCGCAGATGCAGCCTTACGAGCAGCCGCAGCCTTCTTCTTGGCCTTCTCTCGTTCTTTCTTCTCCTTCTCTTTCTCCTTTTTAGACTTCACCTGGATCCCGCCATCAGCCTCGTCTTCCTTCTTTTTAGCCTCGTCTTCGGTCTTCTGATCCTTCTTCTTTTTGTTGCGCTTCAACGCGCCCAGCAGGCCGTTATCCCATTCTTCTTCCATGTTGGCCTCCTGAGGTGCCTTAGAATCGACCTCAGGTTCATCACCAAAGGCAGCGCTGTCTTCAGTGGCATCGGCCGTCTCAGTTGCGAGTTCGGGATCCTCGTCCCAGAAATCGCCTCCCGCCTTGGATTTACTCTTTTTACCCATTTTGTCAATATCAGTGAAATTTCACCCTAGTGTTGTATATAAAAGTTTTTAGGCGTATCATGGGGTACTGTTACGGTCAGCGCGCAGAACGTAATGAAGGCTATAATATATCGTTGAACTGTCAAATTAAGCAGTAGCTATCACAATTGAAAAGACCCGGTAATTAGTGGAAATGTGCTCCTGCTGGAGTGATGCGTGCGGTGCGTTCTGACCTGCGCAACTGAAAAATTGCCACACGTGACCATACCACAAAATAAGTAGTTTCCCAGTTTGATCTAGAGACTGTTCATCTAAAACTTGTAAACTTCGCGCGATGTCGACCACAGTGGAGAAGATCAAGGCCATCGAGGATGAGATGGCCAAAACGCAGAAGAATAAGGCCACGTCATTCCATCTGGGACAGCTGAAGGCCAAGCTTGCTCGTTTGAAACGTGAACTGCTGACTCCCTCGAGCGGTGGAGGAGGCGGTGGTGTTGGTTTCGATGTCGCCCGTACCGGTGTAGCTTCTGTGGGGTTCATTGGATTCCCCTCGGTGGGTAAGTCTACTTTGTTATCGATGCTTACAGGCACTCATAGTGAGGCTGCTGCCTACGAATTCACAACTTTGACCACAGTTCCTGGTATCATCAGGTACCGCGGCGCCAAGATCCAAATGTTGGATCTCCCCGGTATCATCGAAGGTGCCAAGGATGGCAAAGGTCGTGGTAAGCAGGTCATTGCCGTTGGCCGTACTTGTAATCTCATTTTTATTGTGTTGGACGTTAACAAACCATTGCATCATAAACAAGTCATCGAGCGAGAACTTGAGGGCTTCGGTATTCGTGTCAACAAGGAGAAGCCTAACATTGTGTTCCGTAAGAAGGACAAAGGTGGTATCTCCATCACTTCTACAGTGCAACTGACCCAGCTGGATAATGATGAGGTTCGTGCGGTCATGAATGAATATAGGATAACCAGTGCTGAGATTGCATTCCGATGCGATGCAACTGTGGATGATTTGATCGATGTTTTGGAGGAACACAACCGGTTTTATGTGCCGGTGATATACGTGCTGAACAAGATCGACAGTATTTCGGTGGAGGAGCTTGACCTGCTAATGCAGATCCCTAATTGTGTGCCCATCTCTAGTGAGAACAAGTGGAACTTGGATGAACTGTTGGAGAGTATGTGGGACCGCCTCGACCTGGTGCGGGTTTACACCAAGCCGAAGGGTCGCGAGCCTGATTATAACGAGCCCGTTGTCTTGCGCCAGGGCCGCTGCACTGTCGAAGACTTCTGTAACTCTATCCACAAATCATTGGTGGAAGATTTTAAGAACGCGGTCGTTTATGGAACTAGTGTCAAGCACCAGCCTCAACATGTGGGCCTGAGCCATGTCTTGCAGGATGAAGATGTGGTGACTATTATTAAAAAATAGTGTGTATATATTAGTAGCAACGTGCGAGTATTCTTCTGATTAATTTTATTCAAGTCCGTAAACTGGTGGGAATCAAACAGGGACCTTTGGATGTGGTTTAGTGTTTCACCCGGCGGGGCCCTAGGGTACACATGGACTGGCAAAATGAGCTCGAGGAGGAGTTCTTCAAACCGAACAATGTATTGCCCTACGGCCTGGTGAATAAACTCCAGCCGGATGTTCCCATGCCGGTGAAACAGCTGAGCGCTAGAATCGCTCAGCCACCACCTTATAATCCGCGGATGCGGCTTCAGTTTACGCGGTCCGGCCTAGATGGCGAAATCGAAGGGATTAAGCTACTGCCTGTGGCACTCAACAAAGATGCCGACGGTATGTCTGTCACCAGACGCATGACATCATTGAAAAATAATGTGCGTGGTCGTGCTGGCCAGATGCCGTTCACCCCTGGCGGCTTGGAGATCCAAGATCAAGTAAGTAGTCTACAGTTGCATCACAGTGAGCAGGGCTTGCTGGATGTTGCACCGACCTTGAGCCGTGGTGGACGGTTTGCGCAGAACAAGGACCCGGAGCTGGCTAATTTGACCGAGGTACTTGGTAAAGAAGGCGACGATCTGGACATGGACGCCCCTGATTTAGACTCAGATGCCCTAAGCTCGCTATCGACTGCCTCGGAGTCCGGTGCTGGTGTGGGCGACAGATTGCTGCCCAGCAAGTATAGTAGCATTGATGATCTGTTACCGGACACCGCATCTTTTGTGCGCCAAGTGGCTCTTCCGCCAAGTGAGGAGCCGAAGGAGCGTGTGTGGGCTCACGTTGTGGATGTGAATAAGAAAATTGAGAATTTCGATGAGCTGGTTCCTCATCCGGCGCGTACATGGCCCTTTGAACTTGATAACTTCCAAAAAGAAGCCGTGTTGCACCTCGAGCAGGGCGATTCAGTGTTCATTGCCGCGCATACCTCCGCAGGTAAAACTGTGGTTGCTGAGTATGCCATGAGTCTGGCCGAGAAGCATATGACGAAATGCATTTACACGTCACCCATCAAGGCATTGAGTAATCAGAAGTACCGTGATTTTAGGGAAGAGTATGAAGTGGGTATTCTGACCGGTGATGTTCAACTGAATCCGGAGGCCTCCACGCTGATTATGACTACAGAGATTTTAAGGTCGATGCTTTACAAGGGCGCGGATGTTATTCGTGATGTTGAATACATTATTTTCGATGAAGTGCACTATGTAAACGACAGCGAGCGAGGTGTTGTGTGGGAAGAAGTTATTATTATGCTTCCCGAGCATGTAAAGCTCGTACTGCTCAGTGCCACGGTGCCGAACACATTCGAGTTCGCTAACTGGGTGGGTAGAACCAAGGGTAAAGAAGTGTATGTCATTTCTACGCCGAAACGTCCAGTCCCGTTGAAACATCACTTGTGGGTGAAAAACAAAAATATCGAGATTGTCAATGAGAAGCGCCAGTTTAACGCTGTGAACTACAAGGCCGCTCAAGAGCTTCTAAACCCGCCTAAAAAAGATAATGCTGGGAGTACTAGCAATGCGCGCGGAGGTGCGAACAACGCGCGCGGGGGTGCAAATAATGCACGCGGTGGTGCGAACAATGCACGTGGTGGTGCCCGTGGTGGTGCTGCCCGGGGCAACTCTCGTGGCGGTGCTCGTGGAGGTGGCAACAGTGGTCAGCAGGCACTCAAACGCCAGGCTCCATCAGGCCCAGGCAGATTTAACAGTGGACAAGCTGCAAAGACTGAGCTCTTGAATCTGGTGGAACATCTGAAGACTCAAAAGCTTCTGCCTGCTGTGTTCTTCGTTTTCTCGCGTAAGTTATGTGAGCAGTACGCCGGGCATATGCAGAGCGTGTCTCTCAACTCGGCAAGAGAAAAGTCTCAGGTGTTCATGTTCATGGACAAGGCCATGCAGAGACTCCGCAAGGAGGATCGTAACCTCCCTCAGATAGAGACCTTGCGTACTTTGCTCCAACAGGGTATTGGCGTGCATCATTCCGGGCTCTTGCCGATCATGAAAGAAGTGGTGGAAATTCTGTTCGCGAAGGGTCTTGTCAAGCTTTTGTTTGCCACTGAGACTTTTGCGATGGGACTTAACTTGCCCACGCGTACAGTTGTGTTCACGGCTATCCGGAAGTTCGATTCCAAGGTTATGCGGTTGTTGAGCCCCGGTGAGTACACGCAGATGGCAGGTCGAGCCGGCCGTCGTGGTCTGGATGACACTGGAACGGTCATCATCATGAATAACAATAAGGAAGAAGTGATTCCCCGCTTTGATATTGAGTCTATGGTGCTAGGTGTTCCGCTCAAGCTGTCCTCTCAGTTCCGATTGACGTATAACATGATCCTGTCGTTATTGCGTATCGAAGCTCTGCGCGTGGAAGATGTTATCCAACAATCTTTTTCAGAGAACGCTAACAATGTTATGAAACCCAAGCTGCAACAGAGGCTCATCAACGTAGAGAAGGATGCTCAGGAACTTCACCAGCAAATAACCCGTGAACCCAAATACACTGAGGTGGCAACCGCGTTGAAAGGCTACCTGGAGGTGCAGTCCAGTTATGCTCAGCTCACGCAAAAGATTTATACCTTCTTCGTTAGTTTCTTGGGGCGCATGGTGAACAAGCAATTCTGTGTTGCTAATTTCAAGGGTCAGCACCGTATGTGCATCATTATCAATTCGAAAGCCAATGAATTATATGCGGTGCCCTTTGCTGTGCTGGGTCATCCATTGGCTGTTTTGCCTAATTTCACGGTAGGTGTGCCATGTGTTTGTGAACAGATCAAATTGGTGCCAGCGTTGACAGTAGGACGAGCCTACAGTGTTGCTCTCAAGGATGTTGTCTTCATTTCGAATTACAGAATCAAGTCAGTTATCAACCCTCGCAAGGTCACGAAGGAGGATGTGGAGTTTTTGCTGTCCCAATATGATGAAAACAAGAGCGACGTATGGAAAGAATTGGATGTCGATGTGGCTAAGGCTATGGAATGCCGCATGGCGGTCCGTGATCGTACACCATTGATTCCGAGGCTTCATGGGAGTGGAGAGGCCGTATTGAATGCTTTAAAGGATGCTGGTGTCAAGGATGTTGCTTCGGGTCAACTTCCAGATCAAATTGTAAAGCTCGTGCGCAAGGTGGGTTCCTTACTGGACCTCGAAACCGAGGCTGTCGGTATCAAAGCTTCCTCGGGATCAAACACTGCTCTGCTCCCTGAATATGAACAACGCATCAACTTGTTGAGATCTGCGAACTACATCGATGAGGGTTTAACGGTCGCCTTGAAGGGGCGCGTGGCGTGCGAAATCAGTACTGGCTACGAACTGTATGTCACTGAACTAATTATGGATAATTTCCTGGGTTCCTTCGACCCTGAGGAGATCGTCGCGCTGTTGTCTGTATTCGTGTTTGAAGGTGCTCGAGGTGCTGAGGACCCCCCTACGGTCACCCCGCGACTTGATGAGGGCAAAGAACGTCTGTTAGAGCTTGTTGATTACGTGCAGAAACTGGCCACTGAACATCAGGTCTCCTTGACCCAAGACGAGGCGGATTTCGCCGAAAATAACCGGTTCGCTTTGATGCAGGTCGTTTATGAGTGGGCACGAGGCATGACCTTCAGTGAGATCACAAAGCTCACATCTATTCAGGAGGGTCTTATCGTGCGCGTCATCAACCGTTTGGATGAAGTTTGCCGTAGCGTCATGGCAGCTGCGCGGATAATTGGTGAGGTCGACCTCTACGACAAATTGGCGATTGCACAGGAACTGATCAAGAGGGATATCGTTTTCTGTTCGTCTCTTTATTTATAGATGATTCCATACCTGTATAAAATTTCAATTTGCATAGTCTATGCCAATACTAGGGGACTTTCCTGACGGTGCCCAACTACGATTGCCAATTAGATTCCGTAACCCAAACGATTACACCGAGCCCCCGCTACAAACAACACTCGTCTAAAATACACATATTAGTACAAATCATTGTCAAAAAACATTAAGGAACGCAAACAAGTGTACCTCCTTCAATGTTCACGCTGAATACTCACATCACTAGACTGATTGTTTCACATATTGTCATGCTACTTATTATAACGTACTATTACGAGAATGAGAATTCCTGCCAACTGATTAATCTCATACAAATAATTCCTGCAACCTGACTAACTTCGTTAAGCGAACAGGGAACCTGGACGGAGACACAGGTGGGATGTAGGTCCCGAGCTAACCCGCGCATAACCTAACTGACTGAGATGCAAGCTGCATGCACTGTAAACTCAACAAAAAGATATCCAGTTCGTGAAACTCTTCTCATAAACATCTAAAGAAGGGCAAGCAACTATTCACCACAGGGTACATACGCCTCCAATCCTGATCTCTGTCAAGTTGCCTCCGAGTACAGCATCATCACGTATTCAACATCTGGAAATCTACTTATAGTGTGGCGATGCAGTCGCTACCCAAGCTTCGGAGAGACCTCGAACCTTAAATGGTGAAACATTTGTGGTTCTCGCCTACCCCGAAGTGGTTTCAACATATTGTCATGAGAATTAGACAAAGTAACAGTTTGAATGAATGCAAATTAGTGTTTGGACCATAATTGTAGTTAAAAGGACCCGAACAACCATTGAATGCCCATCAACACACCAAGATTCACTCCTTTCATATGCACGCCTTTTCTCTTCTCCCTCTTTTGACGTTTGCGCTTGGTGCCTCTTCTAAGAGCACACCTTCTGCCTCGCCTGTGACATTAACCAGCGCAAGAGCCAATATCACTGCCTCTCCTGCGGAGAAGTGGTTCTGGAAGGGCGGATATGGCGGCGACGGCGGTGGCTACTCGCTCAGCATCCCCGGCATTCCCAACTTTGGTGGCGACGGTGGTAATGGAGGCAACGGCGGGGACTATACATGTGCCTGCAGCGGTCAGTCGACATTCACCACCACTGTTGACGGCCCCATCACCACGCTGTACTACACCGAGCCGGCTGTCACCTTCACTCTGACCCCTGATGCAGTTACTGAGACTTTCACTACTTACTACACGTACACTGTGAGTCCCTCGGCCACCCCCATTGTGACTACCTTGACCTTCACGCTCGAAAAGAACAGCGCGTACTCCACCGTCATTACTGCCGCAATTTAAACCCATATACGTTCTGCTATACCGTTTGTACCATAACACTTTCTGATACTAATTTCTACACTCTGAGCATTGATCTAAATGAGCGGTTTTCTCTCACTCCGCCTGAGCGGTATGGCTGAGAGTTATGGCTGGGCCCCCCTGGGGTGGTGCATGTTGGGACATAAGCCAATGAACTGGCCTACAAATCGCTGACCAACGAAATCTTTGTTGCCCTACCCAGCACTACAGCCGGAGCCCACAACTAAAACGGTTGAAAATGATTCGCGGAGTCCAAGGTTTGCAAGCAGTCCAGCGCAGCGCCCTGCTCTCCCGTAGCGGTCGTGTTGCCGGTCAACAGTTTGCCCGTCTTCAGAGCACATACCCCGCGGGATCCCCACAGGGCGTCCCACCGGCTGGATTCCGGATCCCACCCCCCAAATCCTGGGACGACCCCAGCGGCGAGAGCGCGCTCGACAAAGCCACGAAGTGGTTCTTGCTTGCCGAAATGGGCCGCGGTATGTACACTGCGCTCGAGCAGTTCTTCAAGGCTCCCTATACTATCTATTTCCCCTACGAGAGGGGCCCCATCTCGCCCCGTTTCCGAGGCGAGCACGCCCTGAGAAGGTACCCGACCGGCGAGGAGCGCTGCATCGCCTGCAAACTGTGCGAGGCCGTGTGCCCCGCGCAGGCCATCACTATTGAGGCCGAGGAGCGTGTTGATGGATCGAGGAGAACCACGAAGTACGACATCGACATGACGAAGTGCATCTACTGCGGCTACTGCCAGGAGTCCTGCCCCGTCGATGCCATCGTCGAGACCCCGAATGTCGACTTCGCCACGGAGGATCGCGAGGAGCTGCTGTACAACAAGGAGAAGCTGCTGGCCAACGGAGACAAGTGGGAGCAGGAGATTCAGTACAACCTGAATGCTGACGCAAACTACCGTTAAAATAATGTATTAGCTAGCGCTGTAAAATGATATCGAATAGATGAATTACCAAGCTCACACACGGTGGTGCCTTTGGGATCCCTAAGGCTGGGCATGGCTTGCAGTGGGTGGACGGGTTACGGCAGGAGGACATGGCTGAAGAATATGGCTGGAAGATAAGCTGGGGTCATTATGGCGGGGAGTCCGGAGGTCCCTTGCCCGACACCCCACAACTTCCCCCATGGCGTGGCGCACAAGGCACGTAACACTGGGCCCCGACCTTACCCGCTCCGCCTTAGGGCTAAACGAAAGGACTCACCCCATCGTTGATAAAATATCGCAGCGGTAATCCAGCCGGTAACACGCTCTTACCTGGCTCTAAAATTTGAATGGGTCAAAGGAGGATTGAGTACGTTTTCGGACCCCCGCGGCCAAGCTCGGGGCATTCCCTGGGCGTGAGCGCGCTGGCGCTTAGCAGTGAGCTGAAGCTCACCCCACAAAGCTACGGTACACTAATCTCTGGTGGGCGCGATGGCCGGATAAACGCGTGGTCTCTCAGCCCGCACGGGAAGACTCACGCTGCCAAAGTCACGGATGCGCACACGAACTGGGTGATGGATGTGCTTGCTTTCTCGCCCCAACATGTCGTTAGCTGTTCTGCTGATACGACTGTGAAGCTGTGGGAAGTAGAAGAGAACGTTGTAACGACCATCGGACACCATAATGACTACGCTGAATGTTTGGCCCGCCTCAATCAGCACTCAATTATTTCAGGAAGCCTTGATCAGACCATCAAGGGCTGGGATGTCCTGGCAAGCAAGCCCATGTTCAATATTCCGACAGGGCACTCGATGTATGCTGTGGCATGCGCTGACAATGGGCTCATTGCTGGGGGGTCACCAGATGGCGTAGTGCGGTTGTGGGATCCCAAGGCCCCGGCGAAGATAGCCATGCAGTTCACTGACCATTCTGACAGCGTTAGACAGCTCTACGCCCAGGGCGACTATATCGTGTCGGGATCCAGTGACGCTACAGTGCGGGTGTTCAGCCTCAAAACTGGCCGGCTGCTGAAGACATTCAGCGATTTTCCCAACTCCATCTGGCACCTCGAGCCCCACAAAGCAGGATTTCTTGCTGGTGATCGCGAGGGCAACATTTTTGTTTGTGACAACCTCGAGACTGGTGAACCCCGATTAGCTATCCAGCACTGCCTTCCCGAGGGCGGTCTGAAGGGTGTTTGCGTGGACCCCGTCACGGACAACTTTTGGACCAGCACCCCATTCAACCCAGATATAAGGTGTTTGAAGACAGAAGAAGGAGCCAGATTGAAGGAGGTTGAGGTTCTAAAGGGCCACTACGGCTTACGGAAACATAGATTGCTCAATGATAAGCGGCGAGCGCTAATCGCGGACACGAAGGGTAATGTGAGCATGGTAGACCTTGTGAGTGCCAAGCTGGTGGAATTCTCGCGCAAGGTGAACCCGGGTCTGAGCAGCCAAGCTTTGGACGAAGCCCTGGATGAGATCTTGGAGGAGGTCAATACCATGGACGTGCTGGACAATTGGTGCCAGGTGCAAACAAAGGCCGGCCAAATATTTGTGAGTTTGGATCACCGATCTATCAACAACACTGAGGTATATCTCGATGATCTGGTCACCCACGTAGGACAGATTGACAAAACACCGGTACCCACGCCACGAACGTCGCCGTTCGGCACACCATTCGGATCGCCATCTACTACACCGTTGGCATCCCCTTCTGTTTCAGGCTTTTTCCATCCCAGCCGAAGTGCGCGAGTATCACCAGCTGTCTCTCGAGTCACGAGCTCTCAATCGTTAGCTGATGTTGCGCGATTAGACTACTATCGGCAGAAAAAACTAGGTACTGGCCAGGGAAAGGCTAAGTTTTATGACCCTGAGGCAGAGGATGAGACTAATGACCCTGCAGCTCGGCTGTCTACTGCACTGGCCACAATTTCTCAGCAGCAAAGCGGCGGCAGTACGGCTCAAAGCGACAGTAGACCTGCAACGACCTCCAGCTTGGCCCCGCCGGTGCCACCTCAACCTAGAGCTCGTCAGCCGTCACACCCGGCGAAGCCAGCAGCCCGCCCACACCTCAATGGCGATGATGAAGTTGAAGAGCCTGCAGATAATGAAACTGCGGACGATGAGATCCGTATCAACTTGGGTAACTATGTGCTCGAAAACCTCCTCCGTGGTGTTGTACAAAGAAGACGACAGGAATACGAGAATCAACCCCAACTTGCGGCCCATCAAGCTTCAGCTCATAGTACCAGTGCACAGCCAGTCAGCAGCCCGCCCAACTCCACTGGCTCCGCAAAACGGTCGGTATCGGTTTCTTCAGAAAACGAAGGGAAAACAGAAAAGAAACGGCACAAATTTTTCAATAAGCTCCTCGGAAGAAGTAAAAAGCGTGACGAGGAAGAATCCGGTACTCCTGCTGAAGCAGCAGCTGCTGGCACCCCTAAAGAACCCGCCACTACTGATGCCAACGGCAAGCCGTTGACGCATATGCAGATCAAACAGAACATCCAACAGCAACAACAACAAGAGGCTGACTCGCAAAGCTTTCAGGAGGCCTGGCAGCGTGCGCTGCGTACCCATACATTCAAGTCGGCTGATCCTGAGGCGCCCACTCCTGATGTTATGAGCCGGAGAGCTAAGGTGGTGATCACAGAGTTGGCTCCTGGAGCAGGTGCGCCCACAGAGATTTATAGCACTACGGTGGGTAAGTTGATCAAGGACAAGGCTGATGAAGAGAAAATCGAGAATATTCTCCCTGGATGGGTCGGCGATGCATTGTTGCGAGGGAAACTGAACATGAAGGCTCCATCCCGTATAGGGTTTTCCGTTAGTCCCGCAAACGAAACGGACCCCGACCTTTCCTCCAATAGTGTGCGCCTCATGGCGATTTCCATGCTCCGCGCTCGTAAAATTATGGCCTATACAGTCGGTCAGCTTCAGCAGAGGAATATTCTTTCTGCAGCTGCATCAGACCATCCTCCCGAGGAGCTTATCTGTCTGACCTGCCAGGGCCAAGAAGTTACAGCTCTCACGACGCTAGCGACGATTAGAACCCGCATCTGGCGTAAGGGAGGAGATGTGGCCATGATGTACAGCATAAAGAAGAAAGTCTAAGCGTATTTATGTACATAATATGCAGTCATCATGCTCACTATTTGAATTCTAGCCATGTTCTTTATTTGAGGCTCAGATTTTAAGCAATGGCCGAACATGCCAGAAAGATGTAATTAGTCTATATAGTTTATGTTGGTGCCTAGAGTATTAAGTACTCTCGATAGCTCAGTTGGTAGAGCGAGGGACTGTAATGGTTTGTTGTCATCCCTAGGTCGTGTGTTCGAATCACACTCGGGAGAGTTATTTTTTTGCCCGTAAGATGGTCGCTCATTAAGCATACGTGGTGCATATATCACCTAACCCTGATACGAACTGGCATCTGCATACATATCTGATTTTGAAACCTGCATGCTCTTACGTGACGCGCACTGTCTACCTAGCTATTCCGCCTTACCATTACTCTAAATGGGAATGCGCGCTGTTATGTTGAAATCAGTGGAAATGTATGAAACATTATGTAACTTCTTAGCTTAATTTGATCGGTGCAGGTTTCTTGGCTTGACGATATACCTCGCGATTACTACTTGTAACTAGTCCATTATGGCGGCTTTGACTGATACGAGATTAATACGACTGTTCCAAATTAGGCAAACTTCATTAAAAGGGAGTAAGCTAGATGCAGTCTTTCAGGAATCTAAGCTTGGAAGCAACTGAAACATTGAGGCCTGTCTATGTTTTGCCCAAACCGCGCATAGCACTTTACAGTGGCGAGGGATAACCACAATTTATGAAAAATATTAGCAATGTTAAGCAAAAAAGCTCGCACTAAGTTTAGACAAGAGCAATTATTATGCTATCTTAAGAGGTTTAGCACCCATTGACCAGTTTTCTGTTACAAAAAGAATGATTCATTTTGTATTATTCGATGTTGAGAGCTCAACAAGACCATATGAAACACACGCTCCAAAGTTGATTCTTAAGACTTATAGGCATAATTTTTCAACATCCAGTTCTGCAGTAACTCCGTTAATTTGGAATAAATACGAGCTGAGCGATTATTATACACAAGGAAAAACTGATTTAAGGAGGCGACCCCAAAACCGGAGATAAATTCCCACATTCCAGCTCACTAAATCTACAATTGATGAAAATTCGGCAGCATATGCGTAAAAAGTCCAAGAATCGCGAAAGATTAGAGCATGTTGCAGAAGATCAATTGGAGGCTCACGGAGCTCGTACGATGCCCCCGGATGTTCCTTACAGCAGCTTTAACGAGCACTTTCCCATGCATGATTTTATCCAGCACCCAAGCGTTGGTGAGGACTTAGTGAGGCAAACGCTAAGTCCAGAACAACTCTCGAATAAGATAGCTGGGCCAATCATTCACTCTTCAGAGCCACATAAGTCCGAACAGAATACGACTGCACGTAGCAGAGATCGCAGGCGACAATCAAAGGCGAGCGACATTCAATCCACCGACAACTATTATCAGAATGGTACAACAAGAGCTGATGCGTCACCTATGAGCTCGGTGACGTCAAAAGACGGAGTCGAAATAGCCCCAATGCCACGCAGCAGGCCACTGCCCTCAGCAATGAGTGATAGGGCCGGTCCAGGGGCCGGTCCAGGGAGGGCACCGTATTCAGCTATGGAAGACCTTCTGATTCAACTAATGAAGATAGAAGGGGCGACTTGGAGAACAATCGAGGACTCACTGAATTCGATGTCTAGTGGTGGGCATAGGAACAAATCAAGTATGCAAGTGCACTTCTCTCAGTCACTACGTCCAAGGTTGTTTGAAACTTGGGACGAGAATCTCAATGCTTTGATTGATCGAAAGCTTGTTGATTCACGGAACGATTTAATCAGACTGTACATTGATCAGTGTCGACAAATGCACGAAATCGAGTTATCGCAAGAGGAGGCACTCTATGAACTATGTGCGTATCTACAAGAAGCCTACAGATCCGTAAAAGAACAAGTGGACCGTCACTTGCGCGGCAATGGTGCAGTCAATAAGAAAAAATCGGAGCGATAAATGACTGATGTGTTGCTGGCAAAGCCAGCTAGCTCATCGAAAGGTTCAAACTAACTTCAGCGACTTTTTCGAACGATACAAGCATGTTTCAGAACCATTAATGATGTATATATGTGGTTTATTTAATGTTTCATTCACATCATTCTCTTCTTGAACATCGCCAAGCTTCATGAGGAAACCCTTCTCGTCTTTAGCAATATCAAGGCGCAAATATTAATTTAACTTAGGTGTCAAACTACCGGTTGCTTAAGTTGAACAACACGATGACCACCCGTGAACGCACAGCATCCAGCGTTCTTTGCTTATTCCTCGGCTCAGTGTTGCTGTCCGCGCTTTCGTTGATTCTCACAATCACCTCACATGGTGATCCGTTTTTGACGTTCCTCTGTGCATTGGGGCTTTTTGTGGCAACGCTTGTGCTGTATTTGAAGAACATGGTGAATAAACAGCATGAGACGGTCCAGCTTCTGAACGAAAACCGCGAGCCGGGCACTGTGTAACCTTGCCCGCGATAAATGAGTTTATGAATAATGATTCAAGTGCAGAAGTTTTTTTAGGAATTTTCTTGTTCAAAATTATCCAATTTGCGACATGTTCGCTTTGTTAATTTACTGTGGTGGGATGGTTCGGGTGCACACACACAGAAATGCCGTTAATTTTGTGGCTGCTGTTCCGATGCATTAAGGGTTACGGACAAAACATGCATTAATATGCATTAAGATATCGTTGCTAGTAGTTACCCTCGTTCTGTTTTGTAACGTGACAGTAACAATCCCGCTCGTTTTGTGGCGTTTGACGTAATGATAGGCAACCCCGCTGAATCCCGACACCCAAACTGCCGACAGCCGTTAGGTTCAGGGTATAGTGTGGGGTAAAGTGGGAACGGACGTTATAAATGGACATGACATGGGGCACATCTTCTTGTTTCCTGACATTCACTCCACACATCACTTTACGCAAAAGTCATTTCAAAGAACTCCCAGTTACAACAGAGCTAGCACAACCCCATCAATGTTTAACCGATACCTTCGACTCGCAGGTCTAGCCACATTAGTTGGCGGCGGACTGTTTGCCCTCAGGCAGGCCACAGTTGAAAAGGATTACAAGAAGATTGCTCGCGAGAATTACAGGCCGCAGGATCGACAGCTCGTAAGTTACGGCGCCCATTCTGGCGCCGAAAATCACGGCCATTGACCGCGGCCATTGACCACGGCCGCCTGCGCATTTAACGACATCTACCCCTGCATTAGCATTTAACGAATTTTACGTATCATTATCATGGCTTATGAGTATTGCAAGCTACTATTCAATTGCGGTTGTGGCCGCTCTTTCTCTTAGATCCGATTGGTTGTTGTACTCATACAACATTCGGCTTATGTTGAGGCATGTGGTTGGGAGGAATGGCCATTTTCAATGGCAGACCCACCATGGCTTGGGGGGTGCTTCATGGCTTTCTCACTATGGTGTGGAATATAGTCAGCTGGGCAGGGTGGAAAATTTACCTCGAGCGGGATCAAAGAGAGCGGGACACTATAGACCAATGGACCCCTCTAAGGAGACTACGAAGCTCTGGCGGGTATACAGAACTGTCAAGGAGCTTGTTCGTGATCGCGGATACAATGTGGGCCAGGCAGATACGGACATTACGTTGGACGAGTTCAAGGCTCAATTCTGTACCCCCGACGGCACGGTAATTCGCCCCAAGATGAACTTCCAGGCACTGCCCATGGGCGATGCTCTGGAAAAATTCCCGAACATGGGCTCGATCTGGGTCAACTTTTGCGACGAGGCCAGCGTTGGTGTGAAAACCATGCGCGAGTTTATCGTCATGGTTGCCGGCAAAAACTTCAGCAATGCACTGTTTGTTTATCAAACTTCGATCACACCGGCAGCTCAGCGCATGATCCCCCAGGCTGCGCCAATTGTGATTGAAACATTCCAGGAAAATGACCTTGTGGTCAACATTACCAAGCACGTCTTAGTGCCGAAACATATTGTGATGAGTGACGCGGAGAAGAAGGAATTGCTGGTGAAGTATCGGCTGAAAGAAAGCCAGCTGCCCCGCATTCAAGGATTAGACCCTGTCGCTCGCTACTTGGGCCTCAAGCGAGGCCAGGTGGTTAAAATCATTCGCCGGTCGGAAACCAGCGGTCGCTATGCGAGCTATCGCATCTGCTTGTAATTGATATTTATATGAACTAATATGACGGATGTAGTACATATTTTCACCCGTTAATTATAGTTTTGGTGTTTCCCCCGCACTGGCTGTCCGTTGGGAGCTGCTGAGTAGGGCTGACCTGCTACGAGGTAAACAATGTCGGTTGTAGTGGGCATCATCGGCCTGGGCGCCATGGGCCAGCTCTATGCTCGTAAACTGAGTGAGGCTGGTATTCGTGTGGTGGCCTGCGATACGCGAGCGAATTTCCCGGCGCTCAAGGAGAAGTTCAGTAGTAGCGACGTGGAGATCGTTGACGACGGCCATTTGGTGGCTCGCCAGGCAGATTTCACGATTTTCTCGGTGGAGGCCAGCAACATCGACAAAGTGGTTGCTACGTATGGGCCAAGCAGTAAAATCGGCAGCATTGTGGGCGGGCAAACTAGTTGCAAGGCCCCCGAAGTGGAGGCATTCTTGAAGCATTTGCCCAAGGATGTGAGCATTGTCACTATCCACAGCATGCATGGGCCTAACGTCAACACCAAGGGCCAGCCACTGGCGATCATTCCCGTGCGCGATGAGCATAAGGATGGTGTCCGTCGCGTGACCGAGATTCTCAGCTGCTTTGAGTCCAAGTACGTGTACCTGTCGGCCGAGGAGCACGACACGATCACGGCCGACGTGCAAGCAGTGACTCATATGGCGTTTCTGTCAATGGGTACGGCTTGGATGAACAACAAGCAGTACCCCTGGCAGAACACGCGTCAGAGCGGTGGCCTGGAGAACGCGAAGATCAACATTGCGCTGCGCATTTACTCCAATAGCTGGCATGTTTATGCTGGTCTGGCAATCACAAACCCGCAGGCTCACACGCAGACCTTGCAGTATGCTAATAGCGTCACGGCGTTGCTTAAGCTAATGGTCGCTAACGAGGAGGAGGCTCTACGCAAACGGCTTTTTGCTGCCCGTGAGTATGTGTTCCAAAAGGTGATAGAGGACCCAAGGCACAGCATTCTGCTGCCGGACTCGCTGTTGGGGAAGTTCTCATTGAGCAACGATATTGGGCCATCAGAGCACCAGCAAAACTCGCACCTCAGCATTTTGAGTATCGTTGATTGTTGGTACCATCTGAAAATCATTCCCTATGACCACATGATTTGCTCCACTCCCTTGTTCCGCATTCTGCTTGGCGTCACCGAGTACTTGTTCACCACGCCGGGTTTGTTAGAACGGTGCATCAGCGACAGTGTGTCGAGCTACAGATTTAGAGGTGACGACATCGAGTTCGTGGTAGCTGCTCGCGCCTGGTCGAAGGCCGTTCACAACGCGGACTTCGAGGCGTACCGCCTCATGTTCGAAGAAACCCAGAACTTCTTCAAGCATATGTTCCCCGAGGCAAGCAAGATCGGTAACGAGATGTTGAAGGCGATCAACGAGCACATTGAGGAGCAGCAAACTAAGCACGCCAGTGCGTGAACGCTGATTGTCTATACCATGTCTTTTGTATGCTCGTTATGTACTACATAGCCTACTGTTGCGCGGTTCTTTTGGATCCGGGCCTCACAACTTCCGGGATCTGTACGTCATTATCACTGATTTGCAACTTACCGTTCACAAGAAACCCCGCCTTGGGTTGCACATTCCACCTCAAGTTGATGGCCACTCCGCGCTGATCACCGCCAAACTCCTGTTGAATGTCGTACACCGAGTACTTGGAGTTCTGATTGCGCAGCCTCAAATTCGCGGCGTCCTTTGACGTGATGATTCTGTCCCAAACAACCACGGAGTTCTCGGCAACCTCACCCGTTTTGGCACTGGTCCGGTTATAGTCCACGGTGACGTAGGCGAAGACCTGTTTGGTGTTCCAGTTGAACAGAGGGGTCAGGTCAGCATCCAAGTCAAAAGTAAACCGGGCGTTTTCCTTGGGCTGCTTTCCGTTGGATCCATACTGCCGCGTATCGTACCAGCGCATACGGGGCTGCACGTTATTGATGCTTCCACTGAGTGTGGACGCTCCGGACATTTGCAACTGGAGAATTCCAGCAACTGCAACAAAGCAGAACGCTGCAACCAGCGCTTTGCTGAACTTGCCAAATCCTACCTGTGTGCGGCCGATGAATGTGTCCATGTGGGGTTCGCGTGGCAGCTGACTTACTCAGCTAAGCCCACGCACCTTGAGATGGCCGCAGACTGTGTCAATAATGGGGCATTACCGGGTGTAACGTTCATTTTCAAACTCCGCTAAATGATAATAAAGATATACCTACCAAGATGTCGATACTACATGGACCTCAGAAAGTGACAGGCCATCACATCTTCACCGCAACCCAGGTTACCCAATGCGGTAAGTAACTAATAAGCTTTTCAAGTGCCAGAGACTATGATATATATCCATAAATACCCAACATACGCAAATCCTGGCATCTAACTTTGTACCCGCATGATAAGTTTCAAGAAACACGAACGAGTACAAGGTGTATGCCTTTGGATATTTGTGGCTCAATTGGGCCTACTGGTTGGCATTGAGGCAGTTTATCTAGCCGTATTTGGTGCTGATCATTCATTCAATGAGGCTTACAAGCATCCACTATTGCAAACCATCGGGGTGGCCACATCGTTATACCCGTTATTCGCTGCTTTAGGTGCCTTTACCACACTGGGTTTGATCCATCTCGCAAAATTGGTTCACATAATGTGCGGATCCCTCGTTATTTGGCTTTTAGGGTACCTTGTAGGTACTCTAGTGGTCGGCAGCATTGCTTCGCTTATGATCGCTCGTATCATGAAGGGACTGGCCGTGGGGGCGCTTACCAGTATTATCCCCTTGTATATTGGCAAAGTTGCGAGCAGTCAGGCCGCACGTATGTTGACCTTGTTCCAAGCAACAGTTCCTTGTGGAATTCTCTTGATGGCATTGGTAGGGAAGCTCGCGTCCCAGCATGTATACCGTATGCGCTGGATCTTCGCAGTGATTCCTGTATTTCCCATCATGATCTTGATGTTCAACATACCGCATGAGCCTGATGTCATTAACTTGAAGCTCCAGATCGAAGCTTCGATGAGCGCATGGCAAAAGATCAAGCATGATTTTAGCAGGATCAAAAAAGTACCAGGGGATGACAGTTGGTTGCGTTGTGTGGCTGCCTGCGTGGCACAGATTGCGGGGCCAACAACAGCAATCAACGTCATTTTCTACTACTCCTCTACTATGTGCCAGATGCTGGGCTTTGACGCAAAGGAATCCGATTATATGTCTATTGGGTTATACAGCTGCAATGCCTTGGGCACAATCCTCTCATTACTTTTCATCAACAAGCTTCCCCGTTTGGCCACACTGCAGTATTCAATGTTGGCAATGGGCATTATTCACGCTGGACTCTTCGGAGTACGTCTCAGCCATGAATTCAACCCCGGAGTGGGGTCATTGGGAATAATTGCTGTGGCGCTCTTCTTCGGATTCGTGTTTATCTTTTCACTTCTATTTGCTGGCATTTCACTGGTGTACACGAGCGAAGTTGTCTCGCCGAGGGCCCGCGGTGTCTCCATCGGCATCTCTACGGCTGTTGGCTGGTTCTGGAATTTCATCATCGCGTTGACATCCCCTTATCTTCTTCCTATCATGGGAAGTTACATTTTCTTGCTCTTCGTTTTTTTGTGCTGCACGATGTACTTCCTTTTCAGCTTGATGCCACACCCGAATAAATATTAATGAATGCCTGCTGCTTCTCATTTATATATTTATTCTTTCGATAGTACGTACACAAAATATTTTCTCATACTACTTATTGACAGATTCTTATAAATAATCGTATAACTTGAATACTTTTGCCAGTAATGCCATTCATCTACACAGTTGGCGATTAGAGGCACCACGACCCCTGTAGGGTTAAACTGCTCATTGATTTTACTGCTCATTGATGTATGCGCTGGGGGTTTAATTAGTTAACAACCCCGAAACACGGGGTTCCGCTGAGAGTTCCCAAATGTGCCCACCAGGTGTATAGCGATGGGGAGGCGTCTGGGAGCATCGACGGAGATTGCCCCTGCCCCTCACCAACCCTCCATAGTAAGAGCACTCTCGTGTAACTCTTACCTCTGAGTGAAACTAGGATAGACCCACAAACCGTAGTAGACAGGTTTGCAGACCTCCACTGCGGAAAAATCAGCGTGACTTCGAGTTATTGATCACAAGCTTGCTCAATAAACGTCTAGGCTGCGCTCAAAGAACTGGCTAGGAATCACGTATTACGTGCACAGCAAATTCCGCAAAACATTCGTTTCGTGGCCCGCGACGCAATAAATTGACTCCATCAATCGAGTAACACACATCACAACTACCCCAAAAATAATCCAGTAAAATGGAGCATGACATGCGCGTTGGCAAGAAGTACCAGCTCCGCCGTCAAATTGGCAGCGGAAGCTTTGGCGACATCTACTTGGGCGTCAATGTCATATCCGGAGAGGAAGTGGCCGTCAAATTGGAGAGTGTGAAGGCACGGCATCCCCAGCTTGACTATGAGGCCCGGGTTTATAAGGCGTTAGGTGGCGGTATCGGAATCCCTTTTGTTCGGTGGTACGGCACAGAGCGTGACTACAATGCGCTGGTAATTGACCTCCTGGGCCCTAGTTTGGAAGATCTCTTCAATTTCTGCAACCGAAGGTTCAGCTATAAGACCACGTTGCTGTTGGCAGACCAGCTGGTGTGCCGATTGGAGTTTATCCACTCTAGAGGGTTCATCCATCGTGATATCAAGCCCGACAATTTCTTAATGGGCATTGGCCGTCGTGGAAATCAAGTGAATGTCATCGATTTCGGCCTGGCCAAGCGATTCCGCGACCCGCAAACACACCGACATATTCCCTACCGCGAACACAAAAATTTGACAGGAACCGCGCGGTATGCCTCTCTGAATACTCATTTGGGCGTTGAACAGAGCCGAAGAGACGATCTTGAGAGTCTGGCGTACGTGCTAATCTATTTCGCCAGAGGCGGCTTGCCCTGGCAGGGCCTGCGGGCTCAGACAAAGAGACAGAAGTACACCAGAATCATGGAGTGCAAACTGCACACGGACATAAACCAATTGACGCGTGGGTTGCCGACGGAGTTCAATTCTTTCCTGAGGTATGCTCGGGACCTAAGGTTTGATGATAGGCCCGATTATGTGTACTTCCGACGGATCCTGCGAGATCTTTTTGTGCGGCAGGGCTATCACTATGACTACGTGTTCGACTGGAAGTTCATGGCAAAGCGCAGCCGACCAGGCACGCAAGGCAGTGGACAGCCGGACAAAATGTTCGCATTAGAGGATCAGCTGAAGCAGGAAACCACGCAAGATCAACCTGATAATGGCCAAGAGCACTTCTACCACGCGCCGGGTGAAACTGGTGCGGTTGGAGTTGGTGCGTCTGTGCAGAAACCCACGAACCCGACCGACAACAACACTAATGACGCCGTCAACGCTGCCGTTGCTAATAATGGCGATGCAGGAGGCGTTACTACTCACACAGCTACACAAGCGAACATGTCAGCGTCAACTACGCCGGCGCAGGCTCCAGTGACCTCACAACTACCAGCGACCCCGTCCGGCGCTGCAGCAGCTGCCGCTACCGGTTACGGGATGCCCAGTACAGCCACCTATAAACAGCAACAGCAGCAACAACAATATCAGTCCCGACTATCAGTACCCGTGCCGCCCTCGGCGGCGGCCGCTGCAGGCGCCGCAGGCGCTGCTGGAAACGTTGGCATGACCAATAACGGTGGATTTGCTGTGCCGCCCTCATCGACTCCTCATTTATCAAAAGCCGGCGCGGCCGCTGCGCATATCGCTCGATCAGGACAAGAGGCCGGCTCACCTCGTATGCTGCCCCCAAGTCTCCCACCAGCAAGCCCAGTGCCCCCTCAGGGACACCAACCCTCGGGCAGTTTAGCGCCTTCAGCTGCGGTATATAGCACTCCCTCAGCGGTAGCTGGAGGCCTGCCTCTTACAAATGCTAATACTGGTGGCGCTGGCTCATCTATGCAAGTCGGCACCGCTTCGCCCAGACACACAACAGGCCAGGCGACACCCAGCAACTGGGACACAAACCATCTCAACGGCCCCAGTGTGAGCCCCAGTCCTGCAGTGAGCCCCATGCCGAGCACACCCGCCCCGGGTGCCCAACCTGGCAATGCTCAGACTGGGAAATCTCTCAACGGAGCTAAAGCCGGCACTGACGCCAATAGCGTTGAGGCCGCTGCCGAGGAAAGCAAAAGCGGTCTACTGCCCAAGATTATTAGGACACCTCACGACCCTGGCCATTTCTATTACAATGGACAGCGCGTCAGTGATGACAGAGAACTCACTTTGAGTCCGGTGCAGCTCTCTGAGCAGCAGCGGGAGAAGATGAAATTCGAAAATGTGCTAAATACACCACCAGGAGTTGAATTTGTGCTGTGCAATCTTTCATTGTTGGATAACCGCACTTATCGTATCGCCTTCTATCAGATCATGTACCTTCGTACTCTGGCGTACATGGACTTTGGGCCCTACGATCGCTATGTGTTTTACCGTTCTAACATCGAGCGGGCCCTCCAAATGAACTTCTTATTACCGATTGCGTTACCGCCGAGATTCGAAGCATATGAAGAGGCCTTCCTCAAGTCTGCAGAGCCACACCGGCAGAAGAAGTTGCTGGAATTTGTATGGAACCGTGAACGGCTAGTGATTGGTGCCATTAAGTATGATAACTACCAGCGCCGACTGGCTGCGTTTGGCTGGCAGGACTCCCCCGTGACAGAGGAGGAGATCAAGGGACGAGAGACGGACGGTAATTCAAAGCCACATCAGATCACGGAACCCACAACGGCAACTGGCCAGATGTGGTGGTAATCTTCTGTACATAAAAACTATGCAACACTAGTAGTTATAGAAAATGTATTATAAGACAGCAGGGATACCACCGTGGCATGATGGTATTGCGGGCAGCAGGAATGGCACCATTCCGTCAATTTATCGCACGTGGACCAACACCTAAACCTGGAATACAGTGGCTATGAAGGAGTGGCAGCAGTACAGCTGGGACGACGTAGTTCCCGATCCTGTGGCCAATGTACCGGGCCACTTAGCCCAGATTGCCTATACGCCTGAATTTTCAAAAGCCATGGGCATTTTCCGCACCGTGAGCGCTCAACACGAGGCCAGTGAACGAGTGCTAGCGTTAACTACGGGCATCATCAAAATGAACGCCGCGCACTACTCTGTGTGGGACTACCGCCTTGAAGTAGCTACCAAGATTGGTAACGAAGTGTTCGACTACCACAAAGTGGGTCTGACACCGGCCGCCCCGCTCCCGCCGAAGGTTGGCGAGGACGGTGAATGGCTGAACCAGTTCACCATGAACAGTGCCAAAAACTACCAAATATGGAACTACCGCCAGCATTTGGCCGATGAAGCCAACCCGTTGTGGTACAAGGGCGAGAAGGCTGTCGTCGAAATGGTGTTCGCGGACGACGCCAAGAACTTCCATGCGTGGTCGCACTACAAATGGTTGGTCCAATTGGCGGCTGAGAGCTGTCCTGAGGCATTTGGTGATGGCTCGGGCTTACTGGCTTACACGGACAAACTGCTCAAGGAAGACGTACTGAATAACTCTGTGTGGAGCTTCCGATACTTTCTATTACGGGTGTTCCCACAGTTGCGCGATGACGTCGCAGAGATCGACTTTATTGGCGAGAAAGTGGCTGAAAAACCGGGCAATGAAAGTGCGTGGTCGTACCTCTTCGGCTACACTCATGATCTCGCCATCATCAAGGAGCGGGCCACGGAAGCTGCCGCTAAGTTGGCCCAGAAGTACCCGAATGAAAACCGCGCCATCGAATTCCTGGCTGAAGTTGCGCCCATGCACGAAGCCAAACCGTTGTGGGAAAAACTCGCTGTATCAGAACCAACTCGTGCTGAGTTCTGGAATACCCGTATCTGGACTTGAGTTAAATTTGCGGACAATGTTACGTATCACGAGCAAGTCGTTACTATATATCACGAACGAACAATTTTATAGACAAATGTTAAGTAATACTCGTGTATATACTTTAGGTTGACCAACCCGGGGAGGCTGGTAGTGGATTCACGCACACGCGCGTCAGGGTTGAGTATCATGAGGATCGCGATGGTGTGCGATTTCTTCTTCCCGCAGGCGGGAGGAATCGAAATCCACATTCTGCAAGTAGCCCGGTACCTCATAAGTCGAGGACACCATGTTATTGTCGTAACGCATGCTTACGGTGAGCGCAGTGGCGTGCGATACATGGAAGGAGGCCTGAAAGTGTACTACGTGCCATTTCTAGTGCTGCTTCGGGAGTCGACATTCCCCACAGTCTTCAGTTTTCTACCGATTCTGCGGCAAGTACTGCTTCGCGAAAAGATAGAGCTTGTCCATGGCCACGGATCGATGTCTACGATGTGCCACGAGGCCATCGTGCATGGCCGCACCATGAACCTGGCCACGGTGTTTACTGACCACTCATTGTTTGGATTCAGCGATACCGGCTCGATTCTGGTCAACAAACTGATGAAGTTCACCATGACCGATGTTGATCATATCATCTGCGTTTCACATACCTGCAGGGAAAACACAGTTTTGCGAACCGCAGTTGATCCAGCGAAGACTTCGGTGATTCCCAATGCTGTGGTGAGTGCTGAGTTTAAGCCGCGCGAGCCCCAGCACCCACCTGTTGGTGCGGACGGCTGGATCACCATTGTTATTTGCAGCCGCCTTTACGCCAACAAGGGCGCCGATTTGCTCGTGAGTGTGATCCCGCGGGTATGTGCCGCTGACGCAAGGGTTCGAGTAGTGATTGCTGGTGACGGTCCCAAAATAGTTGATTTGCAGCAAATGAGGGAACAGCATTCGTTACAAGATCGAGTCGAACTGATTGGGGCCATCAGGCATGACCAAGTTCGTGATTTTATGATCACGGGCCAGATATATCTGCATGCTGCTCTTACCGAAGCATTTGGTACGGTAATAGTGGAAGCAGCCAGTTGTGGCTTGTTGGTGGTGACTACCAACGTGGGCGGGATCCCCGAGGTTTTACCAGAACATATGACAATTTATAGTCAGCCCTCAGCTAAGAGCTTGACTGAAGCGGCACTAGACGCAATTGCTCGATTGCGTGAAAACAAAGTAGATACCTCGCGGTTTCATGAGGAGATCATGTCGATGTACCATTGGCGCGATGTCGCCGAGCGCACGGAGAAAGTATATGAGACAGCTTTGGCCACTGGCATGGCCCAAGAGACGCTACTGGATAGAATTCAGCGACACTACCAAAGTGGAGTCATTGCTGGGAAATTGTTTGTGCTGTGTATTGTCGTGGACACACTGCTTTTGTGGCTGATAGAACAGCTATATCCAGCAGACAGTATAGACTATGCCCGCGATTGGTCACAGACCCGGCTTACCAGCTCCGCAGATTTGAACGAGAAGAGCGAAAAATGTAGCGCATGAACTTTCACGTATTTATTTATTGTATATAGCATATTCGCAGACGGTGCGACTAAAGGTGTGGGGTGGTTTTGCAAAAGGAAAGTTCCTGGGTAGGGTGAATTTTTCAGCACTCTCAACATGGCCAACCCAAGGTTCCAAAGACAAGTGGCCCAAATGGGCCGCAAAGAGTTCTTGGAGGTTATTAAAGCCGCTCAAAAAACTCGACCTGAGGGTATGAAAGTCCCCGACGCTGTGCTCATAGACCCCGCTAAGTGGAAGAAGCCTCAGGATCTGCCCTTCACGGCCGGCGACCGCGTTCAGGTAATTAGCGGCCCCCAGAAGAACAAAGTTGGCCAGATCCTGTACAAATATCCCTTTGGCAACGGTTTTGCTGTGAATGGTATTAGCACGAAGAAGATGGTGAACACCATTGAGACTAAGCTGCAAGTTGGTGAAGATGAGTACGAACCGACCACGGATGTGCCCGAGGTATTCCCCTACGAGAACCTGCGGCTTGTTTCCACCATGAAAGGTGAGGCTGGCGAGGACATAGATGTTGCCATCCACTCTTTGTCGTTGGGACCCGAGAAGTACGATCCGGCCAGTAACACTCACAAGCGCGTGCGCTTCGCGACCCATGACCCCAGCATCGTTATCCCGTGGCCCCATATGAAAGCTGAGCCGGTACCCGAAGAGAAAAATTCGCTAACTACTGCACCCGAGGTGGCCGATGTGCGAACCCACTTCGTGTCGTCAGCGATCGACCCTCCACTCCCGATGGGCGCCATCCCGCAGATCACAAACCTGAACAATCGCTTCAGAAGATCGCGGTATGCCCGCAGGATCACAGCCCGCGACGTTGAGAAGTACTCAGCGCCCGAAATGCCTGTTCCGCCCAAGACTCGCAAATTGCTGGCAGAACTGGCAGCGATGCCCAAGCCTGAGCCCACCAAGTGGACTTCTGAAATTGAGGATTTCATTGGTGCCGAAATCAAGAAGGGTCTGGCTGAGCGTCAAAAGAGGGAGACGGAGGCCCTCAAGCAATACACCTAATGTACATAGCAAATTACGCATTCAATTCAAAAGTACTGAAAGTTCAGTCTAAAGTAATATAAATTAAGCTTCATTATCTACATTCCGCTCTTGATGCTGTGGCTAAGTTGAAATATCGACGCGCGTCGCGAGCCGTGTTTAGTAATGCCTACTAAGTGGCCCGTGGTAATCGAAGCTAATTCCACAGAGGGCACTTTGGGAAAGCTGCTGAATTTCGTACCCAAATATGACGTGTTGACTAGTGAAACAAGATCATCGACTAATTCGGCTTCTTCGCGCGTGGCCGATTCACAGGCGGGTGACCAGCCGCAGCTACATACGCGACTCCTGCAGGACGTGCTAGCCGTGTTAAATGGTGGAGAAGGCTATTATATTCGTTATGCACCGCAATTCGACCCATCGGTGCGCGATGACCGACTCAATGGGCCTCAGTATCGACTGTCACGCTCTGTTGATATGAAACACCGCGAGATCATCCTCCAAATAGCCGAGGTGGCCGGTTACGCGTATGTGGTTAATGCATTTGCTGAGCACTACACGGAGCTTACGCATGGCCGTGTCAACAACGCATTGGCGTCGGCGTTCCGCGTGCTGCACCGGTTGTACCTCGAGCTGGTGGACAAGGTAGCGACTCAAACGGGGTCCGTAGCTGATGAGGCTGGCTTCAGACCGGAATTATATCGGATCTGGGTTGAACTTGAGCCATTTGCGCAGCATATGTGGAACGCCAAGCGATTAGTGGCACTAATGATGGAGAAGACGCGCCAAGCTCGGGAACGGAAATGGACCAATGCGCCCCAGGACCTTGCTGAGCGCGCGAACAGTTCCCAATTTGTGGCTCATGATGACAAGGAGGTCCTGATTGAATTGCGAGGAGGAGCAGTCTTGAGACACATATCTGAACATATGCGCCAAGAACTGGGTGATCGTGAGGCCGTCAATCTGTATGAAGAAGTACTCAAGGCAGCTTCTGAGCCCTATCTGAACATGCTAGATCAGTGGCTGAGCCAGGGCAAGATTGATGATCCATTCGAGGAGTTTGCGATCCAAGCCACGAGCGCAGGCGACCCGAGTGGGCAAATCAACCAGAATGTTGACGACTACTGGGACAAGCGATACACAGTGAGAGCTACTTATCTGCCGCTACAGCTTCAACCTGTGAAGATTTATACCCAATTGTTAGTTGCCGGAAAGTATCTAAATGTGATCAGGGACAGCGCCAAAGAGGTCGAGACTTTAGACCTGGGATTGGCTCAGTGCACAAGCATCGAAGACGCAAGAGTACTGGACGCTATTGCCACGAGTTACACGCACGCTAATCGCTCTTTGTTAGCAATTTTGCAAGAACCACCTGTTTTCAACCTGAAAAATATGCTCGCGTTCATGCACAAATTTTTTCTGGAACCCACGACAGATGAGTTGGTAAACACCTTTTTAAGCATGGTCCCGGTGCGACTTGATGAGCCATACCAGCTGATATCAGAGGATTTGCTGCAAAGCACATTGTCTTCCGCTAAGGAAGTCTGCTCGGATCCATTTTACGAGTTTATTAGTGTTCACTTCTCACCAACCTCGCTCAAGGATGAATTGTCCGCTGTCTCAGCCAGTGCAGAGCCCTTATCCCTGAACAATTCATCGCGAAATGGAGACAGCAAGTCCAGTAGTGAGAAATCGAAGCTTATGGGCATCGGCGCGCTATATTTCGATATTAGTATCCCATTCCCATTGAACGTAGTCATCACCCGACATACTATCAAGTGGTATCAGCACATTGGACGGTACATCACCGAGCTCCAATTCATCATCGGAATAATTGGAGATGGGTGGATGGCACAGACGCATGATCTGAGGTGGTATGCCTCTGCTGAAAGAGGTGATCCTGCTGCTGTAGTTGCCTGTGTCAGGAATACGAACCTTCTCAGGCAGGCCATGCTTGAGTTTGTGCAAAGTCTACTACAGAACTGTACGGCTGATGAGCAAGATTTTGAATTCCAAAAGTTCATGCAATCGATCGAGACGGTTGTTGAGGTTGATAAACTCGTGTCAAGTCACAACGCATTCCTCAATCGCACAGTATCGAGATGTTTCCTCACGGACCGGCAGATCACTAAAGTAAGTGCGCGTATTTTATCACTTTGTTGCAAGTTTGCCTACACGCTAGTTGCTAACGGAGACGTCATTTACAACATGACCACGGCTACACCCGAAATGATTGATATAAATGGCGTAAAGAGTCCACCTGAAGTTGTGTTTGACATGTTTTCCCGCTCAGTGGGGGAATATGAGAACGCTTTTAGACGGTACTTGTTAAAATTGTGGGAACTGTTAGAGGAGGCCGCAATGACTTCAGTGACCGAGTCCTCTGCAACGCGGCTAATGTCCAAACTAGAGCCCATTCTTGCCAAGTACCCGAGCTTGTAATTTATTTATTGTTATTTTATTATGAATTTTTTTTACGCGAGGTGTGCTTGAACACATGCGGCAGTGCATGCGGTGCTGGTGCATGTGGACCGAATGCACATGGGTAAGTGGTTTTTCCAAGAGTCAGCGACAGCCCCGTGCAACCGTGAACACGGGTACCCTGCCCAAGCGTCTGCCCCGGGCACATTTTTCAGCCTTATCTCTCTTTACGTGCATAAATCGCCGGAAATTTTTCATTTTCAGCATGTCGTTGATTGATGGAAAAGCGATCGCCGCTTCGGTCCGTGAGGGTATTAGCCATCAAATCGATGAGCTCAAACAAAAGTATCCCGACTTTCTCCCTAAGTTGGTGATCATTCAGGTTGGTGCCCGTAAGGATTCCACTACGTATGTCAACATGAAGAAGAAGGCCGCCGCCGAGGCTCATGTGGTCTGCGAAATCGAGAGCCTGCCCGAGAGCACTACTGAGCACGCTTTGATCTCGCGTTTGCACGAGTTGAACAACGATTACAATGTCCACGGTGTGCTTGTGCAGCTTCCTTTGCCTGCGTCTATCAACGAGCGCGCTGTGACTGCTGCTGTTGCTCCACAGAAGGACGTCGATGGGTTCGGTACTGGGAACATTGGCGAATTGAGCTCGCGTGTTGGTGAACCTGATTTCGTGCCTTGCACCCCGAAGGGCATCCTGTACATGCTCAAGGCCAGCGGCGTCGACCTGAAGGGCA
Organism: Starmerella scarabaei; assembly: GCA_030565305.1. NCBI lineage: Eukaryota > Fungi > Ascomycota > Dipodascomycetes > Dipodascales > Trichomonascaceae > Starmerella > Starmerella scarabaei. Next base: position 810,104 of record JAJMBJ010000003.1, on the reverse strand, counting down.
AGATTGCTGTCGTTTTGGGTCGCAGTGATATCGTTGGCAGCCCTGTTGCGTCCTTGTTGCGCCGTGAGCATGCCACCGTTATTCAGTGCCACTCGCACACCCCCAACGTGGCCGAGTTGGTCAAGTTGGGTGACATTGTTGTGGCGGCTATTGGCCAGCCTGAATTCGTGAAGGGCGACTGGATCAAGCCCGGCGCCGTTGTGGTCGACGTTGGTACGAACTTCGTCGATGACAGCTCTAAGCCCAAGGGCTATCGTATGGTTGGTGATGTTGACTTCGAAGCTGCAAAGGCCGTCGCTAGCAAGATCACCCCTGTGCCTGGTGGAGTTGGACCCATGACCGTTGCCATGCTGCTGTCTAACGTTTTCGATGCTGCTAAGCGTGCTTTGGAGCAGGCCCATAAGCCGGCAGTTGTCTCTCCGTTGCACCTTGATTTGAAGACCCCTGTTCCCAGTGATATCGAGGTCAGCCGTAGCCAGAAGCCCAAAGATATTGGTGACCTCTGCCGCGAGATGGGCTTGCAGCCCAGCGAGATTGAGCTCTACGGTAACACCAAGGCCAAGGTGAAGCTCGAGGTTCTCGATCGTTTGGCTAACCGGCCCAATGGTAAGTACGTATTGGTGGCTGGTATCACTCCGACCCCTCTTGGTGAGGGTAAGTCTACCACTACTGTTGGTTTGGCTCAGGCATTGGGTGCGCACCTTAAAAAGCCTACTTTCGCTTGTGTCCGCCAGCCTTCTATGGGTCCCACTTTCGGTATCAAGGGTGGCGCAGCTGGTGGTGGCTATTCACAGGTTATTCCCATGGACGAGTTCAACCTTCACGTCACGGGTGATATTCATGCCATCGGTGCTGCAACTAACTTGCTGGCTGCTGCAATTGACACGCGTATGTTCCACGAGGGCACTCAGAAGGACGGCCCTCTCTACCGCCGTTTGGTGCCGGCCAAGAAGGGTAAGCGCGAATTCCCTCCTATCATGTTCAAGCGTTTGCAGAAGCTTGGTATCAATAAGACGAACCCCGACGACTTGACGGAGGAGGAGATCACTAAGTTCGCCCGCTTAGACATTGATCCCGAGACTATCACCTGGCGTCGTGTTGTCGACTGTAATGATCGTTTCTTGCGTGGAATTCAGATTGGCAAGGCTCCTACTGAAGCCAAGGGTCTGGCCCGTGAGACAGGTTTTGATATTACTGTTGCTTCCGAGTGTATGGCTGTTCTCACTTTGGCTACTTCGCTCGAGGATATGCGCGAACGTTTGGGTAACATGGTCGTGGCCTCTTCAAAGTCTGGTGAACCCATCACTGCTGACGACCTTGGATGTGGCGGTGCATTGGCTGCCCTCATGAAGGACGCCATCAAGCCTAATGTCATGCAGACTCTTGAGGGTACTCCTGTGCTCGTTCATGCTGGCCCCTTCGCCAACATTTCGATTGGTGCTAATTCGGTACTGGCCGACAAGGTCGCCCTTAAATTAGCCGGTGAGGAGGGCTACGCCATCACTGAGGCCGGCTTTGACTTCACCATGGGTGGTGAGCGTTTCTTGAACATCAAATGCCGTGCTTCAGGGCTGACACCGGATGTTGTCGTAATTGTTGCTACTGTGCGTGCACTCAAGTCGCACGGTGGTGCTCCTGAAGTTAAGCCCGGTATGGCTCTCCCCGCCGAATACACCACCGAAAATGTGGAGGTTCTGCGCAAGGGCTGCTCCAACTTGACCAAGCACATCGAAAATGCGCGCAGCTACGGCCTGCCCGTTGTAGTTGCCATCAATTCTATGAGCTCTGACACTGATGCCGAGCATGATGTCATCCGTGAAGAGTCTCTGAAGGCTGGCGCTCTTGATGCCATTGTCTCTAGCCACTGGGCTGAGGGCGGCAAGGGCGCTGTCAAGCTCGCCGAGGGCGTGATGGAGGCCTGCAAAACGCCTAAGGACTTCAAGTTCCTTTACGATCCCGAAACGTTGTCTGCTGAGCAGAAGCTGGAGACTATTGCCAAGGAGATGTATGGTGCTAGCGGTATTGAGCTCAGCGATCTTGCTCGTTCCAAGATCGATACCTATACCAAGCAGGGCTTCGGCAATTTGCCCATCTGTGTCGCGAAGACCCAGTACTCGCTTTCAGCTGACCCTTCTCTTAAGGGCCGTCCTGAGGGCCACGTTGTTCCTATCCGTGACGTGCGCGCTAGTGTCGGTGCCGGCTACTTGTACGCCTTAGCGGCGGAGATCATGACAATTCCCGGCCTCCCTACTGCCCCTGGCTTCTTCAACATCGAAGTCAAGAAGAATGGTGAGATCGATGGCATGTTCTAAAATGTAAAAATAATCAAACGGGCTTCAAAAAATTGTATATGTATAGATACATAAAAATGTGGATTGACAAACAGAATCGGGGTTGGTTCATTCGGCCTAACCCATATGCCAATTTTCACATGTTGAAGCGAAGGTTAAAACAAGTGATTAGGACAGGTCAAACACTCTTTCCTGAAGAAAAAGTCGCGAAGCCCGACTTTGCAGCTCAGCAAGAGCTCAGAAACAAAATCAAAGAACGTTTAAATCTGCCATTGGCTGAGTTCTGCAGCACTAAACCCGATTTTGATGCGCGCCACGGGCTTGTTTACAAATTACTGAAAACTCACACAGACAGACTACAAGACTCTACGCTATGCAGCCACGATGTTTCTTATTGGCTAAGAGATCACAGAAAACCTCTTGAGGCACTATGGATCATTAAATTGGCCGGTGCTGAAGTAGGCGGTGTATCTAGGAACCAGTTGCTGAAATGGCTAAGAGATAACGAGAGCACCAGTACGATGCTAAAAGTATACAACTGGACCAAGAAATGGGGATTCAAGGATACTGACCATACACGCACAATTATCGCGAGCCCAAAATCTGTGGCTGACGCTCGTGAGGCCTATAAATCATCCAAAAGCCAAAACCGCAAAGCACGGCAATTGCTCGGAAACAAACTATTATCAGAAGCTAGTCAGTCGTCTGATGTGAATGCAGAAGAGCTGTGGGCGTTCTTCCGAAGTTTAAACAAGGATATCATCACATTCCAGGTGATGTTGGGAGCTATGATCACCCACGGTTCATTGAGGAAATATAGAGACGAACTATGGCAGTTAGCGAAGAGACAGAATGATGCTAACAATATCAAGATTGACGCGAAGTTACAGGAAACATTCGATCGGTTGTGTAAACTGCCGATTCCTGTCGATAAACAGTAGGTCACATGATAATATTTTCGACTGCACCGCGACCACACTACATTACATTTTTTCACACTGCCCTTCCCTTCCTCCTCTTACTTTCAGCCCCTAAATTGTTTTCATGAGTGCCAGGGAAACTACACCTGTCAGTCTTGATGAACTAAAAAGTTCAATCAAGATTGATAGCTTTGGGTTTGTCGACGCTTCTGAGGAGCAAAAACGGGTCTGTCTGCAAGTTGCGACCCCGCAGGTTTTGTTTGATGAATCACATATTAATGAGCTGGCTACTGCTCTGGGCTTTGATTGTAGGATACTAGCAGCAACTCATAATCTTGTGGTGATCAGCAAAGCTGCGGATTCAGTACATCTTTCTACTATTCAGAAATTGTGCTTCTTGAAATCGGCCGAAGCTGAGGATGTCGTTGTTCAAGCTGTCAATAGTAATCCCAAGTATTTGAATGGGACGACGATTGATCAGTTTTCGGGTATCGTGAAGTTTCGCACGCACACTACTCGAAACAAGCAGTGGACAGAATCAGTTCTTCAGTCGCTTTGACGCGAAAGGTATGTGATGAACGTTTTTAAACTCAGCTCACACTGATGCAAGCTTGAAGAGAGCATTTTTTCCAAATTCTGACAGTACTAACCAACCCAAAAGTTTTGCCCAGCCTATTTATTAATTCTATTTATTTAAACAAACTAATGCACCTGTGTCTAGACGTGTTCCCAAATGTTTGGCGAGCATGTTGGGAGTTATCACGTAACCAGATCGGAAGTGAAATTTCACTAATCCGCTACACACCCAGTCGACAAGAATGTGGTACAGAATAGTACAGAAACGCTCTACGATCGGCTTGCCGAAGAAGCTGCGCAACACTGCGCTTGCTATGGGCCTGTCTAAACGGGGCAACGTTGTCTACCAGCGCGTGAATGCTGCCAACGCTGGCCAAATTTTGACCCTCAAAGAGTTGCTGGAAGTCCAGGTCGTTGATAAACCTCTGACTCGTGAGGAGGAGCGTCGTCTAAGTCGCAGGCCCCCGGGTTATACTGTTGAGGAGACCTCAGAACCTCCAGCCACTGCTTGAAACAAGTAGAAACCCAACACTTACGGAATGTACATAACTGAACATATAAATGAAAGATCAATTCTCAATTAAGGCAGTGTTTTATTATTCATAAGGTATCAAATACGAGTAAGCCCAAAAGGGGTTGGCAGTGACGTCTTCGGACGCAGCCCGCCGACGGCGTCCAATTTTGAGCGAGAGTCATAGGCGAAAACAGGGCCCTGGTCGCGCGGCGAAGGTACTGGCGCAGCATGCAGAACCTTAGGTGTTGAAACAGGTACCCTTTCCGGTGTATACATTAGTGATTCGTCAACAAGTCGCAAAACCGATCGCGCTGTGTCCATGCTTACGTCCCCATCCATTGAAGTGTTTCCAACACTCATTACGACACTGGATCGAGGGCGCTTGGCCACACTATCCTGAGCATCGCTTCCGTGAACACGGCGCATAGGGGTGCTCGTGGTCAAATTGCTGGCTTTGGCATGTGCATCATCTTCAGAAGTTTTTGAGACAGCTACAGACGCTTTGTAACCGCCCACCATCGACTGGTCGATGGATCGGGACATTTGGCGGGCTTGGTAACTCATTACGGGAATGCCAGCCACAGTCATCGACATTTTATACCCTTCAACGTCATGGAGCTGGGACAGAATTCGGGCGGGATTGCCAGCTCTGATTCCCTGCTCCTGTGTAATTTGACCGCTTTCGGTTTTGCCGTAGCGCATTTGCTCAGTTTTCTCGTACGTGGACCCCAGAACGACTGAGATGCGATTGGCCGGCCGAAAGTCCTGCGAGGGACCCGATACTGTGGCAGCGTAAGCGCAAGGATCCTGTAGAGCTGCTGGAGTACTGAGGCTGTACGCCAGATCAGCATACGACACTGGTTGAGCCTGCGAGAAAATGTCCACAGTTTTAATGGATAGCGAAGCTCCTCTTCGAGGAGCTCGGTTATTATGATTATCACCTTGATTGAGATTGGGCCGCATGTTTTGTATTTGTTGTGTCGTGAAGAGCTAGCCGACGAGTTGTGATATATATGGTGATGTTTCTGCCACTGAAGCCTGCCCAATTCGGGTGGAACCCTAAGAGTAAACACTACATGCATGAGGTGTAAACACTGGCGGACTGGTCCCAAAGCGCCAGCTGTTTACCAGAACCCTCACCTGATCCCGCCGTGGGGATTAGGCTGCGTAGGCAGCGATCACACTAGCGCATCGTTCTATAAATAATACTATCTGTAAAAGCAGTTCGCAGAAGCGACAAAATTATTTCAAATATGGGAAGTTTGATATCAGACCTGCTGCGCCTAGACGTTAGGGGTAACTCACTGACCCCGGGCCATAGAGCTTGCCCTAGTGCTTAGAATCTGGCTTCGCGTCTTGGCTAGGCGGATTTTTGTCCCATGGACGAAGTCGAGTTGATTCGACAGTCTCTGAAAGAGAATCCTTTCCAGGATGTCACCCAGCAGATTACAAAATATCAGTTGAGGCCAAATCTGCTAGATCCAATTCTCAACGAGAGCATTGGACTTCTGAGTGCTTCGTACCTTGAAAGCCACAAGTTGGAGTGCTTGCAAAACATTTATGCATTCTGTTCAGTTCGTGGATATAAAACTGTCGCTCAGAGCTTTCCACTCTCACCCTATTTGGTTCCTAAACTGAAAAACGAAATTTGTTGCCTCCAAAAATCAGAATGGCGATCTCAGTACGTACTTCTTCTGTGGCTTGCAGCAGGAGTATTAGTGCCCTTCGAGCTGGAAAGATTGGAGCCGAATTTGTTTCGCACATTATACGAACAGGCCGTGCCGTTTCTGGGGAGTAGCGGCATTCAACGCGACGCGGCTAGTTTACTCTTGGCACGATTGATGACCCGTGGGGACGCGGCCTCTCAAATGGAGTTGGTCAATCTATTTGTGATTGAGCAGCTGCCAAAAATCGACGTTCTAAATCCGCAGGGGAGCCAGTTTGAAATGATCGGCACACTACAAGTTCTGGCATATGTACTCGATCGTGTTAAATTTGTGCCCCTAAGTCTGTACAACTACGTACAAAGTGCTGTTAAGGCTGTCAGAGACGGCCAAAATTTGTGGTTTTACGAAAGCACTGTGCTAGCAAGGCAATGGTTAAAGATTTTGGGCCGCTCCGCCCTGCTGGACTTGCCATCATTTGCTGAGTTTGCTGTTGCTGAATGCATGAGCCTCTTGGACCACAAATCAACAGAGGTTCGTATGGGATCAGCTAAATACCTGGCACGTTTAGCTCACCAATTGGATCTGCAGGGCGATTCCCAAACGGCCGAAGAAATTACTGAGGCTATAATCAGTTCCCTTCAGCATGAATCCATCGAGCTGGTCTCGTGTGATTACTGGAGTGGTGCCATGCTTGCTATTGCTGAAATTGCTCGTCGCAAAAGGACCATTTCGCCGAATCTACTGAATATTTTAGGCAGGGATGTACTACGCGACAGGGCTTTACACTTCATTCAAAAGAGAATGACGTCACAAATAGGTGCCAATGTTCGAGATGCAGCATGCTATGTGTGCTGGTCTTTGTTTAGGTATATGCAGAAAGATCAATTGAGTCAAGATCTGCGTTTGCTTCTGTATTCTACGCTCATCAACTTGGCGTGTCTCGACAGTGAGGTAAACGTGAGAAGAGCGGCAGCTGCTGCGTTGCAGGAAGGCTACGGACGATTCGGGAGCAGTGCTGGCGATTTATCTGCTGAGGAAATGTTTTCTAACATGAATAAGATCAACTTCCACACTGTGAGTCTTACAACACATTGTTACTTCTCGCTGTCTCCAGAGTTCTGCGACAAGAGTCCCGAATTCCCCAAACTCTTAGTGATACATGGTTCGAACCATTCAAATGCAGAAATACGCCGGATGGCTGCACGAGCCGCGGGAAAAATGCAGAGTATACATCATCAGCTGATCGATGTACTGCTTGATAACAGCACAGAATTCGATGAGCATGGTACTATGATCACATTGGGGGCTATATACGCAGAGAACGAACAATGCCGATATCGAGCCGATGAGGCTCAAAAGCTGCTGTTCGATCCGGGATACTCGGAAATAGACCTTGAGTCTAATCTACGGCTAGTGCACATTGCGCCACTAGATAAACAGCTCGAACTGCTTAATAGCTTGAGGCGCTCAGAGAACAAAAGGGTCACAGAAGCCGCGGAGGATTTGATGGATCTAATCCCCACAGACAATCTGCTATCCGGAGTGGTCCCCTTGTGTATCGATAGAATGAATGAGAGTAGCGCGTATGTGGCATGTCTCATGCGAATCCCCCAAACTCCAGATTCAGCAATCATCGCTGCATCCCGACTGCCTTCCCCAGAAAGCCGTGCGTTGGCTGCATCCAGGCTTTCGTTGAGAACTCCTGCACTCACTGAGAGACTAATGGCTAGCTTGAATGATTATGCTGTTGACAAACGCGGTGATGTTGGCTCATGGGTGCGAGAAAAAGCGCTTCAGAGTCTTCTATCTGAGACACGTACACTACCGACCGAAGTTGAGCAAATATTGTGGCGTCTTGCGTGTGAAAACTCTCAGAACTTGAGACCCAAAGCTTGGGAGGTCCTTCAGCATTTTGGGCTCACTCAACGAAATCAAGATGATACCCCAGCCGACTACTTCTATGAAGTCCTGAAAAATTGCCCTCTAGCCATGCGATCGAGCATGTTTAATGGCTTTGTTACTTCGGTTGGTGCGTATAAGGGGGGCGCGTCCACAATATCGGGATCGTTCAGAGGCCTTATGCGATACTTGGATAGTCACGACTCCGACGCAACCGACTGGCTGGTGGCGTCAATAGTAGATGCTGATATGTCGAAGACTATCAAGGCTCAAGAATACATGCGTGTGATATCCAGGCTAGTCACTAATGGTTTTGACTTTGCTCAAAGAACAAAAAAAGTACTTGTCTTAGCACACAACATGACAATCAAGGCCGCTAGTCGCGAGCAACTTACTCTTGATGCGATTGAGATTCTTCAAGTGTACGCGGAATGGTCTCCTGAGGCTCGCAAGAGACTCCTGAGCATGGTTAAAACGCATCGATTGGGTAAAATCCGCCAAAGATGTGCAGACGCGCTGTTTGAAGCTGGTTTGGGCAGTGAAGTTCTGGAAACTGTGGACTGGACAAGCAACAAGTACTTGGAAGCAGGTAAGCTTCTGGAAACATGATGATATGAGACATGAACTGTATATAAATATAAATGTAATGTAATTACTCTTCCTCGCTGATATCGTCATCATCGTCATTAGAGCGCGATCTTCCTGCGGTACCGACGTACTCGGCTTCCATGTTGGGAGTGTGAGTCTCGTCGTCATCAGAGCCGAGCTCATCAGCAAGCTCATCAGCAAGATCTTTGAATGATTCATCAAAGTTAGCATCAAATTCAGAGGTACTATCGGGAGGTGTGTTCGGCTGTGATGGTGCATGCGATTCGTGATGTGGCGGGTCTCTCATAGAGGCATCCTGCAAGGAACTCACTGCGGGAGAATCAGGAGTGTTGCTTTCCAAGAGATCATCCGCCATCTTATAGTCCGGAGTAGGGGCCTTACTCCCCCCAATGCTACTAGAAGGGCCCTGGCTATTCGCTCGACTGCTCACGGCGCTGCCTAGAATGCTCCAAGAAGGAGACGCACCACCGCTTTCTTCTTCATGCCTGCGGCGGGCTAAGGTTGCTATCGAGGGTGGCAGTTTGCGACGGGTAGGAAGTTTGGCCTTAGTTTTCAGCTTGGTGATCAATGAACCCTGCAAAGCCCTCGGAGCTGTTGATGGGTTCGAAGCTGCGCCATTGGTTGTAGGCGCATTATCCTTTTCCTGATTCACAGACCTTGGTGATGTGCGGCTCAATTCCGTCCTTTCTACCGGCGAAGGCCGCTCTGAACCCGCAGCGCCAGCACTACGCAGGCGGGCCTTCAAGACCGGTGCGACCTGTATGTCCATGTCCAAAAGATTCAACTCGTACTTCCCAGTCTCCTTGTTGTACACCAAAATACATTCTGTGTCTTTTGAAGCCGTTGAAGGGCCCTTGAATGAGGCATTGTTTACACCTGTGGACCCGGCCGGGGTAGACGCTCTCGCAGCAGATTCCCTGACCTGGTCCGTGCCCTGACTGGGAGGTGCCGAGCCGGCGTTCTCTACAACGAACTCACCTCGAGGAGTTTTGCGCAGGCTGAGCGCATTTTTACCGGTGTTTAAGAGATTTGGAGCCACTGAGTATCTTATTGTAAATCCCGGCTTTGAGGTATTATTCAGATCCACAGGCTCGGTTCTGTCCAATGGTTGTTGCCTCAGCCTGCGTATGAAATGCTCGCTCAGGGCTACTTTGAGCTCCTTGGGTTCGGCGCTTGTCATTGTTGTAAACAATTAGACCCCCAAGAGCTGGCAATGGAACCGGTGTGAAGGCACGATCAAATGTAGCTAGAGGAGGGGTAGGTGGTATTGGGTGACGGTGTACTTGTAACCTAGAGGCTATCCGGCCCTCTGCCCATCGTGCTCACGTGCACCGTTGACTGCAGTAATTGTTTCAAAATCAATATAATACATTTCTATTGCCTACTAACCGGCGGTAAGACGCAATAACTCGAGCATGAAAAAAATCATTCTCGATTCGATAGAAGAGAAAATCAAAAACCTGCTCATCCTGTACTCCAAGGAGTTCGCCAGCTCTGGAAAGCCGGAGCTTACGCTTCGATTCACGGGCGGATGGGTTCGCGACAAACTATTGGGCCGTCCCAGTCACGACATCGATGTGGCCATCGATCAAACAACTGGCGAAGAGTTTGCCACCGGTTTGCATAACTACATGATTGACCAGGGCATTGAGAAAACGGGCAGTGTACATAAAATTGCTGTGAACCCCGAGAAGAGTAAACACCTGGAGACGGCAACTACTCGTGTGTACGGTTTGGACATTGACTTTGTGAATCTCAGAAGTGAGGAGTATGCTGCTGATTCCCGAGTGCCTAGTGTCGTCAAGTTCGGCACACCACAGGAAGACGCATTCCGCCGCGATGCCACGCTCAATGCCCTATTCTATAACTTGAGCACCGATTCCATAGAGGATTTCACCGGCAGGGGACTGCAAGACCTTCAGGACAGACTGCTGCGTACGCCTTTGGATCCTCACGAAACGTTCACTGACGATCCCTTGCGAGTCCTGCGACTGTTGCGGTTTGTGGGCCAACTTGGCTTCACAATCGAGCATGACACTCTGCAGGCAATGCACTCCCCCCAAATTGGGCAACAACTAGCTACAAAAGTAAGCGGCGAACGTGTAGGCACTGAGATGCTCAAGCTTTTGGAGGCACCCTACGCATCTAAGGCAGTTAAGTACTTTGTGGATGCTGGCTTAGGACCCTTCGTGTTTAGAGTGGGCGAGAAACAGGCGTCTAATGATAAACTCAAGGAACGCAGCAAACAACTGGAGACTGTTTTGTCATCTATAGACCCCTTGCTACAGCCTCAGACGTCACAAGAGCAGGCGATGCTTTGGCTGGGCTGCCTGTTGCAAGACTTAGACACCGAAACCGTGGTCCTCATCATCAAAGAGGGCCTGAGGCTCACTCGACAAGTTAAGGACGGGTGCCAGAAGATTGTTGGATCCGTGGAACCTTACAACACCCTCGTCGACCGGCAGGACCGGAACGAGGCAACGCGTTCGGACTACGGCCACTTCGTGCGCATGTCAGGTGTATACTGGAAACTCTGCTTGGCATTGAATGCCAGTCGGGATCCATCCAAGCGCGATGTGGCCGAAAAAATTGGTAGACATATTGAACAAAGCCAGCTGTCAACCGCTTACGACCTGAGACCTCTCGTGGATGGTAAAGGGCTCATGGCGCTGTTGGGGCGTAAACCAGGCCCTTGGATGACGCAAGCTATAGCATCACAGATAGACTACCAGCTCGATCACCCTGAGGCCACGAAGGAGGATGTCTGCAGCTGGGCACAGCGAACGCTGTGACGCATGTATATACACACATTACTTAATTTTGCAATACAATTATTTTATGAGTACAATTCTTTTGAGATTAGAGGAGAGTGGTGGAAGCGCCCTCTGCTGGTTCAAGCAGTTTCCATTCACAAACAACATTGTGAGCTCGGAAGCTCTCGACAATACTCTCGGCAATCTCCTCGAAGTTATGAGTAGCCAACGCCAACACCGTAGGTCCAGCGCCACTCAAACAGACACCCAACAATCCATCGTGGGTCTTCGGAGTCAGAGACGACAAAATGTGGGCCAACCCAGGGACAAGCACGCGACGGTAGCGTTGGTGCAGCCGGTCCTGCATGGCCAAATGAACAAGCTCAGGATCTAATGGCTTCTGAGCCAAAGCCGAGGTCAATAGTGCGACTCTTTGTAAGTTGTAGATCGCGTCTTCCCGGGTATAAGCACCCGGCAGCACGTCGCGACTGGTAGCCGTGCTAACCTCAAACTGCGGAATGACACACACAGCCTTCAACTCAGGAGACAGAGGATACTGTAGCGACCGAGCCAAATCAGGCGGGGGGGCCGGCGCTCTCAGTCCGGTATCAACACCGCCCTGAGTCTGCAGCACCTCGGCCAGCGGGATCTCGACCCGGGCGATCTCGGCCCCACTCAGTTCACGCAGAAAGCTGCCAACAAACCCGCCATAGATCGACGCAGCAATGTTATCCGGGTGACGCTCGATCATCAAACAGAAATCGAGAAGCCGTCTCTTGCTAAGCTGCAAGTTGCCAATGAAATCGCCCAGCAATACACCAGCCACCACAGCGGCGCCGCTAGATCCAAGCCCGCGTCCCAATGGGATGTCATTGTGAACATGAATGTGAGTATTCGCGGGGAAAACCCGCACGTCATGAGCTCTCAGGACGTACAGCGCCGTGCGCGTGATGAGGTTAGCGTCAACTTCCAAGGGCAGCTGCTCGGCTCCGCTTCCGCTGGCGCTGAGAACTGGACCGCCCTTCGGAGCACCACCAACCGTGACCGTCAAGGTCAGATAGAGGCTCAGGGCAATGCCCAAAACATCAAATCCGGGGCCAATATTGGCACTCGAAGAGGGCACTTTAATCTCAGCTTTTCGCATGACTAAGGGTAAGCCAAATGACGCATATATACCACCAAGAAAGTTCACAATGAACGCACGAAGATGTCGGATGATATTGAGACAGCGGTGGTGTCATGTATTAGCCTTCCAGGAGTTTTAGTCAATTGAATCTATCGAATATACGTAAAAATGTACTATGGGAAAGAGAATATCCCAGTCAAAAAACCACATACTCATTTAAAACTTCTTTCCTCTTTCACTTTTTAACACCAACAACCGCTAGACAAAGTCGGCAAACGTCAGGTTCCGCGCTTCATTTGGGCCTCACAGCGCGGGGTGGGTAGATACTGGCGAGCGCGAGCGCACACTAGGGTATGATCCCAGGATTGTACGCCTACGCGACGGAGAACCAGCTGGCCGCACCTGCCGATTTAGATGGGGCCACGATCGGCGTTCACGCTGATCTGTTGAGCGGGCTTAGCGCACAAGAAATCGCAGGGCGGTTGAAGCCAGCCGGCAGCGAGAAGTTCATTGTGGTTTTCGACGGGCCCGGCCGGCTGACCCCAGGCAAGCTCAATGATGGCTTGACTCGTCGCCAGGTCATGCGAGCTGTGGTTGACGCGAATGTGCCCTTCGTCGTGGCACCCTACATGGCCGCGGCTCAGATGGCCAAGATGTACATCGACGGATTCATCACCCACGCTGCTGGTGCCGAAGAGGCTTTGCTGTGGGGAGACGTGCCGCTGGTGCTAGATATGTTCCAGAAGACCAGTGTGGTGCTTCGCCGGGGCCGAGTGCTGGCAGCATTGCGCGTCAGTGAGCTGGCATTCGTGGAACTGGTGCTCGGTTTGGGCCGCAATGCTATCATTGCCACTTCGTTGCCTCTTTTGGGCGTTGACCCGGGTACGTTCGACAATGTCACACGGGTGGCATTCCAGTTTGGTGGGCCTGCCCCGCCGCCTCCTCCGGGGACCTTGCCCGCGCCGAACGTATCGGTCTTAAGGGCCGCTAAGATGGCCTGTGACCCCATGTATGTGCAGCAACTGCAGAAGGCGCTAAGCTACGTACATAGGCAGCCCGTACTGAACAGTGACGGTGTTCTGGAGCTATTCAACCAAACGCAGCAGCCGGTGCCGCGCGATCTCACCGAAGTGATAGGCCGCCAGCTCGCACCGGAGACGCTCTGGTACCTCAACAAGGGTATTCTGGGCCCCGAGTTACTGAGAGGAATGGTCTGGGGATCATTTGAGGACTGTTATTTCCCGCAGATGAACCCTGAATCGGCCTATTCGAATTTTGTCAAGGTGCAACGCGCCGTGAACCCCATCAGGGAACAGGCCTACTTGCTCCTTACAGCACCGGCGCACCGATACTTCCAGCACAAGGAAGTGGTGAATAAAACAACGGGAGGCGCCAATTTTTCTAGAGGCCAGCCCGTGCTTCCGACCCTCGAGGGCACACCAGTTGCTCAGGTGGTCGAGGCAGCGGTCGCGCACGTCAGGCAACAGACCAAACTTGAAGGCGACAACTTGCCCGAGAAGTTGGTGGCTCGTGCGGTGCCCGAAAACAGTGAAGCTGCGCTGATCAAGATCGCCAAACTCGCGATGCGGGAACTTGCGGAGTCTGTTGTGTGCTGGTTCATGGCAACAGGCAAAGTGCCCCGCGAGCACACCACGGAAATCTTCATGGCGCTTCCCTTCAAATAAAATCGATCCACCAAAAAGACTGCTTAAAAATAAATAAACGAGAAAAACTTTTCAAATCATACAGATACCTATATAACTTGCCTTTTTTTCCTTCTTATCTTCCCACAGGAATGTAGGCAATAAGCATACAAATAAATATCATCACTTCATGACATGGATGCACCTTCGTAAGAGTGAAAGTGCGTCATCAGCGCGGAATGGATCCTCTAAGGTGCATGCAGGCGCGCCTGAAGGCTGCGGCCCGCGCTTCCTTATCGGTTATTTGCACGGTCATGCGGTTCGCGTGCAAGCCCCACCCCCAAACCAATGTTGGTGGTGTTTGGCACAGCCAACCCAGTGATAGGTGTACCATCGCCAGCAACGGCGGCGGTCACAGGAGCAGCCATCTGATTCAACTGAATGGTGCTAAGGTTTTCGCCCTCGAAAGGGCCAGCGGCTTGAGATTGCGTCGCAGCCTCGATTGGGGTATTTCCGCCCGAGTCATCACCACCAACGGTGATGGCGGAGTTTGTTGAGTGCGTACTGGACATCTGCGAGGCGGAAGGCGACGGCGCGCACCAATAGCGATGCATCGACCAGGCCTTCAATTGGCATGCCTTCGAACAGTACTTCGTGCGTTTGCACCGGCGGCATTTAGCAAATTGCCGGGGGTACTCTTCCCACTTACCACAATCGAAGTTGGCACACTGGCGGATTCCAAGTTCATCCTTGCGCACAAAGTTGCGCATAATGATGCAGGCCCAGTACGGGAATTCCCGGGGCACACGCGACTTCGTAAACCGCTCAACTAACTCGAACAGGTTGATACTCCGGGTGAGATACTCGTCATCATAGTCGAAAGTATTCTCGAAATCATAATGACAGTACTGCAGTTCCTTCAAAGCAGGAACGACCCGGTTCAGGTTAGCATAGGACATGGCCACATGTAAGTTGTAACGCAATTTATCGCCGAGATCAAGATCTCCCTTGAAAGGGATTTCTCCACCAGAGTAGGGCACTTGTAAGGCCGGCAGATATTTCCGGCGCTCACTGCTAGCATCATAAAGAAACTGAAGTTCCTTCAGCTTAGTACTGTTGTGCTCATGGGACAAGGCCGGAGCGGAGACTTCCGATTTGGAGCAGGCCGAGCATTCACTGGAGCTACCTTCAGGGTTGCAACCACACGCGCATACAGTGACATCCACGTCCATGGTGCCCTTACCGTCGTCGCTGCCATCAGACGACTGTTGTTTGTAGCCAAAAGGTTGTCTCCGGCGATGGATTGTTCTCAGCCTTGCCCTCTCGGGTTCGCTATCGGGCTCCTCTTCGCTACTCTCCGACAAGGAGGGTGACTCAAACAGCTCACTGTGCGATCTCAGAGACAGCTGGGGCAGCAAATGAGTTTCCTGGATCTCGCGGCGGAGATACGAGTATTTAGACACAAAGGCAATGATCTCCAAAGACCAGAAGACATCTTGCTCTCGCGGCACGAGCAGACCATTGACAAACCGTGATATGCCCAGCATATTCAGTTCCGCGGTTTGCTGCCAGGCCTCTTCAGGGACACGTCCCCGATCTGTGGGCGCTTGTGTGTTGACGCTGGGAGTTGGCATGTTTACACTAGCCGGGTTCATGGCGGCCATCTGCGTTACATTCCGAGTCCCGTCGGCGGACGTGGCATCATCGTTGATGAGCAGGTCGGCATCGTTGATCTGCGGCGCGTTGTACATTTCCATGTCCTCTTGCGTGGCCGTGTCTGACCTCGAAATTGGCAGCAGTAAGCTGAGCGTGCTGCCCATCGGCTCGTCCGCTTGCGTGTCCTGCCGCTCGGGGGGAACATGCGACTGCTGCGGCTGCTCCGACCGGTAGTTGCTGGCTCGAGCTTCGCCCCGCTTCCGGTGGCTGTCTAGATCGCCGTTTGCCACCAAGTAGTTGTCGAGCACGGTGGCAACTACGGGGATGGCGCCGGCCTCCAAAATGCGGCGGCGGACCTTTTCGCTGCCTCGGGCGCCCAGGTTCAGCAGACACTGAATGCACAGGTGCCACTTGTAGGGAGCCAGCGCATCGTCGGCCCGGCTGGTCTCTTTCATGATCTGCACCAGGCGCTCCAGCCCGCCGTCCACGCACAGCGTTTCGCGAACACGCACGCTCGATGAAGTGAGCAGGGTGAGCTGCTGCAAACTCTGGATCAGCGGCCGGCTTGCCGTGCAATCGAGGGCCCGCCGATCATACAGTGTTTGGGTGATCGACAGTGAGGCGCGATTCGAGGTCGTCGACAGGAAGTTCGGCGGCCTCATGTTTTAATTTCCTACGCGAATCACTGCCTCTCTCGAATTTATAGTCTGGATTAAGGTGGAAGTGCAGGTGGGGGTCCTGTCCTTCAAACTGGTTTACCCGAGATTATTAAAAGTGGAGGGATGGGGGGCGTACTAGATCAGCGGCAAAGCGTGCGAGTGGGAGGCGTTCGAAATTTGATGCTCTCGGGAGGCTACAGCCATTAGGGGGGCAAGGACTAGGGCGCGGCGGTGTGAAGTGTTCTCCCAACTGGAGAGATGCGTTTTTTGTGTACGTGGGACAGGGCTCCGTGCAGGTGTGGTATGTGTCCTTCGACGTATCGGGGTGGATCCTTTGCCTCACGTGAGGCGGCAACCGCTACTAGTTTGCCACCGAGGGAATATCGCTCTAAAGCTAAGTGAGAACCGTGATACGAAACCCAATGTAAACACAGCGGGAAATTATAAAAACAATTGACGCAATAAGTGAAAAATACATAAATGGTATCGCATACGTTAAATTAATCAGACACTACTCTCTTCCGGAACCGTGGCAGCTGCTTGGCACTAGTGCTGGAAATGTCCGAAGTTTCTTTTTCGGCACTGGTTGGAGATGCGGTTTCGCTCTTGACGGGGCCACGCAGACGACTGGGCAGTATGGATCCAGTGTGACGCTGGCCGCGAGAAGAGTCGGCACTATTATTCTCACTGCGCTTAGGAGTGGATTCTTCATCGCTCTCGGTTAGGTAGCAGTCAATGGCATGATTGCCAACATCACTACCAGAACTACTGCCTTTACTAGATGACTTAGATGACCCTGCAGAACGCTCGGTCTTCTCCTTTTTAGGTGCATTTCGGGTGGCGCTTAGGGCCGGATCAGATTTCTCGCCCGCGAGCGAACTATCATGCTGCTCATTTCCTTGACTTTCCGGGGTACGTGGCGCAGTGCCAGGCCGGCTTTTGGACGATCCGACACGGTTGGCACTGACTTGCTCATGAGAAGTGCTCTCAACATCTCCATGGATAAGGTATTCACGATCCTTGGGGGTGAGCTCGTCAGCTTCACCACCTAGCATGTCTAGGGCCATATCGCGCTTTTTGTCTTGAAGGCTCATCATGCGTGAGTCTACAGAGTTATTGATGAACATCTGAATCGCCCGGACCGGCTGTGTCTGTCCGAGGCGATGCACACGCATGATGGCCTGGTCAACAATCTGGGGGTTCCACCACGGGTCAAGCATTATCACCTGGTTCGCGCATGTCAGGTTGAGTCCCACTGCGGCAACTTGTAATGAACAAAGCAGTACAGTGATTCCCTCCTTGGGATCCTTAAATCTATGCAACATATCGATCCGCTCTTGCATCGACAATTCGCCGATGAATAGCTCGTAGCGAATATTCTCGTACCTCAGCATAGGCTCAAGTGAGTACAAAACTGAAACGAATGTAGAAAAAACCACAGTTTTTCGTTGAGAATCCTCAAGCAAGATTTTGCGAAGCTCCTTGACTTTAACACGGTCATGACCCGGAAAATAATCATCATCGGGCTTCACATCTTTGCTGGAAATTGACATGTTCTGCATGAGCGCAGACAGAAGACCGTCGTCAACCATGGTATCAGAGTTCTTGGGAAGCTCAGGAGAGCTAAGTCGGATGTTTCGTTCGAGTTCATCGCCCACATCGCCCATAAACAGACTGTCGCAACATTGCCTTAATCTCAGAAGCTGTACGCGTTTATTGCCTCGCTCGCCCACGGCGTAGCTGGTGTAGCATTTCTTTTCGTCTGGAGAAAAATCGAGACCGCGCATCTCGTTGGTCAACGTAGGAAGCTCACTGCTAATTACCCTTTGACTACGACGAAGCATGACTGTTTTCATAACGCTGCGACAGATTGATGCGTCTTGTAGAAGTTTGGTATCAGATGCGGTCATACCCATGTACATCAGTAGTGTGAATAAATCTTCAATCTTGTTGTGAATAGGAGTACCCGTCAGCGCCCAGCGGCGCGCATTCTTTACAGTCGGAATCGCCATCATGGCCTTGGCAGTTGCGGTTTCACTGTTCCGGAAAGTATGCGCCTCATCAGCAATCACGCGGAACCACGGCTTGTGGAACAAGGTTCCAGATTTCAGTTTGTCCTTTGGCAGTTCATGGCTGACCGTCTGGTATGTAGTGATAACAACATCATATTCATGCAACTCCTTGACACTACTAGTACGTGCGGAGCCATAGTAGGTATAAACCTTAAGTGTAGGCGCCATGCTGTTGATTTCCATCTTCCATTGATCCATGAGCGACAGTGGGCACACAACCAGGGTCGTGCGGCTATCATTGCCGGCGTTTTGATCTTTAATCGATGCCTTTACGTGCAGAATCAGGGCAATACTCTGGATAGTTTTACCCAGGCCCATGGCATCAGCTAGCAAACCACCCCTAAAGTACTTGCGGGCATTCTCACGACTACTCATGAACCTCACACCACGACATTGATGTTTCATGAGCATGGGAACCAGCCCAGGCACAACCAATGGATCGTCAGCTTGTGCAGTAGGCCCCTCATCGCCCTCACCATCGTTCTCCTCAGGAATCATCGCCTTCAGCCTCTCATATTCGAGCTGAGCTTTAGTCTTGAACTGCTGAGTTTTAGGAATGATTTGTTTGTAGCTCGGCCGAGAATGCCTGTCTCTAGCCCGGCGGTCCGAAGCCACTCCGGAGCCAGCACTGCGCGAATTTGTGTGGTCA
Organism: Starmerella scarabaei; assembly: GCA_030565305.1. Classification (NCBI taxonomy): domain Eukaryota; kingdom Fungi; phylum Ascomycota; class Dipodascomycetes; order Dipodascales; family Trichomonascaceae; genus Starmerella; species Starmerella scarabaei. The sequence continues at coordinate 791,070 of JAJMBJ010000003.1, read as the reverse complement.
GCCAACTGAAGAGAAGACCTAGCAGCATTAGCGAATTTGCCGCTGCTCTGGAACACATTTGTGGGGCTCAACACTGCGGCAACAGGTTTTGCTTCTTTCTTAGCAACTGTTGGCTTCAAAATGGGCTTTGTTTTCGGAAGCGGGTTCTTGGTTTTTTTCTGTTCAGACTCGCTCGGTTCCGACATTGCTCAAAATAGTTTTGAACAGCACTGGTGGTGTGTGTTTACGTGCGTAGCGAGCGTACACTTCTCCAAACAATAAGGTGCCTAACCCATAAAACTATTCACACTGCCCTTCGCATATTTACGCGTGAAAGTAAACAAAACGTACCCTCGAAAATAAATATGGGACATGTAGCTACAAACTAAACATACGGATATCGATTCGGAAGCTCACGCCAGCCGTAGCTTAGATTGACGTAATCAGCTAATGCTGACTGCGCCGATTTCCAAATTAAGCTTGCAGGCCCCTCACCTCGATAATATAACTTAATGCATAGATCGTGTGAAATCAATGTTCAGCAAAGCGGTTTAGTTAGATAACCAATAGTTTTATAGAAACTACGAAGCAATATGGGCTTGATCATGGGGCCAAAAAACTTGAATTGGTGGTGCGTGCGATACGTTCCAACGTGGTGCATTTTCTTGGTACTGTGTTTCTTGTGCTTTATGATGTGTATCGCGCCGGGAATCCAATTGATCGATTCCCCAAGGAGCCGCCAAAGTCGCAACCTTTACTCTCGAATCTCACTCAACGGCACCAGTCTAGAAGACTGGGAGCTGGACACAACTGAGGATTACAGGCTCAAACTAGGATGGGAGTACCTTGGGCCCCAATTGCGTGACTATAATTTCACGATATCTGAATTAGCGACCAAGATCGATGGTGTTGAGCGTACAGTGATAGCCGTTAACGGGAAATTCCCGGGCCCACTAATTGAGGCTTATGAGGGTGATACTATTAAGGTGCATATCACGAACAAACTAAAGGATGCCCGAACAGCTCTTCATTTCCATGGCATGCATATGAACGGAACTAGTTTCTACGACGGATCCACTAGTACCAGCGAGTGTGGAATTCCAGTCAATGAAGAGTTCATATATGAATTCATAGCTGACCCTTCGGGAACACATTGGTATCATGGCCACGAAAATTTGCAAAATGCGGCAGGACTTCTTGGTCCCATGGTGATTCATGACCGGAGCGCGACAATACAAAATGGAAACATCGTTCTGCTAAGTGATCTGTATGATGAGGATCCGCGATCGTTACTCTTGAAATTTCAGGAACCATGGCTGGGGGGTGATATGGAGCCCGTGCCGGACATTGCGCTAGTACAGGGGAAAACATTAGCGTCATTGCAGCTCGCTGAATCACCTCGTTCAATACTACGAGTGATAAATTCTGCATCGTACACCGCTTTCAACTTGCGGCTCTCGCGGGGCTCTAAGTTCAACGTCGTAGAGGCCGATGGAAGTGCTGTGCAGCCAAGCGAACTAGACGATCTTCTAATCTTTCCCGGGCAGCGCTATTCACTAGAAATTACGCTGAACGAGAATGAGTGGCTTTTGATGACTCCACAGCTATCACTTTACGATGAGAATGGTGAATTCACAACTAAAAATCTTGAAGAGAGAAGTAGTAGTCTTCAAACGCTGTTGAAAGTACCAGGAAATGAAATTATACCCATGCTCGCTGACGATATGGCCGTTCAGTATAGCGATGATCTACTGTTGGAGCCATACTTCGCTCCGCTTGAGAGGTTGAACCTAACCAAGCCTGCTTCTAGAGAAATCTTAGTGGATTTATCCATGACTAGATCTGAAGAGGGGGAGGTATACGGTGCCGTGAACAACCGCATGGGTCGCATGTACGAAGCTGACAGCATTTTGCATGCGTTCTTCAAGACTGCAGCAGCTGGAACTAGCAGTTTCAAGAATATGTCGTGCCTTCTAAAGGGGAGCGGTAAACTATCACGTAGACATGGAAGCGTCACACACCGCCATGGGCAAAGCGCATTCAATCGGTTGCCGTTCGACTCCAGCTTGAGCACTGTTCAGGAGAATGCCCTTTACGTTGCGGAGACAATTGAGACTGTTGATCTCATTGTGCGGAATTTTGACGATGGACCCCACCCAATTCATTTCCATGGACACAAGTTCGGCATTATGGAGCGCGGTAAGCTAGACGGCATCAATAGCGAACGAACGTGGGATACTACTAATCCTATACGAAGAGACGTAGTTTGGGTGCCTAAAGGTGAATATGTGAGACTTCGCGTTATAATGGACAATCCAGGAATTTGGGCTCTTCACTGTCACATCCCTTGGCATGCGATGACAGGTATGCTTACAAGAATCGTGTCCCTCCCTAATGAGCTTCAATTACAACACCCACCAGATAACTGGTTTGACCATTGCGATGCGTCCCCGCATCTTCGTAACAAACTGCAGGAACTCCATGATAACATGCAGCAGAGCGTTACGCCAAGTTAGTATATAATTTTACATTAAATATTTTCTTCACGAGCTGATCAAGATGCTCAAACGTAGGTGAAGATTGCCTCATCGTCTAGTGAACCAAAAAGCACCTGCAGTGCTCCATGTATACGCCTTAATTGAGTGTGGACCGTATACACTACCGTCAAAAATGAATAAAACAACACGAAGTCGTAGTAATCATGAGACAGTTTACCCGATGTGTCATTAACTATGCCGCTTGTAGTCCACCTATGTTTGACCTTCTCAGCAAACTGGGAGATAGACACATCCGCATCAGGCAAGTACTCAGGCACTGGAAAACCAAGCCGAATCGCTGTTGATGCGGTGTAGAATTGCAAAAATAAGACTTGGCAGAGCTGGCGTCGTTCTGTAGCTGTATGAGCCACAATGTCCTGCTCACGCCTCGATGCAACTGGCTCGTCCTCAATAAGAATACTGATACTGTGGAACGCATCAAGGATGACCTTCGTAGCATCCAGAAGCTCTTGATATGGCCATGGGTCAAACTTTCCTCGTAGACGGAATTCATTAGAGCTGTTTTTCAGTAGAGCATCCAGATCTAGCATCATACTCTGTAGTTCGTGTTCTGTAGGGATCCCACGAAATCTTACCAATGGGGAAGCCTCCCCGCGAGAGCTGTGCAGGTCAGAGCCATAGTTATTGAAGAGTGGTACAAGTGACAGCGGATCACTCTTCCATGTGAGACCCATACGCATCCATTGAATGCACATATCGGATCTGAGCGCGCGACGCGCACTATGAGGCAACACAGTCAGGGTAACAAAAACAGCCCAAAGCACTCCTACGGTAACCGAGACCACTCGATGAAATGCAACATCCAAAATAGGCCCCCAATGGTCGAAATAGCGACGACCCACATCAGGGTTATCGACAGCAGTCGAATAAGTAGATAAACATACCAAATTGAACGACAACAGCACAAACCGGCCGAGAACCGAGTTATGATCGCTTAGGATCCGACGGTAGCACACCATAGCAATACAAAAACTGACAACTATCAACAACACCGGATTCTGGCTCGTCAAAACTGTCGCGAGGATTCCTAGGATAGCTCCCGCAGCCGTACCGAAGATACGAAGTGGGATATTCCTTGTCATGGCGCCCAAATTGCGCGCCATGATAATCATGTAGGTAATCAAAGCCCATTCACCATGCCACTCCTGAAATTTGGGCCTGAATTCCTGAATGAAGGCCGGTAATGCCAGCACTACCGCGCCCAGCCCGACTCGAATTCCGTACCTAACGTCGTTGTTTCTGAGAACTTGAAGCCAGCGCCACAACTTGGGTCCAAAGCCCTTATTAGCCACGGGCCGCTGAGTTGGGTTCAACGCTACACTGAGTTGCTGAAGTGTAGCAGCAGTGATACCATCCCTCCGCGATTCTGGACTCTCCAACAAATCCCATTGCGTGTTTTCGGCAGTCACAATATGCGGTTGGTCGTTGTTGATTACCCTACCATAAATGATTTCCTCACTAAGGTCCTGGAGCAAATGAGTAAATAGAATCAGCGTGGCATGCAAGCTGTTGTTTTGCCCCCTTTCCAGAATGGCTCGCAGCAATCGGTCCCTCACGAAAGTATAATCAGCTAACTCAGCGGCCAAGTTTTCACGGATCGAGTCATCTGGCACTTTTTGGCTTTCCTTGTTATCATTAACAAAACGGGAGAGTTCTGCTGCGTAACTGCTCATGACTGCCCGGAGCTTTTTTAATAAGATGCGGTCCTCCAGACTATCAGGCTGCGGGCTACCACGACCCGAGGTTCCGTCTGAAAAGTCATTGATTACCGTAGCGCAATGGAGCATCCCTCCTAAATGCATAGCCTGCCGTTGTAGAGACGCTGCATAATGCTGAACTTGAGACTGCTCCTGCCATTTGGTCTCCGAAATCTTGCCGGGACTTAATGTGAAACGGCTGGCTAGCTTAGCCACGGAAAATTCATAGTTGGCGAACTTCGAATGCTCCTTCAGCGAAACCAACAGGTTGTTTGCTTTGGCATCAATTTTATTATATTCATCAAGCCACTCTTTATTGATACCTCCAATATTTTCTACCAGCAGACGCAGCAGCTGAATGTCTACCACGGCCATCTCTGCACACCTCGACTTTAGTGCCTGGAGGGACGACCGCCGGTACATGTAGTAACAAGTGAAGCTACTAAGCCCAGCACCGATGGCTACCATCCCCAAGTATGTAAAGACCTGTTCCAGAGGTAGAGCACCTTCTTGTGCATCGTCTTCCCTTAGCAACACAGAGACTAAAAAGATGATCGCTGGCGAGCTAGCGGTGTTGAAAGATTGATTCCCCGCACGTACCTTGAGTAACCCAATCAAACCCAATGCGAAACTGAGACACATGAGCAGCATAATGGATATAATCGTCTGGGGTATAGACATAGCACGGGCCACATTTACAACAAAAGTTGCCAGCCCGCAGGCAATCATTGATAAGCCCAGTAAGCGCCAGGTATAACTCAAAACTTCTATGAGATTACCCTCAGTACGCACAGGGTGAAACCAGACTGCAGTGGTAGCTACAACGTGCTTAGACGAATTGGTTTTGATAACATTCCTCAGTGGTGAGAACACAAACAGTGATGCTAACGTGTAACAAGTAGCTCCAACGAGAACATCGTGCCAGTCAGGGTAATTGATCTTTTTGGCCTCGGTTGGCGATGGCTGCGACTGCAACAGTAGCGGAGTTGATTCACACGAGCTGGCTCGCGAATCAATCTCCGATATAGGCGGTTGTAGCATTTGTATTCTCGTTCTGTGGGTCTCAAACTTATTATTGACGCCTGACTTAGAGAATAAAAACCACTAAACTGATCAAATTTTAATATGCAAACATGTCTGGAACTTAGATTACCTTGAGTTGACTGAGCCCCGAAATCAACACCTACCCCAGCATGCCATAGATCAGGTGTGAGCGGCCACGGCCGAGTACCGTGATACTATTAGTACTACATGGCTGGGAGTTGGTTATCGATAGTTGATTCCAGCCTGAACCCTAGTAACCCACATACGGCTACTGCTGGCCTCCCAACCCTCAGTGATCCTGTAATCGGCTTGAGCACCCCTCCACCGCAGAGACCCACACCGTAGATACTGTATCACCGCACTCCTTCCCCAAACAACCCTTAGACGCGGTCACCACCCCTCTCCCTACATTGCCACACGAACGCTTATAGTTGAATCAACCCAACATTGTGGACCGGGAATAGCATTTCAGCGCATTTGAACGCACTGACTCTTATTTCCCTGCCTGCCTGAGGGCATTCCGCTACCGACTAACTATATTCTGCTTACCCGAACCGACTGAATCCGCTTCGAGCCCGGACTCATCTGCTGCTCATGTCGGACTATTATTCTGACGACGACTACTTGCAAAGTGCCTCTTCTCGTGAAGGGTCCCCTGAAGGTGGCCAAAGCAAGCAACTGCCTGTTTCTGCAATCGTGCCGTTTAGACAGCCGAGCAAGTCCGAGTCGGACGTGATTATTTCCCCTGCGCCAGATGCTAAAGAGCCAGCCGGAAACGCAACTGCAGAATTGAAGGCCAACGGAACTTCTCAGGACCACCAAGCACCGGCTGAATATCAAGCGACGCCCAACACCAGCATTGAAAGGCCTTCGCCGAACAGGCCTTCCTTCACACCCCCGCATTCCACGCCTCCTGAGAGTTTCTCGCCGAGCTCTTCTGGATCTGAGAACCTGAGCGATGCCAAGACAACATTTTCCCCACCGGCGGAACTCCTCAAATCTGAAAATGCATCGCCAGCACTGTCCTTCACAAATCCTTCACGCCCTCAATCTCCTAGTATGGGCCAGAGCAGCATTGGTGGCATGGGCCAGTCTGTGATGCTTAACCAGGTTCCGAGGTATGCCCGGCTCACTGTGGATCAGCCCCAGAAGATCACTGACGGTGGCAGCAGCTACATTTCATACCTGGTGACATCGCAGGCTTACCCAGAAGAGAAGCCCGATAGGGTCCGCCGGAGATTCAGCGAGTTTGCAAAGTTATACGACAATTTGGTGGCGCAGTACGCCTGGTGCGCAGTCCCGCCATTGCCAGATCGCCATAAGCTGGAATACATCGCCGGCGACCGGTTCAGCCCCGACTTCACCAAGAAGCGAGCAGCCTCTCTAGAGAGATTTCTGTTCAGAGTGTCCCAACACCCTTCATTGCGGAAATCGAAACAGTTCGCGTTGTTTTTGACCGGTGGCGGTATGAACGTGCGCAACGGGCTAGCACCGAGCAGCTCCAATAGCTCCACGGCGGCAGCACCGAAGCCCAACGGTAACTCAGCGGGCTACAAACTCAACGTAGGTCGCATCAAATCGTCAATTGTTGGCACAAAGGCCGCGCAAGAACCCGCGATCGGTGGGATGGGCGGAGCATTGGATCAGTTCAGTGATGCTCTCATGAATGCATTTGCTAAGGCCCGCCATCAGTCTAAGGAGATGATCGATGCCCGTGAACGAGCTGATAGATACGAGCAGAACATTGCCACTATTGACCGCGCTGTAGTGCGCACGGCGAAGACCCAACACGAGCTCAGTCTTGACTTCGAGGACCTCTACCGCCAAGCTACGCGGCTGGCCAAGCAGGAGCCTGAGAGCCAGGCTGAGTACGAGACGCTAGCAGGCACGGCGCATGCCCTTCTGGGTGCTATCAACGAGCTCAGATTGGGCGTGGACTCGCAATTTGCTTGCGCTCTCCGTGACATGTCTCACTACGTGCAGGCACTTAAAGGCATGCTGAAGCAACGGGAGCAGCGTCAGATTGATTATGAAGCACTCGTGGAGTACCAGAAGCGCGCTGAGCACGAACTAGTGGCTGCCGAGCACGGCCAGTCTGCGCCAACTTTGTCCACATCGTTTTTGCGTACAAAAATGAACGAACTGAGAGGTGTTGACAAAGAGCAGGCCCGGCAGCAGCGCATTTCCAAGCTCAGAACTAAGATCACGGAGTTTAAGGATGAGAGTGCACAGGCAAAGCTTGTCTCGGACGAGTTTGAGGAGTTAGCAAAGCGCGAAGTCCGGGTATTCGATCGTACAGAGGCCATTGAGCTGCAACAGAGCCTGGCTGGCTTGTCTGACAGTTACATTGAGTATTACCAAACAGTTCTCCGCGAATGCCGGGCTTTACAGGAAAGCCTAGACGACTAAGTTTGAAAACCTCGTAGCCTTATCTTTACCATTGTTTCTGCATAAGTTTATTTATATATGGATCTACACAACAACAGTCTCACCCAGAAGCCCTCATTGATTTCGTACTGACTTCAAGATGGTCATGCATCGGCGTGCACATGCACCGGCTAGGGCACGTTCGAGAATCCTCGCGAGCGGTTGTGGCAATCAGGGTAACGTGACCAATTTGCCTCCGCCATTAGCCTGCATACGTGTCACTTTGGACTCCGGGCCACCCACGTAAGCACTTCTACGCGCTATATATTGTTAACACATCACATCGCGTGAATTTCAGCGGAACTCACCACACTTCTACTGGAAACAAATCACTTTTTTTTGAAACCACATTCAACTCAAAAGAAAGTTTATATACAAGGAGAATGAACAAGTTCTTTAATGTGTGGAGCCTCTGCCTTTGGGCTTTGGCTGCCTTCATGCTCCCGATGATGGGTCAGGCTGATGGCGATGTTAGCGAGTACGGCACAGTCATTGGTATTGACTTGGGTACTACCTACTCGTGTGTTGGTGTGATGCAGCACGGTCGTGTTGAGATCCTCGCCAACGACCAGGGCAACCGTATCACTCCTAGTTACGTGGCTTTTAAGGACGGCGAGCGTCTAGTTGGTGATGCCGCCAAGAACCAGGCCCCCAGCAACGTCGAGAACACCATCTTTGACATCAAGCGTATTATTGGTTTGAAGTTCAACGACCGCAGTGTTAAGGCCGACATCAAGCGCTTCCCTTTCAAGGTGGTTGACAAGGACAACAAGCCCGTGGTCCAGGTTGACTTCAACGGCAAGAAAGACTTCTCTCCTGAGGAGATCAGCGCCATGGTTTTGGGTAAAATGAAGCAGATTGCGGAGGATTACTTGGGTGAAAAGGTTTCTCACGCCGTTGTCACTGTCCCTGCCTACTTCAACGATGCTCAGCGTCAGGCTACCAAGGATGCTGGTACCATTGCCGGCCTCAACGTCTTGCGTGTTGTTAATGAGCCCACTGCTGCCGCTATTGCCTATGGTCTGGACCGTAAGGATGGCGAGCGCCAGATCATTGTTTACGATTTGGGTGGTGGTACCTTCGATGTCTCGCTGTTGTCCATTGACAACGGTGTGTTCGAGGTTTTGGCTACTGCTGGTGACACTCACTTGGGTGGTGAGGACTTCGATTTCCGCGTTGTCCGTGCTTACCAGAAGAAGTTCCTCAAGGACACTGGCATTGACATCGATGAGCACCCTAAGGCTCTGTCCAAGCTGAAGAGCGAGGTTGAAAAGGCCAAGCGTCTGCTGTCTACCCAGATGTCGGTTCACATTGAGATCGAGAACTTCGTTAGTGGCAAGGATTTCTCGGATACCCTGACGCGTGCTAAGTTCGAGAACTTGAACATCAAGTTGTTCGAGGATACTTTGAAACCTGTTAAGAGTGTGCTCAAGGATGCTGGCATCGACAAGACTGACGTTGACGATATCGTTCTGGTCGGTGGCTCCACTCGTATCCCTAAGGTTCAGCAGCTGCTGGAGGAGTTCTTCGGTAAGAAGACTAACAAGGGTATCAATCCCGACGAGGCTGTCGCCTATGGTGCGGCTGTTCAGGCTGGTGTTCTTTCTGGTGAAGCCGGCGCTGATGACATCGTCTTGTTGGATGTCAACCCCCTTACCTTGGGTATTGAGACCACTGGAGGTGTCATGACAAAGTTGATCAACCGTAACACTCCTATCCCCACGAAGAAGTCGCAGATTTTCTCGACTGCTCGTGACAACCAGGATGTTGTGCTGATCAAGGTGTTCGAGGGTGAGCGTCCTCTGTCCAAGGACAACAACCTTTTGGGTCAGTTCGAGCTTACAGGCATTCCGGCGGCCCCCAAGGGTGTCCCCCAGATCGAGGTTACCTTCGAGCTTGATGCTAGCGGAATTCTGAAGGTCAAGGGTCACGACAAGGGCACTGGTAAGTCCGAGTCGATCACCATCACCAACGACAAGGGCCGTCTCTCTAAGGACGAGATTGAGCGCATGGTCGCTGAGGCTGAGAAGTACGCTGATCAGGATGAGGTTACTCGTGCGCGCATTGAGGCCCGCAATAGCTTCGAGACTTACATCACCAGTGCTAGCCGTCTGATTAATGACCCCGAGAACAGCGGTGGCAACAAGATAGACAAGGCTGACCTCAAGTCCCTGAAGGAGGCTATCGCTGAGGCTGAGAGCTTCATTCAGTCGAACCCCGAGGCTCACCCTGAGGAGTTCGAGGAGGAGAAGGCCAAGCTTGCCTCGGTTGTCAACCCCATTACCACTAAGATGTATGGTGGCTCGGCTGACGACGAGGAGGAGGGCTTTTTCAACGACGATGATGCCGAGTTCGACGATGACGGACACGACGAGTTGTAAAATAAAAGGACCACAATATTCACTGTGTATAAATATTAGTGATATATTTGAGCAAATATGTTTTTATACTAATGCCTTACCTACAGGAATGCTATACCATATATATCACGCACGGGACTAGTAGTAGCTTCTCGCTCATTTGTATCTCATCGAACTCGCCGCGAACTGCACCGTCACCAAATCTGACAGGCCTGGCGACTGTCTCATGCCAGCCCTTCGGCACGGTAGCATCAGGGGCAGCATTGTCATACACTGTGATTCTAAAATCGTGTAAACCCCTTAGTAAAGGTAAGAAGCATGTTGTGGAGTGTACTTGCCGCAAGAGGTGTCGGAGCTGTGAAACCACCATCTCGTCCGAGCATTCAAGCCCCTGAGTGACACAAAACTGGAACTCCCAGCGTTCGGTGATAACACCTTCCGAGTCAATAATGATCAGTGTGATTTGCGATAGGCTTGGCTCTTTATTCTGCAGCCAGAGGTCGCGAATTTGCCGAATGACATCTTGGACATATTTCGCGACCTCCGGATGAGTACATACCATAATGGGAACACCAAATTTTTGATAACGCTTAAAATATTGACGTTGATACAGTCCTCTTTGGAACAGAACTGAGTTCAAAACACAGTACAGCAGCTCGGTGAGGCGCTGCATGGGTGGGTAAACAAATAACAAGGGTAAGTAAACAACCTCGTCGCACTCAGTATGAGGCAAAGTTATAATTTTTTTATAATAGTCCCACTCATATTAATTAATTGAGAACTCTGAATACATACGAAAACTGCAAAGCTGAAAGTGTGTTCTTAGTATCTTGGTCTCAACATAACACAAGGGCGCTGCTGCACGCTACCCTACATGCACAGCGTTCGGAGAGTTAAGACTACGGCTGAGCAGCGGCAGGCCCGCAAAAAGCGGGAGGCAGTTGAGATTGCAAAATTCAGGAAAGCCGAGGAAGAGATGCTCAAAAGAGATCCCACAGTGCCCCAGAAAACCGCTTTCAATCGCACATCGGAGGTGTTGGAGATGGACTCAGATCACTACACCGCATGGAACATCCGCCGCGAACTTTTGAGCCAGTCGCAAAACTCAGACAGCTATCAAAGCCTTCTGATGGGTGAACTGAAGTTTGTGGAGACCCTCCTGCCATCAAACCCGAAGAGCTACTGGATATGGAACCATCGACGATGGGTGCTCGAACGTGTGGAAGGCACGTCTGTTTGGGATCGCGAAATGGCATTGGTGAGCCAACTCCTGGAACGGGATGCTCGCAACTTCCATGGCTGGGGGTACCGAGACTGGGTTGTGAGGCAGCACCCCAAGAATGGCACTATTGATGCCGCTGAGCAGGATATGTTTGATTTCACCACAGCCAAAATCAACCACAACTTCAGCAACTTCAGTGCGTGGCATTACCGTGCTAAGGTCATGCCTCACATCCCGAAACGTCCCAGTTTGCGCAGCGAGCTGGACTATGTTTACCAGGCTGTCGCCATGGACCCCAGCGATCAAAGTGGCTGGCTTTATTACGAGTGGCTGCTGAACAGTGGCACTGTTTTTGGCAATGAACTTACCGGTGAAGTAATTGAGCACGAGCGGCGGCTGATAAAAGAGTTATGGGACGAAGAACACTCGCTTTGGTCCGGCCGCGTGCTTTACCGACTTAACACCCAGCACGGCCACGAAGACCCAGAGCTCGTTAGCAAGATGGCCAGTTCAGATCCTCTGCGGGCCCGGAGGTATGCTTCTCTAGCCTAAAGTTAATCACTATAGAAACAAAATGTACAGGTAAAGTAGACATATTAAACACGAAACCTGGCTGTACCATCGATTGATATTCTCGAGTCCCGCACGGTGGGCGTTTTAGCATCAACCAGCTTCGGAGCATGGCTCTGGAGCATCTTCAAATAGCCAGCAATCTTGTCAATTTTCATTTCTGAATGGGTTGGATAGCCAGAGCTGGCGCACCGGTCGATATACTCCAAAAGCAGTCTGGTGGGTTGCATCACTGCCTTCATTGTGAGATCGCCAGCAATCTCGGGCCACTTGGGTGGGGAAGTTCTGTGTTCCCGGCAAACTATATCCACGCAGGCGGCGGCGACTGCCAATGGTGGGAATTGTAACACCGCTGTGGTCTCGTAGGAATCCAAAGCCAGCAGCCAGGCCCGCCTAGCGTGCTCCTTGGGCATATCAATCACTTTGGCCAACTTTATTACGAGCATGTGTATGTGCTGGACTCGGAAATCAAAGCAGATCGTCTCCAGAACCCCTCGTTGCGTCGAGATCACCGTCTGAGAGTCCAGCTTCTCAGGCATCGCCCCGGGGGACACGGGTGTAGCCGGCACTGAGCTGTCTACGGCGCCCGGTGATGGGTTCTGGGGTGATACAGGAGAGGCGTTGGTGGTGTTTGAGGTAACGGCGAGTATCACATCCTCTATCTTTTTGGAGGGCCCATCGACCAGAAACGCTGTGGAAATGCAAGCACAGCAGATCAACTCGAGCGAGCGCAATGAAGGCTCTTGACTCTGCGGAGTTCCGGACAGCCGACTCGTCACTGTAGGGTTGAACAGCAGAAACCGTTGGAGAAACAGAACACTGGTAGTATACGTTGAGGCCGGTAGTTGTAGCACCCTGCAGGCGTTCCAAAGTATATCTGCACACGATTTAACAGTAGTGAAACTCGGCCTGACCAGTTTCACTAGCTCATTGCGAGAAAGGTAGGGCCTTGAGAAGGCTATTATTGTTGGCTCGACCATGGAATTCCTTACCGCGAAAGCATCACGGTAAAGTACCAGGCATGGATTCACACACAAATTTCTGAAATTGAATTGCGCTACTAACGCCGTTCTTGTATGCAGAATAAATCTATCATGATGAATACGTGTGTAAAAAATTATATATGTGGTCATTGAAAGCTTAAACGCTGGCGCTGGCAGCAGCAGCGGCGTCAGGCCCAAGCGTGGGCTTGCCAATGGGGTTCTTGGTCGGGTTCTTGGCGTGGAAGTCCTTGATTGCGGACTTGATGGCATCCTCAGCCAGCATAGAGCAGTGCATCTTGACTGGGGGTAACGAGAGCTCCTTGGCGATCGCCGTGTTCTTGATCTTGCCAGCCTCTTCCAGTGACATTCCCTTCACCAAAGTGGTCATATATGAGGATGATGCGATGGCGCTGCCGCAGCCGAACGTCTTGAACTTCACGTCCTTGATGATTCCGTCGTCGCCAACCTCGATCTGAAGCTTCATGACATCGCCGCAAGCGGGCGCACCGACCAGGCCAGTGCCAACGTTTTGCAGCTTTTTGTCCATGGTGCCGACATTTCGGGGATTGTTGTAGTGATCAATAACCTTCTCGTGGTAAAACCGGGGCTTCGTCAAGGGAGCCACCGAGAGGGGGGCGGCCGCGCGGGCGGCACTCATTGGCTGAGCCGTTCGGGTCAGGATTCTTAGCATTGTGAATAATGGGTGCTGGGAAATGTGTTAAATGTAACGACAAAGCGATCGATCTGTAAACGATTTATCTGGTGCCGGGTGATAAGCTATTTATGGCAGGGGGATTTGCTTAAATATGATTCGGTGTCTGCTTACGTGCTCTAACGGCTAAGATTAATAACTTACCCCGGTGACGGTCGCGGACGTAGGGCTGGACCGCAGATGGAAAAGATTCCGATCGACGAGATCTCTGGCCCGATCAGTGTATAGAACCAACTTGCGGTGCCGTGGGGTAGCAAAATGGAGACTTAGGAGCCTAAAACGTTACTCAGTCTATTTTTTCTTCGTATATAGCTTTAGCAGTTATTTCTTTGCTAACTTCAATAACTATCATGTGACGGTAAAACCTAGCTTCGCAGGTGTAGGCCACTTGAGTGTTGCCATTCGCGAACGTTCGCCGGGACTACGTCCACTTTTAGAAGCTGGCATTTCTTAGCAAAATGATATACACAAATCGTTTAGTACTACAATGATTACACTTACCGATAAAATAAGACTTGTTTAGGTACATTCCTCAATTTTTGGAGCTGTGGCGTTGGTAGTGGCATGCCCTTCCCCGATCGCTTCAGCACTGCACGGGCACACTTGATCATAGCACACACATGACGGGCCTACAATATACATATACATTTAACGGCCCGTACAAAGTGGATCTACCAGAATCAAAATTAGAAGAGCTACTGAATAACGCCTCAACGCCATTTGTGCTGCGGCTTGAATCCTTGAAGGGGGTGGTCGTGTACGCGGGCGTGCGTGAATTCTCCGCTGCTGAGGGTGAGATCGGGCTCAGCGAGGCAATTGCTAGAGATTTGGGCCTCGAAATAGAAGATGTGGTAAACATTGAGTCCGTTGAGGTTCCCAAAGGGACGGAAATTGCCGTGAAACCGCTGAGCGAGCATGGTGCACAAACCGTCAATTACGAGCATCTACTGGAATCCTACATCCCTAAAACTTTCACGGCCATGTTCTTAGGCCTCCAATTTACGGTCCCCTACCTCGGTACCGAACACAGGCTGGAGGTCACGCGCCTAAAGCCGGACGTACCCGCAGTTTGCGTTATTGATACCGATATGGATCTTTTGATTGACCAAAAGCCCTCAATGGAACAGGAACCCGCGACTGTGCCTGAGTTGGTGTTCGATTCGCCGATGGATCTAGGAGCTCAACCGCAACTCTTGACTGCTCCACTTCTAGAGGGCTGTGACCGGCTCTACATCCAGTCGAGCGAGCTCGTATTCATCGGCCCCGAGCACGCGACTTCCGACAAGTCTTTCATCGCTGTTACGGACTCAGAAATCAAAGAAGTCAGCACGATATTTTTGGGCTCGCGTTTCAGCATTTTCGGCTCGGGTACAGTCACTGTGAGCACTTCTCGCCCGGTTGATCCGCTGGCGGAAGCTGACACCGAGCTTTGTCCTACATGTAAAAAAATGATCCCCCAGCAGAGCTTCATGTTGCATTCATTGAACTGCGCTAGGAATACTGTGAAATGCACTGCGTGCTCTCGCACGTTCAGTGGCACCTCCGTCGTACCTCAATCACACAAGGAGCTACATCACATCATGGATGATAAGTCTGTCGAACTCGAACTATGCGATGTCTGTCACCAACACTACGAACCTCAGACTGTCGCAGGACGAGCATTTCATTCTGCGACGACTTGTGCTGGGAGGCCCCACATATGTCAATTCTGTCATTTACTGGTTCCTCAAGGTGACACCACCCCAGTCGATTCAGCTCAGGGGCTCACAGCCCACGAATCACAATGCGGTAACCGGACCACAGACTGTCCGCACTGCAAACGTCCCGTGCGGCTGAGAAGTTTGATGATGCACCTGAAAGAGCACGAAGTTCGCCGTCAAGAGCGTGCGCCGCCCAGAATTTGCGCGAATTGGAACTGTCCCAACGTACTGGCGCCTTTAGGAACGGAGAAGGAAGTCCCACTCAACCTATGCGCGCAATGCTTTGGACCACTTTCAGTTTTGGGTAGCAATTCGGATGTTTCAAAGCTCTTGCAGCGTGTGGAGCGTCGCCTGATCTTGCAATTGATGCGGGGCTGTGGTAAGCCGTGGTGCGTTAACCAGTACTGTGCTGTTGGTGCGGGAAAGCCCCGTTCGGCTGCTGAGGCGGTCGGATTGGCACACGAGCTGGCAGAATCTCGACAGCTGTACTTCTGTGTTGACGAACAGAGTACACGAAAAGCCATGTTTGTTCAACTCGATGCTGATGGTCCCTATGCCCGTGGCTGGCGAGGTATGGCAATCAGCGCCTGTGGATCCGAATACGAAGCCACTGAGTGGCTTGAAAAGAATGCCAGTAAGAACACTGATGTTCAGTGAATCGTTTCACTTGTTCCCATCGACAGAATTGTATTTTCAAGGTAATAGTTGAATGGCTTAGCTATTTAGAGAGGAGTTAGCTATTTAGAAAGTGTTGAAGATCGAGCTCAAAAACTGCTCAATCGCGCTGACAGCTTGGGGGGTATCGCGGCTACCAGTGATGTCGTGAACGTACTCGTTAGCAATACTGCTGAACGTCGCAATAGCAGCAGCACCTGACGGGTTAGCCGCAACAGACTTGTAGATTGAGGTGAAGAAGGGGCCCTTCTCGCTGAGCTGCTGCCTATACCAGCTAACCTTGGGATCACTGGTATCATTGGCACGGGCAGTAGCCTGTGCGACAGCGCGAGAGATGTCGAACAAGGGGGTGTTCGAGCGCACGTAATTAACCCACGACCAGTAGCCGATGTCACGGTGAATGTTATCGTAGGCATCAGCGGCCTGAGTAGCCAAAACGAGAAGAGAAGCGGGATCAGGGTGAACACCGTCCTCAATGTAATTCCGGAGAGCCTCGCGGGCAATAGATGTGAACTCAGGGGGCGAAAGCGCATCATCAACGATGTGCTTAGCAACACTGGAGGCGGCAGAAGAGGCGACATTGTCCGAACGAATGGAAACAGCGTACTCAACGAACTTACTGCTGAAGACGTCAAATTCCCAAGGACGGCGGCCGGTGTGTGCCGGTTCGTGAGAGACCGAAGGGAACGACCCGGTAGCAGTCGTGTGAGCCCATTCGGTGTCGTTCGTGGTGCTCTGAACGCGGCGGTTGGCAGAAAGGCCAGCAGCAGGAGCAGCAGCAGAGGCAACAGAAAAAGTGGCAAGGCTAAAGAGAGCAGAATAAGCGACCATTGAAAAGATAGAACCAATATGTGTCCCAATTGGAGATGGGAAGTGTACAGTATTCGGAGACCTTTATATATATTTACGGTCAGTTAATTAGATTCGCCCCGTAGGCTGAGCTCTTTTTGATCAGATAAAACTCAAAAGGATATGTTTACTTCAATTAGGCCTAACCAGGATACACCATTCCGTAAGGCTCTACGATGTAGATTCCGGATTAACTATAAGGCGGTCCATTCCAGTAGAATGGGGCAGGTGAAAACTGGTAAATGGAAGTTGAAGCGATGTTCAGCCTCGGGATCGTAGGCTGTACACTGTTTCGAGTTAATTTTCACAGATTCAATAGATAATGAAATGTCGGTAACGAATAGCGCCAAAAACATTCACAAAACAATGAAGAACTGCTCAGCTACGATTTTTCACTTTACGATCCGAACCTTAAAGGTTCGGGTAACTTTCATTCGCGGTGATTAGCCCGATTAGTAGCAGCGTACGAATCGTAGAGTTCGTACCCAACCTTCAGTGCCGATATCGCTCAATTTGCGCGCGGTGCCATTGCGCAGCACAGTTCCTTATGTGTTTGGAGCCACATATTTAGTACATCTAAACCATATCTATTTGAAGAACTTATTAAGAGCAACCTGGCCGTCGTCATTGCGAGCCATAACCTTGGCCACAGCAAGCTCGAAATCCTCCTGAGTGACATGCACACGGTGCTCACGCAAAGCGTACATGCCCGCCTCAGTGCAAACACCCTTCACCTCAGCACCGCTACTGCCCGTCATCTTTTCGGCAATCTTGCGCATATTGATCCCACGCGTTAAATTCATCCGCCGCGAATGGATTTTCAAGATATCTGTTCGGGCTTCCACGGTCGGCGCAGGGAACTCAATTTTACGATCGATACGGCCCGGTCGCAATAATGCTGGATCAAGAATATCCAAACGATTCGTAGCCATGATGATCTTGATATCCTTGGACGACTCGAATCCGTCAAGCTGGTTCAGCAACTCCAACATGGTGCGCTGCACCTCGCTGTCGCCGCCACTGGAGCCCTCGACCCGCGAGGAGCCAATTGAGTCGATCTCGTCCATGAAAATGATAGAAGGCGCGTGCTCGCGAGCCATCACGAAAAGTTCACGCACCATTCGTGAGCCCTCGCCAATGTATTTCTGGACCAACTCACTGCCGCTAACTCGAATGAACTTGCACTCGGTGTGGTGAGCCACCGCGCGGGCCAGCAGCGTCTTGCCCGTACCGGGTGGTCCGTAAAGAATGACGCCCTTGGGCTGAGCGATTCCCAAACTCTCGAATAATTCGGGGTGCTTGACAGGTAGCTCGATGACCTCCTTGATCTCTTTGATTTGCTGATCAAGGCCACCAACCATGTCAAAAGTACTGTCGGGCACTTTCTCCACCATCATCAACGACACGAGCGGGTCGACCTTGTGGGGCAGAATTTGGTGCAGCTGGTAGCTGTCGGCTCTCAGGCAGACACGCATACTGGGCTGGATGCTCTTGATGTCGATCTCGGGCGAAATGTCCACGACGTATTTGCCCTCGGGGTGGACCTTCACCAGCACTTTGTCCTTGGCCATGACCTTGACGACCTCGCCAACGTAGCTGCCAGGTTCCTGGAGCAGCTGCAGCTCCTCCTTGAGCAGCCTGACGCGGGCGTTCAGGGCATTACGCTGGGCTTCCAGCCGCAGCAGGTCCTGCTTCTTGCTGTTGATTTCCAGCTCCATGTGCTGGATGTTTTGTTCGAAATAGGGGCGAATGCCATCGGGCAAGACGCCTTGGGGCGCGTTGCGCGTCTCGGGAGCCACAACTTCAGACATGTGGTGGCGTGAGGAGTGTGGTAACGTCGATGTTCGAAAGGGAGAGCTGTGGTGGTGCTAACCATACCATGTGGCACAATATCTCATTGGGACCTCACCACAGGTGATCCGTAGACAAGAGAGGTGTGTGCATGTACTACTGTAAATGTCGCTGTGACACGACGTTTTTGGTGGAACTGACGCCTGATCAGCAATGTTCGGATTGCACAATCGACTTTTGCGCGTCCCAGCCGCAATGTACATACAAATTAAGCGCGGTTGACACACAATGCCTGCATACGTCCTCGGTCAAGGATATGAGTGTCGTGACATTATATTTAGTGGCACTAGCTGCCGTATTTGGCTTTATTGTCTGGCGACGTTATCAAAGATGAATGTTGTCTATGGATGATCTCGGGCTCAGCTCGTGATGGTCGCTCCCCACTGTGTCCAGGCAGGTTACCCTCGCCGCTTTCCCAATCCCCACCACCACAACCACCAAAGTAGTAAACAATAACAAGCGCGCTACACAATGGCGTCTCAGGCACAAGCTCCCTTTGTGCTGGGGCCTCTGTTCGAGACTATTGGGTTTTTTGCTATTTCGACGTTGTTTTGGCTACGAGACTTGACGAATCGCGCTGCCCAGCGGTCCCTAAAGCTCCTTTCTCGCGCTCTCCGCTTTCTTTACCGGTGGGGACCCGTCCTGGACGACCAGTGGCTTAGCCGGTGGGGCCCCGAGGCTCAATTGCAAACGCGCTTGTGGACCAACGCGCCCTTTCCGCAGCAACGCCCGGACTGGCCCACGAACGTTCACAGTCCCGCGCCTCCGTCTCAGTACTGGCACAAGGCGTTCGAGGCCAGCGTCGAGCCGAGCCCGCATATCCTGTGCGGGAACGCGTTGCGGCGACACACTCAGTTGAAGGTGGCTCTGCCGGTAACGGAGCCAGTGCCCGTATCCAAGGCGGTCAAGCGTACGCGGGAGATGCGCCAAACCTCTGATTCGGAAACTCGCATCACCTACCAGATGGCTCCAAAATGCCGTCGGAACAGCTCCGAACTTACCCAAATGTTCACTGGTACTCCTCAGAGTGTGTTTCGCGCGGCCAAGGCATTGCCCCGTCTGTCCACAGAGTCGACTACTCCTGCGGCTCTCAAACCGGTATTGACTTTCCGCACTCCTCAGCGGCCCACGGTTTCGACGATGTTGGCTCCACCGCCTCAGGCTCGAATCAAGCAGCGCAGCATTTTCAAGAAATGGAAGCAATCGCATGCGCGCAAGCGGCAGCGGAATGCCAAGAAGTCCATCGCTGATGATGCAGTGCAGGCGTACCTTGACAAGTGTACTACTGTCTCTAGTCAATCACAGAACCTTAAGAATTTAAGTTACGTGAAAGGAGAGTTTGTTGGTGAAGCATCACCCTGTACGCCATCCGCCGCTGAGGTCTACGAACACCGTGATGTTCGTAATGATGAGTCGGTTGAACGAATCGGCACTGCCGATGACAAGCCGCAGGACGAGCCTATTGACCGCCAGCTTGACGAGCTGAAACTAAGACAGGTCACGCCAGCTCAGGTTCATGATCCTGATGGTGACTACGAGGCCACGCTCGAGCATCTGCCCCATGTTCAGTCGTGCAAACTGTCTATTGCGCCCCACATGGCTGCTGAGCAGTCACCAAGCAAGTTGCAGCAATTCAAGAATGTATTCAAACGGCATCGAGATGATATGGAGAAGCCGTAAATAGACGCACATCGTAATTATTCATAATAAAGATATATGTTTACTCAAGTAATCAAGTGCAATGCCACCAGGGCGCACAAAAACCGTGGCGAAGGGGGCTAATTAAGTGTTCTCAACAGCATGCCTTTACCTCCTTCTCCGCTTTTTCTATATCATGACTTCATAGTACAACCCAAGCGATTTACCGGCGATTCCTGCCACTGCTAGACCGAGAGAAATCGTTACCTCGCTTCGAGCCCTTGTTGCTTCTGTTCCGCTCACGCTCCAGCTTTTCGGCTTCAGCGGCCTTGGCCCGAGCCTCATAGTGAACCTGTTGGATGGTTTTGGGACCGTTGGTGTCTTCAACACCTTCCCAATCCTTCCTCTGAATATCCTGCAAGTCCATGATCTTGAACTTCAAACGAGGAGCCAAAGCATAACTCGGATCTTCGCGCCAGATCTTGAGCTGATTCATCGCGCTTTCCAGCAAATTTGGTTCGTTCTTGATCAAAGTAGATGCAGTAGTACGAATCAACTTGATCATGGACTCAACAATATCCTCAGTAGGAGTTTCATGACCCAGACGAACAAAGCAGCGGCCAAGAAGCTTGATACTAATAAGTCCCAATTTGTAAACTTCGCCAATGAACTGCATCAAACCAAGACCACGGCGCTTCAAGGCAATCTGTGCATAATACTCATCGCTCATCATCTCAACATTCGCAAGGTCAGTGGCATCGCCCCATCCCTTCTCGAACTCCTGCTGGCTCATGCTCAACATGTAACGACGAAGTACCTGGATACCACGGGCGGGCTTACTAGGCTCAGTGTTGTCGACAACATCATCTGGAACTTCATTAGGAGTGCTATGCAAAAACATGAAGAATGAGGCATAGATGGGAGCCCAGTGAGGCTCGTCGCACGCCTTATCGAATGTGAGCTGTACAATCTGGCGCAGAGTGAAAGCGTCATCTTCATACTTGGACTGCAACATGATGTCATAAAGTTTCTTGGAGACGCTGTCAAAGTTATTCCATGCCATTTTGTTCAACAAGCTCTTAACTTTGCGCTGAACTTCCTCGGGGCTCATGCGCTCGGGACCATCATCCTCAGCCTTGGGTTCCTTCTTCTCCTCTTCACGAGCGAAGTTAGGCTTCCATGCGTTCTCAGCCGTGCGAAGAGGCGGCAAGTCAGCGATAAGAGTGCCATTAGCTGTGTAGTCATCGCGATTGCGGTTACTGTTTTGGCGGTCACCCTTGCGTTTTGAGGCATTGCGGCCACGCATGGAACCAGAGCCCTGGCCACGCATAGAGCCTTTACCCGAGCCGAATGCTGAACCGAAACCACCGGGACCCATGCTGCCCGCACGAGACTGTCCTCCTCGACCCAAGCCCATCGGGAAACCCCAACGGGCAGGCGACGGTTTGTACTTGATCTCAACCAGTTTGGAAACATCCTCGAAGTATACACTCGGGGCACGGTCGCTGAACTGACCCAGGAATTCAGGGGTATACTGGAAGCGCGCGTTCTGAGTGGTACTCGTATTTTTGACTGCTGAATCGGGATACTTTTGGGTAGCGAGCTCTTCATGAGTGAGGCGGTGAGCTGAGGCTAGCGACTCCCGATACTTTGCAAGTGCAGCTTGATCGTCAGCGAGCTTAGCGGGTTCGGCAAACTTACTCTCGAGTTGGGTACTTTTCTTGGGCTCGGGCTTGATCTCAGCCTTGGTTTCAGCCTTAGTTTCAGCCTTGGTCTCAGCCATAGCCTCAGAAGATGACTCGGGGCCTGCGCTAGTCTTCGTGTCCGCAGCAGGTTCCGAGACAGCTTCAGTTGTCACTTCGGAACTAGTTTCAGTCTCAGCCTTCGATGCTTCGATAGGTTCACCCTTAGCTTGGCGTTCCTCTTCAGCCTTACGCTGGGCCTCCATCTTTTTCCTCATACTGGGAGGAACCCATTTACCAACAGGCTTTGGCTCAGGTGCAGCAGGAGCAGCAGGTTCTGTTTCAACCTTCGGCTCAACCTCTAATTCAGACTTCACTGCAGGTTCGGTCTGTTCGGCTTGGCGCTCAAGATGGCTTGTAGCCTGCGGCACCGGACTGACTTCAGGAACAGGCTCAGGCTTAGCCTCAGTCTTCACATCAA
Organism: Starmerella scarabaei; assembly: GCA_030565305.1. Taxonomy (NCBI): domain Eukaryota; kingdom Fungi; phylum Ascomycota; class Dipodascomycetes; order Dipodascales; family Trichomonascaceae; genus Starmerella; species Starmerella scarabaei. The sequence continues at coordinate 768,642 of JAJMBJ010000003.1, read as the reverse complement.
CTTCGGGCTCAACTTTGGGCTCAACTTTGGGTTCAACTTTGGGTTCAACCTGGCTAGCAGGCTTAGCCGCAGGTGCAGCTGCATCTGTAGTGGGACTTCCCTTTTGCATGGCAGCCTTACGTTGAGCAATGAGATTCTTCAAAGTATCAGCCGCAGAAGCAGTCTTCTCAGCTTTAGCAGCCGGCGTCTCCGTGGGTCCAGAGGGGGCGCTGACGGTAGGGGGACGGTAAGGCAGACCCTGCTTCTTCGCATCAATCCTGGCCTTCAGTTCCTCAAGGGAAACAGATGCTTGCGAGTTGGTATGGGTGTGGCCATGAGGCACAAAGTTGCTGAAACGAGGCAGTTGGCCGCCCATGGGCGCAGTGGGTACACCATGCATGTTCGGCGCACCCTGAGTGTGACCATATGATCCACCCTGGGGAACGCCCTGAGGACCGCCCTGAGGACTACCCTGGGGAACGCCATGAGCACCAGGCATTTGGTACATTTGCGGACCACCGTACGTGAAAGCCGGGTTGAAACCGCGCTGCTGGGGCATGTAACCCTGTTCACCCTGCTGGAAGCTGTTACCACGGTTATGGCCGTAGCGGGGCTGCTGGGCGCCACCATGAGGCTGGGTTTGTTTGGGCCCGCGGTGAGAACTGTACTGGTTGTTGGGGCCGGTCGAGTTCACGTATGCAGGGTTCCCGGAGTTACCCTGGTAACCGCCGGGGCCCGGATGCTGGTGGGGCTGGTGGTGGCCAGTGAAGGTTTTAGCTCCAGAGTTGCGACGGCCGTCCTTGTGGCTTTTGTTGCCATGCTTCTGATTGCCGTAGCCCGGCTCACTCTGGTGACTGTACTGCCCGTTGACGTTAACCGTCTCGTCCTTGGCTTCACCAGGCTGGTTAGTACCGTAGGACGCACCCTGAGCAGTACCGGGATAGCGGAAGCCCGCGTTCTTGCCAGCCGTAGGTCCCGTGGTGTTGGAGTTCGCGGGCCGTTGGGGCCGCTTGGATTCTTCTTGCGACATTTCTGTAGATCCTAAAAAGGAGTATGCCGTTGCCAATTCAAGGGGGGCAAATAAAAAGTGGGGTTGTCTTTCTACTTGGGGCAGCCAAGTAGATTAACTATCGGCGTGTGAAAAAATCAGACTGAAATTTCACACCACCCTATAGCTGCAAAAAAAGTTGCTGACTCATACCGTCTCTCATCGTGACCCACCCATTACGCGGTCTAATAGCTGAGAAGCCGGCCTCTCCCCAGCCGTTGGGAGGTGTACCGTTTAGGAGCAGGATTACTTTTACGTGCGACGGCTTTAACCAGATTGAACTTGTACATTAACCGGAGCTGAAATCAATGTAGAATTAAAGTTTACCACATGGACTTGTATAAAACGTACTACTTAGTGGCTCATTGAAGATATTTTTAGATCAATATGCTAGAGGCTTGTGCGCTCAGGATAAAATGTTCGTTCAAGAGTTTTTTATATTCAAACATCAAGTATTTAGTGGCCATCGTTCGCTTTTTCCTCAAAGATCGGTATATACCGTTAATAAATAATGGTCTCTACTGAACTCGTATTCTTTACTTCGCGGAATCAAACCCTACTACCACTACATGGTTCAAAGTAGTCCTTATCTCAGCAGCCGCCTGAAACCTGCCATATGCATGTTATACGTACTGTGCAGAAGTTGGGTTGTGTCACGCGGCGCACGTGCTCGCACGCTGAGCATGAATAAAGTTCGAACCGCTGGCAAAATAAACTGCTAAAAATCAATGAAAAGTTCGGAAAAGAATAACTCAGGTTCTAAATTTTATTAAAAATTTTAACCAGCGGCGCTTTATGTTCAATGATCGGGCGCTTTGTACTTCGTTAGATGCGTCGGTAAGTTATATTCGAAAAGTGCATATAGCGATAGCGATTAACCCTGCTTGACCGCGCAGCCGTACATGCTCCATAAATCCTTTCTCGCTGGAAGTTAGGAGCTAACCAAATGTATATTATTCCACTATTAAACAGAGATGAAACCCATTGGAGCGCAAAATATTCTGGCTGCGTGTCCTCATAGTTGCGTCATCGCATATCTACGGCCACTCGTGGAATTATTTAGCAAAATAAAAGAACAATCGTGTCCGCCATCATTCAATTTAGACTACTTGCTACGACCGCTGTCTTTCCACGCTATAAGTATGTTAGAGCATTTGAATCAGGTGATACTGTTATACCACATGCTATATACGAAAAACCCGTGATGGCCTGTCACTTACGGCTTCGCGCGAAGCCCCAAGAAACGCCGCAAACCTACGCAACAGGATGCGAAATTACCGCGCCATGTGTACCCATCAAATTACGGAGGTACATAAAATAATCGAGAGCTGATCTAAAAGTGACTTGCTTCGAACTTGTGTGTCTATTGACTAGCCATGATTGAGATGATGGGTTACTAGACAGGGGCGGCAGACACGCCCCAGATTGCCCATTCTTTGAACTCCTCTCCTCCTGTAATCTCCCCACGCTTAGCCCACGAGGTTGTAGGATGTAAGGGTTAATACTGTTGGGAAGCAAGTGCAGCACGTTACACTGCCCACGAAATCCCGCTCTCCCAGCCATGCGTGGGGACGTAAATGGAGGGGAAAGGTAAAATCAAGGCGCGGGTTCATTTGGGAGGAATGGGTACCATAATACGTGCCATTATCTCCGCCCTAGCACGCTGCACCTTGCCCTAGATAAAGATCACTTGCGGCACATAATAATGTATTGATGGATCGCGGTTCCCAAAAAGCCAAGTATTCAACATCTCGCCACACACACCTACCGTTTCGCGAATTGTCCTGTTTGCCAGTACCTCAAAGGTATCCAATTCCGCCTCGATATAGGCGTCCAATTATTTATCCCGAGTGCCGCAAGTGGTTTTATCTGACTCTCAGTGCCTGAACTTATCAGCCGCACTTAGGCCATTTAACTTCCTGGCTGCCAATTGAATGTCCACTCAGTCGGTTCTTGGTAAACGTTCCGGCCCCATGCAGTCGATTGATCAACAACCAATGCTCGACGCTCTCCAGAAACTCTCCGCAACGCCCGGTTCGGCATTGCACCCGACCATCTCGTCGTCGTCCGTGGAGTCCTACTCAAGCGAGCACTCGAGCTCTGCTTCGTCCAGTTCCCAAATGAACTCCGCTGCCACTAGCAGCAGCCGTCCGAAACAGGCCCAGCAGCCCTTCAGCAGCCAGATGTATGCCACCCAGGTTTACGCTGAGCAGTTCGCGCAGCCGAGCGGCGCTCCGGCCAGCAATCAGAAGCCCGCTGGAGCTCGGTACAACCAGTTCCCTTACTCCGCGTACCAGCCGTACCCGAACCAGTCGATGTTCAATCCGCAGCAGCAGTTCGGCCAATTCCCGCAGCCAGCCTATGGTCAGCAGTTCAGCAAACCGCAGCAGTTCCACAACCAGGCGTACCAGCCCTATACTGACTTTGCTGGCCGGCCGCAGCAGCACATGCTGTTCCCGCAATCTCCTCCTCAGGAGTCGTTCATGGCGCCTCAGAACCCTCTGGACGATTTTGGGGAAAAGAGAAGGCGAGTGAATGGCTACGATTTGAGTGGAGCGTTCACTCACAAGCAGCACCAGCAGCTGCAGCAGCAGCAGGGTTTTGATCCGCAGTTTATGATTCCTCAGCAGCCACCGACCCCACGGACTCCTGGTCTACGCCGCAGTGTACCGTCGGTGCCTCCGTCGCAAGGATACGGGTCTGATTCGGGAAACCTGAGACCATCTTCGCGAGCTAGCAATGGCGCACAGCAAGTAACGACTCCTCAGATGCAGATGGTACCGCATTTTGGATCCACTCCAGGCAGCATACCCATGGAACTGATGCCTCCCGTTGTATTAGGTACCGAAGCAGCTGCTGCGGCTACCTCAACGGCTGCTGCAGCTGCCGCAAATGGCGTGATGCCTCCTCCGATGAATCCAGGGCCCCCTGGAATCCCGATCTCAAGATCACAAGCTCGCAAGTCGTCAGCCACAACGGGAGGCACAATGAATGCCACACCGGGCTCGCTTGGTAGCAAAATGGCTCACCCTAGCGTAGTTGTTCCTCCCCTTGCCGGTCAATTGCAATCTCCACTGGTCCCAGCACCAGCCGTCGTGTCGAAAACAGATGTTAGCTCAGCCACTGCTACTGCTACCGCGCAGAAACGTTGGAGACCACCAAATGTGACTCTTCCCAAGATCATCGATGGTACTACTCGAGAAGACTGTGACGACGATGGGGGGCACTATGTGGTGCGCAATGGTGAACGCTTCGCGGGACGATACGTTATCATGAAACTGCTGGGACAGGGAACCTTTGGAAAAGTAGCACAAGCATGGGACGAGCGCACGAACGAATACTGTGCAATCAAGATCATCAGAGCAGTTCCGAAATACCGAGATGCGAGCAAGATTGAGTTACGCGTGCTGGCCATGCTACTAGGCTACGACCCTAAGGGAGAGAAACGCTGTATTCACATTCGCGAGTGCTTTGATTATCGGGACCATGTTTGCATTGTCACTGATCTCTACGACATTTCGGTCTACGACTTCCTCAAGGACAATTCGTTCCTGCCCTTTCCTGGCCGGCATATCCGTGATTTCGCCAAACAGATCATTACCTCGGTGGCTTTCATCCACTCACTAGGGCTTGTTCACACTGATTTGAAGCCTGAAAATGTGCTACTCTCCAGCTCCAAGTCCCAGTTTGGCTCGTGCAAGCGTGTGAGCACCTCGAACACCTCGAAGCGCTCTTCAACCGCCAAGCCAAAGAGGACCACTCGCAAAGAGCTGGAGTGTACCGACGTTACGTTGATTGACTTCGGGTCGGCCGTGTTCGAAGATGAATTTCACAGCAGCGTCGTGTCAACTCGACACTATCGTGCTCCTGAGATCATCTTTGGCACGGGGTGGAGTTTCCCGTGCGATATGTGGTCTATTGGCTGTGTGCTCGTAGAGCTTTGCACGGGACGCGTGTTGTTTGAGACGCGGGATAACTTGGAGCATCTGCACATGATGGAGAAAACTCTAAGCACCAAATTCTCTACTAAACAGCTATCAGCTGCTTCAAACACAACAGACGGGTCTCAACTAGTGACTAGCCGCAGTTGGTACCCCAAGCTGGCTCCGTTGGCTCAGCCGCAGCGAGTTGAGGCCGTCAACAGTATGCGCACCGTGCAGAGTCTGATCATGACATACTCCCCGTACACCATCGAAAAGAGGTTTTGGGATTCGTTCTTGGATCTAATCTCGAAGTTGATGGAGCTTGATCCTGAGAAGAGATTGACGGCTCATGATGCGCTCAACCATCCCTGGTTCAGCGAAATGATCTGATGCTGTACAGCGATCTGATCCAAACTTTTCTTTCTATTAATTATTCTGAGCCTCTATTGGAGGTATCTCGTTATATCTTATTTATTATTTATTGAAACATTCTTCGTGAGTTGTATTCCCTAGTTGATTCGGTTGGTTGTGTGAATTGCAGGCCGAGGAGTCGATATGCCGAGAGCCGCGGGTGTGGGGCCGGCAGTGTGGGTCGGCAGTGTGGGTCGGGGAGACGCTGGGTACGGGTGTGGGGTAAAATGCATATAAACGCGTCAAATACCGATAACTACAGAAATGCCCCCGAAATCACGCCGCAGCACTAAACCACAGGGGTCAATTCAGGATCCCGAGCCCGCCACGGCTCTTGCTGCTGCAGTTGCTGCCACGGGAGACCCCGCAGTAGTCTCCGAGCCCCAGCCACTGCAGGTGCCCCACCATGAGTCTGAGCCGGAAAAGCCCGTGCCAAGTGCTGGCAGCCCATCAAACTCATGTGGATCAAGTGCTTGTCTGCTGGTTTACCGCCGCTTGTACTGCCTACGTTCCCAATTGCGGAAAGTCACTCCGCGGATCAGCCGTAGCCAGGATAAACTGCTGGCATCGATTGGCTACCCCGCGCGGTTTGTGGGACACATAACTGAGAGCTCACGGTTGATGTCACTGAGCAATACCATCAGCGATTATCGCACAATCATGCGAATTGTCAATACTCCAGCAACCATCCAGTGGGCTCTGGATCTGCTGCTAGATAACCCGAAGAAGGACAGGCTAGACAGATTGGGTGACTATCTCCAGGCTGTGTCGGGCGTTGTATACCAGATCTTCGAGGATTTGGCCTACTTCGGCGACAAGGGTTGGCTGAAGATTAGCGCTAAGCGTCGAGCCGATCTGTGGGTGTGGAGCTGCATGGCCTGGGGCGTTGACATCGCCGTGGAGCTGTTGAGGGCACCCTACTACCATTTTGTGCTCCACAAGCCAGTGAGTCTGCGTAACCTCGTGGTCAATCTGGCTTGGGCGCCGTTGTGTTACCACTGGTGTACTTATGCTGGAGTCTACGACAACGACGTTGTCGGGTTCCTGGGCACGATCGCGCAGTGGCCCAACCTGGTTTACCAGTGGAAACAGCCTATCTAAACAGTCAACATAGTGTTGGAAAGAATAATAAATGATAATAATACATACATGTTCAGTAGTAAGGCATCCACAACATTTCCGTGGTCGCCAAACTCTTGGGGTTGACCGCCAAAGAGATGATATCTAGAGCGGTTTGGTTCGCCACAGCATTGGACTGAGTCGACTGCGCCAAGAACGATGCACGTTTTGTGATGACATCGGAATTGGAAATCACGACGTCATGAAGCCCCTGCTCGTTGAGGCCCTTGGGCATGCTGTGTTCGGGGTTCAAGTGGTTACCGAACCAGGAAATGATATCGTCGCGAACAAAGAGAGGCAAGAAGTGCCGCACGTCGAACTCAGGCTCGGTGAGCGACTTAGCAATGATCATCAAAGTGGGCGCGAACACGCCTTCCAGTACGTGCTGGCTCATCAAAGTCTGGATGTTGGGCGTCAGGCGGATAGCCACGGGTTCGCCATTGAGGTAATTAGGGGGGCGGTTGGTGAAGGCCACGATGGGAAGCATTTCTGTAGCCCAAACGTTGCCGCTACTCATGTTCACTAGGAACTTCTGAGGGTAGCGGCCATTAACACTCATCATGATTGTCATGAACGATACCAGGGCATACTGGTAAGCGAACTGTTTACGGAACAGCCAGAAATCTTCATATGCGGCATACTGCGACGTGAAGAAGTCGCGCATAATTGTCTGAGGAACCAGTTTGGCCTGGATGCCGGACATGATTTCGACCTTGACGCTGGCAGCGTCTGGTTTAGGCAGATTGGGATCCATGGCAGCTCGAAGTTGCTCGACGGTATAGTCGAAGGGGGCGTCTCTGGACTGGCCACGGCTTTGGCAGAACTTCTCGTAAATCTGGTAAAAGCTGATATAGTTCGGGTCGTCTTGAACCATCCGCAGGTGCATGTTGAAGGCCACAGCGTTGGGCAGCGTGAACTTGAGATTGCGTCGGCGGGCCTCGGTGCGACGCTGCATGACACTGTCTAAGATCTTGAACACCTGGCTCAGCCGCTCCTCCCGACGTGAGTAGCGGGCCGAGGGGTACTGCACGGCAAAAGTATGCAGGCTACCATCTGTAGCCTGAATAGTAATACGACGGCAGCAAATACCATATCCACGCACGACGTCCACATGGGGCACGAAGCGCCCGATCTTGCGGAAGTGTTGGTTGTCATCAACCAGTTCCATGCTTTGACCGGGAACTTCAACTTCTTCGAACTTCTGATAGTGGAATTCAGCCAACGGCGGACTGAGTGCTTCCAGGTTGATTCGATAGGGCCTTGCGTCCAATTTGGCCTCTAAGCGATTGCGCCATGACCGCAAACGACGAATGTAAAGGTCCAAAGTGGGCGACGGATTAACGAAGTCCGCTTCAAATTGGGGCCGTAACGATTCGGGGATCACACCTTCCGCAAAACGGCTGATACTCGCTTCAGTGAATGCCGGTAGCTTCTCGTCTTCTCGAGTGGACTGCTTGCGATCACCAAAGCTTAGGCCATCATTTAACAAAGCTGTTACCAACCTGTAGGCATCCTCATCTGGCGGGGACTTGAAGCGGTGATTCACCTGATCGACTAGCGTTTCCAAAGACAAGGACAACAAAGGATAAGCTGTCTTGAGAACTGCCATGATCTCATTGACGTACTCCCAGGGCTGCTTGCGCGGCAGTTTGGAGGTGTCATTAGCGGGCTTATCCGCAGGCTTATTATCTGCAGCACTTTCGCCTTCCGTATGCTCATCTTTCTTCTCACCATAATTGGCCTTGTCGGAATCGGAGTTCTTTTTATCTGAACCCTCTTCCTTTTCCTCCTTCTCTTCCTCAGGCTTCTTCTCTTCTTTATTCTCGGACGGCTTTGCGTCCAAGGCTGTCTCTTCAGCCTTTTCGTCACCCTTCTTGTCGCCCTGCTGCTTTCTGAGATATTCAGCTTGCTGCCTTTGGCGGTGAAGAATGGTGTACTCTTCGTGAGCGGTCTTCAAGTAGAACTGCAAGGCCTGGGGGTGGGCCTTGGCAATCTTCACCAAAATCTGCGAGGTATACCTACCTTCAGGCTGCGACAAACTAGTCAGCAGCTGCGGGATATACGTCACATAGTACCACGTAGGCGTATCACCCTTGTACTCTTGGAATGCGTCGCCCAGAGCCCCGGTAGGGTCACTTAGGCCCAGAAGCCACAACATGCGGCCAATGAGCTTACGGCTTTTACGGTTTTTGTACTGTGAAATTGCATGCAAATAACAGGTGATTGCAGAGGCGCCAGCAGTGGTATCACTCTGATGCTCCGTAAACCTCTTGTCATTCAATTCACCCCATGCAGCCCAAGCTTTCGGCAAATGAAGATCAATCTGCACCGCCGCCGACAAAACGTTGAACGCGTGGTCTTCCTGGCCCAATTTAGCTAAAGATTCAGCCTTCAGAGCAAAGAACTCAGCCTTCTGATTGTTCCCAAAGAACGCCAAGTTTGTATTTGAAATCACATCAAGACCAGTGGCCAGCTCATTGGGATTCTGTAAGTGGCACTTAGCTTGTTCTCGCAACTTCAGGAATGCCTCTTGGATTTCAATGTTGGGCAACGTATATATTTTCGACAACTGGGTAGTGCAAACCTCGAGAAGGTTCTGCTTCCTGGCAGTATGAGCAAATCGGTTAATGGTCCACGCAATTTCGTGGTAGCCGCGGTAAGCTGCAGAGTTACCGGAAGATCCATTCCCATTAGCACCCTGAGAGGGTAACAAAGGTAAGTAAACTCGGTTGATAACCCCAAACACATGCTGGCGCCAAGCAGCCAAATCACCCCACCAATTGATGTCATCCCAGACATTAGGCAAACGTTCATGCCAAGCTTGCATGACACCTTTCAACTCCTGCGACTTCGACTCGATATTGAGCAAGGTAGTGGCCTGTAAGGAAGTATAAACTTGTGTGGCCTCCATAAATTCAACGAACTGTTGGAAAGTATGCAGCAGCGGAGCATGGGCAGGCGTGAACCGCTTGGGCAGGCTGTGCCACTTACGAAGTGACAGCTGAATGCCTTCGTCGCAGTGCTGTCCCAGATGTTGCAACGTAATATCAGCCTTGTGCGCAAATCCTTGCAGCGACAAGAAAGTCTCGAAGACCTTGCGGCGCGGCGTAGGCACATCCATCACCGTTTTGATAGTGGAAGAAAGTGCCTCACGCTCGGAGGTCCAATCCGACAATCTCCACTGGCACTCCAACAACAAGTCTGTAAATCCCTCGTGTTTAGCAATGTCGGTTAAAATTTCCCAATGTTGCAGTTTCTCAGCACACAAAATCCAGTGATCCTCCCAAAGCCCATACTCCGATTCGCCAAAGGGCAGCGCGCCACAACGTGCCCGAATCTGAGCGGACTCGTGCAGTTGCATGGCTTTACCCCACATACCGCATTGTTCATAGCTCAAAGCAGCCGAGGTAACCGAGAATTTGGACCGTGTACGCCACAACCCATAGAAATGATCCTCTTCGCCCAGTGCGGCATAAAGCTCAGCTAAAGCATCTTCATTGACTTCAGCAACTTTCATGCTATTTGAACGAGGATTTAGCATGATGTTCTCGCATATCTGAATAGCAGTGTACCAAGCATCGTAGTTTGTCGCCAAATACTTGGTGAGTTGCGGCGGTACCTGCTCTCCAGCCTGGGCCAAGCCGGCCAATAAGATCTGCACTACGTTAGGCCGGCGATCAGCCTGGCGCATATGATACTCCTGTGCCAGAACCATCACCAGTCCCTTCACAAGCTCCATGCGATCCTTATCAGCGTACTCCTGCGAATGGAAAACTGCTGGGAAGACATCTAACCATGTGTCCTCGACCAGTTCAGGTTCCAAGAAAAGCAATGACTTGACTGCGTTGACAAATTCAGAAGCCTCGACACGAGAAATACGGTCTAAGAACGACTTACGACGATCGACAAATTCTACAATGGCTTTGGTAGGCTCAACCTCCATGTTATCATCGCGCTTAGTATAGTGCAGAAAACTTACCGGTGCGAAACCAATCGGCACCTTGATGTTGAGGGGCTGATCTGGCGTCTTCAAAGGCACCAGTAGAAGCTGCAATGCCTGACATATCCACAGCTGGTCCGCAATTGGTTCCCAGTTCTGTTCGCAGAGCACATAAAATAGTCTCTTGCCGATCGTTTGATCGATTGAGCCACTCAAAATCGACATCAGCTTAGTGCGTACCTCGATATTTGACGAAGTACAGCCCACCAAGAATGGTTGCTCGAGTCTCGAAGGGAGCTCTGTCGCACGCAGCCTAGGGTCCTCGAAGATTCGAATGATGATATTGAAGTACTTCGCCGAGAGCTGAGAATCCTTATACGATAGCAGTTTGTGCAAGATAGCAGCCTTTTCTTTGGTAGTTGGGAAAGGTTCCTGGCCAAATACCCAGTCGTTCACCATATCTAGAATGAAAAGGCCAACTTGTTTGTCAGGAACACGGTCAACGACGTGAGCAATAAATGTCAAAAACGTACGTCTTTGGTCGCCCAAAGACGACACTCTCGCTGCCACCAGCTTCAGCGCGTCTACAAGCATATCAGGCGTCACAATTGTGCTGTTCTCCATACGGTCCTTGGCCATACGGGACAGAGCCTTAATGATAAGGGCCATGTGTTCGTCCAGGCAGTTCGGTTTCGCTTCTACTGCTTCCAAAGCTAGCGGTACCCACACGGTGCGAGGTCCCGAGGCAGCAGCACTACCACCTGAACTAGCAGTGGTAGTCGGAGACAAATGCTCCACGATTGCCGAGACCACTAACCTCAAGATTGTGCCGTCATTATCAGCGGCCAAAACCTGGCGAAGCACAGGTCGTAAGGCATCATGAACCTGAGGTTTCGAGCTTTGCAGAGGCTTTTCCAGGAGTTGGGCAATCTCCTCAATATTCCCTGAGATCCATTCCTTCGACTTGTGTTTCAATGCCAAGTCTATCACCTTCAATGCATCTAAAGACGCATTAAGGGCGGTCGGAGAGGAGGCAAAATCGGCCTGGGCCAATGATCGATCAAAGAAGTTCAATCGAACTTCAGTATCGGGCCACAAACCCAACAGAGTGTCCAGTGCAGTCATAATCCTTTGAGCCGATCCAGGATCGCGGACACGAGTAGGAGCGGTAATGAACCTTACAATGTAAGTGATTACAGCCTCACGAGTAGAATGTGGCATGTCGTAGCTATCAGCCTCTTTACCTTCCTTAGTTGACTCATCCTTGCGTTGGCTTTCCCATGCTGCAAGCAGTTCAGCAAGATCAACATCCAATGTTTGGCTTGGCATACTGCTCAAGCGTGCCATCGAAGAGACGATGAACTGAACGTACAGGTCCCTGTAAGGATAGAATAACTTTGCGTGACGAGCCAAGAACAAGCACACGCTGGATACACCAGCAATTCCGTGTCCGTCGTCACTCAGAACACGACGAGGGGCTCGGGCCCATAATGGAGTTTGAACCCTTTCCGTGATTACAGTTGCGAGGACATCAAGGGCCTGTTGAACTAAAGAACGTGCCTCCGCCTGCTGTGTCTTGAGCAAAGCCACATAAATTTGGCTAACGATTTTGGGGAATGTCTCAAATGCCTTGACAAAGTAGTTGACCAACACATAGGCACTAAGCTTAGATACAACATCCTCAACTGTGATGTACCGCCATCCGAATTTGATGACATTTTTACGCACCTCAAAAATCTTCGATGCGCTATACTCCACTAACAGCACGCTCATTTGAAGTAACTGCAAGAAAAACCTATCCAGAGTAGCAGTACCCAATCCGGAACCGGTTGGGTTGCCAATAGTACCCTCGGCCGGCATGAGCTTGTCAGCGTTTTGCCAAATGAGCTCATGAACGCTCTGAAGCCACTGACTGTCCGCAATGAGATCGTCCAATGATCCATGCTTCTCTGCAAAGCACATCAGCACCAAGTTAGTGGTTTCCATGAGAAGCTGTTTGGCTTGAGGATGAAGGTCATGACTGACAACTGCGGTAATACTTTGACTGAGCCAGCGTTGCTTGACAGAAATATCCTCAGTCGCCACCACATCTTCCCAAATGAATTCACTGAACTCAGGAACGAACGGCATGGACGCACTAGCAATCGCACAGATAGTGGACAGGATCAAGTCGAAATCGAATTCTTTCTTAGGCTCGTCCACATCCATGTTGTCATCCTCTGCCGGCTTCTTGTCTTCTTTGACATCCTCATCCTTCCGTTCCTTGAACTCAGAGTCTTTGCCGTTAGCTTCCGTACTATCCGCCTCTTTAACGTCCGTGTTCTCACTACCAGCATCATTACCCTCCGCTTCATGCACATTTTCGTTGAGCGCTGTATTTGTGGACTTCTCGCACCGATTTTTACTTGAGAGCTGTTTGACAACCACTCGCTGGAGCTCATCGACAGCATGAGGAACCAGCGTCTGCAAAGTTAAGTTCTGGAAGTGTGAGATAGACGTCCGAACCACATCGTTGACGCTGTTCACGAGGTTGACGACTACCTTGCGGCTGACAGTCACCACGCTCACCACATAAATAAGATTACACACACCGATGCATTGGTCTTCTTCGTTAGCCTGAGCCATTATTCTGCTAGAAAGTTCCTCAATGTTTTCCTCAGTGTGCTTAGCAAGCTTCGGGCATCGTTTGATCATGTCACAGAAGAGTCTTCCGTAGGTTGGCTCATTTAATTTCTCAGCGAAAAACGTGAAAGACTCAACTGGGTACCTATCAAGGAACAAAGCCAAGGGGGGGCGGAAAGGCGAGGTCTGAGTGCGCCTCAGAGTCGTCTCTAGGGAGACCACAGCGGTTACCAGATCAGCGATAAAGATGTGAGCATTGGCCGGGAGCTTATGGTACACACCGATAATAGCAACCCCCAACTCGACTCTAGGGTCCGATTCAATGACCTTTGTTGGAAGAGCTACCAACCGAGAAGGCTCGGAAAAGGTCCTCAGATGCTCAAGGATCTTCGTGCCGATCTCAATACGGAAATTGAGTACCATGATACCCAATAGCCGCTTAAGACTGTCGAACTTACTGCGCTCAAGACGTTTGAAATCGCTCAACGGGTGCAATACCGGCTTCAAGCTGGTCTGAATCAGCTCTTTGGGCATTTTGGGGCTGACCTTCATGATAGCCGATATGCTCTCTTCAGCAGCCTCAATGACCTGAATCGCTGAACCGTTAGCAAAAGTGTTGAATAGCACCGACAAAATTCGATTTTTCAGTGACGGGCACTGAGTAGACAGCTCATCAGACGTGGTGATTGCCTTGGCTAGAAGCTTGATGCAAACTGTTCGCACCTCCGTAAGTTGCTGCGAAGTAGTATACTCGATTGGTCGGCTGGCACTAATAAGACTCTCATCATTAGCATCCACGATGGCTAGTGCTTCCTCTAAAAGTCTAATCAACTTATCATTGAATTTGATAAAGGTGTCCGGCAGCGACAAGCAGAACGAAATACAGTCGCTGTAACCAATCTGCATCGGGAAGGGCAGTGCACGCATGGGCTTCATGAAGATCGGCGTGAGGAACATGTCAGTGACCTTGGAAAGAATGTCGTTCAAGCTGGTCTCAGTTTTTTGTGCTAAATACTCCAGCGCGCGTTGACTTGTCTCACGACAGAATCCACAGGCACTTTCAAGTTCGAACGACAGCAACCCTGTTAGCGACAAGAAGTTACGATCAGTGGGGTTGAACTCAACCTGCGAAAGTGTGTACATGAGCAGGTCGGCAGCCTCCTTGGGGACCTCTGAGGGAACATTTTTGCCAGCATACTCACCGGCAGGACTCGTATCCTTCATCACAAAGAATAACGTGCGAGCAAGGTCAATTGACCGTGCACCCAGCCATGCCTTCGGCAATTCAGAGTCATGCAACAGAACATTAAGGCCCTTAATGGCACCACGCTTAGTATACCAGGCCTCTTCGAAGCAACAGTGGCATAGCTTAGCGTAGATCCCTCGAAATAGCGGTCTTCGCTGTGCCTCCACGGTATCACCAGTGAGCTCCTTGCCAATTTCTAATATCTTCTTAGTTGCCTTCGTGGCAGCCTCCGAAACACCCGGAAGCCAGTGGCTTAAGCCATAAGCGATACCAGCCACAAATGTTCGTGGAACAACATACAGCGGGCCCTCGAACTCTTTGACATCGAATGGTCGCAGCGCACGTCGGCGCTCAAGATTGAAGTCACCAAATTCTAGCAACACAATATGTTCGCAAAGCTGATCAATTAGCTCCTCAGCCTCTTCCCGGATATCGGCATCAGCGCAGGCTAAGAACAGCCCTCTTACCAACTGTTCAACAAACTCAGTTTCAGTATGACGCTGCTGCTTATCAAGGGGTGCCTCGGGAAGCTCCGGAGCACCACCAACTTCTTCAGCCAGGACAGTTGCACCATGGGCATTCACCTGTACAATGTCTGCATCTAAAGTGTCATGCTCAGATGGAATATACTTCAAAAGCACGGAAGACACCAGCTTGTAAGCTTGTTTGCGATACTCGGGGGCATAGGCGGCCATAGGCGAACCAAGAACACGCAATGCTACCTTGATAGCTGGCGTTACCCGTACCGGGACCTCAGTGTTAGAGTCCATATTCATGACGGCACTAACTGCTTGCTCAAGTGGGGCTGAATGCTTCAAGTCGCTAGGCGGCATAATGTGTGCGCGAGACCGGCCGCCCATCTTACCCAACACTCGCAAAGAAATATGGCTGAGCTTATGGTCGTAAGGTGCAGGCTTGAGCTGCCTCCAAAGGGCTGGCAGAATTTCCGGCAGCACTGGCAGCAAAAGAGGATCCAAGAATGATGCGGTCAAATTATCAACAAATAGTTCCAAAGTACGCAGACCTTGAGTTATAAGTTCAGGATTCTTGGCATTGAGTGCTTGAGCCAAAGGTCGCATCAAAAAGTTCAGGTGAGGGACCATCAGCGACAACCTCACCGGCACAATCAAGCACAGGTCAGCATAGATGTTCTTTTCATCCTCAACGCGAGCAACGGCTAATCGTTTGTTCAAAGTTTCCAATAAGAAATGCAGCAAAGGAACGATGGTTTGGTAAACGTGATCGAACCTGCCGCCGCCCAAGATCCTGAACAGATGTTGCAACAGCGCAAAAAACCGCTGTGGCTCGGACGCATCGTTAGCCCAGTCTAAACTATTGACGATGATATCCCGCAAGTGTGGTAACACAACCGCCTCGTTCAAATTTGGGTATGTGTTTACAGCGGCGAAACACTGTTTGAACAGCCTCAATAAAATAGCACCATCTTTTTCGCCCAAATCTTTGAGACGATTTACTAAGTACTGTAACATGATGGTGCAAAACGGTGAAGACGTGGACTCGTGGTGAGTCAACACGAAAGTAAAATGCAAATATTCCGAATTTTCCACGATGCGATCCACCAAATACGGCATCTCTTGAATGAACATCTCATTGAAGGTAGCCAAGTCGAGCTGGAAGAAAATAGAGACGAAAGGCTCAATGAGTTCCTTAAGCAACGAATCCTTATCCTCTTTGAACATGCTCAAGCCACGAATACCTTCCCTAAGTAGTTTTCGGAGCATTTCGACACCATCGTAGCCCATAGTCTTCACTGTGTCAGGGGCAGCCGGGGTGCCCGCGCCCGACATATTCGCCCGTTGAGCCCGGCTAGGCGCACTGGCACTCCTTACCCCGTAAAACACGTTCCGCAACAGCATGATCAGACTTCGATAGGTCACTTTGACTTCCTTTAAGTCAGAATATGGCACCGTGGTATGCACTTTGATGATGGTCTCACTGCGTCGCACAGCCTTTGCCAGCTCAGTGTTGTTGCGGTTCAGCATCTCCAATCGGTAGATTGACGATTTCAGAATCGTCATCAATACTGGTCGGCTCTGTTCGGGACCCAGTAAGATGATCAACCGCTCCAGAATATTCAGTAACAGCCGTATGCACACAGCGTGAAACTGCGAGGTCAAGTTGTTATCCAGCAATGCATTGCAATAAACTTTGACCGTCTGGGTAACCTGCGCGGCACTCAGTTCTTCCCTGACATGGTGAATAAAATCTGCAATGGTCGTGAATGCATTTGCCCTCAGAAACTCGCGCGCAGTCAAACCGTAGCCAATTACGACACGCTCCTCGAGCAACAAATGAATTTTACTCAGGAACAAATTGTGGTGCTCAGAGGAGAGGAAATGCCGCATTGAAACCAAAAGTTCACGACGCGCCGCGCTGGATTCCGGAGGGCAATCCTTCAACAGCCGTACCACGAAATTGGG
The DNA here is from genome assembly GCA_030565305.1 of Starmerella scarabaei. Classification (NCBI taxonomy): domain Eukaryota; kingdom Fungi; phylum Ascomycota; class Dipodascomycetes; order Dipodascales; family Trichomonascaceae; genus Starmerella; species Starmerella scarabaei. The sequence goes on along the minus strand of JAJMBJ010000003.1, from coordinate 751,913 downwards.
AATCAAAGAGAGATGAGTCTGAATGTCAGTGCAGTTCGTGCGCACAACGTAAGCCATGAAGCTGATCAGCTTGATCTGGCTTAGCACGAAGTCGTTGTATGCCGGCCGGTTGGGGCTCAGTCGAAGCGGGGGTGCCACGCCGGCAAAGAATGTTCCACGGGCAGCTGCTGATGCATGCTCTCGGGCCTGGGGGGCAGCCTCAAGTGTCAGGCCCTCGATCACATGGGGCATCATGGTGGGCAGACTCTGCTGAGTTTGCTCCTTAAAAGTTGTGGATAACATGACGATGATAATCGGGCACTCTGCCAGTACCTTGAACGATTTAGTGGCCGGGTACAGAGCCACCGGTGCGGGACGCCCCGAGGTTTCATCTGCACCTGGAGTTCCGGTGCTGCTGGTTTGCTTGGATTTAGCCTTAGATTTGCTGTTTTGCGGAGTCACCACAGCTGCTGCGGCTGCGGCTGCGGCATTTGCAGCATCCTGTCGGTTGTCCTGCTCCTCCTTGGGCGCGTCGAACATATCGTGAACCATCTGGGGCATGTTTCCAATGATCTGGATAACTAACTCAATATAAGGCTGGACGAATTGTGCCATCTGTTCCTTGTCTGTGCGAACCAAATTCGTGAAGATCTTCATGCAGACTGTACCGTTTTCCTCGTTGTCCACCTGGATGATCCGTAGGGCCAATTCGACGAGTTCCACGGCCACGGGCTTCAGCGCAGCGCACGGTTGCAATCTTGCAAGGACATCGAGCAAGCAGTGGCGCAATTTATGTTCGGGGCTCGCTGCAATCATCGACACGGGTGTTTGATCCAGTAAACGCGTAATTTCAGGCAAAAGCTGGCTCACAAAGCTCTCCTGATCGGCAGACGTATGATTTGTTTCAATAGAATCGCGCAGTTCAGTAGCCACATTCAGTTGCGAGCGAATATCAGCGGACGGGTCCCCCAAATGGGAGACAAATCCGTCAATAAGACTCGTCATTCTGTGGCTCCCCTCTGTTTGAATAAACTGTGGTGATCTCCCGGGGGGTCAAAATGGCTTTGAGTTAGTCATGGCTGACATTTTCACGTGACCAATTTTTCACTCTGCAACCACCCATCTATGCAGATGTGTATGCAACTCTCAGATTTGGGCAGTGTAAGCAGTCTAGTGTAAATTGGGATAAAACAGTTGTGGTTCACACTCTAGAAATTGTATACTCTAAAACTATTGTAAAAGATTACTGTTCTATAAATGCGTAACTTCAAAATTCCTCGGTATGACTGATATTCTTGTAAAAAGAGGTATGGGGGGCTAGTTCTCCATTTGGCATCTCATGGTTAACAGTACGGGATTGAACGAAACCCATGTGCTCATAAAATTCTCGCGCTTCAGGCGATGACTTCAGCGCAGCTTTAGCCGGTCCCAAAACACCCGGTGGTGGCTGGAAAGGCTGAAAGGAACTGAGGGTATCATCCACCAACCTCCTACCGTATCCATTACCGTGCTCATCGCTCCTTACAGCGAGAATACTTAGATAGTATGTGAGGTCCGGCGGATATGCGCGCTCTGCCAATTCCTTGGAATGGCTGCTTTTCAACTTTGTTTCAATCTCTGGAGTCAGATCATCAACGAGTTTGGGGTGCGCCCACTGAAACGCTTCGATGAAACGACTTTCCTTCATAGGATCTTCCTCGAAAAAGTACGTGAGCCAATCCTGCCAACGGAACCATATTCTGAGCCAGTACATCTTTAGTTTGTGTAAAATACCGGGCTGTTCCAACGGGTAATAATTAGGCAATTTCCATTTAATAACACCGACCGTCTTCCCATCATCGTTCTTGAGCATGAACATTTGCTGCCTCGGGTCTGATCCGATTAGAATATACATATCACGCGCAGTTTTATGCACCATCTTTTCAAAATTATCGACCTTACGCCGCAATTGCTCAAAATCTGCTATCGGGGGAAGTCTGTCATCCGAAAACTGCACCCTATCTGGTAAGATCCCGCGGTTAATCACCCCGTCTTTGAACGAATCGGTCATCACCCGTGCAAACTCAAACGAAACATTGTAATCCAGATTTCGATAGTCGAAACGCTCGAAATAAACCATTTTCCCGCGCGGATCGTAAAGGGGTTAGTGATGAGACAGGGGTCCAGGGTTTCTGATCCACCCAAAACAATAGTAATGACTTAAGTCGTACTGCAGGTTAACTATACAATAAATAAGCCTTAAAGGCCGTGCGCCTTAGCGTTTTTCTTTTGCTGGTGCATACTCTTCTTCACAAGATTTTTTCTGTCGTTACGAGACAACGTGCGTGGATCAACCAGTTCGTTGCCGTCCTTCTTGGGCTTGTCATCATACTCCACCAGCCATTGGTTCTCGGCCTTTTTATTGATGCCACCGTAGCCCCACTTAGGGACCCATTTCTTCGTTTCTTCGTCGTAAACCAGCTTGCCGTCCTTGGCCCGCTTCTTGATGCCTTTCTTCTCGGCGAACAACTCCCAGCGAGTCTTTGCCTTGTCCTTCGGCACACTCTTTTCTCTTGGAAAACGCCACAAGGGGTCAGGCAATGCAAACAGAGCCATCGAATTATCTTGGGTGCCCGAAGAATTCAGTGAGTTCACTGTACGCTTGATAGGAAGCTGTAAAAGCTGGTTGATTAGCAGCTGCACGTTGTCACGCGTGATAGCATGGAGCTTTTCTTCAGAATCATCGCCAGCGAGGTTCAATGGGTTCAGGTCCGCAACAGCAAGATTGCCAAGGTCATAGATGACGGGAATGGCTTTCTCAACCACGGGTGTCTTCTTGCTCATGGTGTGTTAACTATCAAAATAATTTTCAAAAAAATTAACCCTACGTCCCGCCAGTTGTACTAGACCTGGCGAGCATGTCAAGTAGATAGCACGAGACGGTCAAAAATGAAGCCTAGAAACTATCAAGTTTGTTTTTCTCATGTATTTCCAAATAATTTCCATGAACATGATCGTAAAATTTGTGGGTGTTGCTATGATTCTTACCATTGTCGCCTGAACCCCGTATACACGTCGAAATCAACTTGCTAACGGCACAGCTTCTACAGAACTAAAATGTGTAGCAATTCCGAAAGGATTATATAAAAAGTATATGCTGGCTACGAACACATTTACTTGCTCTCAACCTTGGTGGTGTGGCACTTACCGCAATAAAGACGCTTGTCAGCCTTGTGGAAAGCCATGAAGGTAGCAGGGCCACAGTTGTCGCAAGGGGTGCGCAACAAGTTGACCGAGCCATCGTCACCAACCTGGAAGTACTGGAGGATAGCAAGCTTGGTCTTCTTCCGCTTGTGGGGAATGCGCTTAGGAGTGGTGTAAACCTTCTTCTTACGCTTCTTGCCACCACCACGCAGACGCAGAACCAAATGGAGAGTGGACTCCTTCTGGATGTTGTAGTCGGAAAGGGTGCGGCCATCGTCGAGCTGTTTGCCGGCGAAGATAAGACGCTGCTGATCCGGGGGAATTCCCTCCTTGTCAGAGATCTTGCTCTTCACGGCCTCGATCGTATCACTAGACTCGACCTCAAGCGTGATAGTCTTGCCGGTCAAGGTCTTGATAAAGATCTGCATCTTGTACCGGGAAAACGATTAACTTGTTGAGAAGATGAAAACAGGAACTGTGGTTAGATAGGGTGAAGTTTTTTTCAATCCCAATTACTAGCGTGGACCTAGCCCTATTTTTCACTCCCAATCCCCATAGTTAAGCTCACATCTTACGCTCTAATGGCTGAAATAACTGGGACATAGTCACGTGTCAGACATCTCCCGGCTGAGCGGATGTGTGGCTGGCCAGTCGCGAACCTCAGACGCGTTGAATGAACGAGGTTAAGCACAATATACTGTATATCTATGTTTCTAAATTTACAGTAATATTTTTATCAGCTGTCTGTCTTATTGAATCAAGATTTAGACGTCAATTCGAGGATCAAGGTGTCTATAAAGCAGTTCACGAGACGCGCCGTCAGCCATTCATTTGGGGCTCTTATGGCAGGGAACACACGTAGGGTGGCCACTATAAGATGACAAAGCAATGCGGTTCAGCCCTATGCTTAGTCATATGGCCGTTGAGGATGGTTCCACAGCCGTAGTGCGTAGCCAGTATGTCACGGCTCCGTATGGGCCTCTGCTAATAATGAAGCACAAGCTAGGTGGGTCAATGACGTTTTGAGTAACGGCATATGGTGGCTCGGGGCGAGCTTCGTAGAACTAGATGCTCGTTTCCGCACGTGCCGCCCACTTCGTTTTTTGTATTCTGCGAAGTCCAATTAATTGCTGTGGCGCAGACTTGCTTGTCATTTTGATAACAAACGTGTTCGGTGCGCCAGGAACTACCCTGCATACACCTTACCCACATGTACAGAAGTTAGTTTTATCATTATATCCGCTTTAGTGATGGAAAGTCTCGGGATAAGAACAAAGTAAATAGCGGGAGCCGACAAATTCTGTTCAATTTATAGTAAATTATGCTACTTTACACTCAAATTGTCTGGTTTATATAGCACACTCGCCATTGGCCTTCCCCGCCTTCTAAAGATCTTTCCCTAAACCCACCCTACGCCTAAAGATCAGGATACACAAACATATCGTGGTTTGGTTGGCATTGTCTGCATCGTTTTCGCGTTGTTTGCGAAGCCATACTTCGTGCACTTCCGATGTGGTCTCGCAAGGTCAATAAGTCAACCCAAAAATGGGTGGTATGTCTTTAATCTCTCTGTAAATGTTCCACAAAATTTAGCGCACCCACTAGCGTCTAGTATATGAGTTTCTAGTGTGCATCAGAGTAGTCTTGGTGCCACTATGTGGCAATACACGGGGCATGGGCATCCTGTGTCATGCATGTCCTTCACTCAACGAAGGATTATCGGCCAATGAACCCCGATGAAAGGAGGGATTAAGGGGGTCAATCAATTGAACTTCTAATGAATACATAAGGCAGCTAAATCACAGCAAATTACGACACCTCCAGATTATTCAAATAAGTAACATCGATTGTACAACGACAAATGAGAATCGGCTCTGAACGCATCAGCACTGACTATGAAATGCTCCGTCAAATGGGGAGCGGCACGTTCGGCGATGTCGTGAAAGCCGCCTCTAAGAAAGAGAATGGCAAAATATTCGCCCTCAAGATTCTTAGGAACTCCCGCGACGTCAGGAAGTACACCCGCATGAGAGAATATATCTTCTTCAAAGCAGTCAGCGCTCATGCGAATCTTGTAGAGTGCTGCGATATCTTCCAGGACCAGACCGCGCTGGATCTCGTATTCAAACTGGAGTACATGCGTGGCAACCTGAACCAGCTCATCACCCACAACCGAGGCCGTAACCCCCATTTCACGGTTCCACAGGTGGCTAACATGGTCATTGATTTGTGCAGAGGTGTCGAGCATATTCACAAATTTGGCTTCGTACACCGTGACATCAAGCCCGAGAATATTCTCTACACTGGCCAGAACATGAGCGAGCTCGTATTGAAACTCGGTGACTTCGGGCTGAGCCGCTCCGTTCACAACTCGACTGACCCGAACCGTTGGACTAATTATGTGGCTACTCGATGGTATCGTGCGCCCGAGCAGCACCTTCAGCTCAGCCCCCACACCTACGCTCTTGATATATGGGCCCTTGGCTGCGTTTTCTTCGAGATTTGCAACATGAAGGCAATATTCCCAGGACGCACCACTGCTGACATGGTGGATCGTATTATGGAAGCTCTCGGTGTCCCCGACCCGCAGTCGGCCGGAGGCGCATGTGCCGAGATGAAAGAGGAGCTCATGATCGAGTACAACGAGATGTGCGGGGCTCAAGAACCCGGAGTAGAATCTGAGCTTATGGGATACCTTAGTGGCCGCGAGTATCTTGAGTATGAGCCTCACCGGATCTTTCATGAGCTGTTTTTGTTCACTCTGCAGTGGGACCCCGCCAACCGCCCGTCCGCTGGCACAGTCCTCATGGGATGCCACAACATCATGAACCAACAGAAGCATCTGCTCCAGGGCCGTGATCGTTACCGCTAATCTGCTAGTCTCAGCCCCGCGATAATGCAAGCCACCGCGTATCGCACTAATAATCCTAATTTGAGGAGCGTAAATATAAATAGATTGCATAATAAATAGATCAGGCTTTGTTGCGAATGTAATCCGACAAGGTCATCCTCTTTTTGGGCGGTGGGCCAACACTCTCAGGTGCAGATGTCCACACATTGACCTCAAGCGCGGTTTCGGGCATGTTCACTTTCGGCTTACGGACACTGAGGAAATCGCTGATGAGCTTGTCTGTGGCTGACCTTGTACCGGAGACTTCAGGCTGAACGTCGAGCTCAGACCATTCCTCATCCGTACCGGCAGGAGGTGTACTCCGCATAAGGTCTCGAACATCCGATACCCCCAGCAGCCAAAAAATCTCCTTGAGTGCACTGCTGGGCACCACGTGCTCTTCGCTTCTGAGAAGCTCCATGACTGGGTGGGTTTCACCCCAATGCCACCCCAGAGTTACCTCAGCCCCGGCCTTCAGAGCCTTGCGGGCGTAAACAACCACTCTCAATGCGCCCTTCTGGTCCCGTCGAGTAGCCAGATAAGCATTGGGATGCGCAGACCGCTGAATGAACAATGCTTGGTTGCCTCTGCGCCGCGAATCTACCACAAAAGGCAGTCCTGGCACAAACACCACTCCGGCCTTCGGCGCCTGTAAAAGGCTGTATTGGTTCAACCGATCGTTGGCATACTCCTCCCGAGTCAGTATCTGGCCCACTACTTCACAAATCGGCTTGTTAGCTGCCACGTTTGTGGTAACTTGCAGTCCTCCAGCGTATACACCAAAGCTCCAATTAGTTCGCGACTTCTCGTTACGCACGATAGTTGTGGCTGGCAGGTGGGCATAGTCCTTGGAGGAATGGGGCAGAAGCCGCCTCTTGTTGTCATCGCTGGTCATTTGCCACTGGTTTTTCGCAGTGGGTGACCATTTATTCTTGGCCGCGGGAAAGTTGTAGAAGTCCGGTAGTGGAAGCTCAGTTGGCACCTGCTCGGGCACATTGAGCTGCGCTTTTTCCAAATTGCGTTCGGTTTCTGTGTTTCTCCTCCGGCCTCCTCGTCGGGGCTTATCTTCATCGGGTTTTGGGGGCTGCTGGTTTTGGGCCAGTAGCCGCTGGTACTCTGCTTTCATCCTAAGCACTTCGGTCTGGTGTTCTCTGGCTTTGTTGGCGTCCACTTCGGCCAGTGTGCCATTGCATTCGGGACACATGTAGTTTTCTGGCACTGAGCTCTCGTCCTTGATGTTCACGCACATCGCGTGCTGCCAAGCATTGCAGCGCTCGCACTGGATGGTGAAATTGTCGTCATGATCGAACTCACATATACACCTGATTGTCCCTGAGTCCTCCGGCAGAATCGTGGCCATGCTGTCGTTCGTGTATCGACGGCTCGGTGATGACGGCGGGTGATCTACTCGAGATGGGGTGTTTTACTAACCGTACAATGTAACTGAAATAAATTCTCCCTGCCCGTACCGGAGGTCAGCGTGGATCGGCAAACTGTTCAGTAGTAAATCAACATGGCTCACCGAATTCTGTGGCAAGTTGCCGTAACTGGCTCGCAAGTCGTGGGAAAGGCTTTCATGGAGGCTTACAAGCAGGCCTCTTCAGCCTCGGTAAAGGCCTCTGCCAGCGCCGCTGCCAAGAAGAACGTCGGGGGCGTTTCCTTGAGCGAGGCCCGCAAGATTCTGGGCGTGGATAATGGCGATCTCAACATGGAAGAGGCCCAGAAGAAATACGATTTCCTATTCGACGCGAACTCGAAGGAAAAGTCGGGATCCTTCTATCTACAATCCAAGGTGTACCGGGCGCTAGAAAGAATAAAAGCAGAGATGGACGAAGCTGCAGTGGAAGCAGATAAGGCCAAGAAGATTGAACAATAACCTGTACATATATCTCAACTACTTCGAATCGCTGTTACCTTAATCAGAATATCAACAGATTCCTAGGTAGATTAAGTATGACTGATAATCGCGCTGTTCGCTACATGTCAAGGCACTGTACAGTATTATTGCGAGGTGGTGTGTTTGGCCGTAGAACCAAGCCCGATTTAGCTATTGTGGAGCATGCACTATGAACGCCAATTAATATGCACACCCCCTACGACATGCTAGTGCACGCATTCGAACGTATAAAACGTTTACTTATTTTACTTGTAGATAAATTTACCAGAAATATTTTATTTTAAAGTTGAAACCGAACGGAACACGGCACATAGACGACTTAAGGAGTTGTGATACTGTTTGATGCTTATATGTAGAAAAATGGCGTGTTTGACAACGAATCTCCAAATGGCGTAGTCGTTTGGAGCAGTGAAGGGCCGCTGGTCTAAGTGGTATGATGCATGCTTCGGGAGAATTCCCCATCAGTTTACTGTTGAATATGCATGAGGTACCGGGTTCGACTCCCGGGTGGCCCCCATTTTTTAGTTCCCAGCTTGATTAGCATACACTCTTGTCATTCCGAATGAGATAATGGAGAAAGTTGCTTAACCCGAATATATCTCATATTGAACATCACGCTTTTTTTTTCAACATACTTACTCGATGATCATATATCCGGCTTCTAGGGGGTGCTGCGTTTGAGGGTGGTGCGCAGGGGAACTGGGCGCGTCATTAAGATCGAGACCCGCGTGGGCTAGTAGCACCGTATTCTTTTGCTGCTCCTTATCGGCAAAACCCACCCGATAATAATTAAGGGCTATTCGGAGACACCATCGATAACCTACAGATGTAGTATATAATCATAGTTTTATTTTGGAGCAATGATAAGTTCCTGCAAGGCACGCCACGAACTCAACTCAATTGATCTCCGAACTCACCCGAAACAGTAGATAAGTTTGATCACTGAATCGCGACTCGTTACTTTATGCGCGGCTATGTCGCGTATAAGGAAATGAGCCTAGTGCATTGCGCTTTACAATATCATGTGACAACACTATTTGGGACGAATGAAGGCTTCCCATTTGACGTGATCTGCGGGAAATACGTACCCATCTGGGAAAGGCGCAAGCGGCAATGATAGAGCAACTTGCTGGGGGTGCGTCCTGCTGTCGCACGATTGCATCAATTAGAGACGTCTGTTTAGCTGCTCAGATGTTCACTTGCTAATCAAAGCGCATTAAGAATTAATTTGTACTGATGTTATAACTTTATCGAGGAAGTGCTATCTGCCTCTCCTGCATGTGGAGTCGCGGCGCCTTTAGAGCCGTATGGTTTCGTTACTATTTACTCGTACCCCCTTCGGACCAAACCATCCTGCATGCGGACCCTAACGGAGAGTTAGACTCCACACACTGCGCCACTCCACTCCTTTAGAGCTATAATTAGTCACCACCGCCGCAACGTACCAGTTCACGTGATTTGGAAACCAATATCTATATCAACCCGGCCTTCTGCCTCGATTTCCTTTCTTCTCACCTCCTCTATATCCCTCAATTCGTAAAATGAACACTGCCATCCTTGCCATTGCTCTTGCCGCTACCGCCCAGGCTGCTGACAACACCTCGTCGAAGAACGCTGCTGTCAGCGTTGGCTCGGGTGCCATCACCGCCGTCGGTGTCGGTGCTGCTGTCGGTGCTGCTGCTCTTTTCCTTTAAGAAGCGCGCATTCGTTAGCATCGTTTGAGGCTGCCTCGAACTTTATACTCTGAATAAATAATAACAAGTTTTACTTACTTATCTCACTAGGTAATTGTGCGAGCTAAAGTGCCAATTGACGTATCTCTCACCTAGCGCTTCCCCAGGCAGCATTGGGGCCATGCGGCGCGAACGGCACCTACCGACGAATTATTCCGAGCTATGAGACGGACCAGGGTTGCGGCGCGGCTATAGTCCCGAGATCCTGCGGCCGGCATGAGAGCCGAGCCGACATAAGTAAGAAGTATTGACAGCTTCAAAGCTCTTAGAATGAGATCTTAAATTAGGACATTAAATTATATGGGAGTCCAATACTACCGCTGATTCTACGGGCATTGATGGACTTAATCTAACTGATAGTATGATGCGCAATGACTTACGCATATCACGATGCACATACAGCCGGCCTCCCTAAATGTATAAAAATAAATTATCAATGAAACAGCGGACAACACAAAACTATCGACGCATAGATTCATCTGGCATGCATCTAAGTAGATAAAAGGGATTAATCGCGCGACTTGATCGGCTGTCCGGTTGAGTCTATACAGATGACATTCATCATAATCATAATCATAATAATACAAACCACTAGTTTTAGTCTTGAATGCAGCAATGCAAAGGTTGATGCGAAAGAAGCATCTGAGTCGTGTAAAAATCATCAGTGGAATCAGGGCCCGTGTGACCCTTTGGCTTGATGCAAAAATTCTATCATGAAGATGCATTGAGTTGCGCTGATTGCGCGAGTCTAGTTATAGTATCAACAATGGCCTCACGGCCAAGTTGGGCGTTCTGTTGGAACCGCTGCAGAGTATACTCCTCGAGCTTGGCACAAACCTTCTTCCAATACAGGCCAGCATGGAAAGTGGCCCGCTGGGAGAACTGCGTGCACGAGTCTGGGTTCGATGGATCACGAGTGTAGGTCACTGTCTCGATCACCGAGAGCATCTGCGAGAAGTCGAGATTGCGGGACCGCATCACGAGCGTGCCTTTCTTGGGATCGATTTCGCTCACCTCACGACAGTAGGCATGGGGCCCCGAGGCACCCAGGAGCTTCATGATCCACAGAGGTGCCTGCTGGCGCACGCCGATCAGCCGCTCGGTGCGCAAAACACCGGTTTTCGCATCTACTTCGCGCCGGAGGACATCCACAGACTCAACATGAGGCGTGATCTCGCTGGGGTATTTTTGCCAATTCGCCTTCGTGATGTCTTCCCACGAATATGGGAAAGTACTTTCTTGATCAAAAAATCGCATGTTGTGTACGACTGAAAAAACCGCTCAGCTGATCTGGGGTGATGCTAGTGGCAGAGAGACTTGCGCAAGTCGTAAGTGGTAGATAGTGGAGATAATGAAACAACGAGCCCCTTGGCTTTTTTCTAATCCGGGGAAACTCAACCTATTCTACACCAGTAATAGGATGCTCTTTGTTAATTCTATACAGCAGCTTCGATCGATCTGCTCAAATCTGATTCCAGAGGAACGCCAATAGTTACAAAGAAATTGCGGGCGTTAAATGTAATATTATTTTCAGGGCACAAGGGTTTTCCTCACCCCCCGATAAAATTTCCTTAACTATGACAATTCCGCATTCCCGGCACCGGGACCCGGCTCATGACTAACGTTGTCACGCCATAGCTCCACCAAAATGGCAGGCGCCGCCACCATGAGCCGCGGCAGAAAACATCCTGCCGACGGTGCAGAAAAGAATAACCTTTATGGTTTAGAGGTGGTCATGAGATAACCATAGGTAAAGTGTTAGCTGGTCTACATCAGTCAACGCTATAATTTGCTGTATCAGAAATACCACTGGACCTGATCTACGTTATCACCCACATGCGTACCCACATGCGATGACTACTATTACTTTCTGCCACACCTCGCTTAGACTGGGCAGGCCTACATATACTATCTTAAGCATACCCAGTAACCAGCTTAAGGTTAGGCCTTCCTGAAAACTAAACGCGCGTCTCAGATGCTTCGGCTGTTGCGTCCGATATTTATCGGTGGTTCTGCCGCTGTCGCTGTCGGTGGAGCAATGTACGCATTTCAACAATACCAACTCCATCAGTTCCCCCGCGTGGGGCATATAAGCAACGAATGGGGCATTGAGACCCGAAACCACATTGCCCGTGCATTCTATACCGCAAACCCCGTTGACAAGGCCACCGAGTTCGAGAAAGCAGTTGGCACACTAGTTAACTCGAACACGCCATTGCATACGAAATCCCAGGACTGGATCTGTGGATACGCTGATCTACTGAGGCTGCTCGGCCTGTCCAAACTGGCCATTGGTGACACAGATGGCGCAGAAGAGGCCCTCAAAGCAGCCCAAACAATACCGTTCGGAACTCAGGGACTACGGGCCGAGGCTGGGTTCGCTATCTATCACATGAGTGGCCAGTCCGGTGCGGATCAACAGAGGCTTGTGGAATTGGAGCGCACGCTGGCGTTGCCGAATGCCCTGGAAACCGCTGAAGATGTCAAAATGTGGGCACCTTTGTACATAGAATTGGCCAAAATTGATCTGGCTCACAAGCAGCCCAGTGCGGCCCTTAATGATCTGCTAAAACTGCACCGATCCATCGCCACGACTGATGACCCGCTGTGTCTCAAGCCGACTGCCGGCGGGTACATCGGCCAGGTGTTTTGGCAGCTTGGAGACCACACGGCCGCCCGCAAATGGTTGCAGTTGAGCGAACAAGAGGCCAGTACTTGCGGCACGCCGGCGTGCCGTGAAACCAGAGACATGTTGAGATCGCTGTTGGCCAAGTCGCACAAGCAACGATGAGAAAAAAAAATCATATGCGATGTATATACAGAAAACAATAGAATAAATTACCAGCTGGCCTTGCGTACGCCAGGAATGTCGCCGTTGAGTGCGAGCTCGCGGAACTTGATGCGGCTCATGCGGAAATCCTTGATTACACTGCGGCCATAGCCACTTTCAATGCACCGGTTCTTGATTTGCGTAGGACGGGTGTAGTGGGGCATAGCATGGAGCTGCAACTGGGCCTCAACTCGGGTTTTCATGGGCAAAGTGGTATTCTGAGCGAGGTACTTGAGCGCGTTCCGAGACACTTCGTTCTCAGCGTACATGTGGCGTTTGAAGTTATCACGGATGATATAGGTGGTGTTCTTGGGCCCACCGGGCAACGGGATTTTGTTTAGTCCAGGATACCGCATTGTTGAAAAGTCTCGATAGTCTGAATCGTCTGATGAGGTATTGGCGCCGGGATACGCTTGGGCTGGCGGGATTTTTCGGGGTGTGGTTATCTGCCGCGGGGAGCACATATGGTCTTAGGGTGGGTTCTCAACTTATTTATCAGTGAAAAAACCTGACGTACATGCCATCATGGGCAAAGTGGCAGACAGAATAGACAATTTTACTGCGGTGTTCGAAAATGCATTCCAAAAAACATTAGGCGTCAATTACAATCACCCCAGACGTGCAGAGCCTACCGACAATGTTGTCGCTCCGACTCATAGCGAGCTGCGTCGGGCCTCTGATCCGCATTTTGATGCCTCATCCGACATTTTGGAGGGGCCAGGCATAGTCGAGCAGATCAATTCACCCAAAGACGACGACGAGGCTGAGGCAGATGATGAGGCCACTCGAGAATGGGCTATCGAAGACCATAAATCCAAGAGTCGATACTTCGGATATCTCAGATCCAAGCGATTTTTGTTGGCATTTTTCATTGGCCAGGTAATATCGTTGTGTTTGACATGCACCAACACATTAACCAGTGAGATGAACATGCACAACACCTCCATGCCGCTCTTCCAGAACTTACTCAATTATACCCTGCTGGCACTGGTGCACAATCCACTGATGTGGTATAAGTATGGCTTCAAAAAATGGTTCAAAATCTTTGTCCGCGATAGCTGGCGGTTCTTCATTTTGGCGTTTATTGATGTGCAGGGTAACTATTTCGTCACTTTGGCCTACCAGTATACGAACATGTTGAGTGCTGCATTGCTGGATAATTTTGCCATTGTTGTTGTGGTTATTCTCAGCTTTGTATTCTTGCACGTCCGATATCATTGGTCACAGTATGTGGGTATCCTCGTGACTATCGGGGGTATGGCTCTGCTAATTGTTAGCGATGAGCTCACAGGCAAGGACTACAGTGCTCCGGATCACCTGAAAGGCGACCTGTTTGTCTTGCTTGGTGCAGCCTGCTATGGCTTTAGCAACACATTTGAAGAGTTTTTGGTAAGCGAAAGACCCATCTATGAAGTCTTGGGCAATTTAGGCTTCTGGGGCATGTGCATCAACGGAGTGCAATTGGCAATTTTCGAGAGGAAAAATGTCGCGGAGGCGAATTGGACCCCGCAGGTCGGAGGATATCTGGCAGGATTTGCTCTTACTATGTTCCTACTGTACCACTTGGCGCCGATAATGTTCCGCATCTCCAGCGCGGCCTTCTATAACCTCAACACTTTGACTTCGGACTTCTGGTCTTTGCTCGTTGGAATTGAAGCGTTCGGATACTACGTCTACTGGCTGTACCCTGTCGGATTCGTTTTCACTGTACTGGGAATTGTATGCTACTGCGCTGCTCCCATGAGCGATCTAGGCGAGAGTATCAAACCTTGGCTGGGACCTGACCAAGAAACTGGCGTGGAAGGCTACGGTACCGCCCGGCACGCCCAGATCCGTCGAGCACGGAGACGAAATGCGGAAAATGCTAGTATTGCAAGTGACGCTGCCAGCGATGCTGAAAGTGACCGAAGCTTCAGTGGGGCTCGGGTCAGCGTTGCAGATATAAGTTCCAGCGAACCGGTTAACGAATTGCCGACTGACGTGAAGGGCGCTAAGAGCTCCATTGAACAGGTTAATTAATTTATTATTATTCGAACTTTATTTATAGAATGTTTACAGTATATATGAGTGGGGCGGTCGCCTGTGTGCAGCCAGCCTAAATATTGGCGGTACCCGTGATCGGCCGGCCGCCGCTGGGATTTAAGTAGGCCACGTGAATATAGAATAATGAGGAAGCTCACTGGCGCACTTTTGTGGAGCGGTAAAGTGTAGTGTTACATCCCAATACCACCCCGCGCCCTCCCCCTTGACCATAGGGGCCTTAGAGTGATATAAAGGCGTAGGTTGGGAGACTTGGGCCTCTCCGAAAAAACCTGTACTCAGCGCCACCCCGCACGCTAACCACAAAACACCCGCGAAAAGAGTACCGGCACATGGCTAAAAGATTAAGAAAAGAACTGAACGACCTTCGCAACGACCCACCTTCGTCATGCTCGGCTGGACCTGTAGGCGATGATCTTTTCCACTGGCAGGCCACCATCTTGGGCCCCTCGGACTCTCCCTACGCCAACGGCTTGTTCTTCCTCAACTTCAAGTTTCCCCCTGACTACCCGCATAAGCCTCCGAAGGTGACCTTCGAGACCAAGATCTACCACCCGAATATCAACGCCCAGGGCGCGATTTGCGTCGATGTGCTCAAGGACAATTGGTCTCCAGTGCTCACCGTACCGAAGCTTCTGCTCTCCATTTCATCGCTATTGACTGACCCCAACTTCGACGACCCCCTGGTGGCCGAGATCTCAAATCAAGCCCAGCAGGACCCCAAGAAGTACGAGGCCACGGCTAAGGAGTGGACGCGCAAGTTTGCTATGTGAACTATGTATTTTAACATAGACTAAAAATGTGTGGCATCTAGATGATATTCATATCTATGTGGTATACGTACCTATATGATAGGCGGGTATTAATAGACCGGCAGCCCGACCATGCTGATGCAATCGTGCCCGAGCAGGTTCCAATCTTATAAGGCTATACTCAACATCCTCTGCATCACATCTGCAATAAATATAAACTCCACGAAAATATTCCTTGCAAGTATTAGCTTCACTACGTCATAGCTGTAAACATCGCAAACCAGGTGGCTAAGCCTTACCCAGCCCGCCGTTAAATTGCCCTAGCATCGTCAGTCCGCCAACCACTCACCACTTGTAAATGTATCCCTACGGGCAACCCACGGGCCAAGGCGGCTTCGGGTACCAGTACGATCAGAGACAACAGCAAATACCTCTTCAGACAGGGGTTCAAACGGGGATGCAAACGGGTATGCCCACCGGAATGCCCTCGGGGATGCAGATGCAGCAGCCCATGCAGCAGATGCCCATGGCCTCGGGGATGCCAGCCATGCAAACAGGCATGCAGATGCAGCAACCCCAGATGCAGCAGCCGTCAATGAACGCCGGGATGGGCCAGGATCCAATGGGGTTCCAGGCCCAGGGGATGTCGCTGATGCCTATGGCCACGGGGATGCCTATGTCCGCGGGCTTGCAGATGCCTCAGGCCAGCCAAGCCGTGGCTGCAGGGAACCCCAACGCCAGAATCCCCAACAAAAGGCTGTCCTTCATCACGCCGGAGGACCAGGCCAATTTCGCGCAGCTGTTCAAGGCCTCGCTGTCGCCCGGCGAGGAGGCGCTGAGTGGAGATGTCGCCCGCACGGTGTTGCTACGCTCGAACTTGCCCAGCTCGACCCTGGGTGATATCTGGCAACTGGCCGACACGCAGCGTTCGGGGAAGCTCATGTTCCCCGAGTTCTGCGTGGCCATGTACCTGTGCTCCAAGAGCCTGAGGGGCGAGCCGGTGCCTTTCCAGCTGGACCAGCGGATCAGCAAGGAAGTTGGCGACATGGTGGGCGAGATCTCGTTTGGCGTGCTCGACTCGGGCAGCGCTAACCGGGGCAACGAGTTTGCCGCTTTGCGACAGCAGCAGACGGGATCCGGGGCCATCCAGCATCCGTTGCAGCAATCTGCGGCCAGCATTCAGTCCAACAGCTTCCAGCAAACGGGGTTCCAGCCCCAAGCGACGGGGTTCCAGACCCAAATGACAGGATTCCAACCCCAAGCGACGGGATTCCAGCCTCAGCAGACGGGATTCCAGCCCCAGTCATCGGGATTCCAGCAGACGGGGTTCCAGCAGACCGGTTTTCAGCCCCAGGCTACTGGTTTGCAGCCCCAGACTACGGGCTTGCAGTCCCAGAGTACCGGGTTTCAGCCTTTGCAGTCCCAAACTACTGGATTCGGATTGCAACCGCAGACGACGGGCGGGATCGGCCTACAGTCCCAGCCAACTGGCGGGTTCACACCTCAAACGGGGTTCCTTCAGCAGCAACGCACTGGGGGGCTGCAGTCCCAGTTCACAGGCGGCTTACAGCCTCAGTCTACGGGATTCATGCCTCAAACCGGGTTCATGCAGCCCCAAGGGACTGGGCTGCAGCCTCAAATCACCGGCGGATTACAACCGCAGCTCACTGGTGGGCTTGTGCCTCAAACTACTGGTCCGATGCCCCTCACAGCCATGCCCACGGGCAAACCAGGCCAGTGGGGGTTCAGCAATGTGTCTACTCCGGGCATGGATCTCGTGCAGTCGCAATTCATGCCTCAAGCCACGGGTTCTCAGGCGTTCCTCTTGCAACAAAAACTTCAGGCTCAACCCACCGGTGTCCGGGAGGCTCAGCAGTCATCTTTTTCCATGTCGAAGGAAGAAAAACAGACCTACGACGGAATTTTCCGTCAGTGGGACAAAACGCGCTCGGGGTTCATCAATGGAGCGGTTGCCATTGAGATCTTCGGCAAGAGTGGACTGGGAAACAGCGAGCTCGAACAAATCTGGAACTTGTGTGACCGGCAAAATCGCGGTAAGTTGGACCGTGACGAGTTCAGTGTGGCGATGCATTTAATCTACCGTAAGCTTAACGGCCAGGAGATCCCCGTGCGACTTCCCCCTGAGCTGATCCCGCCCTCTCAGAAGAGAATTGATGAGAGTGTTGAGCGCATGAAAAAGTTTTTGAAGGACTCAAAGACCCTAGAGACTTCTAAGCCTCCCTCGGGCTCGTTTTCGGATAAAAAACGTCAGGATGCTTCGGTGTTTAAGAACGACGATAGTGATGTCGGTGCGTACAAGTCAGCATCGAGGTATCGGTCCACTGGCGCGCTAAACAAGCAAAGCACGGGATCGTCTTCACCAAAACGCACGGGCACTTCGGGCTCGTCGAGTGACATCGAAGACCTCGTGAAAAAGGTTAAAGAGAAACGGATTTTGCTCGAAGCCGCGGATACGCAAGACGATGAGGACCTACAAGTGGAGCAGAATCTGGATGCTCAGAATAAGCGTGCCATTACTGAACTGAAGGTCAAGATTCGGGAAGCTCAGGAGCAACTCGTACGCGCGGGCAAAGCAGGCCCGGGCAGCTCGGGTAGCGGCGAGTTGCGGGGCGACCTGTTGCGCAAGTTGCAGACTATGAGCGATGAGCTGCCTCAACTCATCAAACAGATTCGGGGTGTCGAGTCCGAGATCACCGAGACTCGTTTAGCAGTCATGCAAAAGAAGTTCGAGCGTGAAAACCCCGGAGCCAAAATCGTTGGCACGGGGCCCAATGGCTCTGTTACTGCAAGTGATCGCGCGGCTGCAAAACGTAAGGCTGAGCTCCGGGCCCGAATGGCTGCTATCACTGGCAAGCAGGCCCCCGGTGGAGATGCCAGCTCGGCATTCGAAGAGTTTGAGAAACAGCTTGCTTCTGCCAAGCAGCAGGCAGAAGCTGAGGCTGTTTCTAACGAGTCCTCGTTGACAGCTCTTGAGGAGAGTCTGAAGGGCCTCGAGCGTGATCTACGGTCGCAGTTGAACATTGACTCCGATCCCAAGGCAGACCGTGAACGCAGGAGATGGGACGAAGCTATCGGTGTCGAGCCGGAAGTTAAGGAGTTCATTTTGGAGCTTCGCACTTCTGCGGCTCCCTCAACTCCCCGAGAGACATCTCATAGCAATAAGAGCACCCACCACTCGCCGGCCACATCCCAGGGGTCATCTGCAGCTCCTTCGCGACAGCTATCAGCCAACTCGACCGGTACGGCATCGTCACCCCTCAAGGAAACAGCCGCTCAGCGTGTCGCTAGAATTCGTGCTGAGGCGCAACGCCGTACTCAAGAAAGGTTCGCTGAGGCTGGGATCCAGACGAGGAATCGTGAAGCTAAAGCCAAGGATAGCCACAAGGAGCCCGCTAAAGACGTTGCTAGGGAACCTGTCAAGGAGCCTGTAAAGGAAGCTGTCCAGCCGGTTACTCAACCTGCGCAGGATGAAGAGGATGAAGAGGAGAAGCAGCTTAGGCTTGAACTGGAGGCTGAACGTAAAAAGGCGGCTGAGCGCGACGCTGAGGCCAAATCTCGTCAGGAGGCTCGTGACAAGCGCAAGGCAGAGATGCTCGCTGAGCGTGAGAAGCTCCGGAGCCGCCAGATCGCCCTGCAGAACCAGAAATCTGATGATGACGACGACTGGGATGACAAACCAGCTGAGGAGAAGAAACCCGCACCAGCTTGGAAGCCGCAGACTAAACGGAATGTAGAACCCCCTAAGGTCGACGCGTCGCCTAAGGTGAGTAGTACCGTGAAGCGCCCCTCCTGGATGCCAACCAAAAAGGAACCCGCAGCTTCTGAATCGGCGGCTGCAGCAGCTGCAGTTGTTTCACCTGTTATTCAAACTCCGGCACCTGCTGAACAGCCTGAAGCACCGAAGCAGCCCGAGCCACCGAAGCAATCCGAGGCTCCTAAACAGCCCGAATCGGTTTCTCAGCCGGCTCCTCAGCCAGCTAAAACACCGGCTCAGCCCAAGAGTGGCTTCAACCCTTTCCATCGCCCTGCGCCTCCCCAAGCAACTGCACCTGCAGATGATGGCTGGGGATCGGATGCTAGCGAGGATGAGGATGAAGAAGGCCCCCGTGGCGGTGCTACAGCTCAACAGCTCGCGTCGTTGCTGTTCGGTACCATGGGTTCGCAACGTCCTGCTGAACAGCAAGAGCCGTCGCGTCCTCCTTCGAGCATGAAGGCTCCTGTTCAGGAAGCCCCTGTTCAGGCGCCCCCCTCAGTGCCAGTTGTTGCGCCGCCAGCTGCCGCGCCAGTGCCAGCAGCTGCTGCCCCTACTATTGTGCCCGCCGTTGCCCCGTCAGCACCACGTGCCGAAGCTGTGCCACCAAACACGAGTGAACAGGATGACTTATACTATCAGCCCGCTCAACAGCAAACGGAACAGCCACACTATGAGCAGCCCCAAGCTGAGCAGCCTTATGATCAGGCTCAGTATCAAGCTCAGTATGACCCAGCTCAGTATCAACAGGAATCTCAAGGTCAGTATGGTGAGGCTCAATACGACCACCATGGTCAACACGAGCAGTACAGTCAGCCGGAGCAGCAGTATGATTACCAGCAGCCTCAGCACGAGCAGCAGCCTGACCCGAGCCAATATCAACAATACGACCAGCAGTACGACCAGAGCCAGTACGGCCAGAGCCAGTACGGCCAGAGCCAGTATGACCAGAGCCAGTACGATCAGCAGTACCAGCAACCACAGGAAGCACCCCCTCCCCCACCGGCACCGTCTGCCGCACCTCCCGCTGCGCCGCACGCTGCACCTCCCGCACCTCCTATGGCACCCCCGCCATTGGCGCCTTCTCAGCTTCCTAACGAAGAAGATGAGTTTGCTGATGCGCCGAGTGCGCCTGGTGCATTCAACACTGGTGCACCTAGTGCACCTCCTCCCCCTCCGCCCGGTGGATTCCCTGGTGGCTTTGGAGCTCCACCACCCCCTCCACCTGGACCACCCCCTCCGCCCGGACCACCTCCGCCTGCAGTCAACGGTGCAGACGCTGCTCCCGGAGCCCCAGGACTTGGCAATGCGTTGCTCGGAGAGATCAGCTCTGGTGGATTCAAACTGAAAAAAGTTGACAAGTCCCAACAAAAGATCAGCGGAGGTGATCTAGGCCGCGTCATCTAAAAAGCCGTTAGGCAACCCTCTCATTTTTATATTTGTTCGCACTGCCCTATGCTCTTCTAAATGCTACTGTTACATACGCGTATAAGCGAATCGTTTAAGTTTGTCCACTTTGGCTGCTGTCTCGTTGTCGCTCAGAACCGGCCCAAAAGTTTTACCTTTGGATACCGTTTCGGAGGGGAGTTGTAATTTGGGGAAGGTCTCAGCCATAATACCCACCGGCCTGATGCCCACAGGCTCATCTCGCGCGCGCTTCCCCGTCAAAGGTGTAATGAATCCACCATTTTCCTTGTTTTCATAACTAGTGACCGGCGAGTCAGCGATGGTTGCTTCCGAACGGGCCAGTACGCGCGCATTGCGAATAGCTGGGCTAGCAGTTCCTGGCGTTGGGCCTGCAAAGAAGCTTGAGATCCGCGTGTTATCCTGAGGAGTCAAGACACGAGGCGATAACCTCCTTTCCATCTTGCGCTGTAAGCTGGCAGGAGTAGCTGTGATAGCTGTGGGCACTGCGTAGGCCTTGAATTTTACGACGAAGGCGGTGATGTGCTCGGGAAGCACTAAACTCTTCGTCAAGTCATAAGGATCAATTTTACCTAAAGCCAACAGATGAGCCTCGGCTCGCGTGAGTTCACGACCAATGACAAAATCAGACAACAGATCGGGTCCCACATTCACGGGTTCGTTCAAATAAGTCAGTCTGATTTTCTTGGGGTCCCACACGCGCTGGTGTTGGAAAGCTGCATCAGCCTGTCGGGCGATTACCTCAAACTCGGGACAAGAGTGAGCTCTAACAATATAAGCAATAATGTCATCGAGCTTCCCGTTATAAGTCTGCGCCAGTTTCAGTGCCTTGACCGGACCCAACCCGTTGACTCCCTGGCTGTAGTCGCATCCGGAAATAATGGCGAGGGCTCTTAACACTTCAAGGCTGGCCAAATGGGCTGGTAACGATGCTGCGCACACTTCAATGCATTCTCCAGTGCGTGCATCAGCCTTCGTCAGCAGCCTTTGGGCACCAAACACGAGAAGATCGCTGTCCTCGCTAATGATTCCCTGTACTTCACCGATCCGTTCCAGATACACCATTTGAGCATCTGCCTCATAAGGCGCGACTGTAAATTTGATATTCCGCGTTTCCAAGTACGCAATCAGCATTTTAGCATGCTGCGATGTGATATCCACGCCTCGAGCGCGTGAACTGGCCGTGCGCTGAGCGCTGGCAACCGAGGAGGCCTTCGCGGCATCTCTGACGCGACGGCGTTCCTGCTCCACGCGTGCCTTCATCCCCAAAGGTCCACCATCGAACACAAAGTAAAGTTGTACGCCGTGGTGCTCATAAACGCGTACACGATTATCAATACTCTGCAAGAACTTCGTGGGCAGATTGCCTCTAATCAGCTCCTCCGCACAACAAATTGCTGCTCTGTGAAGCCAAGAATACGCATCAACTGCCAAAACTTGGTTTTGGTAGTGCGTCACGGGCCGTTTGGTGGTGTGTGGCTGGACCAATTTCAGCAGTCCGGTCACACCCATTGTGTACGATATTTCGCCCTAACCTTGTGGGTGGATCAGTACATTGCATGCATGCCACAAACCCGCAGCTCGAGATCAAATAGTATCATCTTGAGCCACCAGGCCAGACGCTATCATCGCGGACTATGCAGGCTTAGCAATTAATTTTCGGCTATATATACCTGAATGAGGAATTCTGTAGTAACAAAAAAAATGACTGGCGCTCCGCGTTGAGGATACACTGCTATTTTATTGGGGTTCGTGTCTTACGTCATAGCAGCATGGTGCAACGGCGAAACCGGCACGCCTATCACAACCTGGGGCCCGAGCAACCTCAAGTTTCCAACAGTGAACTTCATCCACCAACAAATAATGGCGCCCCAGTACCTAGGGGCTCACCAGAGCCTGTAGAACTGCCGGAGATGATGCAAATAAACCAAAGATTGGCCAGTTTCCAGATGTCCTCCAACAACGCGTCTAAATACTTAGTTGACCAGATTCCAGGTGCTCAAATGCCGACAACGCTGAGTATTGGTGGTAATAGCCGAGAGCCCATCCCAGAAGTCCCCAGTGAACGAGACGTGGCCCAAGCAGCCTGCACCGAGGGCAATGCGGGCCTATTCCGCACTTTTCAGGATGCTTGTCCCCCGCCCGCCGATTGCCAATATACTGTCATTGATCAGGGGGTGAGCGGACCCGATGCGTTCCGTGCCTCGATGTATAATGTGCCCGTTTCGGCGAAGTTACGTGAATCGTCGCAGCTGCCTTTAGCGCTATATTTACGACCCTTCGCGAACACAGAGGTGCCTATGGCCGATTTTTCACACTTTGATGGCGCAGAAATGCCTCCACGGTGTCGGAGGTGTCGCGCTTATATGAACGCATCTATGCGCTTCATCCAGGGCGGCAACAAGTTTGTGTGTAACCTATGTGGCTTCGTCAATTCCACTCCTGTGGAGTACTACCAGCCATTAACTGCCGAGGGTAAGCGCGTGGACTGGGACGAGAGACCAGAACTGGCTTACGGGACCTATGATTTCGAGGTTGTGCGGTCAAAATTAAGGAACACACCCTCAGGGTTAGGCCAACAGTTGGGGACGGAAAATGAGAGTGATGATAACATTGCGGAATCAGAGTTGCCCCCCGCAGAATCCAGCATTTACGGAAAGGCTATGCCGAGCTTAAAAAGGGTGTTCTGTTGTGAATGTTCTCGTGATTTCGTTCAGAAAGACGTGCTCACAGTTTTTACCTCTGCGGTCAAGGAGGCACTCAGCTACCTTGACCCAGTTGAAGAGGTCGCGATTATGCTTTTTGATTCAGACATTACTTATTTCAGACAGCTGGGAGCTACGGAACAATTTCAAATGCTTGTGTTACCTGGGGAGAAAGATCAGTCCGAGGCTGTTCCCCCGGATGTATTTTATAATTTGAGTACATCTAGGGATGCTCTGCACAAGCTTCTAGATGCTATACCGGGATTATATGCGGAAACTAATACGAGAGTGTCATGTTTAGGAGCTGCAATCGAGTCCGCAATTGACGTTGTTACTGAAGGTGGCAGGGTGTCTGTCTTCATGGGCTCGCTGCCATCGAAAGGATCATCAGCGTTATCCCCACGCGACGCGAGCATTTCGGGAGTGACAGATGTTCAGGCTCCAGTGCGACACCAGCTATATTTGCAAACGTCAAAGTATTACTCACAGCTGGCCTCGCGAGCGATTCAGCACGGCACAGCTATCGACTTGTTCGCGATCCCCATCACAGGATATCTTGATCTGGCAAGCTTGTCTGGACTGCCGCAACGTACCGGAGGTAGAATGCACCATTACCCGCGATTCAGTTTCGTTCGTGACACACGACGAGTCATGTCCGATTTCGTTGAGGTCGCTCTACCCCTTCAGGCTCGTAATGCTTCAGTGCGGTTCAGATGCTCTAATGGGTTGCAAGTCAAGATGGTCGACGAGTATGCCGGTACTGACGAGCACAGCTCTGCTGTTAACGTGGCGACATCAATAAGCCAGAGCCCCGGTAGTAAAGAAGTGTACATGGATTCGCATACCACTTTGTTGGCTGAGCTTACCTACGACGCTAAGTTAGACCCCAAATTAGATGCACACTTTCAGGCTGCGGTGATATATACCACAGCTGATGGTGCCAAAAGAGTCCGTGTATTCAATTTGCTTACGGGAGTTGCTACAAACATGAAGAGCCTGTTGAAGTTTGTCGATGTCGACGTTATTATGGCCATGATCACTCGGCAGACTCTTGCACAACTCTCAAAGCACGAATCGGTGGAGCTACGGCAGGCTGTTAGAACGAAAATCATGGACATATTTGGTGCTGCAAGACTCTATGCCGGTCAGGGAATGCCCAAGTCTCAGCTGCTGATGCCAACAAATCTCAGACAATTGATCATGATGGGCCTGGCGCTCACCAAAACTATTTCATTAGGCAATCGAGGATACAGTGTAGATGCGAGAGTGGCCAATGCTGTATGGCTGTCTCGGGCTACTGTAGACCAGCTGTCGTTATCGCTCTACCCTCGTATTCACGACATTGTAGAATTTGCTAAAATTAGAGCAGCTGCCGGCGACCAAGGCACTGCATTGAATGTTGGGGTACGAGCGCGGTACCCTGACATGTTGCTTGGTAGTCAGGCTCACCTCTTGCTCGACGGCCAACAACTATACCTCTGGTTGGGCGCAGCCGTTGACCCCGATGTAATTGAGCAGCTTTTCGGGGTGTCCACATTGCAAGAAGTGAATCCGTTCGTGGATGAGTTACCCGTTCTGGATAACAGCTTGAGTGAAAGTACTCGAGAGCTGTGTACACTGCTTGCCCAGCGGGTTGGACTAAATTGGCTTCAGCTCCAAGTGGTTCGCCAGGAGTTGGACGGCGCCGAATATTACCTGCGGCAGCTCATGGTTGAAGATGCTGCCGGCGATTCCCCTCAATATTTGCCCTTTGTGATGAAGGTGCACGATCACTCCAACACGCATAAAGACCAAAAGGGTTGGTTTTAATGTACAATATATAAGACCATAATCTACGAGCTAGCTACGTCTGACACCATCGACCCATTGGCTGGATTGGTCGTCATAAACTTCGCGTTTCCAGATTTCCGCCGTCAGTTTTACCTCCTCGAGAACCCACTCGGCGGCATCCCAGCCTTCCCGGCGGTGAGCTGACGAAACTGCAATCACTACGCTCTCACTGCTCAGTGGAACCTCACCAATTCTATGTACTAGCGCCACTTTACGTACTCCCGGCATGACCAGCGCACGATCTGCAATGGAGTTCAGCGTCTTCAGAGCCCGTGGCTTGTAACAATCGTAAGCCAGCAAAGACACACGTTTCCCGTCAAAGCTATCACGCGTGATCCCACTGAACACCACCACAGCACCGGCGTTCGGGTCTTTGGCCCAGTCGTGCAGAGCAAGCACGTCAATCTTCGTCTCGGTGATGTCCACCCGTGTCGTCATAGGGAAAACCTGCCCCGCACATCGCACAAAATAATGTTAGCTACACGCCGATTGGTATATTTGCGAATGATTATAATTGATTATTAGCACTTTTAATATTACTTACATCGGACCGATCAGTACGATGCCACACAGGATACGCCCAGCAAGTTTGGGGCAAGCCCACCCAGTACAAACAAAACAACCACTAAACGCATGGTCGACCCAGGCACCCCGCAGGATAAAGGCGAAAAGTCAGAGCCCGAAAAACTCGCACCCGATGCAATTGCAGTTGATGGGGTGTTGTCATTGTTGAAACAACCCCCCGCAGAAGGCGTGCGGTCCCGTACGTTCTCAGCGGGCTCGCGGGCAGAAATGGATGCCACTGCATTGCAGCTGCAGTTCCAGACGAACAGAACCAAGCTCGAAAAGTATCTTCACCGAAGTACAGAAATGATCAAAGATCTTATCGAACTCAACCGTGAGGCGCCACTCACTGTTCCTGAGGGCGAGTTGAGTGTGCTGCACGTTGATGTCAAGCTAGGCTCGAGCAGCCTAGGCGCCGCGGGCATTGCCCCCGATGTCATCGAGTCCAAACTGCGGCAGGTGTTGCGGCACACGAACCGGCTGGAGAGTCGATTGCAGGACTCGATCTCTCGCGTGCTGGTCACAGGAGACCTCAATGCCGGTAAATCGAGTCTATGCAATCTGCTGTTGAGACGCAAGATTCTGCCGGTGGATCAACAGCCCTGCACAGACGTGTTCTGTGAGGTCGTGGACTGTGCTAAGAATGGCGGCATTGAAGAAGTGCACGCTGTACACCTCAGCCAGGTCTCCGAACATGTGAGTGGGTCGAATGGTGCCAGCGGTTCTACGGCTGATGTACCGACTTCCAATGCGTCCTCTTCTAATGGCGAGGCCGATAAAATAGGTAGTCTCCGGTCCGTTTCTCCCGAATGGATGGGGCGACGCAGCTCGGTGTTTGGAGGAAGCAGCCGGCAGGGGTCAGTTTGCTCAGACGTGCCGCTATTGGGCCCCACTGCTCCAGGAATCTATGACGTCAACGACAGGCAGACGTACGATACCTTGAGCCTGGAAGAGCTGCCTGAATTGGTGCATCGGTCAGATAAGTACAAGTTACTCGTGGTTTACCTGAAAGACCCCCGTAAGCCAAGTGAGTCTCTGCTGGCCAATGGCGTAGTGGACATCTGTCTCATAGATGCACCTGGACTGAATGTGAGTGAGGTCACGACCACTGAGTTGTTTGGCCGCCAAGAGGAGATTGACCTCGTGATTTTTGTGGTGAGTGCGGAAAACCATTTCACGCAGTCCGCTAAGGAGTTTGTTGCTGACACTGCCCGGGAAAAATCCTTACTCTTCATTGCTGTCAATAATTTCGACAAGATTCGAGACAAGGATCGATGCCGAGACCGTGTGTTGTCCCAAGTCCAGGAGCTGGCACCGGAAACACATAAGGGAGCGGCTGACTTCGTACACTTCCTGAACAACCCCAATGATGAGAACCCCGATGGTGATGATCCCGCCAACACTGGGGGAGGGAACGAACCGGATGCCCTTGAGTCCTCGCTAAGGCATTTCCTGCTGAACAAACGTAGCGCCTCAAAGTTAGCACCGGCGAGAACATTTTTAATCAATCTTTGCAAAGACGTAGCCGCACTGGCGCAAGGTAACCGCGAAGTAGCCTCACATGAACAGTCCGAGCTTACCAAGCAGCTCGATGAGCTGGTGCCAGAAATTGATACCTCAGTTTCCGAGTACGCTAAGGTCAGTGAGCAGCTTGAGAGGGATACTGAACGACTCTGTAGCCATTTGCAGTCTGGAACCGAGGAGAAGCTGAACACGGCTGTGTCACTGATCGGTGAAGAGCCCCTCATCGAGTGGCCTGGGCTCATGGGCGTGTTTCATTACGCAAACCAGACGCGGGAAGCACTTGTGCAGCGTGTCCTGGATGCAGTTGAAGAATGCGAGAACGATGCTAGGGACGCTACTAGCCGAGCTGTTCAGGCCATCAAGCAAATTGGGATCTTGCATGTTGGCGAGCGGCCGGCGTTTGAGAAAGTTTTTCAGAAGTCAGCCATGTTTAGCCGCCGTAAGGATAATTTGAGTCGTCATGTTACTGCTGACTTTGGCTTTACCGACCTCATTGATATCGGGGGACTCCTTGAGAGACCCATGCCGGTACTGAATTCTTCCAAGTCAGCTTTAGTCAGTGCCGCGCAAACTACTTCATCAGTAGGCAGCTTTGCCACAGCACTCACTGCTGTGTCGGCAGTAACTGCTGTGGCGAACACCGCCAGCTCGGCCTGGTCGCCCATTGCGCCTCTCGCTAGGGGCATTGCATCATTTGGGGGACCTCGTCAGTTGGCAGTCCCGATCATCGTGCTAAGCCTTGCATCTTTAGGTGCCTGGATCATCTATGAATTGCCGCGCACAATTCCCCGGCGGCTGGCCCGGAAAATAGCCTTCGAACTTGACGACATGGGCTATGTTCGCAGCAATGCCGCGCGGATCGCAGGTGAGGCTCGTAAAGTGTTACGATACCCTGCTCAGGATGTTCGTTCTGCCTTCCAGTCGAAGCTTGAAACTCGCACTCGCCAGCGTGATACTTATGAACAGTACCTTCGCCAGGCTGAACACATTTTGGAAGTTTTCGAAAAACTCGAAACACAGGCTCAGGAGGCTCAGCGTGAGGTTCTCCAGCTTAGCATCTAAACATATGTACATAACTATTACAGAAGAAAAAATAGCTAATAAATAACAAGTGAGCGTTTAGTTTTCAAATGCGAATATTGACGGAAGCCAGGGCATCAATCGCCCACTGAGGATACTTCCCGTCTGCGTACTTATCCGCAAAGTACTGCTGCACAAACTCCTCAAATTTATCGGCGATAATGCTCTCACGCATAGTCCGCATGAGATGCAGTTGATAATAAGTATTATGCAGAGTAAGCAAGTGAGCTGGAACCGTGTCTCGAGTTATTGCCAAATGCAAGTAGGCTCTAGAAACTGTGTGGTCGCCAGAACACACTGGGCAGCCACAGCCAGGCTCGATGGGCTGAGTGTCATTTCTGTGGCACTGATGACGCAGATTCAGAAGCCCGTGTTTAGTCAATGCAGTACCGAACCGCGCCGTGCGGGTCGGGTAAACGCAGTCGAACATATCGGCCCCCAAAGCCACTGAGACTACCAAATCGTCAGCATAACCGACACCCATGCAATATCTGGGTTTGTTTTGTGGCAACACATCTGTGCAGGCTGAAACGACCTTACAATACTGCTCTTTATCTTCTCCACCGCTCAGTCCGCCAATGGCAATACCTGGTGTGTCACGCTTGGCCATCTCTTCACAGCATTTCCGTCGCAAATCTAGGTCCAAGCCGCCCTGAATAATCGCAAACAGATTTTGAGTCTTGGGGTTCTTATGCGCCTTGATACAACGGTCGAGCCAGCGGATGCTCCGATGCATCGCCTCCTCCATACGCGGTCCTGTAGTCATGGTATGCACAACATCATCCAATTGCATCATTATATCGGACCCAATGCTATTTTGCAAGGACATGCTGTGCTCAGGAGTCAACAGCATCGGGGTATTATCGTGAGGGCTCAGAAACTCCACGCCCTCTTCGGTGATTGTGGCCAGCTTGAGTAAACTGACCATTTGAAACCCACCAGAGTCAGTGAGAATGTTACGATCCCATCCCTGAAGTGCGTGCGCTCCTCCTACGGCATCCAGAACCGATTGCCCCGGTCGTAGCCCCAAGTGGTAAGTATTATTCAGAAAAATTTCACAGTCAAGATCCTTCAACTGTTGCGGGGTCAAACCCTTCAACGAGGCTTGGGTACCCACGGGCATGAAGACCGGCGTAGCGACGGGACCATGAGGCAGCCGCATGACCGATGCTCGGGCCTTGGATTTCGAGCATCGAGCTACTAGATCGAACTGCATTTATTTGTTTTGTGGACCAGGGCTAGGCAGTGATAGTGAAATTTCACTTTGCACCTCACCCGACCACACCTCATCACCACGCTTTGCTTGTGGTTCTTGGTAACGCTAAACGCACTAAAATGTACATAAGTTCTAAAAACCATGCCAAAACACTCATAAATAATACAATACGAACAATCGTTAGAGCCAGCTCTTCTCGACGGCTTCACGGACCTTCATTTCGTACTGAGATTTGTGGTCCTTGAACATCGTAGCCGCTTCCGCATTGGCCGGAGAAGCGGTATTGGGGTCATTGAGAAGGCTTTGGATGCTCTTCAAGATAGTCGACACGTCGAACGTTGGCGACCAGCGGTTCTGCAAGATATCGAGGCAGAGTTCGCCGCTGTGGTATACGTTGGGATGGAACATATCCGACACAAACTTGACAGACGGAGGCTTTGTAGGGTATTGCTCGTCGAACTGAATGACCAGTTTGAAGGTTCCGTCCTCAAACGGTGTGTTTTCAGGGCCAATAATCACGGCGTTCCAGCGCATGATATCGTCCGGCATAGGAGCAGCACTGATCCCCCCGGTGGGGTCCTGCTGCATGCGTTTGAAGTCTCGCATGAGTCTTTTTCGTGCGGAAGTCGACATTTGTGAGATCAATCTAGGCTTGGGCTGCGTCGGTTGCCACTACCAGAATTTGATTTGAAAACCGGGAACCCCGGCGCCACCTTACCCCATCGCGTACCCACGCCAGGATGCGCCGGAAAAACAACCCCAAGCGGACATACACAGGTTGGTCCAAGAATAGCAATTAATAATACGTTATTTTATCTATCTACATTCACTGGAGCGTAGCAGGGGCGTCGGTAAACTCTGAACCAACCGCCTCCGCGACGGGCACGTTCTTCAAGGTCGTAGCACCTCCAGCCACCGCGGCTCCACCAGCAGCGGCTCCACCAGCACCAACGCCAGCGCCGCCAACGCCAGCGCCTCCAACATTACTGCCAGCGGTTGTGTGACTCTTCGCGGAATGGGTAGACTGTGCATGCGAGTTGGAGTGCTTGTGGCCCCTGGCGGCCTTGTCGTGTTCCGGTCCTTGGAACTTGGGATCCTTCCAGGGACCCTCGTCTGCCAGCCAAATGGGGCCCTGGGTCTTCGCAGTGCCGCCGAACTCAACCGGCAAATTCTCCGCCGGGATCTGCTTCTTCAAATCACTGGCATATTTGTGGTTGAGAATATGGACCTTCTCCGCGGTTGCGGGGTCCAGGAACCGCTTGATCATGGACCACACAGTCGAGAAGCCCCAGGGTGCGTTGACAATGAAGAACTTGCCCATACGCTCCGGGTAGTAGTTTTGGCCGATATAGCTGGCGTCGCTGATGAAAGGATACACGTTGCGAGCTGCGCTGAGACCCACACCCTTCAGGTCCAACACGGTGCAGCTGGTCTCGATGAGGTAGCCGGCCTTGCGCGAGGCGGCAGGCAGCCGGTAGCGCGTGAAGGCCTCGTACTCTCTCACGAGCTCCTTGAGCATGCGCTCTTTCGTGGTGATCTTCAGCAGGGCGTGGTAGTCGACTTTGCCCACGTACTCGTAGTACACAGGTCGGCCCTCGATATCGGTTTGGTAGTAGTACTTCGGGTACATTTTCTGCACGTCTGGGCGCTCGGGATACTCCCAATCCTCGAGGATCGTGTTGGTGCCGTACTCTTTCCGCCATTTCTCGCACGCGACATACATATCGAGCGCACGCGCAACATCAAACTTGCGCGCGCGCAGGAAACGCAGCAAGGTAGCGTCATCAGTGCGCTCAGTATAGCCTTGCGCCTGCACCAGCCCGCGCATATGGTCCAGCTGCTTCTGCTGTTCCGGGGTCAAATGGCCAGGGTGGCCTTTCCCTGCGCTGGCCGGCGCGGTCTGGGGATAGGAAGCGAGAAACTTTGCTTCGTCGAACACCATTTCAGCGATTCGTTTCTGGCTGCCGGGATTTGTTGGGTGTGCCTGTAGTGAGGTTGGGATACGATCCGCGCACTGGAGATCTCTGCAGCAAACCCCACCCTCGCTCTGCGGACATAGCGCTACGCGTTGACCCCAATGATGTAAGCAGCGTCGCCTGGTGCTGCTACGTGGTTTTGCGGATCAACTTAAACTGTCGGTGGAATGGACGTAAACATAAATTTCATAAATAGTAAATAAATAAATAAAAAAATTAAATAATCAAAATCTGCAAGCTGTGTCCACCGGCGTGGGACTGTTGTATGCGAAGGCTCGGTGCCACGCGTCGGCGACGTCTCCATCGCTAGTAGCAGGATCGTGCATCATCGCGAGAGTCAGCAGCATGTTCGCATAGAGGAAGTTGTAACTCTTCGCCTTTGAGGTGGGCTCATAGCATAACTCGCGGAACGCTCGCGACGCGGCCGTAGCCGAGGCCAAAATTGAAGATTCGGTGAGATTCAAGGTCAAAAGAAGCCCCGTGACGGCCACTTTGGCGCGAGTTCGGTTTACAGCTTTTTTGCCACTCAGCGCATCGAAAAGACGTACAAATCGGTGCAGCGCGGCGCGCATATCTGTGCGGGTCTTCATGGCATCAACAGCAATGAAGTCTCCGTCATCAATAAATGGTGTCTCGCCTGCCAAGGGATTGTTTTCCCACATCCAACGATCATTCTGCAGAATTGCGTCAATGGCTAGTTTAATCTCCATTGGTAGGTGCTGATGGCGGTTGTTCGCGGAGCCCCTGCCGCTAGGTCGCAATTGGCGGGAGCATGGGCCTGCGGACATATTAATATCAGGTTGTGCTTTTGGTATTAGTGGGCTGTAATAAGGAGTTACTCCTGAATTTTGGCTCAAAGCTAGAATAATGAACAATAAAAACATGGGGGTGGGCATCTTATATAGCATGTTAGACAGAAAACGGGGGCGAGGGCCGAACATCCGCGCCCATGACGGCTATGCGTATTTTGCGTTATTAAAAAACCCTAGCATTGAACCCTTCTCCATCTGAGTACTGACAGATCGAGCTGACACCGGCGCTTGCATATTGTAGGCGTAGCATGTAGCAAATTCACTGCCATAGTTTCTTATGCAGCTGTCAAATGTCAACCCGGACCCAAGACTGAGGGGCAGAATCTCGTGTGGGGTGAGCGATAAATTTATCGCGCGAGTTATATTTATTTAATTCTCAGCGCCAGACACAGCTTTGCCGAACATCGTGCAAATAACCACCGATGGAAACTTAAGTAGCATATACTTAGTTTTAAAAAATGTGCTAGCGAGTGTCGCAACTTTTTTATAATAAATGTGGGTGTTGACATTTTTACAAAAATATTGACCAAGCCGATAATGAGCCCGCGATTTTGGTGTTTGTTGGAATATCGCGGACGTTTTTTTTATTGGCGCGAAGCATCACTCAATAAGAGATGAATGAATAGAAAACGCGTGACATATGTTAGGGCGCACAAAAACGTCCCCTTGGTTCGCAGCCGTTATGCGCCCTAATCACAACGCCACTTCCACTTTGAGGTATTTATTAAAAGCCCGCAACGAACACGCAGACACAGCTTTATTAATCGGAAATTCTATAGCCTAAATAAAGCTTTGATTGAATATTTTTGAGGTTTTGTTGGAAGCCGTAGCTCTTTTATAAGCTATTTTCCATAGTGAACGTACACACACACTTGAGAAGATGCTATGCTGATTATTAAGTCGGAATTAAATGGCCCAACATCACCAGGCCTTACGATTAAGTGCACATGATTGTGAAGTACAACAATATACTATTTCTCATTCCCACGCCTTTTTGTCGCTTTGCAATTTTTGTGAGTCCAGCGCATATTTTGCTTTGTTCGTTATATAGTTTCAATTGAGTATGCTGTCAGCATACTGCCTCTTCGGTTCATTTGGATCCTTGCTGCACACTCAAGCGTAGCGCATATGAGAACCCAACATCAAAAATGAGATTTGTTATCTGATGTCATCAAAATGCGATTTATGCAATTGCACGATTGATATCCGCAGGATTCACCGTAGTGATAAACGAAAGCGGCTACGATGTATACTTTATACGGTTATCACTGTATTTTTAGATACAATATCATTTACTCCCCTAAGCCTGTTCAGCTGCAGCCGCGGGTGGGCTGTCGGTCGCGTCACGCACCCACGGTAAACTGCGGAGGAACAGAGCATTCTCAAGGGGTTAACGGCTGTTTTCATCCAATAAATACTAGTCAAAGATGATATATGGTACCAGCAAAGTTTTATATCGTATACTCAGATAGCTGGCCGAAAAATGGTGTCTGGGGATGGCGTGATTATTAACCATAAAGCGTGTCCGAATCGTGATAAGGTCGTCGATTAGGTTCGTATCTATACATATCTTTCGCAGCGATCAGCCCTTGAAGAATATTTACCCGCGATTCGAAGATTCTGTGAAGTTTTTATATCAATCTATTCTGAAAATGGCCGGCCACTCTGTCATCGTCGCCCTCAATGAAGTGCCCGATAAAGGAAAAGAACTAGTTGATTGGGCCAAATCCGCCAACGCTAACTTGGTTGACCCGTCCTCGGCCAGAAGTGCCACTGACTACGTTAAGCTTGTAGCAGATTCGAATGCGATTGCCATTATCAACACAAGCGCGCTCAACAATGTCGGCGGCTGGTCTGATGAACTCGTTGAGAACTTGCCGTCGTGTCTAAAAGCTGTGGTGCACTTTGGCGCTGGCTATGATTCGTTGGGTGATGTCACCCGGTTCCAGAAGAAAGACATTCAGGTCTCGAACACTCCAGGTGGTGTCGCTCAGTCCACTGCAGATACGGGCCTGTACCTTATTTTGGGCGTGCTACGTAATTTTGGACGCTTAGAACATTCCTTGCGAGAGGGAAAATGGATTTCCGAAGTGCCTCTAGCAGATGAGTACGACAATAAGACCTTAGGTATCATCGGTCTTGGCGGAATCGGCGCATTGGTTCGAGACAAATGCGTTGCGGCTCTGGGTTTCAAACAGATCCAGTATTACAACCGCCATCGTGCAGACCCCGACGTCGAGAAGGACTCAAAGTACGTTTCATTCGATGAGTTGCTCTCCACCAGTGATGTCATTTTGTTGGTTTTACCATTGAACAAGGGCACTCACCACATCATTGATCGCGATGCCCTGGCGAAGACCAAGAAAGGTGTGATCATTGTCAACATTGGCAGAGGTCCCCTTATCGATGAAGAAGCGCTCGGTGAAGCGCTCGAGTCTGGCCAGGTACACGGTGTGGGGCTGGATGTCTACGAGCATGAGCCGAAGATAAACTCGAAGGTCTTAGCCAATAAGAACTCGCTGCTACTTCCGCATGCGGGCACTCATACCACAGTGGCCCGATCTAAGATGACACACGAAGTTGTCGCGAATTTGGATAGCGTCTTTAAGACTGGGAAGGTGATCAATCTCATCCCTGAACTTCGTAAATCTAACTAGTAGGTTTTGACTATAGTTCGATCGCTTTATACTGTATTACCTAGAAAACTTTCTGGAGAATCATGTGAGATTGATGTCTTCTCTGGGCCAAAAACGTTCGCCATGATCTATGCATGCATTATGCAGCCTTATGCGATCGCATCACGAAATACGTACTTTCGAAATAATACGCATGAATTCAGACATTTCGTGGGCGCCTAACCCGCCGATCTATGACTTGAGTATTAAATTCAACGATAATTGGGACCGCCCGAAATGACCTGACCCTAGCGGCTCACGCTCATCTAATTTTTCTCCGCGTTAGGTTTTCTTTTTCTTCACTGATACGGTCCTCTATTCACTGCGCCATCAGTTTAAGATGGATGAGCGGAGGGGAAAAGAGGACTAGAGTGAAGAATCGTCTCATTTACCACTGGTCGAACTTATGGGATAAAATCTACCCTGTTAGACTATGGCGGAAGACGCAACATAGATACCCAGAACTAGTGATATAAATCTAATTGAGGCATTCGGAGTACCCTGAACAGGCTTAGGTGTTGTTGGTAGCTTAGCGCACGCTACAGCTTCCAGCTCTGTAGACGCATCACCGGCTGAGCCCACTTGACCGGGTAACGCAAACCGCCATGGGCGTCTAAATTTACCGGGAAATAGACGTGCATGTGACTAAGTAATGTTTGCCGGGTTTTGGGATAAGGGAAGGGTAGCAGCAAGATCATTTAACTTTCTGAATGGGGAAATCCATTGAGAGCTACCTGCCTCGATCCTTAGCGCCCAACCACCCCACCGCAGGCAGTCTTCGTGTTTATGTATTCTAATTACGTTATTAGATTTCCTAGATCAGCTCTGAGTATAATCGAACTTCCACGGATTTTGCCTAAAATCGCGTCATACGACGAATTTATCAACTCAAAGCTTAATACACTCATTTATCAAGTGACAAATTGCCTTTATGCTCCATAAGAGCGTAACTTACAGATTATTTGTTGCAGGCAAGATGGGAGAGAACCCCTACCATCCTATGAAAAATGAAATGTTTCAGATATATCCCTGCAGGTGGGTCGCGTCAAGGCATGAGTAGCGTGCATGCGCCCTGACCCCGACTTAGGCGCCCACGCGAGTGTCACCCGCCTTATGTGGCAGCGGTTGTTATTACCAAAATAATTTGTATAATCAATTATTAACCGTTTCCGTTACTATTGGTTCCGCGCGCCTGAACTTACGACGAACTATACACTCATTGCGTGCCGAGCCTCGATCAGAGCGTAAAATTGCAGCGATCAGCCACATATAGCACTGTTTCAGAAATCCAGCCCTGCTAATAAATATCGAATCTGATATTACTGACTCCTGAGCCTTCAGAACCCTTGCTAGAATCAATCGGTCGCCACAACGACAGATTTTCTCGTCGGGGTCATCATCTGTGTTCCATACAGACGCGAAAACGAAGACCAGGTAGCCTCTGAAGCGTTGACCAGTTAGGAGACGCGTCCCGGAACTCAAACTTGCCGGTATTTGCCGGATTATCAATCATCGCCACTTAGAAATCTAAGCCCACTAAGTTTGCATTTCGGTTAGAGCTTTACTTTGAGGCATGCCATGGCCAATCCGAATGAACTGGGAGACAATGAACACAACGAAGGCTCTTGGCAGCAGATTCGCCAAGGACAAAGGTTTGACCCAACAAATGAAAACGAGTCGCACGGCCAGCAGCTCCACCAGCAGCAGCAGCTACAGTACCCGCGATCTCTCCATCAACAACATTCACCAGCCAGCTCCTACAACGCACTCTCTAGTCAAGCATCTCCCCTCGGTCATCGCTTCGATGAAGAGCAGCAAAGCGAAAGGGAATACCAGATCCAACTTCTACGCCAGCAGGAGAGCCAGCTTCAAAGTCACCGGTACGGTCACTCCGCGTTGCAGTATTACCCGCAAGAAGCTGTGGATTTGAACACCCGACCTGGAAACTACCGGCAACATTCGCGGAGCGACATCTCTGTGGATGAGTCCAATTACGGTTACGAAAGTAGTTTGTATACTTACGACGAGAGCGCTGGTAACATGTTCAGGCATAGACAACAGCCATCTTACATCCCACCCGTTTACCAGCATTCGCGCGATACATCTACAGCGGGCCCTCATTTAATGAGCGCACATCATCGGATGTTATCGAGTTCAGATGAGGCGAATACATTAATGGGTAATACGCGCAGTCTAGACCAGGGAATCTCTACGCTAAATTACAATGCTGGACCTACTGGTGCTGGGCCGTCCTTGAGGCCACTGATGACACCCCAGTACCCCAGTCTGCATGATACGCGACAGCAATTTGGATCTCATCAGGGGCGCCGTAACTCAATCGAGTCATACCGGCTAGCGGGATCCGTTAGAAACGAACCATATCCAGCTGCAGGGTTACGGCACGGCGGTGGCCACCAACGTAACTCTAGCATGAGCAGACCATCACAAGGTGCATATTCCTCATCATTCAAAAGACAGCACCGACGCTCGCAATCCGCCTCGGGTCCATCGAGTCTATATCGAAGACAAGCGCTCCCACAGCAGGGTCTTCCACACGTATTTGGGAATCCTGGCGGCATTATAACCCATGAAAGCAGTGGCAATGATGAATCTGCACAGTCCAGAGACCTCACCCAGGGCGCAGTGATAACCCAGGAGATGACTCCTATTATCACGTCCCAGAGCCCCATGCGTAGTCCCCTTCAATCAGGTAGTCTCTCCCCCACAAAAAACGAGCTTGGATTAGGAATCGAAATGAAACAGGAAGAGAGGGGTGCACACACACCAGGCGAGTCTCAAGGGGCTGTTGGTCAAACGATGGAGCGTGCGGAACAAGTCACGCCAGACCCACTAATTTCCGTGATTATGGATCATGACTCCAAGTCGGGAGAAGGTGGAGCTGGTTTAACTCCCTTACTGGCTCAAGCTTCGCCAAATATCCAAACAGGTGGACAGTTCCCTGCACATCAAGACAATCCTGCCGAAGCTGAGCATTGGTACGGTAGATATAGCGAAACTCGAGATTTCGAACAGCAAGAGGATCAAGTATTCAATGCATTACAAGTGGGCCCTTCTCATTTGGGTCTTCCTGGGTACGCAGGAGAAGCTAATACCGAATACGATTTTCAAGTAGAAGTGCCGGGTGATGAGTACCCAGAGAGAGCCGTGAGCTTTAACTGGTCTCGCCGTGAAACAAGAGAAATCATGAAGGTCCTCGATAATGCCGAAAGGCATAAGTGGCGGTACATCAGCGAGCGTCTGAGTGAAAAACGAGGCAAACGTATTCCCTTACGTGCCTGCAAAAGTAAGTTCGAAGCGCTTTTCGGAGAGGTTGAGGCATCTTCAAGACTAGGCTCGAGTTTGTTCTACGTGGCCTACCGTTCAGGCTGGAAAGCTATCAAAAATGTACGAACCGCAAACGAACCGCTGGAGTATGATCATATTTCAGAAGCTAGAGACGATAGTCAAGATTCAAGTGACGATCCAGAGATCAAAAATAATGAAAACTCATCTCAGCCTCTAGAAGAGCAACCAACGTCTGCACAACACCATCAGCACCAAAGCTCGTCACGCTCGAGCTCGAAAGGAAACTCGTCTATCACTAACTCCGACACGCAAAGACCCCCGCAGCAGGAAGAGATGCCCCTGCTACTGATGAGCTACCTTGGTAATGGAAGCATTCAAGAGCATGCTCCTATAGTTAGACAAATCTCAAATGGCCATTCGGGCCAAGAAAATGATACTGCTGACCTTTCTTGCAGCGACTCGTACGAGCCGCTGCCAGATAGTTCTGTCACAGCTGATGATCAAAGCGACTGTCACGAAATGGGGAAAGTTGGTAACCACAGCCTAGAGCCCGAGGTAGCTCCTTTATCGGCATCACCCGAAAGTGGCGCGATGATTGTGCGACACTCTGGCCCGCCCTCACTGAAGCCTCTCCATCATGACGGAACTAGCCGGAGTCAAAGTAAAATCTAGAACTGAACAGTGATGAGCCTGAATCATTAAAAAAACTCCACACGCCATCCTGTTAAAATCACCACTGGTCTTCTTCGTACTTCGCAGTATATCCCACCATTGGTGAGGTTGTATTATTATATCATTGTAGTGAGAGCATAATAGTTGCATGCGATGGCAGGCATTATCGACTATTTTATAAGCAGCGTAACCGGAACAAGAAATATTATTTCAGATTATATTGCACGGAATTAGGTAAGATAGGCCCAGCATCAGCCATAGCATCGTCTGGGAACTACCAGTAAAGTTTCTATCACAGTTTCCTTACTCAATCGTTCTACCGAATTTCATCTGTGAACGAAATGGGTGTTCCTAACGGGTAGTGGAATAAGCAGACGCACGCGCTTTGTCTCACGTGGATCCTGCTACACTTCAGCCCCTCTGCGGATTATACGCTCCTCTCCACCACCCACAGAATTGTCCCAGCACCCCGATACACACATGGTACTGTCAATGGGGTCACATTATTTCGCTTCACGTCTCCCGCTCAAGAGGTGAAAGTGACGAGTTGATACCACAAAAGTCACAGGCCACCCAATAAGCGCCTTATATAATTCTTTCTTCATGCTGTGTTCTGCATTTTCTCGAAAATATTTGGGTGGATTCCTGCATAACCCAATTAGCCGCCGACCGCTTAGATCGGTAAGGCTAGCGTTCGCTGGATCGCCCCGATCTCTTACCACTGACCAATATCACGAGCTTGCCGATGACGCACTGGAATCTATCACGGACAGCTACGAACAGCTGATAGACAACAAGCCCGAAATCGATGTAGATTTGAGCCAGGGCGTATTGACAATTGCTGTACCACCACTGGGCACTTATGTGCTCAACAAGCAGCCACCAAACATGCAAATTTGGCTTTCAAGCCCCATTTCAGGACCGAAAAGGTACGATTGGGAGGAATCCACAAATCGATGGGTGTATTCCCGCGACCAATCTACGCTAGGCGCCCTTCTGAAGAAGGAAACACAAGATGAGCTGCAGTTGACGCTGCCACTAGACTTGGATTGAACATGAACATAGAGTA
Source organism: Starmerella scarabaei (assembly GCA_030565305.1). NCBI lineage: Eukaryota > Fungi > Ascomycota > Dipodascomycetes > Dipodascales > Trichomonascaceae > Starmerella > Starmerella scarabaei. The sequence continues at coordinate 711,983 of JAJMBJ010000003.1, read as the reverse complement.
TAAGAGTAAAGTGCATGAATTCGTTACATATATTACACGTTAGGCTGCGACTATCAACACAACACCGTCGCCACGCAAAAACATTTTACTTACAAACCGGTCTTTGTTCACGGCTTTGCCCTTCTTTCCTGTACTGCTTTGCGGCCGTTCAGTCCACATTTCTTTGGCGTTCACTAGTATCATATTAGCATGGCGGTCGTATGCCTTGACGCGGGCGAGTACTTTCTTGTTATTCCTTAATGATATTAGCACTTGAGTGCCGTCCTCGACGGCTCTCTGCAATATACTGAGTGGGCCATTGGTTTGTTCAAATTCTTCTAATTGTATAAGCTCGGCCTCGCTCAATTCGTTCCGGGGCCGATCTGCGAATTCCGACATGGCAGGTTTGTGCGTCCCAACCCTCTTGAGGTTCATAGATCAACCTAAAAAAGGGAGGCCTCGAGGAGTGCCCCGCATGTTTTAGATTATAGATGTTTATGAAAGTTTAGGAACACGAAGGTTTCGTTATATAAATACACCTTTCAAAGTGTGAATTTTCTCTCCATTGAATTTTGCAAGGGAAACATACTCATGTTCGATTCGGATGCTCCACCACTAGGCATCTTCACCCGGACGTGTGTCAATGGCTGTAACGGAAAGTATACTGCAGACGCCACAGCGAACCCATCATCCGCGTACAACTCAACTAGCGACCCATCCAGCACAATTCTCCATTGCCAGCCATTGACGGGCTGGCTGACGGGGGCGGAGAACTTATCAGTTAAAAACGGGTTGTCGAACCCGCCCAGCCGAGACCTGTCTAGCCATATTTGTGCTGAGTCGGGATCAATGCCGATTTCGAGGCTTTCGTAGTTCGCGTTGAAAAACTCTAGGTGGAATCTGCCCGTGACAGGGTGAGATTCAGTAAATATCGAGGTCGTGTTCAGCACCAATTCGACAGCAAGCGTCTCGTTCGGTAATCTATACGACTGGCTCACCGGTGTGCCTTCATCCACCAAGATGCTCTCAATGTGGTAGGACTTCAATCGCAAGTTCTCCAGGTTTACCGGCGTTTGAACAAGTTTGTAGCCACCCATCCAGTCCTTTCTCAAGGCTAATCGGCGTGCTAAAGTCATTGCACCGCGCCAGTCGCCTGTCGGAGTTTCCTGACAGTACTGCCAGTTGCCAAACCAGCCAATATATGTGGAGTTCTGGATGTCCAACTCGGTGGCAGCACGTCCAGGGTTGAAGTATTGCAAAGCGTAGTTATCTTTGGCAAAGTCCACGGAGTTGGTGACTGCCTCTCCATTCAAGGGCACGAAAGTCGTGCCGTCGAAGTCTCCCACGAAATATTGTGTGCCCGATCCTCCTAAGGGCGTTCCAGGATTGACGGAGATGAACAACACATACCTTATTTTGTTCTCATCAATATCCCAAACTGGTACCAAATTGGGGCATTCATAGTCTACTCCCACAACACCTGCCGTGAAATCGCTGAGCTGTTTCCAATCCTTCAAGTCAGAAGACTCATAGAAACGAATTTTGTGGTCACGCGAGAGCGCCACGGTCATTAGCCATTTTGACTCTGGTTCAAACCACTGCACTTGAGGATCTCGAAACTGTGTCAAGTTAAGATCAAGCACGGGGTTCTTCTCAAACTCATTGAAGCTTTTCCCGCCATCCAGGCTGTAAGATAGCACCTGGACCTGTTTATCGGGATAAGCGCGCGTGTACACAGCAACCAAGTTTTGGTCACCTTTGCCAGGGAACAAACCCGAAGTATTGTAGCGATCGTTGACCATACAACCCGAGAATGCGAACCCCTGGTCAGCGGTGGGGTACAGCGCAATGGGTTCGTCCGACCAATGCAGCAGATCGGGCGAAGTAGCATGGCCCCAATGCTGATTACCAGCAATGGTCTGATTGGGGTTGAACTGGTAGTAAAGATGGTATTGTTTGGCCGCTTCATCGTAGATTAACCCATTGGGATCGTTCATAAACCCCTGTTCGGGCGTAAAATGGATAGCAGGCCTATATTGAACCGAGCGATCATTCGCATAAGACGTCATATTCACCGTATTCAAAATTGCCGATGAAGTTTTTGTTGAACAAATTAGAGGTGCTCAGTTAGCAAGTCGAACCATTTGTGGTTTTCAATATGCACCTGAACCCCGCCAAAAGTGGTGCCCTCAATAGGTCACGTGCTTGAGCCCCGCCTGTTTCAGTATAGTTGACATGTATGTGTACCATTCTACACCGAATAAGCGATCGATAGAATGCATACATTTCAAAATAGTTTTTATGTCATTTACACCTTAAAGATGGCTTCTGTCGTTTGAAAGATACATGTGTTCATTTGGCCAAACGGCGTCCAAAACGTCCCAGATATACTTGACGTACGTCAACTCGATATCCGGGAACTGCACACCCTTCGAGATTTCCTTGGTAACCGTGGCTTCGCAGCGATAGGGAAGCAGCACACGACGAACTCCGGCCATGTGTGCACCCAGTAACTTCTCACGGACCCCGCCAACCGGTAACACTTTACCTCGTAGGGTCATTTCTCCAGTCATAGCCAAATCACGGGGAACGCGACGGCCAGTGAGCAGAGAGACAAGACAGATAGTCATAGCCGTGCCCGCTGAAGGACCGTCCTTGGGAATAGCGCCAGCAGGAGCATGCAGATGGAAATCGTATTCCTTAAACATTTCAGCGGGGATCTGTAGCGTCTTCGCGTTGGCACGTACCCAAGACAGAGCAATGTTAGCCGACTCTGACATAACTTCACCCAGCTTTCCTGTGAGCTTCAGACGGCCAGAGCCATTTGGAATCAATGTTGCTTCAAATACAAGAATGCCACCCATACCGCTGCCCATGTAGGCTAGTCCGTTGACTACTCCAGGCGAATGGCGGTGCTGCAGCTTACCGTCGAGGTTGATCAGGTCTACGTCATCATTGACGACGTCATCTGAGTAGATTTCCACGCCTAAATACTTGCGAACTCCAAAAGTATCAATCACTTTCTGGGGGTGGTCGTCGACGACACCAATCCTGGGCTTCTTGATCGTATGTTCGAGAGCAGATTCCACAACTTTGTCAATATTCTCAGCAGCCCATCCTCGGCACACCGACCCAATGACGCGCTCCAGTTCACGCACGCCAGATTCTCGGGTGTACTTGGTGATGATTTCCGTAATCGCATCGTGGTCGAATCCCAGCTGGTCTGGCATCAACCCACACGCGTCCAGTTGTTTAGGTAACAAGAATTTTTCGGCAATCTTGACTTTCTCCTGATAAGTATACCCATCAATGTGGATAACCTCCATGCGATCCAGTAAAGGCCTGGGAATTGTCTGGGTTGAGTTTGCCGTAGCGATGAATGTCACTTGAGAAAGGTCAATGGGGAAGTCCACGTAGTGGTCCTTGAAGGCATTGTTTTGTGCGGGATCGAGCACCTCAAGCAGAGCAGCTGAGGGGTCGCCGTGACCCGAATTAATGCCATGAGATACTTTATCAATCTCGTCGAGTACCAACACCGGGTTCATAGTTCCGGCCTTACGGAGTGCCTGCACAATGACTCCTGGCATCGATCCAATATAGGTCCGACGATGTCCGCGAATCTCAGCCTCGTCACGAACGCCACCTAAACTGATTCGATACATCTGCTTTTTCAGTGCTGCTGCCACTGACTTGGCCAGACTGGTTTTACCCACACCAGGCGGTCCCACTAGTAAAAGAATAGGCGAGACACCAGTCTCCCGGATAGGGCTATCCGGCTGTTGCTGCTTTCGCTGCTGCCGTATATAAGAAATCGCCACGTACTCTACCAAACGCTTTTTGGCGTCCTGTAAGCCATAGTTTTCCCGGTCCAGGCACTGCTTTGTTTCAGCAATAGACTCTTTGGACAACACCACTGGTTTGTTGTGAGTCCACGGCAGATCGGCCAGTGTTTCAAGGTAGTTGCGCACCACATTATACTCGGTGGACTGTGCATTCATTCTTCCCAGCCGTTTCAGTTCCCGGAAAATAACTTTCTGTCCCTCCTCGGGAATGCTGGCCTTCGCATCAGTAAATTTGGCCTTCAGGTTGATCAAGTCATCTTCGTCTTCATCATCCACATCCTTGAAATTGTTTGGGCCAGCCGCGGCTCCAGAATTATGCCTCGTTGGTCCAGCCGGAGGCAGTGGGCGCGCCGAAGAGATCAGCGCACCGGGTTTCGTTGTCGGCAAAATCTGTGTTAATCTGTTGGTGGGTTTGGCCACGGGTACCGGATCTCGATCTAGGCTGACCAAAAACACATTGAGGCACTCCATAAGCATCAAGTATCGTTCGCGCGGATTCCGCTCATCATACAACGCAAATCTCGTATCAGGGTTGAATGAGAAGCTGAAGCTCACCATATCCACAATCTTTGATGGCACCATCACAATTTCCGTCAGCCTCAATGCTCTATAAACGCTCGATCCTGTTCGTTCAGTAGACTGGAAGAGCAGCGACAGGGCCTTTCGTAAGTTTTGCATCATATCAGCGTCGATTGTACTCGAGTCCTCAACGAGTACCTCAACCTCAACTTTTTTGGCATCCAAACGTTTGGTCACCACTGCGCGGCATAGTCCCCTTAAAGCAGGCGAGTCCCTACGGTCATGGCGATCCAAGGGGGGGTAAATGACCTTACAGATTGTTCCCAGCTCGCTAGGATTCCCATTCAAAGTCGGACTCACGAAGACCAAGATGTCACTGACAGTTACCTGCTGGCCCGTTTCACGAATGGCTTCGCTGACAGAAGCTTCCGGAGGCACGAGATTGTTTAGAGCCGACGAAAGTGTGTTGACGGCAATTTTGACGAGCTCTCCTGGGAACACTACCTGCTTTTCAGACAGTTTAACTTCAGAGAGTGTAATTGGTTTCTTGGCAGATTTCATAGGTTGTTTATCGGTGGTACGTTGATGATGATATCAAGTGGGGTTGATAACCTAAAAGATGTGTGGACCGAAATCCGGGGTTGGCGGAGTGGACGCCACACGTTACGCTTCGCGATCACAGCGAGCAAATTCATATATCCGTATCGTGTGGTTAACATTATCGTGTGTTTATTGCAACCTGGTATGCTGGTGCATCGGAAGCATTCGGCATCACGAAGGGGAACCCTCGGTAAAACTATTCGCGGGTAGGGTTGTAATATCATGTGATTGGGTTAGGTCTCTCTCGCATTGCGCGTATGGAAACCTCCATTACATAGATTTCAATCGGGGGCAAGGGTATTCGCGGTACAATGCAGATGAGTACATATGCAACGAGCTGAATGACTAAACTATCGGCGCTACGACGCGATCAAAACCCGACGTTTTTTTCCCCGCATCTTATGATAAAGTTTTTTTAGTTAAGCTCAATATTGGTGAGGACGTGTGCAGATGCATTTGCTCGGGTTCGAATTGTGAGAGTGCTACCACTTAGCTCCACAGAGTCCCCAATGTCTCAACCTGATTCAAACGTAAATGGCACAAGCCAAGCCATTATTGGTCATTTGACGTATACATTCGGTTATGGGACTAGATGTAGCTCAGTAATTTGATTTAGTGTTCCACTGGGTCTCTCTTGAAGCTCTGGCAAGTAAAATGGAAACTGTTTCGGTTTGTGTTTTCAGAATCTTGTTTTCCAGGCCACCATAGTAGACCTTGGCTTATTCAATCTCCGGCATTACGTGGTTCAACTATTTCCTTGTATCTCTGGAACCTCCTCATGTTTTTGAACAAGCCTGATGTAATTTGAATTATTATGTTCTAATAGATATTCGTGCTGCAGGTATGTGACTCGTCCGATCTATAATAGAAACGACTGAATCTTGTCACATAGCCGCTGTCGAGTTTCGTGATTGCAATGGTGCTGAATTTTGACCCGTTCAAGAGCTTGAATATTGGCATCATCAAAATTGGTGATGTTGCCACTCTTCATTAGCTGGTAGGTAACATCATAAGCTATACCTTTCCAAATTAGCTGCCGGGCCTTGTTGTGTAGATCCCGACGCGCTGTCAGTTCCTCAAGTGAATGGCTTGCATTCACTCTACGGTCTACGGACTCGGTGTCGTGCGGTAACAGGCGTGACAAGCGCTGCATGACCTCATACCGCTTCGTATTTTGTGTTATGCTCAGTGACTCTACATCAGTCTTATCACGGCATGAAGATGAAGTTGATTTAGGGGCATCCAATTTTCCTGATTCTTCGATCTCACTGTCGTACGAGCTCGTGGAAAAAGCACTCGTGACAGCATTTCCGATGGTGTCAAAATAGTAAGACGCTAAGGTGATTTCATTGCGGTCGAAATGAGCATTCAGTGCACTAAGACTAATCCGTCGAGTGCTAGAAACCATTTTACTGTTGTAAAGTTCTCGTTAAACTAGATGTAATTCAAGAGTTTTGGTGGAATACTCAGTCCCTTTCCTTACCCCTACATAAGTGCAGCTAGCTAGCACATGTATTATCAAAAAACATGGGTAAAGACAAAATAAAAATTTGAGCGATTATGATAATAAAGTGGAGTTGATCATTACGTAGTCGTTATTAGCCGTTATATTATGTGCGTTTGAATAAAGATAAAGGCATCGCAAAAGTTTCGTATGCTTTGCGATGTATTCGTAGCCTTGATTTACGCTTCTTAAGCCACGAGCGAAATAACAGACTTCTCATCGGAGCCGCCGTCTTCGTAGTGCTCGGTGATTGGCTTGTCCTTGATAGAGGGAGCATAACCGCCGTGAGCAGCATTGATATCCTCGATGTTAGGAACATGAGAGGGCTTCCATTTGCTGGTACGCCAGGCAGGGATATTTGCCTCCCAAAGCTCGCCTACCTCCTCCAGGGACAAACCGTGAGTCTCAGGGAACATGAGGTACACGTGAGTAGCCATGGCACCACAGAAAACGGCGTAGATGATGTAAGTTCTCCAAGTGATACTGACGAAAGCCTGAGGAGTAAACAAAGCAATAGCCAAGTTGAAGATCCAGTTAACAGCAGCACAAATCGAGTTGCCGACGGCACGCTGCTCAAGGGGGAAGATTTCAGAGCAGTAAATCCAGCCACCGGGACCCCAAGTAGGCGCGAAGGTGGCAACGAACAGATAACTGATGGCAATAACACCTTTCGAAGCGGGGGCACGGTCCTTAGGAATCAAGATACGGGTGTTGGGATCATCAGGAAGACCATTAGGCTGAGGGATGGAGTACTTTGCGAGAACACAAACCATAGCAATCATCCAGGCCATCATGAGGATAGCACCCCAGAACAACAACCGGCGACGACCCCAACGATCGATGAACAACAAAGCAGGAACAGTCATCACCACGTTGATAATGTACTGAATTGAAGAGGCAACCAAGTTACTGTTGCCAGAGTAACCAGCAAACTTGAAAATGGTGGTGATGTAGTACATGTCGACGTTCATACCAGTGAGCTGTTGCCACATCTGACAGCAGAGGCCAACAGAGGTACGGCGTAGGTTAGTCTTACCCTGGAACAAATGCCAGACCTTGAAGTGAGAGTTCTGTTCAATGCGAACAGCTTCTTTGATCTCCTCTACCTCGATACGAACGACATCGTTATCGATGTCGCCCTTAGCCTGAATCTTGGCAATGATGTCGATAGCCTCCTCCCAGCGGTCCTTGGCAGCCAACCAACGAGGGGACTCGTTGAGGAACAAAGTACCAATGAAGAAAATCATACCAGGAACCATCTGGATACCCCAAGTGGCACGGAAAGCCGCGGTAGACTTAATTTGACCGCAACCGAAGCCGATGTAGAACATAATCAGAATACCCCAAGTACAAAACCACTGGAAGCAACCAACAAGGGTACCACGCAAACGCTTGGGGGACATCTCAGCGACAAACACCGGAACCTGCGACGAGGCGAAGCCAATACCGAAACCAGCGATGATACGGCCCAGAATCAACTGAGCAATGTTCTGAGAAGAGCATTGGATAGCAGCACCGATCATCCACAACCAAGACGAGATCTGGATAACAGGCTTGCGGCCAAGCGCATCAGAAGTAGGGCCAGAAACAAGGGAGCCCAAGAAAGAGCCACCAGCCATTGAAGAAGTCACACCAGCCTGGCGCATCGCACTCATAACGACTTCACCTGTTACCTCGTCGGTTTTGCCAAAGTATTCAATATAGTTCTTATTGTCCATGAGCGAAGACATACTGCTGATATCGAAACCGAACAGCATACCGCCCATGACAGCGATACAAGCCACCACGTAGGGGTTGTAAAATTTATAGCTGAAGCCAATGTCAGGCACCTTGTGACTTAGACCGCTGAATCTACCAACCATCTTGAAGCTTGAGAGGTTTGATGATAAGTTGTGGGAATAAGAACTCCAAGGGGGAAAATGCCGGATTAAATAGTTTTCGGGAAGGTCCTCGGAAAGGCGGGGGAATGCAAAAGTCTGCCCTGAAGGTATATTTTTCCTACGGGCAAGCGAGGGTTATGCAACAAAAAGCTGGGGCGCGATGCATATGCGATGGTACGCTTGGGGTTGACCGAGCCAAAAAAAAAAAGAGTAGCGTCAGCGTCAGATGACTCCAGCAAAATGGTAGGAAAGAAGTGATCACATATAAGCTCGGGGTGTATCCAACAAACATCTATGCGCATGATGTGTTTCCGCTGATGCCCCTCGACTAGAACCAATTTTCGCTCCTCTCGGTTGAATCATCCTACTCTTGGGCGAGGGAGTTTGCGCCTTAGCTTACGAGATCTGTGCCCCACATTTTGTTTCAACCAGGCTGCATTCGTAATACAATGAGACGGGTAAGGGCTATGATTCTGTGACGTACTTCGAAGGAGGTCTCAGCCATAAGCCGTTGTGACCCCGCTCTCGTGACCACACAGCTGCCCTGCCCTACCAACGTGCATAGTAAATTTTGTGATCGACCCCGCACGCAATGTTCCAACACCTACCTAATGTGCCCTACCACTTTACTCCCAACAAATCCCACGGCGGTACTCCGCTTTCCTCCGTATAAACTCCCCTCCGTCATTCTATTTTTGACTACACCGCTCTGCAACTCCCCCCCTCCCTCCATCCTGTTCCGTTCCCACCTAGATCTACCTATCAGAATTTTTTAGCTATATACGATTTCTATACTAATTCTCATAAACATTCATAAATAATATATATTTTCATTACACGCCTGCGAATATTCGGCGTTTCATCGCAATTCACTTTAAACAGTGATGGTCGACTTCTCGTCAGAAATATCATCACGGTGCTCAGCGATAGCCTTCTCTTTGAAGGAGGGAGCATAGCCACCGTGAGCAGCATTGATGTCCTCGATATTAGGAACACGCGTAGGCTTCCAGTTGCTGGTGCGCCAAGCAGGAATGTCGCTCTCGAACAACTCGCCAACCTCCTCGAGGGTCAAACCGTGAGTCTCGGGGAAGAGAAGGAAGACGTGGACTGCCATCGCGAGGGAACAAGCAGCGAAAATGATGTAAGTCTTCCAGGTGATGGTGACGAAAGCCTGAGGAGTAAACAAGCCAATGGCCAAGTTGAAAGCCCAGTTGACAGCGGCGCAAAGAGAGCTTCCAACGGCACGCTGCTCAAGGGGGAAGATTTCAGAGCAGTAAATCCAGCCACCAGGACCCCAAGTAGGTGCGAAGGTCGCAACGAACAAGTAGCTGATTGCGATCAAACTCTTTGAAGCAGCCTTATTGTCGTCAGGAATTTGAATGCGCACCTGAGGATCGCCATTAAGACCATTGGGCAAAGGAACTGAGTACTTGCCGAGAACACCAGCCATAGCAGCCATCCATGCCATCATGATAATGGCACCATAGATGAGAAGAGGGCGGCGGCCCCAACGGTCGATGAAAAGCAGAGCAGGAATGGTCATAACAACGTTGATGATGTACTGAATCGAGGAAGCGATGAGGTTAGCGTCACCCTGGTAGCCGGCGAACTTGAAGACAGTGGTGATGTAGTACATGTCGACGTTGATACCAGTGAACTGCTGCCACATCTGACAGGCCAAGCCGATGAAAGTACGCTTGAGATTGGTGCGGCCCATGAACAAGTGCCAGACCTTGAAGTTAGAATTTTGCTCAACGCGGACAGCCTCCTTAATCTCCTCGACCTCGATGCGAACAGTCTCGTCCTCAATATCACCTTTAGCCTGAATCTTAGCGATGATGTCGATAGCCTCTTCCCAGCGGCCCTTAGCAGCGAGCCAACGGGGAGACTCGTTCAAGAAGAGAGTGCCAATGAAGAAAAGCAGACCGGGGACCATTTGGATGCCCCACGTAGTACGGAAGGCAGCAGGACCCTTAATGTAACCGCAGCCGAGGCCAATGTAGAACATAATCAGGATACCCCAGGTAACAAACCATTGGAAGCAGCCAACAAGAGCGCCACGCAAACGCTTAGGAGACATCTCAGCGACGAAGACAGGCACCTGCGACGAAGCCATACCAACAGCGAAACCAGCAATGATACGACCAAGGATAAGCTGAGTGACATTCATAGAGGAGCACTGGATAGCAGCGCCAATCATCCAAACCCAAGACGAAATCTGAAGGACAGGCTTACGACCAAGCCTGTCTGAGAGGGGACCGGAAACAATAGAACCAAGGAACGAACCACCAGACATCGAAGAGGTAATACCTGCCTGGCGAATAGCGGTGACGTGGTGAGCACCGTCTTCACCAATGGTACCGAAGTAGTCAACATAGTGCTGGTTGCCCATCAACGAAGACATACTGCTAATGTCAAAACCGAAGAGCATACCACCCATGACGGCAACGCATGCCACCACGTAGGGATTGTAGAGCTTATACCTGAAGCCAATGTCAATCATTGAGATATGTTTGATTGGATGTTGTTGGATATGATTTTAGGTGAAATCTGGGGTCATTATATAGACGATTTTTGCCCCGCAATCTGAGCGAAGTTTTCTTCCGCTGTGAATTTCCTGCGGAATAGGTTTATGCAGGTCAAAGTCCGGGGTAGCCGCATGACTAAGGGGGCTTGAACACCAGATGAACGCCGTCGTAACTGCCGTAAGAAAGCCCCTCAGTTTGTGAAAAGACTCACCATATCGTTTGTATACCAACAGTATCATAAAACGTAATTTTTGTTATTCTAAATCTGCTTCTTACTATAGCTTACACCTGCAGGGGTGAGATGTCAAAGGTTTTTTGTTCGTATGGGTTAGGTGAGTACATGTGAGGCGCTACGTAAAAGGTAACACATTTTTCGTCGACTTTCCGCATAGAGTGGGGCCATGGCATGTGCGATGGAGACAGAAATCCGAGAAGTAACGATGATTCACTCTTACAATAATTTTATTAAAACAAACAGAATAATGAGCTCACAGGAATTATTTTGACACCAACAAATGAGTGGTTTGCGTATTTCCACGTTGGAGTAGTGCTCAAACATTCGTTTTCACGATAGGTAGTTTTTACCAGGCTCGTGATGCAGCACTGCGAGGACGCAGGACGTGATGATGACGCCGTAACGTGATGCCGTAAAGAGCCGCGCACATGCACACAAAAACTCCCAACGCCATCGTGTTGCCGCTCATCACCCACGCTACGCCTCCTTCCAAGCGGGGTAAATCTGCTCAGGTTAGGGTTATATTGCATGAGCAGCCACGCAGGGATGATGAACGGAAAAAAAGTAAGCGCTTGGATAAAATCTCCTGGGGATAGGGTGGCTGACGTCACTGAGATCTGATCTCTAACCCCCTCAGTGGGCGGGTAGCCGAGAGTCATACTCACGGATAATTACATTAGGCTATAAGAATTGTGGGGAAACAGCGGAACCAACATCAACCCCATAATTTCGCCGCGGGGTATCACTTATGATGATGCGTTTGCCGTCAGTTGAGTTCTCGATACATAGTTAATCCGTATCTAGATGCCGTAGCCCCGCTTCGCAAGAGGCGCGCAAACGATCAGTTGGTTTGATACGACGTATTGCCCACCTTTCTACCTTTAGCTGGAGATGACGTATAGCGATGTGTAGACTATGGTATGGTAATTTTTAGGCCTGTGGTAGATAACAAGGTGAGATAGTGGTATCAACAATTCTGTCCTCCAAAATATCTTTTAAGCGAGCCGTTCAGTGAAATTTAAAGTGCAGAAGCACTACCGGCCAACAGTAAGATGTCATATTCATTGCGTGACCGCCACCCTCGAATTGAGACTTGATGCTTGCTCTTACGAAGTAGTCTTGGCGAGAGTCACGACTTGAAAACGTATGTACTCCATGCAAGTCAAAAGTTAATAAAGCAGCAACCCGTAAGGGCTGATTTTAGAGCCGTACAGCAGCATTTGCTTATATAGATCAATGGAATCATCACCGTTCTCCAAGATACGCTAGCTATAGTTTAATCATGAAAATCATAGAGCTCATACTCTGATGTACTACGCTTGGGCTACTGAAACCTCGTCAGTGACATGATCCTCGTCAATGTCTTCCGAGGACTCATTATCATCTTCCACATAGTCGTTACCATCATCTTCCTCGTCCGCCAGCAGACTCTCGTCAATATCATCTTCACCCTTTTCATCCAGTTCAACCTTCATTTCATACACCAAGTCGAAGCAGTCTGTCAGCAACGAAATCAATATTCCCTGTCCCGGTGGGATCTCACCATTGACTTCAAACTTGCCGTCAGATCGCAAGTTGTCCAGGCTGTTCAGCTTCATTTGGTAAGGGTACAGCTCGCGCATGTTGCTGATCCCACCATTCCTCTGAACTTCGAGCAGCACCCGCTTCATTGTTTGCAACTGGTTGTATACTGAAGACAGAGCCTCGGCCACGGGTTCGCCGGTGTCCAAAAGCTTGTATATTTGCACAAGCCCCCTCCGCATCATGTACTGCACAAGATGCAATGATTTAGTCTCCGGGTCTAGGGGCTCCAGGTGCGCCATCGGGTTACTCTCGTCCGCCACTCTAATTTTGTGGGTGCCGTGGTCTGCACAGTCTCGAAGTTTGCGGAAAACATGCACAAATTCTTCTAAGTATGCGTACAGGTCAGTTCCTCTGAACGTCCATTTCCTTGTCATCACCAAGACTTGCAGCTCCGGAAGCAGTCTCTGTAATGTCAGGAACATGGATTTGAGTTCGGGGTTTTCGGCGGCCACCACCGCGGCGCTCATGCCGTTTTTGTACCATTCAAAGCACTGCTCTGCTCTATGAAGCTGGACAGTGATCAGGCTGGAAACATCGGGCACTGTGGTGAGATGCGACCTGATCTTTTCCAGCTTCACTTTGAGGCTGTCTAACCGTGACTGATCAATGTCTGTGGCAACCACAGCGAACAAAATATCTCGCCGTACGTGCGTGACATGGATGAAGAGCGGGACCTGGTCCTCCTTCAACTGTGCGAGCGACTCGACGTCGGATTTGACCTCGTTTTTGGCGTCCAGCACCATCCGCGACATCTCGATGTTAAGGGCCTCGACTTCAGGAATATTATCAAACTCGTGTGTTTTCAGGTTCTCATCAATTGTGCGTAAACTCAAAAGGAGGAAGCCGAGCTCCTTGGGGGTCCAGGGGGTGTCATCCCGGGTGCACTGGAATAGAGACAGCATTGCCAAAGTCTTAGCGTATTCAGCGATGGGGTGGTTTTTGATACCCAGAGTGACAAACGCCAGCGAGAACATCGTTGTCACTTGGCTCAGCAAACCAGACTGCCAGCTCTGGGGGCTTATATTGCCGGCGGCATCCAGCAACTCTTTATATTGTAAATACAACTCGAGCACGCGCGACACTGAAAAGAACTTGCTACGGTCTTTCGTCAGCTCTGAGAGCTGCTGCGATATTTCTCGGAGCTTTTGATCCATTGTTCGTTGGTTTGGCAGCAATTAGCCCAACTGCGATCGAATGAGAAGATTGAAATGGGGGGACCGTGATCGATGGTTACGCTAGTAGTAGAGCGAGGTGGGGCGAGGAAGAATGGCCTGTAGAGTGTAATGGGCCTCTCTCTGCTTGAACGCTGGAAACCCAAGAAACCCCACCACGGCGCCTTGGCTGGACGGCTACAGGTTGCTGTTGACTCGGACCGCCGCGGTTTTTCTCTTCTCCCAATGGGGTCAGGTCACTTAGCCGCTTGGGACGTTAGCGAGCCAATACGATAGGAGAAAGTGCGAGGCTGGGTGCTCAGTGCCGCATGGGTTCACCAAGCACATCTGTTTCAGAGGTCGTAAGCAGGTTGAAAATAGTTAGGACGTAAACGCGACGTACACGCTACCCACCATTGCGTGAAAGTCAAGGTTTATAAGTGTATCTGTTCAATGATATAAGTAATAAAACTACCACGCGCGCTACTTAGTGCGTTCGTGTCTCACAATCGACGTTTATACAAAAGCAAGTTTGCTCTAAATTTGCTACTATCAGGATCCACAGCTGCTGCCAAGTAAATTGTAGATCGGGAATAAGTTATAGAATTCACCACGATATAATTGTTTTTGCAGATACGGCCTTACGTTTCGGCACTCCAGATCGGGATCTTGTTGCGCATCCACCCACCCGGTACCGTCTGAGGTATCGGCCAACGCAGATGTGGGCAGAGTGTGCCCATAGTTTTAGTTCACCGTCCTAGACGGATAATAGAGCCTATATAGCATCAGGTCATCACTTCCAATCGCACTGCAGAGTCGACTGACGGTTTCAGGGATTCATGCACCTAAACGACTCCAATTCATGTCCTTTCAGATTCAAGTCACGAGTTCTTCGCGTTTTGGGTAGTACTCCGATGAGGCTACAGGGTTAGGCGGAGGTGTTTGCTGCTTACATTTGTTCGCGAACGCGGGTCATATCGCGTCCCGCGACGCGTCTAAACTCATTAAACCTGCGGAATAAACCCAGCCCCATGCGGACCCCAAACCGCGCTAAAGCGATCTGCACAAATCAAGCAGCCCCCATGCGCCGCTTATAACCAGTTACACAAGTACACAATTGTTGCCTCATAAAATTAGTGAGCACCCACTGATATTTGTCAATATAATCGATGATGCACAACCCGCAAGACCACACTGGAGAGGTGCCCCAGCCGGATACCGTCAACAGATTGCTGAAACAAGCAGAGATATTCCGCCTGACACGGAGCCTCAAGTCGAAGCTGGCAATTGCCAGCATGAAAACCCAGAACATGGCCTCCCCCAACTCGAATGTTTCCCCGAAAATCGCCAGCGAAAACCGCCGGCGGTCCAAGGTGCTCGAGGGCGCCTCGCCTGCTCCTAGATCCGTTGTGAATGATACCCCTGGATCGCACAGAAGCAGAAGATCTAGTCTCGCCAGCCAGCGCTCCTCGTCTAGTTTGGCCTCGCATGATTCACTCTCGAGCCCGCGAGCTCGACTCCTCCGCAATCACAGCGCGGGTAGCATGTACGAACGAGAGCACGGCTATGCCTCTGGCTATGCCCCACAGCAACAACAGCAGCAGCCTGTACCTACTCAGATCCCCAGTTTCAGGATTGAAGATACACAGTCCTCCAGCGGCAGCGATAAAGACGAAACGCTGCCCGCAGAACCTCAGACACCGCCCTCAGTGAGGCGTCAATTGCCCAAGACTCCCGAGAGGGGCCACTCGTCTAACGACGGGGCCAATTTGCTACTTCATTTTGCGCAGTCTCCGGGCCGATCAACCCCCAATCGAGGTACTCCGGGGCGGGCTACTCCGCACACGCCCGAATTCAATGTTCATGACTACCTTAATTTCCAGACGCCCAGCCCCGCCCGTAGTGGTGGCCAACTCACCCCGCGGCAGATTCGCTGGACGTCGCTGAACACTGCTCTCTTCCCGCCGGCTGGCCCGGCTCCACCGCTTCCCCCGACTGGTTCGGGGTTCGATGATGAGAGACCCTAGATCTACTATTTAATTTACCGCATATTTTTACATACACATTCCTCTTTGGGTGTTTTCTATTAATAACCGCTTGGGTTTTGAGTGATTTGTGGGTATTTGTGCGGTATGTGTGCACAGCCTCTGTGTACACAAACGGGTGGTATTACCCTGTTGAGGGTCCCGTTGCAGGACTAGTACCGATACTGGTCCCATTAAATCTCCCACAGGGGTTTGATTAGTGGAGAGCCAAGATCGGCCGCAACCCTGCACCTGGAAATTCAGCCATAATATGACCTTACCCTCCATATCAAGATCCCCTTCGCTTGGAGTCTCCTTGCGCTGACAAACCCCCGGGAGGTTAATAAAAAAAATTTGTGAAGGGGTGTGAGGCTCAGTCAGGGCAAGTGAAATCAGCAGCGCTTCGCTACACTGTGTACGTGCCCTTAACCCCACACACGACTTACGCGCCGCGAACCACTGAGGACTTATCTTCCTTCCCTGATCATTTTTGGCAGTCCAACAAGACTAAAACCCGGTACGAAGTCACGTCAACGGTAAATCTCAATTAACTTATACAGGTCCCAAGGGAAACTAGGACAATCTAAGTTTCTTTCTGGTCTCTTGAAAAGCCGCTCGCGTTAGCATCCTTTCCCAGTTTCTTGAAGGTCGGCACGCATACCTGATACCCCCCCGTTTCGTACATTCAGCCTTGCCTGACTAGTTCGTTCTGGCACGACAACGGCCTTCATCATTGACCTTTCATTTCTAAACCGCAAATCCGCCCCCACGATCTTTTACCTGAAAAACTCCCTCTTCACACTGAACATTTAGCACAGAAATGCGCACTGGTTTTTTCTCCTCACTAGCGCTGGCCGCTGTGCTTGAAAGCAACTTTGCCGCAGCTCAGCTTTACGGCGGGTTCACCGAAGTAGGATGCTTCGGGCAGCTACAGGGCTGGCAAACCATTTCTACGCAGCAGAGTAATACCCCCGGCACCTGCGGTGAGTCCTGCAAGCAAGCTAACAAGCCCCTGATGGCCCTGAGTGGGTGGGCGTGCTACTGTGGCGACGAGGTTCCCCCCAGCTCGATAAGTTCGAACGCCGGCACCTGTCAGAAGACTTGCGACTATGACCCGCAGCATATTTGTGGTGACACCGGCTCTTATGTCATCTACAACATTCAAAACCAACCGTACGGCACGGCAGCTGCGTCGGAATATGGCCAGGGTTCATCCACGAGCAGTCAGAGTTCATCTCCTTCTACGTCGGGTTCCAGTAGCTCGAGTACCCCAACATCCAGTTCAACATCGGTTGGCAGCAGCTTGATTACGGACAGCTCGTCCACGCCGAGCTCGTCCTCAACTACGACCAGCTCGGACACTACCTCCAGTTCAACATCTGATACTTCTGCCAGTAGCAGTAGCACACCGGCAAGTTCTAGCGAGCCCTCGAGCAGTGCTAGCAGTTCTGCCGCCAGCTCATCTATCACCACATCTTCTCGAGCCTCGAGCTCGCAGCCCACACGCTCGTCGACGCAAACTTCTTCTTCGAGCTCTGCAGCCAGCGCCGCGGCCACTGGCAATGCGAACGCGCATGGCAATAGCAAGAAGAGCAGCTCATTGAGTGGTGGTGCCATTGCTGGCATCGTGGTCGGTGTAATTGTTGGCGTGCTGGCTGTGGCTGCAGCCATTACTGGTTTCATTCTATGGAAACGGCGCCAGCACGAGGATGAGTACTATTCGCCGCAGGGGTCCCCCGCGCGTTTCAAATCAGACTTCGGCTCGTTCCACGATCCTTATCCCCCTCCTCCGCCCCGATCGAGGCTGGACCCGCGCTTGAACCCGGCGATGTTGGGCGATCCGCGTATTTCCATAGCGTCGCTAGCCGACGCCCGCGACTATTCGCGACAAGTTCTAACAGTGGCGAACCCCGACGAAAAACTATAATTATCGCATATAAGTTATTGTATTTTACAAATTACGAGCCACAAGAATTCCACTTCGCCCGAGGAGGAGTTGCTGGCGGAATTTTGTTGCACGTGTACACTTCACGTGTAAAGCCAGTGCAAGCCATGTGAGCATGTGTTTGGGAGGGGCTGAGTTGGGTCAGGTTGTGGGGTACACATTTTGAACGCAACACACGACGCAATATGGAAGAAGAACGCGGACGCAGCCCACGCATTGTGAGGCGCCGTTCCTCATTTTTCTCGCCCAGTCCGTCGCCCCCGCCTCCGCCTGAGCAGGCACAGCTTGCGTATGTGTCGGACAACCGCCATTTGAGCATGATTCGCCAGCTCGAATGGGCGGACTGGATCACGATGCTGAACTGCTACTGCGGCTTCAATTCGATCATCTCCAGTGCGCGGTACATCTCGCATCACTATCAAAAGCCCCACTACACCTACAGAGCTATGATCTTCACGTTTGCCGGGTTTTTCTTCGACGTTTTCGACGGCCGGGTCGCGAGGTGGCAGGGCAAATCGAGCTTGATGGGCAAAGAACTCGACTCGCTCGCGGACTTGGTGTCCTTTGGCGTGGCACCAGCCACCATTGGGTTTACTCTAGGCATGAATTCCACTCTGGATCTGCTGCTGCTGAGCTTCTTTGTGCTGTGCGGGTTGCTGCGTCTGGCGCGGTACAACGTCACCGCGGCCATTTTGTCGAAGGGCCAGTCGAAGGTCCAGTACTTCGAGGGACTGCCGATCCCGTCTAGCCTGGCGCTGGTGGGTGTCATGGCCTACTTGGCCCTGTCTGGAAACATCCACAGCCAGCTCCCTGGCGGGGTGTGGTTCAAGGACTCTGCGCTGGAGCTCCACCCGGCCGTGCTCATGTTCTTTACCCTAGGCTGTGCATACGTCTCGAAGACGCTTAAAATCCCTAAGTTGTAGACAAATAAGTAGAATCATCACTGGCGTCATCAACGTGTAGTATATATGTATAAGGGCCAAGTGAGGCTCATTTATGCATTGATCCTCAAAGGTGCATTGATCCCCAGAAGCACACGAAGGCCTTGCAGTTGGGTCAGTGCACCCGTGCAAACCCTACAGTCGATCTCTTTCGGGGTTGTTGCCGCGGAGTGTACCTGAGATCTTTCCCGTTTGGTCCCAATCTTATCTTATCTTATGGGTAAGGCAGCCGATAAGCAATGGGGCCTTAATCGTTCACGGGTCATTTCAGTACATTTGTACACTTTTAGAGCCCAATCTCCGAATGTTGCGGAGTGGCATTTGTTGGATCTTGATTCAGCCCCTTTTGTGGAGTTTTAGTGAGCTAGGGGATGGTTTCCGGTTTCAGCAGTCCATGTGACCCCAGCCCCACTTTTGTACCCGGCCCTGCTTTAAAAACCCAGCACCCTTTCTCCCACCAGATCACACCAAAATACACCATGGACACTGACCCGACACCCGCCCTTATTGATCGCGCTCAGGCCTGGCTGGTAATTCTCAGCCATGTCGAGGACTACCTTGTCGCAGCTGCCGAGCGTTATGACGGCATTTGGGAGGCCACAAACCAGCTCAGTCGAGACATGCCCCAGCCTGAAGAACTCGGTGATCAATTTGCTCCCCTAGGCCGTGGTGGCATCAAGGATCTCTTCAGCAAGCTGTGGTGGGATCTTAACCTGCCCGATGGTAAGGCCGCGGAAAACGCAAGTCGAGTGCTGAAGGAGAAACTTCTCAAGGAGTTGTCGCTGTTGAAAGCGGACGTTCAGGCTTCGATCTCCAGCTTCGAAGAGATGTCTCCCTCTTTCACTCCTGACACGTCGTTGGCGCCCTCCAAGACGGCAACATTGCGTGATCCCAAGGTCCACAAGCGGATCGATGAGTACGTTCGAGCAGTTACCGCCGCCGAGTCGGGCCGCCAGCCCGAAGTGGATCCTTATTTGCTCAAACTCACTCTAGACCGCAAGATCGGATCTGCCGTTAGAAAGCACAATAGTCAGTCTGAGAGTGTCGCTTACGCCCAGGAGGCTGGCAAGCGGCTGGATGGTGAAGTTTCCGAGAGGCTGCAGAGCATCATGCGCAAATACACCGAGATCGTGGAGCAGAATGCCACCATTATTGCTCGTGGCGCTCAGGATGTGCGGTCCGTGTTCGTCAACCAGCCCAAGCTGTTCGAGTACAAGCACTGGCTGCAGGGTGCTCGAGTCCCTTCAAACTTTTCGCGTTCCACTACGAACACTGGCGCGGCTGGATCTGCTGAAGGGGCAGCCCAGGAAACGTTGGGCTACCCCAAGGAAGCCAGTGAGTACTCCAGGGCTATCCGCTCGGGTACATTGGAGCGCCGAACCAAGTTCTTGCACACTTATTCGCCGGGTGAGTACGTTTTGACGCCGCTGAGTCTGATTGAATTACGCCAAGGTACCCCGGTGTGGTCGATTGATCTTATGCACGCCAAGCTTCTCGATGATCATAAGTCCTCCTCTGCGGATCAGTTCGTTATTTCCGCCAAGCAGCACGGCTCTTCGTCGGGCAAGTTCCATACGTTCGTGTTCCGAGCTAAGGTCGCCGACAACTGGAAGCGCGACCTGGCGGCTATCACTTCCGGTAAATTACCTACCACTTTGGAGTCCAAGGTGCGCAGCCAAAATGCCTCGAGTCAGGGTACAGCGGGTCAAACCGCTGCTAAGCCTCGTACTGAATCTTTGTCTGGGACTAAGCCTCCTAACTATAATGGTCTGGGCGATCCTACCACTGTGGCCTCTTCGGCCCCTCATTGCGAGCCTCACCGTAAGATGGGTTTCCGGTCGCACATCACAGAGGCGACCCCGACAGTAGCTAATCCCAATCCGGAGAAGCACTTCGTCGGAGCTTCTAGAGTTGCCACTCGTGACGACGACAGTGACAGTGAGTTAAGCGATGTGACTGAGTCATATGTGTCTTTAGCGGCTGATGACGACGAGCACGATGCTGTTCATGCTCAGGCTCTAGCGAATCAGCTAGCTAGCACGCAGCCGTCTGCGCAGGCTGGGGCCCAAGAGACAACTCTCCAGGGCGCGACACCTACCGCGGCTACTGCCAACTTGAATATCAACTAAATCTGATGCTAACCTCTATGTACTAATTAATGCTTTCCGTTTGAACATACTCAGTCGAATAGCGCCATCTTCTTACGCTGAGCAGTATACTTCGGGACCAACCCGGTGACAACATCGAGCTGCTTCTGCCAATGCTTAGCAAATTCGGCGTCACTGAACCTTTGAGCGGATTTGTGCGCGCGCAGACTGAGTGCCTTCTCCTCCTGGGGAGTCAAGCTTAGAGCGGCTAGCATAGCCTCACTCAACGGAGGAAATCCCTTCATGTCAGGTCCATCAGGGTCCTTGGCAGACCTGAAGAAGAACCCAGGCGCGCCCTCGTCGTCCTTGACGATGTCCATGTAGGGTCCCGCGCTGGCATGGACGACAGGAATGAGGCCCGCCGCCATAACCTCAACTACGCCCATACCGAAATGCTCGTTCCACATGGCGTTCAACCCGATCAGCGACGACTTCAAAATCTTGAGCACGGCGTCCCAAGGTGCGTTCTGCACAATGGTGTAATCGAGATCGGTCAATCCCACGGTCTGAGCCAGCTGATTGAGTTGGTTAACGTAGATAGCATCGTTCTCGTTGCGAACACTGCCGATTAAGATCAAGTGCGGCCTGCGGTTCCGGGAATGGACCTGGTTCGACGACTTCTTGATCAACTGCTTCAGCTTGGAGAAACTGCGAATTACAAGATCGTGACGTTTTTCAGGTCGGAATTGAGCCAAGTAAACCAAAGCAGGAGTTCTCGTCTCACTCTTCGTGGGGTCGGGGAAATCCTGCACGGCGGAAGGAGGGTACACGATCTCAGTGGGGACCTTCCATTCTAAATTGTTTTTCGTCCAGGTAGAATTGACGCTCACCTCATTCGCAAACGAACCGGCCCAGTTGTATGCGACTTGCAGGGTCTTCCAGTATACGTACTTCGCGAACCGCTTGGGGCTCTTCAGCAGCCCCTGGGAACGCAAGCTCGCCAACATCTCTTCCTGAATGAACGGATAATGAGTATACGACAGAACTGGAATCTTACCGAAATAAGAAACCACCGGGTAGCTGAACGCCAAGCCGGTGGTATCGATGAACACGTCTGGCATCAGGTTAGCGATAGCCTCATAACCCAACACAGCCATGCCAATTGCCTGGCCCAACATCGTCAGCAGCGGGAACGTGGAAGCGTCGACCATCCAGGTCTGCGTCAGGGCAATCAGCACGACACGGTTGGCCTCATCGCCGCTGAACCGGATTCCGAACCTCTCAGCGCTCAGGCTGAGGCAGCTAGCCTGTGTGAGTTCCTTGTCAGTGCGCACATACAGAACAGCAATGGCCCTCGGATCCTGCGCGACAACTTGGTGCACGGCGGCCCACAGAACACGCTCTCCTCCTCCTGCAGCATCGGCGTTGGGGTGCAAAAAACCGTAAATGATTGGCCGCTTCTCCACTTTGTTCAACTGGAGCGACTTAGTGTCCATTTGAAGCAAGTTGGTCAGCTCGGCGGGGCGGCCACTCGCAAGCAGAAGCTGACGCCGCACTTGGGGGACGCGCATGGCCTCCGGCAGAGGTGCTTTGGTCTTATGGGCCAGCGCGACGATTTCTAAAAAGCCATTCGGTGGCTGTCTAAGCCTCTGGCGCAAAATTTTCAGCGATGACAGGAGCGCCAGCACCACGCCGGCAGCAAATACCGCGGCGATCAGACTGCTCAAAATCATTTTCCAGAGTGTGCCCCAACCTCCGTGTTCACGCGTTACTACGTGTCTGGCCGGCACATGATCCAGTTGGTGAACATTGTGGATCCGGTAAGAGCAACTTTCCAACGATTGTTTCCGGAGACACACTGATCACTAAATAGTAGCAGGTTTGTGAGGGCAAGCAGCTGCGTCAGCGGTCGTTACTCCATCTGGTACTGCTTACCCTGAGACCTGCGTCAGTCACATCATCAAGCTTTAAGACGGCGCGAACTTCATCAAATCAAAGATGACTACGGCATATGACAAGGATGGTTTATACGGTGTATGTGGAATATAGAAAGTATGATATATGAAAATATGGCCTATGAATTAAATATGTGGTTGTGCGGGCATTGTGGTCTGCGCATAGCTAGCTCCCCCCCCCCCCCCGATTATAACGACATTGTGCTCGCAAACTGTTTCGGATCGAACTCGTCCCCTCTTCGAGTGGGCTTGGAGAACTTTTTCAGAACGCTGTCGATCTCATCATTGGTCAGTCCCTCTTTCCGCAGAGCCTCCCGCAGCCCTTTCGAGTCGAACGAGCCGTCCTTATTCTGGAATGCCTCCAGCATCAAGTCGAGCTCGTCTCTGGCGGGCAAGTCGCCAAGGAGCTCTCCCATGACAGTTAAGTAGCCAGCGAATGTGATGGGTTCACCCGTCTTAGCCAGCATATCATCCAACTTACGCTCGCTGACGTCCCGCATACCCAAGCTGGCCAACATCTCCTTCAGTGTCGTGCGAGATACCCCACCAGATCCGTCGCTGTCTAGCATCAAGTAACTCTCGCGTACAAACTGGTACGCAGCGGGCGGGAGCTGTTTGAGACCCTCGCTAACTTTCCGGGGGCTTACACCACTCGGCTGACGCTCAATTTTAGTAGGGGTCTCGGATGCCGGAATTGCAGTGGCATCTGTGGTACCCAAGTTCGGCTTATTCGCGTCTGTGGCCGGGTTAGAGGCAGATCTTGGGCTGTGGCTGGGTGCTGGTACGGCTCCCGTTTCCTTAGCGTCGGGCTTGTCGGTTGCGAGACTCTCAGGCGCGGATTCTTTGGGCTTCCGCGTGTCGCGTTTGTTGACCTTGAGGTCGCTTTTGGACTGTTTGGTTTTGGATCCCATGTTTACTTAAACCCTTTCCCTCGCGACGAGCCCAAGGCGGGACAAGCCCAGCTCTATCATAGCATATACTTGAACAATCATATGAGTGAGGTATCGCTGTATTGATACTAAAGCTGCTTCAAAAAAGGTGTCAGTAACTGGTGCACGGAAACGCGTTGGTTCGTAAAGTGTCACGTTAGTGGATGTTATCGCCATGCTGGATAGTCCGTATTAGCACAATAATAATAAATATATGTATAAATATAGCTACAGAGCAGTAGCTGTAGCACTCAGAGGCTTTTCACAAACCTTGCACAATGCAATCGCTTTGGACTCTTTTATAAAACATGGCTCACAGTATGCATGTCCGCAGCTTGGTCGTAACAAATTTTCAGAATTAGAGCATAATGCACATCCACTCGTGTCGGTTGTCACTGTTTTTTGCTGGTTGGTTGATTTGCGTGGCTTATAAGTTGAAGTCGCATGTGAGCTGACCTTGGCGCCCCTTTCATGAGAAAATTTACAGTTGTCACCGTACCTGCAGCGACCTGTCTTCTCGAACTGTGTACACACATCACGTTGTAGGTCAATCATTGTGGATCTAGCCGTTTTGTCTCCTGCGAATAGCTCATTTTGAGTACTTATTCGAATGGCGGAGCGAGTTGGCTCTGGCGCCAGTTCACGGCCCGATTGAGACTCTGCATGTTTCAGAATATCTTTTGGTTTGATGCCAGTTGCATTTGAAGACAAAGAGGCTTCAGTTGTCTCTATTTTTTGCCGTTTTACAGCTACGTTACTGATCTTCCGTTTGGAAAACTGGGCAGCCATATCACAACCCTGGCCCGTACGTTGGTTACATAGCCACCATAAGTCGACTAGATACCATCCATGCTAGGAGACGAACAAATCCCAAAAAAATCGCTAATTAAAAAATACACGAAATGTCTTTATAGCCAATTCTAAGTTTTCTTGATTGGTGCAGTGTGGTAGAGCAGGTACTCAACGCAATCTGCATCCAGAATAGGCTCCAATTGTTTACGCACCATGCGGTGGTATGCGTTGATCCACTCCAATTCATGAATATCAAGCAAATCAACATCTATGAGATTGCGGTCAAGTGGGACTAGAGTTATCGTCTCAAATTTGAGGAACGGATTGTTGTTGACGGCAGCAGGATCAGCCGCACGAACAATTAGAAGGCTTTCGATGCGAATACCAAACTCATTGGGCTTGTAGTAACCCGGCTCATTGCTCAGCAGTCCACCGATGGGGAGGGGCATACTGTTCGGCGAGTACGAGCTAGAGATTCCGATGGGTCCCTCGTGAACGTTAAGGAAGGCCCCCACTCCATGGCCCGTACCGTGCGCGTAATCGAGCCCGTGCTTCCAGAGAAACTGCCGAGCCAGTTGATCAAGTTTGAAACCTCTGGTACCCTCAGGAAATACCGACTCCGCTAGGGCAATATGACCCTTCAGCACGAGTGTGTACGCCTGCTTCACCTCAGAGGGGACATCTTCGGGATTGCCAAACCAGACCGTTCTCGTAGTATCCGTGGTTCCGAATGTAAACTGGCAGCCCGAATCCAGCAAGAACGGTTCGCTCAAGCTCAATGGTCTGCTACCCGTTTCGGGCGGGGAATAGTGAATAATAGCAGCATTGGGACCCGAACTGGCGATAGTTGCGAAACTCAGGCCCTTGAAGTCGGGCAGCTGTTGTCTGAAAGCTAACAATTTCAAGGAAGCATCGTATTCGCTGATCTTTGCACCCTCCCGGAGTCCCTTCTGAGCCCAATTAAATAGTTGCACCATAGATTTACCACACAACAGCTGAGCCCGCTTGGCACCGTCGATCTCAACGGCATTTTTAGCCGCCTTCGCGAGCTCGACAGGTGAGGTACGATCTAGAACGGCGTGGGGGCCGGCGGCCTCAGCCATTGCCCACGAGGAATTAGGCGGGATCCATAGCCGTTCACCATCGTTGGCCCGGCGTCTTACTTCTTCGAAAATCTCCGTATAGTTCTTGATCTGGAGGTTTTCTGGAAAGTTTTTCGTTTCTAATGGGTGCTCTGAGGATAGATAGAGCTCTACCTCCGACTGGCTCACGAGAATGTACGCCTTGAAGACGGGATTGTAGGCGATATCTGATCCCCTAAGGTTCAGCAACCAGGCCACTTCGTCCAATGCGCTCAAAACGATAGCATCAGCCTTCACCGGCGCCAATCTGTGGCGTAAATCAGCAATCTTCGAGGCCGCAGTCTGGCCAGTGGTTACAGTGCTCACGCTGTACACGGGGTTGGCCGGCTCTTCCGGCTTGTCGGGCCAGACCTGGTCCACCAAGTTGGGATACACTGCCTTGAGCACTGCGCCGCTACCAACAATACTCGCAGCCTTATCATAACTGATCAGCGACGGGTCGACGCCAATGGCGACACCCTCAGCCTTGGATCGCTCGCTGACGGCCCGGCTCCAGGTCACAACTCCGCTGCTGCCTTCTTTCCGTAAAGTCCAGTCAGATCCGAGCTGACCACCGGCCTGTATCCAATACCTCCCGTCCGTGGCTAGTTCGAGATACCCATCCGCGCCAATGACCGCTGTTCCGGCTGAGCCCGTGAAGTTCGTGATAAACTCACGGCGTTTGTCGGCAGCGCACACATATTCCGAATTGTGCGCATCCTGGGTGAGAACCAAGTAATAGCCGATGCCCTGCGCAGCCATCAGCTCGCGCAAGCGCTCGAGGTGCTGCTCACCGGCCATAGTGGACTCAGTAATTCCGTGCCCAGCCCCAGTGGAAATTCAGATATGCCTCTTGGCTGCGAAAAATCAAGCGCCAATGCAATAAAAAGCAAGCAATTATCGTGGCCACGCAGCATTCATTTATATTGCTACATACTTCGAAAAAATAGGAGATTCCGTCGGGTACATTTTATTTTTAGACAAACCTCGTGATCGCTGCAGGCTGATCGAGTTCCCCGTAAATAGAACTGACGGGGAGGGCTGGGGCAGACACGATGGAAGAGCTCGTGTCGGTGCTATACCAGCCCGCACAGGATCCGCAGCAGCTACAAGCCGCGCATACAGAGCTGCGAAATGCACAGCTGTCGCCTGAGGGCTGGCAACTGGGTAACTCTTTGTTGTCCTCAGCAAATCCCAACGCGCAGTTCTTGGGCGCACAGACATTTTTGGTACAACTCAACAATAGCCACAGCCAAAACCTACCCAGCGAAGAAAAGCAACGCGCTGATATCAGTGGGTGGATCAAAACAGCTGTAGAGCAAAACTATGCGGCATTTGTGGTGAGAAAGTTGCTGGCCGCTGCGGCTAAGATCTACCTTAACTCTGACTACTG
The DNA here is from genome assembly GCA_030565305.1 of Starmerella scarabaei. Taxonomy (NCBI): domain Eukaryota; kingdom Fungi; phylum Ascomycota; class Dipodascomycetes; order Dipodascales; family Trichomonascaceae; genus Starmerella; species Starmerella scarabaei. Next base: position 684,974 of record JAJMBJ010000003.1, on the reverse strand, counting down.
GTCTACGGCACCAGTGGATGTGCTAAGCCAGATCGGCAGCTTGCACAGCCTTTGCTTTGACTTTCTAGCTATCTTGATTGATGACGTAGACTTACCCACGGCTAAAATGCGGGAAAAGTTGGTGCCTGGTGTCAGTGGGCTGTGCAAAGAGCTGCTGGCAACCACGGGGTTCACTAGTGAACAAGCCTTAAAGGCATTCGAGTCCTGGGCAACTTCGTTTTTCGACGAATTCTACGATATGCTGCCACAGCTGATCAGTTCGTTAGATATTCTACTCAAAAATGGTGATAATGATTTGGCACCGGCGCTGCTGAGCACAACTTTAAACTTATACGTGAACAGCCCAAAATCTTGGCCCGAACAGGACCGCAAAAACCTGCGCGACGTACTACTTGCCGCCTGTGCCAAGTACGGAGTGAACATTGACGAGCAGCTTCGGGAACAGAACGACACATTTTTGGCATTGGCAAGGCTGGTGATGGGCGTTTGTGAGGCAAGCTTTCAAGAGACCACACAGCTGCACCCTTTTCTTGCCCAAATTGCAGCATCCCATATCAAAGTCCCGGACGATCCCCTCAGTGCTGAAGTTTTGGAATTCTGGAACCAATATACAGAGGATATCATCAGTTCAGGCATGAAAACCGGCGATGAGGCTGCGCAGACCGTGGTGAATGTTATCTCAAACTATTGGCCCCGTGTCAAGTTATACCCAGAGTTGCAACAAGTCGATTGGGACGAAATGTCGAGCTTCCGTAAGGACTTCGCGGACTTTCTGGAGCTTGCGTACCCGCTTTTGGGTATACAATTGTTCGATCATCTCACAAATATCGTTCTGGAGGCCCTACAGCACCAACCAGAACCCGATTGGCTCAGCATTGAAAGTGGGCTGTACTGCCTCAATGGCCTAGCTGATATCATTGGTGACGACTACCAAGGTGAGCGGCCCGAGTTTCAGAGTGTGAGGCGGATTTTCGAGAGTTCACTCTGGGCCATGCTTCCTCACTGCTCCATTTTGCGTGTAAGACAGACGGCAGTAAATGTCATTGGCTGTTTCGTGGATTTCTTTCTATCTCCAATGGGACTCACATACCTTTCTGTGACACTTAACTTCTTGTTCAACAGTTTATCGACGCCGAGTTTACAAACTACAGCATCTCGATCTGTACAAAAGCTCTGCGATACTTGCAGGAGTCAACTAGTTTCTGAGACTTTTGCATTCTTACATGTTTATGAGAGTTTAAGATTTGAGCTGGGATCGATGCCTCATGTGCGGACTGTTTCTGCGATCTCATACGTAATCCAGGCAATCCCCGATGAGGAGCACCGAGTACAGGCTGCTAACAAGCTCTTTGAGCTGCTGGTAACCACGGAACCCCTGAAAAACCCGCCAGCAAATTCCGATGTTCACTCATATGAGCAAGAATTTGAACAAATGAAGCTCAAATGCCTGGCTGCATTTGGAAAAACTATTCAGTTGTCACCTTCAAGTGTTCCAACAATGCGCACTCATATCAAGTCAATTATCGAGCAAGCCTCAGCCACGGCGATTGCTGCGGATAATTTATTGACGCTGGAGGCTGTTTGTGAGCTGGTGAAAGCCGGTTCCACTGCTGATGGCAGTATCCTATTTTTGGAGGATTCGTTTACAACCTATTTCATTGTATCGAACATTGCAATGGGTACGCCGAAATTGCTCCCGGTGGTTTTCGATTTGGGCAGGTTGTATGTAACTTCGAAGCTGGCAACCTTTCATAAAGGCACATCTCAAGGTACTACACCTTACATGTCGCAAGAGGCCCTCAGACCTTTATTGGAGACTATTATGACGAGGGGCAAGGACTCATTGTCCACGTCTATCGACTTTCTTAATCAGATTGTCCAACTCGCTTCTGATCTCGGTGCCACAGATCTTTCACAAGTGGCACCTGACGGACTTTCCACTCTTGAACTCCCGATTTTGGGCCTTTCGTCCAACGATAGATTCGTCCTCCGCAGCTCGGTAACCTTGTGGAAGACTCATTTGGCGCTTATGCAAATGAGTGAAGAAATTGCCCAACACTTAGTGAAGGTTCTGCTAATTCAGGCATCAGGAAGAGCATCTCGATCGGACATTCCCCCGATATCTGAAGTGTTCAAGGTTCTTATGACCAAACAACCTTTGATAGCTGGGCCTTTGTTGAAGAAGTACGCACTGGATGAGCCGGTGGATCAAATTATGGCCCAACAAGACTCTAAAGCACGCCGCGATTTTGTAGCACAGCTCGTACTCGTCAAGGGTGGTCGCAAAACACAAGAAATTCTACAAAATTTTTGGCAGATCTGCCGGGGAATTCCTGCGACATACAAACCGCATGCCGGAACACCTCAATAGTCTCAAGACTAGGTAAACTGAATCGCTTGGGAAAAAATTCGATATATAGATCTATATATTAATTTTGGTACTTTAGAAACCGATCTCACTAAGGAGCACCTCGCCTTCTTCAATGGGATCCGGGATAACTACTCGCACAGCCCTGTATCGTTTCCGCTCTTCGTTCATATACTCCTCAGTGGTACTTTGAACCGTCCAGATATACTCATTACCCTGCGCCACCTTCAATGCTTGCGCCAGCTCCTTGGGGTTATCCCCGGCAGCTGTCTGGTCGCGTAGCTGTTGGAATTCTTCCGCACGGTCACCATAAATTTGGCGTCCCACTTCATCAAAAACCGACACGCTGAGACCCGTCACATCCTGAGAAGGATCAGACAAGAGCATGCTCAGCACATATCTGTACTGTGGACTTTCCATGCTCTGATCGCATTTTTCACAGCGCCAACCATCTCCTTGTTGAACAACCTTTTTCTTACAATCTCCGATTGTACAGGCTGGGTAGGCGACGGTTCGATTGAATACTTGCGCAATGCGGGCTCTCAAGGTGAAATATTCTGTACCACTTGATAGCCGCTGGCCTATTTCGGTAATTTTGGCAATGGTGACTCGCTCGTCACGGCGTCCCGATTGACTAGACTTGGCAGCCACGTCAGCAATAGCAGCGAAGTCAGTTTTAGTGTCACCCACAGCATCCCACCAGCCCTTCAACTTGTGAGCACGAGGCTCATCAAGATCAGTAACCACAGTAGAGTTACGGGAAGCAGAAAGAGACACGCCGTTGAAATCCGAAACGCGCGCGCCCTTGATAGCGATGACGGTACCCTCGGGCTGATTGAAGTTTTCCGCGTCAGAGCCCCACAGAGTTAGGCGAACCTTATAGTTACTATCATCCACGAGATCCATGTCTCGCTTCTGGTAGGGAATGTTCGAACTCTTCGAGGTGATGGTTGTCATGTCACCGATGTTGGTGACAACAGCAACAACATCGGCATTGCTGTTGGCCTCAGAGTCCTTCAAGCTCACCAACGAGGGCACAAACTTGAAGAACACCGAGGGCAGCTTCTTATCGGTGTCAACGGCAGGGGTAACCTTCGAATCCCGGCGGAACGTCAGCTCGAAGTCATGATTAGTAGTATTGAACTTCTTGTTCGTGTTCTTTACGGACATTTCCGAAAAATAATACTGCTGTCCCTCAACAATCTGATCGTAGTATTCCACGGCATCGGTAAATCCATTGGCCTCAATGTCACCGGTCTCATCCGTTAATGTGAGCTTGAACACTTTGCCCTGCTGATTGTTGCTCTTCTGCTGGAAAGTGCGGATGTCACCCTTCTTGGTGACACGAGCAAGGATCTTCCATGTGTTCAGGTAAGGCGTGACCGCTTCAATGGAGATCTGATTGTTGCCCCCCGCATTTGTCGAGCGGGGCTGGTCTGCAATGGCAGCGTGACTAGCCGCGTAGGGGTTCTCGTAAACAACTGCATCGTTCTCTTCAGGCACACGACTAAGGTCCATGATTTGCTGAACCGTGGCCGACTTGAGGTTGCGCGGCTCGCCGATCTGCGCTGTGCAGGGTCCCACGTTGTCGAGGCTGACAATGGCAAGGAACAGTCTGTCTTGGGAGCGGCGAATGTTGAATTGCGTCAAGCGAACGATCTGGTAAAGCTGCAGATCTGACATATCAACACGCGAGCCCAGAAAGCCCTGCATCGAATGTTCGCCATCGCTGAGTCTGATGATGTATGAATCATTGTCTGTCGCCTTCAGTTTGTTGAGCTGCAGGTAGACAGGCTCAGTGACGGTATAATTCCGCGACATATCTGCCGTCTTCAAGATGTTTTCCAGCACTGGCTGAACATTCTCTGCCATGGTTGAAATCTGTGTGGCGAAATAAAATGGTAAGTGGGAAAGTGCGACGCGTCCGACGCGTATGTAATCCTATTAGTGGTTAGGTCCAAACACGCCCACAACAACACGCCCATAACAACACGAACTGCCCATAACAAACAACGCCCCCAGCAAGTCATGTGGACACACGATACAGTACATACAATTCATAAATTTGTTACACAGGTCGTTACACAGGTCGTTACACAGGTCGTTTTGCGTGTAGCACAAATGAACCCTCTAGTTCGGTGGCGCTGATATCCTTTATAGTCTTCACGTAGCCTCTAAGCCATTCCTTGATCACCGACCGTCCCTGGCGAGAGTGGTGACCCGCCCCAGTCACAATCTCCAGTTCGGGGAAGTCGCTACGCTGGAACGAACGAATTGCCTCGGTCGCCGTGACCTTAGCTTGTTCGAGAGTGCACCCGTGGAGATCCACCACCTTCTGAGTCTTGTTGAACTTCTGACTAGCATAGAGAGCCAGCTCCATCTGGCGTAGTTCGAATTTCAACTTGTAGATAGATTGCGAAGTGTCCTGTGCTCGCGTGGCGGTCAGAGGCCCGCGGTGCTGCCGCTGAGTGTCTTTTGCCGTCTGTAGCGCTCGTTGGGTGCGTTCAATCTCGTTACGTAGTTCATATGGCCTCAAGTTCGTATAGCGATTGGTTGGCACATGTTCAGCCGGCCTCGCGACCCCCCCGTCGCCCTTGACCTTCTGCTCAGCGGCGAGTTGCATTGCAATCGGCCGGCTGATGCTGCGGAGCCTGAGCACTTTCGTGAGGTCGCTTCCGTGCGTCCAGTACAGCTGCCGAGCCTCCTCTTCGCTGATATTGAATGCAGATGTGATCATTTTCAAGTCCTTTTCTTCCTCCTCTTCTTGTTTCATAGCCTGCTTACGTTCTTTGCGCATCTTCTTCGCGATTTTGATCCAAGCTTTGTTGGGCGCCTGCGATGCCATCCCATCTAACGTACTAATGATATGTTCGCGGTTCAACAAAAGCTCCGAGGTGGTTTCGAAGTCACCATTGCTTTCTACCAATGCCTCCTGGATCTCACTGCGAGGCACGTTGGGGAACATTTCCGCAACTGCCTCCTCAATGGGTTGCGCGGGCTCGGAGTCCTCGAGTAGGGGCGCTGAATCCTCAACTAAGGGCTCCTGGCCCGGAGGAAGCAAGCCCAGCATCTCATATGCTACATCATCCGACAGCCCGAGATCCCTCAAAGCCTCGATTTCCTCGTTGATGTTCCGCATGGGGCCGCACCCTGGGTCTTTAGGGCGCCTGGCTCGTTATGAAATCTGGGTTCTGGTGGATCTGTGGGCACGGGCTTGTACGCGACCCCTCTGTTTTCTTCCATAAACTTTCATTAAGATATGCCCTTTTCGGCAATTAATACGGTTGAGCAGGACCTCAAACACCTAAATGAGAAGCACACGCTTGAATTGCAACTCGAGCAGGCGATGGGGCTCTACCAGGACGCGTTAGAGGCCCAAAGGCGCCATCAGATTGAAGAGGCCGAGGAAACCTATAGAAGGCTATTCTCATTCGATGTGATTCAGCCGAAAAAGCAAGCTTTCCGTGAGGAGAGCAACGGCGCGAGCACATCGGAAAAAAGCCTCGAGCTAGGCCCTGCCATTCGATTGCGAGCCATGGCACTAAAGAACTACGCGCTGCTCTTGCTCGGACAGCCTGATGTTACTATAGAAGTTGTTAATGAATCGCTTCAATACCTCGCTGAATCGCTTGACCTGGTGGGGTCCGATGATCGCGAGAAACTCGTACTTCCATCATTGGTGCAGGTCTGTTGGTCCCTGGGGTTTCGGAGACTGGCCAGACTTGCCTTGGAGACGGTCGTGCAAAACAACGAGGGCAGCGCACTGGATCCCTTGGAGTTGTGGGCCACAGTCAGAGATAGGCATGCCTTGCGGAGTATGTTGAGTCCGCAGGTTTTGGCGAACCTAGAAGCATTGGATTATATGAGGTATATCAATGGAGAACCATACATACGAGAACGCTGGTGTGACTCTGGCGAACCTCAATTGTTACAAAAGTATAGACATCTAGCCCGTGTCCGAGACGAGCAGGCCCCCATGGCACAGGAACTTGAAGATGAAAGCACAGCACTGGTAACACCAACTCATAACTCGTGGATAGCTTTACTGAAGTCGCTGAATGACGTGATTAATACTTCCACGAAACGTTCCAAGCGAAAGGGATTCAAGGACTCGTATACTTGGGCCCAACGTGGGCTGTGGAGAGTGGACTTCCCAATGAATTCGCAGGATGAGAATGCGCGGCCATCTACCCCTGTGGATATGCAGGTAGATGATCCTGAAGAGGCGGTTACGCCGAGGCTGGAATCCACTAGCGTCGACAGAGACGTCACACCACAGCCTGATGGAGTAACTGAAGCTGATTTAACGGGAACTCCTGCACCTGGCACCCCACTACCCGAGGGGACATTGGAAAATCCGCCTCAGGAAACCGAAGGGGTATCAGACAATATGACTGATGAGACCAAAAAGACAACTTTGAAACGAGTGGCGCCGAAGCCATTCCCTGCATCCCCTATAAAGAGAAGAAGAGCAGACCGGGTAAAGCGTTCAACGCTTGCCTTACCTGCAGACTTTGGTGTTATCGATAACGTTTTTGCGAACCAATTCAATGCATACCTAGCGGTGTCCGAAGGACCCAGCAGCCAAAACAGGCCTGTATTCCACTCACCATCTGCACTGTTTCTTAATCAAAATCAGAACATGCCTCAAGAACTTGCAGGTGCGAATGAATTGAGAGATCTACTAATGAACTGGGATACTCGTGAGTCTTCGCAATTCCTCAATGATGCCACAGGGGTTCGCAAACTCAAGGCAGGAGGTGTGATGGCCCGCAACCAGAAGTCGAGTAAAGATCTTGATGAAGAAGAAGACGAAGAGGATAAAGACGAACAAGCCATTGAAGAAGCGCGTCAGTTAGAATCGGAAGAAATTGAAAGGTTCATAGCTAGCCATTCTGGCATGCACATTCAGCAGATCCGATGGTCGCTTGCTCAATTGTTACTGTCCAAACTAACAGACGGCGGCAAAAAACCTACCTTCGGAAATATGGTCCTTAAATTTATTGACGAAATTGATGCTATGCTCTGGGATCGACAAAGCTTTCTACTGCCAAACCAAATTACCGCCATTTACGGATTGTACGCTAATGCGTGGCTTTCTACAAAAGATCAGGATAATTTTTTGAAAATGACACGTTGGCAGCTCGTATCCGCAACTGTGAATCCGACTGTGTTACATTACTGGATTTCGACATTTGTTGAACAAGAAAACGAGGAAGCGAGTCCGGAGTCCTCGGTGACAAACTTTGAGGACCTTTCACCGCTGGTGAAACAAGCTGGCGACCAAAGCACACTCATTCAGCATTTGTCGGAGATTCCTGCTTTGACATATGATAATACGCAGATTCAAATCTCCAAGTTTAAGGCTGCAGCTGCATTTGAGCGTGTTCTCACACCTCCCAGGATTCCTGAAGGTGAAGTTGCGAAATCCAGTAACGATGGTGATATTGGGCTGCTGCAGGCAATGCTGATGCCTGAAACACACCCAAAACCAGAATCAACACCTCCGGCCGAATTTGAGGCTATCCAACAGTTTCTGGGGTATGCACCTCCGCAATTCAAAATGCGTTTGTGGTATACCTTGTTGGAAAAGTACGAGGCGAGTGGAAGTGCGGACGACAGTCTGATTGGTCTCACCCAAATCTTCAGCGAGGCGATGCTGTCTTATAGTAGAGGTGAGCCTCTTCTCCAGACGTTAAATGTAGCGCATGACGTCGGCAAACGTTTAGTACCCTTGTTGGAGCGCAACCCCAAAATTCTGGAGACAAGCCTTGATGATAACACTGCTCAGGAATTGCGCAATCATATTGTCAACCTGTTGCAGATTCTTCATTTGTTCATGCTGTACGATGATGCAGTCAACTCTAATCTGATGCAGAAACCTGTTACTCCATCTTGGATTAAAGTGTTGCCGAAGTTCAGAGAGCTTGTAGTGTTCTGGTGGTGTTTGTTTTACAGATTCTGGTTACGGTGCATCCCCAAGACCATAAAAAGCTCGCCAGAATCTCGCAATGATCTTTTGTCGATTATTCATGAGAGGCTAGGCAACTTGGGATACTGCAGCGCAGCTGGTGGGTGCTTGCTCACTTTGCACTGTGATGAGATTGCCTCCATGAACTGGATCGGGAGTGCTCTGGACCTTGCGCAGTGTTTGAAGTGCAGGTTCGGTTTCTCGCTTTCACTGAATGGAGATGTTGCAAATCATCATACTATTCCAAATAGCCTGTCGACTCCGGAAGCGATCAAGCTGACACCGCTCGTTGCTCAAATTATTCTGAAACATCGTAGCTTCAACCAGGGTGTGATGCGTATGGATACGCGTGCGGTGATTGACGACTTCTCACATGCATACGCAGTCAGCGATAAGCCCAAACTTGAGTCGCACTTACAAAAAGTTGAGGCTTACTTCGACCGTGATTACACCCCTGCTTCACTACGAAATGCTTGGAATGGAAGCGCTGAAAGTCTTCTCGCTTTCCCTAATAGTGATGATGCATATGGCATATGGGTGCTTCAGGGCATCGTGCATGTTAACCAGTACAAAATGCGTCGTCGGCAGGCATATGCTCCACAATCTGTTCGAACTGAGTCGCTATATACGGCGATAGAATTTCTACAGAAAGATATCGCGGCCCACCCTACTCGTTTTGAGTCATGGGCATTGCTGGCCCAAATCTATCAGTTCATGTGTGAAGATGCGCTGACATTTGGCGATGAGCTAGGAATCCCCAACGAGCCTGCAAAATTCTGCCGTCAAGCATTGTTAGCTGCAAGTCATGCTGTGTCGCTGAAGGTAAACCAGAAGGCGCAGCTGAAGGCCATTGAGACGAATGGAACGTCCTCATCAACGACTAATTCTAAACTCATAGATGAGCCATTGCAGCCTGAAGTGTCGGAGAGTCTGAGCACTGAGATAATTCCCTTGTTTGGCTATCTATTGTACCTGAGCCTGATCCCACCGCTATTAAAAGCTCCACTGGAGTCTACAGTGCGGCCAAATCGGCCATTCTTGGTCGAACTTCCAGATGCGAGCCATAACCGTGTCGCTGTATCAGAGCCTAAAGTAGTGGACGAAGATTTAGCTAATCTTATCTCGTTCAAATGTTTGGCCAACACATCAGATACCCATCCTGAGTGGATCTACACCCTTTACAGGTCACGTCTTGCTTATAGACTTGACATGGATCCCCCAGAAATCTTAAGTATTGCCGATCGAGCTCGAAGATGTTCTCCGAGTGGTAACTATGAGGCTGATTACAACCTCATTGATCTAGTGTGGCACCTGCGTAACAAGGAGAAAGTAACACCCGCACAAGTGATCAAGGCACTCCAGCCATTACAGAGCGCCAAAAAGCCCATTGAAGACCAGGAGAGCGACAGCATGGAAACTAAAGCCCTTCATGTAATTGAGAACAAGCTCAAATGGCAGATCGAAAAGGACAAATGGGCCCACCGAGCCCGTTTTCTACTTGCCAAAATTTACTACCTGGATTACAACGACCCTGTGCGTGCCCAAAAGGAATTACTCGAACTATTCAGTCTCAAATCTCCCACGAAACCATTGGTAATTTGGAGTGGTGAGAGTGACACTCCTGGCCAACACAGTGTGCTGATGTCTGAATATGTACGCTTCTTCACTGATGTCATGATGAAGAATAAAGACAGTGCTGGTTTGCTTCTGATGACCAAAAGATTCCGAAAGACCGGGTACGAGATGTGGAACCATACGGGGACTTTCGAGTACCTGTATGCGCAGACCTGCAGTCTTTCGCGCAGTCTGTTACCCATAGACATGAATCAGACCAAATTTAGTGAGGTCCTTATGTCTGAGCTTACTGGGAAGGGCAGTGACTACTTTGAGCGAGTCACGAAGGCAATGTCAGATACGGAAAGCCCGGCGTATGCCGAAAACGACAAGTGGGTGCAAGCCCTGTTCTATGTCGTTGAGCTCAGAAAAAATCAGATGGGACCGGCAACGATTGCGTTGGCAGATGATGTGGTGATCATTGTGTTCCTTACAATGATTCGCCGTTTCGCGCAGGAACGTCCCGATAAGACGAGTCCCGAAATTACTGAGGTGCCTGCTGCATCCGTTGAGGTATCAGACGTCTCAGAATCGACGTCAATTGCACCAAAGCCTGACGGCAAGTCTCGCAAGGTTAAAACTGACAAAAAGACCGCGAACAGGAAACGTATCATTCGGAAAGATGTCATCAACGCAGCTCAACATTTCCTGAAGCCGTTCCAACAGAAGCTCAGCAAAATTGACGAGCTTTGTATGCCAACAGAAATTCCAGAGTAGTGCTTCATATATATGGGCATGAGCTATTTGTACATATTTATTTATTATTTGGTTAATTTTGGTCGTTTTTATTGTCTTGGTCGTAGCGCGTACCGCAACCCATAACTTATTCAGTAAGTTTGGTCGCGTTTTGGCATGACGGCTATCTTCAACTTCCAGTCCCTGTTGCTGGTAGTGCTCCTGTTAATTTGTACAGCCTCATATGTTCGAGCTATGATGCCTCGAATTGTTGACCGCAACAAAATCGGTATCGCCGGTATTCCTTGGAAGGCAGCACGAGTAGGCGAAAGATTAAGTCCATACGTGTCGATATGTTGCGTCATAATGGCATTCCGAGAACTTTTCTGAGGAAAGCAGGAATCAAAACTACTTCTGGTTTTACAAGCAATAAATAAATGGCGTTTAATCGTCGATTGCCGCAGCCGATTTGGCCACGCCCCATTTCTCACGATCGCGACCGTCCTTCAACTTGTTGACGGTTTCTGGAAGAAGCATCGTCCCGACACTCATGCGCATCTCTTCTTTCCTCATGTGCTCATGCTCGGCGCGTTGCCGCATAGATTTCAGATCATCAGATGACTTCAACGCGAAGTCATGAGGATCAAGGTCTCCATTGAGCAAACTTTGGCCGAAACCGAGCTCATTGTTGCGGAGACTCAGGAACAGCCTCCTGAAACTGGTTCTGTACGCGCTGCTGTGGGCCTTATATTCATCGTTAAGCGCTTGCTCGATCTTTTCAGCGATCTTTTCAGCTTTGGCCTCGAGTCCATCTTTACTGCTTGATTTGCTGGTATCAGCCATCGGCTTTGTGTGTTTCACATCACAATTGGCGGTGGCGGTGACGGTGGCGTTGGAAGACTTCACACTATCTGCTATTAGTAGCTCTATAAACTTATTCTTGGTGGCCTTCCTGACCTCGTCAATGTCAATTGACGATGGCGGAGGGGTTGAACCATGGAGAAGCTGTTTCCGCTTTTGCAGCATCCGTCGTGTACCCGCATTCATCTTGTGGACGTTGTGTCGGAAAGTTGTGGACTGTGATGAGTAAGTGCATTTAGCTAACCCTGTCACAGGTTGCCCCACGCCTGAGAGTTGCCCCATATTTTCGTAAGACTGGTTAACCATTAAGTTCGTAGTCAATAGCCACGGTGTCATTCATAATAGTTAGTGTGTAGCCCGGCTCTGCCGTTACGGTTTCATTACGCTGAACACGTTCAACGGAGACCACATGCTCTGCTTGGTGCTTGATAACAAACCAAGACTCACGCTGCGGCTTATGGAACATCGGGCACCAGACAGCATTTTTCATTGGCGAAATTTTAGCCCGCTGTTTGGATTCGTCAATTTCGATCCTTGGGAGATGAGCCACAGTCTTTACAAACTGGGCGGCATGCTTACGGGCTACGCGGAGTTTGGCAACATCCTGTTCATTGAGAGACTTGAGAAGCTCTTCGCTATTTTTCAGCTTACTGCATCCGGGTAAAATCTCAATCATGTTGCTTTCAGGTTCCACGCCTTGCTTGATGCTGCGCAAAACGCGAATTGTAGTTTCCACAACTTTGAATAGACCAACTTGAGCTGCAGTATCAATAAGGGCCTGAAGAATACGAATGGCCTGATCAAGCACAGTGATAGTGTCCTGAGTGTAGTCCTCAATAGGAAGTTCTAAGCGCCGCATACGAGCCTGCACAAGTACGAAGGCTTTTACGTGAGGGTCCACCATCCTGAGCCCGAGCTTTTGACCAGGGTACTGGATATGCTTCGACAGCTCCGTGTTCAGCAGGTCTTCATTGTGACGAATCGCGAGCTCGTCGTATTCTGACGCAAGGGCAAGACATCTCAACACTCCGCATGGTGAACTTGCATCGCTGATATTCGACAAAAACATTCTCATCGTCAAGTGACTAATATAGTAGAAACTTGTAATCGATAAGTATGGTGTCGGCGTCAAATGAGCGTCGCTGGAGTTAATCGCAAGGCATTGCGATTCCCGAAGCTGCCTAAAGGCAGTCGCCACCCTTTCAACAACCCACCTGTTGGATCTATCTTCGTCATTAACGACCACATGATCATCATTTTCGGGATTATCCTTCTCGTTGACAGATTTGGTGGTAGTGCTTTTATCTTCTCCGGCTTCGTCCCCGCCGACATTCTTGATTCGTTCGTCTTCGATGTAGTACGAGGGGTTAGAATGCACTCTCTTGAACAAAAATGTATGAGTAACGAAGTCAAGCGCCTCTTCCAGTGAATTTACACGACCGGATGCTATTTCTGCACCCAAATGGTTTTCCAGAACATTAGGGAGATGGAGCGACGACTCAACAGGGAAGCCCAAATTCAGGAAATACTTGTAAAACTGCTTCGTGCTTTGCTTTGTAAAAACCACAGCAACTCCAGATGTATCATAAGCTGGCCGTCCTGCACGACCCATCATCTGCAGTACGTCGGTGAGATCCATATCTTTGTATTTGTTGAGCTTAGCGTCAAAGAACTGGGTTCCCTTGACGATAACAAGGTATGCGGGCAAGTTGACACCCCAAGCCAGCGTCGAGGTAGCCACTAGGACCTGCACTTTACCTGTAGCAAATAAGCTGTGACTGATTTCTCGATCGCTGTACTCAAGGCCAGCATGATGCACGGCCACACCGAACTGAAGTGTATGTCGCAGTGTTTCATCCTTGACTTTCTGCAGCACAGCGTCTAATTCGTACTCGGACATGTGGAGCCATCTCTTGACCTCTCCACTTTCATCTCCAGCGCTCATACTAATCAAATCCAAAGCAGTCAATCGAGTTTGACGCCGACTGGGCACAAAAACTAAAGCGGGTTTTGTTGGTGAGTGCCGTCTGATAGCCAAGTAAGCTGGTTTGTTCATGCTCTTCATAAAGGGGCAGAATCCACCCTGAATATCAGGGAACCCATCGATATACATCTCCAGAGGCACAGGTCGCACAGAACTTGGGAAGTTGAACAAGCCCAAGTTACTCTTCACACCCAGCCAGTTGGCGAGATCGCCAGCATTAGCGACAGCAGTAGACATTCCAAGAAGTCTAGCACGTTGGCCCTTACTTCTATTCATACGGCTAACGATGACCTCCAGAATGGCACCACGGTCACTCGCGAGTAAGTGCACCTCATCCATGATCACCAGCGCTACGTCGTTCAACGCCCAGCTATGGTGACGCGAGATACCATCGAATTTCTCCGGGGTGGTTATGATGAGACTGGCACTTCGAATTTCTTGACCAGTGGGCTGAGTGTCACCAGTGAGCTCAACTAACTTGGGCTTAGTATTGTTTGGCAAGAATGGCACTTGGCACAATCCGCGTTTCCAGTCACCAACGCGTTCTTTAACCAGCGCCTTCATTGGCGCAATGTAAACAACCTTAGCAGTTGGGCGGTCACGAAGCGCAGCCCAAACTGCAATTTCGGATGCAATTGTCTTGCCTGATCCGGTAGGGCTTCCGAGCAGTACCGGTTCCTTGTGGTGATACAATGAATGAAAAACCATTGTTTGCATCGGGTTGAAGTGCTGGAATTTCTGCGAATAGTACTTTTCTAAAGCGGAGTTTTGCCATGCCTTCACACTTAGAGGTCTCAGTCTTAATAGATTAGTCCGGACACTTTGCGCACTGGGTAGCTCTAGGTTACCAAAGTCAATTGTAGCTACGGTTTCGGCTCCCAAATACGAATCGCATACAAGTTGAGCTTCAATGCGCCTTTCGTCGCTAATATAAGGTACTGCAAACTCGAATTTATGCACATCTGAGGCAGACTGAGAGCCAATCATCATCTTTTCGACATGAAGAAGCTTCGATGAGCCATGTACAAATAGCCAAAAATGCAACGTGTTACCATGTACTTTGTGATCCCATCGGAATGGCGGCGCCATCATGGCTTCAATGCTGATTCGGACCACTCGTGTGGTCAATGGTCGCGCAACAGCGGTGAGAATGGCAGGTAAAGGGAATCGCGCAATCATTTGAGCAAGACGAGGCCCATATCCCTGATTGTGAGCCAAATCACCCAGTTCACGAGGGCTATAAGCCTTCAAGTCTTCAATGTTGGCGTTAGTGCTAGTTAGACGACGCATAACGGGAGCGGGAGCTTCTTCAATCTGGAACAGCGGATGGGATGAGTCGGGCCAGCATCGTCTCGATAGCGACAGATCTAGGTTCAGCACCGAATACGCTGCATCCGCCCACCCTCGACTAATGCAAAGCAAGAAGAATGCCCGCAGAATACGAGCAGAATTTTGAGCAACATAGGCCATGTCACTATTTAAGGCGGGATCCTGCAATATCACACGCGATATCCAAGCTTGGAATAGAACTGCGGCTTTACCATGAGTCGAACTCAGATCTGCAGGGAAGGGCACAACGGCATTTACTTTATCCATATCTGAGGTTTCTTCAGATCGAACTTTGAGACCAGAAAAATCCTCACCACGGCTTAAAATATCAATAAACTTTTGTTCAGGAGTATGTGGACCAGCGAGTTCATTGAACTGCTCAATTGTGGAGTGAAGGAGGTAGTACTCACTAGCAATACGACCCACTTCTTTCTCTATGAGCGATTCTGTTGCATCTGTCTCTTCATATATGAGCATCTGCGACTTTCTGAGAGTGACCGCAGCTTTGATGATCAATTCTCGTCGACGAAGCACCAATGCAGGGTCATCAGCAATATCTTTAGCCAGAATACCATAGGTTAATGGAGCCTTACGCATGCGAACAAACATATATGTGTAGCCGAGCCATTGTACAGCCTCATTGATGGTAGCCACGGTACCTAAGGCTACCTCAGCGTTCAAATTTTCAGGCAGCCTCCGGGCAAATCTTGACTCAATGGGGTGCTGGTTGGTGATCGCATCTAAGTAATGGTCCAGCTTATCCGAGCTCGTACACAGCACACCGGTACCAGTCTGTTCATACTGGGGACGGCCCGCACGACCGAAGATCTGGATAACATCCGAAATTCCGAGGTCAACAAATCCACCTTGCTGAGCATTGTATACTTGAGTGCCCTTGATAATGACCACCGCGGCTGGTAAATTCACACCCCACGCTAAGGTAGCTGTGCAGCATAGCACGCGAACACCTCCACCTATAAACAACTTCTCACTCATGTTACGCTCAGCACGCGACATACCTGCGTGATGAGTCGCGAAACCTGCCTGGAACAGTTCATGGAACCCACGCTGGTTGAACTGACGCATTTCCCTAGTGAATTTATCAGCGTTGTCACCCATAAAAAGCTCGGTGCAACCATCTTCACGAGCCAGCTGCATAAAGGTCTCAGCAGTTTTCGACGTATCTCGGCGAGAATGTACAAAGACCATCACGGAATGTCCCGATTTTAACTGCTTTACACATTCATCGAACGCTGCACTGTCTAGACTCTTAGCCAAAGCGCGAGGATTGTTTTTCTGAGCACGTACACCGAAAAATTTCTGCTCGAGTGGGACAGGTCGGAAGCTCTGATCGAAAAAGAACAACCCTTTTTGAAGATTGACACCTAAAAACTCAGCCACGTCTTCAAAGTTAGGTAGTGTGGCACTCAAACCAACAATACGAATAGGCCGCTGTTGAGCCTCGACTTGGCGTCGTGTTCGAGCGACAATGGACTCCAATACAGCACCACGCTCCTCATGTAACAAGTGAACTTCATCAATAATCAACAGTTTTAACTGATGCGCAAGCCCACTATCATCGTTGGGCTTCCTCGTGACCACATCCCACTTCTCAGGAGTCGTGACAAGAATCTGAGTTGCAGCAATTTCCGCGCGGGTCAATTGCATATCTCCTGTGAGTTCCCGTACTTTAATCCCGAGCCAGGCTAACCTGGATCCCAGCTTCTGGGTGATTTCTGCAGCCAATGCCTTCAAGGGTGCCACATAAACGATCTTAAAATCTTCCTGAACATTATCTGCATCGTCAAGAGCCGCTGCTTTGATGGACTTTATAGTGCTCAGAACTGACAACAACGCAATGTCGGTTTTACCTGCACCGGTTGGTGCACAAATCAGTATGTTCTCATTAGTTTCATAACACACAGGATATACCAGTGTTTGCATCTTGTTGAGCGTTTTATATTTGCTGAAGCTCACTCGGCACAGCTCATCCAGATCGGCAATGGGAAGCAGATGTTTGGGATGGAACTTGGTATCCGGGATTTGCGCAGGGATACGCACATATTCGTAGTTAGGCATCGATTCTCGGGTAGTGCCAGGGGGCAGTACACGGCGAACATTGGTGATGGCCAATGCGCTCAGCTCGGTCTGCTGGCGATAGACATGAGGGTACTGAGGATCAACCATGCTGACCATGGCCAAATTTGCATTGCGTTCTGCAGCCCTCATGCGGTTTTGACGTTTCCACTCTTCTTGGGCCTCTTTTGACATCCCCGGCTGTTTCACCCTTTTCGGTCTTGTGACGCCACCGGCTTGAATCTCCTCTTTGTGACTCAAGATTTCGGTCACAAAGTCCAAATGGTCGAAGCCAATTAGATCAACCAGCGCCATCTGGGCTGCTTCACCAGATTGGCTGTTCAGGACTTCAGCAATCGCTAACCCCAATTGGCTACCATCCATGCCACTTTGACTACGAGCAACGACGTCACATTGCTGTCGAAACCATATCATTTCGTCTTCGGATTCAGAGTCCAGTGCCAGATCCCCGTCTGCTTCCTCGACGGTGAAGTTAGCATTTTTGGGGGGTATAAGTAGCACTGGATCATTGTCAATTTCAAAATTGAGATCTACAGTGGATTTTGGCAGCACGCCCTTGAGCCGTTTCAGCTCCAAGAGATATTTCTCCATTGTAGCTTGGCCTCAATGCTCCGAAATTTCACGCTTGCATTGTACCCTGCTCGCTGCACGTGAGGGCTGCGAGGCTTCCCCCACAACGCGAACACAACGCGACACTCGCACACGCTGAAAGTCCTACATCATGTCTCTTGGTGTTCAGGGATCCCAGGATGTGCAAATATACGAAACATTCGGCGCAGAGTCGAGCGATGATGAAATCCAGCATGAGCTCCTTGTCAATGAGAACATCGAAATTGTGACCCCATCTATGGATACTGCACTGCAATCCTTCATAGATGCCCCACATCGGACCAATGAGTCTCGAATGGACAAGATGCTACGGATCAGACGGGAAATTGAGGATTTGAGACGCGAGTCTCACTCAGAAGCCGAAGATTTGCTCACAGAACTGAAAAGAGCCGTGGCTGCACCCGCTACAGCGCGACAACCGGTGACCCCACCACCGCATGCAGTTGTTAACACCAACAGCACGGAATTTGCTCAATTGGAGGCGCGGGTCGCCTCATTGGAACAGAGTTTGGGCAGTAGCGCACTAGCTCCAGCTCTGCATACACCGCTGTCAACTACCATAAACAACATGAAAGAAGTGTTGAGCCTTCTATCGCTGGACAAAGATACTTTGAAGGCCAAATTAGAGGCCATTGCGTCCACAAAGTCCGTGGGGAATAGTTACAATGGCAGCGAGGAGCAGATTGCCTACGTTTACAAACAGCTCCAGCGATATCAGAAAAGCTTCAAGGAAATTCCCGCCGTTATTAGTAGGTTACAGACGCTACACATGGTTCACATGGATATGGTGCATTCTTCCGAGAGAATAAAGGAGATGGACCGTCAACTAGAACTTATGACCAGTGATATTGAAGCCTGGAGGGCGGCATTAAAGAAATTAGAGGGGCATCTTAAATAAATTAGTCTATTTTTTATGTGACCTCCAATTTAGGAAATCGATCTCACATGAGTACGCATGGCCTCAACCATAGCGTTCCGGTTCCAATCACCTTTAAAATGCCAGGCAATGTCGGAGAGGGCAGCAAACAGGGACTCCAGCTCCTCGAGGGAATGGTTTTTACCACTAGCCAGCAGTTCATTGGTGAGAGCTTCATAGGCGGTATCGTCTAGCTCCACAGGTTTGCTTAAATCGCGCTCATACTCAGCTTGAGAAGGACCCGATCTGGGGGGTACCACTAGAGATTCAGCAGCGCCTTGAGCGAGAACGTCTTCTGTCTCCATCAATTGTTCCACCGGTGTGTCTTCCATGTGTGTGTCACCATTTGGCGCGGTACCGTTAGCTTTATCTGAACCGAGATTTTTGCCGTTCAAGACATCGGTGCCGGTAGTCTCGGGTTCAGAGTGGTGATCCTCAAGCTCCCGCAACCTCATCTCAGCGTCCTTGGCGCGAACGATTTGACATCCTTCAATAAATTGACGGTCAATGCTGATATCATCTATCGCTACCTGGGCATTTGCCAACATCTCGGACGCTTTGTGCATCCGTTCACGGTCTCCATTCTCCACCGAGTCCTTGTAGATCATTTCAATGTCTCCCAGGAACTGGGCAGGTTCACAGTAAAAACCATTCCACAAACGGTCTTCAACAGTTTCGAGATCCATGTTGTGATATCTTTTCCCCGTGCTGCGTTCGAGAATCATATTATCAGCGGTACGCACGTAAGGTTCCTGGTCCTCAATCACGAATTCGCCTTCATCTTGAGCAACCTGATCTTCGTCTCCTGCAACATCGTTTGCTTCGACTGATTCAGTGACTTCCGCGGAATTCTCGACTACCCCAGATGCTTGGCCAGAGGCATCGGCAACAGGCTCATTGGTAGACTCGAATAAATGCACGAGTTTTAACTCATCCACCACTGGTTTGCGGAAGCGCCGATATTTTTGACGGAAGCCATCTAGAATCATTCCCAACCTGAGCTTTAATTGACTGCGGATCCGCAATTCACGACGTTCCGCATCAGTAAATACTCCCGTCACAACAGGTTCGTCTGAAACAGTATCAGGCTTGGCTGGAAGCTCAGCTAAGGGCGCGACGGCGAGTTTCGGTGGTTCCGAACGAGGAATTTCCTGAGCCTCCAAGCACTGGACAGGATTACGCTTAATGAAAGACAACACAGGCTCGAAGAACTCAGTGATAATTTTTGGTCCTGTCTCTAACTCCAGAGCCACAGCCTCATTGTCGAAAAAGTCCAGTAATGGAGCAACACCGACAGCTTCTTCACTGCCAGGTTCCAGCTCATCGCTGGCGACAACAAAAACTTGCTCGTTAGGGGCTAAACTTTTGAGCAGCCCTGCCAGTAAAGCTGCCAGGTGCGGGATGCTTGCCCATGCATTCAGGCTCGACAAAAGCAAACAGGCCGGAGCACGCTGCCTCACCTCGGCGATCGCACCCACTAATGCAGCTTCTGGTTGTACTGCACCAGCACCAGCACCAAAAATCGCTTTAGTGTCAAGCTCGCGAGTGTATACACCTTCAAGGATATTTGAAACAGCGCGAGAAATGTATCGCTGGCCATTGCCTGGTGCTCCCTTTAACAACAGCCTCGGTCTGTGCACGCGACCCTTTTGGAACGAGCTAACTTCACGAGCTTGACTAAATTGTTGATCGTTGAGGTAAAGTGATGCCAATTGGGACTCACGTTTGGAAGTTGAAGGGAAAACCAGTCGTACTCGATCGGACACCTTTTCGAATGTGCGCCTCAACAACGGCTCAACGTGGTGAGGGAGTGGCTGGGCCAGGCTGACACCAGCAGCGCGAGACGTAGATGGCTGGATACGTTCCAAGGCGATGGCAAAGTCTTGGGGGCGCACTTCAATCGTGTTCGGATCGACCATCAGCTTAGCCTGGCTACCATAGATCTGTGGATAAGCCCGATTAATCGCCAAGAGCGCGGCCTCAGTTGTTAAAGCACGCAAATCGGCACCTCCATAACCTTTAGTTTGATCGGCAATGGAACTGAGAAACTCAGTGGAGAGCGCTGGCTGCCATTTTCGAGTATGAATCTGCAGGATCTTTATTCGTGCGTCGTGTTCAGGCAGCGGGAAATAAAATTCCCTATCAAACCTTCCCGGTCTACGCAAGGCTGGGTCGACGCTGTCCGGTCGGTTTGTGGCGCCAATGACCACGACTTGACCGCGATTATCCATACCATCCATCAACGCGAGCAGCGTAGACACAATTGAGGCATGATGTTGTTCCTGCTTAGCACTACGAACTGGTGCCAAACCGTCGATTTCATCAAAGAAAATGATTGAGGGCTGGTGAGCGCGAGCTTCATCAAACAAAGCCCTAAGCTGGCGTTCACTCTCGCCAATCCATTTTGACAGTACATCAGCACCTTTCCGCATATAGAAAGTGACCTTCTCTTGGCGGTGACTCGCCGCCAACGCACGGGCCATCAGCGTTTTTCCTGTCCCCGGCGGGCCGTGGAACAAAACACCGCGGGGCGGTGTGATTCCAAATTTCTCATAGAGCTCCGGATACAACAAGGGCAACGAGACCATCTCCTTGAGCTTAGCAATATAGTTATCCAGACCGCCGACCATCGAAAAGTCAACATCCGTGACATCGATGGGGTCAATATCGGCATTCGCATTATCTCGGTCGCCCGCGGAGCCTCCGGCACCAGCAGGTAATCCGCCGCTGCCTAGATTGCTGTTTGCAAGACTAGTAATGTCGGGGATCTTGTCACTGTTCTTTTTAGCCACTTTGACTACTTGCTTCAGCTCATCCTTCGTAGTGTTGAAAATTGTATGCACATCACGTCCGCCAAACGGCCCCCGCACATCAAACAATCGACGCGCACGTGGATCTCGGGCCTTGGCGGACGCTGCCGACTCAGCCTCTCGGGCCTTGGCCAGGGCGACTTCCTCCACCGTTGGAGGTGGTGGAATCATATAGTTCACGGGCGCACGAATGCGGTAGTTACGGCCTCGGCGCGCTGGTGATTGTGGACCCCTGAGCTCACGCAGCTCTTCTGCAATGCTGCCATCGCTGCCGCTGAACGCGTCGCTATCGTCGGCAGGCTCACTGTCGTCGTCCGAAATCGCAGATTTGCGCTGACTGCGTTCTTCCGCTCGGCGGCGCCGTCTTTCCGCGGCCGTCTCGTCTTTTCTGGGTCGTCCACGGCCGCGTTTGGGTCCCTGTGACTCTTGCTTAACTGCGTTCGCTTTACGCCGTCCATGCGAGTTGCGGTAGCCTTTATTGTCGACATTATCGTCTGAGTCCACGACAAACCCGCCGTCAGAGAACTCAAAAGCCGCATCGCTGCTTTCAGACTCATTGTCTTGATCGTCACCACTCGATGCACCATCGCTGTCGGTGTATTCATCGTCACTCTCATTTGAATTGCGCTTCGCGCGTTTCGGTGGACGGTCCGGGTTGCGCGAGCCTGAATAAGACGAGTTTGAAGAGCTGTTGGTGCGGAGAACCACCGGGTAGCTGGGCTTTGGCGCGTCTTCTTGGTCTTCTGCGTCGCGGTTCAACTCAGGCTCATTTGCATCGGAAACGTCACTATTTATCGGATCCTGAAATCCAGCAGAGCCATCGCTATCGGAATCGTCACCAACGATGTTTCTAGATCGTTTGGGCATTCGCTAGAGCTGGTAATTGGACAAAAAATAGACCTTGAATTCCAGAATGGCTGGAACGCTCCAGAGGGCAGGGCACGCAGGGTTGGGAGGATGGCAGGACGGAGAGTCAAGACCACGGATTCACTTGTGGCTAGGCAGTGAGGCCTGGACGCGTCAAATAATTATGGTAGCGCCATAAAAATGTATCTCCAGACAACTTCCGCTAATACATTGACCTCATTATGCGGCAAGCTCGCCGTGCTACAGCTTCTGTAGGGGCACTCGGTCTGTGAAGACGTTCGTTGGGAAAGTACTTCAGAATGTCAGGAGGACCACAATCAACCTTGGCAGTGGACGTCTTCTTGCCTCAACTTCAGCCGGAATTTCGATTCCCGGGATTTGCCGCCGTGCATGACTTTTGAGTCCCGCGGTGTTATAAAAGCATTTTGGTATACAGACTCGTTATTTATGTCTTGAAAACTGAATAAACTACGGGGCACGTCAATAGCTACCATTGCCCCGATTGCTTCCACATGTGGGCCATTATAGCTGCTTCAGACAGTACTACCCTGTCGACCCAAGGGCTCCTTACCCTAATCCCATATAGCATGTGAACACGTGCTATCACTGTGCGCCTGCTTGCATGCAGCCTGGCTGTGGCGTGTCCCGCCGCCTCCCCCCAACCTATATCATCCGTCTCCTCCCACCCCCGTTCAAGTGTCCAACACAGCCAATTCACCACCCCGAATAGGTATCAGATGCAGATTTTCATTAAAACACTCACTGGCAAGACAATTACGCTTGAGGTCGAGTCCAGCGACACCATTGAGGCTGTCAAGAGCAAAATCAGCGACAAGGAGGGCATTCCTCCGGACCAGCAGCGTCTTATCTTTGCCGGCAAGCAACTCGACGACGGCCGCACCCTAAGCGACTACAACATCCAAAAGGAGTCGACGCTGCATTTGGTCTTGCGCTTGCGTGGTGGTATGCAGATCTTTATTAAGACTCTAACCGGCAAAACAATTACTCTCGAAGTTGAGTCTAGTGACACCATTGAGGCCGTGAAATCGAAGATTTCCGACAAGGAGGGTATCCCACCGGACCAGCAGCGTTTGATTTTCGCCGGCAAGCAACTCGATGACGGACGCACGCTTTCTGATTACAACATTCAGAAGGAGTCGACTTTGCATTTGGTGCTTCGTCTCCGCGGTGGCATGCAGATCTTTATCAAGACTTTGACCGGCAAGACCATCACTCTGGAGGTCGAATCCTCCGATACCATTGAGGCTGTCAAGAGCAAGATTTCTGACAAGGAAGGAATTCCTCCGGATCAGCAGCGGCTCATTTTCGCTGGTAAGCAACTGGATGACGGCCGCACTTTGTCGGACTATAATATCCAGAAGGAGTCCACCTTGCATTTGGTACTCCGCTTGCGTGGTGGTATGCAGATTTTCATCAAGACCCTTACTGGTAAAACTATTACCCTCGAGGTCGAGTCTTCGGATACCATTGAGGCGGTTAAGTCGAAGATTTCTGACAAGGAGGGTATCCCTCCAGACCAGCAGCGTCTCATCTTCGCTGGCAAGCAGCTCGATGACGGACGCACCTTGTCGGACTACAACATCCAAAAGGAATCTACTTTGCACTTGGTCCTGCGTCTTCGCGGCGGTTGAGATCTAGGGTAATACTTTTTATTGAGTAGCATTGTACCCAGCTATCATCGATAGTAGTGATAGGATATAGGATATAGATGATTCTTTTTATTGAGTGTCCGAACTAGTTCAGGAAACTAACGCCTGGTTTTTCTGGTGTGTTTCACGGGGTGAACGTCTTCGTTGTGAAGGACTTGTTATGCGTATATGATATAACACTCATAGAGCGCTTAGTCGTTCTCCCCGAGATATCTAACGTTGAAGTAGCGTTGTGAACGCGCCGAATTTGTCATCGATTTAATAACCCTTACTGTCCCAATTTTGTATTTTAAATGGACGTACATCCGAATTAAAAGGTACATTTTTAAACATACGGCTCTCAAACCACCAGTTGTAGTCCAAAATCGCAAAATCTCTAGTCAACTCGTTCCTAAAAATCGGCTCCATCTTATAATATTTTTTATTTGATAAAAACTAGGTATTTAGTCTTGTCAATGCGTTCGTAATGTTTTGCAATTTATTATCATTATGGTGAGTCTCGCACGACCTGCTGCATCATGCAGCCCATATGTACTTCGTATGTACTACATAATAAATCACCTAATAAATGTACCAGCCCAGGCCCCTGATTTAATTATTGCCATTTCCTGTTTAAAACGGTGAACACTATAAATTGTCAGGAAGGCTTCTCGGCACAAATTCTGAAATGTCAGAAGAGGCCTTAAGTTCCACATCGCTGGCGGAATCGTCTAATGACTCGGGATCCTCCAATGCATTCAATGACAACGAAACCGGAAGTGAAGGTTATATAAACGCGACAGAAAGCGCGTTGGCAGTTAACCCCACTGATGTGGGCAACCAAAAGATGCAGGAACCAGCTCCACTGGTTTTATCAGAAGACATTGACCAAGAAAACTCGCGAAGCAGCCTCTATAGTGGGAGTATCACCCCTGCATTGAGGAACTTACTGCAGGGTGAGAACCCCGCGTCAATCCCTGATAGTGTCTCCGATTATTTTAGCGTACCAACTCTATCAGCTGTCTTGGCTCCCTCGCGGTCTTTTGCGGGCCCCATCCGCCCAGCTCACGTCGAGCATGGCGCAGACTCAGCGAACGTGTCGCCTAAAAGCTCTCCTAAGATAGCTTGCGAACTTAGGCTCTCGTTTTTGGACTCGCGCTACGATCAAACGAGGATTGAGCGTTTGATCCAACGCACCCAACAAGCAACACTACCTCCAGGGCAAAAGCCGACGCCCTCAAGAGTAATTTCAAATGACGCTCTGGAGCAGATATTCCGTGAGCGCAAGTCAAAGTTTACAGCTTTGAATGAGGAGTTCCTATCGAAAGACGAACCCACACAAGAGGCCCATAAACATTGGTACGCAATCCAGACCGTCAGCCACCTGCGCCAAAAGAACCCAGCAGTAAACCAAGCGCAGATCGCTGGTACATACGTAGATGCTTACATGGAAATTTGCGAGAGCACGCACAACCCGCATAAACTACACACGGGTACAACGTACCGCAGTGGCGCAGCGGAGTTTTCAGCCGGCTCATATACGGCGAGCGACGTCATGGTTGATATTCTGAGAAGATCGACCAATTCTATGGGGCCCACTGGTGCGATCAGTTTTGCTGGTCAGGCCGAGTCTGAGTGGAACCACCAAGAGGCCGCTAATTTGCCCAGCACAGCTCAAAGCGTTGAGGCCAGCTCTGCCATCATGCGCTCAGCTGAAGCTTTGGGTAGGTTTGCAGGGATGCGCTCGGCTGCGGCTTTCAGTAATGCTGCCACTGCACCCTCTTTTGAGGAGTTCAGCAGCGCAGCCGCTCTGAGTGCGTTTGAGATGTTAAAGCCCCAGCAAAGTCAATCCACCGGCGAGATGAAAAACCCGTTGAGCTCTGGAAATTCTTACGGTGAAGTTCTAGAGAAGTGCCTCAGCAAGGTTCTAATAGCAACAGGCAGTAAGACGATCGATGAAGAGATGGACTTATATTCTCACCAGGATGGTAACGCGAACCAAGATGGGGAAGACAAGAAGATGGAAGCACCTGACCGCAATGAGACCGAAGATGAGACTCACATTGAAGAGATCTACAAAGTAACAAATGATGAGAATGACGACTTCGAGAGTTGTTTTCAACCAAAAGCGATTTATGACGCTGGGATGGTGCCAACTTTTCGGCCGCAGCTTGAAGATCCCACTTCAACACTGTCGTTTCTTTTATCCCGGAACGATATGTTCTCGGAGTGGCTTAGCTTTCATTGGGAACAAAGGAATCGACAATATTCTGAAGAGGAACCGTCTGACCTTGAAGAGCCTTACAAGGTACGTAAGCTTGCGAGACTCATGAGACGTGAGCCAGGACAGTTCACTTGTCCATTCACTGAGTGCTCGATGTCCACATTCGGCTACGCGAACTTTGGCAAACTATTCGCCCACATGACGAAGACGCATGGTGTGCTGTCGAAAAACTGCCGGTGGTGTAATACTCAGCTTCGTGAGACACACATGGAATCTAAACATGTTAAACGTGCGCACAGGCCTCGGCGAGTTGCAAAGATCATTTCATATCGGAGAAGACGCCTAAAGAGATTGTTGCGTAACAAATTTCTTCAGCTCGAGCCAGCTTTCCGCCAGCATCGATTTGAAATTGACAGTGCTGACATTGCAACCACAGACTTCCCGATCCACCTTCGCAAGGCTGCGTATATGGAGAATGATGAAGAGACTAATGGGGGCGAGACTGAGGATTATGAAAACGCTGGGTTGGAGCTGCTCGACTCAGACGACCCGGCGACTTTCGTAGAGGAAAATGACCTAGGTTCTGAAACCGAGATGGAACTTGAAGAGGAGGCTTATGAAGAAGAGGAGCGTAAATCGGCTCTCTCCGAAGAGCACACTTTGATTAGAGCCACTGAAAGTCTCTTAGCGAAAATTGGACTTCAGCGGAAACGAACTGCTGCTAAGGCTGTGTCTGTTTCGTCTTCTGTGGACAACGGCAGCAAAAGTTATGAGAATTTGGAAAAAGGCATTACCAGAGGCAGTAAGTACATTAAGGAAAAAGAAGAAGAAGGAGAAAGAGAAGAGGAAGAAGAGGACGACGAGGACGAGGAAGAGGACGACGAGGAGAACGACGAGGACGAGGATGAAGAGATTGAGTACAACGAAGATGACTTCGAAGACCTGGAAGAAATAGGAGAAGGTCATGACGGAGAGGATAGCTACCCAGATGGTCATTTCGAGGATCTTGAAGCTAAAAGAGGAGAAGAGGAGATAGAACGGGATGAGTACGAGAGGCCAAACACCTTATACACCGACGAAGATATTCGTGCTGTCAGTTCTACGACTCAAGAAGAGTGGGATGCATACAGATTACAGCAGGAAATGAAAACAACTTCAAGACTCGCGAGTGCAAACTTCTTCACGTTTTACGGTCCCCGAACAGCAATGACGATCCAGGCAACGTGCGAAACAGATACTGAAGTGCATTACAGCGAAGTCAGCTGTAATGCCCCCCTTCCCGGTAATTTGGCAAAAACATGACTGTACCACTTATTTCTTTTACAGACATTATATAATTGAGGTAAACATGTATCTCATTTGAACTGTCAGTTCTGTTGGAGAAGTTTAATATGACTGGCATGGTATTAGCTGAGATTGACGAATGTTAGACGTAATGCATAATGACATACGTCATGAGGATAGTCATCGAGATAGGCAAAAAGAGGTACTGCATGATTAAGGAGATAGCCAATGAGTTGAGCTCAATGCTATCCTCACCAGGTTTGACGAAGGCAAGAGTTAGATAGACTTGAGCGGTCGCTGTTGGGGTACCAGCAGCCACGGCCAAAACAATGGGGGTCATTGCATCGTCATAGCTAATCCAACCAATTGCGCGAATTCTGTGAATCCAAGCACAAGCGATGATTGGCAGGATAGCCAATTTGAACATACAAATAGAAAGCAACGATTTCCAGAAGCCAGGCACTTGCTTACCCGGTTTTAACGATGCCATTGTTCCTCCGAGTAACATCAAACCCAACGGGACCTGAGCCTGACCAAAGAAGCTTACGAAGTCCAAGATGAATCCTAAAGGAGGGTTTCCATCGGGAGCATCATGGAAGTGTTTGATGTTCTGACCCTTGGCAAAAACACGACGGACCCAAGGAATCATACAGCATGTTATACCAGCAATCAACGCCAACATTTGTGGTAAGAACAAATCCTCAAGGAAATCGCCTATGAAAGTTTGGATCCTGCCCCCCTGTTTCCACTTAGCCCACCGCACCTTAAACTTTTTCCACTTTCGCTGACGACTCTGTCCCCACATAACCATGAATTTGGGCTTGTGAATTTTGTGTTTGGCTTGTCTTCGGAGCTGATCAGCCATTCCCTCAAATCCGCTCGGTGTTCCTCTACCAAGCGTTCTGTCCTCCTCGTCGGACTCACTAGAGTCGCTATGGTGGCGAGAAAAATACACCTCAGTGCTACCATAGGGTCGCTCATGATGGTCAATGTACCAATGACGGCGCGCCGCCTCACTAGCAGAGGTCACCGTGCGTTCCGCAGGCCCACTAGTGGATTCGACCATGGACGCGTGAGCAACTGAAGACCGAGGAGACTGTCGGGACCCACGGCGATCGCGTCGGGTTGAAAAGGTGTGAGCTCCACTACTTCGACGGCTGCTTTCCCGGGGAGCCTCATTATTTTGACCGTCAGTTGGGGAATCACCGAACTCCAAAACAGCTTCAGGACGTTCGTCGATATCCGCATTAGGATGGTCCGTGGTATCACGAGCAGGCGTGTAGGACTGAGACTCCAAATCTAGATCACTGTTCAAACTCGAGACGCCGAGATGAGCGTTATTGCTATCAGCCTCCTTCTGACTGTAGCTAGCATTGATACTATCATCAGGGTCACTGGCGTCTTTCGCCTCCTTTGCCTCTTTTTCAGATGCCATTTCCTCACGACCCTTCTTGGTGAAGTGGTGCCAGACGTAGTGCTTGCATGCTTCATACGAAATCGGTGGAACGGTAGGTTGTTCACGGTGAGGATCTTCACGTTTAGCGTCCCACTCGATCAAACGTGTACCACCCAAGTTGAAATTAAAAATAACAAAGATTATCAAAATCAAAACACAGTACGCTTGGCCCTTTGAGGCGGTATCAGCAGGTAGCGTAGGAGTCGCTCCAATCGTTTGCACGTAGGCCAGTGGCAGATCACTGCAGTTATTCAACATGCAACATAATAGTAAACCACCAAACCACGCTCGCGGAATGGGAGTAGTCAAACGGATAATAAATCCCCAGCCAAGACCGATGCAGTAATAAATGAAACCGCTGAAAATAACAACACCGAATAGCTTAATATCTGTATCCTTGATCTGACTGACGATATTATTGAAAATTAGTGCAGGCATGAAGATCAATAAGATCAATCTACTCAAACCTTTTGACAAATTTGTGTCTAACAGTTTCTTCTTGGCCAAAAGGAAACCGACGCCGATACTCAAATAAATCTTGATCATAGGCTTGAAAGCAATCCATATACTGACATTGAGCGGAAAATCATACGGCCGAGTGACTTCACGCTCTATGATATCGGAAACAACCCCGCTCATTTGTTTTCACGAGGAACCTAATCAGTAAATGCAATGAATTTTTTGGAATCGACAACTATTCATGTTGATATTCGCTGAGTCACATTCAAGGGTCAACGGAGATAATGGGCTAGGTTATTTCTGCCTTGGGCAAACTCCCTGCAGCTAATAGTATGTCTCAGCTGCTGAGGTTGGGTGGATAACCCTTGACCAGCACGGCGCATCGGTGCATCCGACCGATATTCTCAGACCACCGTGGGGGCTAACAGGGTCGTTTGCTGTGATGCCCGGACACCCGAAGCATTATATAGGCGCTCCTGAAAAGATCAAATTTGTTTTCGACGAACTTAAAGGTTGCTCTTTAAAATATAAAGCAGCACGAAAAGGAGACCACACTCACATATTTTTCACGGTGCCTGATGAGGCGGTAGATCCCGGCAATTTCTTGGGAGATGATTGGGCGTTTTGTGCGCGTTGTGATTTATGTGATCCACCAAAAACTAAGTTAAAATATGTGCTGTACCCACCATTGATTCTCCTTCCCACTAATTCTAGAGTCACAAAAGAGGAGACAGATGAGTTATTACGGGAATTTGAAAATTGCACTCATGTAGCGATAAATTCTCCAATTATAGAGGGTGATCGGGTGCGGCGACCTCAAATTATCCCGTTAGTGGGTGACTTCGGTGAATTCCACTCCGAGGGTAGCCCCAGCCTCGAGTGGCTAAAAACTGCGTTCTTCGCTTCTGCGGTCCAAAATGGAATTTATCAAACCTGGTGCCCCATGTATACCATGTTCAGTCGGGGAAACATCACGGAAAAGCAAAGAGTGCTTGACACTTTTGCCGCGCAGAATACTATCGCCGGTAAGACCATCGTCGACCTCTATGCTGGGATTGGATACTTCACATTTTCATACGCGAAACAGAAACCTCGGAGAGTATACTGCTGGGAGATTAACTGGTGGAGTGTGATGGGCCTTTGCAGAGCGGCTGTGGTGAATGGCTTCAAGGCGAAGTTGGTTGAACACCACTCGGAGTATGTTGAAGACGATGAGGACGATATTGTAGTATTTTTGGAAGACAACCAATTCTGCTTGGAGCGAATTGAGCAATTAAACCTTTGCGATCTCACACACATCAACATGGGCTTGTTGCCACATGCACGCGATGCGTTTAATGTGGCCCACCTGCTATCCCGCGAGTCGCAGGATCGGCCCATCGTTCACGTTCACGAGAACGTGCGAAAAGTCGAGCTCGATGATTGGCAGCGCGATATGGTGGAAGAATTTGGACCATGTTTACATGTTGAGAGAATCAAAGAATACTCTCCAGGGGTACTGCATGTTTGTGGAGACTTTCGTTCGGTTTAAAGAAATTCGCTAAATGTACATATAATCTGGGTATTGGCAGTTGCAATTGAATGTAATAAATAATCGTGAACTTGATCACCGTGCCTCGATTCCCTTGGCTTCAGCGTCCACCATCGTAGTCAAAAAATCTTGTTCCATCATTTCAGCAAGTGCAGTCACGATGACGGTTCGTCTAGTGTGCTCCTCACGCTCGTCATTAGACATCGTTCCAGTGGCATCATTTTCACCTGGTCCAGTGAAAGACAGTCGAGGCTTCCCTCTCAAGAACCCAGCAAACAAGATGCCCTCTGGAGCATTAGGCTTGTAGGTGCCATTCTGCTGAATTCTGGCAATCATTGGTCTCAAGCAGGCACGACCAGCCTCGGTACGGAAATGGCGGCCCAGCGCATCGGCACGGGCAAAACGTTTTTGGCAGCCCCATTTGAACCCGTTGGTATCACCATAGCATGTAAATCGTTTCTCCCCGCTATGCAAAGCTTCGTGACGTTTCCTGTCATGTTGGCGGGCGAAAGCCTTCCCACAATGCTGGCAAGCGAAGGGTCTTTCATCGGTGTGAGTGCGCATATGGCTGCGTAGGTTGTAAGCTCTTGTAAACTTCTTACCGCACAGCTCACACGAAAAACTCGGGGAAGCCTTGAGATCAGTTGTTGGCTCGTAAGGGCTGGAAAGCGATCGCGTTCGAGTATTTGTCGGCACGTTCAGCATGTTGTTTCTCTCTAAATAGTTCTGGCTCACCGATGGAGAGGCGTGCACCCCCTGGTAGTTGTTATTCCCAGGCTGTTGGTACTCATCATACCCATAATACTGTGGACTATGCTGCGGGCTCAATTCGCGCTTGACTGAGTACTGATTCATATTCGGCGACCTCGGTCCCAAAATGGGAGACCTCGGCGCCACGTTGGGAGAATGCGGATGCACCTTGACAGGTGTATATTTAGGAAAGTTTAGCAGATCTTGCCTGCCATCTTCTTCGCTAGCCTGAAACCGCATTTGCGCATCCAAAGAATCCAAAAATAGGTCACGCTGCTGATTGTTCCAGGAGTCTGAATGTGAGCGAGACCTCTGGTGCTGCGGTGCCTGCAAGGCACCATTGTAAGAGGACCTTTTGCTGACTTGACCGCCGTAACCACTGCTATTTTTGAAATTCGAGTAATGCATGGACTGCTTGTAGCCCTGACCAGTAGCTTGGCCGTAGCTAGAGGGGTCTGTGGTGGTGATTTGTGGGATGCCGCCCGAGTAGGAGTTCCATGAATCTTCATTATTCAAATGGGAATTAGCCATGGGGCTCAATGAATCGTCGTTCGCGCTGAAGAAGGGCTCATCATAGGGGCTTTGAGCACCATTTGCAATCAGAGGAGAGCCGCCCGAGCTGCTGGTGGGGCTGAGCGACAGATCGTTGTGGGATGTAGGAGCCGCAAGATGTGACGACGTACGCGGGCTACCGTAGGGCGACCGAGGCGTTCGGTGTGCCAGCTGGGAATTGCGCCGGCTTTGATGCATCAGATTTGGATTCACCACTGAGGTGCCCATTGGGGACCCTAAAGATCCTGGCTGATTGGCCTGCCCACTGCCACCGCTGCTGCTCCGGCTCACGCTACTGGTAGAGTCCAATTCGCCTATTTGGCTCGCCGCGAATTCTGAGTTCTGTAGAGGCATACCATTGGCCGCGTACATCGGAAACTCCTCGTTGGCAAAATACTGTTGTGTCTCCTCTTCAGGTGCCACGATGTTTATCACCGGATCGTTCGACAAATTCTGCGCTTTGGTGGGTTTACTCTCGTAAAGCCCCAATCCATAGTTGCTCAAATCATCGTGTTGCGGGGACGACAGCGCTTGTGGCGAGGTAAGCGAAGATGATGCATGTGGCGATTGAAAATGCCTGTTATGGCCCGCTTCCGCCTCGCGTGATTGACCGATCTGCTGATCCCGCATACTATCGTACGGGTTATTAACTCCCACCTGGTTGTACTGCGCGAACTGCGCGTTGTGGGGCATTCCGGCGCTGGGTAGATCAGTGCCGCTGAAGTTGTAGTTCATATCGTCCAGTGCCAAATCGCCATCAAAAGCAGCGTCTCCGTGAGGCTGGCGCTCATAATAGTCGTCGAAATCCAGACGTTCTGCCATTTACTGCGCGCAATCGGACACAATCCTTCTGCTAATACCTTCCTGCTGATGACTAACTCTGCTTCCACTTCTAACCGTCGCTTGAACTGTAACGGCTAGGTGCCGCGGAACACGTGACATATTACGCACTGCTAAGCCTGTTAACCCTCGGGTAAGGTCGTGCATATATCCGCGCGCCGCATTCGGGTAGGCATGTCAGTAACACCACCGATGTTTTCAGTCCGAATCAAGAATAAAGAGGCTCTTGTGGGAGACGGCTTTGTTTAGATGAGAAAACATAAAGGCAAGAAATAAATAAATGTTAGTATATGTTGCAGAACAATGCGTGGTTTAGTGTCAATCAATTCACAACTTGTACATCAGCAAATGGATCACTGTGTCAAGCGACAACGCCCCCATCTTCTCAGACCACGAGCTATAATCGCCACCTAGCTCCTTTTTTCGGCTGACATTCGCGATGGCTTCTCGAAGAGTATCGCGGGTGATTCGTTGGTGGCTCCTAATATTCTTAATACTGCCATCACAGAAGATAAGATTAAATTCAGCCATCGAACCTGAACCAACAACAGCATGGTCACTTTCTATCTCGCCAATTTTGACATTTGAAGTGCTCAATGCTGGGAATAGCAGCAAAAAGAGTTGCCGCACGAAGAGGCTCGATCTGATCAACTCCTCCCACTTGAGATTCACAACTTCCGTTAAACAATCTGAGCGAACATCGATATCAATGCCTTCAGAAAATGCCACAAATCGCATAAATTGTAAAATCATGAGTGCCTCGGGGACGTAGTAGAACATTGTGGTGGGCATCAATGGCCGTGCGGTGTCAACATAGGCGAACGATCGGAACAGTTGACTACCAAAATAGGCCACCTGGGAAATTATGCTCCGCAGATAGTCGCGCACATTCTCCCGGCAGATGTCCGATGTTTCCAGCCCGCTCAGGTCCAAAATGCGGACGGCCGTCAGCTTCATAAGCTTGATCTTGGCCATCAAATAACAGCCGTGTAGAGGAACCAGTGCCAAATCCTCCTCTTGAGGAATCTTAGTCGATTCTGGCGCACTGCCATGAGCCTTAGCAAATTGAACCTGAATAAGAATGCACTGGTTCGCCAGTAAATTGATAGACTGGATACAATTGTCTGCGTGGGCCATGATATCGCAAGGCTCTGACGATACAGAAATACTGCGAATAGCACGATTGTAGCCCAATATCATCTCCATGAGGGGCCCGCTTGAGAACACCTGAGGAGTCTCTAACGAACTGAAGGACCCATCTACACATTCAGGCCCGTCACTGTTTATTTCCGGGGATGCCACGGGTTCGTGGCCCGCATTGAGCACAGAATGGTAATAGTGGGTGACCTGGTTCAGGGGTGCGAAGGCGTTTACCAAAGAGAACGGTAAGATCGTAATGGCCGATAAATGCAGTGCTAGCTTTTCGCTGCGAACTTTGCCCTCATGATGGAACTTTCTTACGGTTGCAATTGTCGTGCTATGCATGTGAAATAGTGCCGACAGGCCGCGATCGCCTCTGAACACGAGAGCATACTGGCAAATGAGTGCCAGAGCAGCCAAGCGATCAAGAGTGAGTTTGGCCGTGAAGTTCTCGAATTCGGTCTTGAACAGGTCCAAAATAAACAGCAGCATATCGCTAAGCGCTTTGCCAGTAGTGTTCAATGCCCGTGAGCTGACAATGGCAATCGCCAGCCACGGCCATTCTTTGTCTAGTTCTCTGATATCCCGCGGTAGCTGCAGCAGACTGATCATGGGGAAGGCGCACGGGCGCGACAAGTAGTCGTTGTAATATTCGGAAGCTTCTTCCATTGTATACAGCTTGGTGCTGATGGCCTGAGTCAATGGGGACACATTCATCTCCTCGAGCTTACGTTGGGCATCGATGATGATTCGCTGAAGATACACAGCGTGCTCCTCACGAGACTCCTGCACGCGTTTCGATTGTAAGACATGCTGATGCTCTGATGTCTCCGTATTGGGGCTGGAATCGCTACTGCTGTGGCTCCCGTCTCGCAGCAGTCCCGGCATATTCGCCGGAGGATTCGCTTGTGGCTCCGGGAGATCATTGTACTGCGATTCACCCTTTTTGCGCTTCGGGTTGACAATTACGCATGTGGCACTGCTCTTCTCACAGCGGATGCAAGTATCGTTGGTAGGGCTCGAGTATTCGCAGCGAACTTTGAGGTGGCGGCACCGCTCACAGGCAAGTCGCTTACGCCACGTGTTCGCAAATCCTTGCTCCATATCTTCCCGTAACAATTGTGCCTTTTTGTCAGCAGAAAGGTGCTCTAGTTTAACTTGGCTTGGCAGTCGATCGGAGTTCCGAGATTTGTGGAACAGCCCTGGCATCACGTGCCAGAGCGATCCATGCGCAGTTGGAGATCTGATGCGTGCCATCTAGAACCTATGCATAGAAGAAGAGATCCATAAGAATAAATATCAGTTTACTATTGACAAGCTTAATTTAATCAGAGCATCTATCGGGAATGGCACAGTTGCACTGTTGCCCAAAACGGTTATGGGGCTGCTATTCGATTACCCTTTTTTTGTGGACGTCATGATCCGGCAGCTCTTTGGAAGTCGGGCGCTCAGCCGCAGCTTTTCAACCACTACAGTGGCTTTGAAAAAAAAGCCCAGTAGCCCCGTGGCCAGTACTGATGCTGCTCCTGGATTCGATTCCTCGAAAATGAAAGAGCAGCTGGAATCGATGCTGCGCAGCTTCACCGATAAGGTCAAGGAGGCCAAGGCCGCCGCGGTGAACACCGCCAAGTTCGACGACTTAAAAATTGATTTGGGCCATGGATCCTCAAGCGCTCTGAAGTCTTTGGCGACTGTAGCCGCGCGGGGCAACAAAATCAACATTGTAGCCTTTGATCCCAAACAGGTGAAACGCATTCAGTCGGCCATCATTTCAGAATTGGGCTTGCCGGCCGAGCCCAGCGCCACTGACAAGCAGACAGTCAGTGTCACGGTCCCGCAACAAACTGAGGCCAAGAAGAACGAGACGGCGAAACTGATCAAGGAGGCCTTCGAATCGCTGCGCAATAACAGCGGTAACCGCGACTCCCTGGCCAGCATTCGTGCTAAGTTTCTGAACCCGCTGAAAAAGGCAGCCTCTAAAAGCAGTGGTGTTTCCAAGGACGACGTGAAGCGTCAGACCCAGGAAATCGAGCAGTTGCTGAAAACTTATACCACAAAGCTGCAGGACATGTATCGCAACTCGTCCCACTAATGTATATACACTCTTAACTTGTTCCAGACATGTCATCATAACATTTACAAAAGCTCGTTATTTGGAAGACGTCAATTGGGAGATCGCGCGACGCACTCCCTTGAAACGGCCCCACCATGATGTTGAGTAGCCCATCTCATTGATCGATCGCACAAGCCCCCAGGCCTTGGAAAAGACCGGAATGGGGTAGTCCAACGCCCGAGGGATTTGCGTTGAGATGAAAGGGAACCTATCAAAGCACACAGACTTTTCTATGCACAGGCCCCGCAGACCCTCGTAACCGCCGAATTTGCCGTAGCCACTGCCGTCACATCCGCCAAAGGGCAGTTGACATAGATGATATGTCGCAAAATCGTTAATGGCAACATTACCACATCGCAGTTTGTTCGCGACATATTCCAAAGTAGACTTGTTTTTGCCAAACACTGAGGCCCCCAAACCGAACTCGGTCGAATTAGCGAGATCAATGCAATCCTCCGTCGAGGTCGCTGGTCGTAGCACCAATAATATGGGTCCAAACACTTCCTCCTGGGCAATGCGCATGTTTGGCGTGACATTGGTGAGCATTGTCGGTTCGAAATAGATGCCCAGCGGGTATTTTGGATGAACGTACCGCTTGCCACCTGAAACCAGCGTGGCGCCGTCGCGCAGAGCCTCTTCCACGAGCTGCTCGAGCCGTTCCAAGTGCGAGGCGTTACTCAGCGCTCCCATGTCTACCATGGCCGTTTCGTCAATGCTGCTGCCAACCCTGAGTTGCTGAACGCGCTCAGCTAGAATCGCTGTGAGTTTATCGTGAACTTTTTCATGCAGAATCACCCTCTCGATGCCGATACAGTTTTGGCCCGCACTCTGAAACACGCCTCTCATGATGATTGATGCGACTTCGGGCAGCTTAGTGTAGTCCTCCAAAACAATGAACGGATCTTTACCCCCCAATTCGACCACCACGGGCGTCAACGGTTTGGAGGCGGCCTTCACGACAAGATGTGCCACTGGCCGCGATCCAATGAACGTGATGTGCTTGATCAGTGGATGCGTAGTCAGAGTATCCGCATGTTCGGGCCAGCAGGCCACGAGCTGCACCAGGTTAGGATCAAACCCGTGAAGATCCAAGGCCCGCTTCGCGATTTCCACGAAAAACTCGGAAGACCACACAACTTGCTCACTGCATTTCACTACAACAGCGTTACCCGCAAACAATGACGCGGCAATGGGACCCAGGAGATTGTGCAGCGGGTAGTTCCAGCTCACCATAGCACACACGACTCCTAATGGTTGGTACCGCACCTCGGCTCCCTTATATGCCATGAGCCAAGACGCGCTAGACGGCCGTTTGGAAGTTTTCAGGGCATCGCTGCCGTTCTTGATGATCCACGACAGCTTCTCCAATGTAACCATTACTTCACCCAGCGACGCGTCGATCATTGTCTTGCCCGTGTCCCGACAGGCTACTTGGCACACTTCCTGCTGATGTTCGGAAATATAACGTAGCATCGTTATGAGCACAGCAGCCCGATCTTGCATGGTCGTCTGCTGCCATTTAGGAGCCAGCCAGCTAGCTTGCGCAGCCTTCACTTTGGCGTCGATATCAGAAGCGGTGGCAGCTTTGACATGGCCCAAAAGCTGGCCCGTGGCGGGGCACACGCATTTGATCAAATCGGGCTGGTGCGGATCGTGTATGTTCATGGCATCGACGCGTTTCCCCTTCCAGTGGGGCCGCGCAGGTTCCGGAACAGTCAGATTAAAGGCCATTCCGCGTTTATGACGTTTGCTGCCCTTGTTTGACCAGCTAATCCTGCTCGAAAGGAAAAACGCCAGGAGGAAGGCGGCCAGGCCTAATAGGAGGCCCAACACCATTTGTTCTTTTTCAGCAATACTGGATCCGTTAACGCGGGAAATCATCAGATTCCGAGCACTATGAAACCATTCATGCGCCGTCGAATGGCTATGGAACCAGGCTTTGATGTGCTCCATACACGGTGTCAGTTTCATGAGCAAGCCCCAACTACTCCAAGGGTAACACTGAGGGTGGTTTTGTTGGGACCGGCAGTGGTCTCACCGTAATTTTGCGTACCGCGCCGACGCTTACGAAAAGTTTAATTGCGTTTGTTTTCGATTCTGTGTGAATTGATTTCATGTCTTTTTATGCAATTTGAATCTATATAATACATAGCGCTACTGGTTTTAGTGAACCCCTAACTTTCCATGGGACGCAAGCGAAGGGGCATCCCGCTGCCGCCACCGCGTCGTACCCGAGTCGTGCCTGAATATATCGCAATTTCGTTGGCAGACCACCGCGTCACTATCCCTCGGACGGTTTCCGCGAATGATCGCGCCCTGCTAATGAATATGACCGACCCGCTTCCGGAAGGTATGAACTTTAGCATCATCAGTGGGGGACCAGACAAACACGAGTTATTCATGCATGGTGCCGAACGAGCCGCTAAATCGAAGCTATTACCGGGCAGCGCGAATAAAAGATTGGATATCGATCAATTGAGTTCGCAAGTTCAAACTGAACCGAACCTCGCAAAAAAACACGAGCCAACCAGATCCCAACAACAAACCAACGCTCACCTATCTAAGGAGGACAACCATGATTTCAAGAGCCTGGAGCTCCCCAGTTCAGAACCTCCCGTTCCTCAGCAGTTGTCTATTGAGCAGCTGACCATTAAGCCCGAAGTGCTGGGAACCGTCACCGAGCACGAGATACAAGTCGCTAAGGCCATTGAAGCGGAGAGACCACCCCTGCGCAAACTAAAACTGAAAGTCCAAGCTATCGAGATCGTGCTGGAAACGACCTTCGAAAGCCTGGCACACGGGCAGCGGTCTGGCAGGAGAATTGTGGCCTTCACCCGCGAGAAGCTAGACGATGTGATCAACGTTCACTCTGATTCTGAGGGTGAGTGCGAAGTTTCACTGCTGAGTGTTTCAAACCAGCATTTCATAACTCTCGACGATATATGTCGAATCGTTGAGTACTTCGCCTACGGGACTCTTGATGAGCTCGAAGAAAAATACCGCCGCAAGATCCCCGAGAGATTGAGGGATCATTGGCAGCTGCAAAAGTTCAAGGACGGCCCACTGTACTCGTTGGTGATGAGTGTGTGCCAGTACGATCCAAAGCCCGTGCCTAAGCGAATGCCTTTCTATGCAATGCCTTGGACCAACATGGATTCGTTTGTAAGATCCATATTTGAAGCCGATGGCGTGCTGGTCACGGCATTGTAAGTTGTGAGAACCAAAACAACAAAGAAGTGAGCAGGGCCAACACAGAAAGAAGGCCAATACAAAGCCCGATGAAAATAGTCGCCCATTAGACTAATATTAACTTATTTTATGTGTTTACACGCTAGAAGCTAGCACTGTTATACCGTAGTGACCTGCTCAACAAGGTACTTGATCACATTTTCGCGACCCTTCTCGGCCGACTTCTTAATGCTCTCAATGTCCTTCTCGGCATCCTTGCTGGCAGTCGACTCGTTGCTGCCCTCGTCCTTCTCGAATTTGGCAGTGTACTCCTTGAATTCCTTCTCCTTCTTTGCCTTGTAGGACTCGATCTCCTTGTTAGCGTCGGACTTCGCAGCCTTCAGCCGCTGAGCACGGAAGGTTCGGGCCTGCTGGACCGATTCCTGCGCAGTTTTCTCGGCCTCCAGAAGTGCCTGGATTCCACTGGAGTTAGAAGCTGATGCCGACATTGTGATCGAGGATAGCAGCAGGGCTGACGCAGCACCTAACGATAGCCCACACCCAGCACGTTCCCACCCGCGCTGAGCTATCGAGAAAGGTGGTCACGTGCGTATTGCCATAACTGAAAAATCGCCCTTAATTAATTTCAGGCCTCCCACGGTTTGAATGGCAGCAGGGAAATGCGATAGTTGTGACCAAGACAGTAAGTATACGTGTCCTGCGTGCAATGCCCGGTCCTGCTCAGTCAATTGCGTGCGTGGCCACAAGCAATCGACCGGCTGTTTGGGCGAAGTAGACCCCACAGCGTTTGTTGCCAAGCCGCAGCTTCTTACGGCCTCCACACTGGACAGGGACTATAACTTCTTGCAGAGGATTGGAAGGCATATCACAGTGGACAAAAGTGATGCGCGGAACCATAGAATTGTCAAACCCCGAGATCAATGGCGCGCTGGTGCCCGCGTCCACAGCGTGGGGAAAGGCATGTCTCGCAGCACTAAGAACAAGTCGCGCTGGAACAACGCTTCAAAGCAATTTGAATGGACCGTTGAGGGTCTTGCTGAGATTGACGGAGAGGTCAAGCGAGAGTTTGCGCAAATCGGGGACAAGACGCTTGTGAATAAGCTCTGGGAAGTGTTTCATTTCCCCGCTGATCGTTGCGTCAAACTCAGAGATGTTCACGGAACTGAAACGCCTCTGGATGGGCAATTGACGCTGCAGGATGCTGTCAAGGGTAAAAATGTACTGGAGTTCCCGACACTAGTTTTCACCGCGGGCGGTGACACGAGTGATAGCAGCGATAGTAGTAGCGACAGCAGTGATAGCGACAGCAGCGACGATAGCAATGACGATAAAGAAGTTGAGGATGAAGAAGACCTTGAATTGCTCCAGGATCAGGCTAAAGATGAGCAGTTAGTTGAAGCACCGGTTGAACCAGTTGATGAATTAGTTGGTGAACCAGCACTCGAACCAGCCGAAAGCAGCGGATCAGAACCCGAAGAGGAATCTGCTACATTAAAAGCATGATATATATAACTATTTACCATTAGCCTGAGCCTGCGCCTGTGCCTCCTGGGCCTGCTTGGCCATTGAAACCAGCTGTGCCTCTTCCTTGGTCCACTCTTCCTTCAAGAGCTTATTGCGCAGGGCCTGCAGGTCTTCCTTGCTACCGTCAGCAACTTCCTTTTTTAAGCGCTCCTCAGCTCGGGCCATGCTGCGCATCAATGCTTGTTGGACCACGGGCGGAACATTTGCCGGTCCTGGAATGGGACCCGCCGGGCTGCCATCGGCGTTGACCGGAACCGGTCCGTTAGGACCCATGCGCATCAGACGGGCTCCCGGAGGAACAGCCCCAGCAGGAACACCGCCAGGTCCCACAGGCACAGCTCCCGCAGGAAGAGCACCCGCCGGTACACCGTTCGGAGCGGCTGTAGCGGCCGCCGGCTTGGACTTCCGCTTCTTCTGCTTGGGCTTCACGGGTAACGTCTTGGTGTTACCCCACGAATACAAGGGGCGGAAACTCTGGAAAAAGCTGACATCGGCAAACAGGTTCGGGAACAGCCAGAACCCCCGGCGCAAAACCACCAACGTGAGCAAAAACAAAATGATCCGCAGAACACCCAGTCCGATCAGCGCACCAACCATGATCATGCACAGCAGGCTGACGTAGTACGCTCCCTGGCGCGCCCACGTCGGCCACAGTTGGAACAGCGCCATGGCACCTCCGGCCACAAGCACGCCGGCACCATAGAGATAAGTCGTGACCGGCGTCGGGTTGTACAACCAAACAAGATATTCCTCGTCACCGACTTTCTGCTGCGGGGGTACCAGCACCACCGGTACGCCACTCTGCGGCTTCAGACCTTTGGCCAATGCATCCTCCGTTTCCAGTTTAGTGACGTTGATGGCGAAGTGCTCATTCAACAGCCGTGCCAGGGCGGTTAATGCGGTTTCTCGGTCATTTATCTCGGGCAGGCCGCTGTTCGTGGCGCTGCGGGCCTTTTCGTATGCGGGATCGAGCAGGGCCCGGACGGCGCGCTTGCACTTGAACATATCCCATCGCTGGCCAGCCAGCAAAGCGGGACGTTGTTTTATGATCTCATTCCGACGGAGGTATTTCACTAACGCGAGAACCTCCTTGTCGCACGTCTTCAAGTTCGGTGGACTGGGGAGACCGGGAATCGACATGTGGCAAGGTGGTTTAGGTTACGCACTGGTGGTAAAATATGGTTCGAGGTACCGGATGAGCAGGTAGATATCAACGTGCAGAGAATGTATATCCATACGTATATATATATATATATTCGCTTTCATTCGTATACTTCTTTTTAACTAAGTATTTTAAATTAAATAAACATGAATATGCGCCCCGATTCGTATCGAACTGGACGCTGTAGCAGGTGCTGTTGCACTACCAGACTATCAGGTTTTACAATTTCAAAGATAAATATAAATACGTAGGCTTAAGCCGAGGGGGTACCAGCGACTGAGCGAATGGCCGAAGGCTGCTCGCCAGCGCGGAGGATTCGGCTGCCATCACTCTCAACAAGGTCAATGTCCTTGCGCTCGGTGTGCGCCTTCTTCCAGACTTCGACCTCGCAGCCGCCACGAACGACACCGACACGCATGGTGGCCAGCAGGTTGTGCGCGGCGTTGTGGTGGTCATAGACACCGCCGTTGAACACAGCCGTGCCGTCCTTACCGACGGCCGAGCGAATGAGCACACGGCCACCAGGGTGGCGGTCCACGAAATCAGTGACGTCGTGGACGATGCCGGAAATAACGATGAGATCGCGCTGTTTAGCAGCCATCTGGAACTCCTCGAACTCAACGACTGGGAGCTGGTCGATCGGAACGCCCCAGTTCAACCGGTTGCGCCACCTATCGAGCTTCTTCTGCTTCTGCTGAACCATGCTCTGCTCAATAGCGTTCTGGGAGAACCGCTGCAAGTTCTTAGCAAGACCGAGCTGGAAGAAGGTCCAAATGAGTATCTTGGTGGGGTCGTACTGGTACCACTTGAGCGCATTACGGTAGTCGCTAGGGAATTCGTGGTGGAAGTTGTGGTATCCCTCGCCCATAGTGGCGAAGGCGGTCAAGACATGGTCCCTGGGGGTCTGGCGGTCGTCGAAGGGCTGCTCACCAATCCAGTGGGCCAATGAGTTCACGCAGAAAGTAGCCTGGTGGACCAGGAACAGACGAATGATGCCAGCATACAGCAAGCCGCCCTTGTAGTCACCCCAGCCGAGACCACACCACAGCATGGGAACGACGTAGGCAGCAAGAACAAGAATGGGCATGTAGTGCTTGTGCTGGAAAACAACGACAGGATCTGTGAGCAAATCACTGATGTCAGTGCGGCCCTTCAAACGAGGGTTCTGCTTGAAAACCATCCAGCCCATGTGCGAATACCAGAAGCCACGCTTGGCGTTATAGGGGTCCTTGTCGGTGTCCGTGAAACGGTGGTGGGTGCGGTGACCGTTAGACCACCACTTAATGCTACCCTCAGCGGCACCAGATCCTGCGAACATCAGCCCCCATTTGAGTGGGGTCGTCGCCTCGTAAGCTCGGTGAGCAAAGCACCGGTGGTAACCGGCAGTGATGCCCATACTGGTGAAGCAGAAGTAAGCGAATGCGAACTGCAATGTCTTCCACTGCAAAGGGACGAAGGGAACAAACAGAACGCTGATAGCAGGGATAACGGCGATCAGAATAGTGTTGACCCAGTTAATCTTCTGGAAGAAGTTGCTGAAAGTAAGGGGCTGCTCGCTGATGTGCTTCTGAACACGGGCGACCTTGCCACCATTTGCAGCGATTGCAGCCTCCTCCTGAGCGCGGTTGATCATGATACGCTCACGAACAACACTGCCGGTGGCAATTGCCTCAATATCATCAGCATTTACATGCTCCAATTGAACACCTCCTGACATTTTGTTTGAGGAAGCTATCAAATTGATTTGAGAGGTAGCGTGTTTAGGGGGCGAGGCGGCCTTTTATTAACTTCGGAAATTTACTTGTCACTTGGTCAAGGGTCGTCTCTCAATGACCCAAAATGAGCCCTGATTAAGCACCAAAGTTTTTCTGTTGGGGAGCCTGCGCGATTTTAATGGCTGGGAAGTTACTACATACGTGTAATGTACACACGCCTTTGCTAGGCGGAAGGTGGATACGTAAACGAGGCTAATTTTGGCGGCCGAAATTCGCACAACCGAGGCAAAATCAAAAATGAAATAAACCGAACTGGCTAGAGCGGAAAGAGGCACGACATGCCTTATAATGCATCTATCGTTTCAAAAACCTTTACGGCGAGAGGCTAATTTTTAAATGATACTCTGTGTAGGATGGCCTATCGATCTGAGCGCTATTCGCGATAATTCACTGATAGTGGCCGCATAAACCTCGGCCCCAATGCTCACGTGGCAGAGACACAACAATATGTAGCCTGTCACTGAGTGGCGAAGCCAGCTTACATAAGCTAAGACACTGAGTCAGCGAAGCTCATCGAAACCCGCTCTCGAATGTCGCGGCATGGCAGCTAATGAGCGCGAACGCGTCCTGTCCCCAAGCCCAGCGGCAGCGACAGAGCAATTACACAAAGGTCAAAAAGATCGTGCAACGCTACTGCTAATAATAACACGCAAAACTTCAATTCGATGGAGTATTCATTCACAGTTTATTAATTATTGGGTCTTTATATCCGTTGCGTGATGAACTATTTCGGTATACGGGTGGCATAATTGATGATAATTACACGGCGTTCGAGCATTGTAAACATGGTAGGTTGTATCTAAATACGTACAAATCGCCTATCAATAGAACTCAACAGAATTCTCCTATATACTAGCCTAAACTATTGTGGTCAATCGAACTCAGTACCTGGGTTATTAATATTACCAAACTAACCCGAATAGC
Organism: Starmerella scarabaei; assembly: GCA_030565305.1. Lineage (NCBI taxonomy): Eukaryota > Fungi > Ascomycota > Dipodascomycetes > Dipodascales > Trichomonascaceae > Starmerella > Starmerella scarabaei. The sequence goes on along the minus strand of JAJMBJ010000003.1, from coordinate 640,301 downwards.
GTATGGCCCAAGAAGACGAGTCTGTTAGACCGGTCACCCCAGAGAACGGCGTGCTAGCCGAGGAATATGCGCCAAATTCTCTAATTCATGATGACCCAATTGAAGAGTATGAACTGCCCACCGAAACCACCTCCGAAACCACTACGCTAGCTGTTCCACTGAAGAATATGGATATCAGGGACTCCAGCGAAGCAAAAGAAGAGAGCGAAGCTCCGTCGTTCGCTTCAGGTGATGAATTTGGAGATGATGATTTCGGCGAGTTTGGCGAGTACGCTGAATTCACTGAACCACCAGTTTCCATTTCTGAACCACAACCTCCCACAATTCCGCCCGGAAGCCAGCCAGTAATATCCAGTAAGTTGCATCTTCTCAGCGATGATGAGCTACGGCAACAGATCAAATGGCCGGCTGTTGGGGAGCTTGAATATAATGATGACTCCATCACGGGAGACACGGCCACAAGCCAGCAACTATGGCAGCATCTCACCGAAACATCTTACGTCCCGCTTCCGAAGTGGGATGGCAGCCCCATTCATCGCCAACTCGCGCTTTGTTTAGGCGTGCCCCTCAATTTGGACAAATCGTTGCCCAAAGTATATACCCGCCGCATGGATTTACCCCCGCAACACGAAGAAAGCGACTTGCGCAACGTACCAGACTGGTCTTTACTTTCGGTTGTTAGTCCTGAGGCTCTTGATCGTATGTCCGACGCTGAGATTCTTGCCCACATTGCCAATCTGGAATCAGTAATTGAGGAAGCCAAACAACTCAAAGATAGCATGGAAGGCAAAGAAATGGACTTGCAAGGTGAGAAAAATATCCTGGAAGGTATGGTTGAGAGTCTTTTGGTGTTTTCACAGAGAAACCAGCGCGAGAGGTTGAAGAGGAAAGTTAGTAAATCGCATAGATAGCATAGTGTTGTATTGCATTGTACAGTATTCAGTGTATTGTTGTGGGTGTACTTTATTCAGTGGATTGCATTGGGCGTAATGTGCTGTGTGCATATGCTGAGTATGTATGCCGCGTGCAATACAACTGTCTAAATACTTCGCTAGCTTTTAGTTTCAATAGCGTTTCCCTGTTGGTGCTTATACCGTTGTTCAATCTCCAGGATCGTGACACAGCTGTTGCAGCCGCGTCAAAATACGTGTTACTTCTGAAGTAGGTATATATCTTATTTAGCAACCTCCTCCTCAGCGGTGGCGGCAGGAGCGGCGGCAGCGGCGGCAGCGGCGGCTTCCGAAGCATCCTCCGAGGCGGCACCCTCAACGGCGGTCTCAGTCTGGTTCTGGGCAGCAGCGTCTTGCATGTCGCCAGTCCACAGAGTGAGGTTATCCTTAAGAAGGTTCATGATAAGAATAGAGTCCTTGAAGGACTCGTCCGAGAGCACCTCGACCTTCAAGATGGCCTGGTCGAACGCGTCCTTGGCCAGCTTGCACGCCTTCTCGGGGTTATTCAGGATCTCGTAGTAGAAGACGCTGAAGTTGAGCGCCAACCCAATGCGCAACGAGTGGGTCGGGGTGAGCTCGCTGTTAGCGATCTCGCTGGCAACCTCGTAAGCCTTGAGGGACTCCTGGGCGGCGTCGTCGCGCTCCTGGTTGAGGCAAATCTCGGCCAAGTAGCGGTAGTAGTCGCCCTTCAACTTGTAGTAGAAGACCTTGTACTCACCGGTCTTGGCGCTGGGGATGAGGTAAGTATCGAGCACGTTGAGGATGTCCTTGCAGATATCCTTGAGCTCTGTCTCAATCTTTTGGCGGTAGTCGCGGATGAGGCCAACCTGCTGGCTGTTGCGCTTGAACTCCTCGCGCTGCTCGATGCTGGCGACGATGCGCCACGAAGCGCGGCGGGCGCCGACGACGTTCTTGTAGGCGACGCTGAGGAGGTTGCGCTCCTCAACGGTGAGCTCCTTGGACTGTTCGACGCAGGCCTTCATGAAGTTGACCATCTCGTCGTAGCGCTCGGCGTGCTCACTGAGCTTCGCCAGGTACGTGTAATCTTCCCGCGTAGACATTTTGGAATACGATTTTATACTAGGTGTGCGTCAATAAATCGTGGGGGTAATTACCAGCTGGCTTGTCTGCGCAAATGCCTCGTAAGTGGGTGTTACACAGGTGAGAGGAAGGGAGGGGGTAGGATACGGAAATGGGGCGACGTGGTGGAGGAGGTTTGTGTTGTGGGCTAACGGCGGTATGTAAGCATGTTGCAGTCCGAAACTCCCACACATGCTGAGCACCTCACCCCGGCTGAGTTTCCTTTCCCTTCGCCCCCGCTAATCCCCTTAGCTTTGCTGACGCACCAGGGGCAGGGGCTCGGCATGAAAAACAGGTGGAGGAGGGGCTAGGAAAGTTGGGAAGTTTACAGCTGTTGATTGATGGCGTGCTGAATCAACTGCTGCCGTTGGCGTCTCCGCTTGAGTTGAGAATAATCCTTAACCTCCTCCAGTGGACGCGTGTTAGTGGGGACGGGAGCCCGTCTCCGGGAAAATTTGGCTACACCCTATAATAGCAAATAGTTCTCGTTCATGGTAGCCAAATATGATTAAAATTTGAGTTAAATTCCATGAAATCGGGGTTTTCGAGCCGCCCAAGCACCGAAGGCTGGCCCATCTTCAGTATGCACGTGCATTCGCCATCGGTGTTTTAATCAAAGGAACTAGATAATATAAGTTTGTAAAGGCGGCTTTCACACACGTATGCAAATATTAATTTTCGAATTATCTACAGAAGCTTTCGTCAGCGGCGTCGCGATTTAAGAACGAAAACATTTCGTGCATGATCAGCGCAGCCTGCGAAGTGGCGCTTGAGCTGCACAAAGCGCCTAGCCCACGACGTGAGCAAGCATACGCGCTTAACCGCGGCCGAACCGCTTGTCCCAGTCTGCATGATGGGGTCGCGGCGCGCTAAATTTAGCAAACCGTACCGTGTCGTGAGATTTTGGTAGACCCACTGAGCAGCTGCACTGCCAGTATCGTGTCGTCCGAGCCCGAAAAATCCACCCCTAAATTATCCACAGTGAAATATATCCGTCCATCATTGAAACACAGCAATGAAGCCCTCCGGAGCGCAGCTGCTTCTGCGCCCTTGGAAAAAATACCGTACTAGGGAGCCCTTCTATGGACTTACCAAAACAGGCAACAAGCGCTGGTCGCTGAGCACTAAACAAGGTAACAAAGAGTTTTACAAAGGCACCAACTCTACCGGCGTGGGCCGCTTCACTAATAAAGGTGGATACCAAGTGAACTGGGAGAAAGTGCGCACGTTCGTTGTACCTGCGGAGCTTGCTAATAGCGATCTGAAGCCCCTCGTAGATCCCACCACTCCGAACATAAAGAACCATTTTCAGGGCTATCATGGAGCCACTGACCCGCACTTACATTTGAGGAAAGTGATGGAATTTGTTGAGCATGGCTATGAAGACAGTCCTGAGGCCGAAAGACAGGATGGCTGGAAAGAACGGGGTTGATGCATCAGCTCTGGGATTCACCAGAAGTATTGTACATATATAATAAATAAAATCAATTCAGTTCAGACTGATCCCCAATATATTGAGCTCCAACGTCCATACACGGCGGGCGTGCACGATAATTTTCTCGCCGTTGTGCTCCAACTCTCTACGATCCCACCAGCATTTCTTAGCTGGTTTCCGCCAAAACAGCAGCAGTTTCTGCAACGCATAAACGCTCTCGAGCATTCCTTGCTCCGGCAGCTTTATGGGTTCCAAATGAAGACTCAGAACGCGCGCAGTGTTCTTTTGGCGCTCTCTGAATGCCCACTTTTGGTCCGAGCTCAGCCCCGAAAGCACCAACATCTGCATAAGGTGGTACTCGGGGCTGTTCAGCACGGTGGAGTTGCGCAGGCCATGGAAGATCTGCAAGTTTTCGGAAGCTTGAGCGAAACTTTCGCCAATACTGTTCTTGATCGCGAACAGCTTCGGCAGTTCGAGATCCGGGCGGCCAATCAAGTAGTACTCCAGGTCCTCACGCAACACAATGAATGCAGGACGCGCCTTTAGTACGTCAGGCACCTCGTTGGCAGCCACGGGTAGCCACGGGAGGCTCTCGACGCTATCTGCATCATCGTCTTCCTCTTCGTCGTCTTCCGTACGGGCCGTGACCCGGGGCGCCTTAAAGCTCAAGATTGACATCGGCTCCACGTGTTCGTCTGCCTTGTCCAGCGTGCTCAAGATGTACTCGAAGCAGTGCGGCGAAAAGTCCACGCGCATGTGCTCGTCGAGGACATCATCTAGTTCGATCTCTTCGCTTATTCTTTCCGCTCCGGTCACTGAATCCTCGCCCATGTCGCTTTTGATGGGGCCCTCGTCTTCGCTCTCGAACGCGTCGTCTTCCTCGGGGAGACTCAGGGGTGCGCCTGTGCTCAGTCCAAAAAGAATGTTCTCTGGCAGACTGAGCAGCCGCGCCCGGTTCACAGTGAACTTTCGACCCCGCATTACCAGCACAATCGTCTCGGGCAGCCCGCCCATGGGCTGCATGTCATTGGCCTGGCCCGGTGCAGCCACCTGGGTGATCACGTCGCCGGACATGAGGGTTAGCCCTGGGCGCTGGCGATGATATCCGGCGCGTATTCATTTATTCTGCGTTCAATTAACTGTCTTGGAGATCAATATGACAATAACTAAGACCTTTTTATAATACAAAATGTGCGTCCGAGGGGCTGCTCTAGCACTTAGATAAAGCCTACTTGCGGCCCAGCAGCCTCCCTTGCCCTCCGCTACGTGAACATGGACGAGCTCGAAATCACCGTCAAGTCCAGCGGTGACAATAAGTACGTCATTAAGATTGCACCCACAGCTACCGTCAAGGAGCTGAAAGAGAAAGTTGCTGAGGAGAGCAGCATCCCCGCCGAGCAGCAACGGCTTATATACTCGGGCCGCATCATGAAGGATCCCGAGACCGTGGAGACGTACAACGTCAAAAGTGGCAATGCGATTCATTTGGTTAAGAGCGCAAAACGCAGCGAGGCAGGTGCAGGCGCCGCTCCCGCTGCTCCCACCACGCAGAGTGCACCGAGCATCCCGATGGCAACGGGCCAGGTGACGGGCAACCCGCTGAGCGACTTGACCGGCGCCCGATACTCCGGCCTGGCGAACCTGCCCTCGGCGTCGATGTTCGGCCCCGACGGCGGCGTGGGCCCCATGCCGTCGCCGGAGGAGGTGAACCAGATGCTGATGAGCAACCCCGACCTGATGCAGAGCCTGATGTCGATGATGCTCGACGCCGACGACAACAACCCGTTGTTCATGACTCTGCCTGCCGAGAAACGCCAGGAGATCCGTATGATGATGCAGAACCCTCAGATGCGTGAGATAATTTCTGACCCCGAGCGGATGCGGCAGTTTCTGCAGGCCGGCTCCCAGATCCAGCGGGTGATGAACTCGTACGGCGGCGCTGGAGCAGCTGGTGGTGCCGTTGGTGGAGCGGCTGGCGACGCCATGTCTGACGCTGACTTGATGGCGCAGTTGTCTGCTCTCCGAGGCATGGGTGGTGCCGGCCTCGGCGGCTTGGGCGGCCTGGGCGGCGCTGGCCTGGGCGGCTTTGGTGCCGATCCCTTTGCTGAGGCTGCTCAGGACTCTAGGCCTCCTGAGGAAAGGTACGAGGCGCAACTGCGTCAATTGAACGAGCTGGGGTTCTTCGATTTCGACCGTAATGTGCGGGCCTTGCGCCGCTCAGGTGGTAACGTCGAAGGTGCCGTGGAAGCACTGCTTGAGGGCCATGTTTAGTATATGTTCATGCTGAATAGTCCGTTGTTTAGTGAATAGTATAGTATATGGCTATGTGCCATCTGTCCATCGCAGGGACTCTTGACTAATTTTGTGAAAACATAGGATATACTTCATTAACTCGGTGTACTGATTATGCTTTTCAATGGCTTTTGCCGGTGTTAATGCATGAATATAATTGTGCGCTTGGTCAGTGTGCCCGCGCTGTTGAGTATTTATGTATGGGTCGGGGTTGTGAAAAAATATTATGGCACGGAAAGTCAAGTCAACTCTGTCCAAATCCGAGGCCAAGCCAGCGATTGAGTCTCAGGAGAAAGAAATTGAAGTTCCTGAGACTTTGGACGACTTCGAAGAGTTCGAGGGCTTTGAATCGACCGATGACGAGCAAGAAGTAGAGGAGTCCATAACCTCCGCTCGTGAAAATGAAGAGAAGCAGAAGATCGGGAAGTTGGCCAGCAAGGCCACGGCGAATTTGAAGACTACAGATACCAAGAAGGGCGTAGTATACGTCGGCAGAATCCCGCACGGTCTGTACGAGAGCCAATTGCGTACGTACTTTGACCAGTTCGGCACCATCACTAACCTGCGCATCTCCCGCAACAAGAAGACCGGCGCGTCCAAGCACTTCGGATTCGTGGAGTTCGCCAGCAAGGAAGTCGCCGAGATTGTGTGCGAAACCATGAACAACTACCTGCTGTTTGGCCACCTGTTGAAGGTGAATCTGATGGATCCCAACCAGGTCCATCCGGAGATCTGGCAGGGCGCCAACAAGAAATACCACGCGATTCCATGGGACACCGTGAACAAGCAGCGTAACGAGCGGAAGCACCCGCGCGAGTGGTGGGAGAACAAGCAGCGCGAGTTCGAGGAAGAGAAGCAGAACAAGATGCGCAAACTGACTGAGCTCGGAATCATCTATTAGGCGACATCAGATGTAATTATTTATGCTACATTAATTATTTTGTTGGGTGTAGTTGACTTCCATGCCGTGTGTAGTTTACTTCCATACGCTGGAGAAGTTGTCCTCCTCGAAGTCCAGGTCGGCGGACGGCGCGGGTGGGTTCGGCGCCGGGGACTGAGATGGTCTTGCCACAGGACTGGGCTGCATGGGCTGCGAATACAGCGACAAGATCGAGCGTTTCACATCTTGGCGGTCCTTCTGAGCGCCGTTTTGAGGGTGTTTCGGGGGGCTGCTCCGGAACGGATGCGTCAAGTGGTGCATAGTGTCCTGAATTTTATGATTGTGATGCGTCGAGGGCGTCGACGACGTGGAAGTAATGGGCCGAGCCTGCGGGGCCGCAGGGCCAACGTTGAACGTATCCAAATTCAACAAGTCCGCAGACGCGGAGCTCTGCGCGGCACTTTTGCTGGCAGGCGGACCGTTCCGTACCTTCGGAGGAACCTGAGGGGCAGCGTTAGGCTCTGTTGAGCCATCTTCGGGTACCCAACGCTTCAGCTCATACTTTGTTTTGATGAAGTTTACGATCTTGCTCTCGTCGGGCACATAGTTGGAGGGTAAACGAGCCTCCCAGTATGCGTTAGCCCGTGTGTTCCCCGTGGCTACCAATTTTTCGAGCTGCTGGTCGCTCCACGTGTCCAGATCAATGGAGCGAACCTTGGAAATGTGAGTTCCCAGCGAACGATGGATGCCGCTGCATCGGATGCAAATAAGAATGCCGATATTCCAGGACGCCCAACGCGGGTGAGTAGCAGTTTTGCAGTCTGCACAGTGGTTGTTGCCCTCCTGTGCGAGGATCCGCTTGAGAACGAGCCGGTTCGCACTGCTCGTTGATTTCTCCATTTGTCGGGTGCTGGGAGCCCTTACCCGAGACTAAACACAAATGTGGCAGCATAAACACGGCATTCTAGTCAAAGAGTCTATGTAATTGTACATAAATAGCCAGCCCATGGTTTTCTGATGGTTCTTAGGGGTGAGTTACACGCGAACGACGTTTTCTAAATGCCTCTAGACACGTGTACGTATCACCAGACCCTTGATCCAGCCATTGAGTTAATGGAATGCTCCGCAGGCACACAATTAAATTTAGTATACATTCGGCATTACGCCTGCTCTCGGGTGATCTCGGCCAGCTCGAAATCCTCGAAAAACGTTCTTTGTAATTCTCGCCATTGGCTGGCCCATCCTCCGGCGTAAACTGTCAGTAGGGCACTACCAAGCTGCACCAGCCACCAGAGCCAGCTCTTCGGCACACTTCTGCTGGCGAATACCACCACTACAATGTGAATTCCGTATAAAGTTAACGCAAAGTCCGTAGCCAGCTTACTACGGCCCACAATGACGACCAGCGCCAGCACGGAGAAAATCGCATCCAGCATCCACAGCAGGGCCAAAAGCCAGCCAAGCGACGTGTCGGCCCTCACGTCCTCCCAAGAAAAGATATAATGGGGAGCCCACGGCATGCCCAGCACCAGCAGCGCGAATGTGATCATGAGTAGGGCCAGCCCATAGTAAACGAGTTGCAGGGCCACGATCTGCCAAAACAGCCGTTTGGGGGCTAACACGAGCGACTGTTTGACCATCTCTCGTCCCGCAAGAGGTGATGTTGAGTGCTAGTTGTTGGGGTGGCGATCGATCCGTCGTTAGTAGGAATGGCGTGGATCAGGGTTTTTGCATGGTACAACGGCTGTCGCTGTTCGGACTGATCTCCACGGAGGAATGGCCCATTGCCGAGAAGAGTTTGGCGGCAGTGAGTGGCATGCCGGCTCGGCCATTGGATGTGCAAGTTGAGGTCTACGAACCGGAGTTCCGGTACGTACCGCCAACACCCCGGGACGCCCAGATTGAGCAGTATCGTCTGTTCGTGTATTCACAGGGGGAATCAGTCAAAATTGAGGCTCTCGAGATCCCTGAGGCCGGTAAAAATCACAAGGTTGTGTCGCAAAGCGTTGAAACCACGGAATTGTTGGCTGGTGAGCCCACAGCGTTCATGGGCAGCCTGGGGTATAAACTGCAGTCCACGCACCATAAAGTGGGCAGCGAGTTTGTGATGTATGAAAATCTAGTGGTCCATGTGTACCAACTGAAAAAAGACGGCGAGCTGCTGGATGGTTCGGGACAAAGAGTAGTGCATGCGTTTGTGGACGTGGACAGTGTGACGGATCTGCATGCTGTGGAGCGGGCCACACAGCTTCTGCTGGCTGCTCAGCAGGAATTGAGAGGTGTGGTTGCGCTGCGCGCGCCAAGCCGTAATTCTTTTAGTACACGAATGCCCCGAGCTGATGTTACGAGCTGATGTGCTGGCACGAGGCTGTGTAAAACTGTCGTATGTATTTGATACAATTATTGACGAGTTCCTCACTAATTATATACTTACTTCTTTTGGAGCTGCTTCCGCTTCTTTTTCAGCTGATCCTGGCGGCGCTGTTCTTGATCAATACCGCCTTGTACCTTATCATAGAGCGTGCGCTGCTTTTTGGTCATCATAGTCTTGCGGAGCTCCTTCTCCTCGTCCACCTTCTTCGACTTACGTTTCTTGGCAGGAGCGGGCGCTTCACTGAATTTGACGCCCTCAGCCTCCATCTGCAGTTCACGCTGCGCCTGTCTTTCGGCCTCAACCTCTTCGTCTTCTTCCTCTTCTTCTCCAGCATCGGCCTCGGCTTGCGCAGCCTCAGCAACAGCATCTAATTCTTCCTCGTCTTCCTCATCCTCATCAGCAGCTTCAGGTTCCGCTGGGTTATAGGTTCCACGGTCGCCCCAAGGACTCAAATGAGGGGGTAAAGACTCGCCAGGAGCGTAGCTACCTACAGGCAGCAACTTACCCTGGTTGATGCTATCCAAAAGCCACTGTGGCTGCAGGTAAACGCGGCCAGGAACACGATCACGAATTGTAGGACGATCACAGACCTGGTGAGTGACACCGTCCAAGTTCAACTCGATCTTGGAAGTATCATTGCTAGATTTCATATCTTCATTGTCAACCAACTCGTCAATAGCCGCCTCGCTAATGATCCTGCCGCCACCAGCCAGCACAACGAACTCCATGAGGTCCATAGGCACCTCACGGCCCACGAAGAACGTGAATTTCGAGAACAGTAAGTCAGTGGCCCCAGCGGATGGTTGCAGCAGAGCATCTCCGCCTTCAGCACCGGCCGTGAACTCATCCAATTTGGCGCTGTTCTCGTCTTCGTCTTCTTCGTCTTCTGCTTCATCTTCCTGAGCCTCTTCGTCGGCACGCTGGGCCTTGTCAAGCGACAGCTGCACCTGCTTAGAGGACTTCGGAGCATCACCCTCACTGGTGGGCAAGTTCAGCTTGCTGGCAGCTCGCGATTCGAGTACATAAGTGCCAATACCACCGACACCGCGCTCACGCTTGGGGTTGATCGGCGGTGGGTACACCAAATTGGAGTCTGTATAGAGTTTGAAAAGCACAAAGTGCGTCAAAGTGGTGTAGAATTCGAGGAACGTCAACATAATGCGGAAATCAACGTCCGTAGGGATCGTGTGAGGGAACTTGTGCGGCACGACCCACGTAACCTCTTGACCCCTCACCACAGCCTGGTAGTAGATACCCTTGATGGACACAAACGCTTTCCTCAGAAGGTGTTCACGGGCGATGTAAGCCATCCACTCGGTGGTCAACCGCTCAGCCTCGGAGGTAATGCGGTGACTAACCTTATCTGTAGCGGGCATCTGAGCGAACAGGAAAAGCATACTGAGCGCATCGTCCAAGTCACCAACAGCATCGACAAACGTAGGGTAACGCTCCTTAATGATGTGATCCAAGGTGTAACGGGGACGATTGGCGTCAATTCGCTTAGCATCGCCCATGTCGCCACGGCCAATGGCCCGAGAAAGTTTACGGGCAAAGATCTTGTGGGCTCTGAAGCGATCCAGCAATGGTTCATGAGCAAGATACTGGATGTCCTTACGGTAGTATGCCGTCAATGGCTTAGTAGATCCCTTCTGGATCCGCTTTCTCGCCTTACCACTGAGATCGCGTGGGTAAATACCCTTCAGAATACACAGGCGACGGAAATCGGCCAGCGAAATCTGCAGATACCTAACAGCCTGCGTTCTGGTGATGTAGCCGCCTTTCTTTTCCTTCTTCTTGGGCATTGTGTTGAGTCAAGTGTGAGAAAGTAGTTCACTGAAACTACTAGTTGTTCACAATTTTATTTTGTAATATTTTTCAGCCTAACCCTCGGGCAGCCCAGCCCAGCCGTCCCAACCCCACACGACCCAGCCATAGCCCCGCTGCTCTGGTAAGTCGATGCAACGGGTGCAATTCGTGAGGAAAGTATGGCAGGATATGCTGAAAAATGGTGGTGTCGAGCGGGAATTGCTGCCGAACTTACAGATTCAGGCCGCCAGGCCCAATTTCGTTCAGATGTCGCTCCCGATTGCTGCTAATCACCTCAACCGGCTGGGGATCACCCACGGCGGGGTTATTTCTACACTTGTGGATGTGGGCGGCTCGCTCTCTTTGGCCTCGAGGGGCATGTTCATGACCGGAGTGACCACTGATCTGGCTACAACGTACCTGTCATCTGGCGGTAAGCCCGGCGAAACGCTAACAATTGATTGCCATTTGGAGAAAATGGGCAGAACCCTGGCGTTCACGTTTGTGGAATTGAAGAAAGACGGCAAGCTGGTAGCGAGAGGCAGCCACACGAAGTACGTTGCCGGAGCCCTGAAGCACGGCACGGAGGAATTGGTGGATTAGATTAAGAGTGTACAAGATGTATTCATTTGAAAAGGACAAAACTCAGACGCTGGATTTATTCAGGTACTGCAGTTGTGGAGGTATCGCGAAACCCACCACAAAGCGTTAAGCAGGGTAGGGCAGATAGCTAGTTCCACGCAATGAGTGTGTTCGGCGGTCTCGAAGACAATGCGCCCGAGGGCGGCCTGGACTCTTCGGCCGTTTGGCAAAGTAACTCGCTGGCTGAACCCAGTACGGAAAACGTGCTGGCTGAACCTGCGCTGCCGGATCCGCCTCAGCCAGACACTGCTGATCCCTTGAGTGGCGGGCTCCCCACAGCGTTCAATGCATTGCCCCCGCCTGCAGACAGCGACAGAAGTTCAGCAGGCAGTAGTTCTGCGCCTCACAGGAGAAGAAAACGGCTGGTCATCACGGTAACTGCAGTTGAAACCCCCAGCGCTGACGAAATGCTGGTGTGGTTCAACGTCCAGGCTCAGCTGCCCCAGTACCAGCCCAGCTACCGCTCCGTTTGCCGCACGCATGCTGAACTCCGCAGGTTTGCCGACCACCTTTCAAGTGCGAACCCCGAGTGTTTCGTGCCCGCCTTACCGGCGCCAACCACGTCCCACAGAGACCACGCAGAGCGGAACGAACAGCTGCTGCGCAAAATGCAGAAATGGTTCGATCGCGTCACTCGCAGTCCACTGCTGACTAGAGACGAGGAATTCAGGTACTTCGTGCAGGCAACGACCGGCTACGTTCCCGTCGTCAAAATAAAACCGCCCGCCACGGGCCTGGCGCGCAAGTTCCAGAAGCAATTTGTGCCGCCCACCGACGACAATGAAGAGCTCCGTGACTTTCGCCCGCAGGCCAAACTGCTGTACCAATTCAGCAACGAGCTGAGGCTCAAACTCGACAGGCTGTCCAAGCTGCGCCGGCTGCAGGCGGCGGATCTGCAAAAACTGAGCCATAGCATCACAGCATTGGCTCCGCCCCCTACGGATATGGGTTCGGCCAACATGGCGCCCCTCTTTTCGCGACTGGCCCATGTTGAGAACCTGGCTGCTGTGGCTGAACTGAAGCGCGCTGAGACCCAGGAGGTGACCGTGGGTGATACATTCGCTGACATTGCCCGCGAGGCTTTCATTATCAAGGAAACCTTGACAAATCGACACATTCTGATGCGCGATCTCATCAAAAGCCAAAAGGACACCAAGGACAAACACCTGAGGGCGGTAAGACTGAAAGGCGAGGGGAGCATCAGCCCCGCGAAGGCAGAGCAGGCCATCACCGAGCTCGAAAAAGCCGGCAATTTGGAGAAGCGTATAACCACCACGGTTCATCGCGTGAGTGACAATCTAGTGGCAGAGAAGCAGTTGGCATTGGCGCGAATTGAGGCTGATGTGCTGGATGCGCTGGCCAGTTACGCACTGCGGAGCATTGACACCGAGCGCTTCTGCCTAGCGGGCTGGGAAGAAGGCCGTGGCGATGTGCGTGCCGCTGACCCTCACGGTGGACTGAGTACCTTGGGCAGAGCTAGTGGGCCAGCCCGACGTAAGAGATTCTCCCAAAGTATGGGCAGTGATGAATGGAGCGACCGGCCTGTACGTGCTCGCGATGTTGTCGATCCCACCGAGCCGCAGTTCGAAGCTTTGGATGTCAGGATGGCCGCTAAGCTACTGGCTTCCGATAATTAGGCCACTAGTTTCCAAACCGGCTGGGCATCTAAGACTAGTTGGGCATTCAGAACCACTCAAGCAGTCCAAGCCGGTTAAGCATTTCGAACCATCCTAAGCATTTCGTCCTAACATTTGGATGCTACGTATATACAATGTCAATAAATTACAGCTAGTTACCGACGTCGATGATAGACCCCGAAACAACGCCCATTACGCCGTTGAAGAGCAGCACAGCGTCGCCAGCCTTCAGATCAGCGGCCAAAATAGTGCCCTCATGCACGAACCCGAGTCCGATCAGCAGACTTCGGGTGGTGCCGACCATTCCACCCTTTTCCAATTGCGGGGTGACCCACTCATTGTTCTGTTTGACAGCCACGCTCGTAATCGAGCCCTCCAGAACTGTCCCATTGGAGCCGACCATCAGAACCTCCTGGTTCGGCCCCAAGTTTTTTCGTACCGCATCGTAGCTTGACCTATCCGTAGTTTTGATCATATTAGTGACCTGGGGAGCGTAGCGGCCGCCACCCACTATCACGTCAAAAACGGGATCGAGGCTGTCGTCCTTGGGAGGGGAGGTGCTCAATCCACTGAAGAGATTGTCACGAGGAGCCACAGCGGATGCCGTGGCCTCCAGCTCGCCCGATCTGTTCACAGTGATGCGCACCCTCTGAGGATGTTCTTTGTCGTTTTCCACGGCACGGTGCATCTTCTTGATCATATCATCGTGCGAGATATGCACATCTTCCCATCCGAGTACCCGGGCGCCATACTTGAGCCGGCGGTGATGCAGTTTGCTGAGGAAAAACACGTCATCGTCGCTATCCTCCATGGCAATAGGCACTCGGCGGGTGAGATGCTTCAAATCAGGATCGTAGCGCAGGCTGGTCATGAGCACGATCGGCGTACCTTCCGAATCGTGGCTTTTCAGACTCTCAGCCAGCCCGGCCTCACCTTCTTTGGAATGCGGAACTAGTTTCATTAGTTACGAAAATGTGACCCCCGCCCTCGTCTGGATAGGATTTGCAACCTCAGCTCATCCGAACTCCCACAATCCGAGAACGAAAATGCACATCACGTATATGTATTTACATTTGCGGCTAAGTTACTATTTGTGGACCCCGGGCCCAATTGTTACATGTCTTTAGGAGTACTCATAGCATCTGATAGTAATTTTTCATAGCACGTGGAGCTGTAAGGGCTAGGAGCATGGGTCTACTGGCGATCTTGGCCTCGAGGGCCCGCCGTGTGGGGCTTCTTCCGAAGGTAATCCGGCTTTTGCCGGTCATTTCCGTGCTGTGCGTGGTGATGGGTGTGGGCTGGCTCGCGTACCTGCCCACGGAGGGACAGCATAGAAACACGTATCTCAGTGAGAACGCGTTGATGCCCCATCAGGCCATCACATTCTTCCGCGAAAGCGACTGGGATGTCGTGCGAGGCTTGAAAGGCCAAGTGCGCGAATACTGGGACGCGCAAATCCCGGCAAGTGAGCGCGACAGAGGCATGGCTGATCTATTTGAGTCGTATGGTCTCTCTTCTTATACTACAGAAGACGGTGTTTACGCGATCTCTAGAGCTTCCAGAGGACCTCATAATGAGGCAATTGTACTGGCAGCTCCGTGGGTCGCTCAGGGTGCGTTCAATGAGGGTGGTGTCGCGTTGATTTTGGCGTTGGCGCGCGCGTTCCACAAATGGTCGTTCTGGAGCAAAAACCTGGTGTTTGTTGTGCCCCACGACTCGCATGAGGCATTGAGAAGCTGGGTAGATTCATACCACACTACCTTGCAGCATACGGCGGGCAGCATCGAGGGCGCAGTGGTGCTGGAGTATACGAGCGACAACGAGTTCTTCGACGGGGTCGATGTTTGCTTTGAGGGACTGAATGGCCAGCTGCCCAACTTGGACCTGGTGAATGTCGGTGTGCACAACACAGGCGCAGAGTTCACCCCGGCGCAGCTTCTGGGTGGTCGTCCCGATGACTACGAGAACCGATTGCGTACGCTCGTGGACCATATCACGCAGCAGGCCTCGGCAGGACTGAACCTTGCGGGGCCACTTACTTGTCCCTCGTCGATGTTTAGTGGATGGAGAATCGATGCCATTACCTTGAGGGCTCTGCACGGTGAGCAGTCCTACTACGATATCACCACCCTGGGCAGAGTGGCCGAGAGTACTGCGCGGTCCATCAACAACTTGATGGAGCATTTCCACCAATCTTTCTTTTTCTATTTGATGCTAAATAGGGACAGGTTTGTGTCAATTGCCTCTTATTTGCCCAGTGCTATGCTCGTGGCGGGCAGCTACTCGGTAATGGCCATGCACCAGCTGGCCACTAATTCGGTAGATGCTTCTACCGTATCCGCAGCTGGAGTATTGTACATATCTGTGGCTTTGTTGTCAGCGGCGGCAGGTTACTTCTGGCAAAATAACCCCTTGGTGGCCTTGCTTTTCACTGCTGCGGCTATTGGCGTCACGTTGATGGTGATGCTTACTTTTGACCAAAAGACGCGGCAGTTATTGCATGTCGCTGGGTTAGTTGTGGCGGGTCTGCAACTCACAGCCTTGGGGATGGTGAACTTCAGCTTGTCGGTGGTGCTCGGTGTATTGATGTGCCCATTGGCTTGGGCTCGAAGCGGTAAATCGCCAGTGTGGAATGCAGCCTGTGTGGCCTTGGCATTCCCGCCGGTTCTTTTGGGGGCTATTGCGCATTACTATTTCCAAATCTCGCTGACTGCACTTGTGGAGCGGCTTTTGTGGGCCTCGAACAGCCTGGGTGTGTGGACATGGATGCTATTGTGCTCGATATGGGCCCCACTCTGGTTGGCATCGGCCTGTGTATAAAACAGAAGTTTCTCATAGCCGTTTGTATTTCATAGCTGCTTGGATGTGCTAGCCTTTTGTATTGTACAACTACATGCTACATATTACTTCAATCGAGCACAATCTCGCCACTGGCATTAATTTCGAGCCGCTTGGCTTCTGGTTCGCCGTCCTCGTCTTCTTCGCGGCCGCGCTTTACTTCAGGCTTGAGCGGAATTTGTACATCGTCAACTTCAATGCTGTTGGGTGCAGCGTCAGCATCAATGTAAAGCTCCAAATTAACGCGGCGTTCATCCTCATCGACTACCGTCAAGAATTTGTTGGTAAGATTGAGTTCGCCCAGTGTTCGTTCCAACTGATCCTCGAAATCAGGATCGTAGATCAGTTTATTCGACACAAGACTAAACTCATCGTAGCCCAACTTCAATTTCAGAATTTTCTCAACGAGATCGTCCAAAGGAGTATCTGCTGAGGCTCTGACTGTGGTGCGCGCACAGCTGCTCACGGGGCACGTCGGGGAAGGTTCATGGAGCTTGGCGCCCAACAACACCTTGTCGTCACTGCGGTAGATGTTCACATCGCGGCTAAACTTTGGGCACAATGGCGGACCGCTGAGGATTTTGAAGGCTTCTAAGACCCCCAATCCCGAGACAATGGCATTAGTAGTGGCAACTGCCGGGATAATATTGCCGGCCATTTGCTTGATGTCGAATTTGGACTTTTGTGGAATGCCAAAAATGTGTGAGCGAAGTACCGTAGCGGCTACCACAAAGTCTAAAGTGGGCTCATCGTCTTTATCGAACTCAATGCTAGTTTCTTGACCATTCGTGAGCCTGGAGGCTAGTTCACGAGCACTGTATTTCAAAACGCCGAGTGCCTGCTCCGGTGTCCATGGTTTATGGTCATCCAGTGAGGACGAGGGAACCGGCGCGATGTTAGCCACATCGAGCTGAAGAGGCTCCGGCGCCTTCGCGGTCTCCCAGAGGTTTTTAGCAAGCAAAAGCCGTTCGATATCGGTAACATATACTTTATCCACCAGCTTTTGCACCAGATCATCATCAAACAAACGACTCTTCAGATCCATCAACTCGTTTTCTTCTCTTTTTTCGTCGGCTTTACGCTCAGCTCCTTCAGATCCATCATCCTCCATGTCATCTTCAGGTTCCCCACCGGGCTGTCCGAAAAGCAACGCGAACAAGAAAGATTTACTCCAAACCACACAATGGATGGGCTGGCTAGGAGTACTTCTGATCGTACATACCGGGAACGACTTAGGCGCCGGGTGGCTGCGGCAATCGTAGCACTCCGATTCATGAGGCAAAATTACCTGTGCCTGTCCCGCGAACCCGGCAGAGCCGCAGTCAATCAAAGGAGTATCAGTAGAGACACACAAGTGATTTACATGTCTTCTGGCCTCAGCGTTGTCCAATGCATTGAACACAAGATCAAAAGACTTGAAGAACTTCACGTTGAACTGCTCGTTAGTGATAATGTTGCCAATGTAGGGCACAATATGTACGTCTGAATTAAACTCACCAGCAACTCTGCTGGCGACTTCAGCTTTACTTTGCTTCACATGCTGTCTGCCGAACAAGAATTGGCGGTTCAGGTTACTCAGATCGATGGTATCCAAGTCAATAACGTGGATCTCGCCAAAGCCCGCCACCACAAGTTCTTTCAAAAGTTCGCATCCGATTCCACCAGCACCTACAAGCAGTACTTTGGAGGTACGAACACGCTTCAAGGCTTGGTCGCCTAGTAACTGGCGAACCGCCTCGTAACGCATACCCTTGACCAACATGACGCACTTCATGTGCCTTAAGTTCTACTCTGTAAAATCCGTCTTTTCCTATTTACAATTACACGATGTACCGGTGAATTCATTAAAATTGGCTTCTAACTTCTCAACTGCCTCGTCCCGGGTCCAATTGAAGTGGTCAGCAAACAGTGATACCGACTGTTCCACCAAATCCACCTGGGTTGCCCCAGCGCTATGATAATCTGATTCGGACAACACGAGCTCTGGATCAAATGCACTCAGCAGTGATTTGAGCTTATGGGCTGGCATTCGGCCGTTTATGAGTACGGCAATACTTGCATAGACCGGGAATGGCAGTTTCCGCCAAAGCTGTTTATAAAAATCGCCGCTGCCTCCATAGGAATGTAAACACACCGCGCGTAGCCCATCATACCGAGCCACTTCATCGTAAAGTTGCTGTGAGGCCTGTACGCCATGCAATGACACAGCTCGCCCGAGCCTTGAAGCAATCTCCAGTTGTGCACCCAACACGATTCTCTGATGGTCAATTTTCACTTTGAATTTAGACAACTCGCTACCGATTCTGACCAAGAATGATCTGTCCAAGCCAACTTCTCCGAGCATGGCTTTCGGGAATTGCACGAGCAGATCTTCGATTCTCTCGAGATGGCTTTGAAGAGGCACTGGATCGGGCAAACCGGCGACCTCTTGCTCGGTTGGCGTAGGCTCCAGCACGGCCTGGTAATGCTCTAGTTTGTTTTCATGACTGGAGACAAGATGGGAGTACCACGGGTGCAGCCCAAAGGCCGGCACGACATTGGGGTTCTGCGCAATTTGAGCAACTCGCTCCAAATCGTCGAACCGGGTCGCCATAGTGGCCATCCGCACCGGTACCTTGCCAACCTGGTCCAAACTTGGAACATCATCGGTTGGGTGGCAATGGGCGTCAGTCAACATACCCAACCTCGAAAGATCCTAGTAGTCTATATGCATTAAATATTACGCTTTTCCAGCAGCGACGGGAGATCGTCTCCTCCCAATTTCACAATCGTGCTGCGCAGCATTCGGGCGTCTGCCCGCAAGGCACGTTGCACCTCACGCTGCACAGCCGGCGAGGCGTCGAATTTCATGTAGAAATGCGCTCCCAAGATATGTGATTCACGACTCTTGTTCCAGATCTTGGGCAGATAGCGGATACCCCAGTTATCCACGGTGCGAATAACGCCACGGTTTTTCAAAACGAGCTTTCCAATATGCCTCACGACGTCCGCAGCCTCTCGGTTGTGCTGCGTCATGGGCACGCGGGCGATCCCCACAAGTTCGTAGAGCATGATGAAATTTCACTCGCCCTACCCAGGTGGATTTGAACATATGGTGAACTGACGGAAATAGGTATATACTGAGAAAAAGCTTCAAATATCGATAATTCTAGACACTTTCAATAAATTCGTGTGACAGTGAAAAACTGTTCACCGAGTAGCGCTACTCGGGACATGGGCAGGGTGACTCGGTCCTGAAAAACCCGGGTCAGCAACTTATCAGATCAACTCATCGCACCGCCCTAACACGTATACAATGCTCCGCTTGACTTCGCGTTTGACCACTATTGCCCGTCCTGCTATTCGCCCCACTTTGCGATTCTACAGCAGCAACAAATTGGTGCCTGGTTCGGCTGTAGCCGCCGGTGAGCCCGTTGTGCGCTACACGGAGAACCACGAGTGGATCGCCGCCCACAAGGACAACACTGCCTTCATTGGGATCACGCAGTATGCTGCTGACGCTCTGGGAGACACGACCTTCATCGAGGTCAACGACGTCCCCGCTGACGTTGAGGCTGGTGACTCGATCGGCAGCGTGGAGAGCGTTAAGTCTGCCAGCGACGTTTACGCACCTACTACCGGTAAGCTTGTCGAGCGCAACGAGGAGCTCATTAGCGATCCTTCCTTGCTCAACAAGGAGCCCATGGGTGCGGCCTGGCTGGCCAAGATCGAGCTCGCCAATGTTGAGGATCTCGAGAATCTTCTGACCTACGAGCAGTACAAGGATTTCTTGGAGGACCATTCCTAATTCAATATGTAACATTTTAATTAGCGGTGTTCAGCGTTAAATCGTCCGCCCATCAGCCCATACAGTGTATGTTCTGGGAACTATTTTATCTCCACTGAGCACGAAGAGCTTTCATACGAACCAACGGTGTCAACGTGGACACGATAAATGCCAACACGGCCACCATAATCAGCAGCTTGATCTTCGGGAACTGGCTATTCAGCCGATCCAGTTCACCACTGGGGGAAGACCGCGTGACAAAAAGGTCTCCCCTCCCTAACGCTGCAACGAGATAAGTGGACTCCAAGTTGCTGCTGCTAGTGGCGATGAAGTGGGCCTTGACAACACCGTATACGTGCGAAAGATGGCCATCGCTGGGCACCACTAGGTCAGCCACAGGCTTATTAGCATTCAGCGCATACTTGGGTATGGCTACCACCTGGTGCTCCAGCCCCAGCACGATTTCGCGCGCGGCAGCACCAAACACAGACTTAGAAACCCCCAGGCTATAAATAGGCTGGTTTGTAGGGGCATGCCATGTCGCCAGTTTGAGCACAGGTTCGTGTGCATCCTCTAAAGCATCAACCTCAGAAGCTGTACGCCGTTGGTTGGCCACGTGGGATTCATAAAGCTCACCAATGGAGATGCGCGGAGTCTGAGCAGCATCAAGTGCAAGGTAAGTGTACACAAACCAATACTCTCCAAATTCAATGCTGAAGGGCCACTCATCGCTTATCTCAACTGGCTCTGCGTGGGTAACCTGATTCAAGATTCGGCCCGAAACGGTGTCCAGCACCGTTAGCACCAGCTGCTTGGTACCCGCATCATAGCTGGCGTATACTGCAGCATACGGGTTGAGGTACTTATAGAGTACTTCATCATCAGCCACAGGAACGGCCACCAGCGCGCTCACATCTTGCGGGTCGCGGTGTGCGTGGCCCACAATGGCTGTACCAGGAAGCGTTATCTGCCACCCCAGATCAGATTTCAGTGTGGTCCCCTCAAGCTGGATCTTGTCGTACGGAGCCAAGTCACTCTGAGGAACCCCAGAGATATCACCATCAAATGACAGCATGTAGTTCTGGCCATCAGAGGATCGAATTTTCGCATGCGACGCATCAATCAACTCCAAGGATTCCGGCTCCAAGTCGTGGTAGACCCACGCGACATCACCTTGCGTGCTGACGTTCAGCCCATACACCGCACCTGCCTTAGTGCGGACCACCAGCATCTGATCGAACCCAAAACTGGCCTTCGGGTGTTCCGGCAAAAACAAAGCGGCAAGCTTACCCCTCAGTACAAGATCGCGAGCCAGTATCAACAGCTCGCCAATATGGTGAGCTGCACGCTGGATGGTGGCCTGCAGAAAGCTGTTTTCGTAGCCAGGGGCAGAGTACGCCGTGTGCAAATAATTGAGGCTATCCTCATCCACTGCTGTCTCCTCAGGTCTCAAGAATACGGCATCCACAGCCTCTCCAAGTCCATCCTCGCGGACCCAGACTACTTCAGTGTCTCTTCTCAACGATAATACTCCAGTATCGCTAACCTCAAGTGTACCATTGGGCAGCGACAAACGACCTTCAAAATCCAACTGGCGAGCCGCCGACTTGACGGTGAGCGGCTTAACCTCACCATCTAGTGTCACAGTGTACTTACCATCCAGAACCACTAAATGGTTTTCAAGATCAGTGTATACTTCTTCAGCATGGAAGCTGTTGGTCCACAGAGACGTACCGTCCGTAGCGTTGTATGCCGTCAACGGAGCTCCGCCGACAATTACGACATCATCAAGCAACGCAACTCCTGCGTGGCGCTGGTTCTCGTTCAGAAGCTGACGCCAGCTCGCCTGTCCCGTCGGTCCATACACTGTCACCAGCCCCAAAGACGTGACGGCTGCCACAGAGTTATTGTACTGCGAAACGACTAGTGGTGTGCCAAAAACAGCCAACTTCCAGTCCACTATCCCGACATCGTCCCTGAATACGGCGCTGGCTAATCCGCACAGGCTGATAAGTGAGGCCAGCATGGGTAAGGAGGGATCTCGCGCGCACTTGCATGTATGTACAGGGTAAATCACAATGCCAATGCGAAGGAAACACAGAGTAACCGATTACATGCGAAGAAATTGTAACCACATCTAAGTCAAGCTCAGAACCAAGATTTGCCCGTATTGCGATTATGTACACTACTCTACATTCTTTTTATCAGTTGAGGTATCGGGTTGTATGCCACATCCTGGGCCCTGATCCCGGGACTGTCGACATCGACGCCCCAAGTAAACGCCAGCGTCGCTCGCGGTAAGATCACAGCATTGAATGATTGAGGTTCTTCCAGCAGATCCCAGACGTTTATGTCCCGCATATCTAGGATATCGTACACCTCCTCGTCACCATGCTCACCGTCAATCTCTTCAATTCCTTCCAGAAACTGCATCTCCTGAACGCTCATCTCTGGAATGAAAAGCGCGCCGCGTCGGGCCTGTTGCAGCACTCGATCAGCAGTGACGCGGTTGTTGGAGGCGAGCTGCGCGCGGAGGCCATCGAGCTGGTTCACCTGCGCACTGACCCCTTTGGTCTTGTCGAGGTGCTCCATCGTCCTACGCCGCCACTCTGTGAACGGGATCGGTTTATAGTCAGGCGGACCAAACCATGCAAACCACCAAGCCTTGGGGTTCAATTTTGAGCGGCTTAGCTCCAGTTCTCCGGTTTGGTTCAAGCTCAAATATGTTTGCCTTGCTCGCCGGGCATCATCGACCCAGGGATCGTACGCCAATGCCATGCGAGTCAGCTCCAAACCGGCCTGGAACACCAAATAGCCGCCCCCGACAACTCCTGCAATTCTGAATAGTGGATTGGTCCATAGACTTCGGCCCGGCCGTTTTCTGCCCAAGTTGAAGATAGCGGTAGCGCCAAGACCTAGTTGCAGGCCCACCAGCGTTGCCAAACAGCCTTTGCAATCACTGGCAGGCACGAGTGGACCCCACATGCCTAGTCCTAAACTTGGATTATCAGTTTCTCGTTTATTAGACGACGGTAGCCGGTCCGAGCCGTTCATTAATTTACGTTACTATGGGCCGCGTGCTGCTGAGGACTGAAGCTGTGCGCTAATGGGTGCAGAGTGTGCATCCACTACTCCCAATTGTCACGCACTGAGCCAGTCAGTCATTATATCGTGAGTTGACAAAGTTGACATATTCTAGGGCGTTTGGTGTAGGTGGTTATCACGTGTGCTTTGCAAGCACAAGGTCACTGGTTCGAGTCCGGTATCGTCCATATCTTTTTGTCAGCCACCCCTTGCGGTTAAGCCGCTGCTAATAAATAGCCCCGCGTTTCGCGCTAGCGCTACAGCTGAAACTGTATATCTTTTTAGATCGAGATGTATAACCGACCTCAAGCTCCTCCTCCACAAGGCTATCCGCCGCAAAATTATGGCCCGCCACAAAACTACGGAGCTCCTCAAAACTATGGTGGCCCTCAGCAAAACTACGGCCCACCCCAGCAGAATTATCGCGGAGGACCTCCTCAGAATGGTGGGGGAGGGAATTTCCAGGCCCCGCCGCAAGGCATGCAGCAGGACCATGGCATGCAGTTCCAGTATTCTAACAACACTGGCAAACGCAAGGCCCTGTTCATTGGCATTAATTACATCGGCACCCAAAACCAACTTGCCGGATGTATTAACGACGCCCAAGCCATGAAGCGCTTTGCAATGGCAAACTACGGCTACCGCGACGATGACATCGTGATTCTGACCGATGACATTCAGATTCATCAAAACCCGCGGCAGATGCCTACACGGCGGAACATTACCGACGCCATGCATTGGTTAGTCGCTGGTGCGCAGCCTAATGACAGCTTGATCTTCCACTATTCGGGCCATGGTGGTACCGCCAAGGACTTGGATGGCGACGAAGACGACGGATTCGACGAGACGATCTGTCCCCTAGACTTCCAGCAGGCTGGCCAAATAATTGATGACGAGCTCCACGATATCATGGTGCGTCCTTTGCCCCCTGGATGCCGTCTGACGGCATTCTTCGACTCGTGCCATTCGGGATCTGCATTGGACTTGCCGTACACTTACTCTACAAAAGGCGCGTTGAAGGAGCCCAACATGGCTAAGGATGCTGGCAGTGGTGCACTGAATGCGTTGGTGTCTTACGAGCGGGGTGATCTGTTCGGTGCTATGAGCACTTTAGGATCCACAGCGACCAAGTTGTTCAATGGTAACCGTGGCACTAAACGCACGCGCCAAATTAAGTTTAGTCCCGCAGACGTGATTTCATTCTCGGGATGCAAGGATGCTCAGACCAGTGCTGATGCCAGCCAAGGCAATTTCAATGCTGGCGCGATGTCGTACTCGTTTTTGGAAGTGATGAGCCACAATCCCAACCAGAGCTACTTGACGCTGTTGCAGCAGGTTCGCGTTGTTATGCAGGGTAAATACAGCCAAAAGCCTCAGCTGTCTTGTTCCCACCCTCTGGACGTCAATTTGAGGTTCACTTTGTAATTTACATTAGCAGATAGTATCATCACTGACTTAGCATGGTTGCGGGACATATTGGCATTGAACACTCAGGCTATATTATCGGCCCGATGAGGGCCGCTTGAAAAACATCGGCCTTGTGAGTGGGCAGCGCCACACGATGATATTTCGGGGGTGAACTTTAGTCAATTTATCGGAAAATCTGGAACCAGCTACATAAGGAAATCGTAATTTACTGCATCCATCTGTAATAAGCTATCAAACTTGTTCGGCGCGTCCACTACCTAAATAATGGCTGCGGACTGTCAATACACCACTGTCACCGCATGAGAACGATGACGGACGCCTACGTCATATGACCGCATGGCCTCATGTGAACAGAATTCCGATAACCTATTCGCCGGTCACGAGGGAGAAAAGGGTCCAGATGGAAGTAGTTTCGGATGCAAGCGCCTAAACCCTAGTGCCCAGCAATTACGGTGTTTAAGGCGCTAAAGTCTACTTGCATGACTACCCTGAGCTGTGTGCCACATACGAATGTCCCGGTAGTGGCCGTTGAGGTTTGACAAAATAGCAACGCATTGAGTTATTCCGACATGTCATCATCGGATCAATCTCTCCATTATTTGCCCTGTATCACTTACCGTGCATTATTATCTAGAACCGGTTTTCGGGAAATGTAGCTAGTCGCGATGTAGTACATATCGCGTTCATGATTAATGATTGATTAATAGCGTGCGCTCCATTTGCGACGTCATAAGACTAGAGACTGAAAATCCCTCTAATGGTAAAAGGGTTTATTAAAATGTCAGCGTTCCCCTTAAAGAAAATAATGGACTACACCGTACGTCATTGTACGTCTCGTGACTGTCACGTGTGCAACGGCCAACGCATAATGGTTAGTCATGTAGCCTTTGGAGCCACACACATGGTGCCTGATAGAATGGTAGCAACCTAAATCGCTCTTAGAGGGTGACAGCAACGCCCAGAAGATATGCTGCCGTACTGTACAACAGAGCCTCCTTTACATAAAGATCAGTTTACTGTCATCGCCATTTAATACTGTCATTCTAAAATTCTTAGGTGCCAGATTCGGATTCGTTTCGAATTATCCTCCCGGTGATAGAGGCGGTTCAAATTCACGTGCTGATAAACAGCCTTATGACGTCAAGCCCCTTCACCGCCAGACCTGCAGGGTATGAAGGATTTTAGAGGGCTAGGTATTTTATTTGCTAGCGTACTTTATGTTTTTCAATAACATGCCAGACCCCAACTAGTATAAATATACCTCGATTCCGCCAATTCTTCAAGTTCAGTTCTTACTCAACACAAATATCCAAAATGTCTGCTCACATCGCTGCCCCCCGTACTGAAGGTTCGCACACCTACGTCGACATCACCACCTCGGGTTGTCTCTTCGACCTCGACGGTACATTGATGTTGTCCACCAACTCTGTTGAAGCTTTCTGGCGTGACTTCGGTAAGGAGCACGACATTGATGCCGAGGAGTTGCTTAAGACGTCGCACGGCCGCCGTACTATCGACGTTTTCAAAATGTGGAAGCCTGAGTATGCTACTGAGGAGCACAGTTCGAAGGCTGAGGCTACCATCCCTGAGCGCTGGAAGCACATGGCTACGCCCGTCCCCGGCGTCAACAAGTTCCTTGAGAGCTTGCCCCCTTCTCAGTGGGGCATTGTAACATCGGGCACCCTCATCATGGCCTCGCGCTGGCTTGAGGACTTCTTGGGCATCAAGAAGCCCGATGTGTTCATCACCGCTGAGGACATCAAGGAAGGTAAGCCCAACCCTGAGGGTTACCTAAAGGGCCACAAGGACCTCGACTTGTTGCACCGTTTCCTCGTATTCGAGGACGCTCCTGCCGGTATCAAGGCTGGCAAGGACGCCGGTGCCACCGTTGTTGGCATGGCCACCACCTACGATGCACAGAAGGTGAAGGACTCTGGCGCCGACATTGTGATCCCCAGCATGGAGCACATTAAGTTCAAGTCTTGGGATGCTGAGAACAAGGAGCTGGTCCTCACCATTATCGACCCTGTTGCCTAAGGGTTTAACTTATTTATATTGCATAATAAACTTTCATTGATTGTCCTCTTCCCGATATTGTATACAACAAGCTTAAGTCCGTGGCTGACGCGAGTTTTGTAATTTTAATAGAACACCACCTAACGGAATACTCATGTTAAGCACGTTTGCTTGGGTTATTGGTCACACACGCTTCATAGCGCGAAGGAGGAGCGAACCGATCGTCAGCTTACCATTGAGGTCTGTCCGTTCTACACTACTTTGAATTCGTAAACGCGATCATTAATAAACGTGCTGGCACACCGCTAATGGTACAATATCTTAAGAGCTGCGGCCTGTCGAATGCTTTTCGGGTATTAGATCCTCATTGGGCTGATAAGGCTCGATGAGCCGGATAGGTTCAGATGCGAAAATAGCCTACGGGCCACTATTCTTACTCGAGGCAGAGTCGCTGTGAGTACCCGGCTTCGTGCGAAAACAAGCAGAAACCAGCTTATTGAGGTGCATCCTACATACAGGCACTCTCATAACTCCGTACAGGCAAGGGCTGTGCTACCTTCCTATTTAGGTACTGATACTGGGTCAGGCAGCACTGATTTATGATGAATGAAAGTTGTGTCTTACATGGCAGTTTTTGAGAGCCCTCTTTACATTGTCTCCAGGCTGTTCTTGAGCGATTATTCCGGTACAAGTAACTGTGCCGTGGTCGATATGATTTGTTTACACCAGAACCGTAACCCGGTAAACTCATTTCTACAACACAGAGACTATAATCTGTTGATTGATAGACTGCGTTCTGGAATTGTACATCCTGTGCTGGGACGCTCCAATAGGTGTACTAGTTGCGGTATCAAATTAGACTGCGCATGCCAATCTGGATCATTGCGCATACGAAACAACTTCTTAACTATCATATAATATTTGTTCTACTGTAATATTAGTATTCTCTTGATAGAGTTATATCGATGAAGTTGTGTGTTTTTCACATAATAAGGCACCCCTTGTCGTCCTTAGGGGCAGTGGGATTGTTCTGGCGCTCGATCGAGGCAATGAGCAGCTCGAACGCGCGATCAACGTGCTCGTTCAACCTTGCAGAAGTCTCCGTGAAGCCCAAGCCCAATTCTTTGGCCAGAGCTTGACCCTCTTGCTCGGAGACCTGTCTCTGGAGCTCCAAGTCGCTCTTGTTGCCCACAATCACCGCTGGCACCTTGTCGGCTCCCGAAAGATTGAGGATCTTGTCGTAGATGATCTGCACCATGTCCAGAGTGCTGCGATTTGTGACGCTGTAGCAGAGCAAGAAGCCGTCAACACCAATGAGGTGTTTCTGATTGATGATGCTGTACTCGTCCTGGCCAGCCGTGTCTAAAATCTCAACGTTGTATTCCTGCCCGCGAATCTTGATGTTTTTGCTGAACTGATTCTCGATCGTGGGGTAATATGACTCGACGAAATGCTCTTCAACAAACCGCACGATCATCGTAGATTTGCCGACGGCACGGGAGCCAACGACGGCAATCTTACGGACTCTCATCGGTTCCACCATTTGTATATCTAGTCGCAAATGAGGCGGGGGGGCTTTGCGTTATAGTGGGACAATTTTTAGCGGGGGGCCGGGCTAATTAGTTTTGCACCCTAACCTGAATGCATACTGATAAACGATTGCGAAGGTAGGTACTTAATAAGAGTCGGTGCCGGGCTAACAATTGGTGAACACAGCTAAGTTGGTGTACTAAAAACGTTGATTTATAAATTTTGCGGTATTCAATAAGAGTCGAATTGTGAAATTCTGTGTGTTTACTGAAACACGGCTCTACAGGAAGTTTTAACTAGCCACAGGCATAAAACCACGAGTAAGTTTACAGATGACTAGCTAGCACGTACCATTTCGTAAACAAAAAATTTAGAGCCCATGTGAACTACTCAAGTGGACACCAATGCATCACTACGTATTTCTTGTTTGTGTTATATGGGACAGCACACCAGGAACCGCGACATGGGAAGCCTAATTGCAGCAACAATATACAAAACGTTCGCAAAATGTATTAATTTTGGTCATGCAAACGACTGATTGGATGTGAAGTTATGCTATATACATTCTGTGCAACCAGGCCCAGCCCTAAATGCGCCAACGTGAGGCCATGCCGTCCTTGCACCAGCGCAGGCTGTGGCAGAAAGAGCGACGGTTAGAGGATGATGCACGCCAATTAAATCTCTTGTTCGCACAACACTACCCCGACCAGCGCTCGGCCGTAGCGAGGGCCCTCTCATGGGTGCAACCCCACTCAGCGCTGTCGTGGCAGGTCTCCCTGCACATAAAAGTGATGATTCCATTGCGACACCGATGGTCACTCATAAGACAGCGACTGAGCGAAATGGAAAGGTCTGAGTACGTCCAGAAGTTGATGCAGCAAATCATTTACCTGGCCATGAAGCTCCATATCATCAAAAACGATTAAGCTTACTCGGCATCGGCCTTGGCAGCACCCGGGGCGATCTCGGCCGCTTGAACAGCAGCCACGCCACTCGACTGAGGCAGGCCCGAAGCGGGAAGGCTAGTGGGCAAACCAGTAGAGGGGAGAGTCTCGAGCTTCGCAGCCTGGGCAGCCGTGGACAAGCCAGCACCATTGGCAGCCGAAGATGCCGGCAAAGAAGCAGAAGCGTCGTGTTCCTTGGCCGTAGCCTCCTTCAGCTCAGCCTCGGCGCGGTCAGTACGCTCCTTGGTCACACGGTCATTGTTCTCCTTGTAGTAGGCAATTTTCTCTCTCAGCTTCTGTTTAACCTCGTCAACTTCAGCCGGGGTGCTGGGCACCGCGATGTTCAGCGAGGAGAGACCCTCGATGGTAGCGAAGTCGAGCTGGGGCATGCCTCCGCTCACGCCCAAGACGGTCTGCGGCTCACCCCCACTCACAAGCTGCTGGGCACGCTGCTGAGCCTTCTGCTGCTTCAAAGACTTACGCGAGGGCGGGTGCTGCGAGCCACTGGCGACGCCCACCGAAGCTCCGGCGGCAGTGCCGCTAGCCTTAGAGGCAGCAATCAAAGCAGCTTGCGTCGCAGCCGTGGTGCCGTGCTCACCAGCAGCACCAGGGATAGTCTGGACCGTCTTCTTGCGGTTCAAGTTATTGGCAGTGGGCTCAGCAACAACAATCTTCTCGGGCTTGTTGAACAGGTCTTCCTTGGCCGAGGGGTCGAAAGTGGCCAACAAGGCCTGGGTGCGCTTGATGTGCTCAGCGAATGCCGGGCGCTGGGCCTCAGCCAGCTTGGCACGAGCAGCTGCAACCTGCTTGGTGCGCTGAACCTCCACGGCATGGAGCTTCTCCTCCTGCTCACGCTGCTGCTTGCGAGCCTTCAGCTTAGCAGTGAACTCGTCCATGCGCTGGTTGTAGTCGGCACGCTTGGCGTCCATGGCAGAGGTAGTCTTCTTCATCTCGGCCTGGGTCGCGCGGAGGTTCGTGAAAAGCGAGTCCAGGTCGGTCTTCTGCCGCTGGCGCTGGGCCTTGAAGGCGTCAAGCTGCTTCTCCAAGTCCTGCTTGCGCTGCATGACCGCGCGCAAAGCAGCCATGTCGATCTGCTTGCGCAGATCAGCGCTCTTCAGCCGCACGGCGTCCACCTCTTTCTGAAGACCGTCAGCGTAGTCGAACGAGGCACGCAGCTTCTTCAAACCAGCAATCTCCTTGAGGACACCAGCCTCCTGGGCGATCCGCAGCTGGCCGCTCTCGACCTGGCTCTCCAGCTGCTCGATCCGCTGGTCAACCTCCTTGGTAGTGCGGGGACCGTTTTTGGGACGCAAAACCTGGAGCTCAGCCACTTTCTGCTTGACGCTCTCGTCGATTTTCTGCGCATCGGCCTGGATCTTGCGCTCGGTTTCCCGCAGCTGCTTGAGCTCGACCAGAACCGCGGTGTGGGCCTCGCGCAACTTCTGCTCCTCGGGGCTCTGAGGACCTCCGTTCTTCTGCTTGTCAATGACGGCCTTTTGTTTGGTCAGCTCGGCCTTCTGCTCGGCGAGCTTGGTGCGCAAGGCCTCCATCTCGGACTGAAACTTGGCCTTGTCGGGGCCGGGGATGTAATCATCAGAGGGCGTTTTGGTGCCAGCTTTGGGGGCACCCGTTTTGGGGCCCTGCTTAGCAGTTTGCGGGGCGGCTTTACTGCTCATGGTGTGGTGAGTGGAAAATGGCCGTTTGCGATCGCTACTTTGTCAGCCCGGTCCCGTGCCCATATGCGTCTCACCTCCATGCCTCTCACCACAACGCACCGCAGTAAGCAGTGTGTGACATCCAAAGCGTAGGTAAAACAACCAACGCTCAGCATATTGTCACGAGTGAACCTACATACTATATCAATTCTATACTTACTTCGGCCCTGCAAAATCTTCAAACACGGCACTGACTCTGCTACAATTTATCAGACGCACTGTTTATGCGATGCCTGACGACCTTGGTACTCTTGGTGTTGTTTCGTAATCTATGTTGCACCCTTGTGGTTTTTGGCTCTTGTGGTTTTGTGGTGCCGGGGGTAATAACGTATGCAGCTCCACAACTAGCGTGAAAAATATTTGTCAGCATGTCCTACGACCAGACTGTTCAGGCCGCGGGGCCGGAACAGATGTTCGCCGCATTCCCCGACTTGGAAAGGTTGGATTCGCGTCCGAACTCATCGGAAAGTAATCAGTCTGCAGATACAAACGCACAGGATGTGTTCGAGGGCCATAATCAGGAACAGATCCGGCTCATGAACGAAGCCTGCATCGCTGTGGACTACAACGACGCGCCGTACGCGGCAGGCTCCAAAAAGACGCTGCATCTGATGACCTCCATCGATAAGGGCCTGCTGCACCGCGCGTTCAGCGTGTTTTTGTTCAATAAAGAGGGCAAGCTGTTGTTGCAGCAGCGAGCTACGGAGAAAATTACCTTCCCTGACCTGTGGACGAACACTTGCTGCTCGCATCCTTTGGCTATCAATTCTGAGCTGAGTCCTCACGCCACAGACTCGCAGTTGCCGGGCGCTTTGGCCAGTTACGTGCAAGGCGTCAAAAACGCGGCCGTGAGAAAACTGGACCACGAACTGGGCATCCCCAACAGCGATGTGCCCCTGGAAAACTTCCATTTCATAACTCGTATCCATTATATGTCCCCCAGTTCGGGCACTTGGGGCGAGCATGAAATTGACTATATCTTGTTCTGTCATGCAGATCCTGAACTGGCTCCGAGTCCCAACGAGGTGCGTGATCACCGCTGGGTGTCTGCCGATGAGCTCAAGGCGATGTTTGCTGACGACCAGTACCACTTCACACCTTGGTTCAAGTTAATTTGCGACCATTATCTATTTGACTGGTGGGGGAAGCAGGTTCCGAGCGATGATAAGATCCATCGCATGTTGTAATACTTTAACGATACTAGTAAGTAGGTATCAGTTAGATCCTAATTGACGATGTGCAAATTGTTGATTTATATACTGTCGATGTGCAGATTGTTAATGTACTAATTACTTAGTGATTATTTGTTGTAGTGGAGTTGAATGTTAAACCACTGGCGTTTTATGACCTGCGCAGGTTCTAGGGGCAGACCGTAAACGAGCGGAGACCAGTAAACGAAGCCAACACAAAGCAAAACCGAAAGAACACCCGCGGTGATCTTCGTTGCAGTGTTGGACTTATACTTCAGATGAGGCTCGTCTACTTGGCCAGTGATGAAGTCCACCACTCCACCGACAAGAAGGGCGCCAATAACATGTGCGGGCAGGTAATGGTGCAAAAACAACTGGCGACCCATGAGGTAGAAGGGGAGGTAGTGGAAGCAGTAGGCGCCAAACAGCCAGGCCAAAGTGTTGTTGAGTTTGAATTGAGCGTAGGGCGAGACCCACTCGAACTCTCGCAACATAGCCAAGTAGTTGAACACCCACAAAGCGACAAATAGTACACAGGCTGTAAGCACGAGATACCATCCCAAGTGATTGCCGACCAAGTAGATCTGGCTTTTCTGGTCCTTGCCGTTCCAAAACGAAATACCGCGAGTCATGAGGGGCCACTCCTGAGGTTGAGACATATAAGGATGTGTGGTT
This sequence comes from Starmerella scarabaei, assembly GCA_030565305.1. NCBI lineage: Eukaryota > Fungi > Ascomycota > Dipodascomycetes > Dipodascales > Trichomonascaceae > Starmerella > Starmerella scarabaei. The sequence goes on along the minus strand of JAJMBJ010000003.1, from coordinate 608,019 downwards.
GTGAGCATATTGTTGGCTTTGATCATGGACGTCTGCAGCTCCCAGTAGTCGGTGAAGAACGAACGACGAGGCGCTGTCTCACCTTTGGTCACACTGCGGCGCGGAGCTCTCACGTTCTCATCTTCGGCATCAGACACCCCCGAGATGTCGTTGAAGTACCACACAGTGTTCGAGCTCTCGACCATTTTGTTACCATTCACCTCAATTTGGCCGAAGCCCCAATCGGGCAAGAGCTTATCCGAGGCCCACATGGCCACATACGTTTTGACATGCTTCAGCCTGAAGTTGGTCATTTTCGTGCGCACAATATCATTCCTGTCACCGACAATATCCAGGGTGAACAGCGTCTCATTATGCTGAGCTCCAAAGGCCGCCTCGCGCGGAACTGTGGTAAACTCCTCATTCGTGTTGAAACCAGGACTGGCAACATCGTGCGTCAGCAAATAAGTGTCGGTCAAAACGTGGCGCAGCATGATCGGCTGGGTGCCCACAACGGTTTGCCGGGCATGGGGGTCGGACTCGTCCATAGGCACCGCGGGGAGGATCTGCCAGTAGTTGTTGGGATCGGGATGACTGGTGTAGCCCGTAACCTGTTGGCCAGCACTGCTGATGCGACCGTCCGGGTACTGCATCGGATAGTTGTGCGAATGAGAGTGCAAATAAACGTCGGCGCCCTTAAGCCTGATAGACAAGACATCGAAGAAATGAACATCCAGGGCCTCCTTAACCAAGGGGTTCTCCTTCAACGTCGCCTGGAACTCAGGCGACATATGGGTATCACCCGGACCGGAATTAGTGAGGATACTGAAATGCACATAGAACCAGAACAGGTACAGCATGAAGGGGAAGACCACCAAAGTATAGAGCCGAGCCATGAAATGTTTGAGGAACTTCTTGATCGGGAGCTTCTCGGCCTCAGGTCTACCTCTAGTGTCCAACAATTGGCACAGCTCAGCCAGCACAGCTACTCCAATGGTAGCGTAAGTGAATAGACCGACGTACTTCGTAGACAGCACGCAAGACAAGAACACACCCGTGGCAGAAAGCCACGTCCACCAGCACACACCGAACGCATTCCGGCGCTGTTGGCGGAATTTTACATAGCAGAACATAGCTGCACACATGAAGAAGATCAATGCGGCATCCAACAAGATCAGCCTGGTCTGAGCGACCTGGGCAGAGTCAAACAGTACAATCGCAGCACCCAAAAAGCACGATGCAGGACTGAATCCACAGACCTGCAAGATTGCGAATACCAGCGAAACGGTCAGACTGCCCAAGGTGGCCGGCAAAGCACGATAAATCACGTACGGAACGCGGTTCAAAATATAACTGTCACCGATATTCTCGAATTTGAACTGGCCGTCGTAGCCGATCAGCCAGCCGACAGCAGCAAACATGAGTTTCGCCAGCGGAGGGTGGAGATCGAAGAAGTATTCCCGCTGTAAATAATGGCTGGCAAACTTACCAAAATGAACCTCATCGAACACAACCTGGTCGGGATGCGAAATCCGCCAGAAGCGGATCGCGAAAGCCAATCCAGTAACAAGAAGATGCAGCTTCAGCCACGCGTACTTCGGGACATCTGCGGCCTCTTTTTGTGATTGCTGCGCAGCCTTGCCTTTCTTGATTTTAGACACAGGCATCTTTTCAACACTGCGATCCTCTGCGGTCACCTCCTTCTTGGCTTTGGGGGCCATCTTGACTACTTAAGATATGTCGGGACACGCGTTCCTGAAACCTTAGGGCGGGGTTGTGCGCTGTTCCCACTACGGAGCACCCTAAACTCTACTCGGCGGATCGAGGGCAGATCGATGCGAAGATTCACTACTTCCGCGGCCCGATTAGCGGTTACGCGTAATGTAAGACGGTTTCCGGCCAAAAAAGTAGCGGACAGTGCAGGTGCCGCGGCCGCCAGCAGCGGCCATCCCGCTGCCGCTCCCACTTCTGCGACCAAATCATCGTCCCCTGCGTCTACAACGGCCAATGCCGCTTCTTCCGCATCATCACCGGCGCCAGCAGCACCAACGTTCGCATCGTTTTCGCCACCTGAGCTCGGAGCTGCGCCATCCCTGGGCCCCGCTGCTGAACCGGAGCCTCCCGTGGACGTTACCGCCAGCGAGATCATGGACGAAGACTGGGCCACCAGCTTCCAGGGGCTGGGATCTGCGCCCTTCGAACCTCGAGTGATCGACATTCTGATGGCCCCCGTTGTGCCCGAGGACGTTGAGGTGACCCCCGACGGTTTGATCTACTTGCCAGAGATCAAGTATCGACGAATTCTGAACCGCGCGTTCGGCCCTGGCGGCTGGGGCATAGCACCGCGCACGAAAACTCTGGTAACTAAACGCCAGGTCACTCGCGAATACGGTCTCGTGTGCCTGGGCCGGCTGGTCAGCGTCAGCCGCGGAGAACAGGACTTCTTCAACCCCGAGGGCGTCACCACGGCGATGGAGGGCTGTAAGTCGAATGCATTGATGCGCTGCTGCAAGGATCTGGGCATTGCTTCCGAGCTCTGGGACCCGTCTTTCATCCGCAGCTTCAAGGGCAAGTACTGCGACTCGAAGTATTTCGAGAAGAAGAAACGCTTTGTGTGGAAACGCAAAGACCGGCAATGGGAGTACCCTTATGTATAGATAACACTTAATTATACGACAGCAGTTCATCGCGCTGAGTGGATGCTGCCAATTGGATGATTGGCTGTGCATTGGATGGTGCCTACATAGCGTGCATTCAGGTACGGCGCATTTCAGGTACGGCGCATTTCAGGTACGGTGTATTTTGGATATGGTGCATTTTAGATATGGCATAATGCTATCGATAAATATTAGAGCCAGCGCTTGGTATGCTCAACTTCACGCTCGATCTCGGTTGCGGGCCCCGGGGAGGGAGTGCCGCGCGGGACCTCGACGAAATCGTAGTCGTCGGCTTCGCGACTGTGAAGAGAAGTTAGGTTTGCCGCGGTGGAGGCAGTGCTGGTGGTGGCTGAGGGGCCCTGCTGCTTGTCCAGCGACTTCACCACGCCCATGAGCCGGTTCCTCACGATGTTGTAGTATTCCGTGCCCTCGCTGGGCCCCGCGGCGCCACCCAGAATCGCGGGCAAGTACGCCGAGATGTTCGTGTCGGCCGCATTGGGCAGCCGGAAGCTGGACATGAGCGTGTCCGTCATCGAAGGGCGGGCGTCCGCGCCGTCACTGGGCGGCTTGGGCAGAGTGAAGCCCAGCAGCTTCAGGAGCTGGCCAATGGGCGAGTCGTGCAGCATTTTCAGCGTGCTCTCGATGGTGGCGTCGATTGATTGGCTGTGGCTGCACAGCCACGGCTCCAAGTGGGTCTGGTAGAGGTACACCGCGCCCTGCGTCTGGGGGAGCACTAGCCAGAGCACAAACCCCGTGCGAAGCAGGCCGTAGAACGGAACCAGGTACAAAAGCGGCCTGAACATGACCTCGGCGAATTGGAACGTGGCGAAGATGACCCAGTACATCAGCCAGGGCCGGATCAGCGAGATGTCGTTGGCCACCAGCGCTCGGTACGAGGCGAAGAGCGGGAAGACTAGAGCAGTAATACCGGTTACGAGTGTGCCAATCATTGGTTAATTGTGAGCAATGGCAGTTCGGCTGGCTCTGGCTAACAAGCAGGAGCAGAGGTGGAAGGTGGGTTGGGAGCCTGGGACCATATGCGCGGTGGCGTGGGCGGCTCGTGACTAAAATCGCGCACGCCAACGTGCTCGTTATCAGCGGCTCCGAACCCTACTTAAATTGCTCAGCCGAATGCACTGGTGAGTTTCAAATAATTGCTTGAGCGTTGAATACTGCTGGGGTCAGGGACGGCACTGGCTGCTACGGCACTCCATTAAGACTTCCCGTGGGCTGGTCGTGGATTCGTTGTATACATATCTACAGAACCGTGTGCGTTTGATTATGAGCCCATTGACGGTCAAGTTCAGCTGTTTGTCATTCAATTGTGTGTTGGGATCAATGCTTTTATCCGAAGCGTGCAATGACCAGTGTACAGCCTTTGGGTGTTGTTGAGGCGGTGTTGTTGGGCCCTAACCACTAATTGGACGCGTCGCGATGGAGCCTCTTTTGAACCTCGAAGAGTACGACGTTGCAGGCCAAATCACGCCGCCTCATGAGGCTAGTCCCTCAGTAGAGGCTCCTGAAATGACCCAAATGGAAGGAGACTTGGGTGTTCCAGACATTACGCCCGATGCTACTGCTGGGCCTGCCTTGAGGCGGAAAGTTCCCAAACTCGACGCCAAGCGGTTGCTGGACCCCTCGAAAGGCTATCCTGTACTCCTTTCGAAACTGAAAAAGCTCGAGTACCGTGGCACTGGCGACGAAAGGCGGTGGCTCGAGAAATATATGATGATCTACCAGCTCTGGGCCAACCGATTATGGCCCAAGGCCAAGCTCCAAGATTTCATGCAATTGGCGAGAAACAATAGCCGAGATCCGCTGATCAAACAGTACTGCCAAGATCTTATTTACGCCGAGAAGTACGGCAGCGCCCGAGAAGAAGGGACAGGTGAGGACGAGATGCAGAATGTGCAAGCAGAGGCAGAAGCTGAGGTAGAAGCAGAGAACGGAATTGAGGTCCCGGAAAACTCAGAGCCCACAAATTGCGAGAACTCAACTCCACTCTCGCAAGAAAATAGAGCCGAAAGTGCACCTACCTCTGCTGGCTCAGTCTTGCCGAACGACGACATACCCGACTTGGCAGAATTTAATGCGCCAACAACAGAGCCGCATTTCGACGATGACGAGCTCGAAGCAGCTAGAGAACTCTACGGTGATCTGGACTTCTAGTATCTATATTTATTTTATCTAACGCCTCAGACTGCGCAGCGTGTCCTTCTTGTGCTCATCCATGTACCCAATGAACTCGTCCAAGATGTCCAATGTTTCCACCGGGCTGGCCACCCAAACAGTGCACGCTGCTAGCCGCGCCTTGTAGTCGTTTGCCCCCACAGTAGCGAACTGGTCGCCAATGTGCAAGGTCTGGCCAGGGTGGATGCCGCCCAGGTAGCGCTGCAGGCTCAGCACACCGTAGCGTTTGTCGCCAATGTCGACCCAGACATCCGAGCCGCCGTTGAAGGCGCAGAAGTACACGCGTCTGGCGACCTCAAGCTGCTGCATCATGTGGCTAGCGTTCAGCACAATCTCTTCGAGGTCCTCGCGAGGGATCTGCTTCCCGGGACGCGGGATGATACCCACGCTGCGGTCCTTGCGTAAGATCTGCCCATAGTTCTCGAGCTCCAATCGAGCAATCAGCTCTCGTAGCATCTGCTCGGCGCGGTCCATCATCTCCAAACAGTCCTCCTCTTTCCAGCCCAGCATCGTTTGAGTCGCCCACTGGTCGCGGGGGATCATTTGCAGCCTGCCGGTTTCTCCATTGAGCTGGAACATGTAGTTACATTCGCCGCCCATGATCAGCACGTGGCTTTTCTGCTCTGCACTCAACGTGGGGTCCTCCATCACCCCCTTGAAGAGGCCATCTAGACGTTGGTGATACATGTCGCCCGAGGGGTCCGGGTAGCCTGCCGCGGTGACAATGCCAACATACACTCCGCGACGGACCAGTGCCACGAGCTGATCTACCATGGGATCGCCGGGGTGCAGCGAGCAGCCGTCGTTGTATAGCGTGACGTCACCATCGAACGTCACCAGTTTGACGCGCGAGGGTCCCACCTCAGACAGGGCCATGGTCTGCGCTGTATTCAAAATCATTCGCACGTCGTTGAATGACGGAGCCACCAGCCGTCGCTTGGAAATCGCGCGCTTCTCGTCCTGCACAAAGAACGCCCGTTCGAGGGGCAGTTCCGTGAAGAAATGACCGACAGACGGTACCATCTGCCTCAAGCGGCTTTCTTCGCAGTGGGCGGCGATGTGCTCGTGCACCAAATGTTCGACATCCTTGAAAATCTCGGCGTATTTCCGTCGGGCGTCGGCTGATGACTTCGCATCGTCTCCGATCCGGAAATAATTGGCACTGCCGGCATGCAATACGAAGGGTACCGCCGTCAGGCCTTTGATCCACTCGATAAGGCTATCGCGGCGGTGGCTTTTCAGCGCATACTCAACGCGGTAACGGCTGGTCATATCGGGTTAGGCACGTGGGTCCGATACCGAAACCAATGTAAATAAGCCGTAGATTGGGTCACTTCACAACAGACAGAGGCTAATATATCAATTATAAATTAGCTAGATAAAATTCTCCAACGGTATATGTACTTGATCCACGTAATAGTTGAATCAATTGGTAACTGCGCTGAAATACATCGGGAAATACGTTTAAGGAAAAAGAGATCCAGAACCTGCAGCTGGTATGCTTCAAGAAGCACAAATGATGGTAAGTCTCTACTGAGTTGGCTTCAAGCATGCTTAGAGTACGTGTTGTTTACCACTGCTCGGCGAAAACGTGTGTCACGTGCTGCCCTATAAAACCACATCGCCAAAGCTTTTTCTTTACACAAGGTATAGGCGCCCAGAGTCACGGTACGGACGACACCTACTTCCTGCCGTGCTAGGGTTGCCTTAGAGTGAACTTAGCTAAAGTGGCGCGTTAATATTCAGGTCGGCTTCACGAGAGCCGTTCTGCTAAGCCAGTCACGTACATTCTTTTGTAGACTTCATACCATAGTGAAAAATGAATGAGGATCACCACAAGTTAGAATTTCTTATAATACTTTTGATGAATGTCTTGATTTCTTTTCGTATACAACTTACTAACTCATAATTACTCGACGTAGTTCTCCACTTCGCCGCAAGTGCAGACAAGGTGAGTGTCGCCGTAGGTATCGTCAACTCGCGTGACAGCGGGCCAAAACTTGTCTTTGATCAGCGAGGCCACAGGATACGCAGCCTTGGTACGGCTGTAGGGGCGGTCCCAATTGTCGTTAGCGATCAGATCCTTGGCTGAGTGCGGCGCATTGGCCAGGACGCTATTCTCATAGGGAACTTTGCCCTCCTCGATCTCCCGGATCTCCTCACGAATGCTGATCAGAGCTTCCACAAACCTGTCCAATTCGTGAATAGACTCGGATTCCGTGGGCTCGATCATCAGGGTGTTCGGCACGGGCCACGACATGGTCGGAGCGTGGAAACCATAATCCTGCAAACGCTTGGCAATATCGATGGCCTCCACACCAATGGACTTGAAGGGACGAATATCTAGGATAAACTCATGAGCACACAAGCCTTGAGAGTTCGTAAAAGCGACCTTGTAGTGGTCCTCGAGGCGCTTCTTCATGTAGTTAGCATTGAGCATCGCGATCTCAGAGCTGTTCCGCAAACCGGTGCTGCCCATCATCTTAATATAGGCCCAGGGGATCGGCAAAATGAGCGCACTACCGTAGGGAGCAGCACTGACAGCGCCTGTTGATTTACCTTCAACTTCAATGACGTTATGGCCCGGCAAGAAGGGAGCCAAATGCGCCTTGACGCAGATGGGACCAACACCTGGTCCACCACCACCGTGAGGGATACAGAAGGTCTTGTGCAAGTTCAAGTGACAAACATCAGCACCCAAATCACCGGGACTGGTCATGCCGACCTGGGCGTTCATATTGGCACCGTCCATGTAGACCTGGCCACCGTTAGCATGCACAATATCAATAGCAGCACGAATGGCGGGCTCATAGACACCGTAGGTTGAAGGGTAGGTGACCATAAAGGCGGCCAATTTACTGCTGTGCTTCGCTGCCTTGGCCTCCAAGTCCTCCAAATCCAACTCTCCGTTAGGCTTGCACTTGACGGGCACAATGCGCATACCACTAACGGCAGCGGAGGCAGGATTAGTACCGTGGGCACTTACAGGGATCAAGCAGACATCGCGGTCACCCTGTCCTTGCGACTCAAGATAGCCCTTAATGGCACGCAGACCAGCGTACTCACCCTGTGCACCGCTGTTGGGCTGCAACGAAGTAGCAGCAAAGCCTGTAATATCCGCCAAGTCTTTTTCGAGCTCAGCAATCAACTCGTGGTAGCCAGCGGCCTGATCGCGAGGCACAAATGGGTGGATCTCGGTGAACTCGGGCCAAGTAATAGCAACCATGGTGGTAGCAGCATTGAGCTTCATAGTACAGCTACCCAACGGGATCATGGCCTGCGCCAAACTAAGATCCTTGGATTGTAAAGCCGTCATATAGCGCAACAACTCAGTCTCTGAGTGATAGCGATTGAACACCTCCTGAGTCAGAATGTTTGAAGTTCTCGGGAAAGGAATCCCTTCCACTGCGCCACCTTGCCCATTGAACAGACCAATAAGTTTCTGCAGTTGATCGGCAGTGGTGGATTCGTCTAAGGCGATACTCACGAGCTTATCGTTCTCAACCCAGATATTAAACCCAGCCTCCAAGGCCCGCTGCTGGAAGGCCTTGGCATCTCCAACATCAATAGTCAGAGTATCAAAGAAGGTCTTGTTCACAAGCTTCTCAGCGGGCACCGCAGCAGCTACCTCACGAGCCATGCTGTGGACGCGGTTGGCGATCTTCTTCAAACCCTCGGGGCCGTGGTAAACAGCATACATAGCAGCAATGTTGGCCAGCAAAGCCTGTGCAGTGCAGATGTTGGAAGTAGCCTTATCACGACGAATGTGCTGTTCACGAGTCTGCAAAGCCAAACGGTAAGCGTTGTCACCCAATCTGTCCTTACTGACGCCGATCAACCGACCAGGGATCTTGCGCTTATGGGCATCTTTAGTAGCAAAGAACCCAGCATGAGGCCCACCGTAGCCGACTGGAACGCCAAACCGCTGAGCACTACCCACGACAACATCAGCATATCTCGGCGGGTCCAACAAAGTGAGAGCCAACAAGTCCGAAGAGACTGTGAGCATTGCGCCTGAAGCATGAACCAAATCAGCAAGCGACTCCCAGCTCTTGATCTCACCAGAGGCACCAGGATACGAAGCCAAGGCACCGCAGGCGTCCTCGGGGAACGAGTTAAGCGAGCTGAGGTCAGCCACTTCGACCTGGATGCCCAGACCTTTAGCACGCGACCTCAGGACATCCAGGGTCTGGGGCAACACATCGATGTCAACCAAGAACTTAGGCTTCTTCCGATTGGCCTGACCGAAACTGAGCACCATGGCCTCAGAGGCCGCCGTCGCCTCGTCAAGAAGAGACGCGTTGGCAATATCCATCTCAGTGAGGTCAGTGACCAAAGTCTGGAAGTTGAGCAGGCTCTCAAGGCGGCCCTGAGAGATCTCGGGCTGATAAGGCGTGTAGCTAGTGTACCAGTTGGGATTTTCCAGCAGATTGCGCTGGATCGTTGTGGGTAGCAGAGTCCCGTAGTACCCGCGGCCAATCAGACTCTTCACCACCTTGTTCTTGGAAGCGAGTTCCTTCAACCTGGCCAGTAGTTCGCTTTCCGTGAACCCCTGGCTGGGCTCGATCTGCAAAGGACGTTGAACCAGCACGTCCTCGGGCATCGTCTGCTTGACGAAGTCATCCACCGTGGCGTACCCCAGCGTGGTCAGCATCCGGTGCACTTCGTGCTGATCAGGGCCGATGTGACGCGGCTGGTACGTGTCAATCGACTTCGAGTACCACCGGATCGGTAAATTAGACTGAATCTTGGATGCAGCATTGACCGGTGCTCTCAAGCGAGTCAGACGACTAGCAACTATAACCCGCGAACGCAACATAAAATTCCGAGGCTCTTTGACTATATCTGAGTGAGATCAGAGTGAAAAATATAGCTTATCTACAGGGTGCGTGCCCGGGTCCCAACGACCCGAGTCAGCTGGCCCGGGGTAGAACCCTCTCACTTTTCACCCGGCCCTCAACTCGGTGCCCGTGCGGCATTTGCAGCAGTTTGCATGTGCAGTCACAACATGAACATGCATCTCACGGATTCGGCGGATGCTATCGATGGTGTCCGGTAAGACGGTGATGGCCGATAAGACCACAAAGACCAGTAAGACGATAATAATAATAATAATAATACGAATGCAGTATGTTCATTAATTCTAAAACAGATCAACCTGCAAGGCCAGCTTGCAAATGCTGAATCTATCATGCGGACCGCTCAGGATTGGCGGGTTTTCAGTAGCGGGCTTTTAATTAGGGGGGTGGGGTCTTCTTTTTGGAGGGATGCAAAAACTTGAACGTGTCCTTCATGGCCTTGAAGCCCTTATTGCCCGATGCTTTACCGGGTGGTTTAGGATAACCGCGATCCTGCGGAGGGTCGCTGCCTCTGCCCGTGGACAAAGACACCTCGCGGGGATGCTTCTTGGATTCTCTATTCGGCGCGCGGCCCCGGTCATCCTCAGCGCCTGTTGCAGGGGTGGCTCCGTTGCTGGCGGGCTCCTGATCCACAACACTGACAATATTTTGAGACAGCAGTTGCCGGTCGTAGCGACCCAGTAATGCGACCGGAGGTACAATGCGATAGCTCACTCTGGTCAGAAACTCGACCTCCAGGAGGTTGAGTTCCATAACTGTTAGGCCACCCACTTTGGCGTAATGCGTGTTGCTGCAGAACTGATCGCACAGTCCTTTAGCGGCAATTGCGCAGCCTGTGATGATGAATCGATGGACCGTGAGCGAATTCAGAACAAACTTCGTGTAGCATTCAGTGAACAGATCGACCAAAAACAACAGCACCAAAAGGACGGCCTTTTCGAGATTGCAGAACTTGATGATACGCAGCAGATAATCGTACACGGATATCCGCGGCGGGGCTCGCGAATGGAAGCGCGTCAGTTTGTCAGTGCTGAAGGGGGTTTGGTCGTTTTTCGCAACAATCTGCTCCAGAACCAGCGAGACCTGCTGGGCAATGTCGCCGATGTGGCGCTGCTTGAAATCCTCGTAGTCAATGGGCGGGTAGACCTCGTTCTCCTCAGTGAATGCAACCGACTTATCTATGTCTTCCCCTGAGCCTTCCGGTTGCGACGGTTTGGACTCGTTGCCGGCCAGCGAATGCAAAGAATGGCCGCTCAGGGGGCTCTCGGGCACGTCCTCGGGGATGGGCTGCGAGGTGGGCGTCGTTTTCATCACACCCTCGGGGCTGACCTGGTACCGCGGGCCCTCGGTGGCTTGAATATCCGTGCTGATCCGCCGGCCCTCGTTGAATTGAGGCGGGGGGTGGTACTGCACATCTCGAGGCAATTGCGACGCAGGGTTGCCTGATTGTTCAGTCATATCAGGATTTATGCTGCGGGGTTGATGTGCGTCTAGCTGCGACATTTCGCAGGAGTATTAGATTTTTTTAGCGGTCCGATTTTTCACCGAGTCACGCGGTTCCAAATAGAAAGCTGAGTCTAGACTTTTGCGGCGGAGCGAAAACCTCGTTGGTGTGTGCGTCAGCCGTATTGCGGCGCCCTCGTATTGATAATCGTGGTCAATGATACGCTGATCGACAACCGTTCCTGTATGCCCGACTACTTGGTAAATTCGTGTTTGGCGAATTTGTCCAAAAACCCCGCAAAGTTCGCGGGAGATAAGTTATATGCAATGAGGTGCTCGATCTACACTGACCCCGATGCGGCTTTTTCGGTACTGACGGTTGGGTGATATGGTCACTTGATGCGGTGTGCACGTGTCACCCACGTGCGTGCGTCAGCTGGAATTGTGGGCACAAAGCAAAGATAAGCGACCACAGCCCATCGCTGGGCAGTCAGGCCCGAGTACACCCCTGATCCCACAGTCTGCTCAGGACGGTGCAGGCCGGCCATAGATAATGCATACTCAAGCTGACAAGGCTATGAGGCGATAAACGTGAATATATAAATAAGCCAATCAACAATCTGGGTTTTTGAGATCGCTCGTCCTACCACGACCGCGTTGGTGGGCAGAGCCATCGCTCATAAGTATTGCAGTAAAGAACTTTCCAAATAGCAATTTTATATATTGCGAGCAGTATGAGGGCTGTTTTTTTTTACACGTTTACTTTAGAAACAATAAGCATGAGTTTACGGCTTCATCTTTGGTGATTACGCGTCTGCGTGCGTCGAGCTAGCCTATTGGCGTCTCATAAACGCTCCAAAGGTTCCCGGTGGTTATGGAAACGACGGAGGCGGGCCCGGGATACTGGTGCTATATGGCTCCAGCCTAACCCGCGCAGTTCTTGACGAGTACCAATTAGCCACGTTTGCTGCTACTCAAACCACAGCAGGTAACCTCCTTACCCTCTCTACATTAAGTGCGGTCCCAGCCATTCGCGCCGACTAGTTCTCCCAACCCCCTACGCCCTTGTAAGCCCATACCCGCCAGCACGCGCCTCCTCTCGTTGGTCCCAATCTCCCACCGGCGCCACGCCCAGCCTCTTTACACTAATCGCCAAACCGATTTCTTCCTCCTCCACCTCTCCTGATTAGCAAGTCGGTAACAACCCCCCAACCTCTTAAGCTAACAGAAAAATAAAAGATGCAGGACGATCAGTACGCTTTGGTCGTGGACAACGGCTCCGGTATGTGCAAGGCCGGCTTCGGCGGCGAGGAGGCTCCCGCCGCTGTGTTCCCCTCGGTTGTTGGCCGCCCCCGCCACCCCGGCATGATGGTCGGCATGAACCAGAAGGACGCTTACGTCGGCGACGATGCGCAGAGCAAGCGTGGTATCCTCAACTTGCGTTACCCCATTGAGCACGGTATCGTGACCAACTGGGACGACATGGAGAAGATCTGGCATCACACCTTCTACAACGAGCTGCGCCGTCTTCCTGAGGAGCACCAGATCTTGATGACTGAGGCCCCCATGAACCCCAAGAGCAACCGTAAGAAGATGACCCAGATCATTTTTGAGACGTTCAACGCTCCTGCGTTCTACGTGGCCATCCAGGCTGTGCTGTCGCTCTACGCCACTGGTCGTGTCACCGGTATCGTGCTTGATAGCGGTGATGGTGTCACCCACGTCGTGCCCATCTACTCCGGCTACTCGATGAACCACGCCATCAAGCGTATCGACCTTGCTGGCCGTGACCTCACCGAGTACCTCATGAAGCTCCTCACCGAGCGTGGCTTCTCGTTCACCACCACTGCTGAGCGCGAAATCGTCCGTGAGATCAAGGAGAAGCTCTGTTACGTTGCTCTCGACTTCGAGCAGGAGATGCAGACCGCCGCCCAGTCTTCGTCGCTTGAGAAGAACTACGAGCTGCCCGACGGTCACGTCATCACCATCGGCAACGAGCGTTTCCGCTGTCCCGAGGCCTTGTTCCACCCTGACGCCCTGGGTCTTGAGGCTGCTGGTGTCCACGAGACCACTTTCCAGAGTATCATGAAGTGCGACATCGATGTCCGTAAGGAGCTGTATGGCAACATTGTCATCTCCGGTGGTACCACTATGTACCCGGGTATTGCCGAGCGTCTCCAGAAGGAGATCACTGCCATGGCCCCGTCTTCGATGAAGGTCAAGCTTATTGCTTTGCCTGAGCGTAAGTGGATGGTCTGGATGGGTGGCTCCATTTTGTCTGCTTTGGGCACCTTCCAGCAGATGTGGATCACCAAGCAGGAGTACGACGAGACTGGACCCGAGATCGTCCACCGCCGCTGCCCGTAAAAACTGGCTGTATTCTTACTTTGTAAAATGCGGACGCAGATTAGCTCTATAGTTATATTAGACGGCTCCATTGAACATATATGAACGAAAGAATGCATGCGTTAATGTGCTATTAGTTAATGTGTGCTAGTGTAGCATGTGCTGGTGTTGGATGTGCTAGTGTACTAAATGTGTTTTCACGAATTGTAGTGGTACATTCCCGCCGGTGGAGGTCTCATGCGGTCATGCTGGTTCGGACCGCGGGGCGGCAGCGGAGCCTGGTGCGCGGGAGCTTGCGCGACGACGTATGGACTTTGGAACTGCTGTTGCGGGATCGGCTCCTGGGGTGGCCGGGCAGGCGGCGCACCGTACTGCTGAGCAGTGTATGCTGACTGCGCTGAGTTGTATGGCTGCTGTGCTCCGTATGCAAGCTGGGATGCGTTGTACGAGGAGGCCTGCGAAGCCTGGTACCCCTGGCGGCCACTGGACGACGGAGGTGCGGCCCGGCGTGGGGCTTGTTGAGTCGCAGGAGGTGGCTGCCGATTCACGGACGGTGCCTGCGACTGACTCGCGGTGGTGCGTTGCTGGTTCTGGGACTGATTCGGCTGCGTAGGTCGACTCTGTGCGGCTCGAGGTTGCTGCTGAGGCACCCGTGGGCGTTGCTGTCGAGGCTGCTGGCGTGGCGGACCCGCAGCCGGTTGCTGGGCCGGTCGATCAGTTCGACTGGGTGCCTGACGAGTAGTTTCGGGAGCTCGTGTGGCCGCTGTTGCTGGTCTACTCAGTGCCTGCTTCTGCTGGTGCTCACTGACGACTCTCAGCCGGTTCTTTTCCGACTCCGCACGCAACCACGCATCAAACAATCCCGCATTACGCGTCGAGCTGGCCTTCATCCATGAGAACAACGCGCCCAACAGGGGAATCATGTTCAATGCGGTGTCGACGCCCACATTAGCGCCCATTTTAGCGAGGATCTTGGGTGGGCAGCCAGCCTTACGGGCCGCATTGATGATCTTCCAGTGCATTTTATAGGAGATGATCGCTCCGATCACGGGAAGAATGGAAATAATCGACAAGCAACCGCACCCGCAATCAATGGGCATGCAACCGCAGAAATTACGGTCATGGTACCATGCCCGCTTCATGATCTGCTTCCAAATGCGTTTCTGGTCTTCGCTAATGTACTCAGGCGGCCGGCGGCGGACCTCTTCGTACTGCATTTCCTCATTGGGCTTCAGTTGATTCCGGGGTTTCTTTGCGATCTTTTCGTAAAACGGATCCGAGCCAAAATGCTCTTCCATTTTATCATTATAGTATCCAGTCGCTGTCCCGAAAAAGGGAACACTTTGGACCGTGCTCCCCACCTGATTTATCGCGTTCATAGTGGGACGCGTAGGGCAATGATAAATGTTTATTATAACCGCTGCACAACCCTTTAGCCTATTGGGTCACAACGTTAAGCTAAATATAGGCTAGCGCATGCATCTATTGCATCTCAGACTGTTACAAGATAAAACTACTGAGCACGATGAAAGATTTTGATGCTTTCATACTACATGAAATTCGCAAATTAGATAGCACGGTCGCTATAAGCACAGCTGTTTTCAGGGCTGGCTTGTCATCCGCTGTTTAAGTATTGTTGTATTCCTTAATGTTCTTCCTTGTATGATCTTCTGTCATGTGAGAACTTAGGCATTGGGGATGACCTCCTCCACGAAAGTGTAGATATAAGGCGACGGGTCGTAGACGTGGGGGAAGCCTTCGAGAGGCAAACGAGTAATTTTCTGGTAGCCGATCTCGTGGAGCTCATTGGCAGCAATCTCGTCTTCATAGAAGGGTACAACCTCATCAGCTGTTCCGTGGATCATGCGCACGGGGATCGAAATGTTCTCGTGCTTGGCCTCGCGAGCCTCAATCTGAGACTCCAAAGCATTGATAGTCAAGAAGCCACTGCAGGCCATGTAACCTCCAATCTGGTGCTTCTCGTAGATTGCAGCTATGTTGTCCACCATAGCACCTCCCTGAGAGTGGCCAGCAACAACGATACGAGAGGGGTCAATACCTTTAGCGATCTCGGCATCAATGAGAGTAGTGAGAGCATTGGCCGACTTGATGATGTGCTCGGTATCGTTAATCTTGACAGAAGGCTGAGCATCATAACCACCTGGCATCCAGAACCAGCCACGCATCCAACCTTCTGTCTGAGGATTGTTCTCGGCCGGGAAATGAACCCAGGGAGCCTCAGGCATAATGATGTTAGTGTGCTCGAGGCGACTCTCGTTACGGGCATTCGTGGCGACGAACGACCAAGCGTCCACAGTGGTGTTGATTCCATGAATGTAGATCAATGAGGCAGTCGCGTCAAGAGGAGCAGGGAAATTGTACACGCCGTCCATTGTGAGTTGTAGATGAGATTTAGAAGAGATATAGAGAATGAAAACTTTGGAGGACTATTTATACTTAATACTCACAATCTCAGATTACCCGAGGGTTGGGAATGCCGTGAATGGCGGCCACTTGATTATCGGAACGGGGGTTTCCGTGGAAAAGTCCAGATCCAACAATTGACGCCAGCCTCTGCATAGGCAAAGAAAACTACGGTATTCTTGAATGAGCCGTTTAATAAAGCGGGGATGTCTGAGATTAGAGGAAATCTAGCGCTGGCCCTGTCAGGGGTCAGCGGACAGGCCCGAGAAACCCTGGCACATATTTCCGGTGCATGTGGGCAAGGCGTCGCGGCCCGGTATGGCATTGCGGCTCGGTATGGCATCACGGCCCGCTGCCGGAGGCTGACACAAAACAGGAACGTCATAATGCTCAGCGATCCTAAATCATTAATAAAATGCAAGATAGTTGCTAAGCGTGTAGTGATATGCATAAATAATTAACGAGTCTCCGTCTTCTTACCAGTCTCGTTAGCGTAGCGACCCCTACCGATTTGAACTTTCGGGGCAGCTGATCGGGAAGGCGCAAACGGCGACATAGCTGTATCTACAGTGCTCGGTCCCACGTACTCATTGACCATCCGCTCATTACGGCGCTGTTGGTAATTCTGCTTCTTGACCGCCTTCATATATTCGGGCTGGTCTTCTGCGTAATATTCTACCTTCTTGTCGTGTTGCTGCCGCCTCGCTCTTTGGCTCTGTGGGGACGGCACGTTATATCTATCTCCTCTCGTAATCCACTGCATCTTCTGCTTCAAATGGACGTGCACACGGCCCTTCTTGTCAACGCTTGTGGTCACACGCGTCAGTGTATGGCCACCACACTGCGGACAGAACTGTTTCGATCCAGTGTGGGCATCGGATAAACCTTTCGCACCCAACGGCACTAATTTGAAACAGGCATAACATCTTTGCATATAGCTCTTGAGCTGTTTAATCCTCAACCCTTTCTCGTTTACGGCACAAATGCCCATTTGTAAAGTAGTGTTCTGGACAGCGTAATCTCTGGAGGCCACGGCAACCTCAACGTTTTCTTCAATGCTCGCCGTGCTCGTGGACTCATCTACAAGTTTGTCGTTGATGTTATCGGGACTGATCCAGTCATCATCGGACCAATCGCTATCCTCATCGTTTTCAATGCTGAGGTTCTCGATCTTTGGCACAGCCGGTTCCACAGATTCGGCCTCAGCAGGCTTAGCGGGTTCTGCGGACTTAGTCGGTTTCGATTTAGTCTTTCTCGGCTTAGGCGCCTTGGATTTCACGACCACAAACCCATCCTCATCGGCCTCGGGTTCCTGCTTCTCCTCCGGTTGTCTGGCTTCGTTCTCTACCACAATTGACTTGGTGGTGTCCGGTCTCGACATTGCAGGCCTCGTGCGCAAAATGCTCTTGTCTGAAATGAGATCATAGGCAAGAGCGATGACCTCAATGTCCTGCACACTCAAAACCAGTCCATCACCGGTCAGTTTCGCAAACTCAGTGACTTGCTGTATGGCATCCTGGCTGGGCTGCTGCACGGTAATGTCATCTTTTAAAAGATCAAGTCGCCGGCGGGCATCCTCGTCACGAATTTCACGAATTACAGAAGGAGTAGCAAACAATTTCTCGCCTTTTGCCAGGATTTCCTCACGGGTCTGACTGATGAGTGGACTAGCATCCAATACTAATTTCTGTACTTTGCCCATTCTGAAAAAAATTGTCACCTAACCTGAATTATGCAGGCGAATAAACCCATTGACAGCCGCTAACAAAAGCTATAGATACTGAATAAAATGTGAAATGGTTTACTTTAAAATTGTCTAACATAATTCGTTCAATCGTTTTCGTTGTAGCGCCGGCCAATTGCTGCGCACTTGGGGTTAAACTTACTTCTCAGGAGCTACTCTTAATTGCCTAACCCGATGGCTGAGGAAAGCGAGCAGTTGTTGTCGCAAGCCAAACGGGCTACTCGAGAAGGAAATCCCACAAGAGGGTTGGAACTGGCTGAGAAAGCAGTCAGGCTAACCCAGGGGTCTCGTGAAGCACAGCTCCGGCGTGCGATCTGTCTTTTTCGACTTGGTAAAGTTGGTGAGGCCAAATGGCTGGCGCAGTACATCGGGAACGGCCAAGAAGCTGAGACTTGGCGAGCCCTACTCTCACAACAGCCGGCCCCCAGTGTTCCCATCGACGTGATTCCCAGCAGCACTCCTAAACCGGTCAATGCAGCCCATGAGGGTGCCCAGCTCGATACAGCAAAGCAAGACACTCAAGCCGCTGTTCCCAAACTACAAGTGCCGCGGATCGATTGGTACCAGAGCCGGCTTTCGGTAACAATTGTTGTTTACCGTAGAGATCTCGACCCCGCGTCGACTCATATCGAGATTCAGCCTCAGGAATTGAATATTAAAAGCGCCGATTTCGAATGGCACACGACTCTGAGTGAAACCATCGATGTTTCTAAATCGAGCTACGATCTCACTAAGTTTAAAATCGAGTTCCAATTGGCGAAGCAGGTGCCATTGACTTGGAGTTCGTTCGCGCCCTCATCCAGTGCTTCTCCAGCAAGTGCACCACTTAGCCCTGCCGCCAGCAAACCAGCAGCAGCTGAGCCAACAAAGCCCGTGAGTTATAAGAAATGGGAGCAGTTGGAGGATAGCGACGAGGAAGCTGATAGCGACCCTATGCAGTTCTTCCAGAAACTATATAAAGATGCTCCTCCGGACGTGCGCCGAGCGATGATGAAAAGCTACACTGAGAGCAATGGTACGGCACTGTCCACGAACTGGGAAGACGTCAGCAAAGGTAAGGTCGAAACGCATCCTCCGCAGAGCATGGAGGCCAAGAAATGGGATGCATAGCGCACACTTAGTTCTGATGTTTTAGTTCTAATGTTCTATTTCAATAATGTTATTTGATTTATTAATTCTAGTTTACGCAGCTCCGATACAGGCTTGTTGGTGTCAGCATACATCTATTGGCGTCACCGGTGATATATCGAGGTTAGGCGTGGGTTCGGTATCATGGACTACGAGGACGATGTCAGTTTGAGCCCCGCCTCGCCAGGCCGTGATGTCAAGAGCGAGGAAGTGAAGCCCGAAATCGTTGATGCGGAGGAGCTCTACGAGGACTCGCTCGATCTGGACACCTCGCAGCAGCACCAACGTATGATGCTGGTGAGACTGCCCGAATACCTCATGGAGAAGTTCCGCGCCGGTGAAAAAGAGCTGAGCGGCGCGGATCTGGGCAAGGTGCTGATCCCACAGGGCCCCGGCTCGGACCCCAAGAAACTGCGGGTGCTGCTGAATCCACAAATCGAGCTGCTGAAGCCTCTGCCCCATCGGTACGCGCTGAATGTGCACCACGACCAGGTCGACAACGTGTACATCATGCGCGAGCAGGAAGTAAAGCGCCGAAAGAAAAACGTGCCTGTCAAGGATGAGACGTTATCAAAGGAACAGCAGCGCCAGCAGCATCTGGAGCTGCAGAAACAGCACGAGAACGGCATTCCAGACATGGTACAGGAATTGAGCGGCCAGCGCAAAGCCACGCGCACTGCGCTCGTGGGCCATGCGGTCAACGACTGTACTCTGACCGCAGATATCTCCGATCCCAACTATCGGTACGTGCTCCAGCAGCGTAAGCTCATGGAGCTTCCCCAGGCCGACCGGCAAACAAACCTCATCGAGTCCATGGCCGGTGTGGGCGGGTCGAAGTATGGTGCCAGCTTGCGTTCGCTGAAACACAACTGGCAGGACAAGACGCTCAAGAAGCAGCAGGCCCGGGCCAATGGCGAGGGCAAGGCCACCCGGCTGGAACGCAACGCTCTGCTGGATCTGCTATTCAGGGCCTACGAGGAGCAGCCTTACTGGACAGTCAAGCAGCTGCGTGAACGCACGCGCCAGCCCGAGATGTACCTCCGAACTACGCTGGAGAGCATTGCCGTGCTAATTCGTAGAGGCCCGTACGCTCAGAAGTATGGCTTGCGCGACGAGTACAAACATCTGCAGAGTTCGGGTGCCACAATTGACAGTATGGTTGAGCAGGCGCCGGCGGGTCCCGAGATGCCAGAGGAAGAAAGCGATAATGATGACATGGAAATGGAGAATGTCGAGTTCTAGTATTTATTAGCATAATCATGTGTTTAGGATGGGCTCGCTCACTATGCGCGTTTAGAGTGTGCGTGTGTTGCAGATGTTCTGCAATTAGCTTTCAGGGATGCAAGCTATCCTTGCCAAGTTCCAGTGAGCATTTTCATCTATATGCAGTCGTTCAGTGGTCCAATGTAAACTATATCGATATATCGTTTAGGCGGAAGGGAAAGTAGGAGGGGTCTGGCCGTAAGCAGAGTTGGCCGAGGTGAAGGCGACAGCGATCTTGCTAAGAACGGGAGTCAAAGAGTTGTACTTGGCGCTGTCGTCCTTGACGGCGCTGAAGATGCTCGACACGATCTGAGCAGCGGGGTTGTTGATGTCCTTGATGTCGTTAGCGACAATGGTGCCAGCACCAACGGCCTTGAAGTCAGCGGCCTTGGCGGTGAGGGCATCAAGAACACCAGCAATGGAGGTGCCGAAGTTGGTGATGGTGGTGGGGTCGATGTCAGCATCGGCGGGGGTGTCCTTGGCCAAAGCGTTGACAGCGTTGCTCAAAGTAGGGAAGTAGCCCTGAATGCCAAGAGCAGCGGGGAGGCCAGAGTTGGAGTTCCAGGCAACGACACTGCCACTGAGCACGCTAGCAGCAGAGCTGACAGCAGCGACATCGCCAGCGTAGTCGGCGTTGGCAACACCAAGAGCGAGAGCAGCAAGAATAGCAGAGTTCATGTTGAGTAGTTGAGTAGTAGTTGAGAAGAGAGGACGGGAGAGGGTCTGAAGAAAGAATCAAACGAGGTGACACAGCGACTTTTTATAGTTTCTTGAATGTATGAGGCGGAGTCATGTCGCGATGATACCCTAGGCCGTTGACGCGTGAGGTACTCGCGTAATTGTGTTCATCGCCAGCCCCTCACCGAAGTGATTATACAAACCCCGCTGTTACGGTAATAACGTCCTGGACCTTGAATCGAGCGTTGAGGTCAATTCTAAAATTTGAAACACAAAGTAGATGATTGGCTCGACGCTTGTTGACGTGAACATTATAATATGCAGAAATTTTGAGTTGTAAATCAATTTCTTTGCTGAACCTTGAGTCTCGCAATTTCCCGGTGAGTATATCGAACGCTAACCACTACCCTACGCCTCCGCTTGTCCCGGCGTTAGCCCTGCCTAAATCTGGGGTCAACGGATATCAGGGCACACAATAAGTGTGGGGAAGATGGAGTTGTGGTGCCGCTCATAATGGGGAAGATGCGCAAAGTTTCATAAAAAAGTTTGGATCAGACTCACTGAAGCTTACAGCTGCTGCGGAATATTTTTCAGGATAGATGCCTCGAATATTGCAAATTGTTGTAGTTTTGCGATTCTACTTGGTTAGGAATTTAGGACTTCATTAAGTTGTTGGTTAATATTAGGGTTATGCACGGCCGGCTTTTGTACCTCGATCTCTAGTTCTTCGGGTTTTATTGGTACGGAATTTTAAGAAGTACTCACACGTGCCTAAAACGATCAAAAATAAACAACGTGAGACCTGCTACGGAAAATAATTGGTTGAACAATCTCAATGCCTGCAGAAGGAAATTTGCTTGCGGAAATTCCAGAATAAACAAATCAATTAAAACATAATCCATTATCCAATTTGCTACAGAGATATCTTAGCTGGCCCATGCGTGTCAGAGCAGCATGATGCGAAGGCATATGCAAAGATACGCAATAATGACTTGCTTTAGCGAGCTTGGAGTGGCAGAACTGGCTGCGTGCACCTGACATGCCGCCAACGCACGTTTACTATATTTTTCCGTACTCTGAGCGGCTAAAACGTTCTTAGCTAGAATGTTCTGAGCGGAAACTAGCCGTAATCTATACCTGTGAGTCATGTGTATGGTGTCTCCATTTTCTTCGAAATACGTGCTTGTGGTACGTCAATGGTTATTTCTTGAACGCCCAAAACGCAAAACTAGTTGATTGGAATTATATGTGTACCCACCTTGATGAGTCTAGGAACGCGGTTCCAAACGTCAAAACGACGTTGAGCTTGTGAAAGAAGTATAGAGCCAGTCATGCGTCAATATGGCATATTTGTTATTGTATATATCGCCGTCTTGTCAATGGTGACTTTTCCTCAGCAGCTTACGAACAGATTACTATATTAGGTGAGAGCTGTTTCAGCACGTTCAGCAGGGGTAATTCTCAATAAAGCCAAGGCGCACCCGCCCGAAGCGGTGTGCGCGGCTAATAAAATTACGCGAAACGGCTGGGCTGCGCACAATGCGCACAGTGTGCCTCGAAACTGCTCACTTTTTAGGGTTGCGACGCGTCGATCAGGAAACAGGTGTTCGTCGAGTGTTCCAATGTCCACTATGTCACAGGATACAGAAAAAAAAGCAGTATCTACGAAGTCGTCGCGTGCTGCCAGCAGTAATCGCTACAGATACGTCTCACTCTGTGCGTTGACGCTGCAGTCTTCCTCACTTATTTTGGTCATGAGGTATTCACGAATGGCAGGTGATCGAGCATCAGATGGCCAGTACGCACCAAGTACGGCAGTTCTGTTCAGCGAATTGACGAAAATGATTGTCTGTTTGTCTATCAGCTGGTATAATGATGGAATTGGGCCGACCTTGTCCCAAGTTTTCAGCAAGGGCCATTACAAGCTCGCGTTCCCCGCCCTTTTGTACGCAATACAAAACAATTTGCAGTATGTTGCTGCGTCTCATCTTGATGCTGGAACTTTGCAAGTTACGTACCAGATGAAAATCTTGACCACCGCGCTGTTCTCAGTGTTGATCTTACATCGAACACTGAAATTGCACCAATGGATGTCACTACTCGTACTTTCTATGGGCGTGGCACTGATTCAACTTGCTGCCGTTAATGCTGGATACACAGCGCAGTCGAGCGGTAGCTCCCAGCAGAACATGCTAATGGGACTGAGTGCAGTGGGAATGGTAAGCGTATTGAGCGGCGCGGCTGGTGTATATTTCGAGAAGGTTTTGAAACATTCAGAGCCACAAGTGTCGCTATGGATAAGGAATATACAGCTGGGAGTCTATTCCATGGTCCCAGTAGTGTTGTTCGGTCTGTTAGGTGAGGATCGAGAGAGTATTGTGAGACATGGAATATTATACGGCTACACAACCACTACCTACATTGTCATATTACTCCAGGCTCTAGGCGGTGTGATTGTAGCTACTGTTGTCAAGCATGCGGATAACATTTTGAAGAACTTTGCGACTTCAGTATCAATCATCCTGTCAACAGCGATGAGCCATGCGTTGTGGGAGACACCGATTTCATTGGCCACAGTTCTCGGTGCGTCGATGGTGATTGGAGCAACGTACTGGTTTTCTAATTGAGCCTGTAAATATATTTATTGACTATTATAGACACTGCAGCGTGGGTTTACAATATGCGGCTCGTGGGGTTACGTAGATAAGCGTAGGTAACTACCACGTGACCTGAAATTTTTAGCTTTACATACACATCATCGCTGATAATTTCTCCTTCCTAAACACAAACCAGGAAAAAGTGGGATATTTCAGGAAGTGAATATCAGGAAAGGGATTTACTGCTAATCTCCTCCTTTAATATCTCGTTTATATGTAGCCTGTGTGATATGATGAAGAAATTTTTGACTGTTAGGCACCAGACAGAGTTGGGATTTGCTGCTTAATTTTGTTCTCAAGCGTATAGTAAGTCCGGCAATGTTGCTAACAAAACTTGCACTTTTCTGATCACATTGTTAGCATTATAGTGATTACATAGTAAGATTGGCTTGGCATCTATAGAGGCGTTCTATGCCTCTCTCCGTTGCCTCACGCTTGGCTCAGAATACGCAGATATTTAATACCTCATATAGCGGCTAATATAGCGTTAGCCATACTATGCAAAATAATAAGCATTATAAGTTATCTAGCTTTTGCGCAACTGGGGCGTTCTTCTGCATCTTAGCCTTGCTCATGTTTACGTTGAAATGCGACCAGAAAACGCCGCATGCATCCTATATATCCAAGCAGATGGCCATTTCTCCGAAAACTACGCCGTTAACGCATCCTTCGGCTCAACCCTAGTACTAGCCTAACGTTGAATGTAATCTAATTACGTCACGCTCGATGTGACAGTTCCGGCGATGGCTAACTAAATATAGATTGGAAAATTCGCTCATCTAATATGCGGAAATGTGTACGCTTAAGCTTACGGCTTTTAAAAGGTTGCTCAAGCCACTCTTTTATGGGCAAAAGAATATCTGAAATGACTTTGATATTGAGATATTGCCTATAATTGATGTTTAGCTGTTTCTTATCGATGTAATCGGAACCGAGGGATGATTGGACGCGGATTTCCCTGCCCGAATTATCGCTTCCGCTCCGTCCCGATTGGGAGAGCTGGAGTGGCTCCTTGTGCAGATCATTTGACTCGGGTAAGGTCTGAGCGCGTCAATGATTGACAGAACGCTAATTTTCTATTAAGGGTCAGGGTGAATTAATATACCTGACATACAGACGCATGTTACTGACACCCTTGATGAGGAGTGAGGGCGCTTGTCCGTAGACCATTTGAGCACGTTTTCGCATGCACGCAAGTAGTGTAAACTGACGCTAGCTCGATGATTATTTAGTCTTAGATGCATAATTGATTAGCCTGCGAAAATGAATTAATCAAACCGATATTAATCTTGTTATGAATGACATGGTTTCGGAAAACTTAGCGGCTGGGGCGGGAGGCTGCCATATAGATGCCAAGCTTGCACTGCCAGCAATTCAAAATAGGACGAGGCTGGGTTAAACACAAATTAATGTATGGTGACTAAGCTAATTTACTGGTGAATGGCTAGGCGCCAACCACGGAGTACCCACTACCCTTAGCCCCGAAAATTACGATTCGCGAACGCGCTGTTCGCAGCTGAGGGTCGGGGCTAAAGTCGCGCGCTGGGAATACAGGAGCTGCAAGCTGTACGCGCCTGTTCGAGGAGTTCATTACGGCTACTTGAGCTAAAAAAACAGCAACCAAGCGGGCCAACTATTGCCAAAAAATAAAATATAAACAACAAATCCGTAGAGTCGGTACTATTATCAACCGTGGATTATAGCCTCAACATTCTTCCTTTAGTGCCCGTCGATTTGATGTGGCCAGCCCCTTTAGCTTACAGTCAGGTGCAGTAGGGCGCCTCACCAACCTCATTTACGTGTGTGCATTGAGACCTGACCTTGGCCCTACCCTTCCCCACCCTTTCGGGAAGGAGGGAGCCACCACCAGGAGTTAATATAACCCGGCGACCGTCACTTCAACTCACCGTTGCGATTGTTGGCACAACACAAAATTGGCGAACAGCAACTATTACAGGGCTAATAATCACACCAATGCCGAACTTCTCATACCACCCTGCTTCGGCACCGCTCGATAAAGCAGCTCTCGAGCACTTCATTCGCAAGCCGGTCAACGATAGCATGGTCAATTACCTCGCCACAGCCACGCTGCTCACCATCCGCTGCGACCCCCCGCAGTACCAAACTCCGCCGCTGTCCCCAACTTACGACAAGTTCGAGGCCAGCGACGCTGCTGCTCGCGAAAAGCTGACCGCGGAGCCCACGGTCGAGTCTCTCACGGCCTTCATCCGCACCTTGGTCAAAACCAGCAACGTACAGACTGCCACGCTCATGACCGCTCTGGTGTACCTTGCTCGCCTTCGCGACCGTTTGCCTAAGTCTGCCATGGGCATGCCGTGCACCTGCCACCGCATCTTTCTGGCGGCGCTGATTCTGGCGGCCAAAAACCTTAATGACTGCTGCCCGAAGAATAAGTACTGGGCGCGCTACACCGCGGGGTTGTTCACGCTGGCCGATGTCAACCTCATGGAGATGCAGCTGTTGTACCTGCTGGACTGGGACCTCCGCATCACCAACCGGGACCTTTACATCCACCTGAACCCGTTCTTGGCGCCCATCAAGGACCGGATGTCTGAGGAGTACGGACGTCGCAGTGTTCGCGCCTCCGCCGGCGCCTCCCACTCGGCCGCCGCTGCCATCTACCAGCAGGTGGCTCCCTTGCACGTGAGGCAGGTGTCTCCGGGCCAGCCCATGCTTACCGCCTCCTCGTCGCTTGATAGCTTGAGCAGCGTAGAGAGCGACGCTATCCAGACTCCTCCGGAGCCCCGTTCGCGGCCAATGTACCGCGCTAGCAGCAGCATGTACCAGCCGAACTTCAAGCAGCAGCTTGGAGAGCCCCGCGTGCGTACAGACTCTGTCGGAACATTTGACCCGCGTGCTCGCGCGTACTAATAGCGCTGGCGCTATATTTATTCAGTAATAAGCATAATGGATTAATTCTAACTAGATTCACCGCTGTAGCAGAAAGGGTGCTTGCAGCCACGAGTTGCTGCAGGGAGACACTAATTTCACACGTCGATAGCGACCTGTGCTCGTCAGCGTAGCGTTTCATGATCGAAGCGGGCGGAGTATGCACCCTACTTAACTTCCGTACCCACGGATACCACCCGATCCACGACTGCGGGCATGTTGCGCGTAGGCATTAGTAGAACATGCTTGCTGCATCGCCACTTCCATTCACGGCCTCCAGCGACCCAAATCGAGGCATTGGGCATGATTGCAGAGGCCGCGGACAAGTTGAATGATGAAATGGACAAGAGCGATCAGCCCCGCCCGAAGCCCTCGCGGCGCCGGCCCAAGCCAGGCAACGGCCGCAGTAACGGCAACGGGGGCAGCAACAATGGCAACAGAAACTCCGGCAGTCAGCAGCAAAAGGGCCAGGAAGGCACTAGTGAGAAGATAAGGCGGCGTGTCCGCGCGACGCTCATCAAGGCTGCAGAAACCGCCCTGATCATGACATCGGGCCTGGCATTGTTGGGGTTTGCGGGCCTGGCTTACCACAGAATGTACCGTGCGCACTCGTTGCAAAAAATGGAGGCTGCATTCGATGCCTGGGATCCCGTTCTTGAGATGAGCATTGGCCAGCATTACCACCAAATCGGCACCCGAGTCATCTCCAACGCGGAGGCAAACCTATCGCCTCCCGCACCGCCCACGCCGACGGCAGAAACTGCCAACGACCAGGCCGTGCAGTCTGTCGTCGTCGCGGCCGTGACCAAGCCTCAGGAAGAGCTCCTGCCCGTTCAGGACGAAGTGAGCGACAGCCACTGGGTCGAACGGCCCCAGCAAAAGTTGTTGAACGACATCATCAGTGGCAAGGCCGGTGGACGGTACTACATGCTTCTGGGCGAGAAAGGAACGGGAAAGACAACCATGCTGCTGCATGCCCTGCAGCAGGTCAACGGGTTCAATGTCGTGGTCTTAGATGCTCATTCTGACACTGAGATCTTCCGGCAAAGGTTGGGCAAGGCGTTGAACTTTGAGTTCCACGAGGATTACTGGGGTGGGCTGTTCTCGCTCAGAGGCCCCCGAGAGAACACATTTCTGGACATTGAGCGGGTTTTTAATGTCCTTGAAGAAGTAGCAGTCCGGCGGTTCAAGAAACTGGGGCGGCCGCTGGTGCTTGTAATTAATAGTGCGCATCTTATCAAGGAAGACACCGATGGCAATAAGGTGCTCAGCCTGTTGCAACAGAAGGCAGAATCGTTGAGCGGATCGGGAGTGGCCACAATTGTGTTTAATAGCGACGACTACTGGTTGTACCAACGGTTAGCTCGAGTTCAAACCAGGATGGACGCAGTTAGTATCACCGACCTGAACAAACCCGAGGCGCTTCAGGTTCTGAGATCGTTGCGACGGCGGGCCCGAGCAGGGAACCCTGACGGTACCAGCGACTCACCTAAATTGAGCCCTGAGATCAGCGATACCTTGGCAGAGACTATTTACTATCTCGTCGGAGGCCGGCCGCAGCACTTGGCTACTGTAGCCGCACATGAAGACATGATTGCCGCTAGTCAACGACTCATTGACCGAGAGAAACAGTGGTTCTTGAACAACTGCGGGCTATTGGGTGCTGAAATGGACGACGATGTAATGAACGCGGGAAAGTTTGCCGTTTCGGGAATGCTGTTGGCGCGTGAATTTGTTCAGCTTGAGAAGAAATTGGGCGCGCAGCTCATTGACCCCCGCAACGGGTCCCGGATCTTACCCAGGATCCCGCTGTGGCGAGCGCGACAAGTG
Source organism: Starmerella scarabaei (assembly GCA_030565305.1). Lineage (NCBI taxonomy): Eukaryota > Fungi > Ascomycota > Dipodascomycetes > Dipodascales > Trichomonascaceae > Starmerella > Starmerella scarabaei. The sequence continues at coordinate 579,911 of JAJMBJ010000003.1, read as the reverse complement.
ATGACGCGACCAGACTTTATGAGGGAGTATGACAACCTCAATTTGTTCATGCTGGACTCTGATTCTCGTGTAAAACCCGATTCGGTGGTCATGATGCATGCGTTCAGGGAAGTAGTGTCCCTACCTGGTTTTGAGGAGCTACTCCAGGCCACCGCCGACCGGGTCAGTGAAATAGAAAGTCTAGGCCGTACGCGCGAGATCACTTTGAAGGATCTAGGCGGAGGAGGAGCTGCCAAAGGAGCACTCATCATAAAGAGTGGCCAGAATCCCGACCATAAATTACGCGTGGAGCTCGAAGTAGCTGAAACCACTATCGATGAAGACGAGGATACGATGATGCTTGATTCAGCGGAAAAGCATTTCTGGAAAACGCGGATCAAAGAGCTTCAAGCTAGAAGACAGGAGATGCTAGAAGCTCGGGCAGCATTAAAAGAAAAATGAGCACATTCGCTATTAACTCAAATAACATGTACTAATTATTCTGTCAGTTGTACATATTCCTATTATTTGTCGGTTTCGACTCCGCGATTCATAGATTCCATTTCTATGCCGGTATGACTTGTAAGCCAAATCGGGCACTTTGGCTGAGTCAACCCCACAAGACATGAGGAAGGACCGTTTTGGGGAACATTCGACCGAGCGAAACGACGGCATTGGGGGATATTTACTCAAGCAAGCCCGTAAGTCCGCACAGGGAGCTGAGGAAGTGGAACGGGCGAAAGTTAGCAGCACAGTATACATCGGCAACCTCTCCTTCTATACCACCGAAGAACAGGTGCATGAATTGTTCTCAAAAGTAGGGCCCGTGCGCAAAGTGATCATGGGGCTCGACCGGTACAACAAGACTCCCTGTGGATTCTGCTTCGTGGAGTACTTCACACATTCGGATAGCCTGGATGCCGTTAGGTTTCTGAACGGCACCAAATTGGACGACCGCATTGTACAGATTGACCGCGATCCAGGATTTAGCGAAGGACGACAGTATGGAAGAGGAATTGGCGGTGGACAGCGTCGTGATGAGTTCAGGCAAGACTTCGATGCTGGCCGCGGTGGATACGGTGGACTGCAAAGAGAGACCGAGTGAAGGAGCCCGGTAAAAAGTTTAAGCAAAAATGTGATAAGCCAAAAATAAATAAATAATAAATACTAATGAGCTTCCGGCTGTTTGTCGGCTGGTTCACTGTCGTCACGGCTCTCGCCTCTGTACTGATTCTGCAACTTGTTGCGGCGGTGACTAGCCGGGATGCTGCGTCGGCGCGCATTGATGAACCAGTTGCTAACCTGGATGAGCGACAAACCAGTTTGCTGAACGAGTTTCATCTTATCTTCCTCGGTCGGGTACGGATTGCCAAGATGAGACGTCAGCCAAGCTCTGAGCACATTCGTGACGTCCTTGGGCAAGTTACCACGACGACGGGGTGCCTCAGCAACCAAGTGGCGGCCGGTAGCACTGTCAATGATATGAAATTCGGGGTGCTGGCTATGCTTCGAGTTACTGCTCTGTGATCCGCCGTTCAAAGCTTGGGAGAGGGGAACATGGGCACTGGACTGGGGGTCAAAATTGACCTGCGTGTTTGTAGCAGGATATCCATATCCGTTGCCATTCTTAACCTCGGGTGTGAAGCTGTGCGGGGGCGGCCGCTGAGCGGGGAACTGCTGGTATGAGCTGAAAGCAGTATGAGGCGGTTGCATCAAGCCGTGCATACCGTTGGCAGGCGACTGTGCCATCGGGTACTGATGCATGTATACGCTGTGCTCCGGGGGATGTTGAACTGCGGCCGCAGCGGCAGCAGGAACGTAAATGGAGTTCCTCTGGCCGGGCTGATAAGGATTGTAGGGCATGAACTGCGGGTTATGCGAGTATGGGTAGTAGAACTGACCAGGAGTAGCCCCGCCAATTGGAGTTCCATTCATTTGCACAGCTCCATTGAATGCACCACTGGCAGTAGAGCGCTGCTCCTCAGAGCTCTGAGCGCCTGAAGGAGCAGTAGCCGTCAGATTTGAGGGTTGCGAGCTGGCAGCGATCCTGGCAGGTTGCGGAGTCTGTTCAGTATGGTGTTGATTTCCATTGCCACTACTATGGTTGAGACTTAATAGGGGCGACCGCAACGCCTCAGTCTTTTCCTTTCCGGGCAAGTGCGGGATAGGCTGCGGGTGTTTAGAGAAGGCGGCGTGAGGAGTGTTGCCTAGCATGTTCTTCCCGGCACCCGTCTCCCCTTTGTGAGATTCAGGCGGGCCCATGCGCGTGAAGCTATAAACAGGGATCTGTGAGTACTTAATATCGTCCCGGGGGCGTGCCTGGGGCTCTAATGGTTTCAGATTCTGAAGCGGACCGTTATGTGGCATGGCAGCCGGTTTGGTATTAGGAACATCATTAGAGCTGCTGTTTTTAGGGCTGTTTTTGGGGCTGTTACTAGAGCTGTCATTGCTTGAACTGCCGTTATTCGCGGAGTCCGAATTGCTACGTTCACTGCTATTCGAAGAACTGCGCTCGGTACTCTCCGTGGACTCGCTGCCCGAGGAAGACTTATCGGGGGAATCATTAAGCAAGCTGCGACCGTGGCTGTCTAACAGATCGATTTGTTTGGGTCTCACGTCGCGCTCCAACTTGGGCAGTTTGGCCTTCTTGGGAGGCGGCGGGTGAGCATCATTGTTTTCGCCGTAACTCAAAAACGGACTCCGAGGGTCATCCTCAAATTCTTTGGAGATGGGTTTGCCGGGTGATCTCCCGGAAATTTTGCTTTTGTTCAGAACGTTTTCACCAGTACTGCTGACTTGATTGTCCACACCAACATTTCCATTTTTGTTTCCGTTTCCGTTGCTTGTGCCCTTGTGAGCACCTCCATTTGTGCTGCCACTGGTGCTAGTGCTTGAACTGCCGTTTGAGCTGCTGCTGCTGCCCCCGTTGTTGTAGTATGAGAAACCCCCGCTACGTGGGCTGTCCGACTCGGATTTCGAGCGTTCACTCGAATCCTCCGACATATTTATTTCCTTCACTTGTGTTTTTTCTGACTCCTGTTCCTCACCGTCTTCGTCGTTGTGGCCATCCCGAGTTGTGATCTGGGCAAGTTGCGGTATTTTCTTCGCTGCAGGGTTCGCGCTGTGCGATGCGTCCGAGGTAGCTACTTGAGGCAATATGCCAGATCGCTTGCCGCCATGGTGGCCATTGTGTGTCGATAAAGTCTCTAACACTTCTGCGGCTGGAACTACATCGGAGATAAGCTTGTGGATCGGCGGGAGGCGAACAGATTCGCCTCCGTTGTGACCTGCTTCATTCCCGGACATGATTTACCAAGATTTGGGGCTTTACGTGATGTTTGAGGCCAAATTTGAGTAATCTCTTGATCTCTTCGTGTATGTCGTCGATTTAAATTGTCTGTGGTTTAGTTCTGGAAAGACATCTCTAATATAGCGGGCCTCATGTAGTATATGCAGCCTGCCCACCGGGCAGAATGGCTCCTAACACTGAGAATACCTCCGTGGGTTAGGAATGCGACGTTCCAGCGAGGATTTTGCTGATCTGGAAAGTTACCCTTCGCCCTATTCATGTACTCTCCTCCTGTGACCGCTGTGCAGCCTAGTTAAGGGTCTCTAAAAGCCGCACGCAAAGAAGTTCGATGCGGCTCAACACCGGGCAAGGTCTGCCCTCGACAGGTGTGCAGGCGTCAAGCCGAAAATTACAAGAATTCATTACTAGCGACAGAGGCATATTAAAATTTGCGTGTATGTGGATTGATGGCTATATTTTAAATTATAAATCACATTCATAGACCCCCTGTAGTTTCGCCACTGAAAATTGTTTTGTTTGCTTTTTCATAATTGCGGATAACGGTCTAGCGTGGGGACAAGGTCGCTGGGCCCGTAAGCCCTAACCTGAAAGCTTCTCGCCCGTACCAAGAGATGGAGCTTACGCTCAGAACCCCACGACAATCACACCCTAATAACCGGACATTTGTGTGCGTCACTCTACTTGTCGTCTGCCAGTCCCCGACTTGGGCACTGGGATGTGTGTCATCCGCACACGCCACAATGTTACTGACCCTAAGAAATGTAAAATGTAAGAGCTGGTTTGGGTGAAATAAGCATAACAAACTTGCTACTTCTAAGGCTTGCTACGATCAATTGCATGCCGTAAATATTAGAACGTAAATAATGAAGGCACAAATTAAGTGATTGCAAATAACGCTGAGCCCATAATTTTGCACATCGCTGCGACACCGGCTAATAAAGTGTGGGCAAGCGCCCAGGCTACGCGTATAGCACTGGGGGATTTCAGTGGTGGGGGGTGAGCGTGTTACTTGGAGGACTTGAGTTAAGGAGAGGTGCAGCGCATGGCGACACTCTGCGCATGCAATTATTGCTTCTACCCCTGCCCAAAGCGATACCTCAAGAGCGCCTGAGATCAAGCTTAAGGCTTGTGGGAGACCGGTACATGCACTCAGCGGTTTTAACAACGCATTCGAATTGGAGTTACAATTGACAAAACTATTGAACGTCTAAGTCCCTAAAGCGCCTGCTGTGCGGTTCATAATTCACCTAACCCATGCTAGCAACACATGTAGGGGACTAGCAACCATTACCTCGGGTGTTTCTTGCTAATCAAAGCATACCGATTGGACTAGGTAGCGAACATTCGAACTAATAGACATCGTTCACGAGCTCTCCCAAAATCGAGAGTTGCCCGACCGTTTTTAATGATTTTGTAGACCGGTTTTAAGCGATTACAAAAATGCACGAAACAAGTACGGGCCTGCCCACCAAGATCGACATGGAACATTTATCTACGTACTGACTCATCATACAGAATATTCTCCATGCAAACATCTAATTCGTTACTGCAAGATTGCATGAACATCGCTGTTAATGCCAGTCCCTTGGGAGTTGGCATTTGAAAACTTTCGATGAGCAGTTGTTGGTTCCACCTTTCAATGACGGGACACCTGTTCGAGTTTTGAGTAATGATTTAATGAAAGATTTACATTAGTTAGCATATGAGCGTGGCCTAATTTTAGGTTCTTCAGTATTCGAAATTAGTGCGGCAGAATTGAGGTATAGAACTGGATGTTGGTCGTGTCCTGCTTCACCACCACCGTTTGGTATAGCGTCTTCGCGAGCGCTGTATGCGCCGGAGTAAATACTCTGTCAGTAAGCCAATACCACGGTAATAGATAACGCTTTATGTCATATATTACTGATAAAACCCAACATACGTAATAGAGAAGCCCTAATTACTACGCAAGCCTAAGTGAAAATCCGTCTGAGTGAAATAATGACACGTGATCACATTGGGACCACTCCGGGTTGACGCTAACCGAAAAGTTGAACATCGTTAAGCACACAACAGCTTACCGTATTGTCTTCATTGTAATATGGCTCGCGGACCTAAGAAGCATTTGAAGCGCGTTGCTGCGCCCAAGCACTGGATGCTTGACAAGCTCACTGGTACTTACGCCCCGCGTTCGTCGGCCGGTCCCCACAAGCTCCGGGAGTCGCTCCCTTTGGTTGTCTTCCTCCGTAACCGTCTGAAGTACGCTTTGAACGGCCGTGAGGTCACTGCCATTTTGATGCAGCGTCTCGTTCAGGTTGACGGAAAGGTGCGCACTGATGCCACCTTCCCCGCTGGCTTCATGGACGTCATTTCGTTGCCCAAGACCGGCGAGAACTTCCGTCTTGTTTACGACACCAAGGGCCGCTTTGCCATCCACCGCATCACCGAAGAGGAGGCTCAGTACAAGCTTGGTAAGGTTCGCCGTGCTCAGATTGGCAAGAAGGCTATCCCCTTCATTGTCACCCACGACGGTCGCACCATCCGCTACCCCGACCCCGAGATCAAGGTTAACGATACTGTCAAGATCAACATTGCCACTGGCAAGGTTGAGTCGCACCTCAAGTTCGAGACCGGCAACGTTGTCATGATCACCGGTGGCCGTAACTTGGGTCGTGTGGGTGTTATCACCCACCACGAACACCACCCTGGTGGTTTCGACATTGTTCACGTTAAGGATGCGCTTGACAACGAGTTCGTCACTCGTTTGTCGAACGTCTTCGTTATCGGCGAGGGCACTACTCCTCACATCTCGTTGCCCAAGGGCAAGGGTATCAAGCTCAGCATCGCCGAGCAGCGTGACAAGCGTTTGGCCCAGAACTAAGTATTTAAATAATAAACTGGCGTATACATTATATGTGCAGATTTATAGACGTGCCAACTCATAGGTGTGCCAATTCCCAGATGTGCCGGTTTCGTATGTAGATAGAGATGATGCATTCCAGGACATGCCGGTCAGTGTACGATGTTGCAGCCACGATATCGATCTATAAATTATACATTAATGAGGTTACATGTCCTTGTTCAGATTGAAGTATTTCGGAACGAGTTCAGTTATATCCTCACCGCCATGAAGCTCAGGTTTGAATAAGTCTAGGCGACCCAAATCCGCCAAGGCGGCCTCAATGAACCCCGCCAGAAAGCTCGGGAAGATAAGTGAAACCTCAGGACTATCTTGAGAGCCTGAGATAGCCTGGAAGACATTGGGAATGGGATGGAACTCCCAGGGGCGGTGAATAGTATCGTCGCCATCATCCCCAAGGTCGTCAACTGTACGATAGCCCCAAGAATATTGTGGTTTATACAGTGTGGACTGCTCCAAATCATTCTGTGAGTCTGTTGAACTGAGCGACGCGGGCATCACATCTGCTCTAAATCGGCTGGGAGCGGCGAGACGCGTGATTTCCAGTCCTTCATTGTTGGCCAAGATCCTTTCACGGCTGTTCAATATGGGCAACACTTGATCAGCAACCTCTTTGGGTATTCCAGTAATGTAAAACCACTCATTTCTAAACGGAGACAGAATGTATCTCGTGTCTTTGGTGAAAGACCCCTTAAAAAGATCGAACCGCACACCACCAGTATTGTAAATGATGTACCGCGTGGTTTCAGCGACATTAGGGGGACTAGTGAGCAGCGGTAGAACCTGGTATTGCAGCAAGTTGTAAATCGAGTTGTTGGCCAAGAACGGAGCTCGGTCCATGTAGTAGGTCTTCGGGATGGTGGCCTCGAACGCGTCTAAGTCGAGCGACTTGCGAGCCTTTGTGATGGCCTTCGACACTTTCTTGCCATGCGCAGTGAGAAACTTCTTCTGTTTGACTTCTGCATGCAGTGCCATGTTGCGGTCATTGAAGTCAATGTAGCTTCTCGCAAACTTCGGTTTGCCATCGCTAATATTCACACTGGCCCAGCCCACAGTCTCGACAAACCGACCGGACTGCAAAGCTGCCGAGTAGTTGTCGAACAACACGTAGTCCCGTACATGCGAGTGGCCCGCAAATAGTGACACAGGCAGCGTTTCATTAACGCTGCGAATTTTGTCTAAAATTTGATGGAACTCCGGGGAATGGCGCGGCTCAATGTGACCCACTACAACAACATGGTCGACTTTGGGCAGAACATTCTGAAGCACATCCTGGAACCACACTTTCTCCAGCTCTTCATGCACGGGAGTCACGCTTGTAATATCTTTGTCGTTCCCCGTGAAATCAAACAAAAACCCCATAGCCAGAACAGTCTTGTTTAGATTCTTGGTTTGGAAAACGCGGTATTTGTTGCCCAGCGGAACCCAGGCGTAGCCAATGGCCACGTCCACGTTGGAGACCACGTACCTGTCCCCAAACCGGTCACGAATATCGTGGAATTCCTGCAGTGAGGCAACTCCACGGTACAATTCATGGTTGCCAACGGTGACTACATCATAATCCACCTCACAAAAGATGGGTTGAGACACTAAACCGTCCGGGTCCGTGGCATCGGACAGACCGTTGCCATCGTGACGATCGCCGCTGTCCACCAAAATCAAGTCTACGCCACGGTCATCGGCTAGAGCATGCATGTGCTCCGAAAAGGACACGAAGTCGCCCCAATCGGCACTGAACTCACCTTCCAAGAGGTGACCGGCCAACCAACCGTGCGTGTCCGTGGTGTGTAGAAAGTTGAGCTCGCCCCACTGCAGGGGACGCACAAAGTCGTTCTTATTCGGTGATTTTGCATTGGGCTGACCCGCTAGCGCGCAATTGAGGAGCCAGAGGCAGTTCAAGATAGCCATGCAGTCAATGGGTAGGGAGCGCGGTGTTTCCCAAATGGGTACCCAGGGTACTCGGACGCTGGGATCATCTCAACCATCATCACGCCCTTGGCACCCAGCCTTGGGACATTGCACCACGGCTGAGTAAACGTATATTTTTCTATTGGCTGCCCAACCCCGATCTAAATCACAATGGGAAGCGATACCAAGTACCCCACCTTGGACGGAGCTGGTGGCCGCCTAGTTCCGAAATTCAGCAAGCGCGACACGGTGCTGGACACGTGCAAAGCGGCTGGCATTGGTGCGCTTTTCGGCCTCCAGCTCGTGCTGGTCCGCAACTCCCTGGGACCCTCGCGATCCGTCACTGGCGGTCTAAAGAACCATGTCGGCGTCACTGCCGTCTTCGCCATGGTTGGCGGTGCATATGCTTTCGGCGATGCCGTTTCGGCCAACATTCGGGAGCGGGAAACCCCGTTGAACGGCGCCACGGGCGGTGCTCTTGCCGGTGCAGTGATTGGCGCTAGCTTGAAGGGCTTCGGGAAGCGCAGTGTGGCCAAGTCGCTGGGCGGTGCTTTTCTCCTCGGCGTTACCGCGGCCACGTTCCAGTGGGGCTTCGACCGTGGCCACGCCTACTCGGTTAACAGCGTCACCAGTAAAAATGTGCCTCTCACAGAGGAGCACCCTCGGCAGGGCTTCTGGGAGCTCGTGCAGCGCCGACCGCTCTCGCAAACGGTTGAAGAGCTGGGCGATTTGGCTAAACAGTTTGTTCGGGATTAGCTCGTTTCGAAATTAGTTCATTTCAAGATTAGTTCGTGCGATATTAGTTAAGTTATAATAAATTAAACAGAGGTAACAGAATTGCTCTTATTCAACGGGACTTGCTGGGGGCGAGTTCACCGGCGTTTTCCTATGGGGAGCCCATCCACCAACGGCTCCGCCGACGATCATGGGCGCCATGAAAGCCGCCAATGTGCTGTGGTCCGAATTCATGGAATCTCGAGAATCGTGCGACGGTTTACGCTGCAGGTTCTTGTGCGGGTGGGGCAACTTGAAGAAGTTGTTGAGCTGCTTGGAGCGTCCGCCTCGGACTCTCTGCAAGAATGAGATATCCTCGATCGATTTCTCGATACCGGGGATCCAGTCGTAGTTCGCAGCGGCTCCATTAGGGTCAATGAGGGGCAACTTCTCCTCGTGCGGGTGCAAATAGCGGTCAACGGTGTGCCGTGGGTCATCAACATCCTCGATAGTGTGGGGGTCTTCGGGGTCGAGTTCGTCGCCCTTGATTCTGAAGAGCTTCTTGAACCCGAGGACAAGCTTACCCCACAACCAAGTGACGGGGAACATGACCCACAGGAAGGCATCCTCGACTGCGTCAAGACACACCATGAACCAATGCCACAGCTTGCGCGGGAACAGCGCCATGACCCAGCGGTCGGGAACATACCTCAGAGCCATACCCACAGGTACGGACACAAACCCACAGATGATGGCAGTGGCCCACATCGCGCCAGTGTTGCGTTCAATATAGAACGCAGCGCCACCTACAAACATGATCAGAACTTGAAATCCGCCGATGACGGCAACAATGATCCAGAAGAAAGGGTTCCGCTTCAAACCAATGAGCAGGTTCTGGCCGTTATCTAGGCGGCGGCTCACGAACATGTTGAAGAACTGCATCCACACAAAGGCATTGAAGACCATACTCGAAAGCCGCTCAGCATCTTTGGGGCCCATGTGTTCAGGGTAGCTGAAGAGCTGACGTCCGGCAAAGTGCAGCACAAAGGTCACGCCGAGCTGGTAGATGGCCTGGCCGAAAATCATCTTCCACATAGTTGGAGTAATTAGGGACTTTTTACGATTGTCCGGCGGGCGGTCTAGCACTGCATCAGTAGGGGCATCCGTAGCCAGCGCGAGGGCAGCGAGCGTATCCATGATCAAATTCACCCAAAGCAGCTGAACGGCCGTCAACACAGACTCATTGTCACTCGAAGCACATGCACTCACGAAAGTCAAAGTAACGGCTGTAACATTGACGGTCAACTGGAACTGCAGGAACTTCTTTACGGCATCATTGACGGTACGACCCCATTTGAGAGCCTTGACAATACTAGCAAAGTTGTCATCCATAATGATAATATCCGAAGCCTCCTTAGCAACTTCAGTACCAGCAATACCCATGGAGAACCCAACGTCAGCCAGCCTCAATGCAGGCGCGTCATTGGTTCCGTCACCGGTTACAGCAACAGTCTCTCCATGATCCTTAAGAAACTCCACAAATCTGCGTTTGTCCTGAGGACTCGAGCGGGCAAGCACGCGAATCTTCGGAGCAATTTTCTCAAGCTGCTCGTCACTTAGTTCCCTAAACTCGGGGCCTTCCATGATGATCACATCTTCATCGGGCTCGCCAGTGATGATGTTGGCGTTGATCGAGATAGCCCGGGCCGTACGCATATTATCACCGGTGACCATACGCACACATACACCAGCACGCTGGCACTGCATCACAGACTCCTTAACACCCGGGCGAAGGGGATCCTGAATACCGAAAAGTCCCGAGAAAGTCAACTCACCGGTGTCCAGCTCATCCGGCTGCATCTTTTGCCAATTAACTTCTCGAGTGATCTGGAAGTCCTTGTATGCGGTGCCAATACATCGCAATGCCGAGTCAGCGTAACCATCAATCACGTCAGAATATGTCTGACGCAGCTCTGGCGTCAACGGAACCACATCAAGTGCACCTCCACTACCGTTAAGAGCCAACGTGCTGAGCTTCATGATGATCTCCGCAGCACCCTTGACAAGCATACGGTAGTGGTTTTCGTCGAGCTGGATAATCGTCAGCATGAATTTGCGGCCACTATCAAAGGGCAAGACATACTTGACATCGCGACTGTCTCGGTACGGCTGCAGTTCGCCAATCTCTAGACCCAAATTCAAGCGTGCATAATTGACCAGAGCAATCTCAGTCTTTGAACCCACCAGTTCCTTGGAGTCCTCATGACCCTCATACACAGTCGAGTTCACGCCGATCAGATCCAGTAGCAGCTCAGTGGTACTCAGTCCGCCAGAAATCTTGCGCTCGGGAGCGGCAGTCTGCTGCCCCTGCATCGAAACCTCTACAGCATCCTTAGCAGGGTTGGCTTTTTCGAGGTCCGCTTTCGCGGAATCGTCTTCAACCTCGTTGATATCCAATTGCCAATCGCTACCGCCGACATAGGATCTGACCACGGTCATCACATTCTGAGTCAAAGTTCCAGTCTTGTCCGAACAAATCGAGGTGGCACCACCCATTGTCTCACATGATTTCAACACACGCACCAGACAATTATCCTTGACCATTCGCGTAGTGGCAAACGCCAATGCCAACGTGACCGCGAGGGGTAGACCCTCAGGGACGGCCACAACAATGATGGTCACTGACACGATGAAGATATCCATGAATTTATTGCCCTTCTGGGAGCTCGTGAGGGCGCTGAACCGGTTGTCTCCACTGATCTCGACCAGGAATCGGATAAATAATACAATGAAGAGAATCAACGCTGACCAAACACCGAATTTGGCGATGCCGTCGGCAATGCGATTGAGTTTCTCTTGCAGAGGTGTAACCTCGGTGCCATGCCTCAGGCTCATCATGGTGCGGCCCCACATCGAATTACGGCCCACAGCAGTAGCCATATACTTTCCTGAACCCTGCAGTACCTTGGCGCCAGAAATCATTAAACAGTCTGCATGTTTTGTGCTGCCTGTTTCATCGAGTTTGGCCATGGCCGCAAAGGCGTCTACTTTGCGCATTGTGTCGGATTCACCCGTCACACTGCTTTCGTCGCACTCCACATCGTTGGTTTCCAAAGCTACGCCATCCACGGGCAAGATATCTCCTGGCTCCATCTGCAGAATGTCGCCTGCAACAACTTCCTCGATGCCAATTTGCTGCTGAGCGCCTGCGCGCAGCACTTCAATCTTGCGTTCGTCCTTTTTCCGGTTTAGCTTGGCAAACTGCCGCTCCTTCTGCCAGTCATTGACACTGCCCACAATTGTAACAATTGCAACGGCAGCAAGAATGGCGACGCCTTCTACCCAGTCCACTTCGGGCACCTTAGAGCCATCAGGGTAGTACTCAGGCGGCTCACCAAAAGTTTCATATAGGCCCAGAGCCAACGAGATGAGCGCGGCGATAATCAGAATGATCAGAACTTTGTCGTCGAGCGTCACAAGCATAATCTTGAACAGCGAGTCTGTCTTCTTCTCGGGCAGGGTGTTTTCACCATATTCTTTCGTTCGTTTCTCCAACTCTGCCGATCCAAGCTGGGCATCAGTCAAACCAGTTTGGGGGTTGGATATCAATGCAGATGCGAGCGCATCAGGGCCGCCAATGGCTTTCAGAACATATGGATTCTTGGGATCAGTTAAGGTAGTTAATTGATCAGGATTCAAGCCATATGGCTGGCTGAAATCGGTGCTAGTGGATGCATTGGGATTCTTGGAGATCAGAAGTCTCCGAGCAGCCTCCAACTCAGTGTCCTCTTGGATCTTAACCGAAACCATGTGGTTTATCTAAGAGTGACGGGGGCGGTGTTTATCCTGTGGATCTGTTTTTTCAAAAACCGTTCCGAGATAGCAAACGTTAAAGCAGTGAACGATGTGCAGTCTCACCAATTGGATATCTGAATTTCTGAACGGTTTTATAGCGAACCGGAAGAGTTTCAAGAAGGATTATTTGCTATTGCCGCAATCTGAGGCGGAGTCCTAGACCGGTAACCCTCGGTTCGTCGGTTGTGCGAGATCACCAGCCTCAAGGTGGCTGAAGGGCAGGGTTACAGTACCCCGTATCGCTGAGTAAAAGGAGGCGTAGCTTCTCAGGCAACGCATACACGGGACCGATCGCGAATATGCACGCTGAGCGTTCCCCTTGCACTAATCACAGACATGCACAGAGAGAGAAACTACAGAACAAATGGTAATTCGTTGTTGTATGAGCATGTTGCTACTCGTTATAGATAATTACACAATATAAGTGATACATCTTCAAAACCGCAATTAACAATTTGGACTTTTCGGATCGGAGTGCGCTGCTGCTTTCGTTTCATACCATAATTAAGTTTACAGGTGGTATTTCCTTCCTTGGTTCGCTTTTCTAATGGCAAAAGTCTTGTCGAAAAACAGCTAAGCCTCCGCCCCGTTAGGGTTTGTTCACCGCAGTTGATACCGGCTCCCTCTATGGGTAGAGACAGCCATCAGATTCATGCATTTATGCAGGGCTCACACCTCCCAACCACAAGCACTGCAGAGAGCCACAGCCCGAAATTTAGCTAAAATAGTACACCGAGCTTTGGAGTAGATACCGTAATAAGCATTAGATTTTTAACAGAATTGCGACACTGTTGTAGTTTGGCCTCAGTCTCGATGAGGTAAAAGGCTTGTGAGCACAATAGCTTGGCTCGCCGCACAGGGTGAAATCATGTGCGGCATGTGCTGCAGAGCCACGCAGATAATGGGCTGCACGCACAGCCTTGATCGAAAGGAAGAAGTAAAACAGCAGCCTTGCATACAGAAAGCACACCCTTAAGACAACTGTATAGTCACGGGGCTTACACTGATTAGCACAATGATCCCATACCTGTTTAGAAATAGGTGTTATTGTTTGAATGATATATTTTAATTACGCGTGATCACTCCAGCCCACAGGCAACGGCTTACTGAGCATCTCGTACCACTTCTTCGTGCAAGAATAGCCCTTAAAAGTGAAAATGTGACGCTGGTCGTCAGCCAAGGTCTCGTCCTTAGGACAGGTGCACTTCAACCTCAGACGCTCCTCCTTGCTGACCGGGCAGTTCTGGAACGGCACGTGCCAATAACCAATGTTCTCGAAGTAGTGGATTTCCTCCTTGTCCAGCAACAAAGCCGCGGCAATAGAGTGAACCGGGGCATCACCCCAACGCTCGTAGAAGAATCCACCAGCGTGATCAAGGTAGTCGAAGAACGCACGGTAAGCGTCGCCACGCCAGAAGTCCAAGTCACCGACCTCGAAGTTGGACCAGAAGTGGCACAAGTTGTAGGTCTCTCCGCCATCGTCACTGATGAACTTCAAGGCGTTGTTCGGGTGCAAGTACTGAGGGAATTTGGCCATGAAGCCCTTAACGGTCTCCCAAAGCGTCTCGATAGTGGCCTTATACTCGAACAGGGAGATCGTGAAACCGTACTTCTTGCCATTTTCGCGCATGTAAGTGAAAGGATCAAAGTCGATATCACACATGAGCTTGATGTGGGGCTCCACACGCCAGTAGTACTTGAACTGGTCCAAAGCGGGATTGCGCCAGAAAAACCCAGACTCGAAGCGACACATGTGGCGATAAGACTCGGACCAGCCATAAATAATCTGTTTACGCTGCATCTCCGCGCGGGCCTCAGCGGCCTTGTTTTGGTCGATGAAGTCCGGGTAGCCCCAGTGGGCCGGCGGAATTTTACCGTAGTGGGTCTTACCACTGACAAACCGCGACGTGACCTCTTTGAACTCGTCTGTGAAGTCAGCATCGTTCAAGAAAACCCAGTCGTAGTGGTACTGGTGATTGAAACGATCCTCAACCTCGCGGATCGAGCCCACCAGGCCCCAAAGATCCTCGTTGCGTGCCAAAGTCACGAAAGTAGCGTTTTCGCGCACTGGAGACTTAAGGCTGGGCGCATCAGTCAAGCTCTTGGGCGACGACTCCTGGCTGATAGCAGCAGCCTCACCGGAGCCGGCTTTGTTGGGGGTCCACTGGTTGAAACGGTTAGCGGCATTTTCAAAGGTGTGCGAGTAGTCCGACACTGACGCGCCGGATGATACACTGACGCCAATCTTCCAGATGACGACAATTATCACTAGCGCCAAAATGGCGATTCGCAGAATGCGAAGTCCGCGGATCATAATTAGTTATAGACGGTTCGCGCGCAAAAATCCAATAGTATGGGTTACTGAGAGATTTATGCGTCTTGGACCACAGTGTCAGTTTTCACGCGAGGATGGGAAGAGATTAGTCGTATCCGAAATAGGGTGGGACAGGACGCCGCCCGTGCTTGGGTAAGACGCGTCTGTTATGAGGTAAGTAGAGCTGTTTCATTACTCATGCCGCGCCTTAAGTTATGTAGGTAGTCAGGGGGCGGTTAGGGCAGGGCACGTGCGCCTGAATTATAGTTGTAACGATAAATATGTTTCGAGTTCGAACTCGAACGAGCGTAGTGGACTTTATAATGTAATTCAGTTATTATATCAGCTGGTGGCCTCCAGGGCTTCAAAAGCACTAGAGTCTCCAAATGCTTCCCAACTTGTTTGGAACGGCACGCCCTGTAACTTCAACAATTTGTGTGTACATGAATCGTCACGGTATGTGAAGATATTCTCGCGTTCGTTTTTAGGCAGAGTTGGGTCGGCGGGGCAGGTGCATTTGAGGTCGAGACGGTCATCAAGATTCGTGGGACAGTTGATCTTTCCGCCAAAATACATCCCCACGTCGCCGAAGTACTTGATTTCTTCAGGCCCCGTGAACAGAGCTGCACCTAAAGTTGTCAGTACGCTGTCGCTCCACCGGTAGTAATACACACCACCGGCACTGTCCACGAAATCGATCCATTTCTGATATTTTTCTGACCTAAATAGCTCAAGATCTCCCACGAGGAATCCAGGAGAGAAGCTGCATGCTCGAGACCAAGGCTCGACAAATTTGTCGACCCATTGGTTGGGGTGTACCAGTTCCTTGTTATGCTGCATGAATGTATTTACCGATTCGCTCAGTTCATTGGTAGAATGAGGAGCCTCAGGCATGCTCAACGTGAACCCCAATTTATACTGGTGCTGATGCATTGCAGAGAAGAAATCCTCCGTGTCGCAGTAGAGTTTGGCGTGGGGGTCAATTAATGCATAGTATCGGTACTCCGGCAAATACTCATAAAACGACCTGAACATGAAGTTTGCACGGATTCTGTAACTGGTGGATCCACCTTCGGGAACACCATTACGCGCGAGCTCTTGCATTTCGTTTTGAACGCGGTTACGATCCAAAGTCGAGGGCTGGCGCCAGTCTTTCCGACGGTTCACAGTTCGGAAGTCGATCTTACCGCTAACAAATGGCGAGCAAATCTTCTTGAACTGATCTGTAAAGTCCTCTTCACTAATCAAAACCCAGTCGTAATGATACTTGTGATTGAAACGATCTTCAACGTTACGAATCATGTCAATAACCGTATACAATTCGCGGGGTCTCACCATGGCTACCAGCGCCGAGGGTGGTGCAGAGGAAACTACAACCGAGGAGTAACTATGATGCCATAGACCGATGCATAGTAGAACAAGTATAAGCACAATTAACAGCACTTTTATATTCTTGTTCAAACGCATCTGGCTTGGCGCGTAAATATCAGGGTAAGGGTGTTTACATTAATTAGCTGAAATATTAATTAGCTGAAACAACCCAACAAGCTGTAGTGGTCTCAATTTCACCGCCAGCTTGTTATACGCTCCAAACACAAGAGCCTTGGCAATCGTGAGAGAAACGATCTCATTGATCAAACGACAGCTTAATAGTTGCACACATAATATAATTGATGCCAATAGCGAAACCTCATTTAACTACAAATTTCTTTATTCAAGTCGCATACTTTCCCCATACGATAGACTCGTAAACATCAGACCTGAGCGTGTGAATTTTTTAGATATTGAGTGAAGTCCTCCAAGCCCTGGGGGTTGGGAAATCTACATGAGGAAAGGTAGTCTACTTACATTAATTGAGCACTTCTTCAACATCCTGAGGTGCCACAGCTGAGAACTCACTGAAGCTCATTTCAAAAGTGCCCCGGCCCTGAGTCAAACTTCGAAGTGAGCTGAGGTAGCCGACCATCTTGCGTAAAGGTACTTTGGCCTCAACTTGCACCAGCGCACCCTGCTGGTCCTCGTGTTTTGAGAGGTACATCGTATGGTCCACTGGAGCCCACATTGTCGAGGCCATATCCTGAAGGTTTGCACCTTCATTGCTCTGTTCAGCAGCAGTGTCGGTCATACCGCCAATAGCGCCTCGCCTTGTGGTTGACAAGTCTGTCATCACAGTGCCTACATAAGACTGCGGAACGCTCACTTGTGCATCCATCACGGGCTCAAGTAGCTCGTAGCTATTGGCATCTAACTGCTCACGAAGGGCACTGGCAGCTGCTCTACGTACTAAAGCCGCCACTGCCGAAGGGGACTCAGCCTCTGGCGCAATAGTTACTTGCACCTTAAACTCTAGTCCGAACAAAGCATGCCGTCCAATCAACCCACCCTGAGCCAGCACGGGGGTGATACCAACAGCACATGCCTCGGCCACATCTTCAACATCAATTTTTGGATGTCTTCTAAACTGAGTTACTACCGAGTTTGAGTCTAGGAGTTGCTTGCCTCGGCCTGCCGTGCTTGGACTCACAGTCACTACAACGTCCGTCTCAAGCCCGTTGGCGTCTGGGCCGCTGAGCGATGCTTCGGTAGACACACCTGGTGCCAATGTTTCCTTGTAGGTGATCATGACTTCACCGACCTCTACGCGTGCCTTCAAGTCATCTACCAGGCGATTAGTGGCAATCTCGAGATGGAGCTCGCCCATCCCAGATAAAAGGTACTGCCCAGCTTCTTCATCGTAGGTCAGGTGTAATGAGGGGTCTTCACGCAAGAGGATATCTAAAGCAGCCTTCATGTTTCGTACATCACCGGGCCCTTTCGGACTGATGCGGGACACGAACACCGGAGGAGGTACCGGGATAGGTAACAATTTCAGTTCCTTTTCATCTTTAGATAGCGCCCCAACACCATTAAGCTTACTAGGATGGGCCACCAGTGTATCACCCGTACTAATACCCGTGGTACCACCCAGGACAGCAATGTCGCCCGCTGAGGCACTCATAATCTCTTGGGGCTCGTCAGCCTGCATCCTCAGCAGTCTAGACACCCGCTCACTTTGCCTAGTAGATGTGTTGTATATGGTGGCATTCTTTTTCAGCACTCCGCTGTAAACACGCACAAATACCAAAGTACCCCTCTGGGGATCCTGGCGAACCTTAAATGCCAGCATCCGCACAGGTTCATTAGGCTTAACGGGCTCTTGCGATGTCTCCTCAGGAGATGGCAAATACTGCACAGCCGTATCGAGCAAAGGCTGGATCCCAATGTTGCGAAAACTAGATCCGCACAGCACGGGCACCACTTCGTTGTTCAAGGTAGCTCGGCGAAGCGCCCTCGTTAGTGTGTCATTAGAGACCTGATCATTGTCCACAAACTCGGATAGAACATCTGCGTCGAACTCGCTCAGAGTATCGATTAGTGCACCACGTGCTTCAAGAGCTTCCGCTGCCTGCGGGGTGTCTTTACAAGGCACAATATCCACTTGTTTACCATCTTCAGACTTGTACACGATCCTCACACCCTGCATTACATCGATAATCCCCGCAAACTTATCGCCCTCATAGAAAGGGATGTTTAACAGCACTACAGGAGTTCGCAGTTTAGTTACTGCCTCTCTGACGGTTCTGCTGAAACCCGCGCCAGCGCGGTCCATTTTATTTACATAGAGGATACGCGGGATGCGCAATTGACCCGCCAATGACCA
Organism: Starmerella scarabaei; assembly: GCA_030565305.1. NCBI lineage: Eukaryota > Fungi > Ascomycota > Dipodascomycetes > Dipodascales > Trichomonascaceae > Starmerella > Starmerella scarabaei. The sequence continues at coordinate 561,232 of JAJMBJ010000003.1, read as the reverse complement.
CACCTTTTCTGTCAGGGCCTCAACACCGGCCACAGCATCCAAGATTGTGATGGCACCGTCCAAAACGCGCAGCGAACGTACCACCTCAAAATTGAAGTCAGCGTGTCCCGGAGTGTCAATCAAATTTATCTGGTGATTAGACCAGTCAAATGTGATAGCTGCACTCTGAATAGTAATGCCCCGCTCGCGTTCGGCTTCTAGAAAATCAGTGACGGTGTTACCCGAGTCAACATTCCCCAGCCTCTTCGTGACACCGGCATAGTACAGCATCCGCTCCGTGGTAGTAGTTTTACCGGCATCAATGTGGGCAATAATCCCTAAATTCCTGATATTAGCATTGCTGGAAATAAACCTTCTTCCAAGCCTGGCTAGACGGAAAACCATCTTCCCTTTGGAAATTTCACTCTTGGGTGGATCAAGGCAGAGGGTTTCCACGATGGACATCAAAGAGACGTATCTGCAGTTCCTCGCGAACGACCCCGAGCTCACGAAGCCCGTGGCAGCAATTCAGACACTAGTGGAGCTCCTTAGAGAGACTAAACCTAACACTTCAGCGGAACTCATAACGATACTGCAGGATGCAGCCCAGACCTTGAAGAGCAGCGTCTCTAACTCCATCTCGCTAGGAGCTGGCTGTGACCTGTTTCTGCGATTTGTTATCAAAAATATCAATGACTACCGTGACTGGGACGCTTGCCGTCGTATTCTGGTAGAAAACGGTAGCCTTTTTGCGACTCGTGCCAAGGACGCCCGGTCTAAGATTGCTAGAGTAGGCCTTCCATTGGTCCAAGATCATGACACAATTCTGGTGCATGGCCGCTCGCGAGCCGTGCAGTCCCTACTTGATTTGGCTGCTAAGTCCAACTCGGTGCGATTCAAAGTATATGTCACTGAGGCGCGAGTGTGTGAAGAAGGCGTGCATTTTGCCGATATCTTAAAGTCATGCGGCATCCCTGTGTGCGTCGTGCCTGACTGTGCAGTTGGGTTCGTAATCGATAACTGCGACAAAGTATTCATTGGTGCAGAGGGCGTAGCCGAGTCTGGTGGAGTCATCAACCAGATCGGCAGTTACCAGGTTGCTATGCTGGCCAAGGCAGCCAATAAGCCGGTTTACGTGTTTGCAGAGTCTCATAAGTTCGTGCGTATGTACCCCGTGAGTCCTAGCGATTTGCCCGTTAATGAAAAGTTGGAGTTCTCGTCACCGGGAGACACGGCGCCGACCGTCATCGACAAGGAGTCGTGGCCCCAAGTGGACTTTACACCGCACCAATACATCACAGCGCTGATTACCGATTTGGGAGTCTTGACTCCGAGCGGTGTCAGTGAAGAGCTGATCAAGATCTGGTTCGACTAAACTACGTATTATATAAATGTCATTTGCGGCTTGATGGGAATATCGACATCTGTAGCCTGTTCGGGGTTCGACAGGGCCAAATATTGGGCTCTTTCGGTGCTTTTCTCGGCTGGAGTATACTCTACACTCTCCTCCTTGTTGGCCTTACGCCAAAACTCGAGCACGCTGCTATGTTTAGGAATTTCGGTGGATGTGGATTTAACGCTCATCTGCACGCTGCGCAGTGCTGGCTCAGTCGACGACTGCGGATTGCCCATTAGCAGCGAAGATGAAGGCAGAGGTTCAGGCTGTGCGAATTGCGGGCGCAACTGAGCAGTCTGCGGTACTAAATTGAGATGTAGCGCGTTATTATGCACATAACCGATCGCGTACTTCCCCTCATTGGCTGCAAGCACGCCATTATATTTTTGAGTGAGCCCTAAATTGGTGCTGTAGTTGTTGGCATTGATGAACGGCGAGGGAACCTCTGAATGCAGGTCCACTTCAAGCAGACGGCTCTGGGGTTTCAACCTGACGGAGGCGGGCGCAGTTCGGGCCGAATTTGCCAATTGCAATTCATGTTCAGCCTGGTCGCCAACACTTTCGTCACCGATCATTTCCGCGTCTCCACCGCCAGCAATGGGGTGGCCTCCAGTGTTGGTACGGGTGGGGTACTGCACAAGCACGAGGTCCGATCCCGTGGCATTATTGAGGTAAACGGGCATTTCTGACACCACAGGATCATCGTCTATAAGATCAGCTTGGTCATCGTATGCATCATTAATGAAAATATCCTCGGACATTTGCGTTAGTGCCGCCCTTTGGTGGGTGAACTCTGATTATAGCTGGCCGTCGCTGCCCTTATTTACTAAAAAAATATAATACCCTCACCACGCCTAAATTAATTCACCATGAGTGACGACGGGCTTCTACTCAATTTCACCACTTCGTCTACTTCTAAGCAGCTAACGCCAAAGCAATTAGCCAATTTGCAGGGCACAAGCCATAAAAAAGGCAACTGGAGAGACAGGCGCGATGCTAAGCGCGCTCAACAGGCGAACGAGGGGTTTGTGCCTCGCAATACTCGGATCGAGACGCCAAGGGGCAACATCTCCAAGGATTCAAGACCCTCAAGACCCAGAAATCCGAGCAGTGTAAAACCCAAGGCCCCCCAGACCACTGAACATCAAGGCGGCATCGTGTCGTCGTTATTCACCTACAACCCAGAGATAGAGAAACGGGAGGCCAAGGATTCTCAAATCAAGGAAGGTGCTCATGAAAGCACCAATGCGCCATTGCCAGATTCCTACTCGTTTGCTGTGAATCCCACACTGCAAAAGTTCCTTGGCGACAAGATGGGATTCCAAACTCCAACACAGATTCAAAGCACAGCAATTTCTGCCATTACAGACGCTCGCCAGTCTCGCAAGGATGTTGTTATGGTTGCACAGACAGGATCTGGCAAAACTTTGGCGTATCTGTTGCCCATCTTGTCTACGCTAATGTCGAGGCCCCAGCGCATTGACCGATCTAGCGGTGTTTTCGCCGTCATCTTGGCCCCGACGCGTGAATTAGCTACACAGATCTTCCAGGTGTGTGAAGAGCTGTGCCGATGCTGCCACTACATTGTACCTGGCCTTGTCATTGGTGGTGAAAAGAAGAAAAGCGAAAAGGCCAGGTTACGAAAAGGAGTCAACATCCTGATTGGCACCCCAGGCCGCATGGCTGACCATACTGATAACACTGAAAGGCTAAGTTTTAATAAAACTGAGTTTGTTGTATTGGACGAGGGTGACAGACTTATCGATTTGGGGTTTGAGGAGACCTTGACGCAGATTTTGGCCCGTATTCCGCCATCACGCACTACAGTCTTGTGTTCGGCAACCATGAACACTCAAGCCTCAAGATTGAAGACTCTGGCTCTGTCAGAACCGGTTGAATGGGTTCGAGAGGCGCCATCAGAGTCTCATAATGTTGTGGAGTTGACACCGGGTCAGCTCGTTCAGAAGATCAGCATTGTTCCTGCAAAACTGAGACTGGTTACTCTGGCAGCTAAACTGAGAGGCGTTAGGACCCGCTCAAAACGAGCTGTGGTGTTCTTCAGTTGTACGGATTCAGTCGATTTCCACTTCCATGTGCTGGACAAGTATCAGCAAGCTCCAGCTCCACTGTTCAGGCTACACGGTAACATGACTCAACAGCAGCGTGCTGAAACGTTGGCTGAGTTCCTCAAATCCTCTACCGGTGGTGTACTACTCACCACAGATGTGGCCTCTCGAGGATTGGATGCAACCGTGGATGAAGTTATTGAGTATGACCCGCCGTTCACTATTGAAGACCACTTGCACAGAGCAGGACGAACCGCGCGTGCTGGTCGCAAAGGTGAAGCTTTACTTTTCCTCCTGCCCAGCGAGCAGAAATATGAACAAAAACTCCGCGAGGCTCACAGTGACAACATCAAATCCGAGACGTACCAGTCGCTGCTTCAGCGTGGATTCGGATTCAGCGATTGGCAAGATACTGCCACGGCTTGGCAGTTGAAAGTTGAGAAGGCCGTGTTCCATGACACCGATGGCCTTGCTGAATTGGCCAAGAAAGCGTTCACGGCACACGTCAGGGCTTACACCACCCACACCACGGCAGAAAAGTCAATTTTCAACCTGAAGGAACTACATTTGGGCCATCTGGCCAAGGCCTTTGCGTTACGTGAAACTCCCAAATCCATCACTAGCGGCACGCACCAACCGAAGAAGAAACGTACGCCGCACCAGACCATGCAGGATGCTGCCCAGCGGCACATGGAACTCGACGAGTACAATGTCATGTAACGCATGTGTTAGAGAAGACAAGTACAACTATTTATTGAACTTATATAAATTAAAGAGCCAGCTTCTCGAGCACCATTCGCGCACGAGTATAAATAATAACCTGCCAGTCTTCAGAGAACAAAGCGTCCGAGTTATCCAATGTCTCCAATTTTGGCAGGCCATCGCACTGCGTTCGTATGTATTTTTCAACGTGATCCACCAGCGACATCGAGCGTTCGAAGCCGATCATGTTGCCGCCCTTTACACGCAAGAAAATTTCGGCACAGGAAAACAGCGCAACCACAGGCTCAAACGCCTGAGTTTTGAGGGCCAAGTTGGCCAAATCACGGAACCTTACGGCCAGGGCAGCTCCGTCGAACATGTTTTTGGGAGGAACATCGTCCTGCCTGATTGTGGCGATAGCACCTTCGTGGTCGACACACGCCATAGTGAGGGCTTCACACGCGATCATGCCATTATCAAATTCCACGGCCGATGCAAGTTCAATGAGGGGACGGAAATCATTGTGAAGCAGACGGTTCCATACTTGATCCATGTGATTCTTAACGACTTTGTTCCAATTGCGCTTGTCAGTGAGACAGTCCCGGAAGTATTCGTAGTAACGCAGCTCATAACTGACCTCGCCAAAATGATCCTCCAAGTCCTCTTTACCTAGGCTTTCGGCAACGGCGTCTTCTTCGGGCCAGGCAGTGCAGATTTCACCGACCCATTTTTCGTACAGCAGCGTCAATTGCTCGGCAAATGCACCCAAATAGAATGCAGAGATCAATGCGGGCCCAATGAGGCTGGGACGGTAAGTAGTGGCACTGGCCCGCAGCAACTGCTCCAATTTTTCCTGGGCTTCGCTGGGTTCGAAATCCCTTTCAATGTTTCCGTTCAGCTGAAGACCATCAAGAAATATTTCGCGTTGCGGCTGGCTCCAAGCGATGCCTCCCATGTGAAAAATTCGTGAGTGGATCAGGACGTCTTTATGCAAGGGCTGCAGGGTGAGGAACGTCTCATCACCAATCTCTCGCCCCACGTGGGGGGCAGGCAGCGTTTCACTTGCAAATGGCCATATCGAACGTTTCCGAACACGTGCTGGTAAGAATTTCCTTGAACGCATTGGAATGAACGTTAGTGAACACTTTAACTGGTTGTATCTTACTACTACGATTTAGTGTGCTGTGGGGCTCTACTGAGCGAGCGGCCGTCACGTGTGCTTAGGCTTATCTTCAGTATGCCGAAGCTCAGCGAAGTACAGGACCCCGTACAGGAAGACAGCGTGCAGCTCAACTCCGGTAGCCTGCTGACCGTGAGACATACACTAGCACTGGCCGGCGGTTGTGCTGCTGGTGCGCTACGCCTCGAATCGTTGAATGGGTTCGGATTCTATTTGCTGATTGCCGCGGCAACTTCTGCCATGCTATTTATTTCTTTAGGCTCGCCCTCCATGTTTTTCGCTAATCCGGCCAAAAGTTTGTTGATCGAAGGTTTCTTGGCTGCTTTTCCGGGGTACTTGCTAGCCTGGAGTCTCGTATACAGCCTCGTGGAAACTTAGACCTCCGATCGGGTAAAATATTCAATCCGTTTGTATATATTTGCTTATGACTCCATTTAGACCACGAGTACACCTACTTATTCTTGTTTCGCACGTATTTGGGATTAACATCGGCATTGCCCGATTCCATCTAGCGCGTGGGCCAAAACTCGGTCACGCAAAATTATGCATAGGCGATTAAGCATGCTTCGCTTAAATCAGTGAATTCTAACAAATAAACTCAACATACATTCACAGTGCCGCACGATAGCATAGAGCGGCACAATGAGGGGTGCGCGTGGCCCGATTCAGCACCACGGAGTATAGCCACCTTTCGGGAAATGTGGTCGGGTACCCTAACCGCATTCCCCTGTAGCGGTGTTTAGAGCCCGTTCGTTTCCTCCCAGTGGGAAATAGGGCAGCCACAATGGCTGTGCAATACATAGCCGTTACAGCCATAAGATGGAAATCGGGTGGCTGGGTTGCTGGCCCCCTCAGATTTCCTGCATATTGCCGGGTGGCTGGTCAATCCATATCGCAAATAGGAAAAATGGAAGGCTGTGCACAGCTATGCACGGACTATTGATGCACGGCCGTGCGTAAATTAGAGAACTGTATAAATACATGTCAGTCCGCCCGATCTATCCTCACGGAACTTAGGTACGCACACATTGGAACCGAACAGTCATTTCACATCCCAACAACCAGTCACTCCTTAAGATAATCAATTGTTCCTAAGATGCGTTCTGCTTTGTTTTCCGCCTCTGCCATCTTGCTTATGGCTTTCGCTCCGGTCAACGCCTACGTTGATCCTGACTTGAACCATGTTGTCACGGTTACTGTGACCGCGGACAACTGTGACCAGGTTTCCACGAACCCGTTCAGTCTCCCTTTGCAGACCTTCAGCTCGAGCTCTTCGAGCTCCTCGAGCCCCAAGGCTGCTGCCACCACTGGCTCTAGCAGCTACTCTGTCGTGAACGTTGCTGGTAACCCCGACGCGGTTACCACTGTCACCAAGACCCAGAGTGATGTTTCTACTTTGCCGTCTAGCAATGATTGCTGGACTAGCACGATTGTCATCCCCGCCTCGGGCAGTGTTTCTGCCACGACCATCACTAAGACTTTCTCGGGTTCTTCGCCGGCCGCCGCTTCTGCTGCGTCGTCATCCCCGAAGGCTTCTGTTGCGTCGGGTAGCGCTACCCAGGCATCCGATGATGTCACGTATGTCACGAATCACTCGACGAAGGATGGCGAGACCGTCTATTCCACGGCTGCCCAACAGTCTAAAACTGACAGCATTGTGGAGACCAAGACTAAAGCTTTCACCTCCGGCTCTAACGTTTACGAGACTGTTTACACTACTACTCGCCCCACGCCGACCACTACCGTTTGGATCACGAAGAACATCACTGAGACGATCACCCGCCACAACAGCACTTATACCACCACTTTCGCGAGCATCCCCTCTGGCTTCTCCAGTGACGAGGATGGTGTCACTTTCATTACTGACATCAGTACTGCTCCCGGTGGAACGGTTTATGCAACTGATGCGCGCAAGACCTCGACCGCTCACAACAACGTCACTCGCACTCGTACTTACACCTCGGACTCGAGCGTTTTCACGACTACTTACGTGACCACTGATGGCCCCAGCAGCACCCCGTTCTTCGGCAATAGCTCCATCCCTGCCTCGACTGCCCCTGCTTCTTCTAGCAATGCTACTGAGCCCTCTATCCCCATTGCTTCTGCTAGTGCCAATGTTACTAACCCCAGTGCTGGACCGTCGAGCAGTGTCAATGGCACCAACCCCAGTGCTGGACCTGTGGCTACTTCGAGCAGTGTCAATGGTACTGTTCCTACTGCTAGTCCGGAGCCGGCCAGCCCTTTGCCCGTCAACTCCTCGAGCCCCGCTGCTGCTGTGAGCGCTTCATCGACTCCTGCTGCTAATGTCACGAGCGCTGTTACTACTGGCCCTTCGGTCACTTCGCTTCCTAACGCGTACAAGTCAAATTCGACTGATGCTACGACTACTGACGACACGACCACTACCACCACGATTTGGATGTGGACTACTGTGACTATCACTGACTCTACTGGTACCGGTGTCAAGACCTACTCGACCTTGGTTCCTAACACCACTGTCGCTTCTGCTACCGCTTCGAGCTCTGGTAGTGCCCAGGCTGTGCAGGCTACTCCTGGCTCCAGCTCAGGCTCGGTCTCGATTGCCTCAAGTACTGCGCCTGCCTCTAGTGCTGCCAGCAGCTCTGTTGCCAGCAGCTCTGTTGCCAGCAGCTCTGCCCCGAGCTCTACTGCCTCGAGCACTGAAGTCTCTTCGTCGGCCGTTGTGTCGTCGGCGGCCTCGTCTACCCCTGATGCGTCCTCGCTGACCATCAGTTCGTCGACGGCTAGCGCGCCCAACGGTACCTACTACCGCGCCCGCCGCGCTGTCCCGGTATAAATGTGACAATTTTTGTAGAAAACATAACGCCAATATATAGTGCCTAATAACGTATTTATTTACAACTTACTCATAAACAATCCATGTGAGGCCCTCCTCGTCATTGTTCTCCAGATCCCCAATGATATCGGCGCTCTGAATCAGCCGCAGCTCATGGTACCGCATTGATGCATCCTTTATTTTCGTTGGTGCGTTATGATGCTGTTTACCGTACTCCCACGTCCTGAGTAGCACCCGCCTGAGGGTGATGATCGTGGCCAAAGTGGCATCCGCTAATTTGTCCGGTCCCAAACGTTGAAAGTTGTCCAGCAGCAGTGCCGCTAACAAATCTCCCGTGCCGGTAAAGTATGAATCGAAAAGGTTCTGCTCAATAACAAATGGTTTCCTGACCTGGCTACTAGCAGAGTCCATCGAGCTGCCGAGGGTCAACAGCTTCTTTGAGTCTGTCGGGTGCGGCATAGACGTAATGACAATATGGGGAATGCCAAAATCTTTGTGAATTACTTCGAATGCGTGCAGAACATCCTCCTGAGAGAGCAGTTTGATCCCAGTCAACAGTTCCAGCTCGAAATAATTGGGCGTCAAAATGGTCACCAGGCCTCGTGTCTTCAAGATACTTTTGTAGGCAGGGATGACATCCTCACCAACATAAAGCGTGCCCTCGTCGCCCATAACGGGATCAAGAACCCAGACGCTCTGCTTGTTGCGAGCCTTCATATCCGCGGCAATCCTCCCGACGCTGTGCACCACAGATGCGCTCGGTAAATAGCCAGTGAGTAGAGCATCGTATCGGAAATCCTGGTCGGTGATTCCGGCGTACAAGTTAGCGACTTCTTCGCCGCTGAGCTTGTACCCCTTGAAGGATCCGTAGCCGGTGTGATTGGAGAACTGTACGGCATTCAAAGCGTCTACGTCCCAGCCGCGCAGCTGTAACGGGAACGTTGCCGCCCTGTTTCCTACATATCCATGAACAACATGGCTCTGAATGGCCAACACACTCTTGTCCTCTGCGCTCGTGCCTGCCATTTGCTGCGTGGGGCTAGGTCGCAGCCCTCTAAGCTGGGGACTAGCGCCTTGTACTGCGTGCTTCAACAGCGTAATTGCCAGATCTGCTGTAGCCTATGAACTACTGGACCTATGATCGGATGGTTTTGATGGTATTTATTTGTATTTGTTTGATTACTTCAACGGAATCTACTTATCCCACCAATTGGCTCAGCTGGGGTTGCGCATTAGGCAGCGTTGCAGAGGGTTCTAAGGGTTCATCGTAAAGGGTAGTCGATGGTAGCCAAGACAATTGAGAATGCCGGCGTTCCGCTGTACGCGGCTGCGTTTGTAACTGACGATGTGTTCGTCGTTGGTGGCGGCGGAGGCCAGGGAGCCCATGGCGTGGCCAACAAATTGGTGGCCTACCGCGTGGACGCGAAGCTCGAACGCGTCAGCGAATTCGAATTGCCGCCCAACAGCGACAGTGTGACCAGTGTCGCGACGCTGAGCAATGGCACGCACCGCACGGTTTGGGTGGGTGCGAACACGCCCCGGAATGGCTCGATTCCGCACCTGCAGGAGCTATCTATTGATGAGAAGGGCGTGTTCGGTGCGATGCCGGCCGGGAGCCACGACCTGTTCCGGGCCCAGGATATCAGCGTGTACCAGCGTGCCACATCTGCTGCCGGAACAATGGTTGCCTGCACCTCCAGCAGTCCGCAAGGCGTAGTCAGCGTGTTCAGCACGACTTCAAGTGACCAACTGGACTTGCTGTTCGGAAAAGAGGTGCTGGATGCGGCGATTGCTGACTACGACGAGAAAGAGCACAAGTTTGTTGCTGCTGCCAGCGATGCCGAAGTCGAAGTCAGGGCCATCAGCCAGCCCGCGCGTCCCTGGGCCACACTGGCCGCTGCCAAGGGCAGCCGCTGGTCTCGCATTGTTAGTGTTGGACCCGACCGCTTTGTTGCCGCGGCAACTATCGGTGCGCGCAAAGGTGCTCAGCTCACGCTTTTTGAGGTAGTCGACCAAAAGATCGAGATTCTGAGCATGGTGAAGGTCAGCCAGTTCAAGGGCGTCACTGCAATGGCGGCGGCGGGTAGCAGACTGGCAGTGGCGAGCCCTGGTGGTGATGTTGTCGTCTACGATGCGCTTGAGAAGCACTTGGAACTCGTGACAAAGCTCAAGGGCGGGCATAAGTTCCCCGTTACCGCACTGGCCGTTGGCCCTGATGGGAACTCTCTGATCTCGACCTCTCTGGATGGATCGCTAGTGCTTTACACCGGACTGGGCCGATCGGATCTGTCGTTTCGGGCTACGTTAGGTTGGGTCACACTCTCGGCCGTGGTAATTGCTGCAATTGCATTGGCGCTAACCTACTTCACCTCGGGCAGAATGCATCTTGACGGTCTGCTCGCCAAGTACTCTTCAGCCTCTTCATCTCTGGCGGCTTCACACCACTCAACAACAAGTGTCCAGAGTATATCAGTGCAAGCAAATGAAACCCCTACACACACACTGCCCAAGGGTGTAGTTGAAATGTCAGTACACCGTGAACCGGGCATGGGCCATGGCCCTGTAGTCCAGCGATCCTTACACGATGCGCATGAAACTGTTGAAGTAACCCCTGAAAATCTAGAGCTGCTCCACGAGCGCGCCCAGGAGCACCAGGGGCAACCCGACGAGACAGAGGAGGAAGAGGAGCACGAGGGCGTGAATGGTACAGCCCCACAGCCCACTCCTGAGCCTGCTGCTGATGCGACGACCTTGGATGCCCGTCCTACGCCCCCCGGTGAGGGTGAAGAGAGCTCGCCCGAGCCTTCGGCACCAGAAGATATTGAAGTTGATGTGGCTGCCGCTACGCCTGCTCACGAGGAATTATGATCTAATAATACATATAGATGTTTCACTTATGCTTTCCCTTAGCTGCCTTCCCGCGGGCCTGCTCAACGAGATCGGCAAAACTGTCCTTTTGGCTGGTTTCCCAGGACCGCGAATCCAAATTTTTGAGAGTATTGGTCCCCTTCAGTTGCTGTTGGGTTTGCAGTGTGTCCCACCTGCGTAGCTGCGCCTTTAATTCAGCAACTGATCGGGGGTTACGGTCTTCAATTGCGGAGTTCCACAAAGCGAGCCATTCATTATACCGAGCAACCAACTGCTGACGGGATCCTTTGACCGAGAGACCCAAATTGTCTAGCTTAGTGCGGATTTTAGCCTCAGACAGAGTATGGAAAGATGGCGTCGGTAGCTTCTGCCTAGGATACTCATTCTGTTCGGGGTCTAGGAATGCTCGTGTTTTACGCACCCCTGTATCAGTAAATGGGCTGGGTCTTTTTGAACTTGAACGTGAATTTGGTCTTGAGCTTTGAGCTTCGCATTGAGTTATGTGTGTTCCCTGGATCACATCAATGGGCAACACCTTGTTACAAATTGGGCACATGGCGTGCCCCTCCGGAATCTCTGGCTCGCTTGTGAAGGCATCAGCCTCTGAACTCACCAAATCAGCCTCGGGGTTTGGTGCGGAGGATTCGATAACGGGAGTATTGTTGATTGCATTTGTGGGCTCACGCGCCAGTTTCAAAATCTCATTGCGTAGCCGCTTCGCCCACAGATCAGCCATCTCGAAAACAACCTGATTATTACGAAGTTTGGATGCAAGAATATCTGTGGAACAAAGTGGACACTTAGCGCTGTTTTGTAGATGCCGCAGTATACACTCCCGACAGAACGTATGACCGCATTCGGTGATAGATGGTGCGCGAACAAGTAATTCGCGACACACAGGGCATTGTAAACTTGATTCAAAAATTTCTAGATCCGGTAATGCCGTTGCTATCCAGTCGGTCGCATCAGCAACATCCTGCATTGACGCTCAGTTACCCGATCCGAACGCGTTCAGGGCAGTGCGCTGCTGCTCCCTTGAGTAGTGCTTGGGAGTTTAGTGCTTCGGCGGATACTAGCCTACGAGCCTACTAACGGTACCGCGTACCCTGATCACCAATACAACTGACCTAACTGGTTCACCTACACAACCGAAAAAGCATCCACTGTTGAAGATGAAGATTGGAGGTCCCGTACCCGTCAATCAGAAATACACGGTCGTGTCCAAAGGGATCTGGGAATGGATTCGCACCAAGCTGTCTCTTGTGCCCAACCGGTCGAGCGGCAACCTTATCCCTCAAACATACCGTGTTCCGGCGCCCGGTTCCCAGCCGACAAACCCGGACGATCACGACGGACGCACTTTGCCTGCCTCTGATATTGCCCAAAATCCATACTTCAAGCGCGATTACCGCCGAGAGTACCCCCAAACCTCCATTTTCCAGCAGAGCACCGTGGCCGGTCTTCTTCTCTACGGCAGCCAAGCGGCGCCTAAAATCGGTAAGGGCGACGCTGGTGCCAAGCAACTTGCTACGATTGCTAACAACGAGGTTCATCTCACGGAAGTACTGAAGTCGAAGGACCTGGCTGCTGCTGTGCTTGACAATGGCCTGCCTCCGGTCCCTGCTCCTTTCAGCAAGAAGGAGTACAAGATCGTTGACTTCGCAGAGGGTGGCATGTATGACACGGAAAAGTACGGCTGCCGCACTTTCAAATAAGTTGTCATTTATCAAAGTTTTATAAAGAAATTATGGTATTAAGAATAATTACAAGAATATGGGATCAGAAGGTCCCTTCCGATCACCAAATAAGGCCTGAGGGTGCTGAATTTACATGACGGGTTCGCCCTGCCAGCCGATGAAACGGGGCTCATCAAGGGCAGTGGTGGAGTTGTAGTTCCAGAAGAAGCTGACCTCAGTGGGAACGTTGCCCTGAGCGGGCTTGCAGATCTCGTCGAAGTTGTTCTCCTGGGAACGCTCAGCAACGTGCTGAGTCCACTTGTCCAGAGCGCACGAGTAGCCAGGACCCTCGTAGCAGAAGTCCAAAGGTACAACAGCGTCGTTGAGAACAACACGGATGAAAGTAGAGTTCTGAGCGGGCTGGCCGTTGGTAGTACCAGCAGTGGCATTGAAGCCGAAGTAGCTAGTAGAGTTGGTGACCTTGGTGATAATTGTAGTCGAGTTGGAAGTCTCGGTGACCACAATGGTGCTGTTGGAGAACTGGCTGTACGTGGTGCCGTTCTTGTAAGGAACGTTGGTGCGGTTGGCAGGAAGACTCGAACCGTGAGTAGCGTTCGTCGAGTTGGCCTTGGCGCCAGTGCTGACGTTGGTATAGAAGTAAGTGGTGGTCACCTCAACGCTGCTGTTGGTATAATTCTGCGAGAAATAGCCCATAGCCTCACCGCTGCTCCACTCACCGTAAGTGTGGTTAACATAGTTTTCAGGAAGCGAAGCATTAGAGCTGACAAGATCGGTCTTGTTGGACAAGCCAGGGGCCTTGCAGTTCAAACGCTCAATGACAAACTGAGCACCCATGGGAACAATGTCGTTGAGCGAGTAACGAGTATCGAAAGTGACGCGGTGGGGGTCAAGCTCCTTCTGGGGCCACAGGATGCCGGTGCCAGCCAAGAAAGAGGTGATATCAGTATCGTGGCCGAAAGTCAGAGCCAAGGGCAAACCCGAGCCATTGGGGCCCTGGTTCAAGAGCTTGGTGACGGCGTTAGCCATGTTCATACCGTTAGCGCGGGCCTTAGCGCTGCCAGGGCCAAAGTAGCAGTTGAACCACACGGCCTGCTGGTAATCGTAGGCGAGCCACTCCTCAGCAGTGAAGACATCGAGCCAGGGGGAGGTGCCACGCTTAGCAGTCTCGTAAGAACCAAGCTGGAACAACTGGAAGACCTGGTTGGCGTTCAATTTGAGGCCGTACTCTTCGTTCAATCGCAGAGTAGCGACGTCAATCTCGGGGAGAACAACGCTGTAGACACCACCGAGACCGGTCTTGCCGCTAACATCACACTCAGTGGTCTGCTTGCTAGCGCAGTAGCGCGGCGAGATGGCGTTGGCGCCCGCGCTGGGCTCTTCGCTGATAATGTTTACCTCGGCGACACTCGAGTAGTTGTAGCCGAAGAAACCTTTGCCGAAGTTACGGGCAGCCTGGACACAACGCTGGCTTTCACTTCCAAAGAGCGGAACGCTGGACTCACCGTCCCAAAGGTGGCCATAGCGGCCGTGGAAAGCAGCACCCTTGTCGAACAAGTTGGCCGACGAGGCGTAGGGGCCGTCCATGATATCCAAACCAGCCAGACCGTCGTACTCCGCATAGAATTCCCAGTTGTTGAGGAAGGCCAAGTCACCGGTGAAGGGAGCGGGGTGCTGCTGGTGAATGGCAGCAACAACCTGCTTCTGGGCCTTCAAGTCTCCAGCGCTGGGGTAACGCTCGCCATGGCGCTGCAACATGTAGACCTGGTCGACCTCGCAGCCAGCGGGGGTATCAGGAGAGATGCCGTTGCCGCGACGCGAGCTGTAAGGGCCGAGTCCGCCAACGAACTTGAGCGGAGAGTACTGCTCGTCAAAGACTTGATCATAGGGCTTCAACAGAGGCACCTGAGCGGCACCAGAGGCTTTGAAGGCCTCAGTGCCCTGAAGGGCATTCAACAAAAGGGGAATCGAAACGAACATTCGGTTTACGAAAAATTATGCCATCTGGGCGGTTATATATTGGTCTTCTCGGATCATCCGAGGTGCATATACGCCCGAACCCACTGCATTCCGAACCAATTAACGTAGGACGGCCTAACCCACAACACAAATACAAGGATCGTTTGTTTTCCAAGTGAGGCCGCATGCCACCGAAAAAAAGTAGTGAAACATCGGCACTGATACGAGTGTGAGTTCATACCAATGGACGGTTGATGCAGTATTCTTATGTACTTACAAAATTGATACGATGTTATCGGTGTAATTAGAAAAAGTTGATTAAAGCAAGGCCGTATCTGATTAGCACGTTTTCGGAAATAACCCACTTTGCCTAATTTAGCTTGCTTGTGATGCGGGGGTCAATGAGATTTATGCAACTTGGGCACCGTCCTTACCCTTCAGTGATTATCATCGGCAACTGGTGAGAGGTATGTTTCGGAGACTTAAAGAGAGACAGGACTGTGGAAGCAAGGCTGGCTGTATTGCTGTACTTTAAGAAGTCTTTGCACCTAAAAAAGAGTGGGGATCAAGCTTTGTACTCACTAAGTGAGTACCAACTGTTATATTGGCACTTGGATTGTGGGCGAGGGCGACGCTAGTTGGGATCTGATTAGTCCCACGAGTCCTAAAGTAGGCTTCTCATAGGCTGACCTGCTAGTGTCGGACCATGCAACCTGAACTGCCCCCTGAACCTAGAATCAGCCCATACCTCACTATATTCCAGCTGAGCCATTACTCTGCGCCTACAACAGCTCAGGTAAGCTAAAGTGGCCAGGCTGAAAAATGCACAGAATACGCTACTACTCCTCGAAGGCTCCGATCCGGCCCGCCGGTAAGAAAACCATAAATGGAGCCAAAATTGTCAATGCTACTACAGTCAATAAAAAGCCGAATCCCAAGGTAACTCCCTTGGGGTTTGCATTTATTTTGGGTGGCCTCGCACTTGCATCCTATTTTTTCAAACCATCTACGAAGACTCCGACAGCTGCGATCGATGTCTTCAAGCCCAAAATTGCCATTGTGTTCGCGACAGGCAACTCTAACGGGCAATTCAAATCGACCGCCCAGGATCTGGAATTTGAGTATGTTGATGTTCGCAGCGACATGGCTAAATTAGACAAGCTTGTCAAAGAGGGCAAAACACGATTTTTTATCGAGGGATTTAAGGACATCGACAATCTTAGGGACATAGAGAAAAACGTCGTACAGCCAGACGTGCTTCTAGAGTTTGGTGCCGACGAAGATCAGCATGAAGCCGCGACGAGGCTTGTAAAGATCAAACGTGGCTCCGAAGCTAGTATTAAAGATGCTCTCATCAAGCGGAACTTAATATGAATTTATATAGGACTAACAATGCTGGCATTATTACAATATATGTCTATACTCCTCCATTTCTTCACCCCCATTTCAGTGGTCAGATGGGCGAGATGCTGAGTGAGCTGCGGGTGGGCTACCATCTTCACTTGGGATAGCTAGTACTGCCGGAGGCTGCTGAGGCGATGCGGGTGTCGATTGGGTGGCTTCAATGGACCCCTGTGGGGAACCTCGACTCGGTGGATCCCATTGGCAGTAATCCCTAAAGATTCTCGAAACATCAGCGGGTAAGTTGGGATTGAATGTTGGAAGTAAGGCAGATGTGCTGGGTTCTTGAGACGCTTTCAAAATCGGCGTGTCTCTATTTGGGTTCACAGTGCTGCGAATGATGCGTACAACCTCCGTGTCGGGTAATGGCGAGTGTGGTGGCAAGTCTAGTAGAATCAAGTTATACTGAGTTGATCCATTGGCCTTCAAGCATACGTCATTAGCATTGGCACAGAATTGAACACGGCAACCAAGCTTGGCGAAGCTTGCCGCCAACTGTGAGGATCCACCAACGAGTATAAATAAAGCGCTTTGCTTGCTTGAGCCCTGGGATGATTGGGGTAGACGCCGAAGCTGCTGTCGGCGACGAACTCTCAAGTATGCGGCCTCCTTTTCTGGATCATCGAACTGGGTTTGAGCAGGGATCAAAGTGGGGCGTATCAATTTCTGTTTCTGCATGCCACTGGACAACGAGCTTGACGAAGACGACTCAGACAGGCCTGGAGAATGATGTCTGACTGGATTGTGGGGGTTCGCGCTAGCATTTTCTTGTGAGTAGGTCCGAGGAAGTGGCTGGATATGGGACACCACAGGCCCTGGGTTATCGGGTCGTACTTGCGGTGATGGTGCTGGAGGAGGTGCACTAAGCATGAAGCTCGGGCTACTACACCTCCTTTCACCAACGAGAGACCCTTGAGATGACGACGCGATTACTGGTACTGGTACTTCCGCTTCAGATGAACTGATACCCCATTGATAATTCGACGGGGGTCCCCCATGGGGAAAGCTTGGAGCCAGTGGTGACCCTACACTCTGAGAAGGAGAGCTGGCAAGCATGAGCGGAGAGACTGATCCAGAAAAAGATAGTCGCCTGTCTTCGTCCCTAATTTTGGTGATGACTTCATTGTTAGCACGCTCCAAAACTGGTAAGTTCCGATAATTGAAGTTACCGAACTCATCCGCAGAGGATTCACTAGTCCGACTATCACGTCTCAGTTTTGCTTGCATAGCATCGAAAGATGATTGCGAACTGATGCTACTGTCCCTCCGCAAGCTAAAAAACTTGGAGTGCAATTGTTGGTGTGCAGAGGTAGGCGACACTACTGATGAAGATGAAGTCGGAAGAGGTGATACGCCGGCTGAGACATTCGAATATTGTGAGGTAAAAGCAGGCAAGGAGCCGGACAAAGGTGCCGCATTCACGGAAGATATTGAAGAGGACGCAGAATGAGAAGAAACAGCTGGGTTCATTAATACCGCTGGGGTAGTACTAAGTCCATCAGTTCGTGATTCAGAATCTGCTCCTGTTGTACTTAGCGAGTAAATCAAGTCAGCGTCTTGAGCTGGAAGTATGGATTCTCGAGCCCCACGATCATCGAAATTATCAGTGCTCAAGGGGTCTGTCGCTTCAGGCACAAATTCTGGAACATTTTCAAACAATCGCTGTACATCAATCCCATGCGGGCCGAAGTAGGGATGGTCCATTATTTCTCCACTTCCACCAGCGCCTAATCGCTTCGCTGGGTCAACAGTGAGGAGCTGTTTGATGAACTGTTTCGCCTCATCTGAAATATCCATATCCGGCGGGAGATCGGGCCAGAAAACTTCACCCTTCAATATATTCGTGAAGATCCGCTGTGGCGTTTCATCGTTAAAAGGCGGATAGCCATAAACCAACTCAAAGAAGATACAGCCCACTGACCACCAGTCAGCCGCTTCTGTTAGCTCTATATCGCCCTCAATCGATTCGGGGGCTAGATAGTCTGGTGTTCCTAGAAGTTTTCTGCGAAGCAGTGACCCATTGGACATCGAGGATCGCGAGTTGTGGCGTGAGGAGGGCAAACCCCCCAGGTTCGAACCAGTGCTTCCACTTCCGGATCCAATAGGTTTCAAAATCTCTTCTGCAATATGGTCACCAGAACTAAAGGAATCATGACGTCCCGTTGCATGATGCGATGGGGATATCGGAGTAAAACCAGGGCTCGATTGTCGGCTACTACCAAAACTGTCAGTTCGGGATCGTACATGACGCAGCCGTTGACCTGATGTGGTAGTTGAGCTTAAGCCAAAGTCGCTAAGCTTGAGGTGCCCAATTTTGTCGATCAACAAATTATCTGGTTTCAAGTCTCGATGCAAGATGCCCTGGGAATGCAACGATTCCACGGCCACGATCAATTCTGCGATATACTGCTTAGCTAGATCTTCAGAAAGACAGCCGATTTTCTTCAGCAGCGCAGCCACGTCCCCACCTGGCACATATTCCATAACCAAATAGAGATAATCGCGGGACTGGAAGCTGTAAAATAACGTAGCCACATAAGGTGAGGTAGCCGTTGACATCAGGATTCGACGCTCGTGCTTGATATGAGTGACTTGATTCTTGGCGACCATATGGCTCTTTTGAAGAACCTTGATTGCAAAAATTTCGCGTGTAAGCCGTTTTCGAGCTAAGTAGACTACGCCATAGGCCCCACGGCTGATAGGTTTCAAAATTTCATAGTCACGAATCGTTGGTAATTGAGGCGCAGGGTCTGTACCGACTCCTGCGGCTTCTGCCGCGACGTCCACAACCGACCCACTACCTGAACCTCGACCTAGTGACTGCTCCATAGCTTGATGTGCTGACGCAGGCGGACTCTCGTTACTTGTCACCCAATTAATATGATCATGAGGCGATGAAGCCTGAGAGAGCCCCGAAAGCTCTGAAGTATTTGATTGGCGGCGTAACGCAGTAGTTGATATAGCAGTGTGCCCATGAGTCGTATGATTGTGCGAAGGCGCATTCAACGACAGTAACGAGCGCCCCAGGTTACGGGATGGCGTGGAGGGTAATGGCTTAGGACTCATATGAGGACTCATGTGAGGGCTTCTATTCGGACTCTCCTTTGATGAACGTCGAGAGTGATAGCTCCGCTGTCGTTTCAAATTCAATATGTAACGCATTTCATCATCATCATCGGAATCGACAACTCGTTCATTCTGTTCAGAATCGGACACTGCACTAAGTTCCATATCACTGCGCATATCGTTTGACAACCGATGTGGTCGATCGCCGTAGGAACTGCGATCACTCCGTCGACGTTCAACCGGACGTATGCCAGAGCCACGTCCTTCAATCGTTGGATTCTCCACTGTAACACTTGGTAGTTCATGAGACACGCCGGCAAGTCTTTCGGATGACCCCGGGTCCATATCACAATCTGTGTCAGTCCCAGATCCATCGGAGGTTGAAGCCTGGTCAATGATTACAGTGGCGTCGGTAGATTCGGCAGCAGCAATTGTGGTGTCAATAGCACTCAATACTTGGCTCTCAACCTCATGCCACAAAACGCGACCATACCTCAAGAATTTCGCGTACCTTTCCATAGCGGCCACAACACTGCCAATTAGACTCATCGTAATCTCATAAGTAGAATCAAGCGAATCAGGCATTTGTATAGGAGTCCACAGTTTGCAAGTATCTAAAATAGCAGCATTAGTCGTGCCATATAATGATTCGGGCTCTACGCTGTCAATCCTTGCCGTAACTGTGGCCGGATCCAGTTCCAGCGCAGTGTCACATCGTGCCATCAATTGCTTCAAAACGGTTTGTACAGGTGTTAGAGACTGCTCCTGAGATGTAATATCTGGGGTGTTCGAAGGAGATAGTCCCGTGGGAGATCCGTCATATGCAGGGGATCTGGCCAGAGGAGAAGGGACATGCACCGCATATCTTGGTTGGATTTGCGGTTTTATCTGTGCTGATACCTGACCATATGCCTGACTGAGTGCTCCGCGATGATCAAGTAAGAGGTCCAAGGCTGACCGCACTCGATGCTCGTCCTTATGTTCAACTGCACACAGCCAATGGTGCCGTTCAAACCACCAGGTTTTCACAAATCTTTCGCAGATGCGACATAGCTCTTGGGGAGGAGTAGGTATGGAAGGAGCCTTAGCGCGCACGGCATCCGCCAGGGTCTCCAGGAAAGAGGCAAATACATCTGTGACAAATCCGGTAGTTCGAACTAATTCATGGGGAAGCTTGACGCTCATAGCTGGACGAGGTGTATATTGAGAGACGAGCCATACAACCGCATCGCCGCCTGCTTTATCAACCCCAGCGTTAGAGGGTGAGCCTTGATCAGCTAGACTCACCAAAATTCCCTGTGCTTCAACGTCCACACCATTTCCAATTTCCTCACCAGGAGGGCCTGACTGAACTGCACTTTCACGCTCCGACGTGCTAGAGGGTTTGCTGGACATTTGAGCCCAAACGGTTACACTGCCACCAGCAAATCCAGGCTCACGCATCTCTTGGGATGCTCTCAAAAAGATTGAACGATCCTGGGAGCTGACAAAATCACTCACCGGTTTGCCTATCATGCTTGCTGCGTCGATACCTGCCAGTTTCTGCCATCCCTTGGAAGCGTATCGAACCTTCCCATCTAAGTCCAATTCTAAAACTACTGATTCAGGGGTCAATTCGCTATCCTGTTCATCAATCAGGTCCAATTCGGATTGTAGGTTAAATGAATCACGGCCTTCAGGGGAAGTATGAATCAATTGACTCAATGGGACGTGGTTTGGAGCAGCGGTTTCGCGTTCGCTGTCCTGAGGCTCTTCTCGCGACTCAACAATTTTGCCGTCAGTGGCGGGAAAAGTGCTGTCTGGCATTTAAAAAGGTCTGCTTTCCGATACACAGGATTTTAAATGCTAAAACATGCTCTTCTGGTCAAGACTTATGTGGGCAACGCTGTCCCTCTTTACCGCGCACACTTACCTAGGGGAACTACACGATACGGCCGATCGGAAAGTACACACGAATTTCGCGTTTACATTAATTAATTAACGCGGCGCGTAAGCCATTAGCCCGCAACTCTGGAGCAGAAACTAACTGATTTTCATAGTTTTTGGTAATTTCAAAACTCCTCCGAAATTGGCAAAAGTTACCTTGACGAATCTTGAGACGTAAACATGCAGATCGTGCTCCCCCAAGAAGCGCATGGCCGTCGCATGGATTTCCGACGGTTTCAGCACCCCAGCACGGGCCAGGCTGCACAGTTTCTATTAGATACTGCGGCAGATGCGCCGCATAGTCTATATGAGCTCACACGCGTGGGATCAGACATGCGTTCAGCACTAGTGGCCGACGAACTCACATCGGATGGCTCAATTGTCGTTGCCACTCCCTTGCATTGTCTGTTTATGATCATCCCCACGCTATACGAGAACCGTAGCAGGTCGTATCCTTTAGATTTCTACATGGATCTTTCCGGCACCCATAGCGATTGCGAAGATATTCCCCTGGAATTAATAGAGCCCCACATCGATACCATATGCACCCGAGACGGCTCTAACTTCACACTTGACCTCGGTAAACTAAAAGCCTTTCTAGACAGACGGACGGCACGCGTTCAAGTTGGTTTACCGCCCCTCGTGCGCGAGCAGGTTCTCCGCGCGGTGACTGATCCTGTTACTCCAGTCACTCAGGGTGTCCAGGAAGCCGCTGAGCAGTATGGCGCCGTCAGCATGGTTGCCTCGTCATGGCTCACACCGGCAGTGGGTGAGTGGTACCTCAATACATTTGATTTTAGTGCTCTTAATGGCGAAGTTAGCCGACTACAGGCCCAGCATGCTGCGCAGCAGTACATGCAGTTTGCATCGGCGCCTGCCAAAAGAAAAGCCGAGACTGTGCAGCCTGTTAGCAAACAGTTGAAACAGCCGAAGGTCATAAAAGCCCGTAACAATGGATCAATTTTGGATATGTTCGGTAAGAAAAAATAAATCAAGATATTTATTGCGGAGGCCGTAAATAGTTCTGATAGTACCACCTAAGCTCATCAATGCTCTCCAGTATGTCTTCTCTAGCGGTGTGCGTAAACTTCTTCTGCGGTAGTTGTTGCATCAATTGCGGGTTATGCCGGTACCCCACCTCCTTGATAGAGCTCACATCAACCATTCGGTAATGCAGAAAATCTACGAGTCTGGGGAACTCATTCATGAGGAACATTTTATCGGCATGCACGCTGTTACCGGCAAGCACGCCCTTCTTGTAGGGAACTAATGGTTGAAGGTACGCTAACAAATCCTTCTCGCACTCCTCAGCTGACAATGAAGATTCCTGTACCTTATTTGTCAGTCCGCTCTCGCCATGAGTTCTCGTGCACCAGTCGTCCATGCTATCCAACAGCGGCTTGGGCACATTCAAAACGCGGGTGAATCCATTCGGTTCCAAGAGATCGAGCTTACCATCGGTCACAAAGCAGCTGATCTCCATAATCTTATCCCGTTTGTTGTTCAAACCAGTCATTTCGCAGTCTATCCAGACCAGTGGAGCTGCCATTCTACGTCGTAAATGGAGCAGTCCACGAGCGTTCATCGCCTGACCCCAGTAGGGTTCTCAAGACCAGGCCCGACGCTTAGGGACATCAAGTAAGTAAGTAACAAGTAGACAGTTTTTACAATTATTATTATTGTTTATGTTGTTTGTTTATTATTATAATAAAAAAAGTTACAGATTCTAGAAAAGCCCCCAGCCTTTCTTTTTCGGCTGAGGTTCAGCAGCTGGTACATTTTCTGTCGCGGCTGAAGAAGCAGGAGCTTGTGCATCCGGTGCACTGACATAATTGAACGCGAGATCATAGAATACCGGCTTCACGGCCACGGGCTCGATGTGTTTGACTTCCAAATCAGCCAGCTGTAGTTCCGTTCCTGGCTTCGGCATCTGCACAAAATTAAGATCGCTGGAAGCCGCACCGCGCACGGCGCTCTGCTTCCGGACCTCCTCTGTCAGCACTGTTCGACTATGCTCACGAACCAGGTCGCGGCGCACTTCATCCAATAACGCAGCCACGTCCTTGGCGGACACGGGCAATTCAGTGTCTGCCATGTTGCTGTCATGTTCGGCCAAACCACGATAAGCGATATTAACCAGCGCCAAACTCTCACGCGAGCCGGCAGGGTGCAGATGAGCCAACGCTAGCGAACGCTTAGTCTGGAAGAAAAGCTGCATAGCATTGATACCGGTGATCAGCTCGTCATCGTTGAATACACCAGGCAGTTCGGCCAGCGCACTGCAACTCTGCATAACGACATCGAAGCGACGAACAGCTGAATGCCACTGCTCTTCTTTGGCGTAAGCAACGGTCTCAAATGCGTCTCGTTGGATCCTTTTGGAGATTAAATTGAACTGGACGTATGTGCTGATAATGTCCAGGTCTTGGTCACGCTGGTCGCCAGCACCATTGATCAGGTCTACAAGCGACGCCACCTCAAAGTCGCACTTTTGCCACTCAGTCAGCACCTTTTCAAACCCCTCAGCGGTATGATCACCTGAGGACTGCTCAATCGCCTTGTTGGCCTCTTGTGCCGCATAAAGCAGCTCACCCAAATGAGCATGTTTCACTTTGGCCACATGGCCCCTGAACTTGACTTCTTTGACCTGCTTGGCTGCTGAGGGTGCGCTGGATGCCGTGGGATTAACGGCAGTAGCAAGTTGCATGAATTTTGCGTCCTCGCTGGCCAGTTTACGGGCGACCACCTCGAGATCAGCGGTGATGTCCTGATGCTGTTGGGCTAAGGCAAGCCTCAAACCGGTGTCAACAACGGTCGCCAGTAGATCATTGAGCAAAGTGGATTCGCTAGTATTGGCCGCAGCGGCTGACAAAAGCGCGTAGACGCCAACACGAACTTTCGCAAAGGCAGGAGCTACCTTGGCCCACTGCTGGCGCTCCAGAGCGGCTTCGCCGGCCACAAGCTGGGCATAAACAGCAAATTCAAGCTGATCAGTCGGTGTTTGGGAAGCCGCGCCCTGCTCCAGTTCGTATGCATGCCGCGACTGTTTCACTGCTTTGGCGAACTTCGAGCTGATGCGCGACTTCAAAGATGATCCTTGAGACGCGTTCGCCTCGACTGCAGCCTTAACAGCCATCGCACAGGCCCAACTGTGCTCAGCCTCCAGAACAGCCAGCTCCCATTGGTCAGAGGTCAGTTGACGAGGCTCCATGTGTTTACTGGGTTTTTTCGACAAGTTACCACGACGCCGCAATTTTTTGATACGTCGGCTGGCATACCGACGGTAATCAGTATAATCACTGGCACTCTGCAGGCCAGCACGCTTGTGCAGCGTGGACGAGAGCATAGACTGGTACGCCATGCTTACTTTTCAACCACAATTTTGATATTTCAACGCCCTGAACTTAAGGCTGTCTGGGCCCCCCCGCTTATCGATACGGAGCAGAAGTGGATACAACATACTGGTAGTGCTGATAGACACATTGTACGGCTAGCGCAGCCAAATTACACTGCTGTGCTTTACGTACATCCTCCTTACCCATTTATGCTGCACCGTGCCCATCAAACCTATTGATTACACGGACGTTAACTAAGAAACCGTTGAGTTGGAATATGCACCGTTGGAAAAACGGCTAATGCATATCGATAGGAATGATGCCTATTCAGTATGAGTAAACGAAACAATCGTAAAAAGTAATCTAAGTTTAAACTCCAATTGAGTTTCAGACCAGCAAAAAATTTCTTTACAGAATCTCACGGAAAAACGGTTCGTCCCGTATGTGGTAGCCGTGTGCAGATTAATGAGTATCACGTGACTGGGCGCAGAGGAAAACCTCGTAAAATGGTCAGCTTACTGGCAGCGATGCATGGAAATTTCCTTTCCCTAGTGCCACTCAGTCTCTCCCGCTCCCGGCTCCGCGGAACTTTGTCCTCTTTACACAACATCCCTGGTCAACCCACACACACCGACTTTTTAAGCACACTAGTCTAGAGCTCATACTTTAATGGGCTTATCTGTCAATCGCAATGTTGACAGGCAGAATTCTACTGGTGTTGTGATAGAAGCTGAAGATGATGACCCCGCTATAAGAGGTTTATCATCTTCCACCTCATCTCAACACCAAAGTTTAAATACTCCCCCCACTGCGGCGCCACTCAGCGCCTCCAAGTTAGAACTACCTACAGCCCGCTCCCCCGCTCACCGGCTGAGCCCCAGTCCGCGCGAATCGACCAGCAGTGGCTCCCACCACTCCCGCAGCCACGCCACCAGCATTCCTCACACGGCATCTAATACCAAGACGAAGAACGGTACGGATCCCCTCGACGCCGCCATAATTGAACGACACCATTACTCCGACGATGCTTATTTCTCACCTAGCAGTGCCGCTCTGAAGCTCGACCAGTTTGTTCTTGGTCGCAGCGAAGTAGCTCCGGATGCTGGAGTTGCTCAGGGCTCTTTGTCGCGAAGCGGCAGCGCCTATACAAGCTTGAAAGGCGTTGCTAATGGCCGACGCACGCTCAGTATTCCGACTCCCGTTCACGGGAGTATGCAAGGGTCCCCAGGAGCTCTGACATGGGCAAGCTCGTCCCCTTCTTCCGTGGAATCAATGTCTACGTCTCGTAGTAATTCGAGTTCTCCTGAAGCGCTCCATCACCCTCAGCAGCATCCCCAAGCACACCCGCAGCAGCACGCTCAGCAGCGGACCGGCGACGAAGTGTACAGCATCGAGATCAAACGCATGATCAAACAAATCTGCGTTGCCGGTTTAGACGCACGTGGCAAGGTCAGTCGTAATTTCTGTCTGGATGCTGCCGATATCCGCGATATTTGTCGGGCCTCGCGTGAAGTGTTCATGGCAGAGCCGTCCTTTCTGCGACTTGACGCACCGATCAAGATTGTCGGTGATATTCACGGTCAGTTCAGGGATCTAATGCGTCTGTTCAAGAAGGGAGGCATGCCACCAGCGCAGCGTTACCTCTTTTTGGGCGATTATGTGGATCGAGGCAAGCAGAGTCTAGAAACTGTTATGCTTTTGCTGCTACTCAAATTGCGTTACCCAACTCAGATTTTCTTGTTGCGAGGCAACCATGAATGTGCCGGTGTAACCAAGGTTTATGGTTTCTACGATGAATGCAAGCGTAGAGCCTCCTTGAAGTCATGGCGCACTATCATTGATGTTTTCAATACTCTTCCCGTTGCCGCACTTGTTGGCGGCAGGATTTTCTGCGTTCACGGCGGCATTTCTCCCACGTTGACTTCTTTCAGCCAGATTGAAGCGGTCAGGCGGCCCACAGATGTCCCCGAATCGGGGCTGGTGGCCGATCTGCTTTGGTCTGACCCGGATGCTCAAGTCAAAGAATGGAGTGAAAACGATCGCGGTGTCTCGTTCTGCTTTGGACAGCGTTCGTTGGAAACGTTTTGCAGACAGCTCAATGTAGACATCGTTGTTCGTGGTCATATGGTTGTCGAGGACGGCTACGAATTCTTTGGTGGCCGTCGTTTGGTAACAGTCTTTAGTGCTCCAAATTATTGTGGTGATTTCGACAATTACGGAGCTATGATGAGTATTTCCGAGAATTTGGTGTGTTCGTTTGATGTGATTGAGCCGAAGTCCTCAACCCGCAGCCAACAGCGAAACACTAGCCCGACTCATCACGAAGTGAGCAAACGGGCCTCGCAAAGCAAGGACACAACGGTGAGTTCGTGAAGCTCGGAGCTGAAGAACTTATTTATTTTACACGCCGTCACGATAAAGCATATATTATATATTTTTTACTTACTATTACGTTCTTATTATATCTGATTCAAAAATTTGTAGTTTTCGTGCGTCTCACATGTGAGTGCGTATCTAAGTACCCCGTGCGGTGGTTTTGTGATGCAACGGTTTTTCCACCGCAATGCAAGTACCTATCACTAGTCATCAAAGGTGACGTTATCGTTTCGTATTTATACCAAATTCGATTTGTTCGATCTTACGTAGTGTGTTTGAGATTTAACGTTTTCTGGGGTGTGCGCTTTGTAACAAGTGGATGCGTTTTACATGTAAAGAGGCTCGGCAATCTTTCTCCTTCCAGCAATAATCAGCTTTGAGATGTTAGGGCCACCCTGTAACTGGGTTCTACTGTGCCATACCTCAGCCATAAGCTCGCCCAGAGGCATGCAAACTGCGTCAAGCACTGATGAAACCCCTGCCTTGTGGGACTTTCCATTTTTTTGCAGACGTATTGTTACTAAGGGCCACTGCTACACAGACAACGTGCATCGTAAGTGTGACTTGTCCCGCCCCAATTTTATCTTGTCAATAAGATCCAGTTCGCATACGTCGATTATTACTGTTCAACAGTAACCAACAGCCTCGGCATTTTTCTTTAGCGCCACATCATCAACCGTCTAGGGAACCACCACAAACGCACCACAAGTCACGGCACAACTAAGCACCCCACACTTTGCCAACATAATAACCGCAACCACACCAATGAGTAAAGTGGAGTATCTAGTTGGCATCCACAACTTCAAGGGCCGCTCCGAGGATGAACTGGACGTCGAACGCGGTGACTACATCGAGATCTTGGAAGATGACAGCGCGTTCAACGATTCGTGGTATTTTGGACGAAATCTCAAGAATTTTACAACGGGACTGTTCCCCAAAGCCTTCACAGCGCCCATCGCTCTCTTGCCCGCCGATATTCGAGCTAGGATGGAAGAGTACGATGCTACTCACCCGTCGGCCGACGCGTCATTCGATCCATCATTCGAATTAACCGATCACCACCCACCAACGTTCGCCGACTCCTCGAATCAGACATATGAAGGTCTAGGTGATCATAGCTACGGCAGCCAGAACTCCGACAACAAGTTCGATAGCAAACGCCCGGTGCTCAATGGGCCGCCGCAAGTGCACCCCGTGCGGGACCAAGTTACGCAACAAATGAGTCAAATGCATCTCGACAAGAGCGTGAGCAGTGGTAACAGTACGGCCGGTAGTCATGGAATTAGTGGCCACGACGCAGGCAGTCCTGGTCTGTCCATTCCAGTGGCAGCGGCTGTATCCCCTCAGGCCAGTATAATCAGCAATGCGAAATTCCCCAACAACGTAGGCTCCGTGCACCGCCAGCCAAGCGAGACCAGCAACATCGACGCTGCTATCAACGCAATGCAGGAGTCTCCACAGCAATCGTCCAACTTGCATTTGCAAACGAACCGATACAACATGAACTCACAGCAGACTGTACGGGACTCAACGTCGCCGGTTGGGACTTTGGCGCCGCAGAACGTGTTGTCCTGGACGCCGCAGAACGTGGAGCAGTATTTCTTCGAAAAAGGTCTGGTTGAGGACGCCCCTAAGTTTGCTAAGCATAAAGTCACCGGTGCAATCCTTCTCGAGATGGATCGTGAGACCTTGAAAGAGATCGATATTGTCAATTTTGGCCCGCGGTTTGAAATTGACCGGGAGATCAGGTCATTGCGGCAGATGCTGGGATTTTCTCCGGTGTTGGAAGATCCTAACACACCTGGCGCGATGAGTCCCGGAAGCTATACAAATCGATCTTCCAATGCCGCAGCGGGGTCAATGACGTCCATGATGAGCACACCAGTGAATGCGCACACTGGATATTTCAGTAACATGTCTGGCAGCTCAACTGCTTTGCAGCCCCAGGCCTACAGGTCTTCAGGGGACCAGGGCTTCATACAACAGTACCCCAATCAGCAGCAGCCTCAGCAGCTTCCTCAGCAACATCCCTACGGCTACCAGCATACTCCCCGGCAAACGTCGCAGAACAGAGGTGCTCAGTCGGCCGCACATTTGCAAAGCCCCCCGCAAATGCCGAGCCCTCAGCTGCAAAACCAGTCTTTCCAGTACCCCAGTCAGTACCAGTACCCTCAGATGTCTACGCCGCAATTGCAGCAAAGACGCTCTCAGCCTCGAATGAGCCAGCCGGGTTCGTCAGCAGGTGTGCCTGTTAGTCAACCAGCAGGTCATACGCCAATTCCGCAAGCAGGCCAATCTGTGAACCAACCTGGTCTTCCTCAGCCACAAGCAATTCCGATCTCACAACGTAATCCCCGCGAATCTCATAGCTCGCAAGACTCTAAGGAGGAAGAAGTTACTGGATCTTTGAACTCTAATTTTAGCATGAAAGCTGCTAATCCTGCTTTGGCCGCCGCACAAGCTGCAGGCCGGCTTACACACCACCGCCATTCTTCCAGTGCGACTTCGCGGTATTCAGCAGTGCCTACTCACCAACGAACTCGCACCATCGACGACCTAGACGCTCAGACACTTCAACCAGCTGCAGGGGAGAACGGTGGGTCCCGTGGTAGCCATCAACGGAATGTCTCCCGGGGCTCTAACCTGTCTGCTACTCAACGAGCTGCTGAAAACGGTGGCCTCACTAATCATACTCGAAACCTCAGCACTGATAGCGCCAAACAAAAACGCAGATCGTCAGTGTTCTCGAGGCTCTCGGGGAGTCCTAAGAAGAACCCGCAAGCAGGCACTTTCGAGGTGCTCCACGGCACTACAAGTCCCCTGAATGGTAGCACCACGCCGGCCATTAGCAGCCCCAACATGTCGAACAGTCAGGGGTTCTCGTCACCTACCACCAATGGTACTTCAGTCAGTAGCAACAATAGCAGCACCAATGCCAAGCGAACTAGCTCTGACGGAAATGGATCCTTAGTTTCGAAGTTCCGCCCCGGTCTATTGAAACAAAAGACTAGCGCATTTCAAGAAGGCATTCAGAATGTGAGTGCCGAAAAGGCTGCGGCCACTGCTGATAAATCCGGGTGGATGCACAAGCGTGGTGGTAATGGCTTGGGGGTTTGGTCAAAACGGTATTTCACGCTTCATGCAACCCGCTTGTCGTACTTTTCGAATTTCAAGGACACACGTGAGCGTGGCTTGATCGACATCACTGGCTACCGTGTGGTGCCAGTAAAGGACCATGAGCTTTTAGTTAGTTTGAGTGCAGCAGGCATGGGAGCCGGTCGCCATTGCTTCAAGCTTGTGCCTCCCGGTCCTGGCTTCAAGAAGGGAATGACGTTCACCGCTCCCAAGGTTCACTACTTCGCGGTCGAGAGCGAACAAGAAGCTCGTGATTGGCAGTCGGCATTGATGAGCGCCACGATTGAGCGTGATGAGTCGACGCCTGTTATCTCGACCTACCAGTTGCCCACGATGTCGTTGCCTCGAGCTCAGGAACTGATGGCTGAGCGGCTTAGAGTCAAGGGTGAGATTGGGTCGCTGACTCGTTGATCTATTCATAATATTTATCACTGAGCATTCTGAAGTTCCAGTAGCTAGAGCTTGTATATTTATGTTAAATTAGCTAATGAAAATCCATCATCATGCGGCGAATGGTATTAGTAGATTTCGGTGCTAGGTGGTTCGCCGTCGTAAGCCGTTGAACGGCCAGGTCCTGACGACCTAGTCCGGTGTAGGCTTTTGCAATGGCGAAATGCACGCTGGAGTCTTCAGGGACTACAGCCTCTAATTCAATCAGTTCCTTCAATGCTTCGTCGAACAAGCCGGCCTCTAGCAGGGCCTCGGCTTTACGGAAACGGGGTACCGGTGACTTCGGATTCACTTGGCGAGCTTTATCAAACTGCTCCAAAGCTTCTTGGACATGGCCCTGAGCTTCTAAAACGGTGCCTAGGAAGCACAGCAGAACTGCGTTCTTTGGGTTCAATCTGATGGCCTGCATAAAATTGATCTCCGCTTTCTTGAATTCGCCCAGATTGTAGTATACGGTACCCAGACCATACCACGCATTATACAACTGCGGGTTTTTCTGAAGAGCCTTGGAAAACGAGTTTTGTGCATTCTGCATCTCCTCGCTACCAGAATACTCATAGCCCATGAGCGTGTATGCGTAAGCGGCTAGTGGCTCGATTTTGGTGGCTCTTTGGAAGCATTCAATGGCAAACTTGATATCATTTTTCAAAGAAAAGGCATTGCCCAAGACACACCAGCTTTGCCATGTTTTTCGCATCGGTGAACCATTTTTGTTGAGATCCTGAGCTAAAGTAGCGAGCTCGTGCTCATTCTTCAAGTGCCAAAGCGCAGTTGACATATATTCCAACCCACGGGCTCGATCCAGCTGGAGCTTTCGCAATGCCTTATATTGCTTATAGCTTTCATAATACTCGCCCAACTCAAGGTAGAGCCTACCTGTCAATTCGAGTACAAAGGGAGTCTGTTGGATTGCGGGGGACAGCTCGCGAATCAGTAGCAACGCGTCATTGAACTCGGCCTGGGTCAACAATGACATAGCCTCGGCAAGTATCTCCAGTGCTTTGATGCCCACGACGTTCGAATTCTGGGCGGTGTATGTAGCTGGTGCGAACTGAGTGCGGCGTTGTCCGTTCGGTGGCTCATTGAAAACATTCTTACCCAATGTACTGAACGAAGCATTGTCAGTGCGCTTGAAGCTGATAGAATGCATTCTATCAAGCCGGTTTGGGAAGCCGTTCCCCAGTGCCGGCACCAGGGGCTTGAAGGCATTCTTGGATGTGGACGAAGGCATTGGAGCAGGTACGGATTTGCCATTTGCCCTCGCGTCGAATGCCGCTCTATGGGTAGGCGTTTGAAACAATCCGCTGCCACTACTGATACGGTGTCCCGTAGACACGCGGCTGGAAGGACCCGGTGTCGATCCTGGTGCGAACGATACCACCGGCGGGGACGTAGCATGATCTGAGTACTCCATCGGGTGGTCATTTAACGGCGTAGGTCCAGGCGGATACGCACCATTGCTAGCACCACTGCTGTAACCCAGCCAGTCCGCCACGGAACCCATAACTGAGCCCGGCGGTACGACTCGAGAATTGCCAACTGAACTATTGACTGGGAACCCGGGACTTTGACCCGAAAACGCCGAGTTAGCCACCAGTGAAGGCTTTGAGCCACCCGGAGTGTTGAAAATGCGCATGGGTGTGCCCAGCCGCCGGGGTGTGGAAGTAGCGGCTTTGGGGATAACAATAGCAGAGTCATCGGGCTGGCCCGATGTGTTGTTACCATCGGCATCACTTCTATCCGGCACCGGATTCGCCGTGGGCTCGTCAAACGCATCATCAAATCGCGAAAACAAGTTAGAAGTGTTCAAATGCACCTTGGCAGAGCTACTCAAAGCAATGATGTTCTCGAACAAATACGGATTCAATTTGACCGACGTAGCATAGTCTTCGAGGGCCGAGTCCGTTTCAACCAGCGCCTTCAGTTTAGCGAGTAAGAGGTAAAAGGCAGCCGGGCTCAATTCGCCCCGCCCGTAGCGGCAAGTGAGGGGCATATCATTGTCGAATGCCCATAAATCTTGGCGTTTTTCCAGAGCACTGATGCCCAAGTTGGGCTCTTTCAGACTCAGACAGCTCTGCGCATAAACCCAGAGGCAGCCCGTGTTGTTCAAATGGTCATGGCACGTCGACTTAGCGGAGGTGTACTGGCCGCGACGGTGCTGTACGTAGCCCAGCAAATAACGCGAATCGGACGTGTTGAGATTGGCCACCAATTGCTCGGCAAGCACCTCTGCTCCATCGTAAAATTCGAGGTCGAGGCACTGCCAAATTTGGTTGGCCAGTAGGCTCATTGTCGTGGAAAGCTACTAGGACGCTGTTATTTACCACAGGGCTAGGCGGCGCTTCAGACTCGGGCAGCCCATGCATCGTTTCTGATGAGCAGTCATCATATACTTAAATCGATCATATATAACAAGGTTCGTCTTATAGACTCAGATTTATTGAATGCTGCGGTAAGAATACACTTTTCACGTTAGACTTGTATAGTGCATTGTACAGTACTTGCGTGGTGTGGTTGCATCCGGTGTATACGCTGATTAGCACTCGTGTGTAAATCATGTGCCACATAGCGTACTTCGGTCTATCCGACACACCTTCCAAGCATGAAACTTTACACACCATCTCTATAAGAACACTTGCGTCATTAAATATAAATAACTACCTTCGCTCTCTCCGGTTCTGATTCCGGTTATTATTGCCCCTATGCTCGATGCGCTGCTCATTCTGTGACCCGTACATTTCTTCACGCTTTGCCTGCCGTTCTTCGACAATATCAGTGAGTAACTGATCGGGGATCTTCACGTATTTGATAGATGAGCCTCGTAGATAGAGTTCGGGGAACTCGCGGTGCTCGCCTTCGGCGGGTCCCACACTTTTAACATCTTCGAGGGTGACGGACATGAAAAAATCGCATGCCTTCATGCGGCCCGTATATGTCCTTCCTGATTTGCATTCAACGCTGAGAACTTGTCCCTGCGCAGCGTTGAGAAGCGTGATCGGCAGCATTTACTGGATCTGCACGAATGTGTCGACCTCGTTTACCTAATCGCAATATGTACCCTGCCTCCCATCGATCCAAAGCAGCCTCCCCAGCCTTTAGATTCCGGGTAGTCTACATTGGGACTTTAAGCTCTCTCCCTACGAAGGGCGCGGGCCACCGATCTTGAGATTGGAGATTGCACTAACGACCAGATCGATTATATATCTTAAACGAGATGAAACAGCACGACAACAAGGACTACTGTTCCGAGCTGGCATATTTCAATGAATTTTCTTATGGTCTGATATATGAAACTTTTAATAATCTTGCCGCTCGTGGAGACTTGGGGCCCTTTGGCTCTCATAATTAACGGGTTAGGGCATGCAGAGTTGGGCGTGGTGCGCGCGTGAGAGGGAAACACGGCCTAACACCTTACGCGCCAACCAGTCATCCGCGCCAGTCCAGCAACATACGCTTTGGATTCCGTCGACACCACATTCAAGGAATAGGCAGGCCTTTTCCATCGCGAGTTATATTTATTCACGGCACCAAAAGCTCGTCAGTCTTTAAAAACCCGACCGATCGAATCCACGGTGGTTTCTCAAGCAATACGATCATAGTTGAGTTCGCAGCCCACATCCATTACAACACCGGTTTCAATCTTGAATGGCTCCTGTTTACGGTGCCAAATATTCCAATGTGCCCGTTTGGGTCTCCAATATCAAAAACGTCAACGTGATGCGGCGCCAAGTCGACGGCTGGGTGAATGCAACGCATCTGCTCAAAGTAGCGGATTTTGATAAACCAAAACGTACGCGAATTCTCGAAAGAGATGTTCAGAGTGGCGAGCATGAGAAAGTTCAGGGCGGCTATGGTAAATATCAGGGAACATGGATCCCATTGCAGCGTGCCACGGAGCTATCTAAACAGGTAGGGATTCTGGAATTGGTGGAAGATTTGTTGGTTTATGCACCCAAGGAGGGTGTGATTACCGAGGATTTGCCACGACAGCCGAAGCCGATGACCGTACGCAAGACTCATGCTCAGGACGCTCATGGAGGCGCGGCCTCGAAAGCTAAGCGCGCCAAGAAGACCAATTCGGTGCCTGCGACTTCGATGCCGATGGCGCCTCGTGCTCAAGCGATGCAGTCTATGCCGGCAATGGATTCGTACGGCATGTGGCCCCAGCAGTACACTTCCCCACGGGGAGGACCATACACACCTAACACCCGTAATGGCCCTGGGAATGGAAGCAATGGCAGCCAGTCTCCCATGGGATATCCGATGGGGTCTATGCCGGGAATGCCAGTAATTCCCATACAGGGCTACAATATGAATTATCAGTCGCCTTATCAGCCGATGCCCATGGGGAGCGCCCCGCCAACCCCTCAACAGCGATACCAGCAACAGTACGGTAATGGCCACTCAACACAGAACCCAGCAGACGTGACGGTGTCTCAGGGCTCGTCGCCTTCGATGAGCTCCTCGGTGCTCTCTTCAGGGTCTGACGGCGGCTATAGCGACGACGAGAGACCCTACTTGGGCGGAGCGTTCCGGCAGCCCCAGCAGCCGCGGAATATGGGGTCGAGACTGAATAGCCCACTGCATCATCCGAATGGTAATTCTGGTAGTTCGAGTCGCGTCAATGGTATGGTCCCCCTTCCGCATCACCTCAAGGCCACATCTGGCTCTCCGTACACTGGAACGGCCCAAGGTGGTGCTGTGGGACCGAGCCAATATATGGCTGAATACTCGTCAAAACTGCTCGACTACCTGATGAGTCCTGACAAGTCATTGATACCTGCATTCCTTTTACACCCTCAGCCGGGACCCCATATTAACCAGGCCATCGACGACGAGGGTAACACTGCGTTCCATTGGACCTGCGCAATTGGCAAGACGGAGATTCTGCAAGCGCTGATGGATGCTGGTGCGAATATCCATGCGCTTAACAACTTAGGTCAAAAGCCACTTATAAGGGCGGTGATGTTCACTAACAATCACGAAACACGATCTTTCCCGCGAGTCCTGGAGCTGTTAGCAGAGACTGCTTGCTTTATAGACTCCAGCGGCCGAACAATTTTACATCATATCGCAAACACAGCAGCGAGTGGGAGCAGATCTAGTGGTGCACGCTACTACGCTGAAATCTTACTGGCTAAACTGGTTTCATCTCCGGAACTATTAGGTTCGCAGACGCTTCGCGCGTTTATTAACCATCAGGATACTCAGGGTGAAACCGCATTGCACGTGTGTGGCCGGAATGATGCCAAGAGATTGGCTCGCGTACTTCTGAGCTATGGTGCGTCCACTAGTGTTGTCAATAAAGCTGGTGCAACACCGGAAGATTTGTTCAGGGTCAGAAAGGCCGCTCGCGGCTCCGACATGGACATTTCGCACCCGGAGGACGATATCCTAGCATCGTCCCAATCTAAAGCTGTGATAGGTGCGCATAGATCTTCTCATACTATCAGCGGTTACCTCACTGAGTTTGCGAAGTCGTATGATACTGACCTTACCAATAAGGATAATGATATCAACCAGGTACGCAACCTGCTCACGAAAGTACAGCAGCAAGTGGCGGACCTTGAACTGGAGCTACCTGAGCTCGAGGCAGATACGGGCTCCGACCAGGAACTCTTACAATCCACACAGGAACTGGAAGCCGTTGCTAATGAGAGGTCAGCAGAGCTGAGGCAGCTTGTAGAACGCTCTCAGTCGCGTGACCTGGCTTTGCTGGCTCAAAAGGAGGAAGCCGATGCTGCTGATCAGTTACACGAGCAACTTCACTCACAGGCGCCCTTCAATGTCGAGGAGCAGTTCAGACTCGGACAGCTTCTTACTCGATTACAGGATCAACGGTCGACGCTTTTGGATGAAATAATTGAACTCTACGGTCAATCGGGATCTAGGGAAAAGATCAAGCAGTACCGAAAGCTATTAGCGATTTGTTTGGAAGTGGCTGAAGAAGAAGTGGACGGTTTGATTGACGACATTTCTCAAGCATTGACGGTATGAGTATATGAAAGAAGTAAGTATAAAAACAATATTTTCTGCGTGATCTTCTATAATCACTTGAATCATAATCAACGCGCGACGCAGGTGGACGTGGTTCACCATGCCCTCACGTGGTACAAATTTGGGGTTTGGAAAATAATTTTATATACAGCACCGTTATTTTTTTCCAGGTACACATAGAACAACTGGTGGCTGAATCGAACGCGGTATGCCGAAAAATCAGGATCCAGACCTCAATGCCGCAATCCGTGACCTTGGTGGAGATGAAGAGGATTTCAAGCTTGTAGAAGACGCTGACTTTAGTGGATCAGACTACGAGGATGCGCCCTCAGGAAATGGCAACAGCCTGGACGCTGCTGAGGTAGAGAAGCTTTGGAATGAGCTCAATGGCGGTTCTAATGGCTTGGCTGCTAAGTCGACTCCTAGCAGCAGTGCTAAGAAGGATAGCAAAACTTCGAAAGTGGAAAACAATTTCGAAGAGGGTGACACCAAGAAGGATAAAAGAAAGAAAGAGAAGAAAAAAGATCAGGAGACCAAGGATGTGAGTAAGATCAAAACCGCTCCTCAGCCTGCTCAGAAACAGAATCCTCAATCTGCTCCCAAAGCCGCTCCTAAAGCCGCTCCGAAACCTCAACCAATTTCAAAAAAGCGTATGGCTGAATGGGAGAAATACATGAACGGGTTAACGCACCCGCAATCATCATTGATCATTGATGAACAGAACTGGTACATTCCGAGCCAACCTAGTGAAGATGCGTCGGCTTTGCCATCCGATATTGTGGACAAATTGAAACAGAAGGCTAATGGACTACTAAATACCGAGAACCAGCTTTACTTTAAGCAACGCGAGTCCGACCGTGAGTTCACTAGCTCATTGGATTTCTTGAAGAATGGTACATTTTCGGATCAATTAGGCACTCTGTCGATTTTATCTACAGAATCACCGTTACATTCGATCAGGTTCTTGGAAAATCTGATCTCGAAATGTGAGATTAAGAACCGCGAGAGCGCCTGTAAAGCACTTGAAGTCACCAAAGATTTGCTAGTCTCACATGTGATGCCTGACGCCCGACTGAAATGGTTCAAAGATCAACCCTTGAACATCGATCTTCCTCAGCGCACTCTTGTAGCTTGGGCCTTCGAAGATTATCTCAAGAAATATTTTTTCAAATTACTGCAGGTTATGGAGCGTTTACTGAGCGACACTGTCGAGAACATTCGTATGCGCGCACTGCTTTGTGTTTTCGAGTTTTTCCAGCAGAAGCCCGAACAAGAGTCAAACCTGTTAAGGCTTGGCCTGAATAAACTGGGTGATCCTGCCGGAAAAGTAGCCTCGAAGGTCAAGAAACTTGTTATGGACGCGTTGCAGATGCACCCGGGTATGAAGCCGATCATTGCCAGCGCCACTGCTGATTTGTTGGGACACACATCTGATTATCGCACGCGTTATTATGCTGTTGATACCTTGAGTGAGTTCATCCTTAGCAATCGCGATCCTGGACTTGCAAACCAACTGATCTACATTTACTTGGAATTGTTCGAGAGATTGTTAGTTGAGTCTAAGAACGAGATTGACTCTCGGAAAGAAAAGCTACCCGAGCAGGGTAAAGTCAAAAAGGGTAACCGATTCCGACCTAAACGAGGCAAAAAAGGTGGTCTCAAGCAAGAAAAGTTAGATGAGAATGATTACGAACAGCAACAACAGGCTCGCCTCGTTGCAAAATTGTTCACTGGTTTGAACCGTGCGTTTCCGTTCTCTAACTTGGACCCTTCTGTGTTCAATAAGTACACAGACACATTGTATCATATGAGCCATTCGCCCAATGTTGGAACCTTCATTGAGGCGCTATGCTTTATTTTCCAATTGTCCAGAGCTGAAGCTGCTTCTGCGGAGACCAAAAATAATCGCTACTATCGCACGCTTTATCAGAGCATTATGGATACTCGTTTACCCAAATCATCGAAGTTAGCGAAGTACATCCACTTGCTGCTTAAATCAACTACTGAGCTGAAGAAGGCTGATGACAACACTCAGGTTGCCGCTTTCATCAAGAGGTCGCTCCAAGTCGCCTGTAACTGGTCGGAGGTTGGTGCACTGGCAAGTCTGATTCAGGTAGCTAATCTTTCTTTGTCCGCGGGCACAACGCACCTCATAGACGATGGACCTGTCAAGGCCAAGGGCAGTGAGCTTGAGGGCGAAGGATATGACCCTAAACAGCGTGACCCTCGCTTTGCTCATGCCGAGACCTCGAAGGCTTGGGAGGCGGTTCTGCTGCAGAGGCATTTCCACCCAACAGTTGCGCTGTACGCGCACAACTTCTTAGCCCCCGAGCCCGAGAAGCAGCATCTTGATATGCCTGATATTGATCAGTATACTGTGAGCAGCTTCTTGTCTAAATGGTCTTATAAGAAACCTAGGGAGAAGGAGAGCACCCGTGGTGGTAGTATTTTCCAACCACTTTCTGGGTTCGTGGACCTCACCCTTGGTGTCCGTCAGGAGAAGAAGGGTGATGACACTCCTGCGTCGATGCAGAATTGGAAGAGTAGAGGAGCTGATGATATTGCGCCGGATGAGAAATTCTTGTTTGACTATTTCGCTCATCGACCCGACCGCAAGCCTAAGGCGAAGAAGGAGACCAAGCCAGCTACTGAAGGTGAAGCCGAGGATGGAAGTGATGCTGAGAGCATCGCTGAAGATGAAATCAATAACGCTATGTTTCAGTCTGGTCCTGGTGATTTGGGTGGAAATGATATGACTGGTATGGACTTTGATTCGGATGAAGACGACGATGGCGACCTCGAAGCAGGCCTTGAGGCAGCTTTCAATGAGTCTGATCTGGACGATGATGAAGATGATAGTGATGGTGCTGATTCGCCCGAAAATCTCGATGAAGGTGATGATGCTGAGGAAGGAAGTGGTGATGATGCCGATGATTTCACCAACTTTGACCAACTTGAGGAAGAAATGTCCGTACAAGATGATTCTGAGCGCGATGCTGTCAAGAAGCGCAAGCGGTGGAGTAGCTATCCAACTTTCCTCGATGCTGACGCTTTTGAAGAAATGTACACGGGCAATGAAACTCCAGCTAAAAAGCGCTGAGCGATGCACACAGTTACACCGCATGTAAAAATAAATCTAAAACAAACACAGAAATAAAATTTACTGTAAATAATTTGTTTATTATGACATGCTGCAAGGGACTTTCCTGCGGAGGTATAAGTGGTTGAACATATCCTTATATACTACTGAACTCGTATAAAGTTATATAGTGACCGCGTAGTCTAATGGTTATGATCTAACTTTCCGGAGGTTGGGGTTGCGGGTTCGAGTCCCGTCGTGGTCTAATTTTTTTATTGGCAAAATCTATATCTCGTTCTATTCAATTCAATCTTTAAAGCAGCTCGACAAGTAGTCAGTATAGCCTGCGGCCCCATGAGTGTACCAGGTAGCCATATCATCCTTCACCCATGGATCGCCGCTGCGAATTTTATCGGCTAAATCCGGGTTGGCGATGAAACCGCGTCCGAATGAGATGGCATCAGCCTCACCATTTTGAACAGTCGCAATCGCTTCACTGCGACTAAAATCCTGGTTGAGTATCAAGACGCCCTCATAGTTCTCCCGAACAACATCGTGTTGCTTAGGCTGATCAGTTTTATCATTGAAAGTTGCGTACGGACTGCTTTCGCGTAATTCCACGAAGCAGAGATGATGCTTGTCTACAATTCGAGCAGCAGCACTAAACAATCCTTTGGGATCACTGTCAACGCACCCCCAGATCTCTCCGTTCGGAGAGAAACGAATGCCAGTGCGGTGGGCGCCCACAGCATCCACTACCGCTGCACAAACTTCGTCAAGGAATCGCACACGATTCTCTATGCTACCACCGTACTCATCGGTACGCTTATTCGTGCTGTCACGCAAGAATTGGTCAATGAGATATCCATTAGCAGCATGAAGCTGCACGCCATCGAACCCCGCGGCAATAGCATTCTTGGCAGCTTGAACGAAGTCACCGACGACCCGCTTGATATCGCCCTTGCTCAGCGCGCGGGCCTCCTCAGCATCAACCTTTCCCTCGTGAGATCGTACCTGGTCGGGGGTAGTTGTAGCTGAACACGAGATAGGCTGCGAGCCGGAGACACTTGAGTGGCCCACTCTGCCCATGTGATACAGCTGCACAACTATTTTGCCCTGTTTGTCGTGCACAGCCTTGGTAACCAGTTTCCACCCTTCGATTTGACTCTCGTTCCAAATACCAGGGCCACGCGGGTTACCCAGTCCCTCTTTTGTAATGCCCGTAGATTCGGCAATGATGAGACCAGCATCGGCCCGTTGCGCGTAGTGCTCTGCCATAAGAGCCGTCGGTACATGCTCACGATCCGCTCTCATACGGCTTAGTGGGGCCATGAATATCCGGTTCTGGCATTCAATGCTACCCAGAGTAATAGGAGCGAAGATTTTGGTCACCATCGAGATTTAAAAAAGTCAAACGGTATGGTTGACCCAATGAAATACGTCTCATGTATATATCGTTATAAACACGTGCAGTACAATATGTTGGCGCGCAGATTATAAACGATTAATCAGCGGATTAGACCTTAGGATCGAGAGGGTGGTGACGGAAAATCACAGGTCCTGGTTGCCGGACTTAGGGTTCCTACGATCGCAGGTTCGGTAGCTCCCAGCATGTCTCAGCACTACTCCTTTCAGGATGAAACCCCGCTGGCACCCATTGAATACTACGGAGAAAGTCAGAAGAAAACCAAGACAATGCTTCCCGAGGTAGCCGAGCTTGGAACAGTGAAGGCTGAAGTGGGCCAAATGCGCGCCGAGCTCCATGCTGCCATGCAAACTAACATAGAACTGCACAATTCTCAGAACAAAGCATTGGCTGTTTTGAAACGAGTAACAGCAGAAAATCAAGATATCCTCGAAGCTTTGTTGCTGCTGAATCCGGACGCAGTGGCTGATGTATCTCCCGCGCCACTAGTTGAGCTGGACAGCGATGCTCAAGAAAGGTTTAATTTCGCCAACAGCATTGTATGAATCGTTGTGCATCGATCAGCAGTCTAGAACGCAACATAAAATAGTTATTTATTCAAGTCCAAAGTTATTAAGAACAGCATACTTTCTAGAGCTTGTAGCCAAGGTTGACCTGAACCGATTTGGGACGCAGGTAAGTGTCAAGACCGTAGCCACCAAGCTCAGAGCCAACACCAGACATCTTGTGGCCACCGAAGGGCAGATGGAAGTCCTGATCGTTGGAGGAGTTCACCCAAACGGTTCCGGTGTCAATCTCAGCGGCGGCCTTGTGAGCCTTAGCAATATCCTTGGTGAATACTGCACCGCCCAGGCCATATTTCGTGTCGTTGGCAATCTTAATAGCCTCATCGTAGCCGCTGAACTTGAGTACAACGACAACGGGGCCAAAGATCTCATCCTTGGCTACAACGTAGTCGGGCTTAACGTCAGCCAAGATGGTGGGCTGAATATAGTAGCCCTTGCTGGCAGCGCGATCGCCACCAGTGACCAGACGAGCGCCCTCTTGGGTTCCCTGCTTGATGTAGCCCAAGACCTTGTCAAACTGGGCCTTCGACACCTGCGGACCGTGGTTCGTCTTCTCATCGTGGACGCTGCCAATGCTAGGAGTCTCCTCAACGACCTTCTTCAACTCAGCAACGAACTTATCGTAGATCGTGTCCTCAACAACAAGACGCGAGGTGGCACAGCAGACCTGACCAGCGTTGTACATGATGCCATTGTAGGCCCATTTGGCGGCCTGCTCGATGTCAGAATCCTCAAAGACAACCATAGCACTCTTGCCGCCCAATTCCAGAGTGACGTCCTTCAAGTTGGACTTGGCGCTGAGCTCTGCGATCTTCTGGCCGATGGCAGTGGAGCCCGTGAACGACAACTTGTCAACGTCCATGTGCGACGCGAGGTGGGCACCAGCATCAGTGCCATAACCAGAGATGATGTTAATAACACCGGCAGGGAATCCAATCTTCTTGAAAGTATTGCACAAGTACAACATCGACAAGGGGGTGTTCTCGGCGGTCTTCAACACAACGGTGTTACCAGCAGCCAAGGCCGGAGCGAGCTTCCAGCAGGCAGTAGCCAGAGGGAAGTTCCAAGGAATGATGGCACCAACAACACCGAAGGGCTGGTGACGAGTGTAGCTGTGACGCTTGGGGTCATTCATGGTGACGCGGCCTTCGATCTTGTCGGCATAACCAGCGTAGTAGCGGTAGATCGAGATGCACTCCTCAACATCACCGTTAGCGTTCTGATAACGGGGCTTGCCGCTGTCAGTAGCCTCAATGGCCGCCAAAAGCTCGGCATCAGCCGCGATGGCGTCGGCGAGCTTCAAAAGCAGCTCGCTGCGCTCAGAACCGGTGGTGTGGCGCCAGGTGTTGCTGAAAGCATCGCGAGCGGCCTTAACAGCCCTGTCGACATCGACAGGACCAGCGGCTTGGACCTTACAAAGCTCCTCCTCGGTGCTGGGGTCCACGCTTGTGATGGTCTTACCAGAAGTGGCGTCGACCCACTCGTTGTTGATAAAGAGCTGCGTGGGCTGTTCCCAGCTAACTCCGCCAGCAGAAATCTTAACGCTCATTTTCGTAGTTTTCGAATATTCTTGTTTTCGAGTTTGGAGACTGAATGCCAAGAATATGGATTATGTGAAGTATCACACGTACTTACAAGAGGTATATATAGAAAGGTCCAGTCAGCTGAGCGCTTTCTCGGCTATAACCACCTTAACTGCGACGTCTGCAATACAACAACCCTAAAGGCATTGAGCCCCGCATGGATAGAGCCGGTTTCGCCTCACGCTACGCACACGCATATAGTATCAGCTAAATAAATTTCGCATTAGCAATTCGTGCCATCTAAACCTGTCTTCGATATATTAGTCTCACAACTCCGTTTAATATGAGTTTTACGCTTATCAAGTAACTTGTCAGATAACAACTGTCGTTAGTGAGCTGTACTGCACCAGGCCGCTAACCGCAAGACGTAGCAGTACTCAAAGAAGTAAATTTAGGCGAAGTTTCATATTGTGATTTTTCAAAGTTACATGATGTTGCTTGGGAGTGGCGCACAATGGCTGGAACTCCGGTAGAGCCTCTGCGAGAAGGCTTGTTCTAAGTCTTTGCTGGAGGTGAACAGCTCAATTAAACAATTAATTAAGTTAAAATTGCTTTCCAAAACGGTACGGCACAAAACCTCTTTATTAATTCAAATCGCTGCTGATGGGTTAAGTGATGCTATGGTGCCGATGCGCTGATATATTGAGTGTTGCTCCTCGGAGACCCTGGGAGAGAGATTAACGCGGGCCCGAATTGCCTTGCCCCGATAAGGACCCTCGAAGGTCTTATCAATAGGAATAATACTCCCGGGAATATCGCGCCCACCCTAGATATCGATGGATCCACTTATAAAAATCATATTGGAATATATCTGTTAGAAAAAAATTGAATCTCTTAATTCATCCAAATGAAGATTTCGCTTCCTAAGAAGCACATTGAGAACCCAGACACAAAATCCATCACGTCGGATGGACCATCTGTAGATTCTGAAGTCGCCAATGGAGAGATTTTACCTTGGCAGCCGCACCAAAGGAGTCTGAAAGACAGAGTACCCTCTGACTGGAAAAATTGGAGACAATGGCTAGTATTCCTCGAGGCCAGCCCCAGTGAGGGTCTCACAACCAAGCAAATGTTTGTATACAATGATGATCTACGGCCGGTCGAGTCGTCTCGACGCACATGGAGATGGTGGAATTATGTGAATGTATGGATTGCCGACTCTATCAATGTTAACTCCTGGCAGATTGCAGGCACGGGTGTTCAGGCCGGTTTAACTTGGTGGGAAACCTGGCTCGCAATTTGGGTGGGCTACCTCTTTTCTGGCCTCATGATTATGTGGACCTCTAGAGTTGGAAGCTATTCACACATCAGTTTTCCCGTAGCGTGCCGTTCATCTTTCGGTATCTACGGTAGTCTATGGCCCGTAATCAATCGAGTGGTTTTGGCAATTATTTGGTTCGGCAGTCAAAGCTGGATCCTTGGTAGACTTGTGCATCAAATGCTATATGCAGTTTTTGGACG
Organism: Starmerella scarabaei; assembly: GCA_030565305.1. Taxonomy (NCBI): domain Eukaryota; kingdom Fungi; phylum Ascomycota; class Dipodascomycetes; order Dipodascales; family Trichomonascaceae; genus Starmerella; species Starmerella scarabaei. The sequence goes on along the minus strand of JAJMBJ010000003.1, from coordinate 516,772 downwards.
CAATCTTGATAAACATATTGGCATGGGCAACCTCAGTGGCACTACAGTGGCAGGATTTGTTAGCTTTTTCATTGGCTGGGTTTTACAACTGCCGGCTGTTTGGCTACAGCCTCATCAAGTCAGGCATTTCTTTACAGTAAAGGCAGTTGTCGCTCCTACAGTTTCCATTGCTTTCCTCGTATGGGTACTCATTCGTGCTCATGGTGCGGGCGATCAGATCTCCGATCCCCACGACTACTTGGGCACGAGTGACCGCGCTTGGGCTTGGATCAACATGTTCATGAGCTGTGTATCTAACTACGCTGCGCTTGTGCTTAATGCCCCGGATTTCAGCCGTTTTGCGCGAACTCCTCGTTCAGCTTCATGGTCTCAGGGGTTCACAATTCCTATCGCATTCAGCATTACTTCTCTGATTGGTCTATTGGTAGCATCGGCCTCAAGTGTTTGGTCCTCAGACGGTAAGCCAATGTGGGATCCCATTGACGTTTTACAGAAATTTGTTCTTGACGGCTATACTGCTGGTGACCGCGCTGGTGTGTTCCTCATTTCACTTGGTTTGTCTATCGCACAAATTGGTACAAACATTATGGCCAATTCACTCTCGGCTGGCACTGACTTAACAGCTCTGATTCCCCGCTTCATGAATATTCGCCGTGGAAGCTTTGTGTGTGCAGGATTGGCATTGTGCATTTGTCCCTGGAACTTCTTCACTTCGGGCTCGACCTTCACGACATATCTTTCCGCTTACTCGATTTTCCTATCAAGTATATCTGGAGTTGTAATGGCCGATTATGCATGGCTTCGCCGCGGAAGACTGGATTTGTTTGGTCTTTATAGTAATGCCAAGGGAAGCCCATATATGTACAAGACTAGGTGGGGCTGCAATTGGCGCGGGTATGCAGCTTACCTGCTTGCATTGATACCGAACATGCCTGGGTTTGCTGGTGCTTGTGGCCGCGATGTCCCCGAAGGGGCTATCAAGCTCTACAATCTCAACTATCTGGTGGGGTTCATTGTCGCGTTCGGATTATACATGATTTTCTGTTTGATTAGCCCACCTGATAATATTCCCGAAGAGCTCAAGGGCAGATTAATGGATCCCAAGGCACCATGGCTTGAGGAAAATCTATACGTTGACGATTTCGCGGAACTGTATCGATTCGGCGCCCACACGGGTGCTGTACGAGAAGCACCTGCTGTACAAGCTGTTGATATTGCATCTACCAAATCATAGTTGAGTGGTAGGATACTGGCTCAACAAAAACCGGGCCTATTCCTTATTCAATTCTTGTACTGAATATTCAGTTTATCGGATTTTTAGCTCGATGCATACATCAGATATATTTACTCGCACATATTTTCTTGGAAACAGTTATGAGGCTAGGGTCCTGCAGATCAATAATATTTCAATAGTAGCTCAACCCGACAATCCTGCTCATGCAGCGCGTTGCCCTGCGAAGGCTTGGCCAATTTACTCGCAGTTATCGTGTATTGGCAATAGAATCTTCATGTGATGATAGTGCTGTCTGTCTGATTAATAGGCCTTCTAATGGGCCACCGGTGCTTGAAGATCATATTAAGTCCACATTGGATAGCGCTAAGGATGGAGGCATTATCCCCATCGAAGCACTATCTCACCATTTGAGTCACATTGCTCCGGTCGTTCGAAGACTTCTAGAGCGTAATGGCAGGCCCAAAGTGGATCTAGTATGTGCCACCCAGGGCCCGGGCATGTACTCTTCTTTAGCTGCTGGATTACAGTTAGCCAAGGGTCTTGCTACAGCATGGAGTGTTCCGTTTGTCCCCGTTCACCACATGCTTGCTCATCTACTAACGCCGCGATTCTTCACAAATGGTCAGAGCCCTGATTTCCCGTTTCTTAGTTTGCTTGTGAGCGGTGGACATACGATGCTCGTGCTCTCTCGATCCCTTTTTGATCATGAAATTTTAGTCAACACTATTGACAACTCAATCGGTAATAGCCTTGATAAGTGCGGTCGTCATTTAGGTATTACTGGCACGATGATCGGTAAAGAGCTGGACTCTTTTGTAGGCGATTGGGACACCATTGACTTTTCTGTATTGCCAGTTAATTTGAATATTCCATTGGCTTTGGAGAAAGACAAAAAGAAAGTCAAGAATTTTTCATTTGCACATTTCGCATCGCTCATGCCCCGACTGGAAAAACAGTATGGTTGGGCGCCACTAGCTGAACAGCCCCCAGACATTCGCCGAGCATTGGGCGCTCGCGTCGAGGATGCTATGTTCACGCATCTGGTTCGTAAAATAGAGCTTGCTTTAGCAGAACTCCCCGGTGGTATGAAACCACTTCCATTGTTGTGTGCAGGCGGTGTTGCAGCCAATTCTCGACTTAGGTCCCGACTAGTTGGCGACCTCGCGCACTTGGGGGTGCATACGTACTTTGCGGATTTGCAGTGGTGTACTGACAATGCTCTGATGATTGGCTGGGCTGGAATTGAGACGTATGAGGCTAACTCCAATATTGGCAGTGTGAACTCTTTGGGCGTTGAACCTATAGCCAAATGGCCCCTTAGTGAATATACTGAGGGTAATTGTACATAGTTTATACAATCCAACGTATCTATCAATTTATTCAATCATAAGCTCCAGCCATTCATCTGGGTAGCGCCTTCTGCTATCGTGCGAAACCCTACGCCTTATCCGCTATGAGCAGTGTCACCCCAGCCGATCTCATAGCCGAAGCTGAGGAGGCTCTGCGCAAGGCGGATCCCTGGTGCGGGGAGGCTAATGCATATTATGCCGAGATTAAACAACTAGTGGAGCAAACTACGGTACTGTGGGCGCGAATTCTCTTCTTACATACTGCCCAACAGGACCAACTTCAGAGCATCGGTAATATATGCCTCGTGATACACAATGGTTCCGACAAAGCCCGTACAGAGTGTAACCAAAAAATGAAGCATATGAAGCAGCACCGTGCGGATCTTCATGATCTTTTGAGCAGCTTAACGCAAACCACAGTTGATCCCTCTTTCGGGGGGCGAAAGAATCTCTACGAGTACATCCATGAAGATAGCATAGAGCTACTGGAAACTCAAGTTCGTCAACTGACGGACTCACTGGAGCGACGGATCTCGGAGATTGGCGCAATGCCGAACGATGTACAACAACAGCTCAGCGAGCTACGCAGTCATGCACCAGAACTCCCGAAAATTCTGGATGATACTGTGCTCCAGAAACTAAACAAATCGTCCACTAAATGTGGACAAATGGTCAGCGATATGGCTGAGCTTCTTACGTCGCTGACTAGTAACTACGACCTCTGCCTGCAGGTTCCGCAATTGGACGCTGAAGATGCACAGGAAGCCACAAACGTGGTACTGAATGACCGCGAACAAGTTGCGGCTGCAATTGAGAAATTAGCAGAGTTTCGTTCCAAACTGAGGGCTAAGTACAGTGAGACCCAACGAATGCACCATTCTCTAGCCATGACATTTGAACAATTCCGCGCGTACGATGATACAATGGCGCGGTTTATTAGTGAAGTACTGCGCCCATGTCTCCAGAATGCGACCTCAAACACTGTATCATCTGGTGCTTTGTTTCTGCAAGTTGATCAACTAATAACTGAGCTGGCTGGCCTTGCCGAGTACTACCGGCTGTTCCGCAAATCATATGACGCCGTAGTTGTCGAGGTGGACCGGCGCCATGAATCTAATAAGCAGCTCAAAAAAGTCATTGAGAATGCTAATAGTGCTTTACGGGGATTCCAAGATCGAGAACTTAGCGCTAGGCAACAGTTTCTGAGGACTTACCAGGAGTATATCCCACCCGAATTGTGGCCTGGACTAGCCGACATGCCACGCGAATACGTTCTTGAGTTCGAGGACGAGGACATACCAAAGCTGCTAGAATGAGAAAATCATTCCAATTCTTTTTATTTATTAGCGTATTAATTTATATTTATCACTTGATGCTAGCACGCGACTTGTGGCTAGGGCTGATCTCACAGTATAAACGCGTTTCTATAGTGGTATGCCGAAGATCCAGGCATTAGATCCTGAAGTTGTACATAAAATTGCCGCCGGTGAAATTATTACAAGTCCAGCCAATGCTTTGAAAGAATTGATGGAGAATAGCTTGGATGCGGGAGCCACAAGCATTGATGTAGTGGTGAAAAATGGTGGGCACAAACTACTGCAGGTCACAGACAATGGAACTGGAATTGATGAAGATGATCTGGAGATTTTGTGTGAGCGCTTTACAACTTCTAAGCTGAAAGAATTCCAAGACTTAAGGTCAATTGCGACCTTGGGATTTCGGGGAGAGGCGTTGGCGTCGATCTCGCACATCTCGCATCTTTCGGTCAAAACCAAAACTGTCGAAACGAAAACAGCATCATTAGTTACTTATCAAGATGGTAAGTTAAGAAGTATCAAAAAAACCGCTGGCGTACTGGGGACGCAGATCACAGTCGAGGATCTTTTTTATAACTCGCCTTTACGATCTCAAGCGCTGCAAGGCGAGAGTTCATTGTCAGCTGAGTACTCCAAAATTCTCGATGTTGTGAACAAGTATAGCATCCAGTATCCAGGTACATTCAGCTGTAAGCGCTTCCAGGACAGTCAACCGGTTGTAATATCTGGAGCGACGCAAAAGGATAAGATCCGGAAAGTATATGGTTCTTCAACAGCACAAAATTTATTAGAACTGAACGTTGATGGAGACGAGGAACTGGGTCTTATTGGAATTAATGGCTGGGCTACTAGTTTGAATTATGCGAGTAAACGCTCGACACCATTCATCTTTTTCATCAACAACCGACTAGTGACTTGCGATTCACTCTCAAGAGCACTGCGCAAAGTATATCAAGAATTCCTCCCGCGCGGGCATGCGAACCCATTCGTTTTCCTGAGTTTAAGCATCAAACCGGAAAACGTTGATGTAAATGTTCACCCTACTAAGCGCGATGTCTTTTTTTCACATGATACCGAAATAATTCAGCTTATTTGCAACAGACTGGTAACTGTGCTCAGTGACACTGCTGATACTCGAGACTATAAGGTCCAGTCATACATCTCCACTTCAGTGTGGGGTGACGTAGATCTGCCAAGATCGGAGGACTCATCTGATAACTCGATGATGTCTCTTAACTCTCCAGCATTAGAAGACTCACAGCAGTTGAGACGTTCGAGAGTTAGCCTGTCAAGCCCGCGTCCAGCATCGCGTCGATCTGATACGAAAACCCAATCAGTGCGGCCCACCTACGAATATAATTTGGTGCGTACTGACCCGCGTCAGCATAAGATGACGGAGTTTGTGACCACACGGAGCACAAGCGCTCCCAACTCACCATCCAAAACCACTCGCGCCGCCCCTGATGAGACAGCTCTTTCATATGAGGAAAATGAACCCAATTCTAACAGTGATGAAGACGTTGAAAGTGCGTCTGATTTTACAACATCGCAATCTTCACCTCGAATAACACCACAGTCTCCCATTCGTGTCAAGGTAGTTCATCAGCCGCTGAGGAAATTCAAGCCTCTTGAACTGACATCTGTCATTGAATTGCTAGCAGAAATCAAACATCGGGGGGACGAGCGCCTACTATCACAGTTTTCAGAGCTAACATTCGTGGGGATAGCTGATCGATCTAGAAGTCTTGCAGCACTTCAGATTGATCTGCGACTGGTACTAGTGGAGTATTCAAGAGTGTTCAAGGAGCTGTTTTACCAGATTGTACTCTCACAGCTGGGGAACTTTGGTACTGTACATTTGGGAGACGGCTTGCCCATCACCGAGCTATTAGTGCTCGGTTCAAGCTCCGCCTCTAACAGAACTATTGACTTCGAACGTTTAGTGGGGATGTCCGAAATGTTGGAAGCCTACTTCCAAATCAGTCTCCGCAGCAAATATGGTCAGTGGCTGCTAGTCCAACTTCCGGTCGTCGTTCCGGGTTACACACTGCCAATTGCACGTCTGCCTCAGTTTCTCGTTGACTTAGTATCGATGGTTGATTGGGACAGCGAGAAAAATTGTATTAGAGATGTTGCGCGGGCTATAAGCTCGCTGCATGTCCCGAGCGCTGATGTTTCTGTCGACGATGTTTCTCTTCTGTTTGAAACAGTGAAGACATCTCTTGTTCCTAGTCGAGAATTATCGTCTAGTGTTATGGAGATTGCGAACTTACCGGGATTGTATAAGGTTTTTGAACGGTGCTGAAGTTCACGAACTCGAATAAATAACTTTTACTGTATATACATCATGCCTATCGCTGGTGCGGATTTATCTCACAGGAGGAAGAACATCTTCAGAAGCCGCCTTCTGGGGCCGAACAACCTCTCGCGCGGGCGCTTTCACAACACTCTTTCGAGGGCCTGGCCATTCAGGCGGCAGCAAACCGGCCTTCTTGAACAACCTGGCAACTGTAGGAGTGGGCTGAGCACCTGTTCCAAGCCAGTACTGAGCCCTAAGAAAGTCTAACCGAACGTCTTTGACGGGAAGCTTGCCGGCCTTTTCGTCTTGGGGGCTCAGCGGGTCAGCTTCAGAATGATAGGTTCCAAGTACTTCAATCGGGAGCTTCTGGGGAGCTTTTTTATGGTGAGCTACCACGATATTGTATACTGGCTGGTGCTTGCGCCCGAAGCGTGCAAGCCTGATTCGAATCAAACCCTTCATCAGCAAGCGTAAATACTGTCGTTTATGGTAGTTCAGCGATGAAATTTCACTTAGCAGGTGGATACTACATACGTTTTGGTGTTGATGCACCCGGATTACATGTCGAATTGATGTAGAGAGGGGACGAAAACCACTCACGTGATGTCTAGGTCAAGTCTCAGCTGGCAAGCTCCGACTCTTCGATTTCCGAGCACCCAATACCCGGGTCTAATTTCACGTGAGCCGCTACCCCAGAATTAGCACCCGCCGCGTGGCCGCCGTGGGCACATGTCTAGGCTCAAGCATGTTAGAGTATATTGCGTGATAATGGCTTCATACGAAAATCCTTACTTCCGTTGAAGACACCTAGGACTATTGAAAATAATTGAAGTGCATAATCGTTTTATAGATACACTTATTGAAGGATATAACTGTTCTGCGAAGAATCCAGGGATTTTTACCCCGCATTCCTCACAGTTTATCCGAGAGGAAATGTGGGGGCCCCACTTACTGATTTTGTTGGGTGCACGATTTTGGAAACACTGCCACCTGTCACGTAATTCTCGAGGTGACTTCTCTTGTTGTTCATGGAGCCTCGACGCACGAGCCCACGCCCAGGTATGCAGCGAGTACCAGCCCTCGGTCCCCGCTGCTAACGAAAAATGCACCACAATGGCTTAGAATGCATAAAAATCAATCCGAAGAAAACCATCACATATCTGAGCCCATGGTTGATTTACTAAGTCTTCAATTTATACATTTCGTTCGGAATTCGATTTCTCATTGTCATCGCTTCTCGAGGCCCAACGCTGCTTACCCGAACCCACAAGACGCAGGCTCTCCCTGCTCCACAGCACCGTTCAGAACTGGCTCGCAAGTATAAATAGCTGCCGTAAAATGGCCAACTCCTCTGATACTCGTTCACACTTGTCGGATACACACGATTGTAGTATGTTGACTAGTACTAGACCTCCAATTACTCGTGAAGGCTCTTCTTTGTTCGGCACTCCAAGCCATGCTGAGATTCGTGTCCTCCCCAGGGATGCCAGTGAGGGCCGCAACTTCACTCATACTGAATTCGAGGGCCTACGGAGCCAAATGAAGCAAGTCGCCAAGTCGCTTGTTGGTTTGATTCCTGATCAGCACATTGAGCACGAGGTTGAGTGGTTCTACACCAAATTGGATATTGACTTCTCGTACTTCGCCAATGACTCGGTGGAAAACATTCGCTCTTATATCTTGTCGCTGTGGTCGGCCAAACTCGCTAGCGGTGCTCGTGGTAGCAATTCGGACACACCTTTCAACAACTTGGTGTTCGATCGTCAGTATGATGACCATGCTGTGTTCTTCGATACCTCGTTCCCCGGAAAGGTCGAGCGAAGTGACTATGAGAACATCATCGACAAGCGCTACCTCAGTCCTTCAAATGTCAAGAAGGCATTCCGCGTTGAGAGCTTCCGGTGCGTTCAGGAAACCCCTCAGTACGGATATCTGCGTTGTTACTTCGTGGGTGAATGCCAATTCACACACCACGATGTTGATCCCAAGGAGACCGACTTGGAAAAGATCGCTGACTTGAACTTCTGGACCCGTGCCAGCTCGCACACAAAGGATGTCTACCAGCGACTTATTCAGACCGCTGTCTCGCGATTTGGGCCTGTCACTGAGATTTTCGAGGTAGAGGATACTCAGGAAGCTCGACTCTTGGTGGCGTACCCGCAGGGCACAGCCCCGGGGTTTTTCAAGGCCTTGACCGACTTGTACCATTACTATGGCTTGACCTCCACTCGTAAGTACGTCGATCAGTTCGCCAATGGCATTACAGTGATCTGCCTCTATTTGACTGCGGCAGTGCAGGAAACCAAGCGTCATTTGCCGACGTTCCGTCAAACTGTCATCCAGGTTCACTACGAGATTTCGCTTCTTTACTGTCTGCCTCGATCCGCCTTTGAGAAAGAACTGTCTAAGGGCACTCTCTCTGTGCAAGAAGCCGTTTACGCTCATTGTGCGTTCAACTTCGTTTCCCAGTTTGTAAACAGATTGGGAAGCGTTTATGAGCGCTTGACTCAGCTAATTGGCACCAGCAGCGAAAATGCAAACTTACTTCTTTTACTGAAGAAGCGTTTGCGTACCACTGCCTTCACGGGTGAGTACATTGTGGAGTTGATGCGCACTCGTTTGGACATCGTCAAGGACCTGTACCTTCACTTTGCAGCTCACCATTACGTCCCGTCGAACATTGAGTACAAGACCTCTGGTAAGGATGGTGATAGTGCAGCTCAGCAAATTGAGGGATTCTTCTGGTCCCGCGATCCTAACGAAATTCCCAATGCTGAGGAGATGAAGAAGCGAATTTCGAAGGTGTCTGCTGAGGATGAGGCGACTGTTTTGGAGACCATCTTGTCATTCAATCAGCACATTTTGAAGACCAATTTCTTCACTCCTACCAAGGTTGCCCTGAGCTTTCGTCTGGATCCTTCGTTCCTACCGCCTGCTGAGTACCCCGACCCTCTGTTTGGTATGTTCTTCGTGGTTGGACAGGAGTTCCTTGGTTTCCATTTGCGCTTCCGCGATGTCGCTCGCGGTGGTATTCGTATCGTGAAGTCACGGAACAAGGAAGCCCACCAGATCAATGCACGGCAGGTCTTCGATGAGAACTACAACTTGGCAAACACGCAGCAGCGTAAGAACAAGGATATTCCGGAGGGTGGTTCAAAAGGTGTTATCTTGTTGAATGCCAACAGTCAGGACTATGCTGACCAGAGCTTCCACAAGTACATTGACTCCATCATCGATTTGCTGTTGCCTGGTAATTCTCCCGGCATCAAAGAGGCGATCACCGACTACTACGGCAAGGAAGAGATCTTGTTCATGGGTCCTGATGAAAACACTGCTGGGTTGGTCAACTGGGCTACCTTGCACGCCAAGGCCCGCGGCGCTTCTTGGTGGAAGTCATTCTTTACGGGCAAGTCGCCCACTTTGGGTGGCATTCCCCATGACGAATACGGTATGACTTCATTGTCCGTACGTGAGTATGTTAAGGGCATTTATCGCAAGCTTGGCTTAGAGGACACAACGGTCAACAAGCTTCAGACCGGTGGCCCCGACGGAGACTTGGGTTCGAACGAGATCCTGTTATCGACCCCCAATGAGCGCTATGTTGCTATCGTTGATGGCAGTGGTGTGTTGGCAGATCCGAATGGTTTGGACAAAGATGAGCTTGTCAAACTTGCCAAGCAGCGTAAGATGGTTAGTCACTTCGACAAGTCTAAACTGAGCAGCGAAGGTTACCTAGTACTGGTTGAAGACTCCAATGTCACATTGCCCAATGGCACCACTGTTGACAATGGTGTTACATTCCGCAATACCTATCACCTGTTGGCCGGCAAGTTGCACAAAATTGATATTTTCGTACCCTGTGGTGGTCGTCCGGAAGCTATTAACGTTAGTAACGTTCGTGAGCTGATCGACTCTGAGTCCGGTCGTCCGTACATCCCGTACATTGTTGAGGGTGCCAACTTGTTCTTGACACAGAGCTCGAAGCTTCAGCTTGAGGCTGCTGGTGCTGTCATTTATAAGGATGCCAGTGCCAACAAGGGTGGAGTCACCTCGTCGAGTTTGGAGGTTCTGGCATCGTTAGCATTCGACGACGCTGAGTTCTTCGCGAACATGTGTGAGGATGCCAAAACGAAGGTCATCCCTGAGTTCTACGAGGAATACGTCCGCGGTGTCCAGGAACGCATCAAGGTGAACGCGGACTTGGAGTTCGAAGCTATCTGGCGCGACGCTGTGAAGACCGGCAAGCCTCGCACGATTTTGAGTGATGAGCTGTCTAAAGCTATCAACACGCTCAGCGACGACTTGGCAGGTTCCAGCCTTTGGGAGGATGAGAAGTTCCGCAACGGGGTGCTTCATGAGGCGCTGCCCGACACTTTGGTGAACAAACTTGGTCTCGACAAAATTCTTACCAATGTTCCTCCCGCCTACCTTCGTGCCATCTTTGCTTCGTATTTGGCAGGTCGCTACATTTACGAACGTGGCACCACTGCGAACCAGTTCGCTTTTTACGAGTATATGACCTCGCAGCGCGCTAAGCTGGAGTAAGCATATCCGATTCTTTACATCAATTATCCATTATATATTCAAATTTATGTTATATTTTTCCCGACACAAAATTCGAAACAACTAAATTCGTATATGGAGCGGTATCGGGGCTCAGGTGGTTCCGGTAACGGGGCTCCCACGGCATTCACATGACTCAGTGCCTCGCTGAGTGACCAAATTTCATCCAGATCAACGTCCGTTGTCTCCCTCCAAGTGAATTATTGAACAATGTGTAAGTAGGAATGCACTGTTCTCAAGTCAGTAAACCAAATTAATGACTTGAGAACGCCACCCTGGTCTTGAACTGGTTGAGTATCGAGCAACTACTAACCGCTATAAACAGTTATGCGTAAGACCTTCGCCTCGCGCGTATTCTCCAGGAATGGTAAGTTATTTTGAACAGCGGAAAGAGATATTCCCTGTCGCTCCAGTTTGATTATTCGATCAATTACTCTGTCGACGAGTTTGTTGTAGTTGGTTGTTATGTAGACTTCAGTGATGTTCCGCTATTCGGGAAAGCAGAAAGCAACCAGCTTTCTAATTGAAGGTTTCTGAAGTATGGAATGAACTCGTATTTTTGGGTTTTTTTTGGGTTTCAACTGATTTTGTTAGCTGAAGAATGCATTAGCGGCTCGACGCTTTGACGCGGTAGACTCCGCTCAATTTGAGCTTTGCCCCATTAAATTGAATGTTATTCCGAACGGTTGTTCTTCTTTGATCGTGCCCTAATTCAACCGAAAGCCCCGGGAACTTCCTCGGATTTTCAGATCAGTATGGATTATTGGCGGCGGTATGGTAAATCCGGGTCCGCGATTCGGAGATAGCTGCAGCCTCCCCGACGCTCCACGTTACCTAACCCTGGTAGTATGCAGAACTGCTCCCTTTACCAGCGATTTTATGGGGTGATGATGTTAGCGCAATATTGGGAGAGATCCCAATGCGTCAATATCTACCCCACTTTCAATACCTCCTTCCTACTCACAACCAACCTCAGCACATTCGGTGGCAGCGAACCAAAGCAGAAAATACTAACAAAAATGCCAGCCTCTAAGATTACTGTCAAGAACCCTATTGTCGAACTCGATGGCGACGAGATGACCCGTATCATCTGGAAATCGATTCGCGAAAAGTTAGTGTTGCCCTACCTCGACGTCGATCTCAAGTACTACGACTTGGGCATCGAGTATCGTGACAAGACCGACGACCAGGTCACTGTTGACGCCGCTGAGGCGATCAAGAAGTACAGCGTCGGTGTGAAGTGCGCTACTATCACCCCCGATGAGGCCCGCGTCAAGGAGTTCAACTTGAAGAAGATGTGGCTCTCCCCCAACGGCACCATCCGCAACATTCTCGGTGGCACCGTCTTCCGTGAGCCTATCGTGATCAACAACATCCCGCGCTTGGTTCCCGGCTGGAAGGAGCCGATTATTATCGGTCGTCACGCTCACGGTGACCAGTACAAGGCCACTGATGTCGTGATCCCCAAGGCGGGCAAGGTTGAGCTTGTTTACAAGGACGAGAACGGTGAGGAGCAGCGCTACAGCGTGTTCGACTTCAAGGGCCCTGGTGTTTCCCTTGCCATGTACAACACTGACGAGAGCATCCGTGGCTTCGCCTACGCTTCGTTCCGCATGGCGATCAACAAGAAGCTTCCGCTCTATATGTCGACCAAGAACACTATTTTGAAGCGCTACGATGGCCGCTTCAAGGACATCTTCCAGGAGATCTACGACGGTGAGTTCAAGGATCAGTTCGAGAAGCTTGGTATCTGGTACGAGCACCGCTTGATTGACGATATGGTCGCTCAGATGCTCAAGTCTAAGGGTGGCTACATCATGGCTCTGAAGAACTATGACGGTGATGTTCAGTCTGACATTGTCGCTCAGGGCTTCGGCTCTTTGGGTCTGATGTCTTCGGTTTTGATCACCCCCGACGGACGTACTTTCGAGAGCGAGGCTGCTCACGGCACTGTCACTCGTCATTACCGCCAGCACCAGCAAGGTAAGGAGACCTCGACCAATTCGATCGCTTCCATCTTCGCTTGGACTCGTGGTATTGCCCAGCGTGGCCGTCTTGACGAGACCCCCGAGGTTACCGATTTCGCTGAGAAGCTTGAGAAGGCCGTCATTGACACCGTTGAGAAGGACGGCAAGATGACCAAGGATCTTGCTCTGGCTCGTGGTGAAACTGATCGCAGCTCTTATGTGCTTACTGAGGAGTTCATCGACCTTGTCAAGCAGCGTCTCGACAAAAACCTCGCCGCCTAAACGTTAATTCCAACAGATTACTAGTAGATACTTTATTAGTTTGTTTAGCAACATTCTAACATGCAACTGTTACGTATATTTCTCGTGCGCGTGCGGTGGTGCCGCTATCAGAAGGCTCGCCCGCAATTTCGCCTAATTAAGGGCAAGGACGCTAGATAACGTGAATTAGTCCCGGCAGACCCTAAGTGGAGCGCCGGCCGTGCACATATCGAGCTGCCCTAAAGCATTCCCGACTTTTGATTCAATTTATTCATTTCCGGAACTTCATCCCTCAGACGATTAAGTTGAGTTGTATTGTATACGGTTATGTCTCGTAGCACCACCGTAGACACCCATCCGTACACGGACCCTGATACACGCCCCAATGCTTGGCCCCATAAACCTTCTGATTTGGAAAGTAGAATTTATGCTGATGGAGTAGAAGATCAGAGTATTCCATTACGGATCGATCCGCCGGAAGAGCTTGAAATCGATGAACCGGATTCAGATAAACGTACCGTTCCTCTTAAACCACCAATGTTATCCAAAGGTGTTCAGCTCTACTTGATTGCCATGCTATGTGGGTCAATGATGAAAGCATGTTCGAAGTTGTTGGTAGTACAACTGAACCTGTTTCTTGTGTTATTTTTCAGAATGTTTGTCACATCAATTGTGTCCATCATCGTGATGTATTTCCTGAAAGTTGAGTACTACTTCTGGGGACATCCGGAGATCAGAGTGTTGTTATTCATACGTGGTGTGTTTGGATTTTTCAACATTGTGTGCACTTACTTCTCATTGCAGTATCTGTCGTTACCGGACTTAGCAGTTATCTCATTCCTGACACCATTAGTTACATCGGTCTTGGCAAGACTGATACTGGGTGAGAAGTACCGCTGGCAGCAGGCTCTTGCTAGCTGTGTTAGTTTACTGGGTGTCGTTGTAATTGCTAGACCGCCATGGCTGTTTGGCAGTCATGCCATAGTGTCTCCTGGACAGGACACAGATAACATGACCGATAAGGAGCGCGCGCATTACTTCGCTATGCGATCCGTCTCGATCGTGAGCTCGTTGTGTGTTGTGCTTTCAGCTGCCTTTGTTATGATCATCCTGAGGAAGATCAAAGACCGTGCACATGCATTGACCTCTGTTTCGGTCTACTCAGTACTAACGGTGATTCTCTCGTCGCTCTGGTTGGCTATACGACCTAGTGAATGGGAGCTTCCTAAGTCCGGTATGACGTGGTTTTTGCTGCTGGCAATGAGCTGTTTTGGGTTTATGCTGCAGTTCCTGTCGTCGAAGGCAATCCAAATGGAAGAAACAACTGCTCTTACAAACTACAAATACCTACAGCTGATTTACGCTACAGCTCTGGAATACATCTTTTGGCATGACGCTCCAGATCTCATCAGCATTATTGGAATCATTCTAACTCTAGGCGGAGTTATACTCTCGGCCCAAGTTCGCCGCAGGCTTGATAACACTACATGAATAGACGACTACTCACAAAATTTATGAATGTTCAAAATATACACGACTGCTCCAAATATTTATGATTAGAGATCTCTCAATACAACTTAAAAAGCCGCTGCATCCGGCCACAATCAGCGCGTGCTCCCACTACTTTTGCCCTGCCCCAAATTAAGGCGGCTGCTTAGTCGATGATGACATCGCATCACGGCCCGGATTGCCCACCGCATATCAAACCCCTATACACACCACTAACAACACTTCATCAGCGAATATGTCTTCCGGCGTTGGTGTTCACGACGATGCTTTGAAAGCTTTCAACGAGTTCAAGCTCGGTGGCGGCAAGAAGGATGCGCCCAACTACATCATTTACCGTATCAGCGACGATAAGACCGAGATCATCATCGAGGACAAGGGCCGCACTGAGAACTACGAGCAATTCACCGAGTTGCTCCCTGAGAACGAGTGCCGTTACGCCGTTTACGACTTCGACTACGAGTTGCAGGGCGGTGCCGGCAAGCGCGCCAAGATCGTCTTTTTCACCTGGGCTCCTGACACGACCCCGATCCGTAACAAGATGATCTACGCTTCGTCGCGTGACGCTCTCCGTCGTGCTCTTAATGGTGTCTCTGTCGATATTCAGGGCGCTGACTACTCGGAGGTCGACTACGATACCGTGTACAGCAAGGTTACTCGTGGTACGAGCTAAAAGGACTCCAAAAGTACATAGTGACAAACTTTGTGTATCAATTCTATACTGATCAGCTTGCCCAGTAAGCCAGTTGCAGGGTGGGCTGATGTTCAAACTTAGTCTGTGCCTTCAGGTTCCAAAGTGTATGCGATCCGATGATGAACGTCATTTCATCTCAAAGCTTAACAATGCACAGCCCCAGCGGCTTAGCAGTTAATGTTAGCCAACCAAATCTGTTTATATAGCCTTAACAAAGCAGGAAACCAGGTTGGTTAGAGCAATGGCGCCAATTACGGACTACGAAGATAAACCTCTCAATTTTACTGCGGCAGAAAAGGTGCCATCATTCATTCTGCTGACGCTAGGGTGGTGGATACCGATGATTCTCATGTTCGCTGTTATTTGCTTACTTTTTTATCAGTGGTCATTTTTGTCACGAAGAGTTACATTGAAATTGCCTCCACAAACAATGGTGACTTTCGAAGATCAGGGGGCGCACGAAGTCGAAGAATTTGATGAGGAGGGTCTTGAGGAACGCATGGAAAGGCGAGTAGAACATCATGTTGAAGAGCAAGTCGAAGAGCGCATCGAAGAGTACAACGACGAACAAACGAATGCGCGTTTAGATGCGCTCATAGAAGAAGATGTGGGGCAGCGTGTTGAAGACTTCGTCCAAGAACACCTCCAAGGTAGCCTAGATCATCGACTTCAAGCTATGTTGGACGAGGCTATGGAACATACTGATTGTGCAGGCAAGTCCTCCGTCGAGAGCAGCCAGATCCTGAATCCCAGTACCATCATTGATCACGATGGCACACCCAAGGCTGATCAGGAGTGCTGTCAGGGACAATCTTTTGGTTACTCTAGTGAGCACATGCAAGAACTAGCAAGATACATTCGTCGAACATGCCCCTTGCGGAAGGCTTGTGAGCCAGGACACTGTTCACTTTGTAAATCAGAAGTTGTGGAAGATGAGCAAATCAGAAGTCTGCCTTGTGGGCATACTTTCCACAATCTGTGCGTGCTTGAGTGGCTCATGCTCTCGCACCTCGAGTGTCCCGACTGTGAGGCGTCACTCATGATTGAAAGTTGTGTTGCTATGCCCATAGTCGCTATGTAATAAATAATATATATATCAATCTCAATATGGTGTACATCACCTCAGTTTAGTCGGTTGCTGTTCTTCTCAAATGCCTCGGTCTCGGTTTTGTGGTCCGCTGGGTCCGCGGCGGCCTCGTAAGTAGCCACCACCGGTGCGCGCGTCACGGCTGACCATTCGCCACGCAACCCGATATAGGTCAACGCTGATGTTTCGGCACCGTGGTTTGACGAAACGTAAATTGTGAGTGAAGACATGTTCGTGAATTTCGGGCGGTTCACTGCGAACTGCACAATGCCGTCGTTTCCCTCCGACGTGGAAACGCCTAGACCAACATTGGCCGGGTACTCCAGCACCTGAGTTGGCTTGGTGTTAGCTGCGGTGTCAAAATCTAGTTGAGGCATGTCCTTGTACAGTTTTACTTCCTTTGGCGAGGTGTCATCGCCAAGGGAACGCATGAGAACACTGTGCAGCTTTACGGCGCCCGTAAATGGGATCACGATGATCAATTCCTCATCCACGTCGGACTCCAGCACCGGCGTTTCTTCGAGTCTCTGATCGTACGGTCTGATAATCTTGCTAGCGGCTGAATTGACCGTGCAATTGGCCGCTCTCACGTTCGCGAGATCAAGATATGGATAAAGCGTCTGCGCCTGGTTTGTGTTCGGCGGGGGCAAATGATCATCGTGATCATGCTCGTGATGCTCGTGGTGGCAGCTCATTTTGGACCAAAAATATTGCTGATCTAAATCTAGTGGCGAAAAGACCCCGATGGTGCTATTGTCCCGCACTCCTCGGCAGGCACTAGGGCCGGGGCTCAGCTTACACTGGGATACACTCCCAGAGGCATTACTTAATAAAGTACCTCGTGCTTCACGATTTAGCTGAACTCAGGGAATTATTATGTATTTTTCAAAGATAGAACAAAATAATGCACCGCCGACTCTCACAATGCTATCTTGATCGTGGTTTATCGAAGATTTCTCGGCCGGCATATTAAGGTATGGAGGGCCAGGGCGTGCGTAACTTTGTATATAAACACTCCCTATTACGCCTAAAGCGCGCGCCCAGGATCCCTCCCAAGCTTACGCGTTGTTGTAAAGGAAAAGGCGCCGGGGTCACAGCACAAAGGACCACCACTCGCACAACTTTGTAACAATTCCCAGGAGCAAATTGCATGTCGTCCTTTTTTTCGAAGTTTAGGACCTCCAAGAAGAAGGGAGGTAATCCGAATGGCCCATATGAGGAGAGCACGTACTCTGGCAACAGCAACAACTCTTCACAGGTCTCTCTGGCCACAAAGAGCCAGGCGTCGTTGCCTCAGGCGCGCCCCAGCAGCCAAGTGCCCGCCTTAAAGGCTGCATCCTCGAGCCCATCGCTTGCACACAGCCAATCGCGCGCCAGCAACAGCTCTAAGACATATTCCAAGAACTCCAAGCAATCACACCAGCACGCACAGCTCCAGCAGCCGCAGGCTCAGCAAAATCAGTCTGTCCCGCTGTTTCTACGCCAACCTTACATTAGAGCCGCATTGGTGAAGGGAAGCTTCCAAACAATTGTCGAGTTGCCCAAATACGTTGACCTGAACGAATGGCTCGCTCTCAACTTGTTTGAGTTCAACAACAACGTTGGTCAATTTGTGTCGCTGGTCAGTGACTACATTGACGATTCTCATAAAATGTCTGCCGGGCCGGGCTATGATTACCTTTGGATAGACACAAACAAGCAGGCGGTCCGGTTACCGGCCGTCACTTATATTGACTACACGATGTCATGGATTGCAAGCAAATTCGACGATTCCACTTTGTTCCCCACAAAGCCGGGTGTGCCGTTCCCGCCTGCTTTCAGTGGGGCAGTAAAAAGCATCTACGTGCAACTCTTCCGGATATTTGCCTACCTGACACATCATCATTACGATAAAATCGTGCATCTTGGCTTAGAATCTCATTTCAACTCCTTGTTCTGTCATTTCGCGTCCTTCGGTAAGACTTTCAGCTTGCTCGATCGGAACGAGATGGCGCCACTGATGCCTTTCATCAAGGCCTTCGAAGCGCAGGGTAAGATTGTGTAGCTGAGACAATAATAAATAATATTTATATGATATGGTATGTACATGGATGACTCTCGAACCGGCGATTCTAACTGAAAAAGTAAGGTGAGTCAAGAACGTTTTTCACGTCGAATCCACCACGGGCGGGGATATCAGGCACGCGAAGAGGAACCAAAACTTCAATACCTTTTGAGGCTGCTGCAGTCTTGCCGTTCTTCTTTTTGCCGCCAGGGATCTCTGGATCTTCAGAAGCCTCTTCAGCATCAGCGCGGAGCTCGGCAGCGTCAATGACCTCACCGCCCATGTCCCCGTCACTATCGTTTCCATCTTCTTCATAAGCCTCAGCTTCGATGCCAGTCCCCTCGTGCTCAGTGGAACGGATACGTGTATGCGGCTTAGTCTTGGTCACCACAAGTTCGGAGAGTTCAGTAACCTCAGAAGTGCTCAACCCCTTCATGATATCGAGAGGTGTCAATTGACCCTCTTCCCTCGTGGATTCAAGCTCTACTTGATCAGCGATGCTCAACTTGAGCTTCTTGCCGTATTTTTTCATGCTGAAGGCAATGTGCATCTCCTTAATCTTCGATCCGGGTTCACTGTCAACGGGAATCTTCACTACTTCCAAGTGATTGCCATAGCGTTGCTGGAACTCTTCCTTGAGCTTTTGGATCAAGTTGTCACTGTGCAATTCAACGAAACATTCGCGCAACTGAGTATTCAATGTACCAACATCGCAAGCATGCGTCCAATAACTATCGTGAACAGCGGCGAAGGCAATGTTTCGCTCAGCACAGGCAAGCGCACTCATCAGCATATGTGTCGCATCAAGCGAGTGAATATAGTTGGGAGGGAATGCGGTCCGCTGTTTACGAGAATTGACGCCCTGGAACGAATACGGGTCAGTGATAATGAGAGTCTGTAGTTCGGTAGAAACGAGTTTCCGCTTTTCTTGACGGTAGGGCTGTACAATGGGCAGCCCGAGTGGACTGGTCCAAATGACAGATGATACAAACTTCGAGTCAACGTCGCGCAGGTCAGCATCAGTAACAATAGCGCGAGAAATTCGGGTAGCATTGTCACCAAGCCAATCCTGAATCTCATGAGCGGATTCAAAAAGCTCTCTCACGGCCTCCAGAATACGACGAGCCAAATAAGATGCACCTTTAAAAACCTGGTCGCTGGGGAAACTTTCAATCTCACGCAACCTGTTCGCAATCTGAGCGCGAGCTCCAACGAATGTAACGCCGTATACGTGAGTCATGACCGTTTGCTTGACAACCTTACGACTCAATACTGGGTACAGCATATCCGCCAGTTGTTTATAAGTTTTGTTGGACTCGTTCTGAACTTTGACTTTGACAATTTCCAGCACACGAGTATATACATCTTGCGGGCGCTCGGCACTTTGCAAGTTGACTTCACATGCACCGTCGTAATCACCACCGAGGGCGGCGTAGTGCTGTAAGCCATTACAGCTTCCATCTTGATGGACAGTCAAATGACTTTCAAACTCTTCAGGGCCCTCAGGGTGCTCCATGGCGTTCTTTATTTCCATGCATGTAGCCAGCGCTTGGAATGGACTATCAGCAGACTTCCACCAACTGCCTTCTTCACTTAGGGGCTCAGCAGCTGACTTCAACAGCTTGTCCATGTTGTCCTCAACAAACTGTACACGCTCAGCGTGGTTCGATTTGCTGAGCCCAAAAAGATTGGCCAAATGCACCTTTAACCACCAGAAACCTGTAGCGCCCAACTTTTTACCTTCCCAGAAGATAAGCAAAGAGCGGCTGACATCGTTTCCCAAGTGATTGAAGTGGGGACTAAGCGGGTAAGCGCGACCACGAAAATCAACGTTATGTGGCATGTAGAACCGCTCACCCAAGAGAGCCCGCGCAATATCAAGTTTATAGTTGAGGTCACAACGTTGCGAGTACAAACTGCCATTTTCGAGGGTAGCCGCACGACACTTACGACGGTAGTCACGCAAGATAGACGGGTCGCTATCCCTTGAAGGTGCAGGAATACCACTGAGATCAGCTACCGGAGGTACGTGCGGAGGAATATCAAGGAATCGCTCCTTAGTGTTCCAAATATGGCTGACCACTTTGAAAATAGACTTGTTGATCGTCCATGGAACCTCACCAAGAACATTTAACCCATCAAACACCTTTTGAATTCTGCCTCGCTCGCTAGCAGCAGCAACATACGCAGTCTGCTCAGGACTGTCCTTGCTTCTGATAATCGTACTTGGTGTGAACCAGTAACCACCGTTATCCCAGCTCGTCCAGCGTCTGGGTTTACAAAGCATAGGCAGCTGCTGTGGCTGAACGGAGATTCTCTCACCACTCAAATAATTGGCGACCACCTTATGAGGGCGCAGAATACCAATAGTAGTGCCGTTTTGATATTGGTAGGTATGATGGAACGCAGGTGCAGTGCTCTTGATTTTCTTGCCCGAGACAGGATCAGTCCCGGATACGCGAACGCGAGCTGCCTGCATCAACATAGATATCAATACCGATCCAATTTTGGCGCGGATACTCACGGGCCACGAGTGCGTGATAGACTCAACGCGCTGTTTCAAAGGCTTCAAAGCATCCGGGGAGTTACCATTAGCTTCATTTTTGGCTTTGACTGCAGAGTTCTTCATGTTCCGTTTACGAACCTCAAGCTTATACTCACGCTCAACATTCTTGCCAACACTGACTATGGCAACAACAGAGCGCACGTTCTCACGGTTCTTACTATTGAGGCGCAGAAGCTCCATCATCGTCATAGCCGGGATATTTTCCGGTTTCGCCAAGGTCAGGTAAGGGGCATACTCAATTCTGTCCGAGATGGCCTTTGTCTTCATACCGGGAAAATGTTCCGCAATAATATGTTTGGGAACCTCCGTTACTTTGCTGTACGGAGTTAAAAGCTTGAGGCGCTTGATCTCAGCCTCAACAAGGGGCATCATGGCCTGATTCCATTCCCAAAGCAGTGTATCCAGTCCCTTAAATTGCACTTTACTAGATCCCGAACGATCTGCCTCTGCCATCTGCTCAAACATCTGCCTCCACCTCATTTTGGCCGCCTCAATTCCACGAGTCTCCACATTCCTCTGTCTTCGTTCGTTCATTTCTTCCAGCAGGGCATCAAATTTCTCTTTTTCCTCGGGAGTTTTCAATTGTTTCCACAACTCAAAAAAGTCAACATTGTCAGTGGATTTAGTCTGAACATGTGGCAACTCAGCAAGCTCGGCCATCTCCGATATGTTTCGCTGTTCGACCTGCGAACGGCGCTGTAGTCCCGTCAATACATGGCGGACCGCAACCAGTCCCGGAGATTCAGTGGGCTCCAGTTTCTCGAATCCATCTTTGCGGATCGGCTCGGCGATTTTCCCGCCTCCCCAGTTGAGTGTGCTTTGCATGCGAGCGCTCTGGGCTGGCGCTGCGGGATCCCGCTGGCGATGCTTTTCTTCTTGAGTTCTCCATACGTCCAGCGCCTTTTTGGTACTTGAATCCAGTTCCTCGGTGGTGAAACCGGCAATCTCCAAGATCCGCTCAATGTTCGCTCCACCAAGGATCTCAAACTGTTTAAGCAAATTGAGCAGTTTGTTGCGTGGCATCGATTCAACCTGATCTCGCAGCAGTTTCGGACTCGACTCGAAGATTTCACAAGCGTTGCGAAGCATTAACGCACCGGTGGCGTCGTTCGGCTTGAATTTGGGTATCTGATACTCGATTTTCCTCAACCATGCAATAGCTTGTTCGGGGTTTCTACCGTTTGTATCCACGAGCTTTTGTAAAAATGTGTTTACGGCCAATGCAATGTCTGTGGGTCCCGAGATCTCCGCCAAGCCCAAAAGAACTGATTCAGCCCGGGACATGTTGTCTTGTTCTAAGCATGCTTCAAGCAGTGTCCAAGCATGAACGTAGTTGCTGCTGAAAACATTGTGTACAATTCGGTCATTTGGACTAGACCAAGCAGCGGCTGTTGATCGGTTAGGATAATTCTGGAGCACCTTGGCGACCGCTGAGGGTCGGCTGTACTTTCTTATGCTCAATTCATGAACAATCAGCCGTGGAAACCATTTAGAATGCTTCAACAAAGGTTGGCCTACCATTCGTCGAATATGCGGTTCTATTTATACTGGGTTGTCCACTCAGCGTAGCCACCTTGTACAAATTTACTTAGGTTAGGCTTTTTTTCAAAAAAATACCAGCTCCGATCTGAAATATTTTGGTCAGGTGACTACGCCACAGACCCAAAGAAGCAGTGGGTCACAGTCAGGTCAGGAACCGCTGGGACATTAATGAATGATCCAACATTTGGTGTAAACCAAGGAATGAGGGATGTACAGTGCGGGCTGCTTCGCACCAGAGCTTTACAAACAGAACTCATTCAGTGCAGTCTGAGCTAGCCGATACAGCTTCTGCAATATTAGTTATTTTTGGAACCTCGTGTTCAGTGCTCTCATTCACATGCATAATCTATAAAGTCAATATCAATTACGATAGAATTAATTTACAAACTTATCAGTGTGGGGAACAATGCGCCCGAACACTCGCCACCGGAGAGATCCGAACAATTTGATAGTACACCTTCCCAGGTGACCTTATCTGATATTACATCATATCATCCTTAATTATCAATTCTACCCCGCTTATCAGACCAGCGTCGAATAAGATCAATGCACGGGACATGTGCTCGCATGCTAATGACATCTGTCAATTGCGTGCTCGCTAGTTTCCGCCCATCTATATTTAAACATAGTAAACTATATAATAGGCACGAGATCCCGTTATTTAGAACTTCAGAACTTCTACTTCAATCGATAATGGCTCCTCCTCCTCCCCCGCCCCCAACAGAAAGCCAAACTGCTGTTGAGACTCCCTCTCGAGCTCCGAACGTGATTCAGATTCGGGCCGAGGGCAGAGACAAACCCCTGAACGCCCTGGACTATTTGCCCCCGGCTACTAAGGCCCGCTTCGAGCGCCACAATATTGATCTTTCCAAGGGGTACCCTGAGTGGCCGCAGAATCCACCCACGTATTTGCAAGATGCCTTGAAGATTCGTGCTGAACCCTGGGAACATGTTGACCGAGGCAAGAGTGCCGATCCCGAAAAGAAAGCTCTGTTCGGCGCTGCCAAGGAAGTCCGCGATCTCACCAAGTACATTGGCACTGAGATCATTGGCCTCCAACTTGCTGATCTCAACAATCAGCAACGTGATGAGCTCGCGCTGTTGATTGCTGAGCGTGTGGTTGTCTTCTTCCGTGACCAAGACTTGTCTCCTCAGAAGCAGCTCGAAATCGGTAAATACTTCGGTAACGTCGAAGTGCACCCGAAGGTACCCCACGTACCGGGCCTGGATGGTACTACCATCATTTGGCCCAAATTAGCCAACCTTGCGAATCCTAAGGGCTTCAGCTTCAAGCACCCCTTTGGTACTGCTTACTGGCACAGTGATCTTTCGCACGAGTCCCAGCCTGCGGCCATCACCCACTTGCACAATGACACCATTCCCGAAGTTGGCGGTGACACTGTGTGGGTTTCTGGGTATGGCGCCTACGACAAGCTGTCTCGTCCTCTCCAGGAATTCTTGGAGGGAAAGACCGCAATTTACCGTTCTGCTCACCAGTACATTGATGAGAAGGACCCCCTCAAGGGCCCCCAGTACATCGAGCGTGAGCACTCGCTTATCCGCACGCACCCGGCTACCGGCTGGAAGGCGTTGTGGGTGAACAAGCGCTACACTAAGCGTATTGTCGGCCTTGAGGAAAAGGAATCCGACGCCATTCTCAAGATCTTGTTCGATGTGTTCGAATCGAACTTGGATTTGCAAGTCAGGTTCAACTGGAAACCTACAGTGCAAGGGTTGGGTACTTCTGCATTGTGGGACAACCGCGTTTCCCAGCACTTTGCAGTCTGGGACTACGCGGCTGCCTCAGGAAACGATGCTTTCGAGGATCCGAAGATTGCCCGTCATGGCACTCGAGTCACGTCTTTGGGCGAGAAGCCATTCTACGACCCCAACAGCAAGTCTCAGCGGGAGGCTCTGGGGTTGCCTAACCCTTAAGCGGTATGAAATAAACTAAGTAGACGTATATCGTGTTTTCGATCACCGTTTTCGCCAGCTCCAACGGAATTTCTCTGTCGAAACCCGCATTACTCCGCAACAAAGCTAGTAAAAACACAGAATACCCACAATTTTCGGCTAAAAAGTAACTATATTATTACTTTTGGCTAATTGTGATTAATTACTCCTATAAAGCCTATCTAATGTAGATACCGGGGCGCATTAGCAGTGGCGAATGAGATCTGCGGTTATGGCTGCTGTCGAACGGGGTAATGGCGTGTTTGCGATTCGTGGCAAATTGTTTGGCGCAGCGTTGCTACATGTATCATTCTCGGTAAGCGCGGCGGCCTAGCCCTCCCCAGGGAACAGACGGTGGGGACCCAAGAAAACGAGCCGCTTAAATTGGAAATATAAACAAGGCCGTGAGTGGAAAATGAAAAATATAGGAGTGTTGCAGGGTTAATTACCAAATATTGCGTCAAATTCATTTATAGTTTGCATCATACAACTCCAGGTACCACCGCTTCAGACCATGTCTGGGTACGGGCGAACCCTAAAAGAGCAACGTGCAGCGAGAACCCAACGAGACGGCTATGCATAATTCCTGGGGTTGTGAAAGGCCGGATAATGCTGTACCTATAGCACTATATAAATACCTTGTTCAGCGCCCATAAACTTAGTCAACAGATCTCAATTGAATCAAACTTAGTGGATCATAATTGTTTATGGTCAGACTGGTTCAATCATTGAATAGTCCTGTATCTCTAGCCGCTAAGTCTCTCGCTTCTGCTACTAGCCCCTATCGCAAACTTCACTCTTCTGCTTCCGCAATGGGTTCTGGACAGTGCCCTTTCAGGGGTACCCGCTTCGATGGTGTTGAAGGCTCGCGCCCTTTGCTCGAAGACTGGTACCCGCATCACCTCCGTGTCGACATCCTCGACAAGCCCAACCCGTTAGGCAATCCTTACAGCAAGGACAAGGACTTCGACTACGAGAAAGAATTTTTGAGCATCGACTACGAGCAGCTCAAGAAGGACATTAAGGCTACACTCCTTGACTCGCAGGACTGGTGGCCCGCCGACTACGGCAACTACGGCCCCCTCATGATCCGTACTGCCTGGCACAACGCTGGTACTTACCGTATTGCGGACGGCCGTGGTGGTATCGGCCACGGTTTGCAGCGTTTCCTGCCGATCAGCAGTTGGCTCGACAACGGTAACACCGACAAGATGCGCCGTCTTTTGTGGCCCGTCAAATCGAAGTATGGCGACAAAATCTGCTGGGCTGATCTTATGGCACTGGCCGGTAACTGTGCGCTCGAGCAGATGGGTACCCCTATGGTTGGTTTCGGTGCTGGTCGTACCGATGCCTTCGCCAATGACAACGAGACTTACTGGGGTCCTGAAACCACGATGCTGGGCCGTCAGCGTTGGCAGGGGGCCCCCGAGCACGGTACTGTCCCCAACGCCAATGCTCCCGGCGACTTAGCGAACCCCCTGAGTGCCAGTGAGATGGGCTTGATCTATGTCAACCCCGAGGGCCCTGGCGGTAACCCCGATCCTGAAATCTCGGCTAAGGAGGTCCGTGAGACTTTCTCGCGTATGGCCATGTCTGACGAGGAGACTGTTGCTTTGATTGCTGGTGGCCATGCCTTCGGTAAGTCGCACGGCGCTGTCCCCAAGAAGTACATTGAAGGCCCCCCCGAAGAAGCTGGCCTGGAGCACCAGGGTCTTGGCTGGCACAACACTTACAAGACCGGTAACGCTCAGTACACCGTTACTAACGGTATTGAGGGTTCCTGGACTCAGAACCCCACCCGTTGGGATCGTGAGTACATCAACAACTTGCTCGACTTGGAGTGGAAGTGTGTTGAGAGCCCCGCTGGTGCTAAGCAGTGGACTCCCGTCGAGCAGAGCTCCGTTAATGCTACTCCCGACGCTCACATCAAAGGTAAGGAGAATCCTCTTATGATGATGACTTCGGATGTCGCCTTGAAGGTCGACCCCGATTATAACAAGGTTCTCCGCAAGTTCCGCGACAGCGATCAGTCGGTATTCGACAAAGCCTTCGCCGAGGCCTGGTTCAAGCTCATGCATCGTGATATGGGCCCCAAGACACGCTACTTCGGTCCTGAGGTCAACAAGGAGGACCGTATCTGGCAGGACCCCATCCCGGCGCTTAACCACAAGGTTGTTGAAGCTCAGGATATTGCTGCTTTGAAGAAGGAAATTATCAGCGCTGCCTCTGGTCTTGACCGTAACGCCTTTGCTCGCGTTGCTTGGGCTGCTGCTGCTACACACCGTACCTCGGACAAGCGTGGTGGTGCTAACGGCGCTCGAATTCGTTTGGATCCTCAGGATAAGTGGCAGGTGAACCGTCCTGAGGAGCTCAAGGCTGTTCTCGAGCAGTTGACCAAAATCCAGTCCAAGTTCAACGAGGCCAACAAGTCGCGTGATGTCCAAATCTCTCTTGCTGATCTCATCGTTCTCGCCGGTGGTGTTGATGTGGAGGTTGCTGCCAAGGATGGTGGCTTCGAAATCGAGGTCCCCTTCACTCCTGGTCGTATGGACACGACAGCTGAGAAGACTGACGCCAATTCCTTTGAATGGTTGGAACCCGTTGTTGACGGCTTCCGTAACTATGAGGCCAAGGAGTTCTCGATTCCCTCCGAGGCTTTCCTTATCGACCGCGCTCAGCTCTTGGGGCTCACCTCTGTTGAGCTTACTGCCATCTTCGGTGGTCTCCGTGCGCTGAATTTCAATTGGGACGGTTCTGACATCGGAATTCTCACCGACCGCCCCGGTGTTCTGACGAACGACTTCTTCGTCAACTTGACTAACACCAATGGTATCAAATGGGAGGCTGTCGATGACAAGAAGAAACAATTCCGTGCTATTGACCGTAAGACTGGCGAGACCTTGTGGACTGCCGGCCGCGTCGAGTTGATCTTCGGTCACCACAACCAGCTTCGTTCGTACTCTGAGGTTTACGGCTCTACTACTGAGAAATCTAAGCAGCGTTTCGTCAAGGACTTCGTCGCTGCTTGGTACAAGGTCATGATGCTGGACCGTTTTGACATCAAGGAGATCCGCAAAACTGCTTATTAGGCAGGTTGTGGGCGTCTCAATGATACTGATTAAACTCATATAAATAAATAACTAAAATTTTACTCCAACTTCTGGGTGGATGTGCGAGAATCGAGATGGTCTAATAAGTCCTCAAGCTTCCTAATTGGCGAATCATTAGGATCTATGGGGACATCCTCGTCCTGACCAGGCCACATAATCACATGTGTTGATATTGCGTAGAAATAAGCGAGGAGAATGAACACGTATACTCCACAAATGCACGCACCGAATATCTCAGCTACCCACATCAGCGGCCTACATTCGAATGAGTCCGCAATTCTGATTGTCAGAATCGTCATACCACAGCTTGGGAACACTGTAGCGCACCACCCCAATGTAAAATGCATGTTCTCAAAGAACGCACCGTGCAGCACACAGAGCGCGGCTACACCGAACAAGAACAAGCAGGTTCCCCAGCACAACACGCCCCAATACAATCCTATGGTGCGGAAGACTGCTCCAGTACTAACAGCTGGAGTAATGTAACCGTCATGGAATAATTTTTCGGCCGCCTGCCCCAATCCGATAAGTGCCAGTCCAGTGAAGGCAGTCGGTCCTACCATAATGAACATTCCCGGTCGTGAACTTGCATCGGGTAACCCAAAAATGAAAAAGCGAAAGAGCAGCATGGCATAAATGAGAATGGAAATGATTAAACCCATGAACTGAAGTGTCATTCCTGCTATTAGCATAGGCATGGCCTGATCATGAGGTTGAGGTGAAATAATATTAGATGCAATAGCCCCGCTCAGCATCAATGGGAACACAACCAACAGTAACGTGGGTGCAATGTCTTTGGCGCAGTATTGGTGGTGCAAATACAGAAATGCGTACTGAACTATGGCCTGAATGGCTGCTATAGCCACGTAGATCCAGTACAGCACCCGCATGACATGGGGTAACCACCGTCCTACATGCTTCGCTGCATATCCCTGTGTGTCCATGATGACTGTGGCCCATGTCAAAAGAAATGCCGGAAAGAACGGCCCCTCCTTAGGGTGTGTCAGTGATGCTTTAAGTGATGATGGCTTAATTGTGAACCTGATCACTAGGCATACCATGAAGACACACACTAATGTGAAATTGAACAAGAACACTATATCTCCAAGGGCTGTTAAGCCTTTAAATCTCAGCTCATAAGCATTCAACATACTTGCAATACCACCGCCTGCAATTGTTAACGCAAAATGAGCCCATGTAAAATGTTCCACGCGTTTTTTCAGATATGGCCAGTGACGCATTGGAGTATTTCAATCGGATGTTCGTGATGATCGAATTTATATTACTCCACGAAGAACCGCAACCACGGAAGCACATTCTTCCGGTGGTCCGAACTGACACAGCATCGTGGGGTGAAAAGGGTTGCTACATGCTGCAGCCGATCTTTTTTGGCAGATCGATAATGGAAGGAAAATGGTGTGAACAGTATTCAAATGTTTTCGTCAGTATCAGAACATCACAGCCGAATCGTATATCCATTTATACTTCAACACAGCATTTCAAACGCATTTGCATGTGCTCTGCGCGGCTGCGGCACCCTAAACCTTTGCAACTAGGTCGTGCAGGACGGGAGGAAATTCCGTCGCTTGGACATGAGAGATGCGAACTATTTGGCTGCTAAAAAAAACATTGATCAGAGCGCAACTGGCACAAAGTCACCAAGTCCAAGCATCCTTCAAATAAACACATCACCCAAATATATACTTCAAATAAAATCAATGAGATACAATGTTAATATGTGTTGTTTCATAGGATACAACACCTGTAAAGTCACCTTGGACTCATAAGTACGGTGAACTGGGCGCAGGGTACGTACCCTGTTTAGCATCCACAGCACCATTGTAGCTAATTGGGGTATGTGCACAATGCTGTGCTTTAGAACCTTGATTTTCGAACCCAGTACTAGTTTGAATTGTCTAAATGAGTGAGCAACAGCCTCCAGAAATTTAGTGACGTATTTACATTATCGTCGGAGCCAGAGATGCGCTCTCTGCCGGTAGCTTGGTCCCAAATGGCGTGCCAACGTTATCCAAGGGATCACGTGCAACTACCGCAGTTTGAGCCTATCCGAAAAAATCTGCTGACGCTGCTCCTCTTTCTTACCAGCTAAGTATTTCCCCGATCTCAGCTAGGACTTCTATCCCCACTTATCAGCATCATTTTGCGCTGAGTACGGCGAAATACGACGCACTAACACCATAACTCTTTTTATTAAAAGTAAACGATCCTTTTGAAATATACCAGTGGTACTTGTAGTCCCAAAACACCATGAGTGGAGCGGTTACTGACTTTTCTAATATCCTCGACCAGCTGAATTCTGTGAAGGCACCGGGTGTATCCGGTAGCAGAATCCGTAGATTGGTTGACTTCGTCGTTCAGCACCCGGCCGATGCGCCCCAGTTAGTTGATAGTGTGCTTGAGCACTCAAAGCAGAGCCCCATTGCTAACAAACTGGGCACGATGTACGTCATCGATGCTATTGCTCGAGCTATGCAGGATGAGTCCCGTAAACCCAATAAGGAAACTCAAGCTGAGGGTTTGCAGCGATTCCGTGACCAAATCGATGACTTCATGGCTGCCTTGGCCATCCGTCAGCAGAGCACTAGCCAATTCGACAAGATGCGCAAAGTCCTAGACATTTGGCAGAAGGCCGAGACGTTCGATAATGCCTGGCTCGACAACGCTCGGGCTACATACTTCAAGGAGCCTTATACGACGACTCCACCGGGCTCTCCGCCGGCGAATTGGGCTGGCTTACCTGCTGAATTCCAGGAACCCAAGCGCGCACCTGCTCCGAAGGCACCTGCTCCGAGCGCTGATGCAGTTTTGGGCATGCTTCAGAGTTTAGCGGAGACGAAGCCGAACGAAGCCCGGGCTGGTTCCGAAGCTGCGAGCGAAACCAAGACCGCCAATAGCCCCGATCCCTCAGATATCCTCCAGCAATTGCTCGCTCAAGGTGGAGCTACTGCCAGCGCTGACCCTCGCGCTGCATTGGCGGGCAGTCTTGGCCCTGCGTACCAAAGAGGTAGGGATGCTGCCAACAATGGCGCCTTCGAACGCAACCGGTCTCGGTCGCCTTCTCGGCAAGACACCCCCGATCTGCCTCAGCCGAAGACTCGCGCAGGTGATGCCACTCGTAACTTGACCACGGATGACTCGCTGAAACCGGACAGAATCCGTGTTTACTCGCGCACTTTGTATGTTGGCGCTGTGCCCGACAGGTATGATGAGGCTCAACTCAGGGGTGAGCTTTCCAAGGTTGTGCCTTTGCAGTCTATCATTTACAATAAGGAAAAGCACCATGCTTTTGTCAAAGTGAAATGCCGGAAGGATGCTGAGAAACTTCGGGGTGATTTCGAAAAGATGAACCGCGAGGGCCGTACGGTAATGCGGCTAAAGTGGGGTGTAGGCTATGGGCCTCGTGAGTGCTTTGACTATTTCAAGGGCGTTTCAGTGATCGAATTGATGAGATTGACTGACGCTGACATGCGATGGGCCGTGAGTGCCGAGTACGGGGGAACCGGGGGCCTACCGTTAGTTGCCGGCATGGTGTTCGAGGAACCTGACATTGAAGTAGGAGCCGGCAACTTGGGCTCGAAGAGTCAACATCGGCAGCGCATGATGCAGCAGCAACAGCAACAAATGATGATGATGGGCGGTATGCCCGGCATGATGGGAATGCCACCAATGGGAATGCCGGGTATGCCCCCCATGGGAATGCCAGGTCAGCAGACTGGTATGCCGGGTGCTATGCCAGGTCAGATGCCCGGTATGCCCTTCATGATGCCGGGATTCCCCATGATGCCCCCCGGTGCCGACATGCAGCAGGTGTTTGCGCAGATGCAACAACAGATGATGCAGATGCAGAACAACTCCAAGCAAGAATAAGCAACGTAGCATAGCAGACTAGCATAGCCAACCTGCATAGAAAAAAGTCATCGATTTATATAGATAATATGTACATTACAGTAAAGGCTCGAGCTCCTCGTAATACTTCGGGTCTACCTTCTCCTTGATCTCATCCTTTGTGAGCCACGAAAATTTATCAGCAGAGTTTTGAGGCTTGAACTGGCCATGCAGAATATGCGATTTGATGATGAACTCAGGTTTCTCGCCAGCGCTTTTGAGCACCGCCGCCGGTGTATTAGAAACTGTCCAGGTGTTCATCTGCTCTCCTCCGAGAGCACGCAGACCATTCTCCACGACATCTTGCAGGCTCATGGCATCATCCTCGACGTCAAAAGAGGGCAATTTCCAGACTGATCCGCGCTGCAAAACGAGATAGAGAGTCGAATCCAGCTTACGGGCCAGGCTAGTGGGTTGTTCACCACCTTCAACCTCTCGAGGCTGTCGACGTACTTTTTCCTGCTCATCAGGCACGATCACCACGTCTTGTTTGAAGCGTCGGTCACGATTGTGATGAATATCGGGGGCACCCTCTGGGAAAAGCACACCTTTGTGACGCGGCACGGGGCCCTTTTGGAGATCATTAAACTTACGCTGCGCCAAAGTACCCCTCTTGAAGTAAAAGTAGGACGGGAATGTCCACATCAAGCGCCGTTCAAGTTGGCTCATATAGTCGTAATAAGCCTTCGCAAACGCCGAAGGCTCGGGTGTGACAATTGGTGCTCTGCTAAGCAGCAGTCCAGCTTTCAAGAGCTTCACCATTAGCTTCGCTGGGGTGAATGTATGTACAGGTAAACCAGAACCGGCGTATTTTGTGGATCCGCTGAGTGAGTAGCCCTATAATGCAGGTGAACTTTTCACTGTGTTTTTGGGTTGGCCAGTCACGTGATCGTGCGCACTGTAGTGAGGCGGTCCTTATAGGGGGAGAGGGCATTGTAAGTAATTGGGCCTTGTTGCAGAACTTAGCTTATATCCCTGGGCGGGAGTCTAACTTTAACGAAGTCTATTCTGTGGTGGCAGCTCCGCGTAGTAACTATTGGTGGATTCATCATATATGGTTAATTCACAAAATTGAAACTCTACTGAGATGCTGTTCACAGCCATTGATGTATCGTTCCAATTTTTTCGTGAACCTATTTGTTGAAATAATATATATTTGATACGTAGTGTACTGAAACGGCACAAATCCTATATAGGGTGCATCCCATTCATCACACAGCATGCATGGTGCTTTCACTTGGGGTTTGCGTACCTGCAGTATTCAGCAGGGTACAGGACTTGCGCGGGACGGGGGTGCGTTCCTGATGAAAGCGTCCACGAGAAGTCCAACCTTAACCTACTAGGTTGGCAAACTGTACCTTAGATCCACTATATAAGCAGTATGTCCTCAGTATGTTCACTTTTATCATCTCACACTTGAGTAAAACATTACCACACATTCATAACAAAATGGCTTCTTATACTGCTCTTCTCGCTGCTGCTGCTCTCCTCGTCGGTGCCCAGGCTGATCTCAATGGTGCTCTTAGCAGCGCTGGTAGCGCCGCTGACAGCCTCGCTAGTAAGGTCAATGACTGGTCGTCTGGCAGTGGTCTTGAGGGTGCCCTCGGCATTCAGGGTGACTTCCCGAACTTCAGCAAAGCTCTTGAGAGCGTCAACGAGGCTGTATCTTCTTCCTCTCCTAGCGACGTTGATACGCAGTCGATCAAGAACCTCGTCTCTCAGGTTGAGAGCCTTCTTGGCGCGCTTTCGTCGAAAGCTGGTGACTTCAAGTCTGTTGGCGCTTCCAGTATTGTCGCTGGCGACTTGAAGGGCATCGCCTCCCCTGCTGCTGGTATCATTAACGGCGCTGTTAAGATCCTCGGCAACGACCCCAAGTGGGATTCGGTTGGTAGCGACATTGTTGACCTTGAGTCCAAGCTCAACGACACCAATAAGGCTTACGGTGTCGATGACATCAGCTTCGACTCGGCCCCCGCTGGTGGTGCCAAGTCTTCGTCTTCGTCTTCGGCTTCGGCTTCGGCTTCGTCTTCGGCTTCGTCTTCGTCGTCGTCTTCGGCTGCTTCTTCGACTACCTCGTCTGAGGCCACCACGTCTGCTTCATCTTCTCCGGCTGAGACTTCGTCTTCGACTACTAATCCTGAGGCCACAAAGCCCGCTGCTGCTACTGCCACTGCTCCCAAGAACAGCTCTACTTCTGCTGCTGTTGGTAGTGCCCCCAAGGTTAGCAACGGCGCTTTGGGCCTTGCCGTCACCGGTGGTGCTGGCGCTCTTGCTGCTGCTGCTTTCTTCCTTTAAACATGCCAAATTATGTGGCCCTCACGTTATTTATTCTAAGTAATTCTAATTATGGGCCAAAGCTAAGGTCACCAATGGGTCTTAATTTAAAAAGATACCTATTGTGAGGATACTGAGTCACTTGTCGGGGAATCTATCGACTTCTGAGCTCGCTCTATCTCTCGTGCAGTATCGTCAGGCATCTCAGGGGTGACCTTATGTTCCGCGGTTTGACTCAGATTTGGTAGATCAACATACGCAGTATCATTTGCAGCGTTAGCCGTTGCAGTACTGTCGGCGTAATGCGATCCGCTCATCGAATCAGTATTGATGACATCTCCCTTACTGCTGGTGGGTGATGGTCCTAGTGCGAGATGGCGTAGCTGATTAACACTGAACACGCACTTGTGTATGGTTTGCAGTAACAATACCGGCTTCAAAGGTTTGCTGAGGTACTCGTCCATCTGTGCCTCCATGCAGCGTTCACGATCACCCAACATAGCATGTGCTGTCAGTGCTACAATCGGGGTTCGTGTACGCACGCCAATGTTCTGCAGCTCCCATTCGCGAATGCAGGCAGTGGCTTCGAAGCCGCCCATTTCCGGCATCTGTACATCCATGAGCACAACATCGTAACGCTTACGCTTCACGGCCTCGAATGCTTCCCTGCCGTTTTCAACAACCTCCACCTTATGCTTATAGTTCTCGAGGATACGGACGGCCAACTGCTGATTTACAATGTTGTCCTCCGCTAACAGAATGTTGTACTGTTGCATACCGTCCTGGTTCCTTGGAGCAGCTCTGCTCTCCAACGCTGACCGCATGGCCGTTGCCAAATCATGAACCGGGCAGGGCGTATTGGCATACGAGGAGATGCCTAGATCAAGGCAAATCTTGAGGTTTACGCGAGGGATGTGTTTATTCAGCAAAACTAGCGGGATATACTTCAAGTATTGCAAACCACGTAGCTCCCTTGCGACTTCTAACGAATCCACAATTATGGTATCAAATTTAGGACATTTCTCTTGATCATAAAGGGGACTATCAGCCAGCCCCTCAACCATGACGGGTCTCAACCTCAATTGAACCAGGCTATCCATGATCTGCTTTTTATCTTCTGCGGAGTGTACAGTGTTGATAAATAACACTTGATGGCCCTTAAACGGACCCAAGCTTTCAAGAAGCGGCCCCCAAGGAGGAGTGGTTGGCGTGAGTGCTAATGTAAAGAAGAATCGACTTCCTGAACCGTAGCTCGATTGCACCCAGATGTCACCGCCCATGAGATTGATTAGGCGTTTAGAAATACTCAATCCCAGACCGGTACCACCAAACTTGCGAGTTGTGCTGCCATCTGCTTGACAGAAGGTGTCGAAGATTACGTCGAGCTTATCGTTCTTGATACCGATACCCGTGTCGCTAACGCAGAACTCCAGCATCATATCGCCACGCTCATTGAATGGAGGAGTGGCCTTCCTGACGGTCAAGGCGACCTCACCACGTTCAGTGAATTTGATCGCATTTCCCAACAAGTTTAAAATGACTTGTCTTAAACGGAACGAATCACCTACTAGCGAATCCGGGAATGAGTTGTCGACGTTGTATAATAACACTAAAGGTTTCTCATTGGCTTTCACAGCTAACGTCTTTAGCGCACCGAACACTGTACCACGCAGGCTAAATGCGATACGTTCAATAGTCATTCGATTCGCTTCGATCTTGGAAATATCCAGAATATCATCTATGATCGTCAACAACGAATTTGCCAAATTGTGAACAATACTAAGCATTTCACGCTGGTACTGAGTTAGTTCAGTGTCCAGTGTGAGCTGGGTCATACCAATAATACCATTCATCGGGGTACGAATTTCGTGTGACATGTTGGCCAAAAACTCGGATTTGGTACGATTAGCCAACTCAGCAGCCTCACGGGCCGCCGTGTTTCTCTGGATACTATCTCGCAACGAGATAATCATCTGATTGATACGGGTTTTAAGGGCATCCATCTCACCACTAGCCTCGACAGTTACCAAACCATGGGTGAAATCACCATTTGTTACTGCGTATGTGATATCACCGAACGCACGCACCTGTGAAGTCAGGTTGCTAGCCATGGTATTGACGTTTTGGGTGATATCCTTCCACAAGCCATCGACGTCGTCGACCTTGGCAGAGACACCTAATTTACCTTCAACACCGACATCTTTAGCAACACGCGTGACCTCAGCCGCGAATAATCTGAGCCGATCCACCATCTGATTGATTGTAGATTTAAGGGCCAGTACCTCACCCTGAGCATGTACGTCGATCTTCTGGGAAAGATCACCCTGGGCCACAGCAGTTGTAACATGGGCAATGCTTCGCACCTGGGTGGTTAGATTACTAGCCATCACATTGACATTCTCAGTGATCTCCTTCCACATACCCTCAACATCCTGCACCTTAGCTTGACCTCCAAGTCTGCCCTCGGTGCCGACCCGGCGGGCCAAAGTAGTGACCTCAGTAGCGAAGCCCTGCAGCTGGTCCACCATTTGATTAATAGTGGACTTGAGTGCCAAAACCTCTCCGTTACAGTGGGCTGTTACCTTCTGAGAAAGATCGCCCTGGGCCACAGCCGTTGTGACCTTGGCAATGTTACGCACCTGATCCGTCAGATTACTGGCCATGGCATTCACATTGTCTGTCAATTCTTTCCAAATACCCTCCACACCATTAACGCGGGCCTGTCCACCCAATCGACCTTCAACACCGGTTTCCCTAGCCACTCGCGTCACTTCGAAGGCGAACGTTCGTAACTGATCAACCATGGAATTGATGGTCTTTTGCAGCTCTAGAATTTCACCCTGCGCATGTACATTGATCTTACGAGACAAATCACCCTCAGCCACAGCTCGGGTCACGTCGGCGATTTCACGCACCTGGTTCGTTAGGTTACTGGCCATGACATTCACGTTTTCCGTGAGCTCGCGCCACACACCAACTGTGCCGCTACCTTCGGCTTGTCCACCCAAAGTACCGCCAGCGACTTCGGTGGCTACCCGCATAACCTCACTGGCGAACCGCTGAAGCTGGTCCATCATAGTGTTGATCGTATTCTTGAACTTCACGATATCTGGGTCCAACTCTTGGGAATGGACCGTGACCTTCTTGGACAGGTCTCCCTGAGCCACAGCAATGACAACTTCACCAATTTCTTGTAAAGCACGCTGGAAGGCCCGGTTAGCATTCTGGGAGCGCCGCAGTTCGGTGGCTACATTGTTCTCATTCACGCTGCCCACACCGCGCTCTCCAGTGGGACTCTCATCCTGATTGGCCAGCATCGACACGACGCCATGAGTATACGTTAATCGGTGTTCGAGGTCAGTCGCGGTTTGGAGCTGGGACTCGATATCCTGCTGCTGCTTTTCCACCCGATGGAACAGATCTACCCAGTTCAAGTTGAAGCCGGCCGGCTCAATGACTGGCGACTCTCGAGCCTTCGCAGTGGTTTGTTGCCATCGGCGTAATGCAGCACCCAGTTCGGGGCTCGCCACATCCGCGCCCAGGTCCACTTCTATGGCGGAATCGTCCAAAAAGCTGTTTATCCGCTGCGCCAACAGCAGACTGCTGTTTGAGTCTACAGCTGCCATTTGTGGGAGATTTGCAAACAATTTTGTGCGTTTAGAATTCACGTTTTAGTACTTCGTCAAACACTCTAACCGTTCAATTGCGACTATCGTACCGTGATTCCAAGCGCGAATAATACAACAATAATTCGAAGTCTAGTCGTTGGATACGCTGCTGCACAAATAATTCGCCTGGGCTTTGACTGTTCAAAGTAGTAGCTTAGATATCTGCAGAATCCTTGATCGGTAAGTAACTTCGTCTCAGGTGCATATCCGCAGGTGCGGGCAGGGGGAGGGATTTGATGACTAATGATATCATAGGCGTTACCACGCGTCATGCGTGAATTGATTATGGAACGATGTATTTACTGCCGTACACGCGATGCCAAACTGCCTAAAAGCTTATCGATATCGAGAATAGATATTGATAGTGTACGGCTGATAATTTGAATATCCACGAAGCCGACAGCAATTTGGGTATATAGATCAATTTTCTTATTGGTTATGTTCCAAAAGATAAGAATAGCCTATTTGGCCGATACTTAACTAATTCACGTGTCCTAGGGCCACTATGCAGATCTACCGCCGATATCGCCGTTACCGGAACTGTGTCCTGATATGCTTAGGTTTGGGACGACATGAATGTGTTACCCATTTATGTACTTGATTTAATAAGCTCCGGTGGTTGGTGTTTACGTGGTACCCCCCTGCCCTCGTCAACAAAACACAAGGGCAACACTTTTACAGTGCAGCAATGTCTTTGGAGTCCTTGCAAGCGAAGTACGAGAAAGCTGGCCAGGGCCAAGTCTTTGAATTCGTCGACAAACTCAATGAAGATGAGAAGAATTCTTTGCTCCAGCAACTAGCTGCAATTGACCCCGCCGAAGTCAACGAGATCATCGCGAAGGCAAAGGCATGGAAGGTCCCCGAGGCTGACGTTGAGCCGCTGCCCACTTCGGCCCAGGCTACGGTTATTGACGAGACTGGCGCGGCTGCGGACTGGAATACTTGGGAAAAGGCCGGCTTAGAGGCCATCAAGGCCGGTAAAGTCGCAGTTATGGTTTTGGCTGGAGGCCAGGGCACTCGTCTCGGCTCTTCAGCACCGAAGGGATGCTACGATATTGGACTGCCCAGCCACAAGTCGCTGTTCCAATTGCAAGCCGAGAGAATCAAGAAATTGGGTTTGCAGATCCCGTGGTACGTGCTCACTAGCGGCCCGACGAAGCAGCCCACCGAAGAGTTCTTCGAGAAGCATAATTTTTTCGGCTTGAAACCCGAAAATGTTGTGTTCTTTGAGCAGGGAACGCTCCCCTGTCTGACCGATGATGGTAAGATCATTTTGGAGACCCCCAGCAAGGTCTCTGTATCTCCCGATGGTAACGGTGGCGTCTACAAGGCTCTGAAGACCGGCGGCATGCTAGACGACATGAAGAAGCGCGGAATCGAGTTCGTACACATGTACTGTGTTGACAACTCCCTTGTAAAGGTCGCGGATCCTGTGTTCATCGGATTCAGTCTCCTGCGTAAGGTGGATGTTGCCACGAAGGTGGTGCGCAAACGTCATGCTGAGGAGAAAGTGGGTGTTATTGCTAGCCGGAACAATCACCCAGCCGTGATTGAGTACTCCGAGATCTCGCCCGCTCTCCGTGAGGCCAAGGACCCCCAGCAACCTGATTTGTTGAAATTGAGAGCTGCAAATATCGTCAACCATTTCTATTCGCTGGACTTCCTCCTGAGATCCCCCGAGCTCGCTCGTGAGGTAATGCCCTTCCACATTGCGCACAAAAAAATCCCCTACGCGGGCCAGGATGGACAAACAGTCAAACCTGATAGTCCCAACGGTATCAAGCTCGAACAGTTTGTGTTCGATATTTTCAGTGAAGTGCCCATGAGCAAGTTTGCGTCGCTCGAAGTTGCTAGAGCCTCCGAGTTTTCGCCCGTCAAGAACGCCCCGGGTACTAATGAGGACAGTCCCGACACCGCCAGGCACGATTACCTCGAAGAGGGCCGCCGCTGGCTGTTGGCTGCAGGTGCAAAGTCCAGTGACCCGATCGAGATTTCACCCCTTGTGAGCTACAACGGTGAGGGGCTCACCGGATACGCGGGCCAGGATGTCAAGGAGACCTACATTGAGAAATGAACCTAATATCGAAAGATGAATGGTCGGTATCGAAATATAAACATAGTTAATTAATACATTACGCCAAAATTTAGAGATCAGAAAGAGTGTGAGGCATTAGGGGTGTCGTTATTGTTGGGGAGTCATTATTGAATGCAGCCGAGGGGCGTGCACCCATCTATACGGGCACATACGCTGAAGAAAGTCGTTCTGCGAGGCTGTGTGGCGTTGAGTCATTAGATGTTTGGTTAGCGTTTGGCCATCAAAGACTCGATGTACTCTTGAAGTGATCGGTTTTCGGACTTCAGCTTGGTACAACTATCCTTAATAGTCTTGACAGATAAGAGGATTGAGCCCAACTCATCCTGCATGAGTGCAGCACGCTCGCTGAGCTCGGCGCGGCTGAGATCAGCGACATTGGTGGTGGGCTTCATTTGCGACGCCGATTGTTCAACAGGAGAGACCGGCTGGCTGCTTTTGAGGTCGCTAATGGCCTGGGGAGGCACTTCGGTGTCTACTTCCATGCTGTGTTGACAGGGGAACTGAAATCACGGATCAGCAACGTGTATTTTAACAGTTCGAGTCACCCGCAAATCAAATTGGGACTTGACAGAAGCTGTAAGAATTCACCGCAAACTCCAATAAGTTTGCACGATGTGGCTGTATCTATCTATATTTAAAATTAGTCAGGGCACCGCCCTCACCCTGTTAGGCGTCCATGCGCATTTCGGACGCCATCGCGAGGGGCGCTCACGCGATGGAGTAAACTATTAGACTAATTTCTTACAAGGTCACTCGAGATACAACCAATGCTGAAACGGGTATTGATATGTCCGCAAAGCTATTTTCCTATTGGAGACGGTGATGTGGGCAAGTTGGGGTTAAAGTTTTGATGGCATGCGCATACAACTCGCAACGATGCCCCTTCTGCCTGAACCGCATGCACACATTGCATACACCGCGGCGCGACGTGAAGATAGAACGGAAAGGTTCAAGAAGAAGGCAAGCAATATGATTTACATATATATCTTTTTTTATATTCAATTTGAAATTCATATACGAATTGTTTACGCGGTTCTTTGAAAACTAAGCAGTTCTTGAGTCAATATCGTTCCACTAGTGAGGGGCATCGGCTCATGTACGGGCCCTTCTTGACGTCATTTGACATCGGCCTCAGTCCTGCAGCTGGACTCCGGGTATATAATTGAAAAATTGATTAGGGTTCAGCCTCACTTCGAGTTGTGCCTATACAGAGAGGCCCACCACCACTACACGGCAGGCGTTCACAGGGCCGTTCAAGCAACGGAGATTGATTAGATCCTCATTGCATATACCCGAGGGAGAAGGGTGCGAAGAGCAGAAGAGGCGCCCCACGCGTTCTCATTCAAGAATAATTAAAAACTTTAGTTAAAGGTACGTGTGCCCTAAGGTATGAGAATATCTAAAGTGTTCCGACATGCTGAACGTTTGATTACCGATGATTTTGGAAAGATCCAGACCCACTACCGTGCTCCGAAATATCCGATCTTACTGTGTCACGGATTGCTGGGTTTCAGTACCATCACGTTACCCACGGGCCAACAAATCTCCTATTTCAACGGCGTAAAAGAGGCTTTGGAGGATCATGGTGCCAGAGCTTATGCATTGTCCGTGCCACCAATGGCATCAATTCAGTTGAGAGCCAAGTCACTCTTCCGTAAATTGCTGAATAGCAAAAAGGCTCACCAATGGGAAAAAATCAATATTTTGGCCCACTCAATGGGCGGCCTCGATGCTCGCTACATGATAACCAAACTCTTCAATGAATCTTCGAAATTACAGGTGGCTTCATTGACAACTCTGTCAACACCACATCGTGGATCACCGATTGCGGACATGTTTGACACCTTTACGAAACGTCTCCCACAAGACTACGGAGCATTCGCACAATTGACTACCGATTATATGGTCAATGACTTCAATGTACATACACCAGATGTTGAAAGCGTACGGTATTTCAGCTATGGAGCGAACTGCCACCCATGGCCCCTATCGCCCTTTTATATCCCCAACAAAATCATTCAGCGCGTAGAGGGAGATAATGACGGAATGGTGAGTGTAGAATCAGCTAAATGGGGAGAATACTTAGGAACTCTGGACAATGTCGATCATGGCGATGTTATAAACATGACCCATTTTAAACCACGACGAGTACTGAATCACAAGTATTCATCTCAGGCGATGTATCTGTCTATTATGGATAATCTTGCAAGCCTAGGATTTTGAGCATATGCGGGGCGAGCTGCGGGGTTTTGCGATAGATGCGCCCACCTTGTATCCCTATCGGTCCCGATAACGCAATCACGCAAACCCCCTCACTGTGTGTATCACACTTTCTTCTATCATAGTCAGCGAACTGATATGCACTCATCCACGGATGTGTGTTATCGTACCCTAAATCGTTATGT
Source organism: Starmerella scarabaei (assembly GCA_030565305.1). Taxonomy (NCBI): domain Eukaryota; kingdom Fungi; phylum Ascomycota; class Dipodascomycetes; order Dipodascales; family Trichomonascaceae; genus Starmerella; species Starmerella scarabaei. The sequence goes on along the minus strand of JAJMBJ010000003.1, from coordinate 474,933 downwards.
AATGTAGTATAGTAATTCCTGGGACGCTCCTTTTGATACCTGACAGGGAAGTTCGTGGAGGTGGGAACCCTAGAAGTGAATCACCCCAGAGAGTGAATCACAACGAGCGCACTTTATTGAACAATCGGCCACACAAATTGGCCTAGCCGACGTTGCAGAATTCTCGCAGCAACGTATGTCGTTTCGACTGGAGCTTGACAGTCGCCAAAAATGGTACACTGATCGAGACACTATAAAGGGAACGGCGTATCTCGATACCAAATCATCTCTGGAGATTTCCAAGCTAACGGTCGAAGTATTTGGCGTGAGTCGAACATCACTTACAAGGGTCGATGATGTAGGTCAGAAATTTACGGATAATAGCGAAGAAACTAGTGCATTCCTTCATTTAGAGGAAAAGCTGTTCCCACCGCCTAACCAACAGTACGGTGCTAAATATAGCCTTCGACCTGGCACCCACAGCTGGCCATTTGAGTTCCAATTACCTAGCAGGACCACTTGCAGCGAATTGTACGCTTTACCACCCTCTTTGAGCGACGTGGATCCGGACACAGCTTCGATACGTTACTATATTGAGGTAAGCTACGAGCGGCCATCGAAAACGTCGTCATCGATTTTGGGTAACCATTCTAAATCATTGACACATTACTTTACTTTCTTACCGAGCGATCGAGACGTTATTGAGCATGTGCCTACGTACGGAGCGTATCATTCGCGCAATGCAAAAGTGGTTGCCAGCAAGAAAACGGTCAGCGGCATCCTCTCTCGGCTTGTGTCTACTCTTGATCATGATCGAACGCCAACATGTGGTGATGTTGTAGATTTTATTGTGAGTTCCGAACTACTGCTTACACCTGGCGTGAAGTTCAGCTGGACCCTAGAAGCCCATGAACTACGGCCCAACGAGGAAAAGATATTCATTACTGCGGTACGAATTTCGTTAATTGTGAGATCCCACATCAGGGCTAAGAATGTGGTATCCACGCTCGAGCACTACGTTACCTTGTTCGAGAAGTGCAACCTGAACTTGCACGGCGGGGACGTCACAGCTCAGCTCGACAGCTCTGCACTAATTGTACCTGATCACGTCCCTCCCACTTTTACCACTCCGAGCATCAAGCGGGAGTATGATATACAGTTCCGCATCAAGTGGAGCCATAAACCAGGCTCAGCCTTAGGTCATAAAACCGTGTTGACCAAAAAGGTATATATTCGATCGGGTATGGCATCTGTCCCTAATTATGATACGGGAGAAATTGTTCGCACAGACCGTGAGTTCCCGCAATCAAAGTCATATTACCGATGAGCCACACCGTGACGCGACAAACGCGAAAGATTTAATGACGCTACGACCTATATAACTCTATTGTTCCTATTCACGTCGCCGTAACGTCGCGATGATTCAATTGGTCGTGCCACTTGGGCTCCACAACTATCTGAGTCGCTTCACTGAGCGGTTTAGCATTGCTCTCCCAGGGCACTGTACGATCAGTCAAAACCGCCGGATACACGGAAGCCTGAACTTCAGCCTTGCGAGAGCCTTCTTTACTGGATGCTAGTCCGCGAATCACAATCCATGAACCTGAGGGTGTTGGCTGTTTGTAGTCAATTTTGAGCGAAGCCGTCACGCCGGTGTGGTGGGGCAAGACGGGATATGCAGCGTAGCACAGCGACTCATCCAACAGAGTTGCAATTAGCCCTCCATGCGAAATTCCCGTATGACCTACTGCCTGCTCAGGTGTCTTGAGCAGGATGACAAGCTCGTTCACCGTGGAGGTCCGCGTCTCAGTATTGATGAACCATTGGTGCTCTTCCGGATTCGGAAACAGGGATTCCCAAAACTGAGAACGTTCAATCCGAGGTAATTTTTTATATGGAGATGAGCTCAGCGTCTCTACGAGGGTGCTCATATATGCGTATACTTCTAGGATTGGACCTCGGTACGACCCAGCCCAAATGTGTGCTAGCTATCTGCACTAACCCGGCGCTTGGCACATGGTGCTACTACTGCCACTACCACGACATGCGGTTCCCACTGAGAAATGGATGGCGAAGGTAGATGGCCGAGCACTAACTGTATCAAGGAGCGAAAACGTCGCGTGACATGTGTGCATACTCCCAACATCCGCACCTCATGTTGCATTTTCATGTTAGATGTACAGGCGGCTCGCTAGGGCGGGCCATAAGCCTCGTTTTAGATGCACCCTGAGCAATATGTACCCTGAGTAATAGCTCACGCGTTTTACCGCGCTATAGGCGAGGAGGGTTTCTGCTTAAGGCTCGCCAACGTGCGCGTTGTGCTGAACCTGAGCGGAGGATCTCTAGGATATTAACTATTATATTATTTGTTAGGTCTAAGAAAACCATCCCAGATTCATATTCCATGGAATGCAGTCCGCGGTCCCCGATTTCCGAAGAGGGCCGTACATGTGGCTTTCCCTTATCTAGGAAGTAATGCAGGGGGTGTCATCTAATCTATTCTCCTCATTATTTTTCAGAACCCTTACCCGCACTTATCTGGTCGCGTCATGCAACACCCCCACGCCCATTGTGGATAGCCTGCCTAAGCGTGCGGATTTAATCTTCCTTTTCACACACCGTTGTATTAACGCGCATTCACCAAGACTCACGCTCGTTTAAACGCATTGTATCATATTGCGGGTGGACCAGATTAACTGCACTGCCAAACACTCCCAGATAAACAGCTGCTTCAATCTCCCCCTGGCGCGAGAAAACCTGGCCAACAACAAGCAAACAATATTACAGTAAAGTAGGCTCAGACATCAGGGATCGAATGGGTTGGAATTTTCCCGCGACGGCGCTGTCTGTCCTTGTTTTTCTCGCCTTCGGGTTCCAAATAATCGGCGTTTTCAGCGACCCTATCTCAAAAACTCAGCTACCTATCGCAGTCCGTGGAGACTACAACTATGGAGTGCTGGGTTACTGCCAAGTTACAGATTCGGACACCACCTGCTCATCTTACGGGGTCGGCTACAAGTTTGCGGATGACCAGAGCACGAGCTGGAACACTAGCAACCAACAAGTCTTGTCTAGTATCATGATTGTGCATATTGTTGCAGCCGGAATGCTTTTGGTTAGTCTGATTGCTAGCGCTGCGACACATGTTGCGAGTTATGGCTTCTACATCTTTCTTTTGGTGTGGCTGCTCTTGTGTTTCTGTGCCAGTCTGCTGTCCTTCCTTGCTGAGATTCTGTTGTTCAAATCAGACTTGAAGTTTACGGGTTGGTTCGCATTGGCCGCGAGCGTCCTGGTAGCGCTTGCTACACTGCTGCTGGCGTTCATGCTGAGCCGCGTGGTCCGTTCTAGGGGCACCGACAGCAGCTCAACCAAGTCTGCTGACGAGAAATCACTTTTTGGCACAGGACCGCTCATTAATAACAATGTTGGCGACTATAGCCTGTCGCAAGAAGACGACAAGCTACTCAAATCGAAAGTCAACGTGAGGGAAATTCCCGTTCCTCGCCCACCCGTGCACAAGGTTGGTCTGCAGAGCGCTTCGTACTTGGGTTCTAATCAGGGATACCAGAAGATTCCCGAGTCTAAGGGCCCCAATTATGTACCGCAGAACAAGCTCAAGGGTAATTTCCCGGCTGTCAACGGTAGCAGTGAGACGGTTGGTGCTGTGGCACGTGGGTATCCTACACGCACAGCTTTGACGGCGAACCACAGTGGGTTCGGTGCACCGGCTTTGGTCGGCGGCTCTGCCGTGGATGCCCCTCAAGGTAGTACTCGTGCTGGAGCTAATAATGTGAGCAAAGCTGCGACTGGAGCTGCAATTGGAGGTGCCATCGGAACCGCTGCAGGAGGAGCATCTAGAACCTTGCCGCACACACTGCAGCCTGGATCCCAGCCAGAACAATCGCGTTCGCAGAATGCCGATACTTGGTCAAAGATCGCTCTGAGCAAAGCGCAGCAGCAGGAGCGGAAACATTCTCCAGCAAGCTCTGTTGACACCACTGGCGTTGCCCGTGTACCAGCTGGATCGTACTCGATCCCTGTTGGTTCAACAATGGCTCCTCGCACTGCTGTGCTGGACTACGAGAAAGCCGAGACCCAATCTCGGTCGCCTTTGAGCAGCCAGAAAGTAACGAACTACAGTCGAATGAGCGCCCAAGACAGAGCCACGAATGCCGCGCAGAACACCAACCCGATGGTACAGAGGTACGTGGACTCAACGTCCAATACAGCCCCCCCAGGTAAAGTAGCTGAGCCGTTTTACGACTCGCCGAATACGCGGATTCCTTCTACTTCTCCCGAATCCGAGAAATCGCATTACACTTCTGTGAGCCAGCGTCAGGCCCAGCCCACTGCAACTGGTAAAGGCGGTTCTTCTCAGCAAAGTACCGCCCAAAAGGCCTATGATGGTAACCAGAATTCGGTATCCACAGGGTACCAGAACACTGGATATCAAAACACTGGATATCAGCAGGCCGGAGCTTACCAGAACACAGGTTACCAAAACACAAGTTACCAGAACGCGGGCTACCAGAGCGCGGGCTACAATAATGCTGGCTACGGCTATCAGAATGGATACACTGGTTACGAGGCATATCAACAACCGGCTTATCAGAGCTACGGCTATCAGCCCAATTACCAAAGCTACAGTGGGTACCAGAACTACACACAGGCGCCAAATTATAACGCGTACCAGCAATACTCTTCACCGAGTAGACCTCGCGCGCCTGCATCCCAATCCAATCGCAGTGACATGCTTTTGAATAACAACCCAGATTTCGCAGTGGGCGGAATGGGCAAGAAACGCCGCCCAGGGAGAGGATACTGAGCATATGCTTAAATTAAATATTTATATGTTTTCGTTTTAGTGCAATATTTAAAAGTATCTGTGAAATGACGTTGCCTTTTTACAGCCTTCTTGGATTTACCAACTGAATATATCTGGTTGATCACGGTGTTTCCTAGGTATGGAAACCCCACGTGACTAGTGCCCAATCACAGGGTTGTTAAACTGAGCAGCGACCCAGATCCACTCTCAGAATGCTTCGCCAGTTCAGCCTTCTTCGCCAAGCACAAGGCCGTGCTAGCGTCATGCTGCAGTCAGCTGCACGTCCCGCGACGCGTGTGCAACCCGCCTGGCAGGCCCTCCGGTTTGCACATTCTGAGGTGAGCTCCGATCCTCGCGACAACAAGCTCACCTCTAAAAACCCCAAGGACTGGCCTGAAGAGGGTCTTGTAGGTCCTTATCCCAACCTTCCTTACGAGTTTTACAACGAGCGTCCCCAGGACGTTAAGTGGGACGACAAACAGGGCCGCCGTAACCTGGGTGAGCCTCTGCACCACCAGTTCGACATGATCGATATTTGGTCTCCTGATCATTTCAATCGCCTTCCTAACAAGGATGCATACCTCTACAACGGCATTTTTATCAGCATTATTGCTGCTTTCTCGCTTTACTGCTGGTCCACTTGGGAGGAGCCGCCCTTTGTGCGCCGCGAATACCCATTCGACGGGCTCAACAAGGCATTGGGAGGTTCTGATGATAGCAAAGAGCTTTTCCAGGCCCGGGCAGATCCTACATATAAGTAATTCGTGTGTAAAATATGCAGTTTTCGGCCTTTGTTTTCAGCCTTCGATAACTACGTACCCAACTTCTCTCAGTTCATTTCTCTGCGACTCGTAATACATTTTGAATTTGCATCTACGCTTTCATTAGTTTAACGTATACCTACCTTTATGCTATGCTCACCTCCAATTAATATTTCACAGCTTTGGTAGGGTAGGAAAAGTATGGTGATCAATCAACCTGGCAGCAGCGTCAAGTTCACCAATGTGTCGCACATTCGAATGCGCAAAGGCGACAAGCGCTTCGAAATCGTGTGCTACCGGAACAAGGTCCAAGATTGGCGCAGTGGCGTCGAGAAGGACATCGATGAGGTCGTGCAAGTTCCTCAAGTTTTTGTGAACGTAGGCAAAGGCGAAGTGGCGAGTGCTCAAGATTTGACGAAAAACTTCGGCACTAATGATGTTAACAAAGTGGTTTTGGAAATCTTGAACAAGGGCGAGCTTCAGGTAGGAGGCAAAGAACGGCAGCAGCAGCAGGAACAGCTACATCAGTCAGTTCTTGAGATTGTCGCTTCAAAGGTCGTCAATCCGCGTAATTCGCGGCGGTACCCTGCTTCGATCCTAGAAAAAACTCTGAACATTTTGGAATTCAGGTTCAGTGCAACAAAGCCAGCCAAGGGCCAGGCATTGGAGGCCATTAAGCTGCTCGTGGACAGACAATTGATCCCTATCGCTCGAGCGAACATGCGCATTCGGGTCAGTGACGAATCCAAGGCTGATTATATTACGGAACTTCAAGAGCTCATGGAGGATGCAGGTGCCCAAACGACCGCTGGCGATAGTTGGGAGATAGTGGGCCTCATCAACCCGTCACGGTTCCGAGAAATCGATGAACTGGTTCAAGCGCGGTCGAATGGCTCAGGCACAGTCGAGGTCATGGCCATTGTTGACGAAGAAGCTCAGTGACTGGTTCATAAAACAGCTGTACATATACATAAGATCTATTTATTCTTCCCACTTACCGCCTGGCTCACCATACTCCGGCATTCTGTACGAGCTGAATCACATGCAACAGTTCCTCACGGTGCTCGGGCTTGATTTCATCGTCTGATCGGGGGCCCACAGCACCAAGTCCTAGTACGAGTCTTCTGGTTTCCTCGGGTGCTTCCTTTAGAATGATGGATCCGATCATCTCGGTATACATATGCGCAGCTACATCATTATCCGTACAACCGACCAACGGTTCTGGCGTGATGCTCGCGACCAATCCATCAGAAAGGACCCCACCGGGCTGCGGATAAAGTTGGCAATGAAGCATGCTGGTTACCTTATCATTTTTGTGGACTAAAATATGAATGGTATCAGAGAAGGCCCTGGCAACTACAAAATACTTATTCCCATTTAGTTGCCCCTCGGCAGTTCTGCTTCTCTGGCGATCCATTCCCGCGCCGCCAAATGCTTCAGCTACTTACTCTCTTACTTCCCAAGGGTGGTTTGGCTTGGAAGAGGGCAAGTCCAGCGAGGGCAAGGCACCAAACGCGTACAGCGCACCGCGATCCACAAATCTGCAAGTGCAAAACGCTCCATTGTGACGAGAAGTTGACAACACCCGAAACCAAATACATACATGCGTCAATCTGGAGCTGCAGCTCGGGAACGAACGCAGCTTTTTGCCAATGCCCGTCCATACTCCCCTGCTCCTGTCGCTTCAAGTTCAGCATATCCCAATCCAGCACCTCAGCAGCCTAACAGAAACACGGACGCGATGTACGACCAGCTTGAAGCTCAGCATGATGAACAATATAGCGGCTTGAGTTCGCGAATCTCCATTTTGAAGGATCTGTCCACGAAGATCGGCAATGAAGTGAAAGATAGCACGACACTACTTGGCAGCCTAGAGGAGAGATTCGAGGGTGCTAGATCGAGCGTTAAAAATACCATGAATCGGATGATTCAAACGGCTGATCGCAGCGGAGTCAGTTGGCGTTCGTGGCTGGCCCTCTTCGCCATTGTTATCTTTTGTTTCTGGTTTGTTATGTTCCTTTAAATTATTTACAGTAGTTCAAGTTAGTCAAAAGCCCGGTTGAGGCTGGGCGCCAGTAATTTCGCGACCTGTTCGAGATATTGGACATCAGTTTCGTCAAAGGCATCCAGATCAACGCAGTCAATATCGATGACTCCGAGTACTTTATCATTTAGAGAGATTGGTACCACAATTTCGCTTTTGGTATCTCCGTCGCAGGCGATATGGCCGGGGAAAGCTTCAACATCTTTCACCAATTGAGTCTTATTCTGCTTGGCGGCCGCGCCGCAGACACCGGAACCAATTTCGATTTCTTGACAGGCAACCTTACCTTGGAACGGACCCAATGATAGATTTTTATTTTGCTGGTCAATAACGTAGAATCCAGCCCAGTTCACATTGGACTGGGGTTCAGGCTGGTAGTGGAAGTGATACCACAACAACGAAGCAGTGTTTGAGAGATTAGCGACCCAGCTATCAACCAAAAGGCCTTCGAGTTGCATCAGCAGCTGTTGGTAGCTTTCCTGCTTGCTCAAACCTTCGAAATCTGTGCTGTCGGCGTGCATTTGGTGGGTTCTCTCACGTGCGTTGACAACACTTAATTCACGAGCCACAGCCTCACAAATGTCCATACAAAACGTAGGATTGCCAGTAAACAAACATGAAAATGATCGATATATCTATAAAAAGTTCTATATTCTCTATTCTACTAGCTGAATTTTTACCTGTCTGTACAATGGATCCACTACTGAACATGACCCGAAAAGTTACCCCTGCGGTAATCGATATGAACAAAAGCACGCTCAACAATCGGCAATGTCTCCAAAGCATACTGCAACGACTCAGCCAAATCGTGGGCATCACGCATACTGAGATCGGGGTCCATCAGAACGTCTACTTCACACATCAGCCTGTCGCCAGCGTGGTAGGCATTGAGCGCCGTAATGTACTTGATACGCTCCGAAAAGCGGATGCACAAATACAAAAGTTGTTGGCGCTCCATTGGGGAGCACGCAGCGCCAGTAAGGTTATTTATGTGCTCCATGGCAGTACCACCCCACGAGTGAACAACATACAACGCGAGAACCAGCGCACCCAGAGGATCTAAGTATCCGCTGTGGAAGAATTGACTCAACAGCGGGAACAAGATCGAGAAAAAATTGAAGATACAATCTGTCATGGCATCCTGGGCCAACGCGCGCACACTGCTCGAGGGCACACGACGGCACAATTCCCATAGCACACCCTTTACTAGTAGAGTTCCAACCATCACAATCAAGCTAGATGTCCCCAACTCAATAACAGGCAATGAATCAGGGTCAGAGAGCAAGCTCTGGAGAGCTTCCTCCGCGATCTTGATAAAGGACACAATCATCATCACCGAGAATACCAGAATCCCAATCGGCTCTAATCGATTGCGCCCCACAGGGTACAATTGCTTGGTCTTCCAGTCGCGGCGGTCCGCAAAAGTGGCGCTAATGTAAATGATGATTGTGGACATCAGATCCAAAACGGAGTCTACGAGCGAGGCACCGATCGACAAAGAGTCCGTCATCAAATAAACCGCAATTTTTCCCAACAACAACAGAATATTAGCCGCTAAATTGAGGTTGATCCAAAATTTAACGATACGGCTGGAGACTTCCGAGGAGGACAAGTATTCCAAGTCATCACCATCATGGGCCACAATGTGATTCTCAGGCCCCTCGCTATCCTGGCGGACACGTTCGGCTCCTCGCAAACTTTGAGGCATCGCCTGACGCTGCCGGGGCGCGTCGTCGCCAATATCATCGCCATACTCCTCAATTAGCGATGCCTGGATACCCGTGTCGAGCAAACTGTCGACCTCGGTGAGAGCATCAATGACCTCGTTTTGTTGCTCGTAGAACTCACGAACACCACGGTTTCTGATCTTATTGATGTGGTGCTCATACCGGGTGTTCCAAGGAAACATAGGCATGCTCTGACCAATTAAGGCCAATGGCCTCAGTTCACGCAACGTAAGCGTACGCCGACGATCCTGCTCTTCAGGAAAGTCGCTGCCAGCCGTGCTCGAATGACGCTTGCTCGATTGGCCTGCCATGGGAACTTCCTCGACAAACCCTTCCTACACGTGATTGTAATTGAACGTTGACTAACCGCCCCCTACCGCATGCGGTGGGAAAAAAATATAAGCAGCACTCACATACGCTAAACTCCGAGCGAGGTGCATTGAAGTATACGATGAACCAAACAAGCGTGGTCGTTCATACAAACAAAGATTGAGATCAGTTAAAATGCAATAAATAATTTAAAAAAACACAATCACGAGTCGTCTTCAGAGTACTCGCTTTCTATGGCGGGTGCAGATCCCGTCAGGCCCTCGTTTGGTAACCCACCACTTGTGGTCACAGAGGCCGGAACTTCAGTATCGACGCTAGTGAACAACCTTTCAACTGTAGCATGTCGAGGGCTATCCTTGTTTACCACAAAGCTCACCAACAACGAATCGCAGATCATGCTTAAGATATTCTCCGAGGCACCAACAACAGTCCAGCCAATGAATAAGGCCACAATCGCAATCATGTACGCGTAAGAGCTAGACGCATCTTGGATTCGATCAGCGTGGACCCATGCCACAAAAGCCACAACCATCGAGCAGGTGATTCTCGCAGCAACCAAAAAGAGTTTGGCCAATCTATAAGCCTTGCGATCCAACACCGCAAACTTACTGGAACCGACAATGTGCGCTGCAGCTGCCAATGAGCAGCGTTCTTGCACTGCCGTTGGCAGCGTCAGCGGGTCCATCATTCGTGTCACGGAACTTCTCAAAAGTACTGAGCACGAAGATTGCAAAACAGTATGTAGCCGGCGTGGCAGAATAAGTAGCGGAACCCTCACCAGAAGTGCTACCAGCGAGCTTAGGCATGCGCTGCTGAAGTGTGTGGATGCAACCTCGTAAATGCTCCGCGCTAAAACGCCTCTCATCGCGGTACGGCCTTCTTCGGTATTCTCGTCTCCAACATTGTCGGCATACCACTCTCCGGTCACACATGCTAGCACGGCGCACAGTAGGTGGCATACAAGGCTCCAAGTCCAGAGGTACATGAAGCTGAACCACACGACGAGCAAGTAACCCGCCCGGCCCTCTAAGAATGCACGAGCCAGGAAAAATGACCACAGGCCAGTGACGACCATGCTGAATGTACCCATTGCCACCGGTACAATAGAAATCGCTGGAGTACACTCCGCGTACACTTCTGCGCCGAAGGCGACAATATCTCCAGCCTTCCCCACGGCATCCTTCATACGCCGCAAGTAAAGCACCCACAATACGGCCACTGCCAACGGCGCAAGAGCAGAAAGCCGCATCGCTGCATGCGCTAGTGTATGTGTGACCCCCGCGGGAGCCGAATGCAAAGACAGCACCATGGACACCAGTGAAGTGATCACAAGCACCCCCGGTACCGTAAAAACCGAGAGCTGAACTACAGCCTGTGGGTAGTGTCGCATGCAGTACAGCCACAAAGCCGAGGTCAATGCGGCCAACACGGTATAGCAGATTAACGGCTTAGCGCTGTACACGAACAGGTGGTACATTTGGCTGGGCCTGTCCGGAGCCGTCAACGAAACAAGACCCGCAGTGGCCAGTGATACGGCTAATGACATACAGTAGAGGAATGCAACGGTATTATCCAGATGCTTTGCACTTTGGACCCGTTGCGATTCCGGATCCCGGTCCACCTGAGGCTGCTGCTCTGACTGTGTATTATGGTCATTTGATTCGCCAGCAGCGGATGGCCCAGCAGCAGATGGCCTACCCGTAGGGTATCGAGTTGATGGAGGAACGTGATTGAAGATCTGGGGGACATGATTGATCCCGCGCTGCCACAAAGAGCGGCCCTCGCGAATACGGGATTTCCGAGACTTGGAACGATGAGGCCGGCTCCTGCTACCATTTGAGCGTTTTCCCTCCATCAATAACTCACTGGGAGGTTCATTGGTGTTGTTTACAGAGCCGAATGCGCTTTCCTCATCCTCGCTGGAGCTCAGATTGTCACTCTCGGATTCGGAGATAGAGCCATCATCCGTGGAGCCCGATACTTGCTCCAAATAATCATCAACATCACTCTCCGTGTTTCTCTCACGATTGAAGAGCGGTGCAGGACGCTGCGACTTTGCCAAATATCGCGATGCGTACTCACTGAACATGTAAGAGATAAGGCGTTGCGCAGTGGCGCGATAGGGTACCCCACACCCTCATAACAATCTCAAGCGTGACTGCATACCATTACGATCTCTGACTTCACCAATAGCCAATTGTGTTATAATTGTTAGTTGATAGGTATGCTTCAGTTAATTTTTTCTATAACGCTCTATTCAAATTGAAATTTTTGAAATTATGTAGATTTCTCCACATACTCAGCCGGCGCACGCTGGCCCCACTCAGACCACGATCCATCGTAAATCTGAGCGTTGGAACCGAACGCCTGGTCTACAGCGGCCTTCACAACGCACGCCGTGACGCCAGAACCGCAGAGGATGACCGACGGCTTCTTGGGGTCAACACCGCGATCCGTCAGCAGCTTCTGGAGCTCCTCCTTGGATTTGAAATGGCCGTCGCTGGCTACAACCTGCGGGAAGGGCACGTTCTTGGAGCCGGGAATGTGTCCGCTCTGAATACCGGGCCTTGGCTCAGCCTCGGCGCCGGTGAATCGGCCCGGTCCACGGGCGTCAATGATGTTGTACTTGGCCGCCTCGCCCGATTCAAGCAGCTTGAGGACATCCTCGTAGTTCAGCCAGGTCCCCACATTCTCAGGTTCCTGCTCACCCGTGGGAAGGTACTCAGTGTCGGGCAGAGCGGCCACTTCTCCCGATTCGGTGGGGCCGCCAAGACGTTTATACTCCTTGTAATTGTCCAACAGATAAACGTTTGGGTGGCCAAATGTGTTGAGTAGCCAGGCTGCGCGCGGAGCACTGAGGTAAGTGGCCTGATCATAAACAACCACATAGTCATTTTTGCGGATTCCCTGTTCACCGATGGTTTTCCGGAACTCACTGAAGTTCAGAGGCATCATGTGCGGATATTTGCTGGTCGTGGAGACTTTCTCGAAGTTGAAATAACTCGCACCGGCGATGTGTTCGGTCAAGAACTCTTGGTAGCCATCTTTACCCGCCGGGTACCAGGTGCAATCGAGTGTAATTAACGATGGTAGCTTTTGTTTGGCCAAATTGAGATACTTTTCGGCACTGATAATCGGAATTTTTGCAGACATGATGATGGCCACTCAAGTTGTGTACTCGGAGCTATATCACCCCGGATCAGGTGCATTCACGCAACCCTGTCCACCGGCAGGGCACGCCATTAGTTGGATCTGGTCAACATTGAGTATAGTTAACAATGACATGAATAATAGTAAGGATGATAAAATGGATGTTAATATAAATGATATTATAGATAAAAATGACTACGACTTGTTATGAATCGAGTTAGTATGTAAAACTTTTATACACCAGATCGGGCGAGTCACGCCTGCGTGCCATTCCCTAGATCCTGGCCGTATCCGACCACGCTCGGCCTCCGTGGTTGGTCGAAAGACGGCGAATTTGAAGCCCGAGCAGTAGTTCCGAGGATTTCGTCGCTTGTGATTGCTGCAGGTGGAGTTTGTACATTCGGAAATGTTGCCGTGCCATTCTGTTGGGGTCCAAACTGTGCGTTATCGACTGGCATATGCTTTAGAGTGGATGCGGGCGACGGCGCATAATCAGTTCCCAAGCTGGTAAGCGTTGATGGGGTGGTAATCGTCGGAATCGGTGCTGTGGGAGATAGTCCCTGTTCAGCCTGTTCTATACGAGTTTGAACAGCCTTGAGTTGTGCTTCCTTCAGCTGATTTACCTGCTTTTGTACTGCAAAGGCATGGTCCGCTTCGATTTGGGCAGATCTCTGGATTACCTTGGGATCGTTAGGCTCAGTTAGCCGTAGCGAACTAGGGTCCGGCATAGGGATGAGCGCTGTTTCGCTTGTGTCAACTGGATCCGCACTAATACCATCAACCGCTGGGGCCGAACTCCGCACTGAGTTCGCAGCAGTCGGTGCTGGTGTCACTGGCGCCTTTTCCGCCGTCGGGCGTTTAGAGGGAAGAGATGATGGGATCATCGGTCCGATATTGCCCCTGAGAAACTTCAAAAACCTATCTCCGTATTCGACTGCCGGCACCGCCGACAATTCCTTCCGGTCATGGATCAGGCTCTTGCAGAAAGTCTCAACGCTCTTACGGAACGTATATCCGGTGAGGAAGTCAATGACTCCAATGTAATAAATAACGTCCAGGTTCTGGTTCTTGTCATCTGTGGACTGGAACCCCCCATGGTCGCGATAGAAGTAAAATTCGCTTCGGTACTCGTCAGCAAAGTCGAATTCTTTCAGCTTTTCCGGAGTTGCCTTCTTCAGCAATGTTTGCATCTCCGCGAAATCATGCTGCGCACCGCTCCGTTTGCTTTTTGATTTACTCGTGGTAGCCTCATCTACAATTCCGAACTGATCAAGTTTCAGCAACGATGTTAAGGCTGCATTCCCTTTGCTCATATCGTGGATGCCGACAAGTAACGAATAATCCATGACGTTTATAGATTTCAAGAATCTGACGTCCTTCTCTAATTGAGCCAAAATACGTTCACGCTTTTCTGGGCCCAAAATCATACGACGGTGAGCCATCATCCAGTCGAGATCCTTGTAGACCTTGATTGGTTTGCCAGGTCCATCGGCGTACCGCCGACCTAGAAGGCTACCTTTGAGATCGTATCTTTCGTGAATTTCATAGAGCGCGGGGAACACATTGTTCATTACAACGAAATGAATCTTACGACCAAAGGGTAAACGTACACGATGCAACCCGTAAAACTGCGAAATTAACGTGTCCGGATTGCGCTTAACGTGTTCGTAATACTTGGGCAAGACATGTCGCAGCAGCTTGTGCTCCGCATGGCGGATTGTTTTGATGATGAAACGGTAGTCTCTTGAGTAGTAGAAAAATGAACCGGATTTACCAGGCGATCCCAGCTCGCTCACGATGTATTTAGCTGTCAATGACATAAGGTAGTCTGCAGGATCCAGCTTGAACGAGTCACGCAGGTGCCGGAACACCCACGGAGCGTAGTCTTTGAAGTGGAAAATAAACTTGGAAGACGGGCTGTGGCCTCCGCCGTTCATATCGAAGCTGATATCTTCGGTTGCGGTGAAATCAGCCGATGTGAGCGGTCGATTGACTTTAGCTGTACACCTAGAGACAGCCACACGAATACCAGTCAGCATGTTGTATGCTGTAACAAAGTTTTCGTGGCCCTCTGATACTTTTGTGCCGATGAGCACTTCATTCGCCAATTGTTCAGCGGCGACTGCTGCAGCTCTACGCGAGGCCGTCGTTGGTGGGCGGCCACTTCCGGCGTTAGAGGCCTGATGGGCATGATTCGGCGATTTGAGGGGCTGAAAACCAGTGTTTTCGGAAGTGTTCACTTTATCCCGTGGCTGCTTAGTGCCAGGCAATGTTTCGTGAGCAGGCAGGAAGACTTCATTGTCATTCACTTGACCATTCAATTGGCCGCTGTCCAGATCTCGGGACGTGGCTGCCTGTGGGGGTATTCTGCTGGCGGGTGCCAACTCTGAGCCTGCTCCCGCCAGCGAGAGCGTGCTGGGCTGGTTCGTAACCTGACTCAATGAGCTAATGTCACTATGATCGCTAGCTGCTGTACTAGTCTTCGATCGGTCAAATTCGGGTTGACTGAAGCCCAAATTGCCACGGTGATCGCCGTTGGCAACTTTATTTTTGTTGGCGCCAATATTGGTAACATGGCCATTCTCCTCGCCGGTGAATCCGTCAGCGTTCTGCGACGACTTCCGCGGCTCGAACCGCTTTTCTTGTGATACCAGGACTTCGTTAGGACTGGTAGGGCGGATCTGCTGTCCAATGTCGGATTTAGCAGATCTTGGTGAGCTAGTGACGCTCTCTGGAGAGCTAGTATCACTAGATGTTCTTCCATTGCGATTAAAGTCTTCGCTGAGGCCGGGCGCCTCGGTTGTGTCGCCAATTCTCGGCTGAGCTGTCGCTGAGGTGGCTGGGGTGCTGTAACCGCATTGCGCTGGCAACGCACCGGCCGCGCGAGCCATATGGGATCGAGGAGAGACCGGCTGTTTCTCAATTCCGGTGTGATGATGCGACATAGAAGGTAGGTGTGCTACCTGCATTGGTGAGCTTGATACCATACACTTCGAACGTGGTATCAGTATCTGCGAGAATTGGGGCTGCTCGTGGGGCTGGGGTTGGGATCCCTTAAACTGTGCAGACGAAGAGGGTACGTGACCACACTTCAAAGTTACGTGGGTGTGTGCTGGCACGCGCGCTATCTGCAATGGTAGAGGAAGGGTCCGCCGTGTGTGAGGCGGGTAGTCAGTCCATTGTCCCAACCATGCTGTAGGGGTGTGCGCTCAGCCCCGTGACCGATCGCACCTTGCCCTAGTTAGGTGTGAATTTCAGCCGCTTGAACTCTCTGCACGCCCACTTTGAAAGGCTTTTCGAGCTGAGGGGGCTAGGACAGACATGCACAAGGGTCGGCCATTTACAAGGCTATCAGTGCCATGTTTTCTGCGCGATACATGGCAGCTCGATAAACGAAATGATATCGGATTTAGCTTTATTATTATTGATCGTAGATCTAATTTTAGACTTGGAATATACGGCCTCGGCCCCCAATAGTAGTGGTGATCGTGGGTGCATGACGCTCTCTAGCATTAGTTTTTGTATCATTCCGCATGTACGTTTACGAAAACACTCCAGGCGATTGGCATTTTGTAGCCGATCGATCTGAAAATTCTGCAATAGCGTACTTGATTTCTTATAACTCTAAAATTGTTTCCTGAACAGATTATTATAAATATTATATACATATTAATTAGATGATGAGTACCAAGTGCTGGCGTTGTCCTGGATTAGTTCGTTACCGATAAGCTGTACCAGCAGTTGCCGGCCGGGCACCCATGGATGAGCCATGCGGACATAGACAGTATCATCGGATCCACTAATTAGCCTAATGTCTTTACCAGTAATAATTTGGACTAAACGTCCCGGGAACTCTTCGACATAGCGAATTTCGATCATCTCTCCACTTTGGCTGAACAGGACCAAATACGGTGCGTAATATGCGCAATCAGTACACCTATCAAGGAACCAAGTAGTTTGCTGGATACCAACTACGCCTGCTGCATCACATATCACATAGCACGCATCGTAGCACAGAAGCATTCGCGTTGCGTCTAATTTGATGATGCGGATGGGACGACCCCAATGCTGCATTTCCTTTGATGTTCTCCCGCTGGGGATTCTTAGTGGCGTTTTAGTATCGAGTGAAACCCAGTCAAATGCTTTAGATGACGAGAGAACCAAACTTTTTAGAAATGGGGTGACTCTGCTGGTGTCCGGGCTTACTGTCATTCTGTCAACTTCGCGGAAGCTATCTACGCAGCACGCAGCTGGCATCAAGCCAGCATCATCTAACAGCGCGCGCATGGCCGTTGCGCCGTAAGAGCGTACAGGTTCGACAACCTTTAGTTGACCTCCATTTTGGAGATACATGACTACTACTCTTCCTTTGTGATATTCGATCGCAAAATCAGCAACTTTACGCTGTTGGTTGAGACGAACTCCAAGTGCTTTTCGACGGTCTCCTAGTCCTCGCGCAATCATTTGATCTAAGGGGAACCACATTAGGTTATGATCACCACACAACACAAACAGCAGGTTCATTGTGTCGAGCACCTCAAGCTTCAATACTCGAGCCGGGTTTGTAGTGATACATCTCCAATGGTACTCTCCAGTTTCGTTGTCACCGCTCAACTGGCCAATCCAGATGCCCTGATCGGTGCCTGCTAAATACAACGAACCTGCTGCCACAAGACAATTTACCTTACGCTGCAGTATAACAGGCGGTAACCTTTCATGATCGAATGGTAGCACTGCACGATGAAGAGGCGTATCAGAGATCGGCACGGGTAGACGGACCTGTTCGTTCTCTGGGTATCCGAATTGGTCGGTGATCTTTACAATTTTGAATGGTTCGGCAGAGCGAGCGAATGCTAATTGAGCGCGGGACTGCTTAGCCTCAACGATTGATCGTACCCAGTGTCCCCGCTCAGGTTGGTTGGGTACAAAAAGTACGTAGCTCCGTCCATTGGCTCCTAAATGTGAGATTTTTATCGGAAACAACACAGGGCTATCAGGATCGGGCGCCACAATTTCTTCTTTCGCGGCTGCCGCGGCTGCTCCTCCATGCCGTGTGATAGTTAATCTAGAGGTGAGCTTCGTAACCGGCTCCTCATCCGCAGACTCAACTACAAGCAAATCTAGTGGAATGGGGGGCTTTGTGATGTAGAAAGCTGTACCATTCATACCTTCCCTTATTTTAGACATCACAAAATAGTTGTCTAGTAAAAGTGCGTGTGTTTCAACCCAGTCCATCTTCATGTCTCCCCGACGGGTCATGTTGCCCTTGCGGATAAGCTTGCGGCGCTTGTCTCCCAGTTTCAAATCGGCGGCAACCGAACTTGACTTGAAGACTATGTGTGCCTTGAGGTTTTGCACATCCATGATAATCTTCTGCTTCGCCACACGATCATCACATTCCTGTGTTAGTTTGTTGCAGCAGTCTATCGTGTCCTGGATCTCTTTGCATTCAGCTATACCGCTTTCAGGCGTATATTTCAGTACAGCACCAAGCAAAAGCTGATATCTAGCAACTCTTGGCAGGACGCGATGAAAGAAGAAGCTATGAGGGCGGCCAGTGAGTCGCGGATCTTTTGCACGTTCCTCCATCCATTTTTGTAAACGTGCGTTGCTCGCCAGCTCTTTACGCAAATGATTGTCAGCCCAAAGATAATTATCCGAATAGCCTGTATAGGCATCAAGTGTTCGTGGATCTGAAGCCCAGTCGGAAATTGCCGCGCCCAGTGAATGGACGTAAGGGCCCTGTTGCTGCTGCATCTGTAAAAGCTTGGAAAGTAATCTCTCGTTAGTCGCTAGCACAGCTCGAGTTTTTTCGTATACGCGAGTGTTGTACTCACTTTGTTTGTCCATAATCGACAACCCTTCCATGATTTCAATTTCACCATAGACGTCTAAGTATATCCTCAAGTCGCGCACATACCCAACCTCGCTCATTATGAGTTCATGAAGAGCAAACTGTAGTTTTACTAGTTTAGGGTCGATTTCCCCGATATCACTTTCTTCTAAATGCCAAAATTTTCGCCAGTTCATTTCGTGGGTCACAAAGGGGTCGAGTAGCTCGGTATCCAAGATGATGGGTTCCTCCTCCTCGATCTTTTTGTGGGATTTCCGCAAGCTGGCCTGACGAAGACTGGCTTGACGAAGACTGGTCTGTCGCACGCTAGATCTTCGTTGTCCTGGCTGTAAGAAGGGCCTAAACAACGAACTCGGTTCTCGTAGACACTGTGATGAATAGCATTGTGTATGTGGAGGTTGATGCGGTTTGGAGCATGAGTAGCATCCGTGGCCAGTCAAGAGCGTAACAACACCCGATACCTCAGTCACCGCTCTTAATACTAGTGTGTTTGTCCCCGTGGCAATGAAACGCTGGTGTTGAAGCGAAGCTATCACACTGCGGGCAACTTCTTGTGCAAACTCCCATTCGAGTGCGGCCATGCGGAACAGATACAATCGAGTCAATGCATGCACTGAGTCCTCCACGGTGATCTCGGAATCAGAAGACATTACCAAGTCATATATCCATTTCGCACTGCTTCTCAACGACCACACTTCACCAAGGGAACTGAAATCCGCCACGGTCAGCTGCTCCACAGAAAATTTGGGCCTCACAGGTTCGAGGGGCGGGATTTCGGGAAGGTCTATGCTCATGGTATAGTGTCCCTCCTTGCCAACCTGCAAGCCGGTCATTGCGTCCACAGGGACCGGCATTGGCGGTAAAAGCTCACTGGGGATCCCCCACTGGAAAATAGAATGCGTAGGACGGGTACCATACTCGGTGGTGGGCACTATTTGAGGCGCCGCTTGCTGCACGGGCTGGTTAGCTAGATTCGGGAATAGAGTGCTCATGACTGTATCAGTGGATGTCGATGGAATTAGCGAGGGCGCCGAGTACTCCGGCTCAGGCATACTCCAGTGCTCATTAGCAGCGAAAGGAGAACCAGGATCGGCACTGTAAGGGCTCATGTGGTGGTTGCTGCTGGTGGCACTAGGAGGTGCTGAATCCCCCCAGGACTGACTTCCCCAAACATTGTCGGAATCCGGATACGGCAATCGGGGCGAGCCACCAGAGGTCGATGTTGAAGTGACCAGGTTTGCCGGCACGGGTTTCCGGTTAACACTTCGCGTTGGCGATATCGGTCGTGGGCCCCTCAATCTAGTTGACGTTGAGCGTGTGGTCGCCAACGAACTGATACTTGTCTGTGATGTTGATGCAGGAATTGGGACCTTGGGCGGCACAGGAGGGCTGCGGGTGCTGAGACTCGAACTGGTCGATGGCGTTTGAGATGCTAGCGGATGGTCATAATTCGGCTGCCTGAGTTCCTTCTTGGGAATCTGAGGCGGCTCAGGCCGAGGGCCTAATGGCATACTGCTTGTTTATGTTTGGCAGATCAGACGCGACGGGCGTGCCCTACTCCCAACCTGAGCCAGGCCCCACCCGACCTTCAGCGCCTCCACCCTAAAGTGCGACCACGTACGTCACCGGCAGTTTCAGTATGTATCTCAATCTGTTCAGCGGCAAAACCCAAAAAGAGCGGATAGATGAAGTTCTAGAAAATGAGCTGGAGAAGAATGGAGTTAAGCAGGTGTTCTGGCCTGAAATGGGCCGGATGGGCCTGCAGTATGCCTCCGTGGCAGTAGGAGGTTTTGTGTTTTATAAGGAACAAACTACCAAATTTGGCGATACACGACTGCTTTTGGGCTTCTTGTGTGCTGTTTATTTCTTGTTCCAGGGCCTTTCGTGGGTCTGGCAGCGCACCATTGAAAAGAATGCTACCATAATCGGCGATATCAAGGACCGCACTGTTTACATCAGTACGGAAAATCCCAAAAACACAGGGCTCTATAAGATCAAGATAACTTCAGTGGGACCTGGCTCACCAAAGCAGACGAACTTGGAGTTTTCGTTTTCTGAGCTTGTTGATAATGCCGGTCTAGTCCATGAAAAGCTGCTGCAACCTATTGTGGATGCGGTGCTACTGAAAAATGAATAAATAAATTTGAATAATAGTATCAAAGTCACGGCTGCTGAATTGCAGCGTCCACACCAATGATTTTCCTCGCGAAATCTACTACACTCTGCGGCAACAGCATGACGTACTGCAGCAGTGAGGCATAGAACGGCACCGTCAACTCGCCCTGGCGACCAGCTTCAATGGCATCGCAAATCAGCGCAGCCAAATCAGCAGATGGCAAGACTGGCGCCCAGAACTTTGACGGAGTCTCCACATCGGCAAACATGGCGGTATCAAGTTGGCCGGGTGTTACGCATAACACCCGTGTGTGGGGCAATTCATAGCGCAGCGACAACAGCCACGAACGCAGCGCCGCCTTCGAAGCAGCGTATACTCCTGCTCGGGCCGGAGATGCAATCGCGGTGCTTGAACTGATTCCAACGATCATTTTCGGCGTTGCCTTAGCCATTACAGAGTGCACGACGTTCATACTTCCCAAGACATTCACCTTCAACACACGTTCCACATCAGCCAAATCCAATTGAGCAAAGCTGCCCATCGATCCGCGGTTGATGCCCGCGCAGCAGATCACCACCGACGGTTTGGGGGCACGTTCCAGTGCTTTATGTACCATGGACGCATCGCTGATGTCACAATGAACGTGTTCAACGTTCTGTAAAGGGATCCGAGGCTCTGCTACATCTAGGCTGGTAACTTTGTGGCCCCTTGAGCCCAGGATGGCCCCCACCAGTAGACCAAGCCCGCTCGATCCACCGGTTAGCAGCACCGTGTGGATTTCTTTAGAGTCCCAAGTACTGCCATCTCTCAGACGAGCATTCGCACGAGCCAACAATTTGTACAGCAACAACAATACGCAGTATGTGGCCGCAAGGATCGTCTGCCATGCTTGATTGCTCAAATCCAACGACATGTGGGAAGCATACACCCAGCACCAGAGCACCATTCCACCGGCACCTTTCAATGCTCCTAGAGTCTGACTGAATATTTCCACCAGGTTGTCTACATTTATTTCTCCGGGATCCATTGCCAAAAATATGTTACGAATTTATAACCTAGCGGGTTCCGGGTGGATCGAGAGTTTGGCACAGCGTAATGCGTGGTGGGGTGGCACTTAAAACACAAGGCGTAACCAGTAGTTCCGGTGGGACCAATGCGCGCAAGCGAGCCGGGCTGCAAAGCTCGACGCAAAACACGATCCCCGCGTCCGTTGAAACAATTAACACATGCTGAGCACACGAATGTTAGCTGTCGTTTTGTTTTGAAGTCGGGCGTGCGGTCTCCAACCTCAGCCAGTGTCGATAAGCCCATCCCCCCCAACCAGCTCTGGCGCGTCGTTGCCCCCGTTCAGGAATGCCCCATTTGCCTGGAAGTGGCCGATGTTCCGCGGATGCTGGCCTGCGGGCACATAATGTGTCTCAATTGCATGATCCAGCACAGGCTGCACAGCCCCCAGTCACACGCCTGTGCCATCTGCGGCGAGGCCGTCTCATTGGTGCTGGGAAACACCTTAGCCGTCAACTTTATGGTCAGCGACGCGCTATATCTGCCCAAGGAGGGCGATGATGTGGTTCTGACGCTGATGAAACGGCCGGCGAAGTCTGTGGTGTCCCTTCCCGTGAACCTAGAACGCGATGATCTGCTGTACTCTTCACGTTTTCCTGGGCCCGAAAATGCGCTGTGGACGCGATTATGCGAGGCTGATCGGGAGTACGCCACTGCGGAATTAGCTCGCGATTTGAAAGCATTGGTTGCGGCTAAACACCGCAGTGTGGCCGACTTCGGCTCGGACGAGGGCCACAATCAGGCTATTCAAGAATTGAAGGCGCATTTACAAACAATCAAACAATCCACCACCGACCACCCTGCCAAGGAGGGTGAGAAACTCCGAGACAGTGAGAAGGCGGAGCCAGGTAACGATGTCTACTACTATCAAGTTGCATTCGAAAGCCCCACTTTCTACACCCTCAGCTCATTAGACGTCAGTATTTTGAAAGCCGCTTTTGGCTCGTTTGAAAACCTGCCGACGACGCTGATCACCAAAGTCGACAACGTTGAGTCCAGTATCATCGACCATACCAACGGCCGCCGCCAGACTTACCTGCAACACATACCCGAACAGACCCCCGTTAAGTTTTTGGAGTGCGACTGGAAAGATGTCATTCCTGATTCGGTTTTAAAAGAGTTCAAATCCAAACTGGATGAACGTCAAAGGAACAAGGCCGCCAAGGCTGCTAAGGCAGTCATGGAGAATGAAAGAGCCGCAGAAGCAATAGAGGCTCAGTTCCAAACAGAAGTTGCAGAAGCAATGACTCCTTACAACACTCCTCATGACACAGGGATCAGTCACGGCATTGATACGGCCATATTACCATCGCTCGCCTCAGGCAAGCCGAGAACACGAAGTCAGCCTAGTGTTTGGGTGGACGAACAGAAACAGTTTGAAGACGTCATGTCCAGTGCGTACGTTTCTGAACGCGGTCGTAAAGATGTTAGGCTGCGTTTCTGATTCTGCTATGAAAATACAAATAGTTATTTATTACATATTAGACTTGGTTTCGAGTTTCTCAATACGGGTACTGAGGTGATCAAGCTTGCGCAAAATCTCGTCAATCTTATGCGAGTCGCTGACGTTTTGCAACTCGCTTTTCAGTTCGGACTTAAGCTCACTGGTCTCAGCTTTGATCGAGTTCACAGATGCAGGTTCAGCCTTCGATTCAGATTTTGGCTCGGTCTTCTTGATTTCAGTCTTAGGCTCACTCTTAGATTCGGCCTTCTTAACATCGGTCTTCGGCTCGTCCTTCTTCGCATCGGCCTTGGGCTCAACCTTGATATCCTTCGTCTCCTTTACATCCTTGGTGTTATTCGCGGCCTTGGTGTCCTTACTGTTCTTGGTCTCGGCCTTGGGCTCGCTCTTCGGAGTAGTTTTGGGAGTCTTCTCCTCCTCTGGCCAATCACTTTCGGGCTCTTCCTCGGGCTCCTCAGTGTTCTTAGCCAAAAACGACTTGACCTGATCTGACTGCAGAACATCATAAGAGTCCTGCTTTTCCGCCTTATCCTGAGGCGCGATGGAGCCCTTGTCTTTAGATTCACTCTTGATATCCTTGGGCTCGATCTTAATCTCAGACTTAGCAGCACTCTTAGGCTCGCTCTTCGCTGCACTCTTAGTCACGGTCTTAGCGTCACTCTTAACGTCGCTCTTAATGTCACTCTTAACATCACTCTTAACGTCACTCTTAGCATCCGTCTTAGCGTCGCTCTTAGCATCGGTCTTAGCGTCGTTCTTAGCGTCAGCAGCTTTGGTGTTAGCCTTCGAACCGTTGGAGGTCTCCTTGAATTCCGGCTTAGCTTCCGCTTTGGGTGCAGGTTTGCCCTCAGTCTTTTTGCCGTCGTACACATCCCTCCATTCACGAACCAAGGGGCGTGCGGTTTTACCAGAGACCCATTCTTTGGCCGACAGAGCCGGGGTTCCTGCCTCAACTACGTCGTAGACGTTATCCAGGAACCCCTCGTTTTTCAACGGCACCTTGAACGAGATGGGCTCAATCAACCCCTCGTGAACCTTGTAAACACGAGCAACTTCATGAGCATGCGGATCTAAGCTGCGATTAGGCGCCCAACCCAGGCCCCGCTGAGGAGACGTGGAGTTGTAAGCAAACAGATCGTACAGTGTGTCGTCGGCGTATTCAAAGTATACAATCTTGCCATCGCCACGGCCACCTAAGTAGATCATGGATGTCATGGGATCATAGTGCGGGATGACAATACCACTGCTGGGGTCGAGGCCGCGGAAACCCCCCACAGGGCCAGCGGGGATATCCTCCGAATTCCAGATCGCCATCTCACGATCACTTACCAGCGAGAAACCGGTAGTAAACACGCGCTCACGGTCACCAAGCCACACAACACGGCTGCCCTTGGCGCCAGCATGGCCTTTACCCTCAGATAGAACCTTCTCCTTACGAACGTCCCACACCCGGAGGATCCGGTCTTTAGCTACCGAGGCGATTTTGGTACCGTCGAAGTTCCAGCTGAAACTAGTGACGAACGATGGATGCTGCAAAGTGAACAGAACATCTCCAGACTCAATGTCCCATACCTTGATCGAATTATCCAGCGAGCTGCTGGCCAGCACATTCTCGGCAACGGGGTTGAAAGAAACATGACCCACCTTTTTACCGTGTCCGGTCAAAAACTTGACGGGAGCGATATCCTTGCAGTCGTCCAAACGGCCAGCGAAGTCTAGCTGCACCGTGAAGTCGGTGGGGACACGCCAGATGCCAATTGTGCCGTCATCGCTGGCACTGACGACCACATCGTCATCAAAGGGGTTCCAGTCCGTGTCAAGAACGGGCCCCTTGTGACCGTCAAACAACGGGAAACGGTCAGGGAGCTTTCCTTGTTCGGCAATAGGGATCACGGCGAAGGATCCGCCGCCAGAGGCCTCCCAGTTAAGAGAGACGTACTTGCCATTAGACTTGGCCAGGTTGGCATCAAAGGCATTTTTAGTCAGCCTGATGTTGTCGATACATTTGTCTTTACGTGTAGAGTCACCGTAGACGTGACGATATTTTGAGCTGCGTACGGCCATGGGAGGAGTGACGTACCGTATGATTGGCAGGGTATGTTTATTTACTCCCAACCACCTGCACCTGCCACCGGCTAATGCAGCATGGCAACCTCAACTTGAGTGAGCATGAAAGCATCGATTAAAATGGCTAGTTAGATGAAGGCAATGCGGATATATTTGTTATAGATGAATCTCCAGATAACTTTTTTTGTGTGTGGCTACTCGATCTGGTGTGCGCTTAAGAAGAGATAGTGACGTTGTAAGTTTATGCTAAGGATACACTAATTAGACCGTATGGCGTGTGGACCACTTGTGTGGCTTTTTACCCGCTTTAATTCTGTGTATGGATGCACGGGGCTTCTTTGCTGTTCTTTAGTCATATGACCTATGCGAGGGTGCCGTATCACGTTCCACATATAACCTGAAACAGAAGTTTACTGTATATGTATCGCCTCACTATTTCGCCAGTGAATATTAATTAGTCCAAGTAACAAAACTATCAGCTATTATGTCGGAAGATACAAGCATTCCACGGGGAATGTCGCCAAGGGGGCTCCTACTCGATCTCAGCCCAACCCTGGTGGTTGCGTGTTCCCCCGTGAGATTGCGTGTTCCCCATCCGAATGACCAATGTCCATATATATAGCTGGGTTTTTCAAAACCACCTAAATTATCGACATGTCGCACGAAACTCTCCGCCTCGGCTCTAAGGCCCCCAACTTCGAAGCTGATACCTCCAACGGTCCTGTCACCTTCCACGACTACCTCGGTGACTCGTGGGGAATCCTGTTCTCGCACCCTGACGATTTCACGCCTGTGTGCACCACCGAGCTCGGTGCTTTCGCCAAGCTCGAGCCCGAGTTCACCAAGCGTAACGTCAAGCTCATTGGCTTGAGTGCCAACGATACCAGCTCGCACAAGGCCTGGATCCGCGACATCGATGAGGTCAATGGCTCGAAGTTGACCTTCCCCATCATTGCCGACCCCGACCGGAAGATTGCCGCCACTTACGACATGATTGACCAGCAGGATGCCAGCAACGTCGATGCTAAGGGTCTGCCCCTCACCATCCGCTCGGTCTTCATCATCGACCCCAAGAAGACCATCCGTCTGATCTTGTCTTACCCTGCCTCGACCGGCCGTAACACCGCCGAGGTCCTCCGTGTCATTGACTCGCTTCAGACCGGCGACAAGCACCGTGTCACTACCCCTATCAACTGGGTCCCTGGTGATGATGTCATTGTCGCTCCCTCGGTGAGCGACGAGGAGGCCAAGAAGATCTTCCCTAAGTTCCGCGCCGTCAAGCCTTACCTCCGCTTCACTCCTCTCGAACAGTAAGTAGCTCAGTTTTTGTAACTACAGAAGGCCGGGCGAAAGCCAGCTTTTGTTTTGATAAAATTATGAACACTACTAACCTCGAATTTTTCAGAAAGAACCAGTCGAAACTGTAATCCGCGCTATTGCATTGGTCCGCTCGGTCACACCAATCTCTCACTGCGCTCAGCGCATTGTTGTTCGGTGTGTTGCTGTTCTCTCATAAAAAGAGGTGTTCGTGAGAATAAATAAGTATATGTACATATGGTGTTTACATGTCTACTACCTGCGGCTTGTTGGGTAGTTGTTCTACGCAGCCCGTTTCACCGTACCCTCCTTCAACTGCTACGCGCTGCTACACTAAGAGAGGAGTACAAGCAGGCGACCACGTGATATAATTTCAGGAAAAGCGTACCTAAATTGTATCCACAATTAAATTCATTGACCACGAACTCCGACTGGCGGGTGATGTCAGCTCTGGGGAAGCTCAATGTTTTGTCAGATTCTTTTGTCCGAGAAGCGTTGAAGAAATGGCAAAACACGAAAGAGAGAAACGATTATACTTTCTATGCGGATACGTGCCTGATGTACCTCTTGCGTCTACCACCGAATGAGCATTGGTTCTGTGGAGACGAAAAAGTGCGGAAATACGCGACAAGCTCGCTCTTTGTGTTTGCTAAGAATTTGGACGCGAATCCTCAGGACAAAGAGGGCCAGTTTGTGTTGGACCAGACGCGTAAATACACGTCTAAACTGAGTGAGCGGCTGGCCGCGTGTCCGAAGTGCAGCGTCCGATATCAGTGCTCAATTAAGCAGTATATCGAGCTAGAGCTCCACGATAAGGTGAAGCTCCAACTTTTCGAGGCGCAACTATTCTTAAAACGACTATATCAGAAGGATAAAGAGAGAATCTCGCAACAGCTTCATCAGGCTGAACAGGATGGCACGACAGTACCCGCTGGCGTCATGGCGGAGGTACTCTGGAGTGATGCCTGCATGAATGCGCAGCTTTATAAGTCCGGTTTATTTCTAAAAAACATGGAATTTTTGGATGCTAGTCCTGGAATGATCATGCTGTTTTTGAGCAAAGAACCTGAAGTACAACGAGTTGCCAGACGGCATGTGCTGGAGATCTGTGGCCCTGCCAAGTACGCAGTATCATGGAATGAGGACTTAGCACGCTCCACATACATTGGCATGCTTCGTTTGGGGCTGAAACGAAGTCTTCAATCTGCAGAAAACGTCGATGATGGCTGGGTGAACCTGGCAGAACTTCTTCGGGTAATCATGAGCGATGTTAATACCGCCAGCATCAATGTGGCTAGTGATATCGTCAATGTGGGCCTGGAGGAAATGAAGTCGCTGCCCAGCATCGGCAGTGGTCTAGGACCCCACCGTTTCGCATTGGAGCTGATGAATTGGGAGTTCAATCAGCGACAGCTCAACAAAACGCATATGATTAGCATGCAGACCCTCGAATCTTCGGTTCTGGGAGTCATAACTGCGCAGGATGTACCGCCAGACACTCAGCAAGCCGATGTGATAGTTGACTGGTTCAAATTATACGTGAAGCTCCGCCCCGACGTCATTAGATTACTGAGCCGCGCACGGTGGGTGCTACGGATTCCTGTATCGGCATTCACCAAGCGAGATACTCGCGATGACCTTCTCAAAACTCTAGTAGCAGCTATGGCAGCACAGCCGCAGGAAATCGGCCGCCCACTGCTTCAAAGCAATTCCGAAGACTTGATGAATGTTCCTATCAATGACGACATTTATACGTTGTGGAAGTATCAGCTCATCAATCACCCTGAAGAGACCCAAAAATACTGGGAAGATTTCTGTAGGCAGCCACGGTTTGGTCGTCAAATCTTGGAGGGCCCTTCTTCCACTGCTCTTGTTACTAAGTTTTTGAGGACTTCTAGAGTTGTTCCTTTCAGGCCCGAATCCAGCCGCATGGGCGGCGTCAGTGCTAAAGCTACTACATCTGCCGATGACGAGCAGGCTACGCCAAGTGAGAGGCTAGTGAAGCATTTCTTGGAAGCACTAACTGATAATGGCGAACCAGCTAAATTGCGGCAGATTGTGTGGAATGTTGAAACCTTGGAGACTCTACTACTGTGTTTTATTACGCCGTCCCGACACCTCAGTTTACCGGCCGAGGAGTTCATCCGTCAGGCGTTGGAGGAAGATTCACTAACAGACATTGTCAGCTCGTTGGTGAAAATGAATACTGAACAGGTAGTAAAAACCCTCAACGGACTGTACAGCGAAGCATATCAAGTCGATACCCCCTGGTTACCACTGATGCCCGGGTTGATGCGGGTGTCGTTGCAGGTATTTGACCAAATCTACTCGATTCGCGATGGTATCGAAACGGCTGGAAACCTTGATTTACTCAACATTTTACACGTCTTTTGGAAGCACTGCTGGACTACTGCGGGAAATGTTTTTGCAAACATTCGACAATGGTCCAGTACGTTCACTGTTCTGCCACTTGTAACGACATGCCTTGATTTTAGTCAGGGGCTACTTGTGAAGTACCGATTGCTTGAAGTAGACCTCTCTTCGGGATTGGAATCGAATGACAATTGGGGTGCGAGACTTGCGGAACCCGTGATTGCCTGTGTCAATACTATGGGCGAAATGCTCAAACTTAATGATCGCGAACTGTTGGCCAAGGCTTTGGCTATTATCGTCGAGATTCTGCAGATGATGAAGTCTTTCAAGGCCACTGTGCCTCAGGAATCAATGCAACTGTTCGGCGAACTTGCCACGCGTACTCGCAAGAGTCGTTTAGATGAGCCACAGTTGCGTGAATTGTTGTCCACGGCTGGATTTAGTGACGGCCAGATCAAGAACCTCATTGAGTCAAAGCCAGATCTGCACAAAGCCTCTGCTTCGTCTACTTTACCGAGACAGGCCTCACACAGTTCAACCGCTGCCAAATCCGGTGTAAATTCACTAATCTCGGTTCCAACACGACAGCAGTCGTCGATCAGCGATTTTTTCCGCGCTTCGACTTCTGGTGCGTCGTTGCAATCTAGTATTCCCAGTCGGCCTGTGGTTAACAACCGCATTGTCCCCCAAAGCGCGCCACAGTCGACGGCCATTAGTGCCATCAGGGCCCAACTCGGGCAGCAAAGACAGGCCAGTGCACAACCAGCAGTTGCGGCTAGCTCAAAATTCGGCGTGATACATCCGGCACGTCCACCAGGGTATAACAATACCCGTAAACCAACAACACATATTCCTTCCGCTGCCAAACCCGTGACATTATCTAGCGATGATGACGACGACGACGATGACGAAGATAAGACGGGATCACTGCGGGCGCTAGGAGTCCGGCTTAGCCCTGCTGAGTCTGCTGCCCGTTTGCGCGACGCGTACGGGAAGTCCAAGACTAGCGCACGACTTATTGACAACAACGTGCTTAATGCTCAGCAGTTGGCCAAATTGGAGAGAGAAAAGGAAGAGAAAATGATGAAGGCTCGCATGGCGGTTACCGCAATGGAACATTACCGAGAATATCTCGGCTGGGACTACTTCGATACTTCTCACCCCATCAAGAATCCGGCTCATGTCTCGAACACATTTGAGTCGGTCAACCACTATCAAAAGCTTATGACTCCGTTGTTACTATTGGAAACATGGGAGCAGATCCGACAAGCACAAACTAGCCGTCCACCAGTCCTGCCCCTCACGTTTGGCAAGCGTGTAAAAGTCGATGGCTTTGTAGATGTTTATGTCTCAGCTTCAAAGGCAGCTTCCGCCGAAGTAGGTGTATATGAGGGGTCTATCCTGCTGTTGACGTACGATCCAAACCATCCCCAGGAGGCGGTTGAACCCAATCCTAAGCTGCCGCACGTATACGCACGAGTCAAGGAGGGCACAATCAAGGCCGCTGGTGGTAATAATCAATACTGTGACTTTCAAATCCGCATGCTGGAAAATGTCGGATTTTTAGGCCCGGTAAACACAGGTGCGACCATAAGTTCTATCCAAGTTGCCAATTTGCGCCCATTAGAGCGTGAATTTACCTCCTTGATGGCTCTTCCGTACTACGAGCTCCTTGACAATATCTTGCAAGCACGTCCCACTGTGGCTAAAGACGATCAAGATTTCATCAAACGCGCTCAAATGCGATTGCAGTTGAATTATTCACAGGCAACGGCTGTCTCACGCTCTCTAACCAATAAAGGATTCACTCTCATTCAGGGACCACCGGGCACGGGTAAAACGAAGACAATCGTTGGTATTGTTGGTGCTTATTTCACTGACAGATCGAATTCTGTGGAGACCCCAGTGGGGATTACCCTCAATAATAGCCACAATCAACCGGCGACCGCTAACAAACGTCTTCTGCTTTGTGCTCCCTCGAATGCTGCGGTCGATGAGATTGTCTCCCGTTTGGACAGGCCCGTCCGTGGCCTTGACGGTCAAGAACACAAGATCAGTGTTGTTCGTTTGGGGCGCACTGATGTCATTGCCGAGAATGTTCGCCATCTCACCCTTGATGCTCTAGTGGCTAAAGGAATAAGATCAACGGCTGAACAAGCTGATGGAAAGCTACGTAGCGACCACACTGCTTTGGTAAAAAAGCGCAATGAAGTCCGCCAACTTCTTAGTGCCGTGAACGTGGAAGAGGACGATCGTGAATTGGTTAAAAAGAAACAGAATTTGACACCTGCTGAAGTGCGAGAGCTGGAACAAGAGCACAGCCGGCTTTCTAAAGATATCCGAGAAATGGGATACGCATTGGACGCCCAGCGCCAGAGGCTGGAAACCGCACGTCAGAAGCATGATAAGGAGTTCCGTCAACAACAAAACAATGTTTTGCAGAACGCGCAAGTAATCTGCACCACCCTTTCCGGGGCCGCTCATAGCCAACTGACTAGTTTGGCCATGAGGTTCGATACAGTGATCATTGACGAGGCAGCACAAAGCGTTGAAACGGCCGCCCTGATTCCTCTTCGATTCGGATGCCGGCAATGCATCATGGTCGGCGACCCCAACCAATTGCCACCCACGGTAATATCTCAAGACGCTATGAGACTCAAATACAACCAAAGCTTATTTGTGCGAATGTTCGAGCAGTGGAAGGATACTCCCGGCGCTGTGTGCATGCTCGATACCCAATTCCGAATGCATCCTGAGATTTCTCTATTCCCATCCCGCGAATTTTATAAAGGAAAATTGAAGGATGCTGATGGCCTCGCCGATCAACTTAAGCGGCCTTGGCACCTCAAATACCCGGCACTCGGTCCATATACGTTCTTTGAAGTACATGGTAAACACGAACGCCGAGATGGGAGAAGTCTCAAAAACAACGAAGAGGCTCGAGCGGCCCTCGCGTTGGTGAAATTTTTCCGTTTCAAGTTCCCTGAAGTAGCCAATGCCAGTATTGGAATTATTTCCCCCTACCGGGATCAGGTCAGACATTTGGAACGTACATTCGTCCAATCCGAAGGTGCTGGCATCACCTCTACCATTTCATTCAACTCAATTGATGGATTCCAGGGACAAGAGAAGGACATCATTATCTTTTCTTGTGTACGTGGATTCACTGGGGATGCTTCTAACTCTAACATTGGATTCCTGGGTGATCTGAGACGTCTCAACGTCGCTATCACCCGTGCAAAAGCTTCCCTGTGGGTTTTGGGTGACCCCAGAGCTTTGGGCGGTGATCCTGTTTGGAGGGACCTGTTGGAAGACGCACACAGACGTAAACGCATATGCCGCACGAACGGTGAGATTAAGAAGGCTATTCAGCGTTTCGATCCCTCAACTGTCGTGCAAGATCTGAATATCCCGCCTCTGAGATTCAAGAAATCACTTTTAGAGCAGTCTCACGAACAACAACAAGCTCGGGAAGTAGAAGATGGAGACGTTACAGCACCGCTCCTGTCGAATCCTGAGGAACGCCGTGCTGTGGCGCATCCACAAAAGCGACCGCATCACGGCAAGATGACGACCCACCCGGCTGAAGAACCTACAGCAAAACGTCACCATCCTAGCAAGCACCGGTTGCAGAGCCACTAGCTGCCGTCCTCGAAGATGTTAAAGGCGTGCTGGTTGAAACCTCAACTGCTCTTTTATAGAACGGAGTCACAGCGATGCGCGTAACTATATCATGTTCATGAATCGTACATACTTAGGTACTCAGTGGGATGTGATCTCGATGGTAGACTTATCGCCGATTTCATCAATAATCTTGAAATTTGCATCGTGGAAGCTACCTGCCCCGGTTAAATCAATGCGTTCCCATACCACTTTGGCTTGCTTCAGCAACCCCACGTCTGTGACAAGTGTATACAATCCATCACGGTGTTTCGTTATAGTGCTGAAATGATTGTTCCAAAACAAGATGGCAAAATCTCCTTCATGAACTATATTTTGTAGCATTTTGCATCCACTGGGTGTCAACTGAGTGTTGTAACTCTCTACGAATGAGTGTAACAGTAAGTGCGGTTCATTAAATTGCTCAGCACAATATTGTTCGTAAGAGTACGATGCTAGATCCTTGGGTACTTCAGTGCCGGGATTACTCAGTTTTAGCAATTCATTATAATCCACCAATTTCCTATACTCCTCATTGCCTAGAACCCAGCCGTGTACCAACTTGATCTTGAGCGCCGGGAATATCACAGGCTCGTCAACAAACCTCCCATCAAACGACGGGTTAACATCGAGGCCCTTACTCAATTCTGGTAATGTTTTGAACAGTTCTTCCACTTCGGCAATATCTCCCTGAGCAGCCAATTCGCCCACTTTGGCCAACAGCGTATCCTCGCTGACAATTCCCGAAGGCCGGCATTCTCTGATTGAGGCTACCATTGGTGAATCTCGAAGGATCAGCAAGTTCACAATGGCCAGCAGTGCGCAGGGACCGTTTTCATTTTGGAGAACTATGGCTTGGTCCGTCCAATCAGACTGGATCTCTTTCAAGTAGTAATAGTTCATGCACCCTAGCCGCGTTCACCATGCTGATTTATCGCAATGAAAGCCGAACAAATCCTAGAAATTAATACTTCATCCAGTCAAGGGATCGATCTGTTTGATATATATCTACTCTATAGTATTATGGATATGCGTCACCCGTCCGGCTTAGCCGTCGCGTAGGCTAGGGTTAGATCTCTTAGGTTTATTATTAAAACAACAAGTGGTAAACAACCCACCTCAAGGTCGCACGACATACCAGTAAGTACCAAGTTGAGCAGCTTTTGGGGGATATGCAACGCCGCAACCTCAGTGAGCTGCCCGGTAATCTTTCCGCGTCGGCTTTGTTAGCCTCTTTGCACGGTGTTCTGCAGTCAGGCTCTGAGAAGTTTCTCAGTTTGGACAGCGTCAGTGCGCTGATTCTGGACCGTCAAGTACCTCAATACCTCATCGAATCGGTGTGGCAGCATGCTTATAAGCAGAGCGAGGACGAACTTGTTCTGTTGACACCGGTGCATGCCGCCGCGCCTTCACTGATGTACAGCGCATTGGCCGAGTTCCCGCAGCTTGATTCACGCGTCATTGATGTTTGGACGGTCTTGCAGCCATTTCTAACTTGTTTGACTCGGGAAAACTTGAGCCATAGGATGCACAATGGCGTCTCGTTCAGCATCAGCCTCAACTCGCAGGGCGATGTGGTCAGCACGCGGCTGCAGCTGGCCCACCAGCCGCTGTTGTCGCTCGATCCTCTGACTAGACCTGGTTCGTCTCTGCGCAGTTTCGACGTGTTCTATCACATGTTGTACGCGTTCATGGACGAGTCTCCCGAATGGCTCGGGCTGAAGCAGTCGCTGGACTCTTACGCGCTGCTAAACAAGTTTTCGCTCAAATCCTTGCCGAGCTGGGTCACTTTCGCTGATGACTATACTCTGGCAAAAGATTGGCTTGATGCCGTGAAGTCTGTATTCCCCCGGAAGTTCTGGAGGGCGATGATGTCTACTCTGAGCGGTATTTTGCTGTTGGGTAACGGCAACGAGGATCTTGCTGATGGGGCAGCGTTAATCGGATTGGATTTCGCTGCCTCGAAATTTAGTGCTGAGGAACTCATGTCGCTAACATTCACCTCGCTCATCTTTTCGGTCGAAAACATGCTGAATGAGTACCTGAAAACTCTGGATATGCCATCTACGGGAAACGGCGCCGACACAATATACTCGGTGGTCACTGTGGCAGAATTGAACTTCGCCAACCCGACCCACAAATCGGATCTACTGCGGGCGAAGTTCGATAATGACTGTGCGCTTAATAGCGAGATGATTCACGATGGACTTGAACTGCCAGCTTCCCCTGCTAATGTCATGCGGCAAGTCGAAAAACTTGAACTCGCCGGAATTAAGGCTGTAAAACTGATTGTGCCCGGAATTGGGGACTTTAAAGCCCTGCTAGACCCCTCAGTTTCGTGGTTCAGGGATAACCATGCTCAAGAAACGTTCGACTTGAACCAATTGATTTTGTCAAGTAGGTCGTGGAACATGCTCACTTTTGCCACATCCGCCACGGCTCAGCACGTTCACAGTGCCAACCCAGAAGAATCGTGGTCAAGCAACTTGGTCAGCGCAGAGATTCGAGATCTGTACCTCACGGAATGGGCCGCGAGGTCGAAATTGGCAGACTATACTGCTGATTACGATACTACTGACTTTACAACATCATTCTCGCAGATATTACCGACCGGCACCGAAGCGGGGAACCTCGCTGAGTGGGCCGATACTCGATTCAGCGCACTCCAGTTTTTCCAGGGTCACAACAGAGTTTATCTCGATGAACCAACTTGGCGGCAACTTAGCGCGGAGGCTGAACATGGGTTTGCGCCGGCAATGCAGTATCCCATGTATCCTCCAATGATGCCTGGTGCCATGGCAGGTCTGCAGAGCATGTACTCATACCCGCACATGCATTCAATCTATGAGCCTAGTGTTCAGGTCCCGCCTCCAGCTACCGCTCAACAGGTTCCCGGCCAGGTGAACAGAGCCCTGGAAAATTTCCAACAGGAGGGGAATTTCTTGGATGGTGAACGTGAGGAGCAAATGAACGATGATGAGTTCCTGGATGCAGAAGTCAATGATCAATTGCTGAGCGATGTCAAGGGTATTGAGGAAGGTCAGCATATCGAGATTCACAGTCAGACACGTACGCGTAAGGCCTGGGTGACGTTCGTGTGGATGCTCACATTCTGGATCCCGTCACCCTTACTGAACTGGATTGGTGGTATGAAACGCAAAGATGTCAGGCTCGCATGGCGTGAGAAAGTTGTTATTTTCTTCCTCATTTTCTTGTTCAATTGCGCCATTATCTTTTACATGATCATCCTGGGCCGGCTCATCTGCCCCGAGTTCGATAAAGTATGGAATCACAAGGAGTTGGGATACCACCAGGGCACCAACGATTTCTATGTGGCTGTGCATGGCAATGTATACGACATTTCCAAGTTCTACAGTATTCAGCACAGTGATAATGGTATCAAAACCTCATCTTCGGTTATGATGCCATTTGCTGGTAAGGATTTGAGCGATTATTTCCCACCTCCGTTGACCGTAGCTTGTCCATCGCTAGTAACTGATTCAAGTTTGGAAATGATGGTCAATGCCACTAGAAGTCCCTACACGGAGGCCATGCATAAAAGTGGGCCCGACCTTGTGCCCATGAACAACACAGCACTGCATGAGATCACCTGGTATAATCAGGTTTTCCAGCCCAAAATAAAGAATTATTACAAAGGGAAAGTCGTTGAAACCGACAAAGACATTCAGAAACTCGTTGATAGTGACTCAAGTCGGTATCTTGTCATTATTGACAAAGTCATTTACGATATGTCGAATTACATGCAAACAATTCAACAGTATCCAGCTGAGGACAGTCCGACGTACGAGAAATACAGTTTCTTTCCCGACCAAGTCACCCAGCTGTTTGTGAATTACCAGGGAATGGACATCACCGAGAAATGGAACGCCCTGGATGAAAAGACGCGCTCCAATTCTATGGAATGCATGAACAATGCATTCGTGTACGGCTACGGTGATTTTCGACACACTGCCAAGTGTCAGGCTGCAAACATTATCCTATTGGTACTAGCTGGTTTGTTGACTTCAATTACCGTGGTGAAATTTTTGGCCGCTATTCGCTTTGGCAAAAAGCCTATGCCAGCGATGCAGGATAAGTTTGTGATTTGCCAAGTCCCAGTTTACACAGAAGGTGAAGATGATGTTCGGCTAGCTTTGGACTCGTTGACGAACATGAACTATGACAATCGTCGCAAACTTATTGTTATTCTCTGTGATGGTATGATCACTGGTGCAGGTAACGACCGTCCAACACCGCAGATTTTATTGGATCTTCTGGGAGTGGATGAAACTCGTATTAAACCTGAAGCGAAACCATATCATGCTATCGCTGAAGGCGGTAAGGAGCTCAATTATGCCAAGGTTTATTCGGGATTGTACGAAAATGAGGGTAATATGGTACCATACGTATGCATCGTCAAAACAGGCGCAGCTGGAGAGCACCGCCCAGGCAATCGTGGCAAACGTGACTCCCAGCTGCTGTTGATGAACTTCTTAAACCGTGTGCACTATGGAGACCCGATGTGTCCCTTGGATTTAGAGCTGTTTCACCATATTAACAACATCATTGGCATCGAACCCGAAAGATTTGAGTACCTGCTCACAATCGATGCTGATACCATGGTCAAGCCGGATGCTCTGAACCGTATGGTTGCTGCTTGTACTGCCGACAATTCGATTAGCGCCGTGTGTGGTGAAACAGGTATTGAGAATGAGAAGCAGAGTCTGTCAACGATGATTCAGGTTTACGAATATTTCATCAGCCATCACTTGACCAAGGCTTTCGAGTCGTTGTTTGGGAGTGTAACATGTTTACCCGGATGCTTTTCTTTGTACCGCCTGAGAACAGTGCAACGATGTAAGCCATTACTGATTTCATCTGAGGTTATTCGTGAGTACTCATTGAGGCACGTCGATACATTGCACAAGAAAAACCTGTTTTCGCTGGGTGAAGATCGTTATTTGACGACTCTCATGGCCAAGAATTTCCATAGGATGAAAATGAAGTTTGTGGCCGATGCTAAATGTTTAACACGAGTACCGGATGACTTTAGTGTGCTGATGTCTCAGCGTCGTCGATGGATCAATTCTACGGTTCATAATCTTGCTGAGTTGCTGTACCTGCCGAACATGTGCGGCTTTTGTCTTTTCAGTATGCGTGGCATTGTTTTGACAGATCTGATCGGCACATTGATGTTGCCGTCAGTGGTTATCTACCTGGTGTATCTCATTTACATCATGGCATCACATACGGCACCACTTCCGCTGATTTCTATTGTGCTGATTTGTTCGGTTTACGGCTTACAAGCGCTCGTATTCATCATGCATTCGCAGTGGCAACACATTTTCTGGATGATCGTTTACATTGCCGCCTACCCGTTCCACTCGTTCCTTTTGCCTATCTACTCTTTCTGGAATATGGATAACTTCTCATGGGGTAACACCCGTGTGGTTCTTGATGAGTCGAAAGGCAGGAAAGTGGTTCTTCAGGATGACAACGACAAATACGACCCCCGCACGGTGCCCTTTGAGTCTTGGCATTCTTATGCCACTCGATTAGGTCTCCCCGGCAGAGAACGACCCATCGTTTATGATAGTCGCAAGGGCAAAATTGAACAAGATGTGTTTGAGGATCCACCCCTTGACGATTATGGGGAGCCAGTGGCGCCACCGACGGAGTATGGCTACTCGTCCCGCCAAGGAAGTGCAATTCCTGACCATCAGCGATCTCCCTTCAGTGCAGTCACCCCGCGTACACCTGCTGACGTTTCCAGCAAGCCATCACCGTTTGATGCCGGCACACAGGCGCAGATACGTGACACTATCCAGCAGGTTTTGAACAGCACCGACCTAGATATTATGACCTCGCGCCAGCTGCGCATGAAGGTTGGTGATCTCCTAGGCACCGAGTTTGCTGGTGACCGAGCCGCTGCCGTGGACACCATGATCGATGAAGAGTTAGAGAGGCTGGAAGAATTCGATGAGCCAGGGCTCAGTGGTGAGCACGAGTTTTACGGCCAGGAAGAGCCCGATACTGAGCCGCTCGGCGATGACCTCGATAGCATTGAGCTTTCCACCATGGAACGCCATGAGCCCAACGTTGACGATCGCAGCACTGACGAGGGCCATTCTAGGGATCCCTTCCAATATTAGCATCATGGAGCAGTTAATCCTAAAACGAAGACTGCATTGGTGAGATCCAAAATATCTAAAATATATATGCATTGAGATATCTGATTTCTGCTTCCGACATCCGCTTAGACTGGTGGAACCTAAACAGTCGCGGGTGATCTGATGATTAAGCAACGCGTCGGTCTGTTGACACAACAAACATGGCGAATTTCGGCGATGACGTCGCAATGCAAAGCACGCCGCCCACGTCGCCGCGCCGTGATATATCGCGATTCTCAGCGTCGCCTCATTCACTGGTTGGCAGTCCGCCGCCGATAGCGTTTCACTCGCCCAATCGCCTCCATGAAGGTTACGAGTCTCCGCAGCTCCGGTCACCGCCTCAGCTGATGCCAGCATTGACCCCCGATGCTGGAAATACTGTGGCTACTCGTGAAGAGCCCCGTCTGGTTATTCGCAAGCTCGTGCTGATCAATTACAAGTCGTATGCTGGCCGCCAGGAAGTGGGCCCCTTCAATGAGAACTTCACGGCCGTGGTGGGGCCCAATGGCAGCGGTAAGTCGAATGTCATCGATAGTTTGCTGTTTGTGTTTGGTTTTAGGGCCAAAAAGATGCGGCAAGATAAACTGACGGGACTTATTCACAAGTCTGATCAGAACCCGAATCTCGCGTTTGCTCGCGTCGAGGTGCATTTTGAGACGCTGGGTGAGCCTGACTCGGAGTTGGTACTTTCCCGTGAAGTCAAGCGCGATGGCTCCAATTTCTATGCACTGAACAACCGACGCAGTACCTACGGTGAAGTCTCAGAGCTGTTAGAAGCTCGAGGCATCGATTTGCGGCACAAGCGGTTCCTAATCTTGCAAGGCGAAGTCGAGAGCATTGCACTTATGCCGCCCAAGGCTGAAGAGGAAGGCGGAGATGATGGTCTGCTCGAGTACCTCGAGGATATCATTGGCACCTCAGGTTACAAAGTGCAAATCAACGAGCTTGCCGAGGAGAGCGAAAGGCTCAAGCAAGACTGCGGAGAGAAGCAACGCCGTGCCGAACTAGTGGGCAAAGATCTCAAGAAGCTCGACAATGAACGTGCTGATGTTGAAGCGTTCATGCAACACAAGAACCGTAGTACTTTGGCCAAGTCCTCGCTGTTCCAACTGCAGCGACATAACCACCGCCGCGTACTAGAGCAAGCAGAGAAGGAGCTCGCAGAGAACCAGCAGAAACTCGACGCTGCTCGGGCTGAGTTGGCTAAGATAGCCGAGGAACAGAAAGAGCGAGAGGCTGAGGTCGCTGGAAAGGAGGCCGCAGCCCTTCAAGTCAAGGCTGAACTCAAAGAGGTTTCTGCACAGCTGAAGAAGGCCCAGTTAGCTCAGGTGCGTGCCAAGCAGCAGAAGGAGCAGTTAGTCGCCCGGCAACGCAAGGCCGAGCGCGACCTGTCTCAGGCCCGGCATGAGGAGAAAGATGCAACCATTTGGTTGAATAACTTCGAGGCCGATCACCAAGCCAAACATGCGAAGCTAGTCGAAATCAGTCAAAAGGAACAGGAAGAACGAGTTGTACTCGAGAGACTCCAGGCCGAGCTACACACAGCGACCAAGCCCCTGCACGATCGACTTGAACAGCTACAAGGCGAGGCTGAGCCCTGGCGTGAATCAATGGCTAAACTCGACCAGCAGGCCAAGCAGTTGGATAATCAGCGTGCTGAGGCTGAGCGCCAAGTCAATGCTAGCGCCGCGAAGATGGACGGGAACACCGATATCAGGGAAGCGCTAAAGGATGAGGGTCTGGTTGCAAAGAAGACTATGTTAGACTGTGAACAACGTTACAACAGGCTGACAGCTGAAAAAGACCAGCTGGTATCTAAGATCGATCATGAACGCGAAACTGAGCTCCGATCTGCTGCTGCAGTTAATGACTTGCGACCTCGAATTGCATCCATCAAAGAGCGCCGTGAGAGTACCCAAAGTCAAAATAGAGTGGAGCTTGCCTTGAATAGCTACAAAATCCCGGGCTATTTTGGAAGACTGGGCTCTCTGGGATCAATCGATATGAAATACGATGTTGCCGTGAGCACTGCCTCCAGTGATCTCAACAACTTCGTTGTCGATACTGCTAATACTGCGAGATTATGCATTCAAAAGTTGAAGGAAAATAAGCAAGGCACAGCCCGATTCTATGTCATGGACAAGCTGAAACCATCTGCTAGCACAGTACCGGCCAAACCGGGACAGTTCCCGGCCTTGCGCCTTCTTGACTTGGTTAAACCAAGGGACCCGTACTATATGCCGGCGTTTGCGTCTGCTCTGGGCGATACATTGGTTGTCAACGATATGTCAGAGGCTAACAAGGTCGCCTATGGTGCTCGCCGCCACCGTGTAGTCACCCTCAATGGCGGTAATGTAAACCCAAATGGTAGGTTGAGTGGCGGTGGTCAAGTTGCTCGTGGATACATGTCGCAAAGCGTAGCATCGTCGGATAGCACTGCCGAATTAGAAGAACTCGAGCGCAAACTGGTTTCGGCTCAGCTTGACCTGGCTGGTGCGAGAGACAAATTGAAGGAGTATGAGAGCCGGAGTCAAGAACTCGATGCCTTACTTCCCAACTTGAAGGTGGAATTGGAAACGAGCCAGATGACCAAAGCGGCGTTTTCTGATAAATTTAAAGCTGCGACTGAGCAACATCAGGCTATGAAGGCTGCGCACCTAGAGCTCGTGCAAGCTCTAGAAGCTTTGACTGCCTCTAGCGAAGCTGAAAAGGAGCGCATCGATGCTGAACGGCAAATCATCGAGAGTAAGAGCAAGCCTGTCGAGGATCAAATCCGGAAAATCCAGGAACAGATCCTTGAAGCTGGTGGCTTACAGTTCCGCGAACAAAGCTCTAAAGTAAATGATCTC
Source organism: Starmerella scarabaei (assembly GCA_030565305.1). Lineage (NCBI taxonomy): Eukaryota > Fungi > Ascomycota > Dipodascomycetes > Dipodascales > Trichomonascaceae > Starmerella > Starmerella scarabaei. The sequence continues at coordinate 433,184 of JAJMBJ010000003.1, read as the reverse complement.
CAGATGCAGTCTAAAGACTGCCAGCAGGCCATTGAGGCCGACAAGCAAAAGCTTGCGCAACAGACTAGTCGGCAACGGAAAGCTGCCTCGGAGATCGAGCGCTATGAGAAGGAGCTCGAAGTATGTGCTAAGGGAGATAGTCCTGGGCCTGAAAGTGAGAATAATCTGCCGGCTCTCGAATCTGAAGTGGAGCGGCTTGGAGCCAATTTGCAGCATATACAGAACGAAATCGAAGAGGCAAAGTCAGTAAATTCGCACTCGCGCCAACAGGTTCAAGAGATGCGAACGAGTGAGATTGAGAACCAGAACCGTGCAGAGGTTCTCATCAAGAATACCAAAGACCGCAAGAGGCGAATCGCTGATATCGAGAATAGCATGAATTCCCTCAATCTGTATGACGTTTCCAGTGCCAAGAAACTGAGCGTGCCATCCTCGACGGAGGTTGTGGTTCGAGGCGATGCTGAATCGCAGGATCTTGGAGAGCGGGCGATTAGCCAAGAATTAAAGTCTGAGAATGATGCTGAGGTACCTATTGAGCACGAAGATGAAGATATGGAAGATGCCAATACTCTCCCCGAGTTGAGTCCTGATGAACTTGAAGGTCTGAATGAAGAAGCGCTCAAAGTCGAAATTCAGCGGCATGAACGTAACTGTGAAGGAAAGAAGCTTGACATCGAAGTCATCCAGCGTTACCAATCGCGTTTCGCGGAGTATCGTGAGCGGCGCGCTCTCGGTGACGAGGCGCTCGCCCTTTACGAACGAACTAAAGCCGAGCATGAAAACACCAAAAAACGGCGCTATGACGAATTCATGGCAGGTTTCATGGAAATTTCGTCGAAGCTCAAGGAAATGTACCAGCTGATCACTATGGGTGGTAATGCAGAACTCGAGCTTGTGGACTCGATGGATCCCTTTGCCGAAGGTATTTTGTTCAGTGTCATGCCACCGAAGAAGTCATGGAGAAATATTTCTAATTTGAGCGGTGGCGAGAAGACTCTGAGCTCCCTGGCTCTTGTGTTTGCTCTGCATCACTACAAGCCGACGCCGTTGTACGTTATGGATGAGATTGATGCCGCGCTTGACTTCCGCAACGTTTCAATCATTGCCAATTACATCAGAGAACGTACCAAGAACGGCCAGTTTATTGTTATCTCGCTGAGAAACAACATGTTCGAGCTGGCCTCTCGCCTGATTGGTGTTTATAAGGTTGCAAACATGACCCGCAGTGTTGCCGTTGAACCTCCAGGAGAGTCTAATTGATATACCTATTTATTTATATTTCTAGAAAGCCGATGAAGTGACTAGGCTCTATTGGTTCTCCGATGATACAGTCGAAACACAGTCGTTGATATGGATGTAGATTAGCGCCCACATGAGGGGCTGCATGATGATAGTTGGTGATAAAAGATGAAGTCATTTAATTCATGAAGGATCAGCCATTCCATTTATTACCGAGTTCAGAATCTCTGAAATTCCAAATATAATTAAGAAATGAGGCTTGTAATGCTAACTAGAGGCTCGCTGCCCGTTCTGGCTTCAACTGGGAGCTCGTCTATAAAATGGATGTGATTATATAATTTTTTATTACCTGAAATTTTTGGGATACCAGTGATCCTGCTAATTTAAATCAAGCTCAATGCTTCGTAGAAGAGCCCGCGAAAGAAGAGAATATCTGTTCCAGAAGTCTCAAAGACTTCAGGATAGTGTAATTGCCAAGAAGAGGCAACAGCTGCGTGCTGCAATTGAGTCTGGCAAGCCTTTACCCAAAGAAATTGCAGAGGATGAACAACTCCAAAAGGATTTCAAATATGATGAAGGTTTAGAAAATGACGTTGATGATGAATACAGTGATCTGAGCGGGATTGCGGATCCTAAGGTTATCGTTACCACCAGTAGAAACCCCTCATCCAAACTCAGTCAGTTCGCTAAGGAAGTGAGGTTGATGTTTCCCACCTCGGTTCGTGTGAATCGTGGTAACTCAGTATTGCCGGCATTGGTTGGCGCATGCCAAAGGTCTGCCTGTACTGACATGATTCTTGTGCATGAGCATCGTGGTGTACCGAATGCAATGACCGTGTCACATTTCCCTCATGGTCCCACAGCTCAGTTCTCACTCCATAACGTGGTGTTGAGACACGATTTAGCAACAAGTGGTAACATTTCAGAAGCTTACCCACACCTCATTTTTGAAAATTTTACTACCACTTTGGGCAAGCGTGTTGAGACTATCTTGAAGCATCTATTCCCGCCCGGAGCGAAGAAGGATTCTCCCCGAGTTGTCACTTTTTATAATAATCACGATTACATCAGTGTTCGCCAGCATGTCTATGTTCGTTCTCGCGAGGGAGTTGAATTGGCTGAAGTGGGGCCTCGATTCGAAATGCGGTTGTTCAACTTGACGCTAGGGACACTCGATCAGAAGGATGCTGATACTGAGTGGCAGTACCGTGGGTTCGTTAGGACTGCGAACCGTAAAGACTACTTGTAGAGTTATGTATTTTGTGTATTTATTACTTGAGTTAGCTGTGGGTTGGTCCCGCAAAAGGTGGTCGCACGGTTACAAGTTGTCAGCGTATGGAAGAGCCATAGGAATGACAGTGCTCTTGCGTTGAGGCAGCCCGCCACTAAGGGTACCATGCTTGGACTTGATACTCGGATATGGACCCGACATAGATGCTGAACCGCAATAGTTGTTGGGGTGGTTGACCTCGAAATACATGCTTGACGTGCTGGACATGCGCGACCGTCCATGGTGGCTGGAACGGATAGATCTGCGCGTAGCAGCTTTACGTACAGATGCCGAGCGACGTGAAATAACCGGAAGTTTAGAACACGGCACGCTGAAATCGGCAAGCAACGATAAGTCGTATTGATCCAACGTCTCCGGGAGCGAGGATGTAAATGACGTATCGTCAGATATACTGCGGGCCTGTGAAGAGTTACAGTCCGATGATAGAGAACTTACAGAGTTCATTTTGGAGAGTCCGGCCGCAGGAGCCACTGCCGTTGAGTGGGAGCGGTATCCTAACAATCCTTTTCTTGCTGGCCAGCACCTCCCTGAACGGCTGTGTCTCGTTTCTGGATTGAGGGCCACCAATTGTGACATCGCGCGTGGGACATTAGGATCAGTTTCACGATGCCGACCGGGAGGCGGCTCTAAATTGTTCAGTGGAGACGCATAATGGGACTGCGAACGCACAATGGCGGGTAAACACAGGTTTGTAGTTGCTGAACTGGTACACATGTTTCTGGAGGGTTGTGATGCAGAAAGTCTACTAGGTAGCAGTGAAGGAATAGATGGGGTAAAAGGAGCTGCAGAGTCGGATTTTTGAGTAGAAGATGCGCTACCAAATGACTCTGCAGTCGGGTAACAAGTGCTACGGATCCGACAAGAATCTTTCAAATCACCCAAAAGTTCAGTCTTACGCTCATCGTCAGCCACTATCAGTGGGTTTCCAACGCTGATAGTGAACGGTACATTGGGAGCGGTAGACTCTTGTGGCACACTGTTGATAAGAGCAGGCTCTGAAACTTTCACAATAGGATCGAATTCTACAATTTGGGGAATCTCTACGACCTTAAAAGGAGGCGCATCAAATTTGTGGCATGCGAGAGGCAAATTGAATACTCTAGGTGGAGACGAAAACAAATGCGTCGTCGGGTCTCCTAGCTCTGTTTGCGCTAGTGGCATGGGATTGCCTAGGTGATTGAACTGGACATCTTGACACTTCGGGTGTTTTAGCCCGTCGAGATCATTATCGACCTTTCCGTCCAGCCATTGGCTTACCTTGGGCTGAAAACGCGAATTGTGAAACCGGTTGAAATGAAGCTTTTCCGTGAGACCCGGTGATGGCTTGCAGGCTGTAAAACGGAAGTTCGGTTCACACAAGACCTTGACTGCGTTCGCACCGCATTGAGACAAGCGAGCCGACAAACGTCGGGCAAGAGCTGATAAACGCTTGCTACTGAGCTCATCTTTATGGGGAAGCGCCTGATGGACTGTAGGAGCACGCAGCTGCAAGTAGATTTTGGAAAATGAGCGCACGGCAACAGGGAGGTTGTCATCAGCCACGATTTTTTTCAAGTTGTTTGCGTCATTACAGCTAAGCTTCGGAAGCTTCGAGCTGGTGTCATTCGCAAGCCATATGCGTTCGAGCACGGTATCTACTTCGAACTTGAAGTCGCTATTATCGGTTCGACCCAAGCTGACGGTGAACAGATTATCATTCAACAAATTCGAAGGTGACTTGGAATCAGCTTCAGCTTCAGACAAGTTGCTAGGACAAGTTGGTGCCAGAGACGGATCATTATCTAATTTTTGGACTTCCTTCTTATCCTCATTGTCTGTAAGCACCGGCTCCTTTGGGGATCTGCTGCTCCGTAATTTACGGAAGACACTTTTCAAACCCATCTAGCAGCTGAGGAACAGGTCATTCAACCCCGAGATAGTTCTAATATATAGTGCAATTCTCATAATCTAATCACGCGAAGGTAGATGTCACCTCGAAGGTAGAATGTTTCGCCTTCCCAAAAGGGTAATTCTTCAGAACCGCAATCTGTCATGTAGTGTTAATAACCAATATACCTATGCAGGGCCAATCTAATCCACCAACTTTAATATTGATTCCACCCGCGTATGCACATGTCACACATACGTACATAGATTTCATGTTCAATGTAGAACGAAATACCACGGCGTCTTCTGCTAAGTTTGGAATTTTATATCCTTAAGATATATCTAAGTACAATAGCTCCGCCGTTCTAATATTACAGAAGGAGCTGGAGGGGGTTTTCGAGGATGGTCTTGAGAGCCTGCATGAACTCACCGCCGACAGCGCCATCAACAACACGGTGGTCGAACGTACCGGTGATGTTCATGACATCGTCGAAAGCAATGCCGTTCTCAGCCAAAGGATCCTCAACAGCCTTGCGCTCAGTGGTACCGATGGCAATGATGGCACTCTGAGGAGGGTTGATGATGGCAGTGAAGATCGAAACCGCGGGGTTCATGCCCATGTTAGAGATGGTGATGGTACCACCCTGGTACTCCTCTGGCTTCAACTTGTTATCACGGGCACGCTTGGCCAAGTCCTTAACCTGCGAGCTGATCTCCGAGAGGCCCTTAGCCTCAGCGTTGGCGACAATGGGAGTGATGAGACCCTTAGGAGTGGCCACGGCAACCGAGACATCAACATTGCGGTACTCGCGGATGACCTTCTCGGCCTCAAGCCAGTGGCTGTTGACAGCAGGAACCTTGCGGGCGGCCAAGGCGATAGCCTTCACGAGGATATCGTTGACGCTGATCTTATAGCTGCCGTTGCTGGTGGCGTTCAAGCTCTGGCGGAGCTGCAACAGTTTGGAAACAGAAACGTTGCTGCTGACAATGAAATCGGGCGACTCGTTCTTGCTCTGGCGCAAACGCTTGGCAATGGTAGAACGCATGTTGCTGATGGGGAGATCCTCGTAGGCAGTGGCAGCGGCCAACGAAGCCGAGCTAGAAGGAGCAGTGGCAGCACCAGGAGAGTAGTTCTCAACGTCACGAGCAATGATGCGGCCGTTGGGACCGGAGCCCTTGATATCGGTAATCTTGATGCCCTTCTGCAAGGCCAACGTCTTGGCGAGAGGAGAAGCGAAGATGCGGCCCTCGGGTTTCGAGGCACTGCTGGTCTGGGCGGGCTTCGAAGACTCAGCGGACTTAGACTCAGTGGACTCCTTCTTGGGGGCCTCCTCCTTGGCCTCCTCCTTGGGCTTGGCGGCCACGGGCTTGTCGCCGGCATCAGCCAGCGTGAAGTTCTCGAAAGCAGGGACATCGCCCGCATCCTCAACGTATACACCCATGGGCTTACCGACGGGGACGTCCTTGGTGCCCTCCTCGAGCAGGATCTTGGCGAGATAGCCCTCCTCCTGGAACTCGAAGTCCATGGTGGCTTTGTCGGTCTCGATCTCAACGAGCACGTCACCGGGAGAAAGCTTGTCGCCAACGTTCTTCTTCCATGCGCCAACGTTACCGGTCTCCATAGTGGGGGACAACGCGGGCATGTCCAAGATGGTGTGGGCCGGGAAGTCCTTGTAGCGGGCGGCGGCGGCCGAGAACGCCTTAGCCATACCGGGCTGGACACGCATAAAGCGGAGCGGGCTCGAGGCGTGCTGCACGGCACGAACACTGCGAAGAATGCTGCTCATTTTCCTAATTCTGTTTGATTGGAAGGGGTTAGCTGAGTAGGAAGAGTGCCTCAAAAAAATGGCTTTGTTGGGCGTGGATCGTTGGGACACTGTAGGCGGATCTGCGCCGGCATACCGCTACCCAACCCAGATGTCCCAACGGCCGCCGCTAACAGGGTTTTATTGGCCTACCCAACGTGGGCCTGCCCCGAAACAGATGTGCCTCGAGCGATGATCTGTTCGACTACACTTATAATTGATCTTTCAAATGAAATACAGCTACACTGAGTTATGTATCTAGAGGTTTCCCAAAAAGTGAGAGCCCGACCCGCGGGAGCCCAATTGCGGTCGGCTTCCTCTCTTCTTCCTCAGGCCACTTTACGTCTACGCCTTTCTTTTCCAGCATTGTCTCGGCGGTTTTCCATGAATACCGAACCAGAGGGCCCCAGCCGAACACTCGATCCAGATTGGACTCCAGCCATTTGACGGTATTAGGATCTGAGGGGTAGCCCGATCCACATGCACCGGGCAATTGATCTTCCAGGCTCAGATCGCGTGTGACTTTGGCGCAAATGGAGGCCAAGCTCACAACTGGATAGATTGAGTCGGCTTTCTTGGCTACGACAATTTTGTCGATTGAGGGGAATCTGCCTTTTAGTTTCGCCTGGTACTTATCGGGTGGACCAACTGTATCCACGTAAAGCTCGGCAATATTGGCCCCTGAATCGAGAACCAGTTGAATCAACGCCATTGTTGTGTCGTGCGCTTGGTCATTGAGATTGTAGGGGTTGTAGGGGTTCAGCATACCGTCGCCAATGTCACGGGCGGTCATTACAGTGGTGGCCCAGCCAATATGATTTGTTCGAGGCTCGGATAATGCCTCCTGGAACAGCTGCAAGCGGACATCCGCTTGCAAGACTTTGGAGTCGTTATAGCCGTGGGTATTTAGCTCGGTCGAGTACGACTGCGGAACGTACGCGACGGCGTACACCATGGGGCCTAAAACAGGACCCCTGCCAGCCTCGTCAATTCCCATAATTACTGGCTCATCTGGAGGAAGCACCGGCTGTTTGTGATACGTGAACGTGACCAATTTGTCCTCAGTGGGCAAAGATGGAGCAATAAATTCACTCATTCACGCGTAGTTGACGCGTTGAACCCCTGCCCGATTATATATCTCGCATACTTTTGAAGCGATCAAAACAGTACTAATTACATAGATGTATTAAAGTCGGTTCACTTGAGTCATATCTCCAAATGAAAGTACATCACAAATTCTTGGCGAATTCGTGAGAAGCATCACCAGCCGATCAATTCCCATCCCCCAGCCGCCCGTCGGCGGGAGCCCCCATTCAAGACTCTCCACAAAATCTCGGTCGGGGACATCCGGATTTTGAGCCTTCAGCTTCTTGAGTTGCTCAACGGGGTCGTTTTCCTCTTCGTAGGCGTTTACATACTCCATGCCGCCTATGAAAAGCTCGAATCTGCGCGAAAGTGTGAGTCCATCTACATTAGCCTGCTTTGCAAGTGGCGCCATCACGCTAGGATGGTTCACAATGAAAGTAGGACCATTGCACTGAGGCTCGATGTAATGCGCTGCCAACTTGTCTAGCAAGTCGGCTACATCATGCTGAACTTCCGGAGGTACATCGATGCCTACATCTGTACAAAGCCCCCGGAGTATACCCGAGTCCAGCTCGAGCTTTCTCCCGGTCCCTTTTTCTATTTCAGAGACGAAATCCAGCTGTTTCCATTTGTCCTGAAGTAGCGGCGCACAGAAACTAGCATACTGTGGGAACTCTTCGGCGACTTTTGCGGCAACAGATGTCAGCAAGTTCTGGGTGAGTTGCATCAAATCAGGCAGGTCTGCAAACGCCATATAAAACTCACAGGTTGTGAATTCCGGATTATGCGTGCCGTCAACGGCCTCATTTCTATACGAATTCCCAATCTCGAATACACGATCGAAACCGCCGATTATCAGCCTCTTCAGCCACAGTTCAGGTGCAACTCGGAGGTGCAGCGGCATGCCGTCAGTCTCCATTTTGGTCTCGAATGTTTTTGCTGAAGCACCACCACGCTGCCGAGAAAGGTGAGGGGTTTGCACTTGCAAAAACTCGTGTCCCTTGAAGAAGTCAGCGACTTGTTGTATAATTGTATCACGACAGCGCAGCACGTCCCGCGCGTCTGCAAAGGCCTTCAATTCGGCCACACGATTGTGTTTTCGCACAACTCTGCTGACGCTGGCATCAGGGAGCGGTCTCAAATTGGGAGCCAGCAGTCTGATCCCGCGCGTGGCCAGCACAGAAAGCTCACCCGCCTTAGTTCGCCAAGGACGGCCCACGGCAGATATAGAATCACCGCGCCTCAAGAGCTCGTGGACCTTTGTCTCGTCAGCAACAATCTCGGGGTCTATTTTCTGGGTATTCACAACGATTTGCAGCTGTTTCCCACCTTCTTCGGCGTCCACGAACATCAATTTCTTGCCTGCAAACCTAACAGCGTTTATCCTGCCCCTAATTTCAATTTCAGGAGTCTCAGGGGTAGCCACGTGTTCCAATTCCTTGAATTGATCAACAATGCTGCCAATTCGACGCACTGGGGTTCCTAGGCTATGAGGTTTGAGCAACGGGTACTGGCTGGCTCGATCCATTTCTTGGTTCAGCGCGGCGTTTCGCTCCTCAAAGGACATAGATAATTTTTTTCTTCCTTGTGAGTAGCATCGTACGTATAAGAATGGTTGTGTAAGTCTCGCGGGCACACGAGCCATATGCATCACGCACCGATGGGAGTGACTAGGGTGAAATTTCAGAGAGCTTAACCACATAACCTGTAACCATATGTTGTGGGACCGTTTATGGATCTCGATAAAGATAGCACAGTGTGGCGTCCCCGAGTCATCAGTGGTAAGGGCATATCTAGATTCTTTTCATATCAGATCCGCAAGTTGACTTTTCAATTGGGCGATTAAAAAATTCGGATCAGTGATGTCTGATTCCGAAGATTCCTTGGAGGGTGGATTTGTCAGAGATAGCAATGGAACTAATGGTAGTTCACGGGCCAATGGCAATTCTCGTCGTGGATCGCAACGACGAAGATCAACTAGGGCATCCTTGGTCGTTGATCTAGCCGGGTCCAGTGGCGAAGACGCTGAAGACTCTGATTTTGAAATGGACCTGGAGGGCAATGGAGAGCCAATTGGTGACGAGGATGAATTGGAGATCGTCGACGTTCGTGAGTTGGCTGAGGATGAAGAGGCGGTAGAAGCAGAGGCCGCTGAAGCAGCCGAGAATCCCCCTACGGCACCGCCTCCAAAACGGCGACGAGCGACACCCAAAAAGAAGGCTAAAAAAGAAGATGATGGGATTCCTGCAGCATTGAAACATTTCAATCGCATGGAGAATGGGCTTAGAGAGAACCACCCGGAATTGAAATCTGTTTTTGAAGATTTGGCAGAGCTGCCTGTCACTTCTCGCGCTCCAGTGCCTCAGCCAGAAGGTATGAGCACGCAACTCTTGCCATTTCAGCTCGAAGGCCTGGGCTGGCTTTCGAGGCAAGAGAAAGAGTCTGTGTATAAAGGCGGTATTTTGGCCGATGAGATGGGAATGGGCAAGACCATTCAGACAATTGCATTGTTTCTCTCAGATTTTGAGGAGCGGAAGGCTCCAATCCTGGTAATCGCACCCACTGTTGCTGTTATGCAGTGGCGTAACGAAATCGAGCAGTACACCGGCTCGAAATTCAAAGTTTTGGTTTACCATGGCTCTAATAGAACTACGAAAGTAGAAGATTTGCAGGCCTACGACATCATTCTCACTACATATGCTGTTGTAGAGTCGGTGCATCGCCGTCAACAGTCGGGGTTCACGCGCCAGGGTCGCAAGGTCAAAGAGCGATCGGTTCTGCACAATATGAAATTTCATAGAGTGGTGCTGGATGAGGCACATAATATTAAGGATCGGCAGGCCGGTACAAGTCGTGCAGTGTTCTTGTTAGACAGCGAGTACAGGCTGTGTTTGAGTGGCACTCCCTTGCAGAATAGAATCGGTGAGTTGTACAGTTTGTTGAGGTTTTTGAGAGTAGTACCATTCTCCATGTACTACTGCACGAAATGCGACTGTAACAGTACGGAATGGAATGTCGAGAGGCAGCGATGCAAGGACTGCGGCCATGTGGCGATGCAGCATGTGAACTATTTCAACCATTCATTGTTGAAACATATCCAGCGGATCGAGGGACATACTGAATACGCGATGTCTCACATGCGGCTGCTTCTATCTCACATCATGCTGCGGCGTACCAAGGTTGAGAGAGCTGATGATCTTGGTCTTCCGCCGCGAGTGGTCACCGTTCGTCGAGACTATTTCAACGAGGAAGAAAAAGATTTGTACAGCTCAATCTTTAGCGACTCACGCCGTCAGTTCTCGACATATGTCAATAGTGGTGTTGTGCTCAACAATTATGCGAACATTTTCACGTTGATTACACGAATGCGGCAGATCGCTGACCATCCTGACCTTGTGTTGCGGCGCCGCGCACCAACAGAGGCTGAGGCTGAGGCTGATACTGCTAATACGACGCATATTTGTAAATTGTGCGACGATGAAGCTGAGGATGCTGTCAAGTCAAGATGCAACCACACCTTCTGCAGGCTGTGTATCCGGGAATATGTCGAAGGATTCCTGGGTCGAGAGCAAGACCTTGTATGCCCCGTGTGCCAGGTCGGCTTGACCATTGACCTCGACCAACCCGCAATCGAGATCACTGCTGCAGAAGTGGCTCGAACGTCAATTGTAAATCGTATCACTATGGACGACTCCTGGAGATCATCCACTAAAATTGAAGCACTTGTGGAGGAACTTTTTAGACTTCGCAGTGACAAACAAACGATCAAGTCGATTGTTTTCAGCCAGTTCACATCTATGCTTGACCTTGTGGAATGGCGTCTTGCCCGCGCTGGTTTTAAGACCGTCAAGTTGCAAGGTAACATGAGTCCTCACCAGCGCGACAGCATCATTAAACATTTCATGAACACCCCCAGTGTAGAAGTTTTCTTGGTGAGTTTGAAAGCTGGCGGTGTGGCCCTGAACCTCTGTGAGGCCTCGCAAGTTTTCTTGCTCGATCCCTGGTGGAACCCCAGTGTTGAGTGGCAGAGTGGTGATCGAGTTCACCGTATTGGCCAACACCGGCCTGTTACAATTACGCGGTTGGTGATTGAGGACAGTATAGAGAGCCGAATCATCGAACTGCAGGCCAAGAAAGCCAATATGATTAATGCGACAATTGGCGCGGATGACGCGGCACTCAATCGGTTGTCTAAGGATGATATGGAGTTTTTGTTCCAAAACTAAGTAAGAACCGCTTTGTCTGTCGTGTCGGCATGTCATAAGAACGTACCAGTGTAAAAATAACATACTCATGTAATAATAACATACAATAACATACGCATGTATAACAACGTGCTAACAGATACCCTTTTCAGCCCAACTGCTGACGCATGGCCTGGGCGAGTCGGCCAGCGGCGAAATTGAATGCACTCTTGAAGCCCTTCTCGCTGAGATCGATATTCTGCAGCGACGGCTCCTCCTCGGCGCTGGTGGTCGTTCGCTCAACCACAGTGAACCTGTCAGTGGCCAGCACCACGCCGTTATCAATGATTTCGTCAACAACTAGAGCCACGCGGTCGTAGTGTGCCAGCACAGTTGCTTTGTCGACCTGGTGGCCCAGCATTGCCGAAATAGAATCGCGTAGGGCCAGCAAAGCCTTGTATGCCAGCGCCTCATTCTCGTCCTGAGAACACAAGAGGTAGATGATGATATCGGCGCACTGTTTGTACAGCACGAGGTGGCCGTCAAGCAGCAAGATGTCGCCGTTCTGGCTGGCGGTTTTGCCGGCTAACCTTTTCTCGAACGCCTTCTGCTCAGCAAGCGGCGCCTTGGCCAACGGGCTGGCTTTTTGAGGAGCAGCAGGTGGCACGTAGTACTTGGCCAGCAGTCTACGGCCCTCGTTGTCGAGAACAAGCGTGGCCTGTACGGTGTACAAGCTCATGGAGACGTGGAGGTACCCCTTACCGCGTCATACCCACGCGTCTTATAGAGGCCCATTGGGGGTGAAACCATTGAATGGCAGCTAGAGTAGTAGTGAAAATTCCAGGATCGTGGCTTAAAAGCTTTGAAAAATATTGCTGTCAAACTACTTAGGCTATTTCGCAACGTTGGCTGCTCGCTCGGGCTGAGCTTATTTCCCGCCACGAGCAGGGCTGGGCAGCATGAGCGACTTCCACTTCGCGGCCGCCCGCATCAGCACTGCTCAAATGTGCCGGGCAGCCGGCATAGAAAGGGCCGTGCCGTCAGTGCTGGACTCGCTGACGGAAATCGTCGTGCAGCATCTGCAAATGATGGGCCGCGCCGCCGCAGATGCCGCTGAAAACCGGGGCAACGAGGACGCTGATGCCAGCGACGTCTTGCTGGCCGCCTCGGAATGCCAGGCCATCCAGATATCTGTGCCGCCATTAGAGGCCGAGATGGGCAGTGACGTGGACATCATTGAGTTTCTGGAGTGGCTACAAAGTCCAGCACAGATCAGGCAATCCCTGGTGGCTCGACCCTCAAAGCCGGCCGCTCTGCCCGCGCCACAGTACGTTCCGCCACCCGCCCAGGGAGAATTCGATAATCTGCCGCCGCTACCTCCTCCTCCGCCGGGAATCCCACCTCCTCCGCCGGGGATGATGATGCTAATGTCCAATTCGTCTTATGGAGCGAACGCCATGCCGCCGCCCCCGCCGGGGATTGCGGCGATGATGGGCATGCCCGGCGGACTGTATAGCGACCTCCCGCTTCCTCCTGCATCTTTCAATCAGCCTTTGGTGGCTCCGCCGGTCGCGCAGCCGCAGCAGCTGGCGGATGAAATAACCGAGAAGGACTGGTTGAAGCTGGCAGTCAACCGGCAGATTCTCATGGGCCACCGCGACTGGTTCGAAAATACGGAGTTCGGCCCACGGGCGGAGCCAGACACGGCCATTCAAGGTGAAGGTCATTAATTTTACTTGCTGCATTTGCAATCCTTATTTATTCATGTAATTATACACCGTATTCTGTGTAGATATTGTGACAATCACGCGCTGAGTGATCTCAGTTCTTGAGGCGAAAGTAGTCTCGGGGGGCCTTTAACACGCTTCAGCATCTTCGCAATGTCGGGCGGAACTTGAGACACCAGCTCACCGTCGGTGATAAGCAGCTTCAAGGTCTCGATCACGGCCTTGTTCGATTGCGCGGCATCCATTGCCTGGGTTTCGTCACCTGCGCCGGGTGCGGAATCTTGAGCGATGGCTAGCGTGGGGCCCAAAACTATGGCCAGGTTCGCGATATCCATTTTACTGCCGGTTTCTTCGTCTACCTGAGCGAACATGGAGACCCAGTTGAGGAAATATACCAAAACTTCCAAAAGGTTGCGATTGGGCCGGGGCAATACTGCCACTAACAGTTGGCACAGCCTCGCCTGGTCCGCTGCATGGAGCTGGGGCACTACACACCACATAGGCGTGAGTTTCCCCAGCATCACAGGGTCGGGCAGATCCCTCAAAAACTTTTTGAGCAACGCTGCAAGCTGAATTGGCGATTCATCAACCAGTAGTCCGCTTTCGTATGGGTTTTTGTCGATTTTCTCCACAAACTCCCTCAGTCGTCTAATATTACCGTTCTTTCGGAAAATACCCTCAACGCTGACGTCTTTCTGGCGCATTGCACTTACACAGTCATCGACAAAGCTGGGAATTCGTAGCGTGTACTTCGGTCCGCTTCCGGCCGCTTCAATATTATCGTTTACTCCGACTTGACCACTGTCAACTCCGTATTTGGCCACAATCCGATCCAGCGGTTGGCCAAATACTCGTCCGTCTTCTTTACCAGTAAACACTTTACCCATACGTTCCCAAATTGTTCCCTGTTTAGACAACAGCACGTTGTTACTGAAATTCGCAAAAAGTGCTCCGCTACCTCCGGGATTTGAACCACCCAGAACGTGGAGTGGCTCCTTGGTATGTTCTTTAGCATACTGCTGCAGCATGGCGTGGGCAATATATCGCGTCCAACTATATGCATCCTCAGAAAGTGTTCCATAGAACATACCGCTTCCGAGAGGAACTTGAGCGGCAGCTGAGGCATGCGTTCCATTATTTTGTTGAGCATGTCCCGGTGGGACGGGAAGCAGCTGGGGGGGCATGTGCTGTGCGTCTTCATTGCGTTTTGTGTCAGTACGTGAAGCCTCCTTCATTTGCTGAGGCTGTCCAGAAAATTGAGGCTGCTGTTGTGGCTGCTGCGGTTTTGCAGCAGGCTCCTCAGGCCCCTGTGAGGGGAGCTTCACGGAAGAACGCGCCTGTTCTCCAGCGACAATCCGCCTGATGTCATCAAGAGTCAATCCAACCTTCTCATGCAAGATTGTCGAGGTGCGTTCTAAGGCAGTGGGTGCATCGAACATTCCATTTGTCAGATGAGTACTCCGTGGGGCAGTGTCGTCTGCCTTACGAGCCGGTAATATCGGTGTAGAAACCGAAGTTTGGCCCGTTGGCGGCTCTTCCTCTGAAGGCGAAGTACCCTGAGATCGGGGCCTTCGGTGATTCGAAAGTACCAGGTCGAGCCTTGCTAGCGCAACATGAAGCAGTATGACGTATTGTTCAAATTTTGTGATTGTGACAAACTCTACTGCCGGGTTCGAGGGACCGGGCTTTATCAGCCGGCCTTCCTGGTCGACACTGGCATTATTAGGATGCAGAACTTCTCCCGTGAGTGTGCATCGGAAACACTTCGACTTAGCATGCCATAGTTTCTCACTTTTATCTCGCCAACGATAGCAGCGGTCCTCTACAGACTTGTTACAGGCCACACAACGATCGGTACTGAATGGTGAAACGGTCTTTGCAGGCTTGACAGCGCTGTAGTTCGAGATGACTTCCAGAAACTCGTCCAATACACTATTCTGTAGCGCACCTGCCAGTCCCTGGCGGATAAGAACCTTGAGGTAGTGTGCCATGGCACTAGCTAGTGATAAAAGATCGGGCGCTAGCCCGGAAACCCTATCATTGTCATTCTGTTGTCTAGTTTTTGACAGCAGGGACATATAGCTCACTACTTTACGGCATAGCGTTTTGGCCTCTCGGCCCGGTTCCTTGTAGCTCGTGTCAGACGCCTGCTGAGTCTCATCGGTCTGTGATGGCACAGGGATAATGTCCAAAGCTTGGAATAGCACCTTAATTTGCGCCACCAGCCTAGCGCAAGTTCCATGTGCATCTCGGAATTCGCCACTGAAGGCCTGCTGAACCAGTGAGCTGATCGCAGCAGCGCAACTCTCTTCAAACTCACAAAGGGTGGTCCATGTCTTCAATGTACGTCGGTCTATAGCCTCCTCGTGTGCGATGACTCTTTGTGCGCGCTCATCTACTGGCTTCTGGGGATCTGAGGACCGTGCAATTTCCGCTCTAATGTGCGTCATTTCTTCAGCGCGCGGATCAGCTACCTTGACACTCCAAAATTTGAAAATCATGTAACATTCGGGATGCCACTGCTGCTGCTTACCACCACGGTAGGTTTCGACGAATTGCTTCAAAATTGGAGACTTGCAGCCCTCACACTTGAAGGCAAACATAGCCGCGTAGTGCGCTCGACAGTACACATCGCTATTGTACTCAAAATAGCTGTCGTCAGGACCAAATACTGTGGTGCACAACGAGCATGTAAAATGGTCAACGTGATATTTCCGATCCAAAGCGGTTATGTAGCTGTCCCGTAAACTGTTATTGCAGCGATAGCACAGCAGATTTTGTCGTTTGAAATAACACCGTTCACACAACGGTTTGTTTTCGAAGGGGAAGAATTTGGAAGCACAGGGCGCGTTGCAGTCTTCACAGGTGAAACAATCGATGTGGAACGTACTGTCTAGAGCCCGCACAAAATGGCCGGTTATATCACCCTGGCATTTCTTGCATCGTCTTCTTGATCCGACGACGAGAGCACTGCCTGCAGCGGCCCCGCTTTCTGGTTTTGTCTTCCTGTCTGCTCTGTGATCTGAGGTTTGGTAGTGCGGAATTTGAGAAACGCCGTGGTCCACTGGTTGTGGCCCAGGCTGATGGTCTGTCTTAGTATTCCGCTGGTGAGGATTCCACTGGTCAGGCTGTGGGTACGACTGGGGTGTCCTATAGGTGAGGCCCCGGGGGGGCTGGGCCACACCACCACGTAATGGTGAATTATGAGGGGATGCACGCGCCACTTGCGGGACGTTTGGCTGCAGCTGGGGATACTTACTTCCCTGGGGCGATACATACGGGTCCAATGTTGACGGCGAACCCGCAGAACTATGTGGGGATCCATGCGGTGAAGCGAATTGGTTTACTGGTGCTGCGAGCGCCATTGGCGAGGCTGCTGGCGTGTAAAACGATTCCTCCGCAGGTACCGGCCTGCTTACCCGCCGACGAGTCATTCGTTGGCCCGCAGTGGCATCCAGCTGCCGCTGGAGCCGGGCCATGTCGCGGTTGAACGCCGGTGGAGTCTCCATACCCAAAAATGTTGAGACCTTATGTTCTGTATGTTCTCAGCACGAAATCACGTTCACTCAACTTGTGTTCTTCTACGCTTCTGACTGATCCTGCTTAGTGCCTCTGAGCTTTTCGTGCTCACTTCAACGTTCTACAGCGTGTTGTTTTCACCTCTCTAAGACCCTTCGCCCTGTGTAAACCCAGTGATCACTAAGCGATGGGGTTGAACGAAGTAATGGTCTGCCCCTTCAGTGCTTTAGGGCAGTTAGAGGGTGATGTCAGTGGGCGATGTCGAAGCGTTGGGCAAGGAACATGTTATAAACGGATGCAGTAGCGGTGGGTATTTGTTGCGAGTGTATGAGAAGAGTACCACGACAGCCGCCCTGATTATCAATGAAGCGATATGCACTGACCAAAGGTGAGCAAATACTCACAAATTTCTAGACTTTTTTTCTCTAAAAGTTCGGAATATATCATATGCATGCTATTTTATTTGCTATGCGTTGAAAACTTCAAATTACTTCGCGTAATGGTTGTCGCAGGCCTACTGATCAAAAGCGGAGTCTATGCATCGATGCATTCCTCTTCCGCATGATACAACTCCGGCATTCTCGTGTGCCCCTTACAATGCTCTCTTACACGTACCCTGGTAAGCGCCCAGAGCAGCTTGTATTACAAATTTCAGGGCAAGGAGAACGTCTAGTTACCAGGTACTGCTGTAATGAGCTACATTCATCTCAGTATTATGTGTAAATTGAGCTGTCTATAATAGTCGCTCCCTTCCCACTCCCCTGTCCCATGATATGTTAACTGCGACTTGACGAGGAACACGTTTGGTTCATGACAGACCCCTGCCCCTCTTGGCGTCATCATGCCTACCCTCTCTCCTGAAATCACGGGATATACGGACTGAACAGCCTCAGTATTATACGCACTGTCGATAGACAGTTTCCAGAATTGCCCTTGCCCGCACAGTGCATTAACTAACCGACGGAAACCGTAGTCCCTATTATCGTTGTGAAATTATTTACCATTTCGTCCACGACACGTGAACTCTTCAATACAGCATTTCGATGCCATTAGTCTATTAGTTGAGTTAACAGGTTACATGCAACCTGCCAATGTGTGGAAAGAGGATTATTCGATCATGTTAGATTGGTTCCTAGCGTTAACTTGCATGTCTTCTTTGGAGAGTTCGCTAACGACTTTATTCACGATGTCCTGGGAAACTATGGCGGGAAAGTTAAGAGTCTGAGAAGTAACCCGGTATCCGTTCATCGTAAGCGTCAACTGGTTAGCCAATTTTTCAGCATTCTCGCCAATACATTGAACGTCATCGGTTAGCGAATTCAATTGCATGGTTGTGGCGTGATATCTTTTGAGTAATTCATCCATTTGGAAGCGCGTTAACCTTGCCCTGTAAACAAATACACCTTGAAAACTGTAGTTCATAGACACATGACAGTGTCGATAGAGACATAAATACATAGTAATGTGCTCCTTTCAAATTTTATGATACTAGCTATCTGAATCCTGTTTTGCTGATTGATACGTGGGTCCCCCCAACATTTGATCCGAGGTCTCCATCCAGCCTTGACCGAGTCTGAGTAGCTCGTCTAATGTACGGCGGATCATTGCACCTGCACCCTTACTAACCTGGGTACGCTTGACAGGTTGCACAGCATACTTATTGACCTTTTTTGTGACCTTCATAGCCTTTCGTACTGGAGCTAGGCCAGCAAGGAGACCCCCAATTTGGTGGCCTCTAATGTCGGGAGCCCAATGGGATACAAGTTTCTGGAGAATAGAGTCCCATCCTGTGGCACCGTACACAACACTCGGTTTAAGTGTTACCTTGGCACCCTTCACAGCAAACAAATTCAGTAACTCAGTTGTAGCACCGGATCGAAGACTCCTGTAATCCACTTTCTTTGGAGTGTAATCGATTATTAGCGGGACACCACTAAACTCGAACCTCTGAAAGTAGGGCGTCAACGTAACCTCCTCGAGCTCTTGAGATGCTTCTGGTTTACCCTTCTGGTCGTCCAAGCTAAACTGGAAATACCGCGTAACAAATTCACCAGTATCTTGATCCAGGCTCAATCGCAATGGGCGTATCACAACTGATATTCGCTGTTCCGGGGCTGACTCTATACCTACTGATCTCTGGTTGAATGTAATCAGGTCACAGTGAGACTCAATCGGTTCCATTGGTGCTAAAAGTTCATTCATAAGGCTCGTGGGTACCATATCAGTCACTTTTCCAGTCCGTAATTTCAGTGACAGTACACTTTGGTTAGTTTCCAATGTTCGTGCTGATACTCTAAACTTCCGAAGGGTTGTCACAAGCTTGGGTTCGGCACCTCTTTCCAAATTTTTAGTGCCAAGCTCCTCAGCCACTTTTGCTTTCAATGTTTCAACCGCATGAGTTTGGAGTGGGGCAGCAATAAACATCGAGTTGTACATTAAGTCACCCACTAGTGCTGTGTGCGTATCGTCACTATATTCATCGTCACTTCCCATACTGTCACTGTCACCTTCAGTGGCCGTACTCATCTGAACAGCCTTTGAAACTTTTTCAATTTCCTGCTTAAGATTAGCACGCGTACTACTGAAGTCATAGCCGTCGAACATTTGCCATTGCAAGCTTTTTAGTTTAACGTCGAATGAGCTGAGCACGCCTTCCTGCTCAATCTGCGACTGGGATTGATCCTTCTTGATGGAAATGAGTTTTTCATCAATAAAATTTTCCTTGATGTCAAGCTTTTGGATCTTGTCTTGTATGCCGGTCTCCCTGGAGCTTTGCTTATCTGGTAGCGGCAGCATGGAAGTGACGAATTGTGTTTCCGAGAAATCATCAAACACATTCACGGCCGAGTCCAGCTCGGTGCGAAATTTTGGAGGCACTGACTCTGGAATCATCTGCCCAATGACGGTCTTGACCCAACAATAGCTATCTGCGCAGGTGTAAATAGCCGACCTCCCAATTTTAAGGGACTTCAAAGAGCCTCTCTTGGTGAACTTGTGCGTATATTTGACTTCCTTGAGCTTTATCAGCTCCATCTTGGAGTAGTCCTCCTCATGAACGCCGAACGCTACTCTTGGGGTGCTAAAAGAGATCGAATCACCTGTATCAATACTCAATGAGGAGTTCTCAATGGTCAAACTGGTATTTTTTGAATCTAACACAAGCTCGACATCACTGTCGAATTTGAGATTGAAGTGTAAAACCGGAAAATTTGACACGCTATTGTATTCGGGTGATTCAGTACTTGTACTACCAGGCTCAGAAGATTCGGAAGACTCAGTGTCCTGGGTGGTACCATTCTTGTTGAAATCCAAGCAAAATTTTGCCTCCTTGACCCGAAGGGTCGATTCTATTGACTTCAGTTTATCCCGAGAGCTAGCCAAAACCTCAAAGTTCAAAGAATGTTTACTGTAGTGGCCGTCAAATTCGGCACGTACAGTTGTATAGGCATTGGACATGCTACACTCAAGAACTCCATTACCTCCCCATTCGTCGCGGGGGCCCTCCACTTCAATACGCTTCACGCGAACTTCAAGCTCAGGCAACGATTTTACACCCGACCAGCCAGATCTGTCAGCCTGAAGCTGAACTTTTCCTCTCAGAAACTCGGATTTAATCGCATCTGTTTTGTTCAGAAACTCCTCAGTGCATTTCATTACCAGTTTATCCGCAAACAAGCCGTGATTAAACTCGAACTTCAAGTTATTTACCATGATCTGTCCATCTCCGGCAGTACACAAGAACTCGTTGATTGTAATGCACTTGTCTGTGAGCTCCTGCGGAAATATCAATACCGTTAACCCCGAATCGATTGCTAATCGGATATCAGGTAGCTTCACATTGAACGGAGTTTGCTCAGTATCATCTGGTGGTTCGAGTTCTTCCACGGCACTTACAACATTCTCGATCAGAGTCCTCAGCGTGCTCAATGAGTGCAAAGGTATCTGAACGCTGATGGGCACTTTAATTTCGACCTGCACAAGCTGGTTAGATGTAAGGTCCACGAGGAGAAACGGACTAATGTGCAAGACTCCAGGTAAGTCCAATGTTTCGATGGTGATCTGTTTACCCTTTGCGTGTACACCAAATAAGCTGAGCGGTTGCATCGATCCATCCAAAGACTCAAAAATCTCGAGGCTGTTTAACGTGAATTCTCCCTGTGTCTTGTTTTCCCCTAAATTGCCTTCGTCCTCCTCACCTGTATTATTGGAGTAGTTATCATTGTAGACAACTTCGTTGAGTACAGTCACCAATACCCGTAGAGCGGCCAAGCCAGCTACTCGTGTGTGATCCGCCGTCACAGCGAATTCCATAGTCTCCAAAATGAAGTCCACAAGAACTCTGTCAATCAGCGTCACTGATGGTGAACTGTTGCTAGCAAAGGTATCGAAGTAAACGCTGCGGGCCATCACATCTTCAGTGCAGCTCACCGTAATCGATTCCAGCTCAATTCGGTGTTTACTGGTCATCATGATATCGTCGACGTGTATACCAATTGTCAACGAGTCGGCAACTTTGATATCGATTTTCACGTCCGTCAGATGGGCCGTAATTTTAGACAGCGCCACATCTGCAATTCTAGAAACAAGGCCACCGCTTTCTTCTGGATGTGAATCGGCTATTTCTGCCGTGATATCTTGTCTGGTAGCATCCATTATCTTGGAGATTGCCAGTTCAGGGGTTTCCATCTTCTCCAATACCAGCTCGATGTTGACACCAGTTGCACTGACTGCCAACCCGGACGAGCCCAATTCCAGATTGATGTGGCCGATATCGAATTTCGTGGTTTCTAAACCTGGCAAATCTAGTTTACTGGGGTCCACCTCTAGGTTGTTGAGCCTCAGGCTGGTAACGCTGAGTTCCAGCTTACTCGGATCCACATTGGTGAATATTCCCAGCTTGGCGATTATGTATGACCATATTCGCCGGGTTATATCGGGCCAGACCATTGTGAATGATTGAGGGCGCAATTCTATTTACCTCCAACTGATATGCACTATCTCTCGTGCAGTACCCCGTAGTGGTAAGGTTTCTGAACCCACACGCCACACTTGCTAAGGATGTTCACATCTACGTACATATATATACATATTTGATCAACAATAAGGCAAATTATAGCTCGAATTTTGATCGTACACATTGGCAAATAAGATTGTATGACATTATGCCAATAACAATATATACTCTAGAGTCTGCGACGTTTTTGCTGGTGGTGCCTCTTAGCACCTGATTTAGCGACTTTACCACCTTTTTGGAATTTAGGCTTCAAAGGTTTATCATCCACTTCATCATCACCGTCCTCATCGTGACCACGTTTACCACGCTTGAACTTCAATTTGCCCTGCTGTGTGCGTTGAGGACCGGATTTTACTGCGTCCATGTAAGCAGCCAGAGCGTTTTTGGTGGACTCTTCTTGTTCGGCATTGTCATCACGGCCAATTACAAGACGGCCATCCTTAGATAGAGGGAGCTGGTGAGCCATCTTACGCTCACGGGGAGCTTGAGGTTTCGCGCTGGAGATATGCGCCAGTGCATCCTCGCCTAACAGGTCAACAGGATCGTCACCGCCCAGAATAAACTGCTGTGTCCGCGAATTCTGTTGCCTTTTGGTACTAGAATTGGCGGGCTTCTTCTCAGCCTTTACTTGATCATCATCGACCTCGGATTCTGAGTCGGAACCGTACAGAGCCTGATCGAACTCATTGTCAAATTTCCTCGTGGGTTTCGTGGTAGCTGAAGAAGCAGTTTCACCCTCTTCAGGTGTTTGAGTACGCTTTCGGCGAGCCCGTTCTTTGCTTTTGTGAATATTGTGCAATAGCTTCTTGTCAGATTCGGGGAAGGCAGCATCAAGTGCCTCGTAGCCAACACGCCTCAAAAGCCGCTCAATGAGGTGTCGCACCTTGGTCTTGAAATGGTTCCTATGCTCGTTGCTCCATGCAAGCAGAAGCTTCAATAGGGGCTCGAGCTTCTCCGTGAGTTCCTCGGTGGGCATCATCAAAACGCTCACCTTGACAAATCCCAAAACAGCGCTGACAATTTCACGACTAGGCGACTCAAGCAGCATCCAAACTAGATCAATATACTCCCGGACTTTGTCGGTTTGCAGCTCAGTGTGGAATTCGAACAAAATTCTTGCAAGCGCAGTTACTGTGGCGCCAACCATGTGGGGTGTACTGCCAGCCAAGCCAGCCATGACCATCTCAAAATATGCATTAACGCTCACGATGGGTTTGGTGTCATCGTCACGAAGTTCGGAGATCTTGCCGTGGTCCACAAAACCGCCCTCAGACTCAGACTCTTGCATACGTCGGCCACAAAGCACAAGCAGATCAAATGCTGTCTCTCGGGTCTTTTCGTTAGGATCCTTGACGCCCAAGATTGCCTCGGGGAGAATCTTAAACACAAATGAGAAGTCGCCATTAGCCGGTAGAGTAGTAATAACTCGGGAAATAGCTTGCAATCGCGTGCGACGCGCAGTGGCCTGAACATTGTCCTGCATACTCAGTAACAACTCAGCCAGCATCTCATTGTCGATCTCAGGTTCGTAGAGCCACAACGCGCGGTAAGCCTTCTTTTGCATTAGCGCGTCGTTCATTGCACCGACAGTTCTGAACAGGTTCACAAGAATTTGAGTAGTTTCTCCGTTTTCATCTCTGAGGTAGGGAACGATGGAATTGATAATATCCATCATAGTATGTCTCGCGTCAGAATCAGATAGGTTCTGTGCCAAAAGAGTAGAAACTTGATTGAATAATTGGGATACCTCAGTTGAGGGGAGTGCCTTCAATAAGGCATCAACTGTGTCCAACACATACCCGCGAGACTCAGGAGTCATGGACTGGAAAACGTTCAGCAACGCTTTAAGGACATCTGAACCATACTTGTTGATAAATTGTTCAGACATAGTAGCCGTGTCGACGAACAGTTTCAAGCCGAGGCAGACAGACGGTCGCAACTGAATTCGAGAATAAAGCCAGCCTAGAACCTCCTGGAGCTGGTCAGTGGTCATGATATCAACTGCCTCCTCACAGAACTTCGGGAAGAGAGTATAGAGCTGTTCTGCGATCGTTTCCAGAATCTTGGTCCGGCGCGATTCCGGAAGATCAGCCGCAACAGCCTCAAAATCTTGAGCCAACGGGACAAACGACTCGAAGTAGTAAGAGAGTTCGGTGTGGCATGTGTGCTCTGCCAGCAGAGGAAGCATCCACGCACGGCCGCTACCCGTTCGGGGGTCCAACTGCATAGGGACAACCTCGCAAACAACTCGGGGTCCCAAGACACGGATAGCTGCACCCAGAACCTGGTCAGCTTCATTGGCCTGAGTGCGCAACGCACCCACTACACGAACAATATTAAGCACACCCTCAATTTTCGGTGCTAGTTCGTACGGCAGCGTAGCAATAAAGGCAGCGCACACTTCACAAACGGTAGGCCAGGCGGAGTGATATTTAGCCTGCAGAAGGGGGAACAAATGATCGCTCGCAATAGTTTTGGCGGCAGCCATATCCTCAGATTGGAAACTCTCGCTGAGAAGCGCAATTAAGCACTGGCCTGCACTTTCCACAACTTCTTTGTGGTCGCTGGAGAGGTATTCAGTAACAGCGCCAATGCAAGACAGAATCGGCGGAGCTGCCTGTGCAATGACGGCTAGCCAAACTGGCGCCAATTGCTTATCTGAAACCGCTGGCGCCAAACCCAGAAGAGTCTCAATCGCCCGTTTGTCGTGTTGCATCGGTACTTCACCCAGCACTGCTAGCGCAGCTGCTATAGCATGTTGCTCGTTGCTACGTGCGATATTTAGCAGGATCGTTGTGAGCTCCTCGATCTGATTTGTGGTCAAAGTAGATCCAGTGCGAGACACGACGGTCTTCAGCAGCTGCAATGCATGCACGGTCTTTTGGGTATCCTCAGCATTTTGCACCGACGACAATGCAGCCTCCAATGCAAGCTTCTGGCCTCCTTTTCCCTCAGCCAAGATGGCATCGACAGCCTCAACAGCCCGACGTCGTATTTTGGGTCGAGAATCCATAGCCAATGCAAGCAGGCCGCTGAGCGTCCTAGGAGCACCGAGCTCACCCGAATTGACCTTCCAAGCAGACGAGTCAACGCTTTTCAGGATAGCCTCCAAAACAGCAATTGACGAACGCACTAATGCAGTACCATCCGACCCTTCATTGAGCAAAACCGGGAATAATTTGGCCACAGTAACATCAATTTTTGATGCCAACAATGATCGGGGAACAAATGGAGCCACAATGGCTAGCAATTCGATTGCAGGTTCAGCGGCGTCCTGTCGATCCAGCAAAGACAGCAGCGTAGCGAAGTAGGCTGTAGCATTGGTTGTTTCACCTCCTTCGCGAAGAATTGCATCAACACCGTCGAGCAATGCAACTTGACGCTGTTGAGATGCGATTTTAGATGCACGCAGATTGCGCACCTTGTCTAGTCCTTCTTGTAAAGACATAGTTTATGGTAGTGGGAAAAAAATTACATAACCCCAGGAAATTTCAACAGCGTGAAATTTCGCTGTAGGGTTTGGCTGCAAGAGGTACAGCCCACACAACGACTGCGACACGATAACCAGCATGGGCCTCAATGCCGCTGAGCTGCTTGCCCGAGTCAAAAAGCGGAAACAGGAGCTTGCAACTCAACAGACCTCACAAGAGCGATTTAATTGGGAAACCTGGAACGTCTCGCCTAGCCGCGAAATACACCATCCCGAGACTATAAATCGAGTAAATCAGGTACTCACATTACACCTCACAAAAGCTGAACGAGCAAGGCAGCGACGCATTGCTGCGCATAGGGCCAGCCAAGATGCACGAGAGAGGATAAAATTGGGTATTGATCGGCCGCCAGAACCCAAATTGAAGCTGAAAAATGCTGCAGCTGTGTTTGGACCTGCCTTCGTTCAGGACCCCACCCGCTACGAATCACAAGCTCAAAAAGCCGAGGATGAGCGCCGGCAAAAGCATATCGAAGCTAATGAGGCGCGCCATCTAGCTGCTGCGGAAAATAAACATGATAAACTATTAGAGAAACTCACAACGCAGAAAGCTGAAAATTTATGCTGTGCAGCATTCGCCTTTGCATCAAGACCGGATAATAAGACTCAATTCATTATTGACTATACAGCAAAGAAGTTTCAGTGCACCGGTGCCGCACTTCTGAGCAGTACTGATGCGATGCTTGTCGTCGAGGCCGGCCAGCCCGTTACAGAAAAGTTCGAGAAACTAGCAGTTACGAAGTTAGGTGCTATTTTGGCATGGAAAGGACCAATAACCTCAAATAATTTTCAACGCTGGTCAGTTCACAACTTACCTGATCGCGCAAAGTTTTTGAAGTTGCACAACGTGGAGACCATGTTTGGTATACCACTTGATTAGCTTACGCACTTATAATTAGGGATTACGCCCAATGATAATTGAAGACTTTATAACCAACAAAAAAAAAAGACTTTTTTGATGAGAACAAGTGAATATAAATTCTTTGACCTCTACTTTTTTAATACTTATCGCGTTCCTCACGATATATGCTTTATTTGTGTTTATCGGGCAAGGGGTGAAATTTATGCGGATCGAGTTTAGCGGCGGCCTGGACACGGTGTTCGGAGGAGCACGGGAGCTCGAACTTCAACTTGAAGGTGACCAGAGTACTGTGAATGATGTGATTGCTAAACTAGCAGTTATTGCTGAGGAGAAAGGTGGTGATGTTAACCTTTTTCTTCAAGACGGTCTAGTTAGACCCGGCATTCTCGTGCTCGTCAATGACGCTGATTGGGAATTACTGGATAAGGAAGATTCAGAGGTCACCAACAGAGATACTATACATTTCAGTTCGACCCTTCATGGTGGTTAAATGGCCAATTGATCACCGAATATTAACATCTCTCTGTATCTTAACAAACCTGAGATGCCTGTGCCATCAGGTTGGTGGTATATGATGGCAAAACTTATTAGGTTGGCATCGAGCCTTGGAGAGTAGCCGAGCAGTTTAGCTGACTACAGGATAAGGAGAAAGCGAGATGGAGTAGTGGCATCTCGTAGGGCTCATAACCCTAAGGTCCCTGGATCGAAACCAGGTCTCGCTATTTTTTATTTATTGCGCAAACTAGCATCGCGGAGTGAACTATGTTTTCTGACAATCTGCGAAATTGGTTTTTTTAAATAGTCTTTGTCATGTTTTTCTAGCATCGAACATAGCACACTATATATTTCTCAATCGTGTGGTGCCAGGGTATGCTTCCGGTGCGAAGAATAGCCAACGATCACGACTTAAAGCTCTTCCACGAGAGTCAGGCTTATAAGGACGTTCTGAGCTTCATCGACGAACTCAATTCAGCCGCACAGGATCGCGACAATGGGCTGCAAGAGCCCATAACACCCACAGTTCGCTGCTTGGATGAGACGCTTCAGAATGTGCTGACCACAGTGGCAGCGCACCCTGCCAAGGAAACAGCCAGCCGGTTTGGCAAACCTGAATTCAGGGACTTTTACGAGGATGTAGCTCAGCATAGTGCTCAATGGTTGGGCAAACTGGGAGCACTGCGTGCGCAAGATTTGGAGGAGCTTTGCGGGTATTTTGCGGAGAGTTTTGGTAACCCGACGCGACTGGATTATGGCAGTGGGCATGAACTAAACTTTGTGTGCTTTCTGCTCTGTCTCATGAAACTTGGCATAATAACACGGGCAGACCTACCCAACGTGGCTACGGGTGTATTCTTCGAGTACCTCAAGGTCATGCGCGCCATCCAGCAGGCGTATTGGCTAGAACCCGCTGGCTCACACGGTGTTTGGGGGCTGGACGACTACCACTTCATGCCCTTTTTGCTCGGAAGCGCGCAATTAGTACATGATCCATATGTGCGTCCGCTGGCTATTCATGATGTTGACATTGTGGATATGTACGACAAGAAGAACATGTACTTTTGGAGCATTAGTTTCATCAACAGCGTCAAAACTGTTGGATTAAGATGGCATTCTCCCATGCTGGATGATATTAGCGGTGTGAAGAAATGGGCTAAGGTGAACGAGGGAATGATCAAAATGTATAAGGCAGAGGTGCTAGGCAAACTGCCCATCGTACAGCATTTCTTATTTGGAGAACTGATCCCAGCACCCGAAGGTGTCACCGAGGCCAAGGATATTGGGGAAGAGATACATGTGCAGTGCTGGGCGGACTGCTGCGGTATTCGCGTGCCCAGTGCTGTAGCTGCTAACCAGCAGGCTGCTACCCAGAATACAGCTCAGAGAGGCCATGTTCTGCGGAAGACTGCCGCGGTTCCTTTAGATTGATTCATAATACTTCGTGTGGGGTAGCTCACTTGAAGAAGTTCACATGGGGTAGCAGTTCGTTCAGTAGTGCTATAATACATATAAATAATTAGTAGGAAAACCGCAATTGATTGAACACCGGTGGCTTCCAGCGGAGATACTCAGGGTCAATTCTATGTGGACGTTTCTTCTTCCGGGCCTCATGACGTTCAATGGCGGCATCGGTGAGGCACACAATGTACTGACCAGCGCTGTATTTCAGCATATTCATGGCCTGCATGGTGCCCAAAATGTCCTGAGTCGTGAAAGATGTTGCTGTACTGAGATCTTCGACCGTAGTACTACCATTAGGCCCAACATGCTCAACCATGTATTCGACAAGAATGTCTCTCCAGAAACTTCGGTACGAAATAAGACCTAAGTCAGACAATGGCTTCTCCGGGGAACCCACTTTGTTTTCGCGTTTACTCAAGTTGTAACTGAAGTCGATCAGTACTTTACCGTAACCGAATCTCTGGTAAGGCGGCAGAGACAAGATGCATGCGACATTGTACCCGTCAGCGCTCTCCTTCTCTTTACTGAAATACCCCACCAAGTGATGACCATACTCATCTCTGGTGGTCATACAATAAAACAAGAATGGATCAACATCATAATACACGGTTTTGTGGTCCAAAAACAGCTTGGAAAAGAGAGATAGGTTGCGGCACCAGGTTCTCTGGTGTCTTCCATCAACTTCGAAGAATGAAAACTTGCTATCGCGGTATATTTCATGACCTGGTGGGTGCCGCATCTTGTATTTTTGCCTGAAGCGCTGAAACTGCTGCTTTGACGCGAAGTATTCGAAGCTGTATTCACAGATAAACACCTCATCGGCTTCTTGGTACTCGATTGGGTACGGACTGAAGTACCAGGGCTCAATCTCGTATGATCCGAATATGATTTTGTTCAAGTTTCGCACACGATGCACCTCACTGGGGTTCTGAGTCATGGACCCGCTGTTCCGCAACTTCTCGATCTCTTTTTGGGCATCGAAGGCCACTTCGGCCTCTGCTTCTTTTTTAGCCTCTGCGTCATCCTTATTGGCGGCGCCGTCGCCCTCGGTTTCAGCTGGTTTGGGCCGCTCAATGCCCTGATCGAGCTTCAACCGCTCCTGGACAACCCACTCATCTAAACGTTTGTTGAACGCCTCATAATGCACATAGAATTCGAGCCGCCCCTTCCTGATCCGCTCTAGAAGCAGCTCGGCCTTCAAGTCTTCGCCATCACGCTCTACGAACACTTTACAGCCGATGAGACTCTCGCCATCCATGAAAAATCCTAACCGCCACCTTGGGGTGATGTTCAAGGTTTGGCGATCCGGTGGGACTTCGTAGCGGGGAGGCCCTCAGCGTTAAGGGTATAGACGCGCACCGCCTTGTCCATATGGCCCGTGACCAGCCGGGTTCCAGAGGCATCAATGGCACTGCACAACACCGTTGAGCCCGTCTGCCAGGACTTGTGCAATTCGCCACTATTGTAGTCGTAAATAGCTAACTCACCCGATTCTTTACCGGTGTAGAGCTTGTCGTCCAAATAACTCATACAGTATACGGCATCCTCGGTGGACTCCGAGCCGAACGTGCCTAGTGGCTCGCCCCACGGCAGCGCCCACTGTCGCACACCATCGCGGCCAGCACTCACGAGCGAGTTCTCTTCCGGGTGGCACAACAGACTGCGCACGCTGCGCTCGTGGCTTGTTAGCACCGTTTGGCACTTCCCGCTCACAAGGTCCCACAGCCGCACCTCTCCATCTTGCCCCCCCGACACAATTTGCGGCTCATCAGCCTGCATTTTCACGACATTCACGGCCTCACTGTGTCCCGTCAAGGTATGAATTGCCTGCCTTGTCCGCACATCCCACACTTTCACCGAACAGTCTCGACTGCCCGTTGCCAAAAGGTACGGGATCTCGGGGTGCAGTGCCACCGAGTAAACACCGCTGCGATGGCCGTGGTATTTCCGCACCACCGTGTTTGTTTCCAGGTCCCAGCAAAACGCCTCTGTGTCCTCGCTGCCGCTGAACATGTAGGGCATCTGGCGTGAAATGGCCAAAGACCGCACGGCCATTCGGTGGCCCGTCAGAGTGAGTTTCAGCTCGCCCTGGGCCAACCCCCACACGCGAATCGTTTGATCCGCGGAGGCCGTGGCGAACCAGTCGTTTTCCGCATCAAACGCAACGTCCCAGACCCACCCGTCGTGGCCCTTCAGAACTCGCATACCCAACCCGGGGCCAAGTACCGAATTTATCCATGTGCTTGTAAACTGAAATGATTGATAAATAAGTACATCTATTAAAGCGCAGACATTGTGAAATCGTACTGTATCGTTGGCGTCACACTGGCAATGAATTTCAAAAACACCACAAGGTACTGATCCACTCGCAGGCCCTGCGGCACTTCTTCCCACTCATCGCCGTTTTCCGAGGCGTTTTCAGCAATGGCCCGGGCATTGGCCATGTCCAGAAGCATCCGCATCACCCCAGCATGCCGGCATGGGTGGATGCTGATCAGTGTGAGGTTCTCCTGGAAGGGCGCGCTTTCGATGGTCACTGTCTTGTCCTTGTAGTCGCCCACAATGTCATCGAACATGGCCTTGGGAGGCAGTGGCGCGCCGTCCGCATCGAATCCGCTGAGGTATGCTTTGGGGACGCGGTATGAAGTGGAGTAAGTGATGTAGACATTGTAGCTGCGTTGCTGCGAAGTGGCGGTGGCCTGCGCGGTGGTGGGTTCTTCCTCAATGCCCAGCGCCTCAAGATCATCAAGGTCCAAACTGTCAACAGCTTCCGGTTGTTTCGCGGGCAGTGGAGTGCCTGCATTGCGTTCAGGTGCTTGATGGGAACGGCTCACGAGCCAGGCATCGTCGTCGCCAGTTTCCCCGGTTTCCGCTTCTCGCTGCAACTCAATGCCATCGTCGCTGGATTGAGTGGCTCGCTCGTAGCAGGGGACATGGTGCGTTACCAGGAATTGCTTGTCTGCGGGTAGGAAATCACGGCGTTTGGACTTGGAGGCCGCAGACCACGACCAGGTCGGAAATCGGTACACGAGGTAGTCCCCAGCCTGCACGAATTCTTCGGGAGTAATTTGACCGGTGGTTTGGAAGTTCGAAGTGTGCGAAACAGGCGTTAGGTACTCACGGAGGCCAGAGAATGTAGAGCGGAGCATGGTAAGTGTGAGCTGCCTAGCTGCCGGTTCCTTGCCCCGCCACCCGGTGCTATCTGCTTTGGGCACCGCGAGGCTCGGGAGCGCTCGTGCCGTCAGGTGGCCGCGTCAAAAAAAATCGCCATTCAAATTATGGGAATCGATAAATTACAAATTAGATACATATCAATGTCCCGGTTCAGTATCTGATCCATCCGAATCGGCATCGATTTCGAACTCCGCAGCCTCATCGAGCTCGATGTCCTGCCCCATGAGCCGACCATAGTTTTTGATCCGTCGGTAATAGCAGTAGTATACAATAGGCGTGCAAATACCAACAAGTAGTGCCACTCCGAAAATACTTGCGAAAACATAGTATGCGAATGAATGGGAACCTTTACCAGCGGGCGGTTTAGGTTCTTGAGTTGGGGTAGGCGCGGCTGGGTGGTCGCCCTCGGGGATCTGCGTCGCAGGAGATTGAGTCTCAACAGGTTGAGGGGGAGGGACCTGTGTGAAGGTATCGTCCTGGTTATCGTTCTCGCCATCCTCGTTTTCACCGTGATGATCATCATTGTTCTGGCTCTCGTTGTTCTGACCGTCGTTGTTCTGGTCGTTATTGTTTTCATCATTGTTGTGCTCGTTATCATTATTATTGTCTTTGTGATCGCCATGTTCATCCGCCAAAGCGTCATGCACCAGTGGAGCGTCCGGTTCGTAATCGTCCCAAACTTCACTATACCGCTTGACCTTAGAAGGATCCTTGGACTGCCCAAAGAATTTAAGCTGCCAGCTTTCCACTACACCATGTTGATCGTCGGGGCCACTAACATGCAGCTTCCACATACCCTCGCCGGTTTCGTTCCAGTGCAACACGGTGAGGAATTCCCATTCGTGCACAGGCGAATTACTCAAATCCCGGTCTCGGGGCCATGCCAGGTCGCTCACCAAACCGCTGGGGCTCTTAAGCTGAAACTTAAGGTGTCCACGCTGCTCATGCGTATACGAAACTCGCACTCGGACGTGCTCCAAGTGATCCATGTTGGCCTCTTCCCATTCATCACGGCTGACTTCCCGTGTGAGCACCGTAGTTGGCGTGATTGCAGTTTTCTGCTCCTGCAATGGTAAGAAGTAGAACGATTGGGGCTTCACCAGCTCCCAAGTCTCTGCACGGGTGACAATTGCATCTGCGTCCAGAAGACCGTAGCCGTATGAGTTATGGTACCAGTGGCCATCCACCGTTTGTTGCCAGTCATTAGTCACTCGGTTTGGCACTTCGGTGACATGATCGTTGGTGACAATCTCAAACTTCTTGGCCGTGTCCCTGACGAGATATTGCAAGTCGCGCCACGTAAGCTCGGGGCGTTGTTCAAGCACAAGGGCGAAAACCGCGGCGGCGATGGGTGCAGCTGCCGAGGTACCGCTATGCCGATTGGTGCATTTGGCCACATCGGGCCTCAGAGGATCCCGGCGATCTGATGTAGTGATCATGTCGTGGTAGTTGCTGCTGTAGGTCACGACCAAATTCGCCGAACAGCTCTCGGCATAGAACGGGTGCTGGTTGAGCCGGTCAATAGCGCTGACGGTGATCGAGTAGATCGAATTAGTATAGCCGTCGTAGTTGCAGTTATCACCGAACTTGTCGCCGTTACCACTGGCCACAACGTATATAGATCCCTTTCCACCCCGGCCGTTCTCGATTCCATCCAGTTCTGCTCGCCGGACAATTGGCGACGGGCCGTCAATCTCCAAGCCGTCGTCCTGCGGCCCCCAAGAACAGGAGTAAATATCGTTGATTTGTGACTGGTGGATGAGCGCACGCGCTTCATCAGGCTTGGTCAATTTGCCGCTTAGAATCCTGATTCCAGCCACTTTAGCACCAGGAGCCAGCCCAACACCACAAGCATCATCGAATCCGGCTGCGATCTCGCCAGCGCATCGCGTGCCGTGGTTGTCGTCGTCCAGCATTGGAGTTGGGAGCTGGTGGTGATCATTGTAGTCCCAGCTGCCTTCCAGGCTAAAGCTGTCGTGGAAGTCGGGGTGATCGTAGTCTAATCCATCATCTACAATCGCCACTGTGACGCCTCTCCCGGTGATATTGCGTCGCCAAACGGGTATTACATTCATATCGTGACCCTCCTCGCGCGGATTGAAAATATGCCACTGATCGGGGAACAGCGGATCTTGGATCTCGAACTCTTTCTCGATATCTTCTATTGTGTTGATCGGTGCGCGTGCGCTGATATTAGAAGAGGATGAAGCCGGCAGGGCGCGTTTCAGTCGCGAAAGCCCCTCATCGTAGATCCGAGCACCGTGCACTTTGCGGGCCTCTAAAACTTGCCGTTTTCGGCTGATGTTTTTCGGAGCACTCAAGAGCCAGTGGTTGGTGATTGGAAAGGGCTCTTCAAGCTGCCACCCGTGTTCGGCAACCAGAGGAGCCGGATCGGGCACTTCCACAACGAAGTAATCCCTTGTCACCAAGTCTCGGGCACCAGGATTAGGCTGCGCGGCAATTGCCGCATCCCAAGTCGACAGCGCTAGCGCAGCCTGTAGCCAGTGCAGAATTAACATCATGGCCGTGCTTCTCCGTAGGCTTGATTAGGATGGCTAGGGTTCGGCCACCCTAAGCACGCACTGCCGGCTCAGAGGAGCGCCCAAGAGGTAGTGTGCATAGGGTAGAATTGCAAAGGCATGAGAGACCCCGATCTCCAGCCGTACATCAATAAACGGCTCACGCTCCATTTGAGCGGCACTCGCAAGGTGACAGGAACGTTGAAAGGATTCGACACTTTCATGAATGTCGTGTTGGATAACGCCGTGGACGTGACGAACACCAAGTCCCCCACTGCAATGGGCACGGCTGTGATCCGTGGCGTAGCCATTGTGTCTCTGGAGAACCACGAAAGTGAAGAACAAAACAGTAAATAGAAAACAAAATGAATTCGTGTAAAACACTAAGAGAATGTATATACAGTAAATAAATAAGGGCAGTGATAAATAGAAAACATAGTTACATTAGGTGTCCATGAAAGAACCAGTCATCTCCCCCAAATTGGTGACTAGCATACCGGCCACGGTAGCAGATGTCATTGTACAAAAGCAGCCCACGAACAGGGACGTCAAAAGCATTTTGGCAATGGTACCCTTTCGGTTGGGCGCCATGCTTGTCAGCACACCAAGTTGGATACCGCAGCTGCCGAAGTTGGAGAAACCGCAGAGACCATATGTGGCCAGAATATGGCTACGAGCACTGAGTGTAGCGTACTCAGGGTCGTGGTTGAGTGAGTTGTAGGCAACAAACTCGTTCTGGATGATCTTGATGCCCAGCAACTTGCCGACCTTGTAGAGATCACCGTCTCGCGAGACACCCAATAGGAAGGCAACCGGGTAGAAAATATAACCCATGATCTGCTCCAAAGTCAATTCAGGAATACCCCAGAACTTACCGAAGTAAGTCAACAACGCGTCAATCATTGCGACCAACGCAATAATACAGAGGATGTTAGCACCCATGGACAAAGCAACACTCAGACCGAACATGGCACCGTTGCTAAACGCATGAATGACGTTGTGCGCCTCCTCAGTGGCATCCTCAGGCATCACAATGCGCTCACCAGTGAGAGATTCCTCTGTCTCAGGCATCACAAGCTTTGCCGCTGCGATACTGGCCGGGATCGACATTACACAGCTAGTAACCAGCGCCGCCGGGTTCACACCCATTTGTACGTACGAAGCCAGAACTGATCCAGCAACGGTGCTGAAACCACTGGTCAAGATCTGGAATATCTCGGCTTCAGTGCAGTGGGGCAAGAATGGCTTGATCAACACAGCAGACTCACCTTGACCCAAGAATGGCGTAGCAGCCACCACAACAGATTCGGCACCGCTAATCTGCATTAGCCAGAAACAGCCCTGGGCGAATTTACCAACAAACCACTGAATGACACCGAAGTAATACCAGATGTGCACGAAGGCAATGAAGAAGACAATTGCACACAGCGTAGTGACCAAGAACCAGCCCTGTTTCACGAAATCCTGCGAAAAAATGAAGCCGGCACCGTCACCACTGAAGGACAGCAGCTTACGAGCCAAGAAAGAGATCCAATTGAAGAAATCGTAGCCAGCCTTGGTACGCAGCACGAACAGGGCAATGATAAACTGGAGAAACATACCCCAGACGACGGTGTGCCACTTGATCTTGCTCTTGTGACGTGAGAACAAGAAAAAACCGAAATAAAACACAACATAACCGAAGAAGCTAACAGCACGATCTTTGCGCTGCGACTCATCGTTTTCGGGAGTGGCGAAAGTAGCCACAAGCACGGTGACTACTAGGCACATACCTTCAATGGGCACCCAGAATTTTTGGGGGATCAAATTACGGAACTTGATAAAGGTCCGCTGCCACACCCAATTGACGGCCATCAGTAGGGGCCGTGTTGGGAAATAGAAAGTGATGAAACGAATCATTAGGAACAGCCAAAGGAATGTAGGAATCAGCCATTCGTGACGGTGCTTGGGTTGTGCGATAATCGAAATCCACCACGAGGTGAAGAAAAGGCCTAAAATCAGCACCAAAACCCAGCGGTGACGGTGGTAGATCTGTTTCATCCGCGAGATCGGCAATCGATTGCCACGTTTGCCAGCATTTTTCTCATCGTAGTCAGCATCAACCGATCCTTCCTGAATCCCTGAGCTGGAAGACTCCAAATCTTGCATACGGATGCTCTTTTCACTACCCTCACGAACGATCACTTTGTGCATGTCGGAGGTGATGGGGTCAGAACCCAGAGTTTCGGGAACAGTAACAACGGGCTCTTCGACCACGGGAGAGGGAGCAGGAGCAAACTCAAAGTCCTCGGGATGTGCGTGTTGGGCAGCATGACGGTGAATAGGCATGTCGCTTGCATCCACGCGACCCGGGACACCGGTATGCACGTACGTTGCATGATGGTCTCCGTGTCCGTGACCCTCGTGCACCCTGTCGGGATGAGTGTGCTGGTTGCGCGGGTCCAGAGCCGGGTCGTAGGTCTCGGGTATCGGCTGCTTAGTTAAATCGATCTCTGAAAGTTTCCGCTCTAGCTTGTGGACAAAAGATTCATGCTTCGGGGAGTCTTC
Source organism: Starmerella scarabaei (assembly GCA_030565305.1). Classification (NCBI taxonomy): domain Eukaryota; kingdom Fungi; phylum Ascomycota; class Dipodascomycetes; order Dipodascales; family Trichomonascaceae; genus Starmerella; species Starmerella scarabaei. Next base: position 396,902 of record JAJMBJ010000003.1, on the reverse strand, counting down.
AGCCTGAGCTGACTGGACGGGATCCATTGAACTTAGTTAACTGGATCCAATTGCCGCGTTGCCAGTGTGTATAAGTTGAATTCTAACTGAATAGAACCCAATGGTTTTAAACAAGTGTTTGTTTCAACAACTGAAGCAGATGAAACCACTTTGGAGTAATCCACTTAAATTTTGCAGTGGTGCCGCTCGATCCAAAAAAAATCTGGGGGACAGCTTTATCAAGTTCGCGAGGTTTTTTCATATATAGCTCAGCTCGTACCCAAGATAGGGCCAAGGGTGCTCCTCAAGAATCAGAAAAAACTCTTTTGACGGACATAATGCATGATCACTCAGCATGAGGGGCTAGGTTGTCCTAAAAAAAATCTAGGCATGTAGCCGTATGGCGTTCTACGGCCAACTCCGCCGTCACGGCAAGACGATGAGCGCATTATAGAGTTGAGACAAAATGATCTCTCCGTTAACCTTTTTATTGTTATCAATACGCATTAAGTAGATTCACTTTTCTAAGAGACGATAACGGAGACCACCGCCATACCCCGCATTTAGGGACGTAGTTGCTGCATAAAGGTATTCATATCTCTAGGGCTGGGGACAAAGTTACCGCTCGGAGATAAGCTTGATTGAGCGCATTCAAGGGAGCGGAGCGAGCAGATAAGAATGCCCTGCTCAATTTTGCCAATTTAAGATTAGTTAGCGATTGTTTAACAACTAGAGTGATCGGAACAGTATAATCACAAACACCACAAACAGCACGCCATTAAATATACTGCCTACCTGATAACGAGTAAGATGATCCAACACTTTCTCCCTCATAATTGAACTAGTCGAGATACCCGTAATCACTTGGTCCATCATGAAGTACCAGACATCTCGAGTTGATAGCCTTGACCAAATGTAAGACAACATTTTTGGACTTGTCGCTACAATTGCATGTACCACATACGGTTAACGTTGTCGATCGTCACATTGCCATGAAGCAAAGATTCAGCTATTTGGATCTGAGGCTCATCACCAATGAGGTGGCCAAGGAACTGGAAAACTGCTATTTGCAGAACGTCTATTCGTTAGAATCCAGCAACCGTCATTTCATGATCAAGTTTGATGCTGGCGCGGGCCAAACTGGTAAGCGGTTTTTGATGGTGGATCCTGGCATGCGTTACCATTTGACAAAATTCCAGCATGAACCTACGCCGATGCCCAGTCACTTCGTCCAGAAGCTAAGAAAGTACCTCAAGAATCAGCGAGCCACCGGCTTTTGGACAGCGCCAGCAAGCCGGTTGATGGTCATCACTTTCCAGGAAGGGAAGTATTATTTGGTGTTCGAGTTTTTCTCGGGTGGCAATTTGATCTTGCTGAATTCGGAGCGCAAAATCCTGACGTTATTCCGAACTGTAAGGGGGGTGGGGCCTAATAGCGCCAACTACCAATTGGGTGAACAGTACCCGAACGAGATCAATTTCACATCTGATGCAGATAATCTGCAGCAAATGCCCTCTAAGGACGACGTAAAACAATGGATTGGCAAAGAAAAGCTAGGTAAGGCACTCTACTCTAAAGTATCTGACCCGTCGTCTTCACTACTTGAGTACTGTTTGCTAGCCAAGGGGCTGGATCCCAAGGTCAAGCTGGCCGGTGACGAGATTGAAATTCGACTGGATGACGTATACTCAGCAATTGAAATGGCGTTGCAACGGACCAAAGTTTTGGTAACTTCACCACCGCCCGCTAAAGGTTTTGTTTTGTTCGATGATAAAGACAATTCAACTGAGTTCGAACCTTTCCCTGAATACTTTGAAACGATATGGCCGAACAGTAAAGTTGAGGTTTACTCGTCATACAATGCTGCCGTGGATAATTATTTTGGGGATATTCTTTCCGACAAGGTCGTGAATCGAGTCGAGCAGCTCTATGCGCAGGCAGAGTCTCGTCTTGAGGCGGCGCGCAACGAGCGCAAAAATCGCGTTCAGGGCCTGGAAGACGAGCAACAGCGTAACCGAGAGAAGGGCGAGGCTTTGGAGGCGAACGCGGGGCTCGTCGATGCCGCCATCAATGCTGTCCAGGCACTGGTGGACCAAGGTGCTGATTGGGGTGATGCCAAAAAGCTAATTGAGCTTGAGAAAGAAAAGGGCAACCCTGTAGCTGAAATCATCAAGTCGCTAGAGCTGCAAAAGATGCAAATAACTCTCGACTTGAACGATCTCAGCATTCCGGTCAAGCTTGGCCTGTCAGCATTCGCCAATGTTCGAGAGTACTTCGAGGTTCGTCGATTGGCCGGTGCCAAGATCGAAAAGACCGAGCAACATGCACAGAGGGCGCTGAAGTCTGCGGAGGTGAAGATCAACCGTGACTTACAACTCAACTTAGCCAAGCAGCGGCAACAAGGTGCAGCTAGTAAACTGCACGCGATCCGTGAGCCCCACTGGTTCGAGAAATTTTGGTGGTTTTTGACTTCGAACTCTTATTTGGTGGTCGGAGCTCGTGACGACTCTCAGAAGGACATGCTGTTGAGAAGATACTTCAATGAGAATGACATTGTTTTGAGCAGTGATGCGCCCGACGCAACTCTGTTGATTGTTAAAAACTACGAGAAAACGGAGATTCCGCCTCAGACATTGTTGCAGGCAGCTGCCTTTTGTGTTGCTACGAGCACAAAGTCCTGGGAGTCGAAGTCGAAAGCTGCATCTTGGGTTCTCACGCGTAAGCAAATCCCCCGGGTGATGCCTAATGGTGATCCCGTCTCAATGAAAGACCTGCATTACATCAAGGGCAAGACGGTGATTCCTCCTACTCAGACAGAAATGGGGATGGCTATTTTGTGGCAATGTGAGGATGTTGATAAAGAGAGCCCGACCAATGAAGCAAAAAAGCAGGAGGATAGTGATGAAGACGATGAATTTCCGGATACAAACTTTGACTCAGAGGATGACTTCCCTGATACGAAGATCGACTCTGATGCCGAATCTGAGTTTGATAATTCTGATAGTGAGAACTCGAGGGAATCTTCTGGAGAGCTGGTGGCTACTCCTGAGCCGTCGGTTGAACCAGAGTCCATCACCGAGCCCGAATCTTCAGTGGAACCTGAATCGTCAGTAAAGCCCGAAGTTCACCAGGATCACTCAGCTGAACAGCTCGAGGAACGGGGTGATACTGAAAGCTCAGAGGATGAAGAAGAAGCCATGACCGGTGAAAGTCCCCGGGGGACTCCTCCGGTCGGGTCAAAAGCTGGAGCGCCGAAGAAAATGCGAGGTGCTAAAAAGAAATTGCGGAAGTACATGGAACAAGATGAAGAAGATCGCAAAGCTGCTATGGAACGTCTGGGAACTTTGAAGGGCTTAGAACGCAAAGCTGCTGAAAAAGAAGCTCAGGAGACAGCCGAGCGATTGGAGAAAGAACGACGCGAAAACCGTAAAGAGCGCGCTAGGAAATCTGATTTGGCTCACGTTACGGATGGACCCTCAGAAGATACTCCTTATCCCACTGACCTTGTCTATAAGTATAAGGATGATGATCCTATTATTGCGGCTGTCCCGATGTTTGGACCCTGGTCGGCGTTACAAAAGGCACAGTATAAGGCCAAACTAGTATTTGGTCCGTTGAAAAAGGGTAAAGCGTCCTCGGAGCTGCTCCGCATCCTGTTAAGCACTGGCGCAACTCCTGCCACCGACCGCGAGCGGGACCTATTCGAAGCCGTGAAACCCACTGCCATGCAGCAGTTCATTGCCGTGTCTCGTGTGCAAATTTCAGTACCCGGACTAAAACCTGGTGCCAAGGGCAACGCCAAAGCCTCTCCTGGAACCAAGAGCGGTTCAAAGGGGGGATCGAAGGGCAGTAAAAAGAAGAAATAACTGCTTCTAAACATGTAAATAAGAGCTATACAACGACATCTACGTTTACTGGATGCCACATCGTGCTCTGAGTTTCCAGAGAGGTGGGAATTAATCAAGTTTAGCACATGACGGTGTTACCGTAGCCGTTCGGGAGGCCGTAATCAGGGACTAACGAAGCGTGAACAGGCTGGAGGACAGAGTTCTGCGTACTGCCCACTGGAACAACCGTTGTCATCCATTGTCCCTGAGGGGGCTGAACCATGGCAACCGGCTGAGGCTGAGGCATCAAAACCGGCTGAGGCTGAGGCATCATAACCGGTTGAGGCTGAGGCATCATAATTGGCTGAGGTTGAGGAGCATAGAACTGCAGAGGAGGAGGGGTCATTGGCTGGTAGTAATTCGGAGGAGGGGAGGGAGGATCCGAGCAACTCGTGCCGGAAATGAGCGAAGACCATGGGCAGCCAATGTTACGCACAAGTTGACCAACGCTACTTGCAAGAGAGCTGCCAATGTTGTCATAACATCCGCTATCCTCCTCAAGCTCAGCAGGGATGCCAGCCAAGGGATTGTAGTAAGGATAGTAAGGCTGCGGGTAGGCCATAGGCATAGGTTGAACAGCCTGCACCGGCTGCTGGTACATGATAGGAGCTGGTGGGTACACAGCAGCTTGCTGAAGCACAGGCGGCTGAACCGCTTGAACCTGCAGAGGAGCAGCGCATGGCTGAACAGCTTGTACCTGCATAGCAGGAGCGCACTGCTGAACCGCTTGAACCTGAAGAGGCGGCTGAACCGCCTGGACCTGGATATGCTGAGGGCACGGCTGTATCGCCTGGACCTGCAAAGGTGGTTGGACAGCTTGAACTTGCATTGGAGGAGCACAAGGTTGAATCGCCTGGACTTGTAGAGGAGGTTGAACGGCTTGGACCTGAACCGGTGGCTGAACAGCCTGAACTTGAACAGGCTGCGCACAGGGCTGGACCGCCTGAACCTGAACAGGGGGCTGGACCGCCTGGACTTGCATCGGAGGCGCATTAGGTGCCGCGACTTGCACGGGCTGCGGAACAGGCTGAACAGCAGCAACCTGACCAGCCTGATTACAACCGCAGTCTCGTTTGCTGAGACTGCTGTCCGCAAGGGCACCAGTAGCTGCAACAGCAGCGAGCACTAATGAAGACTTCATTACTGAGAAGTAAGAACAGTGACGAGCAACAGCGAGAGTTCTTTAACAAACAGACAATAGTAGAGCTATGATACAACTATTTATACTTAATTCGTAAGGAACTAGATAAAATTCTGGCACGCTGGCAGATCAGGTTTCGGGTTGGGCATGTAAAGACAATCTCCTACCTAATCGGGCATATCTTGTGAACTTCATGCAAGATCTAGATCTAGATCATCCGTGTGTAACTCAATGATTGGCCAAACCTAATGAAATAAGAGATTGTGTTCCTTAGATCTGCCAACATGCCAGAACATCAACCTAATCTGAGATTACATGGGGAGGTGTCGAGGGTAACATCCGATCATCTTAAATCCTTTCAAATTTCAAATAGTTAAATAAAATCAAAACTCTCAGTTTGTCGACAATCAAATTAAGAGTTGCATAAATTTGTGGACAGCACTTCCTCAGGTTTACGATACTGGCGCGCTGATCCATCGACTAATTGAGTTTAGGGCAAGGCACGACGCGTCATGGAGCCCGCCAGAATCCCACTTTCGCGAGTAAAGCGCGTGATGAAAGAGGATCCCGATGTCATAGCCGTCTCCAATGATTCAGTAAAGCTCATGGCTGCCTCGATCCAACTCTTCATCGGTCATTTTACCGAGCAGGCTCTACTAGAATCCAAGGCTGAGGGCCGCAACAGAATAGCGTACCGAGACTTTGCGCAGGCCGCAAATGGCCATGAGGATCTGGCGTTTTTGGGCCGATTGGTACCTAAAACTGTACCATTTAGTGATATCAAGCCTTTGGTAGGTAAGCAAAAGGGCATCCCATTTGCTCGAAGAGAAGAGCCGATAGAACCTGAAGAAGAAGATTTGAGTGATTAATTACTATAACCAAAGAATTAAATACATTAATACTAGTTATGGTCAATACAATTGTTCTATTGTTGACGTTCGTACGCTGTGTGTGCACTTGACCCACAGCATGACCCACATCTTGTCTGGCCCGTAGCTAAATTAGCCGGGGGTCATTGCGCTGTTTATTGGCATGGGCACGGATTTGGGAGACGAACCGCAGCACGTGATACAGTTAAGTGATGGCCAACCATAGGTCAGGCATTGTAGGCCCTGCTTACAAACGACGACAACCTCTTTTCCAGTTCTCAGTAACTTACCCAACCGAAACAGGATGTTGAGGACCCTACAGACGTTTCAGCGCAGTGCCGTCCCTGTGACGGCCGGTGTTCGTTCTGCCGTTCGGCAATACGGCACGCAGTACGGCAAGCCGATCGGCGGCGCGTCTAACTTCGAGGTGCCCGACTACACCGACAACTTGAAGCCCAACCGTAACAGCGATGCCAACCGCAACATGAGCTACTTCATGATCGGCACTTTCGGCGTTGTGACTGCCATCACCGCCCGTAACACGGTGCAGGATTTCCTCACCACCATGAGCGCCTCGAAGGACGTTCTCGCGTTGGCTAAGGTCGAGGTTGATCTGGCCAATGTGCCCGTGGGTAAGAATATTGTGGTCAAGTGGCGTGGAAAGCCCGTCTTCGTGCGCCATCGCTCCGACCACGAGATCAAGGAAGCCGAGGCCGTGGACGTCAGCACTCTGCGTGACCCCGAGCCTGATTCAGCGCGTGTGAAGGATCCGCACTGGTTGGTCATGGTTGGTATCTGCACCCATTTGGGTTGCGTGCCGATCGGCGAGTCTGGCGACTACGGTGGATGGTTCTGCCCTTGCCACGGTTCGCACTACGATATCTCGGGCCGCATCCGCAAGGGCCCGGCTCCGCTGAACCTCGAGATTCCGGAGTACACTTTGGACGGCGACTCGCTGACCGTGGGATGAAAAGCATAATGATATACCGGTGCACGTTGCACATTGTGGACATGCATAACGATGTATAAACGATGTATAAAAAACGATATTGAGAAATGTAAGTTTCGCGCGAATTATGAACTCCAAGATACGTTAAAACCAGTCTAGGTTTATTATGCAAATGCTATCTATTATTATTGTTGTAAAATGATGCTTTATAGGCCCATCGGGATGACTGGAGTGGGTTCAGTCTGCTCTTCGAACTTCAGGAGCCTCAAGGATGCGGACAGCATAAACTTTCGTTCGTTTAACGATGCGTGGCGTAAAGGTGAGTCCTCACTGAGCCAGAACCCCGGCGGCAACTCTTTCGTGTTTAGCAGCGCACACAGCATCTGATGCCAGGTGTCGTAGTCGAATTGAGTGTCAGGTTTCGCAGTGGCACACGCAACAACATTCCTCCAGTTCTGGCCGGGAGGCAGCTCTTTAGCGACAACCTCAATATACTTCTCGGGACTTTTGGTATCCCCGTTACCAAACAGTCGATGCAAACGGTTACCCCATGGGTGCATTGTTTCAGCTCCCATCTCGCTGTTGCCTTGATTCCCTTGATCATGCTGATGCGCGGTACGCTGATGCGCGGTACGCTGATTCGCGGCACGCTTCTCGCGTTCAGCCGACCATTCGGTGCGCACCTTCTTCCACAGCGAGTGGCTGCCGTATCGGTGATACAAAGTCGTGATAAACGAACCCAAATCAGAAACAGCCGAGGCCATAGTGGGCAACGCAAGCAGGGCCCAGTGCGTGAACACAGCGCGACCCCCCGGGCTGGTCGGAACGTAATCACCATATCCTACACTGGCCAGTGATGTAGCGCACATGTAAAACGAGTCGAAGTAATGCCAATGCTCAGTGTAGCTAAAGATCAACGAGCCACACAGCCAGAAAATCAGCAGCCACAATGATGTCATGGCTACATGGCTCATCTGTTCTCGCAATTGAGAAGAAACTACCAACTTCCTAACAGCATCATAGCTGTCACGTTCGCTCATATGAAGCATCGCTAATTCGCGTCTCCGCTTTTCCACGGTGACGTCTACTACTTCGCTGTGCGCGATGCTCAGATTGGACTGAAAAACCACATAAGTAAACCAACCACCAATTAACAGGCCGATATAAATATAGGGAATGACGAGTGCTTTACCCAAATTGGTCTTCGCTACAATGTCGCCATACCCAAGCGTCAAACAGCTCACGACGGCAAAGTAGACGGCCTCAGCATAGGCCGTATCTAACATGGTGTGGGCCTGGAATGCTGCACCACCTATAGCTATCCAGGCTATGTATATCACGCTCAGTGTCATTACCTGCCGTTGCCTCCGTGAGCTCACTCTATTCCAATCATGATGGCGGAAGTACCAGGCGTACACGATGGTGATTACTGCCGACAGGAAATACAACACAGCACTGCACACGGCTTGCCAGTACCCAATTGTCCGGTGCACATCCCCCGACCCAGCGCCAAAGTATGTGTACTCCGTGGCGCCCAGCATGGCCATGTAAATGCACACCGCGCCCATGTAGCAGCTGGCGGTGATAGAGATACAGACGTATCGGGGCATCCGCAGCTCCATATGCAGATACAACACAACGTTCCCCAGTAGCCCCAATGCCAACGCCAGCGAGTTCAAGAAATATATCCACCAAGTATCGGGCAACGACTCGCCGTAACCCTCCGAGACGCGTCCGTGCACGCGCCATCGGTCGCCAATGCTAATAATTGAAGCCAAGTTACCCAACAAACCAATTGGACTGACCAATTGGAAAGCCACTTCCATTAAAACAGCCAGAAGACTCTCCTCAACTGCTTCGTTAGGCTTGTTGTAGTTAGCCGTGCTGATGGCCGCCAAAAGTCGCAAAGCCAGTAATCGGTCCTTGCTAAGATTTATAGGAGGCCGGCCCATCGAATCAGCCGATTCATCACCATCGCTTTGATCCTCATATTCTGGAGTTCGCGACTTAGCAGCGGACATGCATTTCCCTGTACGGAATAGACGGGTTTGGAAGATCGGATAACGTAACCTAAAATATCACTGAGCCGTCTCAGCCCAGCCCGCCTTGACGCCACATGAGCATATGAAAAAGCACGATTTTAAACGACTTGATGTCGAGCGGGCGCAAATTGCCGTATCTGTTCAGGAAGCGAGGGACCTCGTGTCCAAAATGATTGGGCATGCTTGGGACGACAAAGAGGAAGAATTGCCTATCAAAACGTTGACGTCTTCCACTGCTGGCCTAGGTGCGCAGCCTGCAAAACCCAGCAATCAACCACAGATTATGCCTAATAAATTGCAGGGCAACAAGGCGATCGAAAAATTGAAGAGAGCACACCAACAACGCACGAAACGGCCCACCCCAAAAGTCGCAGAGATACAGGAAAGCGACAGCGGCAGCGAAGAGGAATCGCGAACGAGTAAGAAGATAGTTAAGAAACGCTTGTCGGCGCTGGACGACTACAAGCTGAAACGCAAAAAAAGGCGGTAGGAGTTGATACGTAAATGTATTACATATTGATGTCTTATAAATATTCAATTGAGGATCGACCTCAACTGGTGTCGTGACTCAGATTTGGGATCCACAACCTCTGCGGTCTCACCGCTGCTAGTGGTGACTCCGCTCACGTTGGAGGAGGCACTGGACTCCACCGATTCCGAGCCCGTGCTGTGATGGCGCGCTTCAGGCGCCGCTTCGGGTGAATTGCTGACAGCTTTGTCTTCTTCTTCATTGATACTGCCGTTGAGACTCTGAGAGTCGCCGTTTGATTCGTTGTCGCCATTGCTGTCGTTTGAGTCATTTGAGTCGTTGTAGCCACGGCTGCTACTGCTGCTGCACTCTCCGCTCTGATCACTCTCCGGCTTGTTGGGCCTTTGAATCTTCTGACCGGGGTGGGGCGTGTACGATGACATCGGTGCGCCGGTACTTAAGCTGCTCCCACTGGCCGCACGCTTCATAGGAGTATGCGTGGCGTCCTTAGCTGCTGTGGGTGATGAGGTATGTGCCGATGTATGTGCTGAAGAGTGCTGAGCCTCGTCGCTGCTGTTACCGCTGCTGTTGTTCCCGCTATTACCACTATTGTTGCTCGAGCCTGTATCACCAACCGTGCTGCTGCCGGACTGTTCTGTCCTCTCTGGCTTCTGGCTAAAAAACCCGTTGGTCAACGGTGGCAAGCGGGTCTTGATGGGATCATGCTGGCCATCATGTGGGGGAGCTACATGGGATTGTGCCGACTCTAGTTTCGGTAATGTTGGCTGAGGATGCAGAGGCGCGGAATGACCATAGGGCTGCTGCTGAAGCAAATGCTGCAAGTGCGGTGGCATCTGGCTGGGGGTCTGCTGCTGCTGCGGCTGCTGCTGCGGTTCGCCATCTTGGTGCGACTCACGACGTGATGGCAGACCTCCAGAAGCAGTGAGCAGCTGCACCAATAACCCCAGCTCACCAGCACTCTGTCCTAGCTGATTCAAGCTCTGCTGGAGGCCCGTGATTCCGCTCTCAAGCTGACGCTGCTTGGTCAGAATACGATTGATCAATTCCTCGCTGGCAACATGATCAATGGGGAAAGGCAGATGGTGTTGTGGCGACAGCTGTGGTTGAAGGGCAGGTTGATCGGGCTGCTGAGCTTGCTTGCCAGTTGTACCCTCAGGGTAGACCACGTAATTTTGAGGAAACCGTGATAACCACCAAGTGGCAGGATTCTGGCCCGGGGGTGGGGCCAGTGACTGCGTGTGAGCGGCGCCAACCATAACCTGTCGCGGTTGCTGCTCCTGCTGCAGCGGCGCGACATGGGGCGGCTGCGGGGCAGGCATTGGCGGAGGTAATGGCCCCCCAGCCATTGGAGCTTGTGAATGTGAAGGGTGCTGTAAGGCTGGCTGAGACGGCTGAGGCGTGCCTCGGTCAGCGACGTGGAAAACTGACTGCCCAGCTTGGAGCCCAACCTGCGGACTCTGACCGTTGAACATCGACACGTTGGCCTGGCTGTTGGGAGACATGTTCACAGGCGAAGCACCGAAATGCTGCCAGTGATTAGAGTCCTGCGGAACCACAACATGCCGCTCAAACTTTTGGTCTCGCGGCGTGCGGCGACTAGACCGCCGCTTGATGGCCCGCAACGCGGCGTAGTCGTTTCGTTTGAAAGATCCTTCAATATGCTTGAACTCCCAGCTATATTTGCTGGCGAACACAATCGCCGCCGAGTTCTCTGCTCCTGCGCGGAACCGTGTGCTTTCCCTAGAGTGCTGATTGATCTTGTGGAAGCCGTACATACTCAGCTGCCTAACAAAGCTGGCAATGTTCGTATGTTTGAAGTACAAACACAAAATCTGACTGAACTGCTCACCCGGCTTGATAAAGAAGCTGTCCTCTGTGGGACTCCAACTGATAACCTCGTCCAGATTCGGGTCCTCAAGCATCGAGTATAGCTTCTGAATAAACGGAGTCTGGTTCACCTGAACAGGAGGCACTTCCTCAAGCCGGCGTTTAAGGTTCTTCGAGTAATTGGGAGACTCGCTGCCGTTGGGCGGCGACGTGCTCCCCATTTCGTTTTCATCGTCACCATCCTTCACTGGAGCAGTGGATTTGTCCGCGTTGCTGGCTGCCACGGCCGATAAAACTACCGCAGCCTTGTTTGCTTCACTCAAGTCTTGCTTGGATTGACCAGGACCGGCGGGACTCACCTGTGAGCTACTGGTGGCGGGGGTTGGACCAAGCGGGTCACCCGAACTTGTTTCCGGTGCGGTGACCGCCGCAGCAGACATCAAGTTCGGCGCGTAGTATTCAGCAATGAGTTCACTACACTAAAAAGCTCTGAGTTTGTGGTTTGCCGACCCAAATATCGGCAGTCTAGTACCTTCGACGCTTCCAAATCTGCAGGACCAAATATGAACGCGTGGGGCGGTGTATATTCCAAACACCACCGCTACTCAAATACTGCGGGTGGTGACACACAAATCGAGATGAACTCGTCGAGAAAAATCCTCAGGACTGCGGCGTGTGCGGGAATCGCTTGATATATATATGACTGACAGGGAGCTTTATTCCGCGCACGCTGCTACCATGTCAAAAACTTACCCTGACCCCCACGCGGATGTCACCTGATGCATAAGCACGCGGCTGCTTACCGCTTAGTAAAGTCGTTAGCAGAATGTCAATGGAAAAGGGGAAGGATGGGACTGTCAACACCTGCATTCACAGGGCGATTTTGTGTCAGGGTTTGTTCTGCATGTCTTGCGATCGATCACCCGTACCCACATACATATCACCCCCATAAACTTCAAATTGAACCCTATATATCCCGCACATATGCTCCCCTACCGCTGTCAAAGAATTGCCAGGAATACCCGAAATGAGTGGCTTTTTCAAGCAGAACGACCCAATTGGTATCAAATTTATGAAGTAAACTAATCAGTATGTCTGCCAGTTTTAACAGTGGGGTTACGCCACCGCAGCGAGACTAGCCTCCTGTCAGAATATGCCGCAAATCATGGCGCAGAAGGTACCCTGTGTCAGATGTGCGCGATTTTTTTGACAGGTACTTGGACACTGCGCGAGATTACTTTGTTAGTTACGGATAAATAAAATCGCGCAACCAGTAAATACCAGAACTAAAGTCAAGTTTTGATCCGTCTTATTTGAAAAAGAGTTCTCAGAGGTCTAATAAATAAGACGCTCATGGTACCTGTGGGCCTTTTTGGGATGCGGGCACTGCGTCGAGGTGTCATCGTGGTTGGGCTGACGTGCGTATTCGGTAAATTCCCATAGGGGCCAGATGCGGGCCCTGTCATAACCTTGTTTATTTCGATCTAATGTGACTTTCGCGTGACACCAACTTCGCATTCATGCATGCGTGGCTTGTGTGAGCCTATCGCAGCCGCTCTAGTTTGGCGCCGTCACAACCCTGTACCGCAGATGTAACCAAAACCTATATGCTACAACAATTATTCAGCATGCACTCTAGGTCATGTCATTCCTGGTATGCAAAGTGCGGCTCCGCCCTAAACCGAATACAGATATTCGTTGAAGTAACTTCATGATATATATCCCAAACTGTCGCATTCCCATTTCACAGATCACAATTACATGTGATCCAAATTTGGAGGCTTTTTTGCATTTTAAGTAGTTTTTGCCGGCGAAAAAGTTTGCCAGATTGTGGGGCCCAGCAAAATTGAGGGGTTGGGAACTGTGGCGATGAACCCTCGACCTGCTTCGAAGCAGAAGTCGGGAAGTGACATTTTAGACAGCAGGCTGTCAGAACTAATTTGCTGCATATCCGATCGATCGAAGGAGGTTCCTAAGTATTTTCCGGGTGGGATGTAATTTGAATTGAAATATGTGAGGGAAACTCTCATATCTACGATAGTTTGTAGCTTTCAGTATTTACCGATTTACTCGTGGTTCCATAAGCACATAGACTCGTACTTAAATCTTGAATATGTTTGATGACCCTCCAATTGGCGCCTTACTATGGCTAGTGTTTACAGCCCATCTGGCGTGTTTTGTGCGCGATTAATGGATGGCAGCCCAACCGCAATTGGAGGTAACATCGCAGGTACATATTGACTCTTTTGACAACTCATCTAGATAAAAACTGACTGCGGTATACATAGTTTCGGTTGATATTTCTCTCCACAGATAATGTGCATGTGATTTTTATCATCTGGAACTTTATGCAGCAGCGCAGTGTGCGAATCGTGTGCCGAAATACCTACGGCCATATCCCGGCTTAAAGCTAAAACGAGGAGGAGGGTCCCTTAGATCGTTCGCGATGTCTCTAAGGAATTCCCCTTGCCTTCTTCATAATGGACTCGGAGTGGTCCCAAGGTCAGTGCAACCTAGTCGCCTCGACGACGTGTTACGTCTATGATCTGCGGGTGTAGATCGCGAACCGCAACGTGTAGTTGAGGCATCGCCAGTGTGAAGAAAGGACCGCGTTGTGGAATTAAATAAGTCACAGCGTCGCACAACCAGCCGATCTTTCTCACTATCTGCCACTGTACCTGACCTTCACTCAAGCTTAAGGCATGTCATACTATTCTGACGCGCAATATGGCGATTACTATGGCGCGATGAGCGGAACCATGAGCGGTGCAACAACTACCGGCGTTGCAGGCAACATGGGACCTGTAGGAACGGCGGTTGACGGATCGGATATGCAAGATACGCTCTCTACAGGAATTCTGGCAGCATTTGGCACGTCGGGATACATCGGGGAGCCATCACTTCTGGAAGAACTTGGCGTAAACTTCAGCCACATTTCGCAAAAGACCAAAGCGGTCCTTCACCCGTTCAACCGAGGTGCCATCGGTGAAGACCTCATGGAAGATAGCGACCTTGCAGGCCCCATTCTATTCTTTTTGCTGTTTGGCACCTTTTTGTTGTTGAGCGGCAAATCTAACTTTGGATACATTTACGGCCTCGGGCTGGTCGGAACATCACTTCAGTGCTCAGTGCTGAATCTGATGGCCCAAAAGCAGATCACTTTCATGAAAACCATGAGCGTTCTGGGATACTGCATGCTGCCCTTAGTAGGCACGGCTGCCTTGGGGGTTGCGGTCCCATTAAACAATCTTCCTGGTTACGTGTTGGGTGTATTGATGATCCTGTGGTGTACTTTGAGCGCCTCAGCGATCTTTGTGGTCTACTTACACCTTTCGGAGGTCCGTGTGCTTGTGGCATACCCATTGGTGCTGTTCTATGCGGTGTTCAGCCTGTTAACATTGTTCAAGGGGGACATGCCCATCAAGCCGGTATCGTAGGCATAAATTAGAGCATATAGTACATACCGCTGCATAACCTTAGTGTAACTTATTTGATTATCTGCTAATATGCGGTGCGGTGGAATTTGTAGGATATATAAGCGAGTGGCGTCGGACCAGGGCGCACGCACCAATACCACCACATGTATTATTCCACACCGCTGTTGAGCTCTCAATACTTTCCCCAGGATGTGTTACTGAAACTTGAGAATACCCAGCCCTCGGGATCATTCAAGAGTCGTGGAATGACCGCTGTGGTCCAGAAGGGCGTCAAGGAGACTCCCAACTGCGAGGTATTCACGAGCTCCGCGGGGAATGCCGGCTTAGCAGCCGCCGAGGCCGCCAGGGGCCAAGGCCTTCCCTGTACGGTCGTTGTTCCTACAGCTACGAAGCCTCGAATGAGAGAGCGGATCGAAAAGATGGGTGCCAAAGTTCTAGTTGAAGGTTCGATATGGAGCGAGGCTGATGCTCACTTGCAAAAGATCATGCAGGCG
This sequence comes from Starmerella scarabaei, assembly GCA_030565305.1. Classification (NCBI taxonomy): domain Eukaryota; kingdom Fungi; phylum Ascomycota; class Dipodascomycetes; order Dipodascales; family Trichomonascaceae; genus Starmerella; species Starmerella scarabaei. The sequence continues at coordinate 381,787 of JAJMBJ010000003.1, read as the reverse complement.
GCCAAAGAGCAAGGTGTCACTCCACTTTACTGCCACCCTTTTGATAGCGAAACTATGTGGGAGGGCAATTCCACAATGGTGCCGGAAATCTTCAAAGCTGTAGGCGAAGCACCTATCGGTGCCATTGTGCTGAGCTGCGGGGGCGGTGGACTCTATCTGGGCGTTATGAAAGGCCTGGAGGCATTGGGCCTCGCTGATAAAGTCCCCGTGGTTGTTGTGGAGACTGAAGGGGCTCCTACGTTCCACAAGTCCCTGGAGGCTGGAAAGCAGGTTATTTTGCCCGGTGTCAACACAATTGCGACATCATTGGGCAGTATCTATGTTCCGCAGGCGGCTGTAGATTATGGACTTAAATACAATTCTCGGTCAGTATTGGTGAGCGATGATGAGGCTGTTGCAGCCATCAAACAATTTGCTAGTGATCACTGCATGATTGTTGAGCCAGCCTGTGCCGCAACTTTGGCTGCTATTTATAAGGGTGCATTTTCCGACATCACGGACCCAATTGTTGCAATTGTGTGCGGGGGCAGCTCGTGGGGTACCGTGGACGGCTAACGGGCCTGGGCTGGGTTTTGGTCACCGTGTAAACCCCGTGCGGTTGCCCAAAAATGGCACGCCAATTCCATAGCACCTAAGGCCCGAACTTAGATAAAATATCGGTTTATAACACTGGTATAATTTATTTAGATTATCATGAGTTGATTGGTGGGTGATAGTGGATCTTCTGGTGGGTGAACGCGTTATCAGTCCGGCGCGCAAAGTCACCGAGTTGGGAAGGCATGGGTAAGGCTAAGAAATCCTAATGCGCGGGGGCAGGGGCAAAGTCACCGAGTTCAAAAGCGGTGACATCAACGCCGATGCCTATAAAAAACGAACATTGAGTCGTGCCACCCCTCCTTACTACATAAATCCTAAATGTACGTTGAAACTCCTTTGGTGAGATCACTTTATTTCCCACATGATGTGCTTCTAAAACTTGAAAACACGCAGCCTTCTGGCTCATTTAAGAGTCGAGGCATGACTGCGTTGGTCGAATCTAGCATTGTGCCAAACAAGAAGAATGTGGTGTATGCCAGTTCTGGTGGCAACGCCGGCTTGGCTGCTGCAGAAGCTGCTCAGGGTGCCCAAGTTCCCTGTACAGTCGTTGTACCGAAGACTACTACCGAGCGTATGGTAGGTCGCATTCGCCGATTGGGCGCTGATGTCATTGTTGCAGGATCAATGCTGGCCGAGGCCGATGTATATCTCAAAGAGTTGATCGCTAAGGCGAAGGATGCGCAGGATATCAACCCGATCTACTGCCATCCTTACGACAACGCCATAGTTTGGGAAGGCCACAGCCATCTCGTCGAGGAACTGAGCGAGCAACTCAAAGCCCAGTTTCCCCAGTTTGCCCGTCCCGGTGCTATTGTCTTAAGCTGTGGAGGTGGAGGCCTCTACATCGGAGTGATGAAGGGCCTCGAGAAACTGGGATGGGCCGATAAAGTGCCCGTCGTAGTAGTTGAGACCGAAGGCGCGCCTACTTTCCGCAATGCTCTAGAGGCCGGGCACCCTGTTAGGCTGGAGAAGGTGAACACGATCGCCACATCACTCGCCTGTCCATATGTGCCCCAGCAGGCCGTTGATTACGGCTTGAAATACAAGACTCGTTCGCTCATGGTCACCGATGAGGAGACTATGGCGGCAGTCAACCAGTTTGCCAGTGACCATTGCATGATTGTAGAGCCTGCCTGTGCAGCCACATTGGCGGCAGTGTATCGTGGCGATCTCGTTGGCTATGATGCCCCGGTGGTGGCTATCGTGTGCGGCGGTACTTCGCGACTTCCTAAATTGTAAGCATCTATTTATCAGAGTTAAGTTATTCTAGCATCCAAAAATTCTTTAAATGTACTACGAACATTGTTGCTCCGCCAATCTTTTTTTTTAACGGAATCATTGAGAAGTCGATGTTGTTTACGACGCGTGATTATTTCAATGTATCTCGGGTTAGGTCAAAATATGGATCGGCCATTGGAGCTGCTCGCGAAGGCGTGTGGATTCCGAACCACAGATATACACGAATGGCCCAAACACGTCGACGAGGATGTGGCCGAGTTTGCTGCTAGTGCTGAACCGAGAGCATTGTTCGTCGTTGAACAAGAGGATGGGCTGATCATTGGTCCGCCACCACGTAATGTAAGCGCGGATCTACGGGCCTTGGCGGTTGTTAAAATGGCCAGTGCGCTGCCGGATGACAGCTGGGAGGGCCGAGTGGTAATCACTGCTTTGCCATTATCTCCATTGACCGCGCAGCAGTCGAATACTCAGCGGGATACGCAGACGAACGCGTATGGCGCGCTACACGCGTTAGTTTCCCAGGCTATTATCCCTTTATTCGATGCTCAGGGAGCATCAGGCACGGCTAGGACGCGATTGGTGGAAGCTGAACGTGCATTGGCTCAATTGAGGCATACTCAAGTGGCATTCGTTGAATTGGAAGGTACGAACGGCGATGAAGAGAGTGCAGCGCAGCTGGCTCTTGACGCTGATGATACTAATGTGTTGCATAACTTTTGCAATACTTGGAAGCAGCAGATCTCCCAATTAGCTGCCAGCGATCGCGATGTTAGGTACGGAAGTGCTTCGGATGAAGTTGCCTTCTGGACAGTTTTGGAGGGTGCACTCAAAAGCGCTGAACAACAATTGACTTCTCCGCTGGTGCAAAAGGTTATGCAGAAGCTTGAGAAGTCCAAACGATTCCATGCCGTTCACAACTTCTCTGGCGATACAGGTCTGACTGAGGCCGTTACGAAAGTCCAAGGATATACACAGCTACTGTTCCGTGACTTGCCTCTCGGAGAACTACTAGCTGCTGGTACCCCTCATCAGCTTACTGAGGCTACAGATGCTGTGTTTGGTCACGTACAACGTAAGCTGCGAGCCTCGGGCTACCCGGCTCAACGCAGTGTGCTTTTAGCTGAAGCATTCGGCCGTGACTTTGCTGCAACCCTTGCACGCATCACTGCACAGCAGCTTGATGAAGTGATCGATGAAGATGAATGGCTTGAGACTGGTGGATCCGGTGGTAACATGCAGGAGCTGGCAACCAGAGTCAAAGTACTGGCTGCCAGCGTGCTAGAGGCTGCTGAGGCCTGGGACGAACAAGTGAGAGACTTTTCAACTTTTATTCGTGATCTTATTCGAAAACGAGGAGACAAGCTAGTGGTCGTGCGCATCGCTTCGTCACATGAGGGGCTCACCATGCGGGTGCAGGCTTTAGCAACACTATGTGCCAAGCATGCTGAACTGCGTCCCTTGGTAGAGTCGGCTTGCAAAGATAATCTGGATCTTGGCCGTGCCCTCGATGCATCATTTGCTCGAGTCTTTCAGCGAAAATTTGTTTTGCATACTGATAATGCTGGCTGGCAACGACTAGAACAACAGTACGCTAAAGCTGCTCATGCTGCTGAGGTAGCTGTTGCAGAAGAGTTACGAGTTGAGCTAGCTGAGGCTGCCGAAAGGGATGAGAATGAGCTGCTCGCTGTGTTCAAGAAGCATGCTGCAGTTCTGACCAGGCCGCAAGTACGAGCAGTGGCTCATGCGTTTCAGACTCCAGTTTTGGACCGCGCCCGAGCGGATTTGGCATCTGCCGCGCGTAGTGTTCACGCAGATAGTTTTGTTCGTGAATCAGTCGTCCAAAAGACGATCCGCATACAGCAAATTCGAGTGCGCACGGCCGAAATAAGACAGCGTATGGAGTGTGTCCTGGGTCCGGATTGGCAAGAGCACAGTGAGGGCGCCCATATTGGTGACAATTGCACGGCACTGGAAAAGGAACTTGATGCCAGTAAGGGGGTTGCTAAATGGGAGCAACAGCTGGCGGCAGCTCCGGATGCTACTGTGTTCCGCGGGCGGGATGCACACGCATGCAGTGACGCAACTGTTCGTCTCAACTATTATACAGATGCTGATGATACAGTTGACAGCCTCAGCATCTTGCGAGCTTTGCGAGCACTGGGGCATCGGTTTAGTCCTGAGTCTGCGCAAGCTGCGGAACAGCGAGCAGAGACCGACGCAGCTGCGTTGCGACTGGGCGATGCACTAGTCACCTTGAACTTTACGTGTGCCGTTATTGCCGAAAGGCCCAGAATCAGATTCGCAAGCGATGTTTCTGAACATGCGCGGCGGATCTTGGCGTTTGTACGTACCGGTCTCCATGAAATGAAATGGGTTTCAACTTCCCAACTTCCAACATTTGTTGGCGGGTTTGAAAAGGCTATTGCACTGCTGGATGCACGCGTGGCTCAACTGGCTGCTGATGATGCTGAGATCACTGAATTACTGGCGCACCCCAAATTACTAGTTGATTCACTAAAGACGACGGAAATGTCCGCAGCATTAGTGACACCTTCAGTTCTGATGTCTCCCGCATATGCTCGAGCTGTTCGTCGGGATCTCGCACGCGTGATGGAGCGCCAGCTGGTAGCTGCTTTAGAGGCTTGGGTACCAGGACCTAGCAAGCACCGCTTGGATGTCAACGCACGCACTCAATTCAGTGTCTGCGTGACCCCGCCACTCGATGCTGGCGTGTGGCTTAACGATCTAAACAGTCGACTGAAACTGGCGCATGAATGCGACAGTGATGCATTTCGGGAAGCGATGAATAGTCCACATTTACTTGAAGCATATGCATCTGCACTCTCGCGGGCTCGTGAGGCCTGGAGACAAGCCACTTCACAGATCCAGCAATGGGAAGACTGGCAACCTCTGTGGTCCGTTAACCCAACCGCTTTATCAGAAGATGACGCAGTGATTGGATCCACTGGAAGTATAGGAATGCTCAAACAACTCTGCGACACGCTGGACCGTGTTGTTGATGGACCACTGCTACTTGACACAGCGGAGGCCACTATTGTTGTTGATGCGAAATGCCGTTACTGGCAGTCAATTCTTAGCACCAAGATAATCCACTGGATCACCTCTAAAAGCCACGACATTATCGATCGTAGCCGAACAGTACGACGGCAACTTGAAGCGTCCACTTTGGATCTTCCGGGCTTACTACGGAGCTTGACTGCATTTGGTGTTGCGAAAAAATTTGTTACAGAATTCAGTGAATGTCTGATACACATCACGGAGGGTGAGATACTCCTGAAGCGATGTCAATACGAGCTTCCCTCAGACTGGATTGCCGCGGACGCTGTTAAGGCAGAAGTTGATGCGCTGACGGATGTTACCGGTGACTGTCTTATGAGATTAGAACAAGTCAAACCCCAATTGTTAAGGGACCTTGAGCAACGAGTGGTCTCTGGTGTCAGCGATGTTGCTAAATTTCGTGATCGGTGGCATGCTGAACGGCCCTTACAGGCACATATCGAAGCAGCTGCTGCGTTGGCGCTGCTTAAATCGCTTGGGACTGATTTGGACCTTCTTCGCTGTGCAGTTGATAACATTGAAGAGTCATATTCCTCTTTGGGTACATCATCCCCTCACAAGCTTCGTGACATACTTGCTGAGCTCCAACAGTACCGCGCGGAGCTCACTGAGCTGCACGAGGCATGGACTGATCTCCAGAGTTGTTGGAACAGCGTTTTTGAACTAGGTAAGATTGAGCTTGCGACTGCCCCCATCAAAAAGATCGGCGAGTTAAAAGTAAAACTGGATCAGCTCCCTGATCGAGCCCAACGGCTTCCTAATTTCTCACGACTCAATTCTATGATAACTGGGATCTCGAATAACATACCTCAGTTGTCTTTGTTACAATCGTCTTCCGCAATCCAACATCGACATATAGCTGAGCTGGTACGAGGTGTCCAAGATACCCGCAAACCCATACTGAGTGACGTATGGACTCAGCTTCCATCATTGGAAGTTGTCTCTGCTGTTGTAGATCGTGCAGAGGGTGAGAACGCGCTATTTCGTTATGTCGAGTCATTACAGAGTAAGTGGGATACTCTGTTCCTAGACTATGTGGACGGTGCTGTGCGAAATCTTGACGTCCTTCTTACCCAAGCATCTGACCATTTGGCGGCGCTTTCTGCTATGCGATCGTCTCCTCATTTCGAGGCCGTATCTGTTTCGGTAAACGACTGGGAGCGCCGTCTCGGAGAGGCTAGTCAGCAGTTGGATTTGTTCGTTGGAGCACAGCAGCAATATGTATATCTCAAAGGTATCCTCACATCGAACTCCGTTGCTGCAGTGCTACCAGGAGAGAGTCGAAGATTTCGCGGAGTCGCAGAAGAGTTTGCAGAGGTTTACGCATCCGCGCAGGGCAAACGCGCGCTAGAATTTACTTCTCTACCTCGTTTAGGCGCAAGCTTGACCCGAATCTTAGGTCAATTTGCTTCTCTACATCGAGGGTTGGCGGGGTACATAGAAGCTCAGCGCCGTAGGTTCCCACGCTTGCTTTTTGTAGGTGATGACGATCTACTAGAGATTGTTGGCAATCCTATCACACAGTGGGGGTTCAAACACTTACCCTCCCTATTCCCTAACGTCGCTTCACTAGCAGACGATGGGTCACACGTGTTGTCTCCAGAAGGAGAGCGGCTTAATGTTGAAATGGAAGGTCAATTTTCAGATAACATTGAGATGCTCGTGAGGCTTGAGGCACAAATTCGCAAATCTGTGAAACTTGCAGTGTTTGCAGCGATTTCTGAGTTGAAGACGTTGCCCGACACACCTGCACAGTTTGGCGAATGGCTGGTCAGAACGCCCCTTCAAGCAGCTCTGATTGCTTTGCGTGAACGCTGGTCACGCGGCGGTACTAGTAATGACTCTATAGCCGCAACAATTCAGTGGCTTGCGTTAGCTGGGGACGACACTGCCTTGTGGACGCGACGCCGCGAGTGCTTAGTCGCAGAGCTTGTACACCAAAGTGAGAATAAGCCCGGTAGTTTGATCGTGACAGTAGAAAAAGTGGGCGATAATCAACTCTTTGTCCACTGTGGACCATGTACTACGGAGTATGGTTTCGAATTTACCCAGGCCGAGCCCGTAGTTCGAACGTCGATCACCGATGAGCTATTTCTATGTGGTGCCTCAGCTGTAGCTCGTGGTCAAGGTGGCAGCGTTATTGGCCCGGCAGGAACTGGTAAGACAGAGTCTGTTAAGGCATTGGGAACTCTGTTTGGAAGGCATGTGGTTGTGTTCAACTGCGACGATGCATTTGACTTTAACAGCATGAAGCGAGTAATGTCTGGGTGTACTGCCACACAAAGCTGGGCCTGCTTCGATGAGTTTAACCGCCTCAGTCGTAAAGTACTTAGTGCGGTAGCTCAAACAGTAAGCGAAAGTGTTAAACGAGCGCCCGTATTTGTTACCATGAATCCCGGTTATACCGGACGCACAGTCTTACCACCAAACATGCGCGATGAGTTCCGCGAGTTCGTACTCGCAGCTCCTGACGCGCGCAAGATCTCCCAGGTTTTGTTATATGCGCACGGAAAGGTTGGATCCCTCGAGGCGGATGGTGTCGTGCAGCTCCTTGACACTATGTCCAAGTTGTGTAGTGTGCAAAAGCATTACGACTGGGGTTTACGAGCGCTTAAAGGTATCTTGAGAGTTTGTCGCCAGCTCAATGGCGATGTACGTAGAGCATGTGAGATTGCGATCCGCCCAAGGTTGGTTAGCTCCGACTTGCATATCTTTGATGACGAGATCAGCAAGATATCCCAAGGATATGTATCTGCACCCAGCAATGTTTCGAGAAAAGCACAATTTGATGATGTCGACTCAGAGCTGCGACCATATGTGGAAAGCCTTGATACCTTCTCACAGCTATTTGCCGGAGTGATGCTGCTCGGCCAGGCAGGTTCGGGTAAGTCAAGAGTTTGGCAGACGTATTCCCAAGTTTGTGGTGCCGAAACTGTTGTTATTGATCCCTCTGCTGTTCCAAAAACTGCACTTCTTGGCCGTCTGGATCCGTTAACACGTGAGTGGACCGATGGTGTTTTGAGCGCTTTGTTACGGAAAGTTAATAGTAATTTACGTGGTGAACGAAGCAAGATGTGGCTGGTCATATTCGATGGTGAAGTAGAGCCAGAGTGGGCCGAAGCTCTCAATTCCGTCTTGGATGATAACCGACAATTGACTCTCGCTAGCGGTGAAATATTACCATTGCCTGCAAATGTTCATATTGTGTTCGAGACTACAAACTTGAATGCAGCCACTCCGGCTACAGTTAGTCGTTGTGGGATGATTTGCTTACCGCCGCCCAAGCAAGAATCACGAATCATTCCTGCCGATGTGTTGAGAACTGCAGAAATGTGTAAACATGCAATGGAGTTCTCAGTGAGCCAAGCAGAACTAACAGCTACCAGCCTGGACTTGGGAAGTCGTTGGCTGTCGATGGCTTGGGCTTTGGCTGGGGACTCAGATGAGCAAGGACGTATGGAGGTCAGCAAAGCAATTCGAAAGGCAGCAACAGTCGTAGCAGTGGAAGGGGATGCGAATAGGTTGCCTGAGGGCAATCTACTGGAGTACTACGTAAGTGATCTCACAGGTCGTTGGCACTCGTGGCAAGATTGTGTTGAAGCTGTAACACTCGAACCTAATGCGGTGGTCAGGCCTGATGTTGTTGTTCCAACAGTCGACACTACTGCCCATGAAGCTATTTTGCAAGCTGCTTTGGTTTCACGCCGCCCGTTACTTTTAGTTGGTCCCCCGGGTTCTGGAAAGACTATGACACTTTTCAACGCGTTACGGCATATCCCACAAACGGTATTAATAGCTTTGAATTTTAGCTCATCAGCCACTCCACGTCTAGTGATTGAGGCTCTTGAGATGCATTGTGATTACTCCACATCCACGGATGGGTCGCGTGTTTTGAGCCCCGCAGGGTCAAGATGGGCTGCCTTGTTCATTGATGAGATCAATCTTCCCCAACCGAATACTAACGACGTGGTACCAGTAATCCAGTTTCTGCGCTTCATACTGAACTATGGTGGGTTTCATCAGGCAGATGGTGAGTTTGTTAGACTTGAGCGCGTCCAGTTAGTAGGTGCATGCAATCCGCCACCTCAGCGGCGCCCTCTACCGTCGAGTTTATTACGCCATCTGGTGGTTATTAATGTGCAGCACCCTTCACGGCCGGCTTTGAATACGATTTACTCGGCCTTTATGTCGACCTTTGATGCCCATAGCCTCGTCCAGCCGATGATATCTGTCTACGAGCGACTCACACAAGAGTACCCCAATGAAATTTGGACACCTCGCGAACTTACACGATGGATGCGCGCTATTTTTACAGGGTATACCAATACATCTGAATCGCAACGCTCTCAGAAATTGTTGAATGAGTTAATGGTTTACGAAGGATGCCGGGTACTAGGTGACCGTTTAGATGCCAAGGATCAGCTTTCGATTGACAGCATGCTCCGAGAGATTTCTGGGCTCACATATTCAAAAGCACGTCAAGATTCAGTTTGGTCGTATTACTTGTCAAAACGCCCAAAGTTTGTTTCGCTTAATGAACTGAGGCAATTCATGACTGCGCGCTTGCCTGTATTCGTAGAGGAGGCCGCTGCGGAAAGCAGCAACACACTGGTGATTCATGATGACTTCGTTAAACTGGTGGCCCGTATTGACCGGGTGTTACGACAACAGCAGGGTCATGCGCTGTTAGTGGGACCGCCATCTGTGGGTAAAACTACTGCGATCCGATTTGCTTGTTGGGCGACCGGCCTCCAGTTGCGAGTGCTTCACACAAACTCGAACTACACTGATGCGGACTTTGCGCAGGATGTGCGCAGTACGCTCCTGGCCGCGCTTCGCCGTCCGCTGTGTCTACTGATGAGTGAAGAACTGTTCATCAACCCCGAGTTTGTCGAGCGCATGAACTCGCTACTAGCAAATGGCGAGGTTCCGGGACTTTTCACGGTTGAGCATGCCGCAGAGCTTGAGGAAAGTTGTCGTCGAGCTGGCTTCTCGGGTGGTGATCTAGCACCATGGTTTAGGCAGAAGGTTGTGGCTAATCTGCACGTTATCTTTACAACAACCAATCTGAGTCAAGCTTCACCCGCCTTATTGAATAGATGCAACGTCATCAAGGTATTCGCATGGACGTCAAATGTCAAACGCCAAATTGCTGCCAATTGGTGTAGCCAAGTTGATGTCAACGATGATGCTGTTGAGTGCTTGGTTGGCCTGCCCTGTCTCGACGGCAGGCAGTTTCTGGAGTCTTGTTTACAGTTTGTTGCCGTCTACAAGACTCGCAAGGCTAAACTAGAGGATGCTCAGAGACATTTCGTTACTGGCGGCACACGTCTTAAGGAAGCCCTTTTAGAAGTCGGTCAGCTCAAAAAGCGGCTTGCAACCCAGCAGCACCAGCTTGAGCAGGAAAACGTGAGGAGCAGTGAGGTTCTGAGCCAAATGCTAACGGAGCAAAGTGAAGCTGAACGTAAACGGGCAGCCGCCGTTGAGATCCGTGTTGCAGTTCAAGAACAAAATCAGCAAATCGATGTACGCCGTCAAAGAGCCCGAGATGATCTGGCTGCTGCGGAACCGTTAATTGAACAGGCAGCGATGGGTGTGCAGAATATCAAGAAAGCGCATTTAAATGAACTTCGCGCGCTTATAAACCCGCCAGAGCCTGTTAAGATCACACTCGAGGCAGTTTGCTTACTACTTGGTCTTCGTACCGATGGTAGCTGGAAGCAGGTGCTTAATGCCGTGCGTGGTGATGAGTTTATTCCACGTATTGTCAACTTTGATAGTGATACGTTAATGACAGGACCTGGAGCACGTTTGGTGTCCAAGATTGAACATGAATATATGTCCTTGCCTAGCTTCACTTATGAGCGTGTTGATCGTGCCTCTAAGGCTGGCGGACCCTTGCTGAGATGGGTTGTAGCTCAAGTAGCCTATGCGCGTGCTCTCGCAGCAGTACAGCCGCTTATGAAGGAAATCGAAGTGCTGAACAAAGAGGCCTTGCAATCACAAGCACAACTAGACGCCATTGAAGCAATGCTGGTCGATCTAGAAACGGCTATCAGCAATTCTAAAGTTGAATACAGCAGAGCTGTTGCCCAGTGTGAAGTCCTCAAGGCAGATATGCACCGTGTCCAACAGCAGCTGAGCCGGGCTGAACATTTGCTATCCAGTCTCAACGTGGAGCAGGGGCGTTGGTCTGAAGGTGCAAAACAATTCCCTGAACATATGGCGTTATTGCCTGGTAGCAGCTTAGTTGAATCAGCACAATTAGCCCTGGCTGGTCCGTGTGACATCACTGAACAACGGAATCTGGTTGATAAGGTTCTGGACCTGTGCAAAGAAAAGGATCTACGTGCTGATACCTCATTGGTATCGACTGATACGTTACTCTCCCGCGAAGAGATCGCGGAGCGTTCGCACTCTGTTGCACTGATCATTGACCCTGGTGACCGTTGGGTGGCTGATGCTCATGACGGCAACGTCAAGGTTACTAGCTTTTTGCTAGACACGGACTCCTTATTGAAGGAGCTAGATACTGCCTTGCGCTTCGGCCAACACCTTGTCATTCAACATGCCGAGCGATACGACTCGCTTTTATCACCTTTACTCAATCGCGAATATATTCGCAAAGGTGCACGGTTGCTGGTAAATCTTGGGAACGGCGATATCGATGTAGCCTCTGGGTTCAAGCTAACGCTACACGCGCGAGACCTCAGTGGCGTGTACAGGAACGCACCGAATTTATTGTCGCATGTCTCTGTCGTCGACTTCCGTATGACGGCTAGCAAATTTGAACGAATGATATGCAATGCTTTGCTCGAGTCGCAGATGCCTGAGCTGGCACTCCGCCGGCAGGACCTTATCGATGTTCGAGACCGCACAGCAGAGCGGCTTCGATTACTCGAAGAAGAGCTGTTGACAGCGCTATCATCAGCCTCAGAGTCTGCAAGCTTCCTTGACAATCAAGAACTAGTTCACTCTCTTGAAACTTTGAAAACTGAATCTGCGAAACTTCAAAAGGTGCAAGAATCAACCGAAGCTACTTTGACAGAACTTGAAGAGGCATACAGTCGATTCTTGCCCGACGCTCACGCGGCTTCTGATGTTTATTTAGAAGCGCGCGCTTTAGACAAACTGGATGCGTTTTATGTCATGGGGGTTGATTGGTTATGGCAGATTGCTCAAGAGGTCATAGCCAAATTCCCGGATCAGTTCCTTAAACAATTCCGGTTAGAGGTCAACAATCGAATTGCTGTGGTCGTTCGTAGTGAGCACGCTCCCAAAGCACTCTCGCGCAAACTGAGCCTTGGAGACGTCGTTGATGAAACGAGACCGGCGGTTCCTATCATCGCAGGCATGACTACATCGAATGTTGCCGACCCTGCAAATGAGCTAGTTAAATGGAACCCGAGTACGCAAGTTATTGCTATGGGTAGTAGCCAGTCTTCTGTAAAGGCAGAGGCTATAATAGAACAGGCCATGGAGCTTGGTGAATGGGTAGTGGTGCAGAATGCGGATATTGCCGATGAGGCCTGGCTGAAACGCCTTGCCCGCCGTTTGCAAGGTACTGCAACCACAGCGACATCACCAAAATTCCGCCTGGTTCTCACGGGACTGCAGAGTGGGCTTTTGGACATCCCAGACCTTCTGTCTAGCGGTCGTGCGGTGACAATCGAGCGCGTGCGTGGTGTCAAAGCCACTTTGAAGCACACTGTCGGAGATCTGTCATCGCAAATGAACGTCCCTCTGTTCACCGTATGCTGGATCCATGCATGCTTCACAGAGGCGTTTACTTTTGCGCACTTCTCCGAGCAAGATGCAGAAACAGCTAAATGGTTACTTCAAAAACTAGAGGGTAGGCTCCATGTTGAAGAGCTCTGGAACGGGCTGCTCTTCACAGTTTGGCAGGCCAAGACAGGCGATGCTAAGGTCAAAAATGCAATGCGCAACTATGTTGCTACCGCTGTCAAAGACACTACACTGCCCGATACGGATTTCGATAAGTGGATTGAACGGCTCCCTGATGATCCCGCGTGGCTTCCAAAGAATTTCATGATTATATAGTGACATTTACATATCTGGAATTGTAATTTTACCTTCTGAAACGCACACGCACGGTCCTCCAACCCATATGGTTCCATCTTCGTAGCGAACACTGATTTTCCCATTGCGACCAATAGCAGAGCCCTGTCGCGAGGTGTAAGGAACACCCAAATTCTTATAGAACGCTACAGCGGCGTTGCCACTACCACATACGGGGTCTTCCGCGACCCCGACCGCCGGGGCAAACGTGCGCATCTCGATGTCCCCTTCACCGGAGAAGACGCAGATTCCTGTACACCTGAACTTGTCCGACAATGCCTCAATCTTCTGTTGATTTGGTTTCGCGCTTAGCAAATCTTGAGCGCTTTCGTTGATTTCGACTACTAGCCAAATTGGTCCAGCATTCACGAGTTGCGGCTCACCCTTAACGGTCAGACCTGGTAAACACTCCGCCAACAAATCTGTACCCGAGAAAGGTTCGCCACTGATACCACTAATTCCAAACTCTAAGCCCGTCTCAGTAACATTGAGCGGGATCAACCCACGCTTACATTGTTGTACGATCTGCTTCCCGGTAACCATCCCAGCGGTGATTGCCGCAAAACACGTTCCCAGCGTAGGATGGCCTGCGAAAGGCAATTCGTCGGAGGGATCAAAGATCCTCACTTGGTAGTTTGCGCCCGGGTCTGTGGGAGCTAGCAGAAACGTGCTTTCTGACAAGTTCGTCCAGCGAGCAACAGACTGCATCTGCTTGGAAGTCAGCTTCTCACCACCAAAGACCACACAAACCGGGTTGCCCTCTAGGCCTTTTTCAGCGAAAACATCAATTACTTTGAAGTCGAGAGTTTGAGACATGGTTCGTTTGATACGGATAGGAAGTTGGACCCCTTCATATAGTAGCCCTTAAATAAAGAGTCACGCACGATAGAGTCACCGGCACGAGTCGACGCCCCCCTACAATGAGTCACTAGCGCAAAATCCCATTTTAGTGAGCTTCATAATTCCTATTTAAATATATGTTTTCGAGAATATTAATTGCCAGGGCCCAACCTGAAGCGCGATTTGGCCGAATAGCCATCACAATGTGGTATCCCGCGAGGCGCGTCCCTGGGCACGGCTAAGGCATCACCAGCGCCTGGGCACGGTCGACGCGTCGCTCGTTAGTAAATGAGCACTACGGCCGATGATTTCCTTTATGAGGAAATTTTCGGACTGAAACGCGCTGTATCTCCAGAATACCTCTCTAAGAGTCTCAGAATACACAAGAAGGAAGCCCTCCAATTGACGGAGGCTTTCTATGAAAACCATAAACACGAGGTTGCCGCAACTTATAATCTGATAATACGGGAACCGGGCCGAATAACCTTCAAGGAAGTGACTCCAGAAGATTACAAAACTCTTGATTTGACAGGTTTTACGGTCAGAAAGATGGAATTGTATTATCTATCACCGCAGGGCACCGCGAAAAACGAAGTACTTTTCGGGGACCTCAGTGCACGGGTGCTGGACCTAGACAATTCTATACGCGTAGAAGAAGAACGCCAACTAGGATATTTGGTTAACCCCCAAATCCCTGACGATTTTGTGATGAACGACCAGCCGTATTTGCATGGGCCCAGGGCCCAAGAGATGCTGGCGTACAGACCTGCCGGGCCTTATGTCTCAAAAACTGCGCCCAAGATTGCGTCAAAGATGGATTCCAAGTCAATCAAAAAGGAGCCTGTTAGGAAGCAACCTGCGAAGTCTAAGAACGACTCTATCAAAAAGGACCCCACAAAGAAGCCGTCTGCAAGTGCGTTCCAGTTTTCGAAGATATCCGCTGAGCAGCATCGTGCACAGTCTGTGAAGGAGTCATCTGGCCCAGCAGCGGTGCGTGGTGAAGATCCTGATGTTAATGACCATGAGGATGACGCAGAATCCGAGGAGGACGAACCCGAGGAGGTCTTGGAAGATCTTCCACAGGAATCATTGCCCGAATCATTGCCTGAATCGTTTCCTGAATCTCTACCTGATTCGCTACCTAAATCGTTACCTGAGCCTTTGCCTGAATCATTGCCTAAGGAAGCGTCGAAGTTAGCCTCACAATCCACTAAAAAGGAGGAGAAGCCTAAACCCAAGAAGTCGTCTATGTTTGCTGCTTGGAATAAGACAGACAAGAAAACTGCACTTGAAGGTATTCGACGTAAGGTGCCAAAGCCTGCTGCTGAAAAACTCGTCATCAGTAAAGCCCAGGATAGCGACGACGAGGCTGACGAAGAGCCCGAGATCGACGCTGCTCGGCGTGAGGAACAAGAGAGAAATTTGGAATCGATATTTGAGAATCCTGTACCTGTAGCCGAAGATGTCGATGTTAGGCCAGTGAACGAAGTTGAGGATGACAACATGGATATCGACAGTGCCCAAGATGATTTGCCTGTTGAAGACCTCGAAGTGCTACCAGCGAGTGAAGATCTCAACGGTGACTCAAATATCCCAGAGTCTACAAAACGGGAGACCCTTAGCAAATTCGGCGTCAAGTCGAGTCAACCCAAACATAAGAAACGGAAAGAAGTTGAGGTCATCAAACGTGATCCTGAGACAGGTGAAGTCATTCTCGATGATGAAGGCTTCGAAACAACTGAACTCGTGATGGTCACTGACGACGAAGCCGATGGAGAGCCCGAAGTTGTTCCCGACTCGCAATCATCGCACGCAGAGTCCCAAGGCACAACCGAGCCTCCCCCAAAAAAGGCCAAGATGTTCAAAGCGATGCCTAAAAATGACGGCTCATCGTTTTTTCGCAAAAGATAATAAAATAAATACATGATGTATGGATGTTAATGGAACAAGTGGGGTCGAACAAGTTAGGCCGAACATGTAAGATCGAATTTGAGATCCAACAGTGAAACAGGCACGGCCCTAGCTTTCTGTTTGATCAGCGCCTTCACAAGCTTAGGCTGCTTCAAAACAGCCTCAGCCGCGCGATAACCAGCAAGTTCAATGGTGACATCGGTGCCACGAGCCACTTCACTTCCAGCTATCAAGCACCTGACAGTATATGGCGGTGTTTGATTATCGCAGAAGTAATTCACGGGATGATCCACTGAGCCCACTTTCTGGTATAGACGGTTTTTCGAGTTCTTGTCAGCTCCAGTTTCACAGGTCCGCTTCATATCCTCGATGTAAGGTCTATATAGATCCATCAGCCACTTATGCACTTGAACCAAATCTCGATCCAGGCTCAAGCCTCCTACATATGCCTCGAAAAGGTCAGCGGTGCGTTTGCGTTTCACCTCAGGTGTGCACTTAGACAAGGCGGGGCTGACCTCGATTTCAACATCCAGTTTGCACCGGACACATAGGTCGGCCAGGGTATCATTACGTACCAATGCTGCTCTTCGAAAAGTGAGCTTACCTTCACTCTCGTTAGGGAATTCATCGTAGAGTATCTGGGTCACAAAGCCATTGAGCACCCCATCACCCCTAAACTCCAGGCGTTCATTATGGGTAAACAATGTGCTCCCCGAAACTGAATTATGCGTGAAAACTTGTTTGCGCAGGGTCTTGTCCTTGATTTTGAGCAAGGGAGGGGGCCAGGTTTGGTAAAAAGCCCGACGCGATTTAGTAATATTGAACGCGTGCGAAAACAAGCCAGAATGCGATGCCTTGAGTGGCTGGAAATTAATGATGGAACCGCGAAGCATTGTTGTCTGGCGAGTGCCCAATGGCTTGGTATGCTCACGCTGGGTCACTCACGCGCAGAGGCTCCTAGAGGTGCTGCGGGGTAGGGTTGATGTTGACATCTTTATGGCTGTTCGTGAAAGGAGATCCAATGCGGGTAACCGCCTACAGGCCCTGCTCGAGGACCAGATCCCGTTGGATGATGCCGATGCTGATTATTTCGCTGAACGTGAAGACGACGAGGATTTCGACCTTGAGGCGGAGGAAGAACGGCTAAGAGAAGAGCGGCGGCGACGACGTGAGGAGGAAGATAACGAAGATGAAGACTCAGCAAATGACGCTGGAGACAGCGATGGCAATGCTGTTGAAAATGAAGACCGAGTTGATGGTGGTGTTGATACGGAATCCAAGGAGGCTGTAAACGCTAAATCAGAAGAAGATGATGAGGACAGCTCCAGCTCCAATGATGACGAGAATTTTAGTGATAGCGAGGATGACGAGCTTGAGGCAGATGATGAGCCTGTGGATGCTGGCGAAAAGGAACTCGTTTCGAATCAGCGCCAATCTGCGAAGGAAAAACGCATAGCTGAGCGCAATAAGATGTTCAACATCAAGCAGAGACCCGCAGAGCCCGTGCCGCGCAAGAAGAAGACGCCTCCGAGAGTTGTGAATATTGAAGACCTGGGCTCTAGAAGCCGACATAGTGAACGCAAATCGGCGTTGCGTAATCGTCAAATGCTCATTGAGCGCATCAAAGAGGCCGAGGAGCGTCGTGCTCAGTATGTAGCCCCCAAACGGCCCAAGCAGCCCAAATTGACCCAGGAGCAAAGGCTCGAGGAGGCTAAGAAAACTGAGCAGCGCAATTTATCATCGCTCAATAAGTTTGTGGAATTGGAAGAAGAGCGAAAGATTCAGCAAAGACTCGCCATGCTCAGCCGTCGGCCCAAGCTCTCCAATGCTGTGCGGTTCCACAGCCTTTCTATCTATGAGCATCCCTATATCGATGAAGATGATGAACGAGAAGAAAAGGAAGAGGTCAAGATGGAATATCCATATATGCCGTATGCCCCATACGGTCAGCTAATGTATGGCCCGAATGGGATGCCTAACTATCCATTGGCTCCCAATGGAATGCCAATGTACCCCGGTCCAATGATGCAAAATGGTATGGCTCCAATGATGCCGAACGGTATGCCCCCGATGATGCCCAGCGGTCCTCTCCAAAATGGTGTGTCGACCGAGATGCATCCCAGCGCAGCTATTCCCGGAGGGATCCCGAATGCAGTACCTAGAGGTACTCCTAGTGGTGCTCCTGATGGTGAAACAGGGAGTCTGAACCCCTCCCAAGATCATGCATCTCCGTCCCAGGACGTCAAAAGAGAATCAGACGCACAGCAACCTGAAGCAAATGCTGATCAAAAGGGCTTATCAGAGGGTCAAGAGAGTGCCGCTACAATACCAGAAAAGTCCGAAGTTACTAGCGGGAATCCCAGTGAACCTGCTAATCCCGATGAGCCTGCCAATCCTAACTCCAGTATCCCTGCTGACCCGAACGGCGGCTCCGCATCCAACGGGGTAGTAGTGGCAGTCAAGCCTGAGCCTGAAGAGGAAGAAGAAGTGGTCGAGGGCCCGGTCCGGCTTCGAACTTATAACCATCTTACGTTGCACAATTTCCAAAACATCCAGGTCAACAAGTACGCGCAACGTAGCATCATTCTGGGCCCCATTGCATCCGTTCATAAACCTTTGCCTGCCAAACGGATGTGTCCTTTTACTGGCCGAGTGGCCAAATACATTGATCCCTCTACAAATGTCGGATACGTTGATCTCACCACCAACAAGATGATCAAACTGGCCCGTGAAGACAAGTTGGGGTGGAGCAAAGAACTTGGCGGAGTGTTGACGCTACCAACTGGCCGCGCTGCGAAGGGTGTTCCGGAAGGTTTTGAGTCCGCGCCCGAAAAGTTTGACTGAATGTACATATTGTAACACTATATTTATTTTTGAATTACTCATTTTGTCTGTTTTTATATTTCGTTTCTTATATACAGTTTTTCTACACTAAGCCATAACCAAAAGAGACCTTGATCGGCTTGACGTAGTAGTCTTCGAAGTTGTTGCGCACGACTTCCTCCTGTCCCACGGGGACGCCGGTCCATTTGGTCTCCATGACAGTCTCGTTGTCGCCAACGGTGAGTTTGTGGGTGACCTCAGCATAGTGATCCTGTTTCCAGTCTCGAAGTCTCCACTTTGTGCGGATGGTCTTGGGGCTGTCGAGCTCGACAAATTCGCCCGTGACGTTTCCACCGAACAGGGCAAACTTACCGCCCACCTTAGGCTCAACCTGGGGAGCACTGCGAGACCAGATGGCAACTTGCTGGGGAGTCATCAGAGCCGCGTAAATTTGCTCGGGGCTGGCCGTGAAAGTCGCACTAACTTCCGTGGAGGTGGTGCTGCTGTAGCCGCCAGGAACGCCGAACACCTTGGGCTTTGTCTCGGGCTTGCCTGTAGTACCTGAGCCAGAAAGCATGGTTGTACTAGAGGTCTGGCCCGGTTTAGAATTGGCCGTCCAGTGGATTGGTTCCTGACCCGTATGCTGGATACCCGTTCCGTGAGTTTTGATAAGATCCGAGCCGAACGAATGCAGCTTTTTGCGTAGCTGAGGCACAATTTTCTGTCGAATCAAAGTCTTAACGGGTGCCTTATCCGAGCTCTCTTGATCAATAGAGATCTGGAACTGGTAGTCGTCCTCATCGTTGTCGTACGAAACTTCGGGAACTGCTATCTGGCCTGACACTTCAGTTTCACCAACTTTACCGGTATAAGTCATCTCCAGTTTGATGTCGAACAGACTGATCACCTTGCCTTTCCGCTGGCATACCTCGACATCACCTTCAACAGACTTAACCTGGTTGACGGTGGCCTCAGCACTGGCGTCATGGGCACTGGTGCCAATGAGCTCTTTATCAAAATACTCTTTAGCCCACGGAAGGCAGTTTTTGTCTACCCAGTGCCAATTGTTAGGATTGTGCAACACCATATGTGGCGGTTGAAGTTGAGGTTCGTGATCGCGTTGTTACCCTAAATAGCTGGGAATCCGTCCACTACATGGAAAGACCTAGAACCTCCTTCGACTTCAGCCACCTCAACTCCCACATGCAATATGCCCCGAATCGGTGTGAGTCGCAGTGTCATAATGAGGTAGTCCCAGATAATACCAGTGAGTGTACTAATACATACGTGTACCAATTATAGAAACATACATTAGTGAACTTATCATTACAAAATGTGTACAGGTCTAATTTTGACCACTCGGCCATCCAAAATTGTCGTTGGTGAGGTCATTGTCGCCATCAAGGCCTAGATATTCAAAATCCTGGTCGGGAATCTCCGTTTTAACGTCATATGGGAAGCCGAGACCATCATCAGCAGCCCCCACGCTTTCCAACATCGATTGAGCCTGGGTGTTGATATTCGTTGGGTCGAATCCGTCATTGGGCATCCTCATCATGTCATTCGAGTTGTAGTTGCCCCGACCGATGTTTGCTCGCATGCTATTATGTGTGGACACGCCTGATAAGCTGCTGGACATGCTGCTAGGGACACTAGCCGTAGGGCCCATACTGGGCGTGCTCATCTGGCTGGTGTATGGGCCACGCGAGGGGATCGTGTCCATACCTTGCATACCCGACATATTCGACATGTTTGAGGTGATACCCATCATCTCGTCCATACTGGCGATACCACTATTGGGCATCCTAATTGGGCCATGACTGGCGGCATCTCGAGGAGACGACCGAGGAGGACTGGGAGGTTGGTCCTTCCAGTCCAAGTCCTCGGCATCGAACATGGGGTCTCCAACATCACCACTATTGGCACCCCAGGGGCTCGATACAATGCTACCGCTACTCATCGAATTGACCGTGGGACTAATACTGGCGCTCCCACTATTGTTCATGAACTGCTGAAATTCGAAATCTTGCTGATTCACGTTCTGCATGTTATTAGACCCTCGTTGGATAGGCTGATTACTCGAGACAGTGTCTCCAATATCAAAGCCTGCAAGCAGTTGGTCGGAGATGTTGACATCCACGGGGAGGCCCATCATACCTGGTCGAATGATCCCGCGAGTAGAATAGTTACTGTCCGGGTTGCCGCGTTGGGAACGATTGCGCGGGTGGGACCCAGATCCAGGAACAATATTTTGATGGTGCATCTGCTTGCTCACTCTGCCACTCATGCCGAGATTGTCGATCAGATGAGGCGGAACTGACGAGTCATTTGCAACACTGGAAATTGATGTACCGGTTGGAGAGCCTCGCCCATGCTGGCTGTATACGGGTCGATTTTTCTTCTGCTTGTGCGGGTTAAACAAATCAGCTAACTGCTGTTGGGAGGGTTGAAACTGACCTCGCTGCTGCTGTTGCTGTTGTTGTTGTAACTGAGCGTACTGATACTGCGGTTGTGGAGGATATTGCTTCGGGGTTGGCTGGGGCTGCTGTGCTGTTTGTTGTTGTGGTAAGTGAGGCTGCGATTGCTGAGTCGAAGACGCTGACGGTGAAGTAGTTTGGTTCGCGCCAGCTAAATCAGTCTGCATCTGGTCATCTTCAAAGAAATCCAAAGAACCTAAGGTTGTGCGACCCTGCGTTCCCGAGACGGTGGATCCACTGAAACTAGCATCAAATTTGGATAGCAGTGACTCCACATTCTTGGAGATAGGTAGAGCGTCTGTTATGAATCCTAATCCACCCAAATCTGTATCCATGTCAATGGGCAACACCGTGGAAACACCATGTAGGAACCAGATTTTATCTTGCATCTCCTTCACATATGTTCGCACAATGCGGTAGTAGGCGCCAATAATGGCCTTAGCCCTTTTATTACCATCAGAAAGCAGCTTCACGAAATGAGAGTCCATGAGTGCAGGGAAGGAAAATACTCGCAAGATATAATCTTTGGACTTGCGCTGATTGTGGAGCTTATCCAAAAACGCCAACGACACAAAGTAAGGTGAATTCGTAGCGACAGGATATAGCTCCTCAAGTTCTGGCATGAAGCACTTTAAACCTGAGTCTTCATTTTTGGGCTCTAGAGCTTGCAGATTCGCAAGATCAAGCAGGTTTACGCCCATAAATGAATAAAACTTGGATGTAGGCGGCAACACACCTACTGCCAAGAGGATTGTAGCCGCGCCACGTACGTGATGCAGCCATGTAGATGCGGGCAATGAGCTGGGGGTCATTTTGGAGGGCGCTGTGGCGTTGGCTAATGCATCTAAAATGAGAAGTACCGATGTAGCCACTAATGCATCCAAATTTTGTGATGAAATCTTCTGAACTTCGCTACGCAAGAGCGTTAATGCTTCCGATCTATGCTGCATTACTGCATTGCAGTATTCCTTGGGTTGTTTCTGGGAAAGGTGCGTGGCGGAGATCATCAGCACAGCGTGCATAAGGAATGGGTAGCGAAATCCCATCTCAACAACATCCTCAGCCCAAATCTGTTCAGTGCTGATCCCCGATTCGGAAATTGATTTAGCCACCACGGATAAATAGTGATGCAGTAACTTCAAGTTCATGATTTGCAGGTCAGCACAGGTAAGGGCCACGGGGGATACAAATCGGCATTCGAGCCGCAAATGCTGGCAATTCTTACAGACTGGTCTGGTTTCATCACATTTGACCCTTCGCCGCTTACATGTGGTGCAACCATTGCGGGATTTGGTGTGTGGACGGCGCCGGTAGTGACGAGCGCTGGCGATTGCTGAGGGGCTATTTCCACCACTGCCGCTGCCGTCACCACCGGAAACGCCATTCTTGGGTTTTCCGGGAGTATTGGCTACTGTCATTTATCGTATAATGGAATTGTACTCCACAATTCCTCTCCCAATAGGACTCAAAGTTGTTTCTGCTGCGTTGATGGACTTCACGGTAACTTAACGCAACACCAACAACACTGCGACGAGCTCTGACGATCAATTACTTCACAAAATCTTAGTTGCTCCGAAAATCTGTGGGAAAGGCTGCAGGAAAAAGGTATCACCTTCAGATCGAGAACAGTGTTCCTTCCGGTTAGTCACATGCGCATTTCCCTACCATTTGACAGTTGGGGTGTTGGCCATCAGTTAGGTGTAGTAGGGTCGACCAGCCGAGGGAGATGCGCTCCGGGGGTTTCGCCACGGTAAGTTTACTACCGAATAAGTGCTTCACGGTACAGGAACTTGCAATTTAGTAGTATTGAAAACGTACAATTAAACAGGAGGTGCTTTCGAAACACTTTGAAGTTTCATGCAGTACTTATTTACATTTGCCTAGTTAAAATCAGTTAGCTTAACGTCAAGCCCAGTCGTATCGTATCGATACGCTCCGAGCCTGACCCCAGTCTCAGCCCATGATCGGAACCCTTGTTCCAGAGTCGCGCCATGTCGCAGCTGCGAATTACAACGCCCTAAGACTTCGCATAACCCGCTAACCCACCAGTAGGTAGCTGCATAACCACTCAGTACCGCATGTATGGCGTGCACATGCACCCAACGGCTGCCGGTCGATTACGGAGCTGTAGATCCTGATCAAATGTCAGAGATTCAAGCTAGCTAAGGCGACTAAAGAGTTCAATTAATGGTTCGGTTCAGGTGCGTTTATGCGCGTACATACATAGCTACTTACGAGAGACTTGCTACACGTGATAAGATAGCGCCCCGCAGATTTCAGGAAGCAAAGTGACGTGCCGGCGTTCACCGGGGAAACTCAACTGAGTCATTTTTCGTGAGGTTAACATACCGAGTACCGATCCTAAAGACCGAGGATGTGATGTGACCTTGGGCGATAGTATGTAAACTAGAGACAGTTATTGTAATATAGATGTAGAATTGTTTCACATATTCAAAACGCAAGCTTGTGGATTTCCTGAAGCCATCACTCAAACGAACACACCCACACAACCATCAGATATCCCCACTTTCTCCTCACGCTACGTGAGTTTATATATATAGAGCAATCATGTCTCTCCATATCACCATGAACAATTAATTTAAAGCAAGCCAATAACAATATAATTTATTTGGTATATCGTGCACGTTTTCAATGGTCGTGAGGGTCCTCACGAGGGGCTTCAGGTTGCACCACAATCATTGTATCAATGCGCAGAATGGCGATGCATGCCTCGACAGCCGCACGGAGAGCCTTGATCTTGCTCATAGCTGGTTCAATCACGCCCATAGCCAGCATATCTGTACACTTACCACGATCCAAGTCCAGACCATAGTTCCGATACCCGCGTCGCTTAGCATCAGTATTAGCTGCTGACTGAGCGGCCGCATGATAAGAACGCAACTTAGCCACCAGGTCTGTGGAGTCCTTCGCGGCATTAATTGTTAAGGTCTTGGGAATCACCAGCAAAGCGTTAGCAAATTCAGCAATGGCTACCTGCTCACGCGAACTCAAAGTAGTCGCGAAAGTCTCCAGGAAAACGCTGAGCGAGGTCTCGACGGCACCGCCACCAGGAACAACCTTGCCCGTTTCCAAAGTCCGCTTGACAACAGCGAGCGCATCGCCCAGCGAGCGCTCCATTTCGTCGAGCTGAAACTCATTACCACCACGCAAAATGATTGAGGCAGACGAGTGCACCTTGGTACCACCAACGATGATACATTCATTATCACCTATGCTCACCTGTTCAACCTGTTGCGCCTGACCCAACCAGCTGGACTCGAACACCTCGTCGCCGTTCATGTTCGACATAGTAGTGACAAGCTGAGCACCAGTCGAGCGTGCTAAACGCTTCAGGTCCTCACGGCCGGTACGGCGAACGGCCATGACGCCCTTCTCAATGAACAACTTCAAGCACATATCATCAATGCCCTTGGTAGTAAAGACCACATTGGCGCCAGCCTTGAGGATCTTCTCAATCTGCTCACTAACAATCTCAATTTCGCGCTTGCGAATCGCCTCGAGCTGTTCGGGGTCATCAATCTTTACGTTCACGCCCAACTTCATACGTGTGCGCTGCAAGTTCAGATCAAGACAGGCAATCTTGGCGTTCTTGATGGACATAGGCATGGCTCGGCTTGCCACGGTGACGTTCAAAGCGTAGCCCTTCACAAGGTAGCTTTCTCGGGCTGAACGGCCGTGAGCCTTTAGAATATTAACGGCCTTCGTAGGATACTTAGTCTCGCCTCTCGCGTTCTGAGTCTTAACAGCGAGCATAGCATCAACGGCGATCTGCGAGAAAAAATCGCCATCAGCGCCACCGGTGATTTTACTGCTCATGCTCGTCTTCGCGATCTCGACGAGTGCCTGCTTTCCTAACTGGGCCGAGGGAACTGAGAGCACCTGCTCAATGAAGTTGGTGGCTTCTTTCAAAGCCAGACGGTAGCCCGTCAAAATCGTGGTTGGGTGGATCTTGTGGCCCACAAGTTCATTAGCTCGCTTCAGAAGCTCCGTGGCGAAAATCACGACTGACGTCGTGCCGTCGCCAACTTCGCGTTCTTGCTGCTGAGCCAACTGGACTAGAATCTCACCAGCAGGGTGCTTGACATCCAGTAGGGACAAAATAGTCGCGCCATCGTTGGTTACAGTGACGTCGCCGATATCGTCGACGAGGAACTTATCCAAACCGACCGGTCCCAGCGACGTTTTGACTACCTGAGCCAGGGCCTGACAGGCCAAAACATTTTGTTTGCGAACTTCGTCACCGGTGATGCGCTCACCGTTGAGAAACAAGGTGTCGGGCTTGCTGCTGAACATCCGGTTGACGCTGTTTTCTGATGATGTAATGTCATCCATACATAAGTCCCAAGCCTACGCGCAGTCCACCGTGCACACTCTTCGCGCGTATATAGCATACATACAATCTATGGCTTGATAGAACAAGAATTCTTATTAAATATCTCCTAAATTAAGGCGCATACGGGTGAGTTCCCTGGTCCCCGCTAACTGGTGAGACATCACGCTCCACCTTGGGGGCGTCGATAGACTCAGGATCCGCCGGTGGAGACTGTGCATTCAGGTGCTCTTTGTAGTTATAGGTATCTCGGTATGGCTCCTCTTCGCGGGGGTCGTGTGTGCCCATGGCAAAAAATCCCTCGTCCTGGACAGGAGCGCGTTGACCGTGAGCTCCGTGGACATTAGTAGGCACTTCATAAAGCATTCCGTATTCAGCGAGCTGAGCCATATCACTACCAACCAGCTCATCCTCATCTGACATACGGATGTGCAAATAATTCTTCACAAAAGGTGTATAGTTCATGATTACCAAAATCAACGCCGAAACCACAAACGACCAGCCGAAGATAGCGCCAATCGCGGCCAACTGGTACGGTAACTGAACGTAATGGTGATTCATCCAGCCACCGGCTATTTCAGTGCTTCCATCCAAACGAGTGATGTAGTCAGCCGCAAATAAAGCAGTGCAAATCGAACCAACAGCACCGCCAATTCCGTGAATGGAGAAAACATCCAGTCCATCGTCAATCTTGAGCCAGTACTTCAAGTAGCCGCCGAGATTAGCAGCACAGGCGGTGATGGCGCCAATAGCTACCGCGGTATACACGGGAACAAAGCCTGCCGCGGGAGTAATACCTACCAAACCAGCCACAGCACCCGAGCAGATACCGGTCATTGACCATTTGCGCACCTTGATGTAGTCCATAAACATCCACACCAAACCACCGACCGAAGCAGCGACGTTGGTGTTAAACATAGAGTACCAGGCACGAATACTGGCGTTACCAGCACTGCCACCGTTGAAGCCGAACCAGCCGAACCACAAAAAGATAGTTCCTAGGGCTACCATCAACATGGAGCCGGGCTTGTACCGGGGCATCATATCTTGCGAAGCAGGATCCTTGCGGCGTCCCAGAACCAAAGCATACGCCAAAGCGGCCGAACCGCTAGCCAAGTGCACGGGACCACCACCAGCATAGTCCAGGGCACCCAATTGAGCTAACCAACCGGCAGAGTTCCAAGTCCATTCGGCAACGAAGTCGTAAACCAAAACTTGGAGCAAGAAGGTATATAGCAACAAGGGTCCCAATCTTGCGCGTTCGTGGGCGCCTCCCAGCACAAGGATACCGAAAACCGCTGCGAATTGACCTTGGAAAAATGCAAAGACAATGTCAGGTACATTTGCAGAGCCCACACTAGGAGCTGCCTGTGCGTGCATCATAGAGAAATTATCGAGTTTGCCAAAAATGGTTCCAGCCTCGTGACTGAACACGAACGAGTAACCCCAGAAGAACCACTCGAAGCAGACTAAACAAACCACCGCAAAGCCTTCCCAAACAAGCGTGATGGCATGCCGCTTGCGAGCAAGGCCAGCGTAAAAAATGCCGATTCCGGGAATCATAAGCCAGACCATACAGCCAGCAACCATCACCCAAGTCATATCGCCCGTATTGTACGGCGCATTGACGTCAGTGGTCATAGAGTCACCACCATCCCACGCCATTTTTGATATGGAACGTTAGTTACGTAGATTTGTTTGAAGGGAGTTTCGAGCCGATCGGGAAGATTTGCTCTTTATGTACTGATGAGCGCGGCGTGGATGACCCAATACGCCTCAGCCACGCTCAGTGATGCTTCGGTTTATTGACCTGCATACATGACTAATCCGTGAACTGATAAGCAGGATGTTTTTTTCGCTGGTATTTGACAGCCCAGTATACAATCTGAGGAAGAAAGCATTTTCCATAGCAACAATGGTGTCGCTAGAGTCCCATTCAATTAAAAAATTTTCAATGATGCGCGGAGAAACCTACTCTTAAGACAGGTTAACTACTCACCGCAAACACAGCAGACGGTGCATTGTCTTATCTTTCACCCTAGCCCACGTAACCCTGGCACGCCGTTTGTGTTACGATAAGGAACACTCCAACGGTAAAATTACTAACCCACGCCGATCTCGGTCCGCCCAATTAAGAAACCAATTCCTCGAGCGACCCACTGACATAAGCGTAATTCTAAATCGCAGAAACATGTGAACTGTCATGTCTGTGCGCTGCAGAATCAATAGCCGAATAGGGGTATCGCGAAAGTTTGATCAGTCAAATACTGGCCTCGCCGTGTAGGGTTGCACAGGTCAGTTGTAGTTCCTAAACACACTTGCACATAAGTACGATAATCCAACTATGCACCTACGATAAAGCAAGCCATTGATAAACTTCCGCACTGCCAACGGTCACAGTGCCACGAAATGGGCTCCTTATTAGCAGCCGCTCCTAAGACGTACAAAGAGGGCACGAAATGGTCGGGTCCCATCTGCACCTTGTCACCGTACTTGTGCTCTTGCCACTTAACAATTGGGTAATCCTTTGTGTCGTCACGATCGATCTTTTCGTCTTGAGTGACGCCCTTGATCCACTCCACGAACTCAACTGCCCACTCAGGGGGAGGCGGAGGTGTCGGGCCTCGATCAACGTAGGCAAAGTTATGCACGAGGTTACCTGAGCCAAGAATCATGATACCCTCATCACGCAACTTGGACAAGTGGCGGCCTATCTTGTAATGGTAGTCCTGAGACTTGCGGCAATCGATGCTAAGTTGAACAACAGGAATGTCGGCCTCCGGGTACATATGCTTCAAAACAGCCCAAGTTCCGTGGTCAAACCCCCACGAGTCACGGTCCAAGCGCGGATAATTGCCACCATTGGCTTCAGCGATCATCTCACGAACGCGCTCAGCAAGCTCGGGCTTACCAGGTGCCGGGTATTGAATAGCAAAAAGCTCCTCGGGGAAACGGCCGAAATCGTGGATCGTCTTAGGCTTAGCCTGCCAGGTAACGCTGGTCTCAGCCACGTACCAATGGGCTGATATCACCAAGATGGCCTTAGGAGTTGGCAGGTCCTTTGCAATCTGTTTCCAAGCAAGGACATTTGGGTCTTCGTCCGCCAATGCCGTCATAGGGCTTCCATGACCTATGAAAACTGCGGGCTGTCGTGCCATCAGTGTCGAGATTTTGCTTATAAGAGGATTAGCGATTTTTATTTATGTAGCATTTATTTTGGTGGTGCACAAGCACATGACATGCACTCTTCCAAGGCCTGGATTACATGATTCAATCTCGACGGGAGCGGATGTCCGGATCGGGTCATGTGCCCTACGCTCGGCCCAGCGTCAAAAGCTGCATACAGAGATTAAAGCTGCATACTCAATCGTACAGTGCTTGAACGAGAATATCGCTCGACATCGTCTCTGAATATAAGAATTGAGCGTACAAACCGCAATTTATATTTGTATTTTCATAGAGTTGAGTATTACTTTACGGCACAAAAGCGGACAAATGTAGTGATTTTTTCAGCCGCACCAAAAAATCACTGTGCATACAGTTTTGCGTACTCAAACATAAATGAATGCGTTTCTTGTACTCTGATCAACTTTCATAGTCAAAACATGAGCAGAGCCACGCGTGCATGACCTTGAACGGTGTATAGGCCACGGAACCCTCAAGGCAGCGTCGGGTCCACGTGTTTCTCATATGCGCATCTAGTGGCTCGAGCCGGTGTACACGGCGATCCGCGTGAATTTTGTTTCAAATTCTTTTTACATCAAGTTAAAAGGTAAAATTCCATTCCAGGCATTGGTTCCCCCACAAATATTCCCAAAAATTACAAGAAAAAACATCAATCGATAGAACATGTCTCTTATTGGCGGCTCAAGATTTCAAGGCAAGCAGGAGCCTCCCGCTGTCGTTGGTCATCGTGGATGTCGGGGCAGTTTTCCTGAAAACACAATTTTGGCCATGCGCAGAGGCGTTGAGCAAGGTGCTGTGGTAATTGAGACCGACATTCAGCTGGCCAAGGACCACGTTGTAGTTATGTGTCACGATGTTGACACCGGAAGGTGTTTCGACAAGAACTATGACGTGGAATCGACTCCTTATTACGGGAAACTTGACCAATTGCGGACTAAGGACTCGCATCATGAGCCTATGCCCACCCTACTAGAAACTGCCAAAATGTTCATTCATGACGAAGCTTTCAAGAACGTACGTTTGATGCTCGACATCAAGAGGAGTAATCGTCCCCATGTGGTGCCGCATGTGCTCAAAGTTTTGGAAGAGGTCGCCCCATTGTCGGTTTGGCAGAAGAAGTGCACCTTTGGTGTCTGGAAGGCTGACGTGATGGCCGCTGTTCATGAACGCGCTCCTACCATGCCGGTCACGTTCATTGGTTTCGAGCACCGCACCGCTCGATTCTTCATGGAGCGCTATGCCAGCCAAGTTGAGGCAATTTCCGTCAACTTTTGCTCGTTGGCCTGCAGCGACGGTCCCGAATTAATGGACGAGGCCGCGAGGCGTAACGTAGACGTGTATGCCTGGACCGTTAATGAACCCTCGACAATGAAATGGGCTGTTGCGGCGCGCTTAAAGGGTGTGATTACTGACTACCCCGACGTGCTGTCTACTTTCTTCGAGTCTATCAGCGAGAAAGACATGCTGTCTACATACTTCACCTCTGAGCCGCGAAGTTTTTATACCTTCATGGGCATGTGGAAGATGTGGACAATTTACATTATCGCATGCAGCTACTTAGTTATGGCTGACAACCTTCCTTGGTTGTTCCGCCGGTACTAATGTAGGCAATAGCGTATCAATATATTCGCTAGTCATACTCAGTATTTACAAATAACCTTACTGATTGTTCTATTTCTTTTTTTTACCGGCAGGTGCCTGAGCGGCCTTTTCAGCCTGGGCAATTGCCTCAGCATATGCAGGCATGGCATGCCCCCACTCAAATTTGCGGTCCGTAGATGCGAATAAAGCGACATCTTCGTCAGTGACTTCAGCGCGCTTGGCCTGGAAGGCGCCCACGAATTTCTGGAGAAGCTCAATACAGATTTGCTTCAATTCACCAGTCAACAATTCACCGCTCGTGTAGGCCTTCCGAATGCGCTCCAATTCCTCGTCGTCATCCAAGAAGAAGGAGATATACTGGAAAGGAACGTCTACTTCGCAGTTACCACCCAGCTTACGCTGATCTTCAATGGTAGCCTGACCACCGCTGAAGGCATATTTGTTGATCTTCTTTTGGATCTGCTTGGCACTGTCAGTCATGAAAACTGCAGAAGTGTCAGCACTAGCACTCATCTTAGAGCTAGCGCCTTGCAATGCCGGGAAAAACTTTGAATGAATCAAAGCTTGCTTCGGGTGTCGCAGCTTGGCACTAACATCACGGCTTACGCGGAAATAGGGATCCTGGTCGATGGCGCACGGGATTAAACAAGGGATCTTCGACTGGCCGAACAAGTGCGGGTAGCTGTCCGACAACCCAGCACTGATCTGGATGGACGCAAAATGAACCTTGCCGATGGCATCACTCTCGTTGAAACCAAATACGGCCTTGGCCGTGTTGTAAGTGATCTGGCGGCTGACCCGGCTGACATTTTTGTAGAACGAGCCACCCATATAATCATAGTCACTAAAAATGAAAGTCTTTTTAGGATCAAACCCGACGCTAATAATATCTTTGGCATTTTCCTTGTAGAATACGCCGTTGGTCTCCTCGATGGAGAGCGCATGCTTGAACAGAAACTTCTCATCATCGGTCATTTCAATGACGAGAGGAACATCGAATATATCCTGAAGCCATTTGGTGAAAGTAAAAGGAATCAAATGGCCTAAATGAAGACTGTCCGACGAGGGGCCGCGACCGGTGTACAAGAAGAAGGGCTTCTTTTGTTCGTACAGGTCCAAAATGCGATTAAGCTCACGGTGAGAAAAGAACATACCGCGGCGCATGAGAAGGTGAGGTCGGTGGCCCGTGAGCTTCTCGAATCTCTCCAAAAGCTCGTCGGAGATGAGCTGACTGCCGAACTCCTTGACGAGCTTTTCATAGTCAATGCCCTGATCAACGCCGTCCTCAACGGCTCCGGCAACATCCCAGGGTGTGACAATTTGTGCCTTATCGGAGGCTTCTTCGGCGATTTTCACGTCCTCTACTTTAGCTGCGAGGTCTGCCATACTAAACAAATTGGGAGCGTCAGGGTTACCCTACAGTTGGTGTCATTTTTCACCATCCACGTGCCTACCCCAGGCTGCTAGCCCTGCTACGGAAGCCGAATAGGTCCCTCAAGACATGCGAAACCACTAAAGTCTATTAATATAAAACCGGTAAGCTTACTTATCTATTGTAGGAAATTACTTACTGGAAACGCTTCTCGGCTTCCTTCCAGTTGATAACGTTCCAAATAGCCTTGAAGTAGTCGGCTTTGACGTTTTGGTACTGCAAGTAGAAGGCGTGCTCCCAAGCATCGATACCCACGATCGGATTGTACGCAGCGGGGACAATGTCCTGGTTGGCAGTAGTAATGATATCAAGATCCTTGGTGACCTTGTTCTGCACGAGCCAGGCCCAGCCGCTGCCCTGGATTCCAGCGAGACGGGCGTTGGTCAACTCAATGAGCTTATCGAGGCTGCCATAGCTCTCGTTGATGGCCTTTCCCAGACCAGAGCCCGAGCTGGGAGCCTCACCACCACCCTGGCTCTGAGGGGCCAGGTTGTCGAAGAACAAGTTGTGGTTGATGGTACCGCCGCTGTTGAAGTTCACGAGGGGCAGTAGCTCGTTCTGAGTCTTGATGTCCTTCTTCTGGATGGCCTCCTCTAGTTTGGCAGCATTGGTCTCCCATCCAGCAATATAAGTGCGGTGGTGCTTCAAGTAGTGGAGCTCCATGATCTTGGCCGAGATGAAGGGCTCAAGAGCACCAAAGTCGTACTTGAGATCGACCTGGACAGCAGGACGATCCGAGTAGCTGCGCGAGAAGCGAGCGGGCTTAACGGTCTGAGCGGCACGACGGAACATTTTATGAATTGGTGATTAAATAACGAATTTGGTGGAGAAGGTGCATTTATATATGTAAGGTGGTGCTTGCTAACGCAATGGGCATAAACCCTAGCTTAAGAACTAACGGTTGGACATGTGCTCTACCCTCAGCGGCACCTGGCGGTCACGGAATTGGTCAACCAAAATAGCACCGGCGCGGGGAACCGCTTGGGAGGTTTTGGAGGGCGGGATCTGGTGCCGACCGTATCCTGTGGTCGTGAGGACGTCGCGTTGTATCAGGGCTGTGGTGCTGAGGTGGAAACTAAAGGCTGCTGTCATACCTTACTTTCCCCAGTTGTAAGCTTCGTACTCTCCCGCAATTCAGTCATGAGTCTCGACAGTATTGTAGGCCTGGCCATGCTTCTAGTTGCAACCGCCGTCTTTGTGTATTACAGCGCGTGGACCTTCCTCGTTCCGTTTTTGGACGAATCGAGCGCCTTGTCGCAGCTCTTCCCGCCCCGTGAATGGATCATCCGCATTCCCGCAATCCTGTTACTCGCGGGACTTGCGTTGGTCGGAACTTTTGTTGGACTTGTGTTGATAAAAAACGAAAAAAAGAAGCAGCTCAAGGCCGCCAAGGCTAAGTAGGTGCTTCGCTCGGGTTTCACTAAATATAATTATCAAGATCTAGATACTGGCACGGATCCTATTCTAATTTAATTGTTAATGAAAGAGCACTATCAGGTTTGTTATGCCTGTGCCTGGTGGATCATATTGCAGCTGGGGAAGGGCGCGGGTACACATGTCCAAGATTGAAGAATTTATTGAGCACACCAGTGCGCTACTGACAGCCCGCCCTGACTCAACAAGAATATCATACAGATACACGCATAAGAAAGTAACCGATGAGGGCGACCGTGTAGATCCGCACGCCAAACCGGCTCGCGTGGTCGTGAAAGCATACTGCCCTCGATCTGGCATCGTCTACAAATGCAAGGCCAAAAAGGCCAACGATTTGTCCCGCATTCTGGCAAGTTTGGGCCCACATAATTTTGAGTTCAGCTCTCAACGCAAGAGAGGAATGGCCAGCATCATGAGCGGAGTTGAAGTGCCCGACGAAGTAGTTGAGGCCGTTGCCGAACCTGCGTCCAAGGAGCCCGCCAAGGAGGCCGCCAAACAGGATTCGATCAAGCAGGAACCTTCGAAAAAGAAGAAGAAGGGTAAAAAGCATTAATAAATAAGTACATAGCTATGCAGCATCTGGCGACTGGGATTCACTTGAAGTGGTTTGTGCAGTTTCGTTGGCATCTTCGGCTCGGGCATCATTAGTGGGCTCAGAGTTAGCTGGAACTTCCGGTTCTTGCGTCGCCTCCTGCGGCGGAGAGCCTGGTGGGGTTCTGATTTCGGTAATTGAAGCGTGTCCCTCGTCGCTTTCGCGCCTAGAAACGTAGGGCGGTGCCTCCTGTAGCACGTCTGCTGGTGTTTCTGGTGCCTCTGCTGGTACAGATGACGGACCAGCAACGGCGCGCGTACTTTCGAGCAAAACGCTGTCATCCTGATTCCCATATGCAGGCGGAGGTGCTAAGGACCCCTGCGCCGGCGCAAGGCCCCAGTCATTGACGTTTGCCGGAATCAGCACGAAGCCGTCTTGCCCCAAATTTACATACAAATTGGCAGGACCCGTCGTGCCCACCGTCGGGAAGAGGTTGAGGCGCATACCATGGACAGCGTCGTCTAACTTCTTACCGTTGTGAGTGAAGAACACCGTCCCCGTGTGGGTGCGGTACCCAACACCGATAACATCTCCCCGCTGCCAGGGGCGGCCGTAAGGAGCAGCCCCGAAGGGCTGATTTAGGCGCTTGTGGCCCGTGGAATCGTAGGCCACAGAGTACCTATGCATCCCCGGCAAACGAAACACCGGGTACGGCTTTGTGGTCAGCCCTACACTGCACACAACATCCTGGTCCAGCTGATAGATTTTCGTCTCCCAATAGTACACTGCCTTCTGTTTGGGCAACGGCAGATTGGTCTGCACGCAGCAGGTTTGCCGAGCAGCTACTTCGCCCTCGTGACTCGCCGGCTCTCTGAACTCAATCTCAGTGCGATTGCGCACAAACACATCGGGCTGCTGCCGTATATCGAACGTGAACTCCCAAGCAGCCACAGCCTTCTCCTGAATAGTCATGTACTGGCTCAGGCTGATGTCTGTATCAGCCGAATTGGGCGGATTATGTTCGATCCATCTTTTGGCCATCAAATAGCTTTGACGGTTGCGGTCGCTCATCACATCGAGAGCTTCCTCCTCTTCCTCCTGGAACCGTTCCAGGTCGTCGAATGCGCCGGGAATTCCGTCCCCCAGACTCACGCCGCTCCGTGATCCACAGCATGTTATATAAATCACAACGAAGATAAGCGCCAGGATAAATGTGGACACAATGGACGAGACCGTAAACAGCAGCACTTCGAGCAGCTCATCCATGGTGGCGGAGTACCTTGCCCCAAGCAACTATGCAACTCTAAGCGTGCGTGCACCACAATGGTAGACACCAGCCTTTATTACTGGATATAGAGCACATAAATTAATCTCTAACAATTCGGCATAATATGCATACATACTCTACTTCTTCTCAGCCTTTTTCTCAGCCTTCTTCCCAGCCTTCTTCTCGGGCTTCCTTTCAGCCGTCTTTTCAGCCTTTGTGCCAGCTTTGGAGTCTGTCTTTGCTTCTGCCGTGACCTCAGCCTTCTTGTTGGTTTCAGTCTTCTTGTTAGTTTCAGCCTGCTTCTCAATAGCCGATTCCTCTTCGGCCTCATCTTCGGTGTCGGTGTCCAGATCACTCAGACCTTCTTCTTCCTCCTCGTCTTCTTCCTCCACCACGGTATCATCCGCTTCGGTTGCCGGTAAAGGAGCAGCCTCCACGACCTGCATGTTGACTACAGAACGGATGTCCGTGCCGAAGTAGGCAGTAGACAGCACAGCGACCTTCAGAGATAGCGTGGCTGCCTGGGGTGGACTGGCACTGGAGATGGGTACGTACAGCGTGCCGATGACGCAGTCGTCGCCCGCAGCGGTTTGCTCCTTGGTGAGTTTGAGGTTCTGCAAATCGAGGTTTGTGATCTCATAAGGATCCTCAATCAGCCGGTTGTCTCGGAGACCGTACATGTACACGAACCAGTTCAGGGGCACGGCCAGCGGGTAGCGCGGAGCCACAGCGTTGGGCAGCTTCGGGGCCCGCAACTTATTCAAAATGTCCACCGGCTTGTTGGGCTCGGTGTCCGCAGAAACAACATCCAGGTCGGCGGCGGTGAGCTGTGGCGGCTTATCACCCACAGGCAGAACCAAGAACTTCAGCTCCAAATGGACCTGGCTGTTCACGGTCACTTGTTGCTCGCCTCGCACTCGAAATTGAGCCCTTAGCAACACCAGCCGCGGAATGTAGTCGCGGGCGTTCTCAACTGCTTTGGTCACAAGTTCAGCACTGGGCTTGGCGCGGAAGTCCTCGAGGTTAGCTTCGCGCAGCTGTAAATACTCACCAAAGATTTCGCTATCCAAAGGCACCGCCTGCACAATATCGCGGTGGAGTTCAATGGTCCGCTGGCAGAACAGAAACGACTTAAACTGCGCGCCAATGGCATGCACGCCCAGCAGGACCCGGGCAACCTCAGTGACCAGCACGAGCTGTTCGTGAGTCTGGGGCTCTTTGCGATTCAAATAGGCAGTGAGCAGCTCACGGCGGTATTTGATAGCCTCTTCGACCGCCTGGAAACCCACGGCGCTAGTTCGCACGGGCACAGCCTCGACAATGTCCGGACTGGACAACACCTCCCTCAGAAGCCTCTCGCGGCCAATGAAATGAGCCTGCTCCTTGACCAAAAGCTCACAAAACTGAGCAGCAGTTGACTGAAGTAGTCCGCGGCGCGTACGGCGCTGTGAGCGCGCCCACCAAACACCAACAATCAGGGGGATACCCACACCGAACCCAAAAAGATACAGGGCTGTGCACAGCACAGCACTGGCAGAGTTAAACAAAAAAGACGGAAGGGCAATGCCATGCGAGACGGGCTGCGGGCCGTCAGGGTGGCCGTAGAGCCTGAAGTTTTCTCTGGTGTCCTCGTCGGTCAGGGCCCGGTACGCCTTCGTGATTTCAACATACACGGCCTCAATCTCGTCCTTTGCAGCCCCGGCAATATCCTTGACTTTGTCGGGGTGGAACTCGAGAGAAAGCTTGCGGTACGCGGACTTGATCTCTTTGGCCGTGGCGCTGGAGGAAACCCGCAGAATCGCGTACGGGTCCCAGACAGAGACCTCGCTCGTATCGGCTACGGGCTGGCTCTGCAACGTCTTCACAGCGTATGCAAATGCAGCCCAGCCAACGACTACAAACCATAACTGCCAGCTTCGGGCCCGTTGTTCACGGTGTACGCGCGAGCGGAACGCCTTGTGGCTGGCGAAGTTCGACGCTTCCTCAGCTTTTTGAGTACGCAGACCACCGAGCTGCTTTACCGTCAACGGTATAAGCACGACGAGCGCCAGTGTGAGCGCGAAGTACGGCCACACCTCGTTAGTCTCGTCGTAAGAGC
Source organism: Starmerella scarabaei (assembly GCA_030565305.1). Lineage (NCBI taxonomy): Eukaryota > Fungi > Ascomycota > Dipodascomycetes > Dipodascales > Trichomonascaceae > Starmerella > Starmerella scarabaei. Next base: position 344,841 of record JAJMBJ010000003.1, on the reverse strand, counting down.
GGCTGTCCATAGTGACGTGTAACCCTTACCTGTTTTTCACCATAATGGACTAGTGGTGGATCAGCCGCACAGCAGACGTCGAATAGACAAACCTTCTTCTTTTAATTGCACATGCAGACATACACCGAAAATTATGTATTTTAGACTAATTTGCCGATTTTTGGGTGTATAACTTGTGCGGGATAGTGCACATATCCGAATACACCATATAGCCTTACGTGATACCTCTACTCTTTCTTCATGAGCAACCGGGGCCGTCGAAGACCTGCCCGCAGCGGCGGCATGGCTGTTGATGAGCCCGCCGAGCAGCAGGTCCCTTTTGTTGAGATTCGACAGTGGGAAGGCGGTACTATGTCCGACGTCATCTCGTTTCTGGAGCGCAAATCGAAGGTCACCCTGACCAACGCTCGCGAGATCGGCAAAGTTGTCAATGCTCAAGTCCACCCCAAGGACGTCGAGACAATCAAAAAATGGAACGGAATCAGGTTCGCCGGTAGCAGTTTGAACATCAAAGTCACGTATAAGGCACCCCCACCGCCAACCCAGGCCGTGCAAATTCTCACGGGGTTTCTGAACCAAAGGTATAATGACCAGGCTAAACTGCTGAACCTGGCAATGATGATGAGTGATCCGATGTTGGTGCAGAGCCAGATGTTGGCCAACCCGCAAACGGCGGTGAAGATGTTCCAGGCTCTCATGAAACTAGCCAGTGAAAACTTCAAGAATGTAGAGAGTGTTTCGCTGGAGTCGAACCAGCTGCCGGATGCCGAACTGGCCACATATGTTGCGGATTACTTCCCGAATCTGAAAAACCTCAGTTTGGCCAATAATCTGATTGGCGAGGTCAGCAAACTGGCTCCCCTGAAGAACAAGCTGCCGATGATGCGCGAGCTAGTTTTGGGGGGCAATCCGCTGCAACAACACCCAGCATACCAATCAAATGTTCGCGAGGTTGTCAATATGTTCCCGCGGTTACAAGTTCTCGATGGAGTGACGGTAAGGAGCGACGCCGATCTACCCCGGAACGCATTACCGATGCCCATCAAGCCTACATTTTTCGAAGACGAGGGTGTGGCATCCATGGTACCTATGTTTTTGTCCAACTTCTTTGGTTTGTGGGACACAAATCGTAGCGATTTACTGGCACTGTATGACGCGCACAGTTTGTTCAGCATCTGCTTCAGTGGTGGTTCGCCCCACTTGCCCACATCGAAGCCTGCGCCTGGCGTGTATATCCAGATGAGTCGTAACTTGGAAAAGGCTACCAACCAGCAAGTGAGGCACAACAAAACTTACATAGGGCCGGCTCAGGTGGGCGACGCGTTCAATCGCCTGCCTGCCTCGAAGCACGATCTCCAAAATGCACAGCAGTTTGCGATTGATGCTTGGAAAGTCACAGATGTGCGAACTCCTGGCGACACAGCGGTGCTGATTGTGGTGCACGGTGAGTTCACAGAGACCTCGGGTAATCGTCAGCGCAGTTTCGACAGATCCCTGGTTGTGCTGCCCAGTCCCAATGGTAGCTTTTTAGTCGCTAGTGATATGCTCACCATTAGGAACCCGGCCGTTCTGCCCACGAACGTACAGCCGGCCAATGTTCAAACTCCTTCTCAGCAGCCCCTACAACCCCATCTGAACCCCCAGCCGAGTGGGCAGAGCGTCCCTCCCATGGGCGATGTTGGTGCTCCGGCTATGCCCATGGGTCTGAACCCTCAAGTCGGAGAGCTCATGCGGCAGACAAACTTGAAACAGGATTTCGCGGAGATGTGTTTGAAGCAAGCCAATTTCGATCTCGCAGCAGCGCTGCAGCTATTCCAACAATCGAGGGCTCAATTGGGTCCCGAAGCGTTTATGTAAATATAGGCATTAAAATAAAGACAAATCAAGACGTAGCAATGATAAAAAAGGATGCAATAAATAGTGTGTAATAAATTATATGCCGCTCATGGCAGGGGTATTGTGCTGCTAAGGCTGGGATCCTTCAATTTAGCATACAGGATGCTCAGTTGCGAACTGATACCCACAACTTGAGCCACTAGCTCAGCATATTCGGCGTTGGCCATTTCGACTTCGCGGTGCCACCCCAATAAATCACGAGCAGCTGATTTATGCAGATCGAGTTCTTGTTCCGTGGAATACTCACTCAGGGCCCTCAACATTTTGGTGGCCTCAACAGTTTGCTTGAGAATCCCCTCAAGACCCACACGACTGGCCTCGCAGGCCCGTTTTTCGGCTTTAACGCGGGCTTCCAGAGCCTCGATACTATCACTGTCGGCCACTGAACTCGGCAGGGCCATTTCTCCACCAAGCCTATCTGCAGAGGTACACGTATCGTTCAATGCCGCTCGATTGGCGTCGAGCTCGGTGGCCAGCCTGTCTAACACGCTTAGAACCGCATCGAGATCATCAGATCCACCAAGCATACCTAACCTCCGCTGGCTTACGCTTATGTACCCCAGGCACTCAGATTTATAGAAATACATCTGATTAAAATACTACACTATTCAATTTATCTTATTAAATATATATTTCACGCGGCAATGCTTTGCACAGACTCCTCAATTTCATGGAAAGAGAACGGCTCAAAGGCGTAACCCTCACCAATATAGAACTTCGACATACTCTCAACCCAGTGCAAACGCAGAGCGTGTAACATAGCCGAAGTGCCCTCCATAACCGTCAAAATAGCCACAGTTAAACTCATCCATACAGCGAACATCACCACGACCATTATAACGCCGAGAGTACCGGTGGGGCCAAAGCTCAATTTGAGAGTCATGTCCCACAAAACCTGACTGAGCTGCGAGTGAGCCAAGGAAAGGGCCCACAACCGCAAGTATGATGCCGTGTGCGACACACTGTTCAAGCAAAACTCAATAGTGTGAATTGCCTGCTCAATCATGATATCACCAAAAGACTCATGCTCTTCTTCTTGCTCTTCAGTGAGTCCTGAGGCCTCACCCTCAGCCTGGACTTCTTCCGTGGGGAGCGAAATATGCTTTTTCTGGGCCTCCTTGCGCAAGTACAGGGGCTTCACAAACAGCAGCCAGGGAACGGCAATCAAGGCCAAACCCAACAGCAGAAGCTGGACGCCCTTTTGGCCAGCATACAGTGGTTCCTCAATCTTTCCGGGACTCAAGAACATATTGATCAGCATGTTCATAAGACTAGGCGGCACCGCATCTGTTTTTGACCAGTCAACACACCATTTGTAAATGATAGTGACGGTCAAGTAGCCGAAGATTGCCAAAAAGAAGATCAAGCCTGGCACGAAGTTGCCGATAATGTCAATCGTCGAATGGAAATACAGATCGTTGACCAACGAAAACATGAAAGAATACAACATGTGCAAGTATCCCATAACCACCGACAGCTTCATCTTGTAACTATTCATGAAACGCAAGTTGTTCTCCGCACCGTGCCACATCCAGTCCATACCTGCAATGTAAACAGTACCTGTGCTGATCGCGGTGCCTCCCTCAGGAGTAGGCCATTTCCATCCACTCTTGAATAGCGTCATGGACTTCGAGAAGAGGTCATTGTACATGAAACCGGTGAACATCGAGAAGGCTCCCATCAGCAAGACAACATAACGGCCCGAGTAAAACATGTCGAACACATCGCCACCTTCAAACTTGGCCAGCTTTTTCTCATTGAGCACGACATACAGCGCGGCAGCGAACATGAGGAAACCATGACCGATATCACCGAACATCACGGCGAACATAAATGGGAACGTAATGACTGTTGGCAGGCCGGGGTTTACTTCCTGGTAGGACGCCACAGCGTATACGTCCACCATGTTCTGAAACGCCAGAGTGACTTTGTTTGTACGGTGCAATGTAGGCGGCTCGCGGCCCTGTTTCGGAGGCAACACAGTCAAAACTGCTGGACTCTCAATCTGCGATGAGTCACTGACCATTCGTAATACTTGCTGGACTTTGCTCACTTCATCCGTGGGGATCCACCCCTCGGCGATCAGCAGCTTGCGATGACCGTCATAGCTGAAACGGTTCAACACCTCATAGGTGGCTCGCTCTTGTTTGTAATGGATCTCCCACAGTTTCGACTGCTGAGCGATTGTCTGCAACTCGACTTGCAGAGCCTGCTGGGTGTACTCAGCAATTCCGCCGACTTCATTTAATTGCGCATTGAGCTCGGCCAGCTGAGTCGACACATGGCCAGGACTAACTTCGAAAACATGCGACTCCATTGCTTCGGCAATTTTTGTGGCTTTCTGTGTCAGGAAGCTGCCATGGGTAACGAGAATGAACACGGACTTGGGCACCTTTTTGTGTAACTTGGCATCCCAGATCGGCGTGTCGATTTCGCTCGAGCTGAAAACCAGATTTCCACGCAACGCACGCCAGCAGACCCGCTCCAATGCCGATATCAGCCGGGAAGGGATTACGCCAGCAACTATACCCGACGAGGGTTCCTCAGCGCTGCCACTGGACATGTTGGATCCGAAGAAGTTCTGAGCGGACCGGAGCACATGTCTGCGTTCCACCAGAAAGGCCTGCTTCTCATTCAGATCCGTCAAGGAATCAGCAAGCCCGCCGATCTGCTCCTCGAGGTGTGACAAGTGCCGCGGCAATTGCTCGGGCTCACTAACAGTCTGACCCTGCCAAGTCGGCGATTCGGGGATATGCTGCTCGGCGATCTTGCCCCGCAAAAAGGAGATCTGCCGCAGGCAATTATCAGCGTTCTTGATGTCGTTGACGAACGCACGCTGGAAGCTGGACGTGCCGGCATTCAAGTCACGGAAATGAACGCAGCCCAGGTCACCGAGCGAGCGCACAATTTCGTGTGCGACCTCGCTGGCCACGAAGAGCTGGGCCAGCGACATCTCTGCCGACCTGAAGATCGCCTCCGACATGCTTGGATGACTAACGGAATTGCTCCAATCTAATAGCGGGATCTATGGGGCAACCTGAGAACTGCCACACTGTATATATTTGCGTAGAATGAGCATGTTTTACTGGTCTAGTTGAGCTAAATTGATGTATTGGTCGCATTATTGTAATTGGCTATTTGAGCACGTGGGCTGCTGATTGGACGTCAGATGCCAGAAGGTACCCTACCGTAAGCATATACTACAGCAGCCTACCACAGCAGCCTACTGTGGCAACCTATCACAGCGTAAATACAAAATAACATACACAAGCGCTAGGTAATTCGTGTGCATGAAACATAAGCTGTTCCGATCTTATTTTATTTATCTAAGTGTATACAATAACTTAAGCGGTCTTCTGCTTCTTGATGGGCGGAACTTCCTCACCCTCAGCGGGAGCCAGGCGAGGGGTCTGCTCAGCATGATAGTCCTTGATGATCGAATCAACATCATCAATGTTCAAGTGACGCACGTCGCCGAGCTTCTTAATTTTTTGAGTGACCTCCTTGCACTGCTCGTCGCTCAAGTGCAAGTTGAGCTGGTCAACACGGCTCTTGATGGCATTCCATCCAGTCAACCGGTTAGCAAAATGGATGTAACGGGTCAAACCGAAATCCTCGGGCTTGAGAATCTCGTAAGTACTGGGGTTAGCCAAGATGGCCTTAGCGTGAATACCAGCCTTGTGTGTGAAAGCACAGAAACCGGTGATGGGGTTGTTGAAGGGGATGTTGACCTCAACAGCATTGGCAACAAGGGTCTCGATATCACGGATCTTGTGTACCTTATATTTGCTCAGAACGTAGTCACGATCAGCGACGATCATGCGGGCCATCAGACCGCCGAGGGGAGTGATGCCGTTACGCTCGCCAATTCCCAACACGGAGGTGTCAATAAGCTTGGCACCAGCCTCGAGGGCAGTGTAAGCGTTAGCAATGGCACAGCCCGTATCGTCGTGGAAGTGGCATTCGATGTCGCAGTTGACGACGCTGCGAAGAGTACGCACAAGCTCGTAGACCTGACGCGGGTTGGCACCACCAACAGTATCAGCAATACCAACACGGTTGACGCCGATCTCGCTAACAGTGCGGTAGATGTTCAAAAGATCGACCAAATCGGAACGGAATGAATCCTCAGAGGAGAAACGGATCTCAATGCCATGGCTCTTAACGAACTCAATGACCTCCACGGCACTCTTGGCAATGTAGGCCATGTCCTTGCCGTGGGAGTACTGACGCAAGAACTGCGAGGTGCCGATAACAACATCGACACCGTCAACGCCGGTAGCTACGGCGAGACGCGCGTCATCCATGTGACATCGAATATGGGTCAGAATCTTCGACTTGAGGCCGAGCTTGCAAATAGCCTCGCAGTCCTTGCGGCTCTGCTCGCTGGCAGCGGGGGAGGTCAATTCGATGTAGTCGGCGCCGAAATCGTCAAGAGCCTTAGCAATCTCGATCTTCGTCTCGGTGCTGAAGAAGGCATTGGCAAACTGTTCGCCCTCGCGGAGAGTAGACTCGATGATCTGGAAGCTCGAGACGTTGCTCAGGTAGTCGCTCGGGTTAGCGGCGTAAGGATTCCTGGGGAGAGCAGGAGTGGCACCGTTAGCAGCGCTAGGAGTGTTATCGTCGGCTTGATTGGCAACCATTTAATATTGTGTTGTGCTAATTCAACAAATCAATCGCCTCTGAACAATTGGATATAGATCGATGAGATGGATAAGCCCAGGTATATATGCACCTTTCTAATGAGTAAATTTCAGGTCCTTGCCGAATTTTCATTTAGTCATGTGTCACCTGATAGCCGCGACCCGGCGGGGTGCAGCTAAGCGTGCAGTATAGCGGAGTGTACCCTTTAAACGCTGGGTCGACGCCTTTATCGACCCATGAAAACCGTTGCCACGCTTAATCCGCGGCGCTTCTAAGGCTGACCGGGCTTATCTGCCCCTCACAAACGGAGATGCGATCGAACACCGGTACATACATTTCAATATATTTTACAGAGTAGTAACCTGGTAAATTTTTGTCAGTACTTGGCGATAATACTTTTTGATAAATATATTTTTGGTTTCTTTCCTTTAAGGGCAGGCGATGTGTACTTGACTCGATCAATTATCCTTGCTAGGCTCACAGGAATATGCTTAATGACATCACAATGTCCCGAGAGGGCGGCCAAAACCAACCCTTCTGGTTTGGCCAATTAGACTAGTATAGAAGCTACAAGCGAGACCCAGTGCTGGCCGAACCCAGAGATGAGAGAAAGTCTCACAGGGGACCCAGCAAAGGTCACGTGCGTACCAGTCAACAGTGCTCATTCGCCTTCCGCAAAGATTTATCCCTAGCCCAGGAAACTGGGTTCGAGGGGTGTGTTCTTTTCCCATCATCTCTCCCTCTTACCTCTCCTATATAAGACCCCGATCATGCGGAGTATATAGCCCATACGAAGTACCCCAAATATAGATATTGCATTGGCTTAAAGTCAGCGAAACACTCACAACGGAAAGAGAAAGATCCCCACCTGCGCACCGCTATATATAGAAATGTCGCGTCTCGATCGCCTAGTGTCGCTACTGGACACCGGCGTCTCGAGCTATATTCGCAACGTTGCAGCGGAACAAATTGCCGACGTGCAAAAGTCACACCCTGGCGAATTGTTCCATTTGCTGGGCCGTGTGTCGCCATTTCTTCAGTCCGCGAAATGGGACACGCGGATCGCTGCCGCTAAGGCCATCGGTCTAATTGCCGAAAACACAAATTGGGATCCACTGTCCGAAGAAATTGACGAGAGTGGACTGGTCGAACCGCCTCCGTACGCACCGAATGCCGCTCCGGAAACTCCCAGTGCAGGATCTGCAACGATGGAGACCGACGAGAGTGAAATGCTGACCTTTGCTACTTTAGATATCAATTCAGTCATTTCGAAGGGTCAGCCATTACTAGGATCTGCCGGCAGGGAGTACGATCAGGCCGTACAGGCCATGGACAACGGCTTACGAATGAAAATGCAGCGGCAGATGCTCAAGAAGAAGATCGGACTTGAGTTCTTGGGCGACGACGACACGAGTGAACTGCTGGCCGGTGATCTCGGAGATAACAACGGCCCGCAGCGAAGTCCGTCGCCGTTCCCGAAACGAGAAAGTAAAAGTAGCATCAAATCCGAGATCAAGTCTGAGATCAAGGAAGAAGTAAAGGCTGACCCGGACGCTGAAATGAGGGACGAAGTCAAGGATGAGTTCCCCGCGCCTTCACCACCGGTCAATGCTCGATTGCGGGCATTGGCCAAACGGAAGGCTCGATTTGGTAGCCCCCAAACGCCTCCTGCAAAAGCCAGGGCCGTTGAAAGTGAAAACGGCACGAAGGCGAAACGCACCAGCAGTACTGGAAGTACCAAAAGTAGTGCTGCTGGCGTCAGTGCTAATGCTGCGAACGCTGGAGCTGCAGGTGGAAGCGCCGGGGGAGATAAAGTTGTCGTTGAACACCGTGACAAGAATGCTGAGTATGCCGAGACCGTACTTGTACAGGACCCACGTGTATTTCCATTCGAAGCACTATGCTGTCGGCTGATCTTCGACATGTTCGAACCCACTTGGGAGACACGCCATGGAGCGCTGTTATGCTTGCGTGAAATTGTGAGAGTCCATGGTGCCACTGTGGGGATGCTCCGGGGTGCCACCAAGGAGGATAATCTGAAACGCAACGCCGCGTGGCTTGAAGACCTGGCCTGCCGTTTGTGCTGCATCTTTGCACTAGACCGATTTGCTGATTACGTTGCAGATCAGGCTGTCGCACCGGTGCGAGAAAGCTGCGCTCAAACTTTGGGCGCGCTCATGCAGTTCATCACGGACTCAGTCGCTCGATCCTTATTTGATGTGTTGGATACATTAATCATGGATCCCGAGAACACAGGAGTATGGGCAGCGTGCCACGGTGGAATGTTGGGCTTGCGGTACTTCGTCACATTAAAGCTCGATCCTATTGTGAACGACCCCAAACTGTTTGAACAGCTGGTTAAATGTGTCTTCAAAGGATTAACTGGATCGGATGATGAAGTGCAGGCCATCTCAGCAGCTGTGTTATTACCCATTGCTGGCGAGTTTGTGGAACAGCGGCCCAAAGAGGAGATATCACGCTTGCTGAATATCTTATGGGTCTATATATCCGACTTGAAGGATGAATTGAGCACCTCTGTGGGCAGTGTCATGGATCTTTTGGGCACTCTGTGCACTTATCCCAAAGTGCGTGACGTAGTTCTGTCCGACTCGGGTACCAGTCTTGAAAAGTTGGTTCCGAAGCTTTACCCGTTTCTGCGTCATTCCATTATTGACGTTCGAAAGGCCGTGCTGCGTGCTTTGCGGACGTTTCTTGCTCTCGAGCAAGATCAAAAACGCTGGGTGTCGCTTGTTACTTTGAGACTAATCTTCCAAAATATTCTACTGGAACAGAATGACGCTGTCCTAGAACTTTCGATGGGTCTTTGGAAGAGTTTAATGGAACATCTGGTTGAACAGGATGCTGATTACTGCTCGGAGATCTTCACAAAGTTCTGGTCCTATGCGTTTCCGCTGCTGCTTACCCCTATTGGTTCGGCACGACGATTCTATCGCATGGACGATAACTTACTTGTGAGGCCTTCAGGGGAGACCTACGCTGATGATCGGCCTGCATCGGCTTCAGCCTCTTCGAAGTTAGAAGTTAACATCGATGGCCCGATGATCTCCGGTGACACCCTTATTGTTCCTGTTGGAATTTTCATCAGAGCGAAGGTCGATGGTGCCATTGCACTTGGTCATGCTGCTGCGATTGCCACCGAAAAACTTGGTGCCGTTCCTAGTCACATGCAGGACGATATCACGAACCTGTTTTCGTCTCACATGTCCAGTCAACGGCTTATCTTGGGTTTGTTAATTGAAGAGTACGGTAAGCACAACGCAGATGACAATGCTCGCGAAATTATGGCGGACTTCACGAATGCCGTTAATCCGTTGCTCATAGCTGCGATGGAAATCCAGACAAAATCAGAGGGTCAGCCATTGTGGAGAGACATAAATCCAATTTTGCGTGCTGTGCGTACTCAATGCCAGTCTTTATTCACGCTTCTCAAGAGTCAAGACGAGATCCCTGTCAACTTGTTTCCCAAGCTGCCCTCTGCAATTGATGGAGATCCTTGTCCTCCTAACACCGCAGTTTTTACTCTTCAAATGGCAGAAGAACTCGCGTCCAAGGGATTCACTGAGCTGCGAGATAGACTGTCCCCAGAAAAGCAAGTCAAGATGGCTGATTCTTTGGAGGATGGCCGTGCCAATCTGATGAGCTCTATTGAGGAGGCTAAGTCATCTCTGGAAAGCCGCAACACCAGTTTGCGTGCTGTGGCGGCATCTGCGTACATTTCTATCAACGAAAAGCTACCCACAAAGCTCAACCCGATCATCAGAGGTCTGATGGATGAGATCAAGCTTGAAACGATCAATCTGCTGCACGAACGTACTGCTTATGTACTTGCTAGTTTGGTTGCCGAACTCATCGCCACAAACCGCGGTACAGCTGGCAGCAAGATCGTGCGTAACTTATGTGGCTTCTTGTGCGTCGACGTGCATGAAGCGCCGGAGTTTGATAACAGTAGAGATGACTGTATCCTGTCATTGAAAAAGGACGATATCAACATGGAAAATAAGAACATTGCCGAGGTAATGCGCAAAGAGCGTGAGAACCATGTTGCATTCATCAAACGTCAAGGTGCTATTTACACGCTTTCACATCTTTGCAAGATGTACGGTGGGTCCTTATTCGAGACGTTACCCGAGATCAAATCACAGATGTTTGAAACGCTCTCGCGCGGCGACGGTGTGGAGAACGATCCGAAGTACGGGCAGGCTTTGATTGATAATCTAGCTGTGATCTGTACTTTGGTACCGTTCCTGGACTCGAGCTTATATGCAGCCATTACCGAGGCTCTGCCGTCGATTTGCAATGCATTATACTCTGAATTCGCTGTCATCCGCCATGTGGCCGCTAAATGTATTGCGGTCATTTGCAACACTATGCCTCCACAAGGTATCACGTTCGTGGTCAAGGAGATCCTGGGACACGGTCTTATTGATGCCAGTAGTGTTGTTCGCCGTCAGGGCTCCATCGAGGCGTTGTTTCACATGATGCTGACGATGGCCGAGAACATTCTGCCTTACATTGTATTCTTCATTGTACCCGTTCTTGGTCGTATGAGTGATTCAAATGTGAATATTCGCTTGATTTCCGCAACAACTTTTGCCTCCATTATCAAAATGGTCCCCTTGGAATCTGGTGTCGAAGATCCCGATGACATCCCGCAAGAGCTGCTGGAAGGGAAAGAGCGTGAACGTGAGTTTATCGGCCAAATGATGGATCCAAGCCGCATTCAGGAGTTTGAGATACCTGTGGATGTGAACGCCACATTGCGTAGGTACCAGCAAGAGGGTGTCAACTGGTTAGCATTTTTAAACAAGTACCACCTTCATGGCATTCTGTGCGATGACATGGGCCTCGGGAAAACACTCCAAACTATTTGCATGATCGCTTCTGATCACGTCTTACGTGCGCGCGAGTTTGAGCGGACCAAGTCTCCTGACTACCGTACTCTACCATCGTTAATCATTTGCCCAACCACTCTAACGGGCCACTGGGCGGAGGAATTCAATAAATACGTCCCTTCTCTCAAAGTGGCATCATTGGTAGGCTCCCCAAAGCAACGTCAGGCTATTTTGAACAGTGGCAAACTAGCTAAGTCTGATATCGTCATCACCTCGTACGATACAGCGCGTAACGAAGTCAGCAAGTTAGCTCATGATTACGACTGGAACTACTGCGTGCTTGATGAGGGTCACATCATCAAAAATGCGAACTCGAAGTTGTCTAAGGCGGTTAAGGAATATAACGCCTATCATCGACTGGTACTCACTGGTACGCCCATTCAGAACAATGTTCTTGAATTGTGGTCACTATTCGATTTCTTGATGCCGGGATTTTTGGGAACTGAGAAGTCGTTCAATGAACGTTTCTCGAAGCCAATCTCCGCTCGTTCAAGTGGTAAGGCCTCGCCTAAAGAGCAAGAATCCGCTACATTGGCGCTTGAGGCGCTTCACAAACAGGTGCTTCCCTTTACGCTGCGTCGACTTAAAGAGGATGTTTTGGACGATCTGCCACCAAAGATCATCCAGGATTACTACTGTGACTTGAACGACGTTCAGCGCCAGCTTTATGATCGATTTACTTTCCAGCAACGCGCTGCACTCGAGAACGATACCGATAACCAAGACAGCGAGGCTAAGACCAAGAGTCACATTTTCCCTGCCTTACAGTATCTTCGCAAGCTGTGTAATCACCCTGCATTTGTGGAGTACACTAAAGAGGAGCTCGCCACTAAATGGCCCCTAAATGCTGCTCAGTCTCCCAAGCTTATTGCGTTACAACAATTGCTAAAGGACTGTGGTATAGGAACTCAGTCTGTTGCCGACGGCGTTGTGCCCGAAGCAATGAGTCAACACCGTGTACTGATTTTCTGCCAGCAGCGTGAGATGCTGGACCTTGTTGAAAAGTCCCTGTTTCAGGCTAAAATGCCAACGGTATCGTATCTGCGAATGGATGGAAGCACGCCAGGCCCTTCTCGTCAAAAAATGGTGTCCAAGTTCAATGATGACCCATCGATTGACGTCTTGCTGTTGACGACTCATGTTGGCGGCTTAGGCTTGAACCTGACTGGTGCTGATACTGTCATATTTGTGGAACACGACTGGAATCCAATGCATGACCTGCAGGCAATGGATCGCGCACACCGTTTGGGCCAGAAGCGCGTTGTAAACGTATATCGTTTGATCACTCGCAACACTTTAGAGGAGCGCATCATGGGTCTGCAGCAGTTCAAACTTAACGTTGCCAGCTCGGTGATCAATCAGCAAAACAAGGGTTTACTGTCGATGGATACTGATCAGATTTTAGATCTGTTCAGCACTTCGGCTGAGATCGAAGTTCCCTCTAACTCCGGTACCACAGAAGCATCGACTAAGGATCCACTCAACTCGTTGGGCAAGAAAGGTGCAGATGTCACCTCTGGTTTGGGTGAGCTGTGGGATGAAGCAGAGTACGCGGAAGAGTACAATGTTGACAAGTTCATAAAAAGCCTCAAGAAGTCCTGAAGAGGTCTTCTGTCAGATGGTTTCCATGTATATTATGTATTTTACAACCTGCTTACTAGATACGTTCTATTCTACATAGCGGAAATCACCCATTATCAGTGCCTTTTTGGGTACTTTACCCGGAACCGGCATTAGAATTTTGAGCAATTGACGAGCGTCGTCAGCCTCCACGACGTGTACGTAGCCCAGCGTCTCCGCGTTAGCAATTGTTTCCAGTGAGTCAGTAGGTAATGCATTTACAACAGCCAGCAAGCAGTTTTGGAGAACTGAGGATGGCTCAATTCTGGTGAGAAACTCACCCGATCCCTCACTGAACTCCTTCTGCTCCAAAGGGCGGAAAACAGTGATGTCGTTCAGTGATGCCGTAACTGTAAATGGTGACAGCACCTGGCGACTATTGCCAAAGAAGTACTGCGAAATCGCCCGACGTTGCATCTGTCTGTCAAACGCATCGTCATCTTCTCTTACGCCGCTGGATTGTGGAATTAAGAACACTGGAACCGCTCTGGGCAGCTGTGCATCCAAAATACTTTGAACTCGAGACTTCAGCTCTTCATTGCTTACGACAAGCACCGCATTGACATTCAAACTCTCAATCGCCTTCAGTAATTCGTTAGCGGCATCTTCGTGATCAAGATCAGCGAAGCTGGGCGGAGTGTCAATGATCGCTCCTGATTCACGCACTTTTTGATCTTCAGCAAATCTTTCATTGATTCCACTAGCTAGCAACGCAAGCTCATGCTGATAAAATGCAGGGCTGCTCGCCGGATTTTGTAAACCGTAATTGTACACCAGTGGCTGCTTATGATGAGTCGCTGCCGGACCAGAAATGGCTGGTAGACCAAATCCATCCTCAATATCGAGAATATGAGACACAGGAGCAGCCACTAATGATCCTGGTGGGCTGAAAACGGGGTTAGCAGGGTCGAGGTTCACCAGCACAGGGAAGCTACCGGATTTGACGCCATAGCTAACCAGGATCTTGGCGATTGAGGACTTTCCGCTATTTTTGGGGCCCACAATCATAATTCTGGGAGCTTCTGTCCCATCTTGTCGGGCCGTCTGCCGCATACCTTCTATTGCCAAGTGAATATGCGCGTACCGCAGCATAGCCAAGTTCTCAACGACACTTTCAGTGGCGTCGCCTTCCCATTCGATTTTGCATCCATGATAAGTGAAAACTGCGGCGTTCGTCCCGCTGAATTCGTATTCACGGCCGCGGGCCAGCTCAGTGCCGAACAATTCAGCGTTGCCCTCAATTATTCGGAAGTTGAGCTTCGAAGTGGACTCCACCTCGAAGCACCATTGTTCTTGAGGCTTCAGAGTTTGGTGATGTCGTTCGTTGGATCTGTCTTGTGAGCTGGACATCCTAAAACATATATGTAGCTGCTAATCTCTAATGCACAGTATGACGGTAGTAAATAATGAGTAATCACGTCATACGGTTTTCACCACCACATCTCTTGTTGCATAAACCGGCACCCAATACCATGGATTCTGCAGAGTCCACCGATGCCATTAAGGAACTGGTACAGGATATTCAAGATGAACTCGACACACTTGATGAGCGGACAGATGAGGCGATCCGTCAACTGATATCGGAGAAACCCTTTGACAGTTAAACTAAAGTGTTTATTTATTATATACATTTACAATCGTGATTCAGCGCGAACGAAGCTGTCCTCATTGCCGGTATTGCCATTTGTGTTGACCTGGGCTCTTTCTGGCTTCCCTTTGCGAGTCTTTGGCTCTGCCTTAGGCTTCATTCTGCCTCTCAATTCTTTTTCGATCATCTTAGCATCGTCGGCGTCACTGACTTGAGCTTCGACATACTCATGCAGCACCTCAGAGGTAGTGAACTTGGTCATCACTGGCTCACGAGGCTCTGAGGGCTGCCGCTCAAACTCTTGCCGCCGCTCGACATTTTCGGGGCCCAAGCTGTTGCACTTCTCAAGCAATTGGTTTATATCCAGACACTCTCCTGGAGGAATTGGATCAGGGTGAGTAGGAGTGATACAAGGGTCATCAACTTCTTTCCTTAAGACATCATCGATGTCGATTGCGGAAAAAAACGCCACGGAGTGAGGAATATTATCGAGGCCTAGCTGTTGACAGAACAAGGCGCGGGTCCACAGGTTCGCCGTTTGCAAAGCCAATGCCGCGCGGTACTGATCCGCTTCCTTCGCAAGGTATCTTACTTCATCGTGCACTGTAAGCAGTAGTCTAGCATCAATTTCGTGCACATAACAAAGGTAGTGCATTGAAGCCACCAGCAAATGCAAGTAGTCCACGCCACTACTCTGGATCGACCAGTTGCATCGAGTGGTCATGTAACTTGCCTTTTTGAGGTACTCAGCTTTCAATGCATCGGAGATACCAGCACCAAGGATGGGGGTGCGTTGGCGGGGCTGTTCCGCCAATAGCTCTAGCTGATTATACATGATGCTCTCTGTGCCTCCACACCAGTACTGCTTCAGAGGGAAGAATTTTGAGCTGCATTTTTCTCCCTTGGTCGCTTTATAAAGAGCCTCTGCTTTAGCATCCGCTTTAGCAACTGATAGTGATGGATCGAACAACCTCAGCGCGCGGGCGGCTGAGGCCTTCCCTGACCCGTAAATCCTCCCGTAGTTGAATGTCTTGGCCTGATTACGACTAATACCGAGAATGCTGGCACTTTTTGAATGGACGTCTGTTTTGGCAATCTTAGTGCCCTCTAGTGTCATCCATCCAATGGCAGTTCCCCCATGCATCTTGAAGATTGAATCAGCAATCACACTAGCAATCCAGAGTTCTTCGGAGTCGACATCAGCACCAATGATCTTGTATCCAGGTGGTGCTTGAACGTTTGATTTGAGTTCACTGCCCAGCATATTCTCTTTAGCATTCGAAGCGGTCAACCAGGTATCTTCCACTGCTCTCCTCGTCACTGCCCCTAGGGGCACTATGCGTGGGATGATTATGCCCCACTCCTCTGGAAGGCCCATACCGCCCACATTACCACCTTCATTAGCAAACACTGGCATCTGGGACAAAATTCGTTGCCTCGCGGATAGCCAGTACGAACATTGCAAGTTGGTGCGGATCGCCTCTTGAGCAAGCTTACTATCACTAGACAGCGTCTCGTCCTCAAAGTATTGTAAATAGAATTTGGCAAACGGATATGTGCACCGTGCCTTCACCCCGTCCGGGTGAGGAAGCTTGAACAATGACTGCGTGCCTTCTTCGTTATCCTCTACATGAGCATAACTCAACCGCTTATATTGAACTTTCTCCTGCTCGGAAGTCCAAAATGTCCATCCATATTTCTCATACCATACGAGTGGGTTACCATCCCATTTTAGACGCAAAAGTATCGTCGTTGTTCGTGTTCGAGATGTAAGGTTCATGTCGGATGTGGCGGTAGGGAACAATTCCCGGTACCACTCCGGTTTGCCTGGCAGCTTTTGATTCTTCATGGGTCGAGCCGGTTTTCCAGGTCTCTCTTTCGTCATACGAACCGGTTTAATTGTCCAATCTAACTGGCTCAGCCATGGGTCATTAGCCACAGCAGCTAGCTTCTCAGGATCATCAGCCAGTCTCACTGCCTCTTCGGCCAGTTCTCGAAGTTTGACATTCACGAGTTCTGTCTTGGCTTGGAAACTCGCCTCGGCATTCTCAACATATTTATTCCACTCATTCGAGATCGGTAAAAACACTGACGCCATGTCCCGCAAGGCGCCAATAGTTACTGGGTGCGGATTGACAGCTAGAAACTTCGGAAAAAGTTTGGCAAAAAGCTGTCGAGTGTATTCCGAGTCACGCGCACAGTATAGAATTAGTTCATCAAGTAAGTCAGGGGTATCCATGATCACTGCACGGTCTGTGGCCTTGAAATAGTCGCGATCGCTCTTGTCAATTGATATACCCAAGTGGAACTCTACGGTATCGTCTAGTCCGTTACCACACGTATGCGCTAGCCACGGCTCTCGTGTTACCAAGGCGTGCGCCACTTGAGCAGCCTTTGCACTTTTCTGCGACTCACGTTTTAACCGGCTGTATTCTTGGAACACAGCCCTTTGTTGGTTGCACATGCCGTTAGTGGCGATGTGCATCCCCATAGTATCTACAAACCATTTTTGCGACTGGTGGATAGAGTACTCCTCCAGTACTCGTTTGCGGTCGTAGCCCACATTATGTCCAATTACTACCTGCTGGTGATGCCCCAGCGGCACCAACTGCTTTTCACTCTGTGACTCGTCCAACAACCAGGGACTCAACCAAATGTATAGTGACCGAGCACCAACAGCTGAAGCCATCACCGCGAAGGGGTGAATCTCATACATTACTTCTGTGTCAAATACAATCACTGGTTCCATAGGAAATTTCACAGATCGGGGCTCCTCTCCTGGAGTATACTGAACCCAACCTGCCCTGTGTTCAAACTGAGCTCTATCAAATAGGTCCGGGGACCAGTTATTGCTCAGAAACTTGTTGATCATGTCCATGTAAGGTTCTGACATGTGCCTGCCGATCTTTTGGAAATGCTCGTCCAAAGAGATATCCGGGTCCAAGTCAGTACCCAATCGATTCGGTGGATCAAATTTGAGGTGCTTTGGCTCCGTTGTGGGCTGGCAGAGCAGCATATTTTTGTCTAAATGCAACATTGACAGCTCGCGTAGCTTGGCCTCACTCTCCTGCTCAGCAGATCCAGAGGTTGGAAGTTTGGTCGGTCCAAACACTTTTTCCCTGATATCGTGTTGAATGTGATATATTCCTGCCTCATTCTGGTAGTGCGACGCGAGCCGGCGCGTGCAACTGAGGTGCCGCCAGCCGATCCTCGCTAGCATGGTGAGTAATCGGAAAAGGTTCAGGCAGCTCCATGAATACGTGTTTCAAAATAAAGCGATCTTAAATTTAGAAAAATCATTTAAGTAATTGGTAGTAATTTTACTGACCGTGTGGAAGTGTTCACCCCAATTTCGATGATGCAGGTTACTACTGCACGTAGGGTAAAGTGAAATTTATGATCCCTATACCTGTGATCGACGGGCGTGGTTTCATCTTCGATGTTGACACGATAAAGCTACTCAGAGAGAAATATCATATACCTGGAGTCCTCGTTGGAACGTTCCCGTTATTCCCACAGCAAAATCTGTTCAATGGCTTGCCCTTACAGTTACTACCTGAGGAAGTGCGGTATCTGCTAGAAACTGGTGAATTTTGCCTCGCTGATGCAGGAAAACCTATCAATAAGAAGGAATTGATCAAATACGAGGAACCAGATACTAGCAGGTACCCAATATTCAAGTATTTGCTCGATAATGGGTACTTTGTGCTGCCCGGACTGCGGTTTGGCTGTCAGTACATGGCCTACCCGGGCGACTTCATGCGATACCATTCACACTACAATGTAATCGGCACAAGCTGGACTAGGCCGTTCAACATAATCGACATTGTAAACGGTGGACGGCTGGCCACATCGGTAAAAAAATGCTGGGTCATTGGCGCAGAGGATCCCGCGGGTGAAGTGCAAGTGTTCAGCGTTGAATGGGCCGGTTTTGGCTAAAATATTATTATATCACATTTTCTGTATCAATAATCGACAATTCATGCTGCGGGCTAACCTCCAGCATTTTCTTGATATGCTGAGGTGGGTGTTTACCGAGCCGTTCTGCGCGCTCCCACCTCTGCAGCCGAGTGAGACCCTGGGCTGGCCCATATGCGGTGGATAAATCGAAAAATCGGAGTACCTTGTCAGCCGTGGACAGATGTTCTTGGTGAAATCTTGGACTCTTGATCGTATCCTGAGCATAAAACTGTGCTAATAGCTGTTGCGATTCTTTTCCATTGAGTATATCATCTGTTTGCTTGATATTGACGTTGCTGTCACTGACTTTCACAACAGGGCGTGCACCCAATTGCTTGGCATGTATCTCTTGTTCAGCATTATGTCCCCTTCTGCGTGATTTAGAGGGGCCAAAGCTAATCCGGCTTTGTGTTCTCTTTGCTTTAGGTGCCATTGTTGAATGTATGCAAGGTAAATTGATTCCAGCCACCCTTCCCCTGATAAGAGCCGGCCCCACAAGAACGTCCCAGCCACACACCCCACCCCGGTGTTCGCATGGGACAAGGGAGGCGGGTTAGGTACAAGTTCGGAAAGTACACAAGCGCTACGTGTTCCACGTTATGATTTTGTATACCTACATCGCCCGCGTGAGGGACTCTCTCCCACTTTGCGGATCTGTCGAGGCCGATGACTTGGCCGCGAGTGTAAAAGCTCAAAAAATGCAGATCAAAACCCTGCTAGGTGCCGCTGATAGTAACAGCGAGCCCCGTGGCAGCATTATCAGTGGACAGTACACAATTCACTACCTGTTGATGAACGGAATCATGTATTTCTGCATCACCGAGAGCAAATTCTCCAAGACGATGGTGTTTGCGTACTTGGACGAACTGCAGCGCGAATTCAACAAAAGCCACGAGCAGGAGGCACTTCAACCCGGTGTCCGGCCCTTCCAGTTCTCCGGATTCGATACTTTCATTCAGAAAACCAAACGAGTCTATCAGGATCAGCGGGCTGCTGCAAACTTGGACCAGATCAATTCGGACTTGCAGGATGTTTCCAAAGTGATGTCCAAGAATATCGAAGACTTGCTCTACCGTGGCGAAAAGCTGGACCGCATGTCCGACTTGTCGACTTCTTTGCGCTACGAGAGCCAGAAGTACCGCAAGGCTGCGAAGCGGATCAGTTTCGAGGCTATGGTGCGCCAGTACGCTCCGTTTGCGGGTGTTGGCCTGTTGGTGATCTTCGTTATTTGGTGGCGCTTCTTCTAAAGTTATATATTCGCATTTTTTATTTCACGCGCGCTTTTCGAACTCTTTTGGGAGGACGTGCTGTAGTTACATGTAATTCAGTAAGCGATTCCTCAGGTAATCGTCGTTTCTTCGAATCTATCTTTTCATATCCGGTTTTGTTGGTTTCCCCTTCGTAGAATCGTGGTGGGTCAGATTGCCCCGGGGCACACCGAGTCATCAAAAACGCTGCCACTTCGTCACTGTACCGCAGAAGCTCCATAAAGTCGTATTTCGCATAAAACTTCTGAGCCGTCTCGTTGCACCGGAAGCACCTTAACATTATTCGCTCCCGATTTTCCTCTGCTGACTTGAAAATTATATCCATGAGCTTCGTCCCCAAGCCATGTTTCTGAAAAAGTGGATCGACGTGGATCTCCCACACAAATGTTATTAGTCCCACAATGTCAACTACTGTGTCATGTGGCATGTAGCTTGCATAGGCCGCCAATTTGTCCTTCACGTACAATAACACGTACTGTAAGCCTTCCGTTCGCATTTCACTCAGTTTGAGCTCGCGAGACCAACCTTCTCCGCTCTGAACATACAACGGCCGAATGTTATGTATGAGATTATAACAGGCTGCGAGCTCTGCTTTGCTCACTTCGCTAACATCCTTATGACATACTCGCAGATTAAGCTGCAACGGAACACTGTTCGCTTTTTCAGAAATTTTATGATCCGTCATCGGTACTTTTTCTTAAAATCGCGACTGTTCACGCGTTTGTTTTACTAGTTCTTGTTATATCGTAGGGTTAATTGGCAGCCGTATCGGGTAGGAATGGAGCCAGGACTTCGCTCTCGATCCGCGGTTTATCGGTGTCACCTACATCGTAGCCGGTTTCATTGGTCAACCCCTCGTAGAATTGAGGCCGTTCGGTTTGTCCTGGAGCACAAGGAGTCAATAAGTAGATAGATTCTTCATTGGTATACCTAACAGCATCCATGAAGCCCAGCTTCGCATAGAAATGCTGAGCAGAAACGTTACTGCGAAAGCACCGCAGCATGACTCTCTCGCGGTATGCTTCGGCTGCCTTGAATGTGGCCTCCATGAGCTTTCGTCCTAGTCCATGTTTCTGGAAATGGGGATCTACGTGGATCTCCCACACGAACGTGACAAGGCCAACTATTTTACCCGCTTGCATATGAGGCTTGTAAGAGACATACGCTGCCAATTTGCCGTCCATGTAGGCCAACTCATACTGCAGCCTTTCTGTTCGAATTTCCTTGAGTTTGAGCTCATCAGACCATGGTTCGCCACATTGGAGGTAGAACGGACGTATGTTCCTCATAATTTCAAAACATGCTGTGACTTCGTCATCATTTAACTCAGTAACAGGT
Organism: Starmerella scarabaei; assembly: GCA_030565305.1. Classification (NCBI taxonomy): domain Eukaryota; kingdom Fungi; phylum Ascomycota; class Dipodascomycetes; order Dipodascales; family Trichomonascaceae; genus Starmerella; species Starmerella scarabaei. The sequence goes on along the minus strand of JAJMBJ010000003.1, from coordinate 323,614 downwards.
TTGTGTACTATCTCCAATTTACTTTCGAGAGTAGCCTCAGCATTTTTGCCAGTGTGCGCGCTCATGGTGTATCTTATCGAGGGTTATTACCAGAAGGGGTAAGTTCTCCCACGAAGAGGATCTGTGGGACCTTAACAATATCATGTAGCTGGATGAAAAACTACAACCACCCTTTCATAAAAACAGGCCTACACCGATCTAATCGAAAGCTGCATGTTGACCTCTGCTCGTGCGGTGCGATCGTTCAGCACAACGCGTGCAGCAAGGCTGGATCTGTCTAACTTGTATAGCAAGATCACGGGCTGGCGCCGAAAGACCCCTGCTCAAAAGGCCGTGGATCCTACTCTGAAGTCGGATAAGGATCGAAGCGATAACAGCATGGCGCAGGACAGCCAACCTCGTGTGTTGAGAATTTTGGGCAAACCCAAGAACATCCAGGAAGACTGGCCAGAGGTCAAGCAATACGCTGAATTCACTGCGTGGCCCACGAATCATTACCGAAAAGATCTTCACGCGAGTGAGGTCGATGCTGCGCTGAAACCCCTGACGGATGCCCAGTTCAGTGACATAGCATCGAGGTTTGAAGCTGTAAAGTCAGTCAGTCAGCAGCTTCGCATTGCTGTGCCTGACCCTGCATTGTCGACGATTTCCACTGTCGAACAGCTAAGAGAGCATTTATTGAGCCATGCCAGGCCATTCGATGAGCGTCAACCCGATGCGATCTACCTGAATCCCGAAGATTTCGTCGGGACCAACATCACCATCGAAGATCCCGTAATGTCTCGCCGCGCTGAGAAGAAGCGCAGGGAAGAACTTGTCGCCAAGGCCCGACAGGCTCAGGAGCGTCGCACTGAAGAGCTCATTCGTGGCTCACCCTCTGCGTAATTGTACATATCAAACATTCACTCTGCTGTTTTCAATAGTTTAGAGTATTTCTGAAATGCTAAGGAATAATTAACTGTAATCGAGTTCACTTGCGGCCCCACGCCATCAAACCGAACATTACCGCAGCAGCGGATCCGACAAGCATGGGCACCACTCCGTGCTCTTGACCATCAGTGGCCGTGGCCATGGCAGTCTTGGGCCGGATCGTAGGGGTCTGGTCAGCATGGTGGAGGAAGATCTCCGCGCGCTTGGAGCCAGACTTCTTGGCAATCTCAATAGCGTCAGTTATATCGTCGGTGGTAGTGATGGAAATCACGTCTCTGTCGTCGTCGAGGTATGAAACGGCAAATTTATCAGCACCACCTAGCGAGACGAGGTCAGCCTCAGAGAGTTTGGCCACGATCAGTGTGCGCAGCGCTTCAACTTCTGTGTTTTCCAACACCTGGACACGGTGTGCGCGGCCACTGGGTGCCTTGAACTTGAACGAAAAGCCCGACTTCATGAGTTGGGCAACATCGAGCGGTGAGGCATCAGCAGGAGGCAGCGGGTCGCTAATCCCTAAGCGGGACAGAGAGTCTTCGGGACGTAGCTCCTCAGAAGTAGCATTAGGAGCCATCGCCGAGCCCTTAGTCTCAGCACCGAAGAAGCTATCGCTGCCAACTTCACTGGCAGAATCGGGAACGTTGAACTGAGCCAATTCTGAGTCGCTGACATTAGCCTTGGAGTCTACTTCAAGGTCCTCGAAGCCGTGGGGGTATACCCGCGAGGGTCCACCTTCGCTTTCGTTGTCAGTGTCAAGGGACATCCAGAACTTATTCCATGCGGGTCCTTCTTCCTTGGCAGGGTTAGCGTCAACATTGGTCATACTGTTCAAGTGCTCCAAAGTGGCATAGGTGAGACGCAGAACGTCTACAATCCCTAATACATCACCTTCCTCGTTCTTCACTGGCAGGTTCAAGTATTTACCGGTGTGCATTTTGCGCAGCGCGGTTTGAATATTCATAGTAGTAGGAGCACATTCCGGGTTGGGAGTCATCACACGGATAACCGAGCAGGTCTGCGGCTCGGCATTTGCCGCCAGAACGCGCAAGACAATATCTTTGGTGGTGAAAATACCAGCGATCACACCCTTGTCCAGAACCAGCAAAGCGGTGGTTTTGTGCTTCTTCATCAGTGTAGCCGCCTCTGCCACGGTAGCATTGACCTCAATTGTCACGGGAGGCTTGGAAGTGTCGAAGACGGAGCCCAAGTCTGGGCCACTGGTATGCTCCTTGAGGGCCTCAACGTAACTCAGCAGCTTATTTTGCTGCGGGTGCAAGGAGTTTCCGAACTCAGAGTTGACACCTTCCAGAGCATCCCTAAGCTTCTTGCTGCTCTCGCAAGCACGCTCGAGCTTCCGCATGGCCTCAAAGAAACACTTGGTGATATCAAGAACACCTGCGATCTCGCCGTGCTTGTCCATGATGGGCAAGTGACGGAATCCGCGGTTCACCATGATGTTCAAAGCCTCGATGGCACTGCTCTCAATGCTAACACACATGGGCTGCGTGGTCATGATATCCGATACCGTGAGCGTACGGCGCAGGTCACGGCCCGTCTCAGCACTGGCGGCCACAACCTTGAAAGCAAGGTCCTTAGCAGTGAAAATGCCGCACACGGCATTGTCTTCGTCCAGCACCAACACACAGCTGGATCGATAGGCCGTCATATACTGGGCGGCATCCATCACTGTAGTGTCGTGGGGCATGGTGAGGGGTGGCAATGGCTTTAAAGCCAGCACAGAACCTTCCGAGGCTGCTGAGCTAGCCTTGAAGTCCATTGCAGCGGGCTTCACAATTGTGGCCTTGGTTTTCCGTTTAGCAATTTCCGTTTCAAGCTTACGACGGATCTGTTCGTCACGCTTGCCTTGGCGTTTACGGCTGTCACCGGGGTCAATACGGGCACTCATGGGGTGGGGAATAGATCTGAGTGAAAGATTGTGGTTTATGTTTGTTGATAATTAGCCATATATTTGTGGGGCTGGGGTCGATTGGGAGACCCAGTTTGGGAAAATGTAAACAATGACTACAGCATACGCTTAATCAGATTAACATACCAGCGATATGTGTGGCTAAATCGATACAACAGGGTGTAAAGTGTACTGGGTAGTGCATTATTCTATGATTCGGTATAACCCAGCATTATTTACAGTATCTTGTCCTGTGTGCGCATTTTCGAGTACCAAAGTGGTCCTTCTAACCGATCTGATCACTGCTAATATGTGCACGCGTCCACCCTCGCCCTACTCAAACAAACAGTCCATCAGCGGTAATGCAGGAGCTTCACGTAGCGACGCTTGGCGCAACTAAATCGGGCAAAACGCAGCTTCTCAACCGACTGCTGTTTGACCGGTTCAGCCCAATCTACAGCACTACCATTGAGGAGCTGTACCAGTGCGAGAAATGCATCGACGGCCGGTTTGCCCAGATCAAAGTGCTGGATACTCAGGGTCTCAAATTGCATAACTCTTTGCGCGAGCAGTACATTAAGGATTCGAATGCCTTTTTTCTCGTTTACGACGTCACGAACCCTGCTAGTTTGGTGGAAATCGAGCCGTTCCTGCTCGAGATATTCCAGATCAAGAGTGGACGCGTTCCGATGGTGCTTTTAGGTACGAAGAAGGACCTCAGCAACTCTCGAGACGCCATTGATGTGGCTGCGAAGCTGGCCAAGCATGCTGGAATTCCCCATTTGGTGATGAGTGCCAAAAGCAGTGCCGCTAACGATACCGTGTTCGCAATGCTTTTGAAGCAGCAACGGCAGAATGCCACACTTTACGAGCAGCACGATGCTGATGTGTCCATGGAGAGTTTGCTGAATCCGCCGAGTCAGAACGTCCAGCCCAAGCGTAGTATGCCCTCATTGAAGCGGTCCCTGCTCAACATGAAGAAGTCTATGACATCTTTGAGGGAGAAGAAGTCAATGAAGAGCCTTCGCAAGATGGTTTCCCTATCTGTGCTAAGCAATGAACGTAACACAACTCAGCAGCAACCGGCTGTGTCACAGCCGTTGCCTTTGCCGAACAGCATGGCCCGCGTACGACCTGCGCATTCGGATGCTCAATTGAGGTCGGTGCTAAGACCTGTTGAGGGTTCAGATCTGTTTGTTCCCACTTTGGGCCGTAGTGCTGCATCTATTGCCTCGCCATCTGCGGTTTCTGAGCGTGCCAAGCACGCGGACGCCAGAATGGCGCCGGTTAATGTGCCCGCCGCTACGGCTGGTGCAGTTAACAGGGTCTCTATGAGCTCCAGATCTTTGCGCACTCGCCCTGACGCTGTTTTCCAGGAGCCCACGTCTGAGCCTGTCGAGACCACTCCGGTTCCTATGACTACTATCATCGCCAGAAAGCCTAGCACTACGTTACGTTCGGGATCCGATAATTCTGCGAAGTCTACGAACTCTAGAAATTCTATTGTCAAGGCTCACCGCAACTCAGACGCAAATCCTGCCGCCAAAGCCGCTGCTGCATCTGCTTCTCGAGCGGCCTCAAACGCATCATCTACTGTTCCAGCTGCTGCTCGTGCTGCTGCCGCCAGCGCATCGAAAGGTTTGAACAGATCGGCCTCCTCCAGTACCACCTCTTTGCCCAAGATGACTCTGCACTCCCGAGGATCTCGTAATTTCACGCCAAGGAGTAGTCATAATTGCCTCCCAACTCGGAATGCACCGGCCCAGTCAACGCATACTCCGGGGCGCTTTACCGCTAATGACGTCAGCAACACAGTGGAATCCAAACCCCGAGGCACTAATGTGAAATTCGCACGAAACGCCGAAGCGACTATTAGACAGCAGGCATCTCGTACGAGTTTAGGCCGTGAGAAGACCCATAAGTGGTGGCACCTCAGCTAAATCCCCCTATCCAGCAGCACGCCTTTCATATTTGTTCACATTCCGCAGCAGATTTCCGGTACGGGTTAGGGTGAATTTGCTGTTCCGTCACCAAGACGCGCATAACCCTTTTCCGTGAAGTGGAATTATCATTTTTATTAAGCTGATTTTGTGATCACGAGACACTTGAGCGTGAGGGTTTTTTAATTGGACGGTAGGGCATGATGTCTGACATCACTTGGCCCAGGAGCTTTACTCGTATCTTGCGCTAGCTACCGGGAAATTTTCAGCGAAGAAATCATGAACATAGATCGTCTGCTCTTTGTCTATTATTTATTATTTAAGTTTCGTATATTGTACTTTCTTATCATAGGATTCTTTTTATTTTTTGCCTCGGAATGTTGAGACACATACATGCAGATCGGCAGGGCTGAGCTTGGTGCTGTCTTCAAATCACAGCTAAAGATAGGTTGGTCAAGGCGTGGAGAGCATGTACGATCCACTACTCGCATGGAACCTAACCTACGGATCGAGTAAATTGCGGCCAAGGGCAGGGTCAATTAAGTCTCCCTATATAGTTGCATTATAGTAGCCCACACAATACCCACTCTACAAACTAATTTTCCGGGGAACAGCATACATCCGGAGCAATAGAAAGTTTAGTTTAAGAGTTTGTCTGGCTTGCAAGAATATATTTACAGAGAAAGATATTAAGTTCCGATGCTTTCTCAACTCGCACTTCTTTCAGTCGGATCGGCCATCGTTCAGATGGACTTTGAGATCTCAAACAGCCAAAAGTCGCCCTTGAAGGGTCTTGGCCACAAAAAGCTTTATCGCCGTGCGCTTGCGGACAACGAAACTGTTGGTAACTTCACTTCATCAAGTAATTCGACCAACAGTACGATCGAACCTGTGATCAATGCAACTTTGACGTCGAGTTACAACTTCTACTACGGAAAGATCCTCATTGGTAGTCCTGCACAGGAGATGCAGGTTCTGCTTGATACTGGGTCCCCCGTCTCATGGGTTTATGGCCCCGAGGGATCGTACAACAATGCTACCCAGTTCTTCCCCAACAGCTCGTCGACCTTCCAAAAGGTGAACTACTCGTTCAGCGCTGCATATGGTAGTGGTGAGTACTTAGGCTTCTGGGCTCGTGATAACGTGGCTGCTCCTCAGTTTGTTTACAGCAACATTACTTACAACTCTTCGCTGCTGAACGTCACTGGCAACGCTACTAACTCTACGAATGGTACCAACGCCACGTCGGCCTCCAATTCGACTCGTTCGAGGAACAGTACTCTGTTTGGTAAGAACAACTTCAGTGTTCCCCTCGAGTTCGGCGTCGTGACTGACTTTGCAACCTCGGCAGGTGCACCTGGTTTGCTCGGTTTAGGACCTCATATTGAGGGCGCTGGTCCTGAGGGCTACACCTCATTGCCTGAGGCTTACGCCAAGAACAACATCACTTCTTCGTCTGCATTCAGTGTGTTTTTGGAAGAGAAGGAAGGTCGGTTTTTGTTTGGGGGCGTTGATCTGAAGTACGTTGACCTCCCGCTTTACAGTTTTGCTCCCAAGAAGCCTTTGGTAGTGACTCCCAGCAGCCGCAACTCGGCCTTGTCATGGACTATTTTCTTGGACACTGCGGCCGTGAGTACTGGTAATGACACAAATTCAAGTGCACCTTACGTTGTGAACACCATTACAACTCTCGACACTGGCTCCCCCGTCAATATGCTTCCTCCGGGATTTGTTGATGCTTTGGGTGCGAAGTTCGGTCTTACCAAGTATGAGAAGTACGAGGCTTATTACCTCAACGGTACACAGCTACCAAAGGGCACTATCAACTTCTCGTTCAAGGGTCTTACCATTGAGGCAGATATTGCTAACTTCTTTGTTCCTGGTGAATACATCTGGTTGACTGATGGACCCCAGAACGTCACTGCTCTCTCGATTATCGGCTCGCACAACTATTTGTTGGGTGATGGCTTCTTCCGTAGCGCCTACACCGTGTTGGATCCTGCAACAGGGAATGTCATTTTGGGCAAGCGTACCAAGGCCACGATCAACAGCACGAACTCGACCAATGCCTCCACAGTTGTGCCCTTCGCTCAGTTGTTGAAGAACCACTCGGCTGTAGTCAACGGTAGCGCTCTGCTCACTGACTCGCCAACTGATCCTTCCGACGCTACTACTTATGTCGCCATTACGCAGACAGTTACCTCAGAGAGGTCAGGTGCGCCCATGCCAACCAACATCGCTGCTAATCAGTACCTAGGTTTGGTTCCTGAGGATAAGGCCGCCTCTATGACTGCCAGCCGCGCTAGCGCCAGCGCTAGTGGTAGTGTCAGTGCCAGCAGCAGTAGCGAAAGCAGCAGCTCGTCCCCTACTAGCTCGAGCTCATCTTCCAAGAGCAAGAATGCTGCAGTTGGTCAGTATGTACCGTCGTGGTCTATGGCACTGCTTATGAGTATCATTTCTTTTATGTGATATAAGGCGTGTGAACCATCTTTTTGTCATTAAACGCGGATATAACTTTAGTTAGAGTATGTATCCCTGTAATACCATTAGAGCTACTAAAATAATATTCGAATTGCATAATCAAGATAACAATCAGAGATAAGCAGATTATGAGTGTGATTAACCCAATTTTAAACTCGTGCCGGGCGTTCCCGAAAAACGCACACGCGCTATTTGCAAGTTGGGTTGAAATGGGTCGAGCGGGATTGAATATCATCTGGTGCTATCAAAACAACGCTAACCCAATTTGTTCATTATCAAGGCACCAATTCGCACACTTAAAGTCATCAGCTATTTGCATCCGGGTTTTTGAAACTAAATTATCGGTGTATTTTATAAAGTTAGCATTAATATCAGAGATCTCTCTACCCACGCCAGCCCACACCCTACCTGCAGCAGATCCCCGGCATTACTGCCTGCTCCTCACCCCAATATCTATTAAACACTCTCGCGTCCTATATATTCGGCAGCCGGACGTGCCCCACCCTTGAGCCCACTGCTCATAGACAATAAACGCTTAAATTTCGTATTTCGTACCCGCACTCCATATACGAAGTGCATGGATCACAAAGAAACTTTGGACCGGCTACTCGCGGAGATCGAGAAAAGTAAATATGCGGTAACCCAGGAGGATCTAAAGACTTCCATCAAAGACTTCCAGGCAAAGCTTCTAGCGAATGCGAGCCAGCTGACCCGCTACGATCAAGAGCGGTTCGCCGCGGCATTAGAAAAACTCAAAGCCCAACTTCACGCTGAAAAAAAGCCCAGTCGATTCCAATTCAAGTCAAAGCCCACGCAAATGCCTGCCGGGAAAGTCGAAACTAAGACCACACTGGCCAGCAGCGAAGAGTCCATGGCTCCGCAGTCGAAGTCTCCAGAAGTCACGCATCAAGCGCAAATAGTGAACCATGAGCACATCTCGAACCCACACATCCAGAATCTTCATGATTCTGTCGTCATCTATTCCAACGTCACCGGCGCGGCGCACCTTACCAACCTGAAGAACACGCGAGTGATCGTCAATGCTGGCCAGTGCCGGGTGCACGACTGTAACAACGTTGAGGTCTGGCTGGATAGTTGTACTACGCCGTCGATTGAAAACTCTAGAGATATCACGTTTGTGCTGCCCATATCTGGTAGGAAAGTGCTTGTAAATGACTTCAGTTTCATGTTGAGTGAATCAGTCAATCCCAACTACGCGGTCATCAACGCAGAGACCGTGAAGAACTGGAAGCCCTTCAAAACTATGAACGAGGCCGACGCGATCAGCTCAATGCTGGAAATCCGCCATGACAAGCTCTTCAAGCCATCTGCGTCGTTCCGGTGACCGATCAGTTATCACACGAACCATTATAAATATAACGAATAAATAAATCAGATAGCATCCTCAGTTCCCCCAGCTTCGTCGTTGGCCAGCTCCTTGCTAGGCTTGGCGTCCTCGCTATCGCGAGGTGGAGGCACGAACCACGGAATACGACCACGGTTGAAATCGTTGAGCACAGTTTTGGCGACAGTGGACTCGTCAGGCTCACCTCCTTTCAGAAGCTTACCTGTTTTACGAGCGATCATCTCCAAAAACTCCGCCGAATTAGTCCAGCCTTTGATCTCGTAAGTCCTTTCCAGGTACTTGCGTTCACAGCGCTCGAGCAACGCCGGGATGAACTGTTCAGGATTAGAAACATGTTCGACACGTACAACTCCCTTGAACAAAATGTCCGCCTCTGTGTCCTTCAAACTCGGCGGCACAATACCAGGACAGTCGATGAGAAAGATACGTTTCATCAGAGTAATATACTGCCAAACCTTGGTCTCACCGGGGATAGGTGCAACATTGCACACCTTTTTACTTCTCAACGTATTGATAATCGACGACTTACCAGCATTAGGGTAGCCGATGAGACCCACACTGATCTGTTTCCTGTCCTTGTGCAACGAAGCAAACTGACGAAGAACGTTGATGAGACTGCCTTTACCGAACGAGTTCGTGATCGAGGCATGGAAAGCCAATGTGGGGTAATCCTTTGAAAGATGTTTGACCCATGCAGCCTGAAAAATGAAAGTTAGTATTCTGTTGTTTGGTTTGGAAGGATGTGCGGATTACTACTAAGAAAATGGCCATGATTCCCCATAGGGGCGCCATTTTCAACTCAAAAGAACCCGGTGCTGCAACCCAGAGAAGCCCAGAACGGACTTCCAAAGCCCAGGTTGACAGCTTACTCTCCCAAAGTTGTAACAGGTTCCTGATCATGGAAGACCAAGTCCTTGACTTAACGATGGGATGTTGTTGTTTATACTTACTGAAACCCATGTAGGAACAAGATCGCACTTGTTCATAACGAAGATGAGGTGCTTGTGAGGCGCCTCTTTCTTGATATACTGTTCGACACTACGGCACCGAGTGCCCAAAGGATCTCTGGCATCCAAGACGTGAATCACCACATCACTGGAGTCAATGACCTTATACAATTCATTCCAAATACGCTTGGATTGACCCTTATTAAAAATGGAGTCCTTGTTGGCCATCGAGTATTCCTCTTCTTCCTCCATCTCCTCCATTTTCTCATCAAACCTGGTCTGATCCACATTGATATCCGAAGCCAAGTCAGCCAGATTGGAAACAGCCACCCGCGGTTTCTTTCGAAGCTGCTTGGGGCCGAACGTACTTGAGTAGCTCTCGGTTTCCGCGATATCCAAAGTGGGGATTTTGGTGCTCTCCTCAACAAGTGACATTGGCAACTTGTTCCGACGCAACAATACCTGATAACTGTCCTTCTGTGTGGCCTTGACAGCCTCGCGGAAGTGTTCCAATGCATCCTGCGAGATCACCCTGGTGTTACCGAACCAACGACGGTTGGGATCAACGCGAGCAGTGGGGATATCCGTGCTCTGCAAGTCAGCCGCCTTGGTAATGTCGCCACGGGCATTCCGCTGGGCACGGCCACTCTTGTACATGTTGAGCTTCTTGACTTTAGCGGCATCACGATAGAAATTTTCACCTTTAACGTGCAAATTGCCGGTTTTCAAGACCGGACCCGAAGCATTGGGCTTGCTTTCTTTGTCGCGGGTGCGGCGTGCTTTCTCTTTCTTGAAGCTCCCCATGGTGGAATTTTTCAACTATAAAAAAATTATATAAGCGCTCTGCCTCCCAGCTATATGGCCCAGCGGGCACCATGTTCATCAAATGTTAAGATAACCGCACTGTAAATCGCGGGAAATCGAAAAAAAGCCATCAATTGCGCTGTTTGTAACAACCAGAATGTCGCAAAATGTCAGTGTGCCGGTCACGCATGATAATGTCAGATACGCGCCCGGGGTACGGTACACTCACATGTCGGTTACGCAACTGTTAGAGGCCACACGCTCTTTGAACAAGGAGGAGCGTTTAGCCGCCGAAGCCAGCATCAATCAGTATGCTCAGCAGGCGCCTGGTGAATTTTTGCCCGCGCTGCTGCAAGTCGCTGCGGATCCGCAGGCTGGTGTTGCTAACAGCCAGGGCGCGTTGATGACGCTGAAACTCTGCATTCAGAAATTCTGGTCGCCCGGTTTCGAGCAGTTCACGGGCCCACCGTTCAGCCACGAAACACGGGCGACTCTTCGACAGGGTTTGCTGGAAGTTTTGGCCACGACACCCGAGTCGAAAGTGCGCAATGCGTGCGCCCTGGTTATTGCCCGCATTGGCAGCCTCGAATACCCCGATCTCTGGCCAGATCTGGTTGAGAGAACTTTGCAGCTACTGAGCCAAGACGCAAATTCTTTGCAGGTGCTGGGAGGGTTAGCTCTGTTCAAAGAACTGCTCTTAGAGACCTTTAGAGAAGAGGACTTCACTGCCTACGGAGATGCCATACTGGGTCGCTTACTGCAGCTTGCTGAACCAGACAAACAATCTCCTAATACCCATAGTCGGCAGATTTTGGCAATCCAGTGTTATCATGAATGCATAACATTCCTTTTGATGGGTGACGATGACCAGCTACCTCAATTGGATCAAACCGCCAGGAAATGGATCCCGCAGTGGACAAATCTGCTTTGTGTGTCGGTCGAGCAAGATCCAGATAATACTGAGCTGGTCAATGAAGTTGTTGGAGCTCTGCGTGAAGTTGATTCGGCTTTCGAGCAGATCATCGAGTCTTCACTTCCTCAGGTTTTCCGTACTTGCGCTACAATTCTCGAGAATTACGACGATACCCTCGATGATGAACTGAGATCACTCTACGCGTTTATCTTGGTGTTGGTGTTGCAGCACAAAGCAGTTAGGGCAAGCTGTATCGATGGCTCCGCGCAAAGTATTGAACAGTTCGCGTCTTTGCTGTTAAAGCTTTCCGTTCTATCTCCTGACACTGTGGAGATGTGGTTGGAAGATTACAACGAGTTCGTGACGGCTGAATTAGAGCTACAGTCAGGAGAGTCATTCCCGCGAATCAATGCAGCTGTGTTGGTAGCGAAGTCTGGCCAACCTGCACTGCTGGCGTGCCTCTTGCATCTTCTGGAAAATACCACGGAGCCGGATAATATGGAGGCACTGCTTTATTTGATTGCGAACATCTTGTCTCAGGTAGAGGCCGACAGTTTGCTGTCGGCTGTGGACTCCTCAAACATCCAGTCGTTCCTCAACATCTTGGAGTTTACGCCGGCCGAGATCGCGCAATTAGCAGGCAGTGCTACACCTTCTGTAGTCGATCTTCTGATCGCTCGCAAGATGGTCACTGCCGTCACCGTTGCTAAATATTGTGGTGCGCATCTACCCGACCAAATCAAGATAAGTCTGGCTACTCACGGTAAAGTCTTCATCGAGAAGGGCGTAATCTACTCTGCTCATGAGGTTCTACGAGCAGGGCTGTTGCAGGCTATAACTTTAGGTGCCCCACTGGCTCGGGATGAAATGAAACACATTCAGCCCGACGCTTTACGTATAATTGCTGGGCTTATTGACTCTGCTGAGGAAGACACGCCAACGTTCTTGGCGGAAAGCTTGGGGGTTGTATTGAAGCTTGACTTCAAGATCGTTGAATGCCATACTGAATGCATTGATGTGATATTCCAACTGGCGGCCAAAGATGCGGCTGATATTGAACTAAATGCTCAGATTCTCGATGTTGTTGGTGAGCTCCTCGATGAGATATGCACCCGCAATGTTGTAGAGAACCTTCTGCGGCCTGTATTATCCAGTATTGCGAGTCATGCCAAAACTGGGTACGGATTCAGCGGCGATCTCTACTTTTCGCTTGAACTAGCTACCAGTGTTTTATCGCACGATGATGTGGAATTCTCCAGTACTGAACGTGAGCAGATGCTGACAAGTTTTTACGAGGTGATTACCACCACGGATGATCCGCAAATTTTGCAGGTTGCTAGTTTTGCATATGCTGCACTGGTTGAAAATATAGGTGACAGCTCCGTCATCAGCTCAGAAGTTGCTCAGGAGGTTATTAGAGTGGCTGCCCGGCTCTTGGGACCAGACTTGTCCGATAGTGCTGCGCTGGCTAGCGGCAAATTGGTCACAGCCATTATCGACAAGTTTGGCGAGACCCTCGGTGATATGCTTGGGGAACTTATAGAGGCCAGTGCTCATCGCTTAGCAACTGCGAAGAACGCGTTGCTCGTGGAGACCCTGGTGATGGTGTTTTGTGAACTGACTCTCAAGAATCCCAAGGCCGTTATTGACATACTGGCCCAATGCAAAATGCTTGATAGTGTTATGAAACAGTGGCTCCCCACGTTCGAAGTCGTTGTTGGAGATGAGAACATTCGGAAGAACATCAGGGCCTTACAACTTCTATTTGAGCTCAATGACCCCCGATTGGAAGAACTAATGGTGCCCGACGAGCCCATCAGGAAGCCCGGTGAAGTGTTGACCCGACGCAGAGCTCGTGAAATGAAGTTCACAATGGTTCCTGTGCCCGTTAAGATCGTAAAGCTTTTGGTCCGTGAACTCACGCACGCGCCCATCCAGGCCGGATCTCACATCAAGAGTGATGATGAAAATGATGACGATGAATGGGATGATGAGGTGGTTCTAACTGCTGATGGAGACGTGTTCGACTACCAGGCCTATAATCTTATCTTGAACTGGTTCAAACAATTGGCTCAGCAGCCCAGTATGATGCAGGCATTTACGAAGCTGAATACTCAGGAACGTAATGTGCTTCTTGAAGCCACTAAGGAGTAGCACTATATACACAGTAGCAGCATATCTATTCAGTCAGGTTATATCTATTTACGCGTCATCTCTTCTCAGTTCGACCGACAGCGTCAGCCGTTGACGTGGTTTTCCCAGTTTCCGCTTCGGTACTGGAAATTTCGACGCTCGCGGTTTCTTTTTGTGTCTTCTGATCTGCCAAAAATGCATTGTATTCCTTGATAAACCAGGAAATTGCGGCCCACAAGCCCAGAGAGAGCACGAACAGCGCCACGAAATGCAAGCTACGCGTCACATAGAACATCACACAGATCGTGATGATGAGGCCCGTGAATGCAGCGTGTGTGGCCTTCACCAAGGCTGGCGAAGAGCCCGGCGTGAACAAATTATTCCACAACTCAGTTAAAAAAGCCACCACCATAGGGTTGGATCTCAAACCCTCATTTATCAAGTAAACAAGTCCAATGTGCGCACGTATTGTGGTATATAAATAAATAAATATATCAGATCAAGCCGAATGATTGTGAATTCATGACGCCCGTTTTAGCCTTTTCTGCAATGTTCTGTCCCGGAAAACGTATCTCCCACCCCTCAACGCCTCCTTAAGCCTACGTTGGCCCTCAGTTTGGTTCTGCGTTCGCGCCACTACTTTCCGCTGCTCCACTTGACTCGTTGATGGGAACTCCAGGTCCCAGTATCCGGCAGGGGTTTCCTGTTTGTCCATATTTTGTAAGTCATAGCCCGAATTGGCCGCGAAGTCTGCCGGGTGCCATTCGCGATTGGCGTACGAACTGGGCAGCTCAGCTCGTTGACCTTGAGAATCGCCTGGTGATGAGTTGCCTTGTGACGGACTCGACGCGATTTGTGATTCAGAGGCGTTTGATTCTACTTCTTCTGCCACTTCTGATCCGCGGTCTTGGGTCTGGCCCAGCTGCGTAGCGTCGCCGGGCCATTCGTGGCCATCTGGCATGTTCTCTTCCGCCGAAATACTCATCGGAAGCGCTCGCTGCCATTGAGAAGGCAAACTTGGCGGGCTGGAGCCCAATGGCTCCCGCTCCTGGGTTATTGGACGCAGGTCCTGAGTCGGAACATCCTGTGTGGGGTCCTCTGACTGGATCCCGGCCGCAGCTAGTTGATCTTGCCAGACTTTGATGCGTTCCCGATCGTGTTCACGTTCTTCACGGAGCCTCTCAAAGGCGATCTTGAGGGCTCTGTTTTCATGAGTCAGTCGTTCATTTTCGGTCCTGAGGGCCGAGATCTCCTCTTTTGACGTTGCAGCTACAGGATCAGGTACACCAAGTTGGTGTTCGGTTATATGGTCCTGAATTTCCCGCAACAAATTCGTGAGTTCTTCGGTCTTCTTCTGGGCCACCTGTACATGACCTTCTAGGTTCATAACCCTGAGTGCTCACGCGCCGCGTAAATAAACAATCAATTACCAATAATGTACGACGCACAAACGGTTACCAACAAATGAATACCAACGAACACATAATATATACATTTTTTAGCCATTAATCCACCGTGCGGATGAAATCAGAAGTGCGCAACGGGCGTATTTTGGGCTTCTCGTCGCTAGGGGCTCCGGGGTTCCGCTTGTAATGGGTCCTGTAGAGTTCACGCATGGCATTCATGGCCGCATTACGGCAGTACTCCTTGATGTCCGATCCCGACTTCCCCTCGGTGTCCCGCACCAAAATGTCCATATCTAGATTAGGATCGGTCGCCGTAGACTCCAGCAGGATTTCCAGGATTTGCCGTCTCTGTGCGGGTCCCGGTTTGCCAATAGGAAACTGCTTGGGCATACGTCGCATGATCGCTTTGTCAATATCAAATGGGCGGTTCGTAGCGCCCAGAATGAGCACCCCACCATCGGAGGAAGTGGACAGGCCGTCCCACCAGGTCATGAATTCAGCCTTCATGGACGCTGAGGCCTCATGGTCCGTGGAGCTGCGTTCCCGCATGAAGCTATCGATCTCGTCAATGAAGATAATACAGGGGCTGATTTTGTTGGCCAGCGAGAACAGCGCCGCAACGATTTTATTCGACTCACCGTACCATTTGTCCATCAGCGTGCTCATCTGAATGTTGATGAAGTTCGCACCGGATTCGCGGGCTAACGCCTTGGCCAGCATGGTCTTACCGCAGCCGGGCGGCCCGAACAGTAGCACGCCTTTGGGCGCTTGGAGCAGCGGGGTATCTTCGAGCTGCGCGCCGTGGGTTAGCGGGAAGATCACGGTCTCCCGCAGCTCGTCAACGATATTTTCCAGACCACCAATATCAGCAAACCCCGAGGAGATCTCGTCGGGGTGCACCACATTTGCCAGAAGTCTGATTTCATAGTCGCTGAGGCTCCGCGCCACCTCGGGATCTAGCCTCGTGGCAGTGCTGACGGCCTTCTTCTGTTGATCCTTGGACATCACTTGACTGGGCTCTTGGCTGGCGAACAGCATCTTCAAGATATAGTACGAAGAGATGCCGCTGCCAACCAGGAACACGAGGTCGACCAACAACTTCAGATCTGCCTTCGCCATACTGTGGGTTCCTTACCCTCCCCGGACTGCTGGTTGGCATGCTGCGCAAATACCTGCGCAAGTCTGAGTATATATCATCAATTGTCGGAAAGGCAATTTTTGAGGGTGATTTTGTGATTTTATGGAAAGCACAAGTCTAGCTGATGTTTGGGCTGACTCGATTTTACCCCGGATTGCCGACGAGCTTCATGTCAGAGACTTGTTGACTATGGACAATAAATAGGGTACGCAGCACAACAGCTTCCTAAAACGCGAAAAGTATGGCCCAACCGGCCTTTAAGGCTGGTCCCCCCAGCGGAGCGGTCGATAGGGACAGTTCGAGGCATAAGTCCGCTAAAAATCGAGTCAAGAAAACGTACAATCATGTTGTGCCCCGACTACTGTCGATTATTTGGGTAGGAGTTGACGGCTACCTGCTTTATGCATTCTGCTACAACATTCTGTGGCACCATGTGCGCAAACGTAATGAGGGGGCTGCTATCGCTATCATGGTCATCTTCTGCGTGCTTAATTTCTATGTAGTAACGTCCTTCGTGGCGTGCTATGCGTGGGGCCCCGGTAAGATTACCCCTGCGTACCGTGGAGAGAAGGAGGGCGAATATGACCCCGACGCAGCATTTTTGTGTGACCAGAATGGATACTCGTACTACTGCTCCTACTGCCAGCATATCAAACCCAACCGAACTCATCACTCAGCCTACTCCGATAAGTGTGTCCCCCAAATGGACCATTTTTGCCCTTGGATTGGTATGGTCGTTGGTCAGGGGAACATCAAGTTCTTCCTGCAGTTCACTGTGGCAGCATGCGCGGACATGTTGTTGGTTCTGATTACACTGTTTATCTATCAACATGACCGAGTGCCGCACATCAACGGCAATTCTATCGCAATGTACATTGTTTGTGGAATTGCTTTTGCATTTACGGGTGTGCTGTTCGTACAACATGTTCTGTACATTGTATGGGGCCATTCAACACTAGAGCATTTGGGCTACCGCCGCTACGGCGCACCGTTCATCAACATTCCGACATCTAATGGCCAGCGACGCGTTGTACAGCCTGAGCCTCAAGAAATCATGATGCCTAAGTCGAGTCCGTTCTCTCAAGGTGCCAAGGCCAACTTTGAGCGGGTGATGGGACCCTGGTATACCTGGCTGCTGCCTGTGCGACCTAAGTTGCGGGAGCCAAAGTTCAACCAACAGTTTGTGGAGATGCTGGAGAAGCGTGCCGCAGAGGACGATGAGAAGCGCGCAGAATACGAGGCAGCTGTTGCCTCGTAACATTCTATTTATTGAAAAAATGCTTCACTACTACATGAGCACTAATGATGCATACCTAACTAATCTCAGACGTCTTCGTACATAAAAATTATTATGACGTCAAAATTGTAGCTCCTAATCTTTATAGCACTTCTAGGTGCATGCAGAGTCAAAGCTCAATTTAAAATGTAAAAAAATGGGGTTTGCCCGGAATTGAACCGGGGTCACATCCACCCTAAGGATGTATGCTACCACTATACCACAAACCCTTACTACTAGGCTACTAGCTTAGCTCGTTGAAGGCTAATTGATATGGATTATTTTATATCTAGTATATAGGTGATATTTCGTACCTGCGTGTATATCCTGCGCGTATACGGTGGAGAGCTTATACCCTGGGGAGTGTGGATCGTGAAGACTCCATCCGACATGCAAATCAAGAACAAACAAGGAACAGACCATGTTTGGTACAGTGTAGCATCAACGAATCGGGTTCCCGGTTGGATCATGAGAATATCACTGGTAGCCTTAGCGGCTTCCATTTATACACTGAAACCAAGTTTCTCGTGGTACGCTCTGATTATAATCCTCACAATTCCGTTGATAAGGGACACAATCAGCGAGGAGCTGCTAATTATAAACGGTCTTGGAGTCCAAACCAGTCATTTCGGGAGATTTCGTCATATCAGCGACTTCAAAAGGTTCCTACCAAAGCACACCATTAGCACCGTAGTCATCAACGAGGTGTTCGAAGGATTCCAGGTGAAGTACGTCTGCCAAGCGTACAGCAGCACGGACAACACAATCAGTCTAATTCTCCCCACCATGAGACCAAAGTTGGAAGATCTCCAGCAAATATGGGCCCACGTCAATCATATGTAGCGTTATTTATTTACAGTTTATTTATCCTTACCGAAAATCCAGGTCAGCCATGTATTCTCGTCTCGTTTCTCTTTCTCCTCGGGTGTAAACACTCGCAGCCCGCCGTCAGGTGTATACTCGCCCAATTGAACCCGCTTGTCTTGTCCTTCAAAGACTCTTCGGTATAGAACCACTGATGAAATGAGAAACAGTGGTAGCCCAAGGAAGATGAGGAAAACGCTGCGCTGTGATTGTTTCGAGACAGGCTTCAGAACGTGGTTGACCTTGGACTGCGTGTCAGCCGTTGGAGCAGCTTGTGGGACCGGTCTTACTGGCCGGATCGGCTTGTGTGGCTTGGGCATTTTATTCTGGCGCTAATAGCACACCGGTGTTGATTGAATGTAGAGCGTGGAGTCGTGTGCAGGGTGCACGAGGGCTGGGTGGAATATTTCAGTCAACCCTGGAAAAGTAAAATTTACTGACTACCATCGAAGATGCCTAAATCCACCAAGAAGAGCGACGTGAAAACGTCTGTTTTCAAGATGAATACGGACTTGGGTCAACATATATTGAAAAATCCTAAGATTGCTGAGGCAATTGTTGATAAGGCCGACATTAAGCCCAGCGATATTGTGCTGGAGGTCGGTCCCGGTACTGGTAACCTCACTGTGAGAATTTTGGAGAAGGCTCGCAAGACAATTGCTGCGGAAATGGATCCCCGAATGGCCGCTGAGTTGACCAAGCGTGTGCAGGGTAAACCGACTGAGCGCAAACTTGAGATTATGCTCGGTGATGTGATCAAGGCTGATATGCCCTACCATGACATTTGCATATCGAATACACCCTACCAGATCTCCTCGCCTTTGGTTTTCAAGCTGTTGAACATGCCCCAGCCGCCTAGAGTCTCAGTGCTCATGTTCCAACGAGAGTTTGCATTGCGGTTGTTGGCTAAGCCGGGTGATCCGCTCTACTGCCGACTGTCCGCGAACGTGCAAATGTGGGCGAACGTCACACATGTAATGAAGGTCGGCCGGGGCAATTTCAGACCTCCTCCCAACGTGGAAAGCAGCGTGGTGCGCATTGAGATCAAGAATCCGCGACCCCAGCTCGACTTCAACGAATGGGACGGCCTGCTGCGAGTGTGTTTCGTGCGTAAAAACAGAACAATCGCTGCTGGTTTCAAATCCACTGCCGTTTTGAGCATCTTGGAATCGAACTACCGAACATTCGTCAGCCAAAATAACGGCCAGCATAACCCCGTGGGGTTCTCGCCCGAGTCCGATCCTAATAATCTGGGTGAAATTGTCAAACAAAAAGTCGATTACGTTCTGCAGCAGACGGAAATGGGACAATTGCGATCACAGAAATGCGACCAGGTCGAGTTTTTACGGCTACTGTACGCATTCCATCAGGTTGGCATCCATTTTGCTTAGAATCGTCTGGAAGCAGCCAGGGCTGTACATTATTTATTTCTATGTTTTGTTTAGAATCATTATTAGTAAACCGAATATCTGGTGCTCGTCTCAAGAGAGACTAAAGAGAGACATCGACATCATCGCCAGACCCGCGCTGGCTTCTGCGAGCAGCTTCAGTGCGGCCGAATTTGGGAAGCGATAACCACGAGTGTGAAGAGTGCAATTCTTCCTTCTCCTTGTCATCCAGCTCGGGTTCAACTGCTTCCTTCATCCTATGCTTGCTATGATGGCCAGGGATCCAGCTGTCATGGATGCTGTTCAAGATACCGCTCTTGCTTGCCTCTACGGTACGGTCACGACGACGTTGCGTAATCTCCTTAGCGTAGGTCAGCTCACGGTACATGCACAGAATAGCTTCGGTGACACCATGTTCGTGCCTAATCTGCTTGCCTAGCTCCGTGGCTTGCCGCCTCATCTCCTTGTTGGTGATGCATTCGGTGAGTGCATCAGCTAGGCCTTTACGAGTCAGCTTCTTCAACTCTACACCAACACCAAGCTCTTCAACGCGATGACCGTAAAAGAATTGGTCACCGAAGAAAGGTTTGATGATAGTGGGCCTGCCAGCACGCAAACTGGCACCAGTGGTACCGCAACCACCGTGATGCACCGCGACACTGATTCTCGGGAACAACCATTGGTGATCGACACTATCCACCTCGAAGATATGCTCGGCTTTGATGGGCTTCTTGTCCTTCTTCTTCTCTTCATCGTTCTTTTTGTGATCCTTTTTGTGATCATCATCTTTCTTGTCATCCTTGGTGCTGCGAGAGGACCAACCACGGGCTAGGACACAATATACTTTAGCGTCACGAGTAGCTTCAACGACAGAGTTCGTCATGGCCTCGGGATCCTCAACGATGATTGAACCGAAGCCAATGTACACAACGGGGATGTTTTGATCATCAGCCTTCTTTAGGAACTCCTTCAGCTTGGGATCAATATCCTTCTCCTCACTGCTCTTGTCCTCGACTTCCCAATAACCGCAAGTGGTAATCCAATCGGGCTGGTCAAGAGGGGGCACTAAGACCGTGGGACTAACGCAGTAAAGGAAGGGCACTTCGTCCTGATGCAGTGTGTCCAAGTCAGTTGGGGGCAAACCCAAGTCCTTCTTACGCCAGCGGTTCACCATCTTGGATATACCGAACCAAACCATACGGTCATACATGCTATACGTCAGCGCGTTGTACGTTCCGCTCTTATTCTGATCTGAGACCACTAAAGCCTGAGGATACATCTTTGTGCGAGTCCATGGCATAGTAAATGCGCGGAAATAAGGAATCTCTAAGGCCTCGGCTATGTGGATTCCAATCATTGACGATGGAGATTCGATCAAAACATCTGCATCACATGTACTGATCTGTTCCCAGGCGGTGTGCATCAACTCCTTGATAAATTGCTTGAAATGGTGAAGCGCGTCCTTGATAAAGCTGTAGCTGATGGAACCATGCGAAATCATGATTTCCATCAATTCCCGAGGATCACCAGCAATTTCACGAAATTCAATACCTTCCTTTTCCACAAAGTCTTTGAACTCAGAGTGAGTGATAATGCAGCATTTATGACCCTCCTTCATCAGACCCTGAGAAAGGGCCACGTACGGCTGAACATCACCACGACTTCCAATCATGAACATGGCAAATTTCATGGGACGATTAGGCCTATTCAAAAACTCTTGACCTGCCTTCGGTGTCCTGGGGTCGAACATCATGGGTGGGACATTCTTACGCAGCTTGCTAGTAACCTCAGGCTCGTATGTGGCTAAGCGTGCAGAACGAAGATCATAGTTGAGGAACTCCAACGCTGAGTCTTTCTTGCTGTGGTTGTGCTTGAACACCAAATCGCCATGGACATCTGGGTCAGTTATATTGATGCGGTCCATGAGACCTTTCAGAGTAGTCTCAGCATCTTGCCGAATGCTAGGGTCATAGAACTTGAGTCCAAATACACCATATGCAGCCTCACTGACTTCAAACTCGAGTCTACTAGAAGATTGCTCGTTGCGTTTGATGTGGACAATGTCACGTACAGGGATCGTCAACCGCTCTGGGTGATCATGCCGCTGAAAACAAATGAACTGATTTGAAAAAAACAGGCGACCATCCCAGGTAGTATCGCCAGGAGTGGGCCACAGCTTAGATTCATTATTGGGCCGTTCTAGTTGACAAAGGTACTCAGATACTAACATCACGAAAGGCTCCATTCCGAAACATGTCTGGAACCATTCGTTGGCTTGTTTGACTTCATCTTCGCTGTCGACAGACGTCATTTCAATGGCACCACCACTTGATTGGTGGCTCGACTGACCGTGGATCGAAGAACTTGCGCTGAGTAACGGAACCTGATTCCTGCTGTTGCGACTCTGCAACCAGCTAGTTGGACGACTTGACAAACGACTTGGGGGACGACTTGTACCAGGACTGCCTGGCTTGCTTCCAGAGGCACTACCAGGGGAGCTCACTGGCTGGCTACCCGGCTGGCTCGGAGCCCGGCTACTGGCCGCAGTCGTTCCTGGACTAGCACCATCGGTGGTGTTAACCGGATCAGGATGAGTAGTGTTCCAGCGTGAAGCTCCCGATTTAGTGCGACAGAACTTGGCTGGGCTGGCAAACTGAATTTTGCGACAGAAATTCCTCTGAGTGAACGGCAAGTACCGTTCAACCGCTGTGTCATCAGTTGCAAATGAACGAGTATCATCGTCAGAGTCTGCATCTTCATCATCAGAGTAGGTGTCATTGTCGAATGGGTGCAGCAATTTCGTAGGAACCGAACTGATGTTCATCAACCCCTTCAAATCGGTACCTGAGTCAGAGATGAAAGGGATGTCACTACCGAACTTGACGCTGCAGCTCGAGCTGTCCTGGTGCTCATGATGCGAAGAATGTTCGGAGCCGTCGTGCTTCAGCTTGTGGAGTTTCTGGGACAGACTACTGAAAACATTGAGCTTGTGCTTGTGATGGCCACCATGCAGGCTGCCACTGCTGCTGGTCGGCGAGATACTTCGCGAACCAGGCTTGGAAGGTCCTCGAGACGGCGTGCGTGACACACTAGCAGAGTTAGAGGCTGAAGACGGAGTCGAATCATTCATACCGCCCACCGGGCTATGCAAAGATCCTGGAGAGATCAATACTTCACGGTCGCTTCCAAACTCATTACCCTCATAGAAGTGGAAGGCTGCCGGAGGAGTGCTATCCAGCATATCTTCATTGATACGCCCGAACCGACTAGACTCATAGTCAACGTGCAGCTGGCTGTTCTCGGCCAGAGACATAACGACCCCATTCTGATGAACATAGTTGTTTGTTAGCTCCACGAGCAGATCGTTTATCTCGTCTCCCGCAGTATCATCGCCGAAGAAGACAAAGCTGTAGTTCCCCACCAACGGGCGCCCCGGGTGATCATTGCTTTCGTTAGCAGCAACCACCTGGATGCTCAGCAGGGTAGCCATGTCCATTACTTTGTGATTGACGGAGCCAATGATATTCTCCAGCGGGATACGGACCACTGCGGCTCCATAGGGGCCCTGAACTTTGGCCCTGAACATTTCCTTACGGATAGCCTTCACCCACTCATGAGCAGCATTTCGACTATCAGCGCGCAAAGTGTAGGACCTGCCGTTGAGCCCTTTGAGCACAAACTTCTCTGGAGTCTCGCTGGACCGAGTGATGGTTTCCATGTTCTTGAGGCTCAAAATTCCCAGCGGCATGTACACATCTCCGGCGTCTTGATACCAGCAAAGCGACCCCATCCGTAAAACAAACCAGTAGCGTTTGTAGGATGCGCGGCCTAACGTGGGAATCATTGTCGAGGACTTTTTGGACAGCGGGCTGGCCTTCAGCGTTTCTAACGTGGCGAACGGCAGGTGCCCGTAGAACAGAAAGTACTTGTCGGTGATGTGGAACGATCCCTCCAGCAAAACATCCTTGCCTAGCCACCCGCGGTAACGGCGGATATGATGAGTCTCGTCTGAGGTGTGCAACAGATCCGAAATCAACTCGTGGTCCTCGGCGGTAAACTCCGCGTCCTGGTGATCGGCCATGGCGGCAATACCGTGCTCATTGACGGGAAACACGGACTCCGTGGAGTAGAACCGTTCCAGAGTAGGCAATTCCGCGTCGGGGTCAGTGTCGTCTACCTCATGGGCGGGCTCGCTAGACTGCGAGTCGTTGGCTGCGGTGAACTGGCGTTGCCCTAGCGAAGATGCTGTGGTGCTGTAAGGTGGGTAGGCTCCATCATTGGCTGGAATCGGTCCGCCCTCGGGGGCATCCACGAAATGTTCTTCCGGCATCGGGAAGCTAAATCGACGGTAGAGTGGCCAACTAAGCTTTTATGGGTAGTTCGGCCAACGGGTTTCCTAACGTTTTGAGGTAACCTAACCCCTCGGGGTTCGGACCGACATACCCACATAGCTCCGTGGCCTTCACCGTGTGGCACTAGCAATGCATCTCTGCATGTGTCTGCAAGTTCCGTGCCCTGTGGGTGTGACCTGAAAACGCTCGGGTGCCTACCGCACGAACCCGATTCCGCCGAACTATGAAATGAAAGAAGCTAATTAAAAGATGAAATCGATAGCTAGGTTAAAAGATTAAGCCAATATCTAGGTAAAAAAAATACATGATTTTGAACTTTGCGGTTCATTAGTTCATGACCTGAGGTCGACGGAGAGGCGGGGGGCCCAGAGTGTCCTGCAGCTCTAAGAACAATTGCGCAAGAAACCCCGGAATACATTGCTTTTCTAAAATCCAGTATTTGTAGAGGTCAACATATTCGCGCAGGTCCTCGGACCACTCCATGCTCACATACCGTTTCTCAGCGCGGTCGTATTGGAACTCAAAGCGCAGATTGTCAAATTTGTCGTTCCCAACCTTGTGCGCGGTACGCATAATGCATGTACGATTAGAGTCCACGTGGAGACTGAACCCCAGCAAGTCCACTGTGGCACAAAACATCTCGTATTTAATTTGGCGGAACGCTACACCGGCAGCATTCTCCGCGCCCGTCGCAGAGGCAGCAGTGGCCACGTCGAGAACCTCATTGGCTTTACGCTTCTTGGCCTGTTTGGGCTGCACATTTACCAGTTCTTTGCCGAACGAGATTTTCTTGCTGACGTTGCTGCCGTCGGAAGCGCTGGCGGATGTGACCAGTTTAGACACTCGAGCTTCCCAGGGGCTTCCGCGGACCAGTGCCCAACGCTGGGTCGCGCCTACCAGCAATTTTTTGTTTTGAGTCCGCAAATACGCATTCTCTTGCTCAAGCAGTTTAATTCGGGCTTCTAAACGCGCGTCTGACATGTTTACGGTGGAGGAACCCTTGTTTATAGATAGGGTTTATTCATATATGCATGTCCACACCGCAGCCCACGGCCGAACTCCCTACCATACTCACTAAGTACTATTCATAATACTCACTAAACTCTCTAGTTGAGTACGATTTTGTAATACGTATGGATCCGAGCGTACGATGTATGTAGACTGCGATCTCTGATTTTAATGCTGTTTTTGAAGTTATTATTGATAATATATAGATACCAGAAAACTGTCTAACGGTAAGACTTCTGGTAACGAGCACGGGCACCAGGACCGCCGAACTTCTTGGGCTCCATGCGGCGGGGGTCAGCGATGAGCAAAGTACGGTCGTGGGCAACGAAGGCACGCTTCAACTCGTTCTTCGACTGCTCATCGACGAACTTCTGGTAGTAGGCAATGAGACCCTTGGCAAGAGCCTGGCGAATGGCATAAAGCTGCGAAACGTGGCCACCACCGGCAACACGAATACGGACGTCGAGCTTAGCGAACTTATCGAGGCCAACAACGAGCAAAGGCTCGAAGACCTTGACGCGGAGAACCTCAGGCTCCACGAGGGTGATCGGAACACCGTTGACCTTGATGAGGCCCTTTCCCTCCTTGACGTGGGCGACGGCAGTGGCCGATTTCTTCTTGCCGAAAGTCTGGACACTACGCAACTCGGACATAGTTCTGATGAAAAATAGGTATTTCGCTTTCTTTCACGTTTTTCACCACAAGAGGGGAGAGGAGGGGACGGACTGCGGGCCAGGCTGGGAGTTTAAGATCACATGATCAACATTTTTCACCAGCCATAAATCCTAAAGGCTGACGGAGGATAGCTTAACTATGGTGGTGCTGGAATGAGTGGTTTGCATACGTAAGCCCTAACAAACCAGCTGATCGTAGAGAAGCCCTAACTTCGTTCCCGTGAAGCAACTGTCATAAACAACTGGTCCACACCAGCAACACCAGTACCGCAATTGAGACAGAATTATGGAATGTAGAGGCATAAATTATGAACTTTTTGTATAAGAAACAACTGAATTAACAGCATGTTTAGTCGAACAGACCCATGCCCATGTCGCCATCGGACTCGGACTCCTCCTTGGGGGCCTCCTCCTCGGCGGCAGCAGCGGCGCCAGCAGCAGGAGCAGCAGAGCCGGCAGCAGGGGCGGCAGGGCCAGCGGCACCGAAGGCGAAGAGGATCTCCTTGAGATCACGGCCCTCAGTAGCCTTAGCGAAGACCTCAGTAGCCTTAGCGAAGACCTCAGCCCACACGGGCTCGAGCGAGGCGTTGGCCGACTTGGCAAGAGCAATAAGCTTGTCAGCGGTGATCTCGATATCGGCGTCAGCCAAAATGAGGGTGGCGTACGATGCAATAGCCTCGGAACTGGACATTTCTAGAGGTTGTATGGTTTGCCAAATCGTGAGAGTGGTGAAAAAAGCGCCCTGCCGGGAGGGGGTGGGAGCGCACTGAGTCGAGAAAGCACGTGATGCGCACACCATACGGCTAACTCCTATCGCTCACTCCTATCGCTGTGATCAACTGAGCATGTTAAAGCGCGTATCAATGCCGAACTAGTCGGTGTACTCACAGTGTCTAAAATTATACCAAATAGTTTTATAATGTGTAGATCAATTGCACCGCAGCTGCTTGGCTTAATGAGATATGGCACCCTACACCTCCTTGTCCCATGTGCATCATCCGAATCGGGAGAGGTCGCGTCAAAGGTACGCCTTACGGCCAGTCTGGATGGACGGACTATTTACCTGCTGAGTGATCGACACTACACACCACCACCCAAAAGGAGATGTTCGGCAACACCAGCAACAACTCGACCTCCTCTTTTGGCGGCGCCAATCAAAACGCCAACAATTCGGGCAACTCCGGCGGCACACAAGGTGGCGCCAGCGGCACTCCCGCGGGTGGATCGCTGTTCGGCAATACAAACAACAACGCGACGGGTAACTTGTCCGGCGGCCTGTTCGGGCAATCGCAGCCCAATTCGACCGGCGGCGGTTTGTTTGGGCAAAAGCCTGCACAGTCCACTAGCTCGCCTTTTGGTCAGCCCGCACAGCCCCAGCAGCAGCAGCAGGGCCAGCAGCAGGGCCAACAGGGCAGCCTATTCGGAAACACCGGCGCGAACGCCAGCACAACGAACGCCAACGCCTCTTCCGGTTTTACTTTCGGCAATTCTTCAAACTCCGCGTCGACTTCCACACCGTCTTTTGGCTTCGGATCAACTAATCAGCAACCGCAGGGCCAGCAGCCGCAGGGCCAGCAAAGCGGAGGCCTTTTCGGCAACGCTTCGGGCACTACGTCGCTATTCGGGAACAGCAGTGCTACGAACAATACCAACACTGCTAACCCTCCCGCGACGGCTGCCAACGCCTCAGGCGCCTCAGGTAGCCTGTTTGGTGCGAAGCCCAGCTTTGGCCAGCCCGCTGGCGGAGCATCGACGAGCAGCTTTTCATTTGGCCAGCCTGCGAACCAGTCAGCTGCTGGCAACACTACGGGAACCGCGACCGGCTCCAGTACCACTGGCAGCTTGTTTGGTGCCAAGCCCGCAGACAAGCCGGCCGAAACTAAATCTGGGTTCAGTTTCGGTGCTTCTGCCAAGCCCGCAAATGCCCCCTCGGATACTAAAACCGGTGGCTTCAATTTCGGTTCCCAGCCCGCAGCGACGACGTCTGCGACGACGCAGCCCGCACAGACTGGCGGGTTCAGCTTTGGTGCTAAACCGGCTGAGTCTAAACCGGCTGAGTCTAAACCTGCTGAGGAAGCCAAGCCTACCGAGCCGAAGCCCTCAGGGTTCAGTTTTGGTGCTGCCAAACCTGCTGAGGCTGCCGCACAGCCCGCAACCGGGGGCCTGTTTGGTGCTAAGAAGCCAGAAACGGGGGGCCTGTTTGGTGCCAAGAAAGATGGTGAGACTACCACACCAGCGACATCTACTGCCACTTCAGCGGCCCCCACGGGAGGGCTGTTCGGTGCTGCTAAGCCCGATGAGTCAAAACCCGCCGCCTCCACCGCGCCCTCTTTCGGCTTCGGAGCCAAAACCGAAGAGCCCAAAAAGGATGGCGAGCAAACAAAAGAGGAGAAGAAGCCCGACGGCTTGGCTGCCACTCCTCGCACCACTGGAGGTGCTGCAGATGCCCCTGTGAACCCTGGTGAGTTCCTCAAAAACAAGAGCTTTGAGGATATAATCGCCAAGTGGACCTCAGCGCTTACTAAATCAGTTGAGCGATTCAAGGCTCAGGCTGCCGATACTGCCAAATGGGAACAAATCCTCATCGACAACGGCGCCAAGATTGCCGATATTTATAATGAGATCTCCAGTGCTGAACAAGCCCAGACACGGATCGATGATGTGCTAAGTTACGTGGGCCACCAGCAGGACGATATTGATGCTATGCTCACACAGCTTGAGCGACAGACCTCTACGGGAACTGCGCTTGACAATTTGCAGCCAGTAGATCAGGAAAGGTTCGAGGCGTATCAGCTTTCGCAGAAGCTCAATGACAAAATGGATACTCTGGAAACCAGTCTCAGCTCGGTGATGAGCGAAATGAACCAGCTCAGTCGTGAGACTCATGATGTTAAGGAAAGCGACCCAATCGCTCAGATTGTGAAGATTCTGAATGCGCACCTAGCAAGTTTGCAGTTCATTGATGAGAGCGCATCAGAGCTGCAGAAGAAAGTGGTTGAGGCGCAGTCTAAGAATTCGCGATTGAGAATATAGTTCATGAACTAAGTATTACAAAGTACCAAGTATCAAAGTACATACGTCATTTTCTGGTTTTGAGTTGCGTTATGGAAATTTCGCGAGACTCACCAAAACAGTAATCACCCTGACCAATCTGGTGGTTTCTTGAGTAACAGTAAGAACCGGTTTTCCAGACAAGGAATTGGCTGAACCCGCATTAGCAGTGACTTCGCGGTCGAACACATCCTCAATGAGTCTTTCATGGCTCCGGAGAAGTTTGCGTACTCTCGCCAGCAGCCCATCGTAGTCTGTGCCAAGCGCCGGGATCATTGTAGTCAGGATCTGCAAGGATAACAGTAGAGCGTTGTCGGTGAGCTTGCTGAGACATTTGTCGAGCACGTCCACAAATTTGGCGCGAACGATCTCAGTCGCACCTTTGCGTTCTTTAGCCACGGGGATCAGTAGCGCCAAGGACAACACGAGTTGCCTCGAGAGCAGTTTCTCGTCTCGCTCTACACGCCGCTGATCCTGAGGAAGCACCATCTGTTGCTGTTGTAATTGCTGTCGCAACTGTTGCTGGAACTTGCCTTCCATCACAGGACCAATGAACTGCTCAATGAGTATAGCGACAAAG
The DNA here is from genome assembly GCA_030565305.1 of Starmerella scarabaei. Classification (NCBI taxonomy): domain Eukaryota; kingdom Fungi; phylum Ascomycota; class Dipodascomycetes; order Dipodascales; family Trichomonascaceae; genus Starmerella; species Starmerella scarabaei. Next base: position 294,460 of record JAJMBJ010000003.1, on the reverse strand, counting down.
TTCAAGCGTAAAAGCGTGTCCACAACTTCAGGGCATTCTAGTCGTTGGGAGAGGGTGGCCATTTGTTGTAGGAATGTGAGGGCCACAGTTCGCAGGTCACCATCAACACAGTGGAAGATATCTTCACTGGCAGTGCTGATGGTCTTCCACGACCTTATCTCGAGTTCGTTGAGTGTGATCTTCTCGATATCCTGAGAGTTCAGTTCTAGAACAATATTAAGGAAAAGGACACACAGTTGATAGACATCAGCGCGCAGTGTTTCGCTCGTCAATGAGGGCTGCACTGAATCGAGTGCCGAGCGGAACAAATCCAGAGAGTTGCGAGCCAAGGCATAATCCAATTGCCCAGTGCTCGTAACTTTGCGGAACATGTAAACCAACAGGCTTGCCACAGGCTGTGCAAATTGAGTACTCTGTTGGCTGTACAACGGCAGTTTATTCACCAGGGACTGAATCACACGTGAGATGAACGGCGAGCCGGTCAAGGGATTACCACTGGCAATAAGCACGGGGACCAGATCGCACCAGGCCTTCAGGCAACGCAGAGCAATCGAAGAGGCCGCAGTAGCTGCAGCGTCACCAGTTGGGATTTTCCCAAAATCGTACGTCATGAACGTAATGGGAACAAGGGCCTGCAAGTAATGATTTTCCACGGTTAAAAGCAAATTTGTTTGGCACATATCCACTTCCTCTCGCCAAATCTCGAGTAGAGTGGCACGGTGATCGAGAAAGGTACTAGTGTTCACGTCAGGCACTTGACAAGGCTCCAATTTCATTGTCCTCAACCAAAACTCCGAGGGTCTCAGGTAGTCCAAAATTAACTTTGAGGTCAACGAATCCTTACACAAAACGCCCAAGATAGCTGTACTCAATTGCAGTAGTTCAATGAGTGGTGTACTCAGGTCAACCATACAGTTCAGTAACGTATCACACACTACCTTGAGTAATGACGCGCCGGTCGCAATACCTCCAATGCCATCGTCCAGCTCAAGACTTACAGTGAAGCCTAATTCTGACTGGCGGAATCCCAATAGGTAATGCGCGACGGACATGTATTGTTTTGGTACGTCCGATCTTTTCAATTCCTTGAGAAGCATATGCAGCAGTGCAGTCTTAATCACAATACTGGTACCGTTATCTCCCAATCGGTTAATAAGACCAATTCGAATACGTGCAGCATCAGAAGACGAACTTAGGATGCTTAAGATACGACTCTGGCGGCCAATAGTGGGTTCAAATTCGGGGCACCCATCTAGTTTTGAAAGTAGTTTGATACTTTCTAGAGACAGCTGGTCAAATTTAGAGCCTGCATAGAGTGCAATACTCGGGATGATCTCTAAATGATACAGGATGGGCTTGTCAAATGTCGAATTAGGCAAGTTGAGCAAAAGGAGACAGATACTGACAGCCTCGGTGACGACTTCCACGACGGGATGGGTGCTGTTATACTTGTTCAGGTCGTCCAAGTTGTACACGAGGGAGGTGAATAGCGCGCCGTAAACTTGGGCATCGTAGCAGAAATCAGTGCTAACTTGTGGCGGGTTAGTCCTGAGTAGGAGCACCTTCAAGAATCTCAAGCAGCTCAGCTGCATAAGCTTGGAAGTCTCTTGCTGATCCAAATCAGCAAGCTTGCTACCACCAGTAGCCCACTTGAGCGCGTGTTTCAAAATAAACTCAAGATACTCTTCGATTCGTTTAGGCACGAACTCGTCAACAGCAGCCAGCTTTTCCAACAACCTTGCAAATGATAGCGCATCCTTGAACGAGGTGAGCACTACTTCAAACTTTCCAAGCACGAAATCATCCAACAAGGGCCACATATCAGTTGATGCAAGTGAAGCCAACGCATTAAATACGGAACTGGCGAGCGGGAGCTCAAGTTTGAGAAGTTTGAACAGTAGAGGAACGAAGTCCTTGATCTCATCTTCTTCTCCGGTACCATTGCTAACCACTACCGTATTCGAACTTTGCCGGACAGTATTAGCAAGAGCTGGCGACTGGGTGCGGCTACGCACGAACTCCTTCATAGTTTCACACTTATCCGCAACTTGAGCAATGAGGTACATGTATGATGATAAAACCATTAGTGTGTCATCACTAAGGTGTGCTGGCTGGGGAGCTGCCATGTTTGATTCGATCCGCTCGGTTTTAGCCAATCCAGGAAGTAAGGCACTGGCATTAGGCCTGTCCACATTTGGGGCCTTTGTATGCGATACGTCCTGAAGAGAAGGCAGACCCAACAGACTGGGGCGGGCCACCTCGTTAGCAGCATCGCGCGCCGCCAGTACTGCTGCCGTAGTATGCGGCGCTGCAACACCCGTACCAGGAGCAGATGCATCCAAACCGCTCGAAGCCTGATTCGAAAATGGCTGCGACATGCCCTTGATATAGTAGTCAATTGCCAAGTAGATCGATTTCCAGCTCAGTCTGAACTGCGTACCGCCCTGAGCCTGAATACGGCCATCCATGCCCGTCAAAAACTCGTGAACTGCCAAACTAGACTTCTCATCGCTAGCCAATGCAGCCAAAAGCTCAGCAAACACCGTAGCCATGAAAGTCATTTGGCACTCGGAGGCCCACACCAGGAATCCATATAGTGCATCACCGTCATTCTCAAAGAATGTGTAGCCTGCACCTTTGTCACCATGGTAGATGATTGCCACAAACAAGCAGAATCGTTCAAGATCAACACCAGGGCCGACTGTTGCCGATTCATGGTGCTCGTGTTCAAGCTCATCAATCGCCAAATACATATCCTCTTCACTCAAACGCATTTCTTTTAAGATTTCAGCCATATTAGTGATGAACTCCGTGGCCAAGGACCGGAATGTATGGGACAAATCATCCATCAACTGTGGAGAGCATGCGGGCTGCCACAACTGCAAGCGATTCACCCGCGATCTTACCAACGGGCTGTATTTCGCGTAGTGATAGTCGCCAGCAGCAAACTTGAGGTCTTGCGCGAGCGCCATCCAAAACTCGATGGCTCCCTGATCAACAGCGTGCCGAGTAGCGTCCATGATATCTGCATAGTCAATCTTCCCAGGCAATGAGCGTTCCTCGTCAGCAATTGAGGTATACAGAAGTAGTGACAAGCCCGCTGCAAAGTACTGCAATGTCCACTGAGGCGGCTTCGTACCGTTGAAGTACTCCCACACTTCGCCTACGATTGCCAAGTCAGAAGTGAGCCATGTGCCCAACGCCGGAACGTACGCTAGCAGCTTGGCATCGAAAGTGGTGAACGTCGCCAAGTGCTGCATGAGCTCACGAAACTCGGGTGCATCTAGGGTGGCACTTGTGGCGTACGCGGCTAACAAGACTCCCAGGGACTCGTGCAGTTTGACTAAAAACGACCGCATAATCCGCAAAATGTTCTCAAATTCTGGAACCTTGCTTTGGCCAGTGAACTCGCCGGCCTTCGCCTTTTCTTTTAGTCCGTCAATGCTGTGTTCCAAGTCCTTGAGGGCGGCCAGAATGTGGTTGACGCGGCTTTTCTTGGCTGGAAACACCAGATCAAATTTGCTGGGGGGCAGCACCTCGACAGCAAATCGCACGATATCCACTACGAGTGCTTGTCGGATGTAGAACGCCGACACTGCGGCCTCGACTGCGCCCAGGCCGAGCTGCTGCGCGTCGCTGCTGGAAACATACACGAGCTCCGCCGCGGCCAGCTCGTCCAGATTGAGCTCATCGGCGACTCTCGCGGCGTCGTTGATGAACGCATCGTTCAGAGTGAGTTCCTCGCCGTTGATGGTGATTTCCTTGCTGCCTAGTTTGGATCGGCTCGCCGCGCTCTTCGGAGGCACGGCCAACAGGGCCTGGAGATCCGTATTCACGGGATTGATGATCTGCTCAACCGTTTGGACCGTTGCATGGGCATCCAGCGCTTTCAAAGACTCTTGTACGCGCAAAAACGGCTCGGAGCTCCACATGCTGGGTTTACCCTACAAAGACAACAAAGGTCACCGCTCGACGTGCCCTGCCCCGGTCCCAAACATCACCACCTCCACCCGCTTAGGTCTATCGCTGAGGCGCACACCCCAGGCCCGCATCTCAACATGTCCCAGAAACCAGTCAAAAAAATCAATGAGGCGCCCGACATGGAGCAGTTCGGCAAATCGCAAGCTAGGAAGCTCATAGACGCAGCTATAGAAAGACTATCAATAGCAGTTATGGGCTATGAAGTGCCCCCGCAGACTTACGAGCCGAAATCTCCGCTGGCCCAAGCTGCTGTGCATCAATTGCAACTGTACAGATCCGAAATCCACAACTACCCGCCGATCACCACGAAACAGAGGTTTGGGAACCCCAGCTTCCGCGATTGGCTGGCCAAAGTTGGCGAACTCACACATACCGGCAACGCTGAGCTCGATTACTACTTGACAAACTCGTTCGGCTCCGCGCAAAGAATTGATTATGGAACAGGCCACGAACTGAACTTTTTGGCCTTCTGGGACGGGCTCTGGCGACTCAATGGCAGTCCAAACGTCAACGGTGAGGATATTCTGTGCGTGTTCGATAAGTACTTCCGCCTGTGTCGCGAGATCATCACTACATACAACCTCGAACCGGCAGGCAGCCATGGCGTGTGGGGTCTCGACGACCATTTCCATCTGCCGTTCATTTTGGGGGCATCACAGCTGGCTCAGCAGTCTCCGGGCGACAGTCCTCAGCCCAAAGACTTCCTCAACATGAAGATGGTCAGCCAATACAAAGACACCAATTTGTATTTTGGCGCAATTGATTTCATTGCCAGTGTGAAGAGCGGGGCATTCTTCGAGCATTCGCCTATTTTATACGATGTTTCTGGATCAGTGAAAAGCATGTCCAAGATGCGAACGGGCATGATCAAAATGTACAACGGTGAAGTCCTCACGAAGTTCCCCGTAGTACAGCATTTTTATTTCGGAGAATTGTTCCCGTTTAAATGAGTTTTACATGCACTAATGTTAATTGTTTACCGCACCGTAGTCGTTTAGCTGTGTTTATATGTATGTAGCGTGGGCACGGATCAGCTCTGTGCCCCAGTTCGACCTAACCCTCCACACTAGGAAAAAATATTATTCAGACAAATTTCACACCTTGTAAAGTCTTACCTTGTAAACACACTTGCAATTGAGAATGGCAATGGGTAAAAAACGTACTGGGTCGAGCTCCTTGAAGGGCGCAAGCCGTCCTCAGGTTGAGCGACCCGTAAAGAAGGCGAAGAACGAGCCTAAGAGGGCCGAGAAGCCGGTAAAGAAGGCCAAAGAGAGCAAAGAGGAGCTGTCCGTTGAGGACCTTGAACAGCAGCTTGCTGCCGAGGGGATCATTAGTGCCAAGGACATTGGCGAAGAAGAAAGCGAATTGGATGATGACGAGGATGTTGAAGAAGATGATGAAGTCATTGACGAGATCGACGAGGATGAAGATGAACTTGAAGATGAGCAGCTTGAAGAAGACGACGGAGAAGAAGACGACGAGGAGGAAGATGACGAGGAAGAAGAAGTTGATGAGGAAGTTGTTGCTAAACAGCTCAATAAAGCTATGGGCAAAAAAGTTGAGGCTGAGTCCTTCACGGTCCCCTCAGACGGTTCATCGAAACCCTTCAGCAGCCTCAAGCTCAGTGAGCCCACGCAGAAGGCCATAGCCGCAATGGGGTTCGAAAACATGACCTCTGTCCAGGAACACACCATTCCTCCATTGCTGGCGGGCCGCGATGTGCTTGGTGCTGCGAAGACTGGAAGCGGCAAGACCCTGGCGTTCTTGATCCCGGCCATTGAACTGCTCTACTCTTTGAAGTTCAAGCCCCGCAATGGCACTGGTGTCATTGTTGTGTCTCCTACTCGTGAATTGGCTCTGCAGATCTTTGGTGTTGCTCAGGAGCTGATGCAATTCCACAGCCAGACCGTTGGTATTGTTATTGGCGGTGCAAACCGTCGCCAGGAGGCCGATAAATTGACCAAGGGTGTCAATCTACTCATTGCCACCCCTGGCCGGTTGCTGGATCACCTGCAGAACACTGAGGCGTTCATTTTCAAGAACTTGAAGTCTTTGATCATTGATGAGGCCGACCGTATCTTAGAAATTGGTTTTGAGGAAGAAATGAAGCAGATTATCCGGATTCTCCCCTCCGAGAACCGTCAGACTATGCTTTTCAGTGCTACTCAGACCACGAAGGTCGAAGATCTGGCGCGCATCTCACTTCGCAAGGGCCCTCTCTATATCAACGTGGACGAGACGCGAGAGGTAGCCACCGCCGATGGCCTTGAACAAGGATATGTGGTTTGCGAGAGTGATAAACGGTTCCTACTGTTGTTCACTTTCCTGAAACGCAACCGTAACAAGAAGGTGATCGTTTTCTTCAGCTCCTGCAACAGTGTCAAGTACTACGGCGAGCTGCTTAACTATATTGACATGCCCGTGCTAGATTTGCACGGTAAGCAGAAGCAGCAGAAGCGTACAAACACGTTCTTTGAGTTCTGCAACGCGAAGACTGGCACTTTGTTGTGCACAGATGTTGCCGCGCGTGGTTTAGATATTCCCGCGGTCGACTGGATTGTTCAGTTCGATCCTAGTGACGACCCTCGCGACTATATTCACCGTGTGGGTCGTACCGCGCGTGGCTCGAAGGGTAAAGGTAAGAGTCTGATGTTCCTTCTGCCCAATGAGCTGGGCTTCCTCAGGTATCTCAAGGAGGCCAAGGTTCCGCTGAACGAGTTCGAATTTCCGGCCAACAAGATCGCCAATGTTCAGCCCCAATTGCAGAAATTGGTCGCTAGTAACTACTGGCTCAATAATAGCGCTCGGGACGGCTACCGGTCATACTTGCAGGCATACGCATCGCACCACCTGAAACAGGTGTATCAGATCGACAAGTTGGATCTTGTCAAAGTGGCGAAATCGTTCGGGTTTGAAGTGCCCCCGAAAGTAAATATCACCATTGGTCAGAGCGGTCGCGTGCCGACAGCCAATGGTAAACATGGTAAGAACGGATCCAGGAACGGGCCCAAGAAAGTCCATAGGCATTAATGTATATATACAATTACGTTAAATGAATCAAACGCACAAATCAGGATCGCAGAAGGCTCCGCTTCAGCACAACTGGTCTCGGGCTTCGGGGCGACCGCCGGCGGTTTGGCGCGACAATGGCTCTGATAGCACATGGTAAGATCAGCCACTGAGGGAGCCTGTGGTGAGCGGTGTGTTACCTGCAACTTTTTGCATATGAATGGCTTAAATTATATATATGCCAGCTTAGACGCGAACGGCAGCAGTGGCAGGGTTGATACGCTTCTGGTCGCGGTTGAACCGGACGCGCACAGGGGGGGCACGGTTCTTACGGTTAACCCGCGAACGGACACGGACAACACGGTTGTGAATGGCGCAAGAGACGCAGTAGGCAACCTTGACGTAGATCTTGGGCAAAACGTACTCCTCGTAAACGCTAGCCTCGCTGATATCACGGACGGCAGCGGCCTCAACCATGTTCCTGATGCTGAAACGCTTGATGGCCTTGTCCTTGGCAACCATACGGTTGCAGTTGCAGCAGCGGACGGGCTTGACGTGACCGCGGCCACTCTTGTTGCGTCCGTTAGAAGCTCTCTTCTTAGGCATGTTGAATTTACTGGCTAAGGGTGCTTAACTCTGAAATATGTTAAGCCGCGACCCCATCCAGCAGGCGACTGGGAGCGTACGCCGCTGGGACTTTGAGTGGGCACGTGAATACTTTGTCAGCCCTAGGCCCTATCTGGATGCTGGACCGTCAGAATTGTGGGGTGGATTGTGGGTTCGTCGTGAGAGTTCAACAACCAGTATCGTGTGTCCGCCCCTCGTATCTGTATAGTGTAACTAGGGCCCGGTGCGAGAGACGCGTCGATCCACGGCCATACAACGTGTTGTCCAATTGATGCCTGCGGCCAAAGTTGTCTACTTTGTAGACTCTATAGATGCCCTGAACGATGTGGCTAGTGAAATCGCTGCTGTGATTGTGTCGAATCAGTCGTCAGAGTATCACACTGCCATTGTGGCCCAACTGCCGACCGGCTACCACACTTTCCACCCATTAGAACGACCCACTGTGGCAAGCATGGCCGAAGTGCGTGAAGCCGCAAGTGCTGTGTTCGCAGAGTCCAAAGGTTTGGTGTCAATTGATAATGATCAGTGGATTGAGCAGGGTGAAGCAGCAGTGGCCCGCATTGTGCCTCGAGGGCCAGTAGATGCAGTTATTGCGGTTCGCTCTAGTGGATTTTCGTACACTTCGAACCCGAAAATCAAGTTGAGAGGTCGTAAAGTGCAAGAGCCGCCTGTACGGCATGTCAAACCCCGAAACGTGTTCGACGGATACTTCACCGTTGGCGGCCCCGAAAACCCATTGGTGAAGGTCGATGTGCAGCTCTTCCCGGCCACACGCAAGGCCACTTCAATTGATGTAGCCACCTACACTGCTCCTACTGATCAGGGCAGGTCTAATGATCCGGGGAACCCCAGTGTCGAGCACAATGGGCCTGGAGAGCGCGTAGTTCGCAGCTCGGAGCTGAAAACTTCGTCAGGAGCATACGTTGATGGTGCTAATGTGCAGAAGGGCTATACTTTTCTGAATCAAGTGATCAGTGTCACCGACGAGGTGCAGCAGCTCATGGACGGCGAGTTCCCCGGTGCTGTGCGATGGCCCAAGACATTTGAGCTGCTAGCCACTGTGCCCGAGGTCCCACCCTGGATTCCATATGATCGTACAGACTACTTGGTGGGCAAGTCTCCTCGAGCAGTTGAGTTTCTGAGGGGGTTCAGCACGGCGCTGAGGAACCATAATATGCACGCGCTGGCAAGACTGTGCCACGAGCCCACCACAAGGGCGGTTAATGATCCTGAACTGGGTCCTATCAGAGAGAAAAAGAGGAAGGGCAAACTCGAGCTGCTTCTTATACAGCCAGACGATGATGGGCACCTATACGCGTCTCCATTGCCATTCAAGGATGACTTCAAATCCTATTACCGATTTGCAGAGATCCCTACAGAACCCAAGCCTGAAGAGCAGCCCCTGGACGATATGATGGACTCGCTGGTGGACCAAATGACGGTTGATAGGGAACCTACTCTCATTCGGAATATCACCATAGAGCGAACCGCTAAGTTTATCCAGACCAAAATAGCTACTGGCGCGAGCGATGTGCCTGCAGTCCCTTCGCTCCCTCAACCAATTGACACAAAGCCCATTAGAACGCTGGCCGAGCAGCTAGTGAAAGAGTTTGGGGTTGCTGAAGTCCCTACGGGGGCCAACCAGCGTACTCCGCACCAGGACGATTTAGGTATACAGTTCGAATTTATTTAAAATATTTGATTGATGTAGCAACAATAAAATGATGTATTTATTATGTGGTGCCTGATTGACATCCTACCATTGCAACCTTATTTTATCGTCTTCACACATGGACGTCCTTGTCAACAAACGCAATAAATTGGCCAAACACCTGGCGTATCTGCGCGTTGCAAGAATGCAGCTCATTTCTCGTAACGAGCAAATGTATCTCGACCTCTTGGAGGAGACACATGGTCTTCGGAGGAGCCGAATTATCAGCCCCGAAGTGGCTGCCATCTACGATATGACCCAGAACTACCCCGCTAAGTTCACTCCGTTGGCGCCGGGAGAAACTAAACGTACCGATACTTACGATCCCCGTTACGACTCAACTCTTCTCGAGCCTTAACACTTGAATAGAGAAGTAAATAGCCTATATGAAATGTAATGTTGTACTTCGTTCACGTCCTGACATCGGGCTCAGTTCTGCCAATGAATTGTTGGAGGTCAAGGAACTTGATTATATCCTCCATGGGCTCTGCGAGATACTCAGCGGCACTCAACGAGAACTTGGACTGGTCCGACTCATACTTCTCGAGATATAAGCGAATGGTAGCACCCGATGAGCCCGTACCACTCAAACGAACGACCATGCGTGCGCCGCCCTCAAACTCCACGAACAATCCCTGGTGGTCGCTGACGGACCCATCGAGATCAGTATAGCTGAAGTCTCCCGCGTTCGAGACTACTAAGCTACCCTGGGGGAGAAGACTGCTGCCCTTGAAATCATTCAACTTTGAGATGGAATGGGCCAGCTTCTCAATGACCTTGTTAGCTCCGTCGCTGCTTACCTGCTCATAGTCAAAGCGGGTGAAGAACGTTCGCCCGTACTCGCCCCAGAACTCGTGTTGAATATCCTTGATGCTCACCAACCGCTGCTGGCGCTTCGACTCACCAGCCAGAATGTTGAGCCACGCGCAGACGGCCCACACACCATCCTTCTCACGGACGTGGTTGGAGCCCGTACCGAAACTCTCCTCACCGCAGATCGACAGCTTCTTAGCATCAAACAAAGCACAGAAGAATTTCCAGCCCGTGGGAACCTCGTAGCAGTTCAGCCCCAACTTCTTGGCCACGCGGTCAATGGCTCCGGAGGTCGGCATGGACCGGGCCAGGCCATAGATGCCCTGACGCTGGAAGTACGGGATGTGCTGCCGCGCGTAATGAGCAATGATGGCCACGGAGTCGCCGGGGCTGACGAAAGCGTGCGCACCATAAATCATGTTGCGGTCTCCGTCACCATCACTAGCCGCACCGAAGGGCTTGTTTTCCGCGTCCACCTTGTCCACCAAGGACTTCGCGTACGTCAGGTTGGGATCCGGGTGCAGTCCACCAAAATCGGGCTTCGGTGTGCAGTTCAGCAGGCAGCTCTCGGGCAGCCCCAGCTTGTCTACGAAGATCGCCTGGCCGTAGGGCCCCGTGACTCCGTTCATGGCATCGAACAGCATCGAGAAGTCCTTGGTGGTTTTGGCAAACTCCCTGATGAGGTCGAAGTCGAAGATGTCCTCCATGAAGTCAACGTAGTCCTTAGTGGAGTCGACGATCTCGACTTCGAGCGAGTCATTGTAGTACTTCGAATGCCCCACAGTGCTCAGATCAACGTGTTCACGCTCGGGGCTGCCCACATGGTAGGCCGTCAGCTGCTTACTGGCCTCAAATATCTTGTTGGTGATCGATTCGGGCGCAGGGCCGCCATTCGACATGTTGTACTTGATGCCAAAGTCGGCCTGCGGTCCGCCGGGGTTGTGGCTGGCCGTCAAAATGATGCCTCCCGTGGTGCCCTCCCGGGAACGGATCAAATGGCTGGCCGCCGGGGTCGACAAGATCGAGTGCTGGCCGATCAGTAGCTTCTTGACGCCGTTTCCGGCCGCTAATTGCGCGATGATGTCAATTGCCGTGTCGCAGAAGTACCGGCCGTCTCCGCCCACTACTAAGGTGGCACCTTCCGCGCCTTCCGGGATGGCATTGAAAATCGCCTGGACGAAATTCTCGGTATAATTTGGCTGCTCGAACACGCTGGTCTTTTTGCGCAGACCAGAAGTGCCGGGCTTCTGGCCCTCGAACGGTTTTGTAGGAACGCTGGAAGGCATTGAGAATGTGGGGCACGCGTCTACCCTAGCAACCCAATAGAGCCGCTCGCGTGGGGAAGTAGACTAATGGGTACTGTCAATCGCCGACAAAACTAGGCAGATGAAACCAAAAGAAAGGGATCCGAGTTTTTTTGAAATAGTATACGTCCGATCGGGATATAATTTATGTACTTGACCTCTCAACGCCTCAGTCCATTGTAGGACAGTCAACCATTCTGGCTCATTGATATCTAGTGGTTTGCTAGTCCTTGGTGGGTATAGTTTTCAGCTGCAATCCATGCCACTTCTTCAATTCAGGTCCTAAACTCTTATACACGAGCTGCTGCTGCTTGATAGGCGTCAATCCCTTGAACTTGGCGGACTCGATCCGAATGGCGAACATCGATCCGCAGCCGCCGCTGACATCCTGTACCGTGAGCTCGGTGGGCGTGAAGTCGGCCTCCAGCAAATCGAAGATCTCGTTCTCGTACTGCCCCTCGGGTCGCTGCGAATAGAACCGCGCTGCGGGCCGCCAAAGCGTCCCTCGTCGGATCAGCCTCAACATGTGTAAGCAGTAATCCACCGACGTTTAATGGCCAACGGGCCCAAAAGTGCAAACCGAGCGCTGCGAAGTGAAGCCAGCCGTGGCATGTATTCAGACTAATTTGATGAAGGCTACCGCCTGATGTTAAATTAGGATATATAACTTATCGTAACCCCGTCTACTCCTCCTGGAGCAAAAGGTTGCGCTTCTCGGCAACACGCTGCGAACGGCGCTCGCGAGCAGCCTTGTTGCGGACACGGCGGGCCTCGGCCTCGTCCTTGAGGCTCTTCTCGCGCTGGGACTGGGCCTTGGCCTTGATGATGTGCTCGATCACAGCACGCTTGTGCTTGAAGGTGTTACCCTTGGCCGAAGCGTAGAGGTTGTGGTAGAGGTGCTTGTCGATCTTGCCCTGCTCGCGGTACTTGGAGAGCACGCGGCGGAGAACACGCTGGCGGCGCATCCACAGGATCTGGACCGGCATACGGGCGTTGGCAGTACCCTTACGCTTACCGTAGCCCCGGTGGCGACCGGCGCTGCGGGCCTCGTGGAAGGCCCGGGTGCGGCCGTGCGAGGCACCGACAATGGGCTTAGCAATGACAAGGCCGTTGGACACGAGCTTGCGGATCTCCTGGCGAGAGTTGGCAAGACCAACCTGTTTGGTCTCGTTGGGATCAAGCCAGATCTTGTTCTTGCCCACGCCAAGGACGTCGGACGCAAGGCGCTTCTGGAGTCTGAGGTTCGGCATCTTTGTGAAAAGTTGAGGGGAAGTGATGAAGAGGAGGTTTTTTTAAAAGAGGACGAGGGCGAGCCGGGGCAGAGGGGAACTGCTCAGCTTAGGTCTCTCAGCCATTAGAGCCCCTACTACCGCCTGCTAATGTCCCAACTGTCCCTTACCACTATGCGGTCACACATGGAACTTTTCACCTTCGAATTCGAGCAATAAGCCCTAAGCCCTCTTACGTGAGATCCGTGTACCTACGACACTATACGTTAAGTGCCTCCTGTGGAGCAGAATTATATTACTACTACTAGTGCGATCAAGCTCCTGTGCACAAAATATGGCGAAATCGCTCCGTTCCAAGGCAAAGCAGCAGAACAAGGTCGAGAAGCGTCAATCGGTCTTTGGTGCCGTTGCGGCTGCTCGTGAGCAGCGAATTGCTGAAAGGCTTCATAATGCTGCAATTGGTGACATTCTCGGCAAGCAGGAGTCCACTGGTGATGGGACCATGGAGATTGACACTGAAAAGGTTGCACCGAAGGTCCCTAAAGTCAAGAAGGTGGACAAGAAATATAAAAAGAACGACAAGAAGAGCAGCGGCCGGAAAAAGTCTAAGCTCGACAAGTCGAAGAAATGAGTTTATTTATTGCTATTTATTGTAAACTAAAGGTCCATCGTATCTGTACAGCATTGAGTTCTTTCCTGGAATAATTCCAGGCAGTTGTTTGTGCCGGCATTTGATTAACGTTTAGATACGGAATCGGAAGGGCACGGGTGCCACTACCCGATCCTCACAGTACCCCACAAATGGACCGGCAAGAGGCGCATCATCGCGAGTTAGACGCGATAAATACGTTTGAGCTCGATGACTTTGACGATGAATCAGACCTGTCTAATTTTGCAACTTTGAATAGCCCCACAAGCCCCCGCACACCGGCAACGGGCGGATCGCAGCCGGCCGCGCGGCGTTTATCGCATCGGCTACATGGTCCGCCACTTATCACACCCAAAAAGAAAAACTATTTGCCGTTCAGGGCAGTAGTGGCATTGCTTTTGTGGTATTTTTTCAGTATCCTCCTCTCGGTGTACAACAAGCATATGTTCTCTCCCTCAGGAATCGACTTCCCGTTCCCCGTCATTACTACTTCATTGCACCAGTTGGCGCAAATTTTGTTAGCATTACTTGCATTGACGGTTTTGCGGTTACCTTCCAGCCTCAATTCGCTGGCTGATCGCATCCATGTCCTCCCCGCGTCAATTGCCAGTGCCAGTGATATCGGATTGGGAAATACAAGCATGCGGGTGGTCTCATTGAGTTTTTACACCATGCTGAAATCTAGCGCTCTGGGATTTGTGATGTTGTTCAGCGTGCTGTTTGGACTAGAGGCTCTATCTAAGCGGTTACTGTTGATCTTGACGATTATGACCCTGGGTGTGTTTCTGATGGCCGCAGGTGAGACGCAATTTAGCCTTCTGGGGTGCATTCTGGTTCTGGGTGCTTCATGCTGCTCCGGCTTACGCTGGTCGCTCGTCAAGCTGCTGTTGAATGGGCGCGTCGCAAAAGAGGACCCGGATCAAAATAATCTCACCCAAAATATACCGCAAACAGTGCGCAAACCGCATCCAGTTCAGACAATTTTAGCATTATCTCCGGGCATGTTTGTCACACTGTTAATCATCGGATGTCTCTTAGAGGGCCCGCATAAGTTTGTCAATGCTAAGATTTGGACCGAGTACTCGCTGCCGCTGTGCATTGGGGCTCTGTTATTACCGGGATTATTGGCATTCTGCATGACCTGGGCCGAATTTGATTTATTGAACACCACAGGACCGCTAACGCTGGCGATTGGCGGAATCTGCAAAGAAGTCGCGACTATAATTGTCTCTGTGATCGTGTTCCATGACCGTTTGTCTATCGTGAACTCGTCTGGACTCGTGGTTACACTTGCATCAATTGGAATGTATCATTATCATCGCTCCGTGTAGCGCGTTATTTATTATTATTCACTTCATTGTATAGATTTATTTGGACATTGTTACAGACGTATTAGCTAACGATCGCGACCTTTCAACCAATCCCGATTACACGATCTCAAATCTAGAATATATTGCGGATCAAAGCCGGATCTGAGACCGAAGCGAGTGAATCCGTCAACTAACCCGGTGGTCCGTTATCGCTGGGCATGGGGTAAGGTAGCCCCTCGCACGGCGCTGGTCCTGTGAGTTGCCGTGTGATTCAAAAATAGCTGCCCTGCCCAGTGCTCTAATAGTCATGGCTCAGTTGGCGCGCTTCACTCGATTAGTCAACGCGTTAACAAGGGAGCGCCGTGCCCGCTAGTAGCTATTTCATATTTATAAGAATCGGGTGGTGAATTAGGACGAGAATCTCTCGGCATAAGCTCATTTTTTTGGAGCAATCAGGTATCTTTTGGCGTAAATGAAACAACTAGATATGATATCATCGGGGTAAACACACCGAAGGATCTCGGGCCCATTAATGGGCTGGGAACTGTTAGGAGTGCGACACGCCCACATGTAGTGATGGCGCAGGCGGCAGGCATCGGCTGCGTAACCGAGGGTCTAATGGCTGGGAGAGTGCGTCTAATGGCTGAGAGCGTGTGAGGAGTCGTTACGGGGGAAAGGGCTCTCGAGGTCTAGACTAGGGTTGCTGCAAGGCATTCTCAAATGTAAGGCTTTTTTCCAGCGCGCATAACCGCCTAACCGGATGGTGTACATAGCAAACGACAGCCACATAAGGTACCCCTCCCCCCTCTAAAAACGCATTTCCCGCAGAGCACTTGACCCTGACATAGCCTGCATATTCTGAGGAACTTCAGTCATTTTTTTTGCCCATATAATACACGGCAGCAGCAAGCGAGGATCGGCGCAGTATCCTACATAAATCACCTCTGGATCGAGACTCCGCAGTAAGGAAACCAGCCGCACGCAACCAGCCAGGAATTGAGCGAGAGCCCCTGCTGTTTTCCAACCCCAACAAAGGCCGCCTTCGACCCAACCTACTCTGTCTTCCTGAACACCGCCGAAACATGAGCAGTGCAACCTCAAACGCCTCTTCCCAGTGGACCCAACCACTCGCCGCGGCTGCTGGGTACATTGGCCTCCCGCCAGCGGCCTTGGCCGTCGGTGGAGTCGCCGCGCTCCTTTTGATCCTGCTCGTCAGGCTCCGCAGCAATTCCAGCCAGCCCGACCGCAAGCCTGCCTCCGCCGAGAAAACCGGCCCCGTGTTCCCCAAGACCAGACAGTTTTTGGTGGAAAAACCGGGCCACAACGTGAGCGGCGTCTCCTGCGCCAAGGCGTGCTCCACGGACGCGAACTTCCAGTTCCAGGCGCGCGACTTCTATAGCGTGGACGACGCACTGACCGACGTCTACCAGGACATGTCTCAGGAGTGGCGCGATCAGCAGTACAACCAGAACTACCAGGCGAGCTCGGACACGGGCTACGTCGCCGACCTGGCCAACGCCGTTCCCCTCGAGCTGTGGCACCCGGACTACGCCGAGTTCGACGTCGACTACCGCGAGCAGGCGGCCCCGCACGACTCGTCGATCCGCCAGGCGCTGGACCGTGCCGCGGGCGGCCGCAAGGGATCTGATCCCATTGTGATGCCGGGCGTACCCAGCCACCCCAGCTACGAGATGTTCGAGGAGCCCTTCGACGCCGAGTACTTCGAGCGTGAGGTGCTGGGCAACGTGGCCGGCATGAACCCGGACTCGACCCAGCGCAGCGGGCAGGTCCGGCCTCAGGCGCAGGCGAACTGGGACGATCTCTCGGACCAGGAACATTCCTCGGGCGAGACTAACACCGGCCGCCAGACCTCGTCTTCGTCGCCGCACACCGTCGGCACCCCGAACTCGATGGCGTCGCCGCCGACTGCAGACGTCAAGCAGAGCGAGTATGCGGTCAATGCCGAATGGCAGCAGCGAACGGAGCAACAGCAGCAGCGCGAGTACATGCGCCAGCAGTACTTGAGGCAGCAGTACCAGCGCGAGCAGTACCAGCGCGAGCAGTATGAGCAGCAGCACCAGCAGCACCAGCACAGCCATCACAGTCTCGACCATCAGAGCCTCGAGCACCACAGCCTCGAACACCCCGGCCACGGCCACCACGGCCAACCGTACCAGGAGCGCGTGCCGTTCGCTCAGCAGAAGATGGCTGAGGGATACCGCAGAGCGCACCCTTCGCCTCCGCGAAGCGTCCACGATAGCAAGTCGCCCTCGCACCACTACACTCATAGCGGCAAGAGCCTTCCATCTCCGCCGCATTCACACTCCAACTCGAATGAGAATAGCGGTAGTGAAGGCAACGAGTTCGACAGCCTGTTCCAGTGCCCCCGCTGTCCTGCGACCTTCAGGATTCGGGGCTACCTCACGCGCCACATGAAAAAGCATGCAGAGATCATGAAGTTCAACTGCCCCTTCCATAAATGTCTGCCGGACGACAAGAAGTGTCATGTCACGGGCGGCTTCAGCCGAAGGGACACATTCAAGATGCATCTGAAGGCGCGCCACTTCCTCTACCCGCAGGGCACAAGCAGAAAGAACCGTGCCAACTGTGCGGGCTGCTGTGCAGGCTGCGGCCAGCAATTCCCCAATAACGAGCGCTGGATCGAACAGCACTTGATGGCCAACCGCTGCCCGCTGTCGGCTGTGACCTCGACCAGCGAGCAGCAGTGGGAAGAGTAACCGTTTCAGCACGTATTTATTATATAAAAGTTTTAGTATTTATATCCGTCACGCCCCGCCCGCGCTTGCGCGGCCTCTTGCATTTCAAAGGTGCATTCTGGAGGTACATTGAAAGCGGGTGGTTATGGTAAAGCGGTATCACGTACCCCAGAACCCCTAACTACTCGATTCACATTTTTCAACTTCGCGAAGATCGACAGGTTGCATGCGAAGCCACTGACAGTTTCATACTGTTTGCACGCTTTGGGGAAAGTCTCCGGCCGAGACCGAGCAGAAATGCTTCTCTTTTGATGAGGACTCTGTAGTGTCAAAGGCGATCCGTCTTCCTCTGGAAGACCTCTGTCTCGTGTGGGAGGATTGTCGCAGCTGCAGATCGGTGTCAAGGCGACGGACAGCTCGACTGTCTAATGATAGGTATGCAACCTCTCCCGGATCATTTTCGGGGAGAACTCGATGGAGCTTACTCTTGATCTTCGCCCCAGTTTTTTTTTATAATTACCTTTGCTCGGCAGTGCGTGGTCGAACACGCGAGGTACAGTTGACGTGATGAACTCCTAAAATAGAGTCAAGCTCAGAGTCAAAGACGCTGCTGATACTCATGGAAATTTCTGATCAACATTTTAAATTCAGGTATCTACAGCAGTTGTGTACTTCAGAGTTTGCAGCTTCAGAGTTTGTGTATCTACAGAGTTTGATTTACAGAGTTTGATCTACAGAGATGTATGAATACGACGGGTGTGTATGGTATGCTTGTAGTTCTGAATCGTGCCAATGTCTGAGAGGTGTATAGTTTTGATATCGTTAGTCGTAGGTTATCATGATACAGTTGGGGTACGTTAGCTGGCAGGACGATCGTGTTGGATGGGTTGCACAGCCGGCGGGGGCTGGACCGGCTGGACCGGCTGCATGACGGGTTGACCCGGCGGCTGAATGCGCAGAGACTGCGGGGGGATCGGCATCCCGTTCGCGTATTCTCCGTTGGAGTAGCTGCCTTCCGGTTGAGCCGCCTGCTGAGACTGGCCCTGCTGCTGCTGCTGCTGTTGAAAGTTCATTAGGGCTACTGTGTCAAAAGAGGCGGTCGGGTAGGCCACCTGGCCGAACTGTTGTCCAAACTGCTGCGCTGGATTGAAAGGGTAGCCGGGGTAGCCGTACTGCGGAGGCATCTTGTAGCCCTGGGCAGCCAATTGCTGCAAGTGCGCGGGCATGCCACCCACGGCAATGGCCTGTGCGTTCTGCATCGCCTGCGCTTGCTGTTGAGCCGAGGGCACCGCCGCAGCTTGGCCCGCAGGCTGCGGTGATTGATCGTCCGGCGCGCTCACCGAGCCGTTTGGCGAAAGCATCTGCTGCTTTTGCATGTTCTGAGCCTGCAGGTGAGCCTGCTGGGGCTGGGGCATCCCCTGGTGCTGCGCCTGTCCCTGGATCATCGGCACGCCCTGGCCGACCATGTGCGGGGGCATGGACACCATGCCGTTGTTCAGCGCGTGCGGCCGCACCTCGACCTCCTTGGTGAGCTGCTGGGCCTTTCTCAGCGCAATCACCTGCGCCTGGTGCTGCGCGGCGTTCTGGGCCTTTTGAGCGTCCACGTACTGCGTCGGCGGGCCCGTGATGTCTGACTCCGAGTTCTCGGGCATGCTTGCCTGATTGGAGAAGCCGCCCGGTGACTCGACGTCGTGTGGGGTGTCGGCGGCGTTCAGGCACGCCTGGATCAGGTTCTTGCCCTCGCTCTGAGTGACCAGGGGCTGGAGTTTGGGAGTCGTGAATGTGTACACGAGCCCGGTTTCGCTGACCACCAGTAACAGAACCTGCGTGCCGGTCAGCACAGACAGCTCCCAGGCCTTCTTCATGATGCCGTGCTTGCGTTTGGAGAAGGTGATGTGACGCCGGGCTTTGTTCTGGATGAATTTGATCTCGATCTTGCGGCGTTCCCGGCCGCCGCCCTCATCGTTTTTGCCGTCCTCGTCGTCGAAGGCCTCGCCCTCGGCAAATTGATCGTCTAGTTCCATTTTACTCTCCATGCGCTGGTGGCCGCCTTGGGGCTCTTGCACGGCTGGTTCCACGGGCGGCGGGGCCGCGTTGTGGCTGTCTGTGCTGCGGGGCGGCTGTTCGTGGTTGCCACCCGCGCTGAAGTTTGATTCCTCGTGCGTTTCTGCTTGCTGTGGCTGGTCCGCGGGTGAATCGCTTACTTTGTCGTGAGTGGACACCACTTTCATGCCGCTGCTCGGAGCCTTACTCGCGGATACACTACTGCTCATTTTTGGAGACAGATTGTAAGTGATTTTTTTACTTTTCTGTTGTTGGATAAACACACAAACCGGGAGTGGGTATAATATGCCACTTACTAATTAGAGAATATAAATCAATCGGGTCACCGCTCTAACTACTGCGGTAGGGGTTTCAACGACTATTGGGCCGCTATCAACGTTAATGCGTAATGTTGTTAACGCGGGAGGCAGGTAGACCAGGGCACGAGGGTCCAAGTCACACCAAAAATAAGCCGCCGGCCTACGCCCTCACCCGATAACTTTGCTCATCTAAATGAGGGCTGAGCCGAGTGCAGATCAATGTAAAACTGTGCGGGATCTTTCGGTTGGCAGACGCATGCGTGGTTTCATTTAAATTACTGCATCATCCGTATTCACTGATTATGTTTTTAATTTTTTTATTTCCACTGGGGAGTTTAATTAGGCGGTTTTTATCGGCGACTGTTTAGTGACCGCAGTTTTGCAGCGCTCATAATCCAGGTGTTTAGGAAACTTCATCCACTCATGAGCGCGCTCTGGGTGAGGGAAAACGGACACGAGGAAGGTAGACGGAAAGGGGTGGGTAGGACTCAGCGCACACGTCACCGATCCTTGCCCTACCTCTGCCCGCCTTCGGATCGGTCGGTCAGGACCTTTTCGGTCGTGCTCCCAAAAAACAATGACAATTGGGATGGCAATTCGCCGGAAAACTGCAACGCCATCGCCTTTAAACCGGTATTTGACTCTGAATTGAATAAAATGATCGATTTTATCATAATGTATAAATATTCAGTAGTCGCTACGTCGAAAAATCCATACATATTGCTTTCTTTTCCAGCATTAGATCATTCGTCTCAATTCAGAATTTTTAAGGTTCGATGGCGTTCATACTGGGTAAAAATGCCGCAGAAGCCAAGGAGATCAGCACCCCCGAGGGTTGCTTGCCGCATACATCCACGGGGTTACGGGCTTATGTCCCGCCTGTGAGCAGTGAGGGAAACTCGCCAAAACAAAATTGAGCATTCATATTTTGATGTTATAGAAGTTTTCAGTCCAAAAATTGCATAAAGGATGTTCTGTTTGAATGCCAAGTTTTGCCCGCATTGGGATAGGCACATTCCGAATACATCCGATTAATGGGCCAGATATACCGAATTTTACAATAACTTCGCCCCGGTCCCGCGTAAGGGCGGCCGGTGCAGGGGTAAAGTCTGTTCGCAGTATCGCGGTGACGCTGAGATCCACTACCGCCCATACCTACCCCACTGGTGGCGCTTCGTGGTCTCTCGCTGTTCCTGAACGACCCCGTCATACCGTTTTCCAAGTCAGGTGGGGCTAGTACGTAAGCAGGAGCAGCCAGGTACGGGGTTTCTTCCCAGATCAGCGAGATAGTGATTATACTGGGACATTGGCTGCCCGTGGTTGTTGTCCGAATGGCGTGCACGCCCTAGCCCCATGCCTGTTCCCCACGACTGTTTGTTTACATAGTACATCATCAGCACTGATCAGGGCAGGTGTTGTTCCCAAACAACACCCCTGCCTACTTAAGTCACAATCTCTTTCCCTAAGTCCCCGTCTTACCCGAAAAAATCACACATGGTCGCTTTGAAGAAAAACGATCTGATCGAATTGTTCAACACACTCGGTCTCGAGGTGCCACTCCGGCCCGTCAAGGCCGATTTGGAGGCTGAACTGACCTCCTATGTGGCCAATCACCCCGAAGACCTGAGCCTGGATTCTCGCCTCTCAGCCTTCGGTTCCAGTGCCTCTCGCCCCCGTTCGCGCTCGCGCCCCTCGACCGCGCGCAAGATTGAGCATGCTGTTGAGGAGGTTGAAGACGAGGTCAAGGAGCACTTTGACCCCGTTCAATTCATCAAGGACTTGGACGACAACGTCCGCGGGCTCATTTCGAAGCGCCCGGCCTTTGTCACCAAGATCACAGACGAGATCCCGATTACTCGCCGTGCTCTGATTTTCCTTGATACCCTCGAGTTTTTGGCGTTTGCCCACAGCCAGAAGTACCAATTCCACTTCAACTTCAAGATTGAGCAGTTCATCTACGGCACCACTGCCCTCGCAGAGATCCAGGACTTCGCCCAGAGCTACCTGCGCTACGCGCTGCTGTTCATCCTGCCCTCGCTGGTGTTCGGCTTCCTATTCAACTTCCAGAAGATCAAGTACGGCAAGAAGAGCGAGCACATCGTCGACCCGCTGACCCAGAGCATCTTCCGGGTGTTCTGGTCCGGTGTGGTGAACACCGTGGGCCTTGGGCTCTTCGCGAACTACTACGCCTCGTGCTCCCTGCTGTCCTTCTTCACTGCCCTCGCGGGCGTACTGATTACTCTGTACGCCGTCATTCTTAAGATCTAATATTACTACCGTTATAACTCAATTGCAAACCATGGACTCATACTGCGCAGGCACCCGTGGACACCGCGCTAGCCACCACGCCAGGAACCATTGCGCAGCGACGTTACGCAGTGCCACTGCGCTCACACTGACGCACCAGTCAGCCCAACGGATCAGCCAATTAGCGAGCGCGGAATTCAGCCGTAAGTGCGCAATCGCATCTCTTCTATTTATCTAGCACTCGCTATACGTTCAACGTACAATATATACTTACGAACGAGGAGCCTCCTTGTAAGAGATGGCAGCCTCCTCACCCATGGAAGCGATGATGGTGACAAGCAAGTCCTTGCCCTCGTCGAAGTCGGCCTGGATCTTCTCGCCGAGCTCACCCTCCGGGACCTTGACGTCGTCCTTGGTGTTGCCATCGGGGGTCATGAGCGAAAGGAAACCGTCATCGATGTCGATGAGCTGGAACTCCGTGCGCTGCACGTTGGGGACCTCCATGTTGTGGGTCGAGGGAGACAGATCCTCGAGCTTCTTGCCGGTGAAGATGTCAATGGCAACCAAGTGGACCTTGGCGTGGCCGTGCTTACCGGTCTTCGAGGTCGACATGTCGACGATCTTGCAGGGGCGGCCCTTAATGACAACGTGGCCGTTCTTACGCAGAGCGGAGCACTGGAGGGGGTAGGTGGCGGACGCGCCAGCGTTAACGGTCTCGAACGTGTGATCCTCTTCAGCCATTTTGGTAAGTTTGTCCAGAAGAAAGGGTAGATGAAAAGAAAGTATGATGTGTTGGGAGAATTTTTCGCTGGATGAGTGTATTACGTAATAGTTTCGCATTTGTCAGCCCCCACATCCGGCAGCACATGCGACAAGACCGAAGGTTGTCTAGATGGCTTTATACTAGTAATAAGTGGATCAACAGTCTAGTTTTACTTGATTGATGGTCATCGTGTAATCTTGAGCCCCCGTCGTTGACAAGTCGCGAGCGTACATAGTGTAGCATAAATTACCGACATGCTGATCTAAATATCTAGCTTAGTGCTTACTTTTAGCACATAACGAGATGCAATGCTTCCTGGACTTGGGCCTTATCTGTTTTGCTCACTTATTTCGGTAACGGGCGATAGCTCACCTCGCGGGTTACGGCCTCTAATTAGTGTATGTACGTTCGAAGGGACGGCGTCAAGGGTTACAGGGTGGATACATAGGGCAGATAAAGATACGATAAACATTACATGGACTTAAGTGGTCGGCTCAAATCCATTAACTTCGGGAGGTCCACGCCCAACGCCGACAATTCACAGCGCAATGCCGCCAACGACCCGCAGGCCGAAGCGTCCGTGGGTTTCAGCGCGCCGGACAACGACAACCACCTAGAAACAGCCCCGGTGATCGGCAGCGCCTTCAGTGCGCTGAAACCTACGCAGAGTCCCGCACACGCCCCGTCCGCGAGCACGTACGACCGCGTGGCCGCCTATCGCGAGAATATGCCGACGTCAGGCATCACGCTCTTCACCCACCGATCCGCGCCCAACGGATACAAAGTGGCCGTGGTTTTGAGCGAACTGCGCATTGACTACCATGTGTTCCACGTGGATCTGGAGCACCACGAGGAGCGGTCGCCTAGCTACGTGGAGCTGAACCCCAACGCCCGTCTCCCGTCGATCATCGACCACGACAACGACAACTTCTCGCTGTGGGAGAGCGGCGCGATTCTGGAATATATCTGCAAGCGGCCCCAGACCCGGCAGCGGCAGCCCCAGATGGTCGAGCAGCTGCTGGGCGGGCCCGACTTCCGGCAGCAGGCGCAGGTCAGCGCCTGGATGTACTTCCAGGCCAGCGGCCACGCGCCCATCATCGGCCACTCGCTGCAGTTCCGGTTTGTTGAAGCTAATGCTCCGTCGACGGCCATGGCGATCGTGGCGGACCGGTTTCTGGCCGAGGCCAAGCGCGTCGCTGCGGTGGTGGAAGTCTACCTGGCGGAGAAGCGCGAACAACTGGCTGAAGAGATGGAAGACGGCGAAGATGACTATTTGCAGAGACCAGTCTGGCTTGTGGGCGAGGAGATCACCCTGGCCGACCTGGCGTTTATTCCCTGGAACCAGGTTCTGGCCAAAGTGGGGATTGATCTGAAGAACGACTACCCGGAAGTATATAAATGGACGGAGAGAATAATGGCAAGGCCACGCGTGATTGCCGCGCTGGGGACCAAAACCACGTAATGTTTGCTATCATTAAAAAATTGGAAATAAGCAGCCGGTGATGCACACACAATAGATGAGCTGCAGGTCGACACCTGAGCTGAACTATGCGACACGTTCAATAGCGCAACACGTTCCATAGTGCAACACATTCAATAGTAATGGGTCTCAAGTATCCATTTACGCTTTTGAACCGTATCTGTTTTCCTACTGTCCATTCATTTGTAGCAGTCGTGATAGTCGTGCACGTTCAACAATAATGGGTCTCGAATGTTCGTTTGAGTATCGCATTTATAACCTCGTTATTTGCCTATTGTCTATTTAATAGTAGAATGGTAGTAGTAGTGGTGGTGATAGTGGTGGCAGTGGTATTATTTATGGCGCTTTCCGCCGTGTCGTGATAAGCCGCACGTGACGATAAACGCGTAGTAGGGCAGGGCCCGCTCGTAATTAACCTCGACACTTCCCCGCCCGTTTACTGACATTTCAGCTACGGCAGCCAGTGGGCGAAGAATACGTTGCACATACGCGACCAGAACATCATCATCGCACTGTGTGACGCTGCCAACCATGGACCTCGACGATTGGCCGCATCTTTTCGAGCTGCCGCGCACCGATCAGTGGAAGGTCAAGCTGTGTAAACTGGGCACCACGACGTGGAACGAGTTCGGGCTGGGATTACTGCGCGGCGAATTCGACGAGGCGACCCGCGAATACGCGCTGCACGTCGTGGACCAGGAGGACACGTCGAACGTGCTGTTCCACTCTGTGATCCGGGCGCCCGTGGAGATGCAGAAGCAGGAAACTCTGCTGCTGTGGAGCGGGCCACCGGACGATATATGCGGCACAGGCACGGGCCGTGACCCCCCGCCGGCCAATGAGCTCGCAAACGCGCTGCACAGGGGACTATCACGCGTGGCCATCGGGTTCGAGACCGCGCTGGGCTGCTCAGCGGCCTCCGAGTTCATCGCCTACGCGTGCAGTCAAGGTTCGAGCCGCGACAACGAGAGTGTCGAGAGCCTGGAGGAGGAGAGTCCTCAGGACGAAGAAAGCACTGCAAAGCATGCGGACCGCGAAAAACGCAGCGCGAACGAGGTCGCCTTCACTTGCCAGGTGCCCCAGTCGCTCAACGAACGAGCGAACGGCTCGGTCACAATGGAAGTGATACCGGTCAGGTTGCCGGTGCTACCCCCTAGGCCTAACCAATTGAATTTGCGCATTGTGCTCAACTCTTTCATCGAACTGGTCAACTCTCCCATCGGCAGAGACTTCCTAATTGCATATATGGTGCGCCGCGACTTCCTTAACCAGCTGTGGCAGGTGTTTCTGGAAATCTCTGACGACGGCGTGCGCAAAGAACGGGAAGAACAGGTGGTCCTGCTGCACCAACAGAGCCAGGAGTCCGGAAAGCCCTATATCCATCAGTCCACCCCCATCGAGCGGATCCAAACACTGTGGGGGATTTCAGACATTGTCAAGCAGTACATCTGCGTGGCCGACAATGATCTTATAGAGGATGCCTGCAGTGTGGAGAATTTCGAAAAGCTGTTGAGGATGTTGGAATATGATCGAGCATTCGGGGCCCGTAAAGCCAACTTCTGCGAGTTTTATCTCAATAAAACCAAACACAAAAGAGTGGTCAATAGCGCTGACGAGCCTGTTGTGGAGAAAATACGGCTGACCTTTAGGCTGCAGATGCTCCGCGACATCTTGCGAACCGTGGATGAGTATACAGCTCAGTTCCTCCGCACGCTGATCTACCTAAAGCAAAATGATATTATAGCGGGGTTACAGCAGACACAGCAGTTCTACGATGAACTCTTCCATATGTTTGAACCGCCAAAGGTGATTGAATCCAGCAATATGGAGTTCCCCACTCCATCTCCGGATCAGCAGGCAGATTCCACAAGGAAGGTTACTCCTCCTTTGGATGACACTATATCCTCCGAGCACGGTGATTTCACCAGTGAGGAAGCTGCACAATCGGTGGCCATTCAGAGCCCAGCCAGGGACTCGCCTGTCAAATTTCAAAAGATTGATCGCACACCCGAACGAGATGATGCGCTTAGATTCATCTACGAGGTTGTCAGGACAGTGAAGAGCTTCCCAGCGCCGATTACGAAGGAGGTGCACGCGTCGCTGATTGATAATGGCGTTTACGGAGCCATCATGTACGGGCTTGACGTCCAGCAGAGCCCCGAGATACAAATGATGTCTCTTCAGACACTCAGCTTGCTGCTTGACCTGGATGAGTACAGCGACTGGGAGCATCAAAGGGAAGTTTTGGGAGCAATGATGGCCCTTAGTATTAGTGACCGTGAAGGCGAGAGTGACGTGCAATCCCGGCACCGTTTCCGCGGGCTGAACATTGAGGTGAGCGAGGTGATCAAGAAAATCACCGCACGGTTTACTATCGTCAGTATCCCATATTTTTTCGAAGTTGCCACGGACTTATTTGATAAATCAGATGTGTTCTTAACCAAGTTCGAAGAAGTCAGTCAGGATAAGACTGCAAGCTCTACGTCGCTGAGAGCTCTACGAGTGATGAAAATGGTCCCCATGATAGACAACATGGCTCACTGCTTCAAGACAGACAGTATGGATACGGTCAAAGCGATGCAGGATCATGAACTTTGGCCCAAACTTGCCAGCATGTACGCCAAGAGTGCGTCGTTACTCTCAGACAATTCTCGCTCCCAGCTTACAATGGCCTACATCCGTCTTATACGGGAGTTTATTACTCCACGACTCGTCAACGGTTCCAGCGATACTCGAGAGATGGTCGACTCCACAGTTTTTGCTCAAGTTGTGAAAGAAATAACACAAGGCAAAGGTGAGAATGACGCACAGCAGTCATGCTTTCTCAGCTTGCTGCACTTGATCGTCGAGAGACACGTCAGGCCGCAATATGAGTGGATGGACTCGCAGCAACAGCCGATCCTAGACTGGTTCATGGATGAAGGGTCTGCCGAGACGCAAGTGCTGTATGAGCGGTATCCTTTTATCGCCCAGATTTTCCCCTCGGACCACGACCTGATCAGGATGTCCAGCGATCTGAAGAGACCCAATAGCGCCCAGCAGATCCATGCCGATGCTATCGTGCACAACCCCCAGCGACCTAAAATGGCGCACAGCATGGGCTCTCCACTCAATTTCCCCGCTCGCATCAGTAGCATACATGGCACCAGCAGACCCACCATTGATGAACTTGAACAGAATGTGTATGTACTGTCATCGAGTGACTTTGATGTGCATTTACAGGAAAGCATGGAGGTCGACCCCGAAAATGCCCACCAAGGAGACGCGCACGAACTGGTAGACCACTTAGAAGGAGATGAGGCTAGCGAACCGGACGATGATGGACCCGTTCCGTCTTCTGTTGCTGAAATGGAGACTCATGTTAGGTCTAGTTCTAGGTCTCCGGGCCACAGCCCCCAAAAATCGCTTCGTGCCCAACGCACGATCAGCCAAAACGAAGATCTACCGCCGATGTTTGGCATCACACTTGACAAAGGCGGAGTGGAACCGAGACTGCTGGTAAGCAGGAACGAGCCCCTAGAACTACGCAGCCTTGAAGTTCGCACGCTCGAGCCCCAGGTCCGCGATCCCAAGCTCCGCGAGTCCTTGGCTATGCGGCATGAACCTCGAGTGTTCGCCAGTCAACCTGATGTTTCGGATGCTGATGTTGAAGGCTTGCGCGAACTGACCCCTTCACCCCCCGCAGTTCCATGGTGGAACCCGGCCAAACCCCGCGACGAAGAGCTGGGAGAGTCAGTCTAGTATTTATTATTTATTTATTATTTATTGATCATTCATTAATTGAATTGTCCAGGCGCCAATGTTCCACCCTGGGGTCGTGGGTCTGGGCAGCTACGCGGGGCAGGTGCCTAGGGATGTAGGGTTCCCACCACGTACGTAGTCAACATGAGCAACATGAAGCTGAACCAGAAGGCGCTCCAGGCCCTGCAGCGCGAGGGAGAGAACAGGTACTGCTTCGAGTGCCGCGCTGTGAACCCGCAGTGGGCCAGCCCCAAATACGGCATCTTTATTTGCCTTGATTGCGCCGGTACGCACCGCAGCCTGGGCGTGCATATCTCGTTTGTGCGCAGCGTCACCATGGATCAGTTCAAGCCCGAGGAACTGAAGCTGATGGAGGTTGGCGGCAACGAGAAGGCCGCGGAGTACTTCAAGGCCCACGGCATCGATTCCTCGGTCTCGATCGTGGACAAATACAACTCGACCGTGGCGGAGGATTACCGGGAAAAGCTGGCCGCCGAGGCCGCGGGCGAGCAGTGGACCCGCCGCGATCGGCCAGTCGTGATCCCGCACACCTCGAACGAGCCCGAGCAGGAAGAGGCCAAGGCTTTCAAACAGTTCCAGAAGCCCGACGCGGGCGAAGAGCCGACTCTGAACGAACTCGCATCCGACGCTCTGGGCGCCATTTCCTCCGGGTGGGGCTGGTTCTCGGCCAAGGTGACGCAGACCGTGTCGGAGACCACAGAGAACTACATCAAGCCGGGGTACCAGCAGTTCCAAGAATCGGAGCTGGGCGGCAATGCGAAGCGCGCCGTCGAACAATTCGGCCGTCGAGCGCGTGAGGCCGGCACATACGGCGCTGAGCAGTTCAACAAATACGCCGGAGAGGCCATGGCCGGCATCGAACCCGAGGAGGCTCCCAAGTCGGAGTACGCGCATCTGTTTGATGGGTGGGCCGCCCGGAAACCTGAGGAGGCCGATGCTGAGGAAGACGAATCTAATAAACTGGCCGGAAAGCTCGCGGATACACATGTTAGTTCCACGGAAACCCCGGCCGAACCTAAAGTAGAGACCAAGGCAGACACCAAGACGGACGCTGGGACTGAGACGAAGGTAGATGCTTCTGAGACGAAGAGCGATGCTGAGACAAAGACTGGGTCTGCCAAGGACACGAAGGGCAAACCTAAGAACACATACAGGGCTAAAAAGGATGAATAGATACGTAATTATCTGTCTTGATGCTAACAATACGGCATGCTGTAGCTGCTTTCCGTTATCAGCAGTCGTTCAGTGTTACTCTTAGCTGTTGTTCCCTGTTTGGGGGTACCAGTTGATATTTGGTGCATTTGGTGACATTAAGTGCATCTGGTGACATTTGGTGTGGACGCGTATAGGGTTGTTTATGGTTTTCAGTAATCGGAGGTTCATAGTAATACGCGACCCAGCAGACAGTGCCGCTAAATACGATGCGCTAGCTAAACTAATTACTGCCCATAACGGTGAAATTGTGCACTGGGACCAGCGGTCCGACATTGATGTCTCCTCGAAGCTCATCATTGTGGCCAACACCACAGACTATGAGCATTCTGGGGAAATGAAACGGTTGATGATCCCCACGGTCAAGGAAAAATGGGTGCACGCTTGCGTCCGCGAGAGCAAATTGGTGCCGACGCGTCCTTTCTCTCCAGATCCGCGCAACTTCATGCGCGATGTGATCGCGTGTTTTTCAGGGCTCCCCAAGGGCGACACTGACGTGTTTCGAGCCGGGATCGACGCCAGTGGGGGCGAATGCACGACCATAGTCACGCGGTACACCAGTCACGTAGTAGCACCGAGTTTGGACACTCCCGAATGCCAGCTGGTGATGGAAAGCCGCAAAAACAACCCGAACATCCGAATCAAGCTAGTAAAACCCGAGTGGATCGATGTGTGCATGTCTCTTCAGGCCCGCGTGGATGACGCGCCTTACTTGCTCGATGCTGCGGATGATGTCGCTGTGAACACCCAGCAGACCCAGGACTTGACGGGCACTTTCCCGCTTCAGGACACTCCGCGACTGGCGGTGCAGCATTCTGTTAGGGAATCGCTAGGATCGAACGTCCTCGATAGCCGCAAATTCTATCTGGCGGAGGATCTTGAGTTGAGTGAGCGCGTGATGAGGACCGTCCAATTCCTAATTGAAACTAATGGTGGGCGGATAGTGAACGATGTCAGTGACACCGATGTTTACTTGGGTAAATGGCGCGATGGGAGCGCTTTTGTGCAGGCAGTCAGACTTAAGAAGGTGGTCGGAAACATCACCTGGCTGTACTGGATGATGATCCACCAGCAATTTGAAAGGCCCTGGAGGTTACTTCATTACCCAGAGGTACGCGGCGGCCTGGAGGCAATGCATGGCTGTGTGGTCTGTATTACCAACTACACTGGAGATGCTAGAGCTTATTTGCAGTCGCTGATTGCCTCTTTGGGTGCCACATACTCGGGCAAGCTCATAGAGAGGCACACCACACATCTAATAACAGCCTATGAAAGTGGCCAGAAGTACGAGGCCGCTAAGAAGTGGAACGTTCCTGTAGTCAACCATCTGTGGCTCGAGGACAGCTATGCGTTCTGGCAAATGCAAGATGTTACGAGCCGGAAGTATACTTACCTTCCCTCAAAGCTGTCAATGTCAACTTTGGTAGGCAATCGCAACTTAGTGTCTCAGGTTCTGAAGAACTTCCAGGACCCCGATTTTGCATCACGACCGGCCCAGTCTCCGCATCCGAAACGTCAAGCCAAACAGAAGGCAGATAATTGGCTACATGATGCCATGATTGTTGAGAACGAGTTCCACCAGCAGCTGCGTAGGGGCAAAATAGATACCTATGAAGAGCCCGATCATAGGGAAGAAACTGTTGAGCCGAGAGAAGGAACTCCGCCCTCAAGGGGAACTACTCAGAAGAGTTCCCTACGGAAAGAGACTCCACGCAAGGATTCCGACCAAGAAGATGTTCCGCAAAAAAGAGCTACTACATCACGGGGTGCTACACAAAAGAATACACCCCAAAAGAATACACCCCAAAAGAATACACCCCAAAAGAATACACCCCAAAAGAATACCCCCCAAAAGAGTACCCCCCAAAAGAGTCAGCCTCAGAATGATAATAATAGTACCTCCGCAAAGGAGACTACCCCACCTGTTCAGCCCACAGAGGTTACCCCTAATTCTAAGGCTTCAACGCCCACAGATAAGATTCGGATCATGTTTAGTGGAGTTGAAGACCCACCAACAACCAAGGCGTGCAGCAAAATTGGGCTCAGTCTCATTCAGACCGCGCCAGCGAAGATCTTGGTAGCTCCAAAGTTCATGAAGACCGCCAAATTCTTGCAGTGTATGGCTGCCACTGAGGAGTTTGTCACGCCTGAGTGGATAGAGGCCTGCATTCAAGGTGAGACAGTGCTTCCCACTGACAAGTACACCATTAATGACCCTGAGTTACAAGCAGCGCTGACCAAACGCGACGAGAGACAAGGTACACCGCTCTTTGCCGGCCTCAAGTTCCGCTTAGATCCCGCCTTGCGCGATCGATTAGCGGATTTTCGCAACATAGTGAAGGCGCATGGCGGCTCAATGGCAACAGCCCGTTCCGATGAGCATACTATAGACATTGGTGACGAGGACGTTCCCTGGGCCACCTTCGTTGAGAGCATACGCTCCATGAACGCCGAGCTCCTCACAGCCGAGCCACATTCTGATGCATAATTGATTGTTCGAGTTTCTTTATAGAACCTATTTGCACTACGTAAACGCCCCAGACTTCGCCCGCGTCGCACGGGAAGCACACATCTTAGTACGAGCGCGCTCGCGGATGAGCACGGACAACTATAGGTGCGGTTTACCCCTGCTTCGGCCTTGGCCTAGCTAAGCATCATAAGTGGAAGAAGAAACGTTGCCACCGTGGCCAGTCCAGTTGACATGAATGTCCTTGCCAGCAGGGTAGTCATCGTCGGCCTCCTCGGGCAACACACGGAAGGTGTGGGCACCGAAGTAGTCGCGCTGAGCCTGCAACAAGTTGGCGGGCAAGCGAGCCGACCGGTAGCCGTCGTAGAATGACAGAGCAGTGGTGAAGCAGGGAGTCGGCACACCGTGGGTAACGGCGAGGGCGACGGTTTTACGCCACGAGGCCTGGGCCTTGAAGATGGCCTCCTTGAAGAACGGGTAGAACAGCAAGTTCTCCAAGTTGGGGTCATCGCGGTAGGCGGCAGTGATCTCAGCCAAGAAGACCGAGCGGATGATGCAGCCACCACGCCACATGAGGCCAATAGCAGCATCGTTCAGCTTCCAGCCGTACTCCTTGCCGGCGGCGCGAATGAGCTGGAAGCCCTGGGCGTACGAGATGATCTTCGAGGCGTACAGAGCCTGCTCGAGGTCGTCGATGAACTGCTCCTTCGAGCCAGTGAACTCGGGAACGTCATCAGGGCCCTTGAGAACCTTGCTGGCAGCCACACGCTCGTCCTTGATGGCGGACAAGCAGCGGGCCAAGACAGCCTCCGAAACCAAAGTGAGCGGAACGCCAATGTCCAGAGCGGTGATGGCGGTCCACTTACCGGTACCCTTCTGGCCGGCCTGATCGAGGATCTTCTCGACAACGGGCTCACCGGACTTGGAGTTGTAGGCCAAGATGTCGCGGGTGATCTCGATGAGGAACGAGTCCAACACGCCCTTGTTCCACTTGTCGAAGACCTTGCTCTGCTCGTTGTCGCTGAGCTTGAGGAACTTGCGCATCATGTCGTAGGCCTCAGAGATGAGCTGCATGTCACCGTACTCGATGCCGTTGTGGACCATCTTGACGAAGTGGCCACTGCCGGCCGGGCCGATCCAGTCGCAGCAGGGCTCGCCGTCAGACTTGGCGGCAACATCCTGCAAGATCGACTTCAAGTGGGGCCAGGCACGCTCGTCACCGCCGGGCATGAGCGAGGGGCCGTAGCGGGCACCGTCCTCACCGCCGCTGACACCCATGCCAACGAAAAGAAGACCCTTCTTCTTCAGCTCGTCGTAACGACGGTTCGAGTCGTTGAAGTTGGAGTTACCACCGTCAATGATGATGTCGCCCTCCTCGAAGTGCTCGAGCAGCTGGTCGATGAAGTTGTCCACGGCGTCACCGGCCTTGACGAGCAAAATGACACGGCGGGGGCGCTTGAGCAAGGCAGCAAGCTCCTTGATGGAGTGGGCACCCTGGATGTTCTTGTACTCCTTGGCCTCGTTCTCCAGGAAGTGGTCGACCTTGGAGGTGGTGCGGTTGTAGGCGACGACGTCGTAGCCGTGGTCAGCAATGTTCAGAATGAGGTTCTGGCCCATGACGGCAAGACCGATGAGGCCGATATCTCCAATAGGCTCCGTCGACATTTTGTGCGTGAAGTTAAAAAGTAGCTTTGGGGTTGTTAGCAAGCGGTGGGTAAATATATATATGACTCCACTGGCACGGTGGTGGGTGGGGGTGCTTGGGACTTGGTGTAGTGGCTAGGGTCACGCAGCAATGTCCCGGTACACGTTGAAGCGCTGTGAATGGCTTGACGCATGTGAGGGACGTGGCTCACCGCTTGTGGGTGGGTTAGGCTCAAAAACCCAACGGGTCTGATTCTCAACGCTTCTAAGCGAGGGGTACACAGATCCGCCGGCGTGCCTTGAAGAGACCCAGATTATGTATATTTGCGCAACTTTACAGCGAAAGTATATGAAGTTTGATTAATAGCTCGGAATTTGATGCCTTTTGATGATGTGTGCGCCGGAGAGATCGGATTATTCATGCAGGGTAGGCGTGCCGAGAGCGCCACAACCCGAACGGCTTCCCGTGACGCGACGTGGGGTAGTGAAAAACACTGCCTTTACTGTCAGATCCTATCAGCTGAGATCCGATTCCCGACGTCATTCGTCAGCTGGCATATATGCTATTCTATTGTTCAGGCCCTTCTAATATTTTGCGATTATATATATATATACATTCACTTATTTTTCTTATCCTTGCGTCGCTGAGCATGTTCAAGCGCTAGCATAACATCGGCGGAACCACGCTCAAAGGACTTGGGATCGAAATAGTCCGGAGCCACATCGAGCAGCCATTCGGGCTTGACGCACGTAACTGTGCGGATATAATTAGTGGTGGTGAGTACAAATTCATGATAGAGCACAAAGTCATAAGCGCGCTGAGCCACCACTGTGGATGGATGTAACATAACTTCCTGATTGTCCTTAACTGTTTTCAGCGACTTCTTCGTACCCTGGCGCTTGGCGACCTGCATAAAGAAGCCAGTGATTAGAGCCTTTTTGATACGCGATTCGAAGTGCTTATGAGTGGGCGAAGTGCTGATGAGCTCGTGTCCCTGTCTTTGTAAAATGCCTCTCAGCTGTTGACGCACAGACTTGGCACTCTGAAGGGCGCGTAAGTTCAAGTAGTGATCCCACGCCCACTTCTGGGCATTACCCGCCTGCTCTTGCGCTTCGTACTCCTGAAATACGTTCAGAAGAGTGATATGGTCGCTAGTCTCATCCGCAAACTCCATCTTAGCATCATCGGCTTCGCGACGCGCGTTATGAGGCCTCATAAATACCTGCGGCGCCGAAAGCATGGCCACGATTGTCAGAATCTCCTCACTGCATTTCAGCTTGCTCGAACATATGAGCGTGACTGCCAACGTAGGATCCAGCGGGATCAATGAGCTCTGGCGACCCAGTTCAGTGAGATTGCCGTTATCATCGATACACCTGAGGTAATGCAATTCCTCCAATGCGCGCATCATGGTCTCTGGAGCCGGCGGATCGATAAAATCGAAATGCACCAGATCATCAACGCCCAGTTTCTTCAGTTCCAGAATGGTATTGCTCAGGTTCGAACGCAAAATTTCGGGGTAGCTCTGCTCGATCAGCTGAGACTTATAAGCGTCCTGAGTATATAACCTGAAACACTTACCCGTTCGCGTACGACCAGCACGACCAGCACGCTGCTGAGCCGAGGCCTTCGATATCGGCGATACCAGCAGAGACTCCACCCGGATGCGCGGGTTATAAACCTTTTGTTTGGAGAACCCAGGATCAATCACATACACAACGCCATCAATGGTAATCGAAGTCTCGGCAATGTTAGTACCCACGACAACTTTACGGCCGCCCTCCGGTGCCGGCTTGAAGATCAGCTGCTGCTGATTAGGCGGCAGTGAGCCGTACAATGGGTAGACATCCAGCGGGCCCACACCCGGCCGTTCTAATCGCAGCTGGTCGCTTTCCAGTTTAATCTTGCGGCATGCATCCTCGATCTCTTCTTCACCAGTCAAGAATACCAACACATCTCCACTATCCGAGGGCTCAGAACCGTGGATTTGCAACACAGTTCGGACTGCCGATGCCAAGTAGTCGTCCTGGTAGTTCGCCGTATAGAAAATCTCGACTGGGAAAGTACGTCCTGGCACAGCCAGCAGCGGCGCGCCTCCGAAGTAGGTCTGGAACTTCTCCGCATCCAGCGTCGCCGACATCACAATCACTTTCAGATCGGGTCTCCTTTGAATCAACAACTTCAAAAGTCCCAACAAGATATCAGTGGACAAAGTACGTTCGTGAGCTTCATCGATGATGATGCACGAGTACCGGGACATCTCAGGATCGGTCATGGCCTCTCGCAGCAGCATACCGTCGGTCATGTACCGTAAGCGCGTGCGATCATTGGTGTTGTTATCGAACCGCACAGCATAGCCAACTTCATTGCCCAGCTTCACGTCCATTTCCTGCGCGACACGCTCGGCGACGCTCATGGCGGCCACTCGGCGGGGCTGGGTGCAGGCCACTTGAGA
This sequence comes from Starmerella scarabaei, assembly GCA_030565305.1. Classification (NCBI taxonomy): domain Eukaryota; kingdom Fungi; phylum Ascomycota; class Dipodascomycetes; order Dipodascales; family Trichomonascaceae; genus Starmerella; species Starmerella scarabaei. The sequence goes on along the minus strand of JAJMBJ010000003.1, from coordinate 258,716 downwards.
GCTGTCGTCGCCTCGGGCCAGCGCATCCATGGTGACGAATTGAGGAATCTGAGTGGTCTTACCACTTCCGGTTTCACCAACAAACACGAGAACCTGGTGCTTATGGAACAATTTCAGAAATTCTTTACGCTCAGTGTGAACGGGCAGCCCACGACGCACCTTCAGGATGTTGTGGTAACGCGTTGAGTACTCCGACCCAAGCCAGGGGTTCTCAGGACCATCCTCCAGAAGAATTGCCGCTTCCATTGCTTCTTTTGGTTTCAAGGATTTATGCTTTTTCGCAGCGGGCTCCATGCGAGATATATTTTTTCACCTTACCCTTGGAACCGCACATACGGAAGTGCCTACACGGGTGTTACTCAATTATGGTACAGGGACTACAATATGCCTATATACTGGCAGTATGTACTAACTTCTAAGTAAATTTGATGTTGGTTTCCGCCTTGGAGTCCCTGCATTGTGACAGTTGGCAGTACTTACTGCGCTGGCCGGTAGGGCTCGGTATGTTGGCGCGACGGTCCACAGTGCGTGCATGCCAGCTAACTCGGTGTTTTTCCAGCAAGAAAGATGAGGATCTGATGGAGCCATCCCGCGTGCCCACTTCTCAATTTGAGAGAATGTACCATTACGGCCAGCTCGCCACTGGCATTGGATTTGGTATGCTTTCTGAGAGCATCAAGCGCATGGGCGGCGGACCCCCCTCACAGGGCAGCCTGCTGTTCTCTAAGGACAACATTGATCGCATGGTGCGGAAACTGAGCCGAATGCGTGGCGCAGCTCTGAAGATTGGGCAGCTGATCTCGTTCCAGGACGAGAAAGTTGTCCCCCGCGAGATCCAAGAAATGCTCACCAGGCTGCAGAGTAAGGCTAATTATATGCCACCGAAACAGCTTGACAAAGTAATGGCTGCCAACCTGGGAGCTAACTGGCGCCAGAAGTTCACGAAGTTCGAGGATCGGCCCTTTGCAGCGGCCTCAATTGGGCAGGTGCACCGCGCGCAGGTTGATGGCGGCCAGGATGTTGCCGTTAAGGTGCAGTTCCCCGGTGTGGCCAATAGCATTGACTCCGATCTCAACACTTTGTCGCTGATACTCTTGGGTTCAAAAATGCTACCCGAGGGGTTATTTTTGGACAAGACGATCGCCAATGCCCGCACCGAGCTGGCCTGGGAGTGTGACTATCACCGCGAGGCATCGTTTGCTAAACGCTATGGCGCGCGCATTGCTGAACTGAGCCCCGCTGTCAGCGCGCAGTACGAAGTTCCTGCCATCCATGACGAGCTGACCACAAAGCATGTCCTGACCATGGACTTCATGAAGGGTTATAACATCGATAAGCTACCTGCTGAATACCAGAGCCAGGAGAAATTGGATGACATTGCCACTAGAGTTATGCGGCTGTGTTTGCTGGAGATCGCGTCGTTTAGATTCATGCAAACAGACCCCAATTGGGCCAACTTCCAGTACAATGCCGAGAAGGATAAACTGGAAATTCTCGATTTCGGCGCCACAAGGGAGTACAGTGACAGCTTTATCAATCCCTATTTGGGAATTTTGCGGGCAGCCGTTAAGGAAGACCGCGAAGCCTGTGAGAAGTTCTCGGTCGAGCTGGGCTACCTTACCGGCTTGGAGTCAAAGGCTATGAAGGAGGCACATGTTGACTCTATTTTGATTTTAGGAGAACCGTTCAGGAGCTCAAGCTACGATTTCCATAACCAGACTGTGACTGATCGAGTTAGGGGAAATATCCGACTGATGCTTCGTGAGCGACTGACGCCCCCACCTGAGGAGACCTACGGACTGCACCGCAAGTTGAGTGGAGCATTTTTGCTTTGCGCCAGATTGAATGCGAAGGTTCCTTGTGGAGACATGTTCCGTGAAATAGTCGGACTGTAAATAAAGATTGGTATATAATGTACATTGGTGAAATATCATTCATCGTTTTCCTGATGGACCGTATCAGTAGTGACGACCTCAGAAGTGTCGCGTTCAGTAGCAGCAGGCCTCACGGATTCCCCGTCAACATTAGAACCGTGAACCGACTGCTGGGGCGTGACTTGCGCTAGTTCATGTTCGGGCTCTTTACTACGCATGCGGGGGAGTTTCAACTCATCCGATGAGGTCACTCGCATGGGTGTGTAGGGACGCATGAGCGGTGACACATTGGTGGTGTCAACCCTCGTAGAGCTTGAAGAGTCTCCTTTCGGCTCAGATCTGCCTGATTTTGAGAGCGGTAAAATGGGATTAATTCCTAAACCACGAGCTGGTGGGGACTCCACACCGTTTCTACGAGCGCTACCGTCAGGTCGCGTATAACGAGTCTGTAAACTGAGGCTGAGTGGCCGTGGCCTGGAGTTTCCCATCATCCTACCGGGGCTTTGAGAAGCAGTGTTAGATCCAGGACTCTCAGCATCCTCGTTCCGGTTCCTCAATGGAGAGGCGACATCGTGTCGGGGTCCACCAAAGCGCTCCGGCCCCGAAGGCTGCGGAGTGGAGTTCTGTTTGGCAAGGTCAAGCTCATTTTGTTTGGCTTCCAATGCGCTGAAAATATCGGATGAGTACTGCAACAGGTCCAGCATTAGAAGCTGAGGATGCATGTCGTCCATGTTAACTGCTGAGGGAGCCCTGGGCCTCACGAGCGTCAAAGCCAACGCCGGGGCAAGCTTCACATATGCTTCTTTATCGTCAAAGAGAGTCGTTAAAAGAGTGATTACTTCCTTTAGACATTCACGATTGCGCTGCGGGATTTGAATCAAAACTGCAGCTATGGTATCTGGTTCCACATGGGGTGATTCCACATAAAGTTGTTTGAACCTCTCATATACCAAGAAGGACACTAGCGATTCGGGCAGCTCCAAGAAGTATTGCAAGAAAGCCGAGACAACTACAGACGGCGTGAAGAACTTGAAGACGGTATCCGCGTTGAACGGCTTACCAGTGTTAATCTGCGCGCGAAGCTTGTAAATCTCCGCGATAGGTTCGCGATTGGTCCAAACATCCAAGGATTTTGCCTCAGAGTCACTAGGTTGTGCATTGATCCAATCCACGAACAGCTGCACGACGAACCGTGAATGTACGAGGTCCACTCCATATGTTTGAACGTGATTGGGACTAAAGTACCCCTCGAAGACCGTAACCGTGGGCACGAAGGGACCCGTCTTATGCTTCGACAGCAGCAACTGCAAGTCACCTGCCGGGTCGATGTTCTGTTGCACGGTATTCAGCCTGCTTTGAATACTTTGCGTATCCTCAATCCTGTAAGCCACCCTAACGTAGTCTAACATTCCCCGTTTCAATGCTTCTTCTCTGTCGACTTCGAGCTTATCAAGAAATGCGTAGATGCGGTCTATTTCTTGCTCCATGCCACATCGAAACGATTCGAGTTCTAATACGGCCTGTAAATAATCTTCTTCACTTGAATCAGGAGCACCATGATGCGGAGGAACCGTCCGCGAATTAGCCGCCTGAGAATTGGGTTCGGCACTGACGGTGCTGACAGTTGACCCCAGACTAACTATGGACGACTGGCGCGTATCGCGGCCCGAACTGGAATCGGAACTACTCCCGTCGCCTCCAATAAGGTCCAATGCGGCCTGCTGCCATTGGTAGTGGGAGTTATGCGTGCTCTGGAACTTATTCGATATCTGGCCCACTGGTTTCAGAAAGCCCAAATCAACCAGAGATTGGCCGAATTTTTCAGTGTATGCGAAACTGTCATTTTTCAGATGTTTGCGCGCTGCGGATGCCAAAACCGAGCCCGTGCAGACATTCTGGTAAGATCCAAACAGAGGCACTTTGTATTCGATCAATGTCACATTGGACAACAACGCCTGGAGAAGCAGGCAAAGCTCTTTCTTGGTGAAATCTAGACCAGCCAGTCTGTACTTCTTCTGCTTGCGCTTGCGGGGGACTCGTGAAGATGGAGGCGAGGGCACCGTGGCAGAAATGGTATCAGGGTCAGTTTCCGCAGCCTCCATGGGGATGTCCTTGAACACAGGAGACTCGGAGGTAGACCACCGATCCCTGATCATCCTAATTGTCTTGATAATCGGATCCTTCGGTGAATTTCCAACCGCAGAATCTTCTACTTTCCGGCAGTGCTCGTAGTATGTGCTGCGAAGCTTCACTGCGGCCTGTAGTAAAGAGGTATACTGGGCCACCAAAGCACGCAGATTGGTGCCGTTATCCTCAATTCTCTTTGCGTACATCTGGCACCATTTAGCTAACGGTTTACGAACTTGATTCTCCAAATCCGCCGCCACCCGGGTATGCAACACCGCTTCAGCCACGGTTTCCGAGGTCAATGATGCCAATGCAGACCGAATTGAGGACGATTTCATACCCGACGTGTCCTTCGCGGGTGCCACGGACCGTTCTTGTGACAGCTGCGCGAGTTCTGCAGCCATGGCGTGTTCGATTCGCCCTCGCTCGCGCACTAGAGACAGGAACTGCTGATTTTCACTGATACTGATTTTCAGCGCTGTTATGAGCGCTTCGACCCCGGTCGCATAGTCGTGCGACCAGAAGACGTCGCGGATCATGCGGCTCGTGTGGCCTGTCGCTAACGCGTTGTAAATGGAAAGTGTAAATTTGAGGTTAGGTGTACGCGAAGCATGCCGCGCTCGTCAGATAAGACCAGGCGCATATCTGTCACGCATAGTGGCACCACTCAACCATTTTAACTGGGATGCAGCGCGATTGTCATGATTTGTGGTCGTATGTATTAATTTGCATGTATCGTCTACATGTGTGCCACGGGCGCATTGTTGCTTCATCGAGTTTATGACTTATTTTAACGAAACTTAGAGCAATAGTTTTGAGGGATTCCATGCTTGCCAGTGGTATGTTTTTCGTTCTCCGTAGTTATGCCTAACATGGGCTGGCGTGAAGTCTATATATATTTAGCTAGCCCTTGCCTAATTTAGCCATGTCAGTATTAGAGAGAGTTATTGAGCAAGTGCCGGGTAAGAATCCCGCAATTATCGTCCCCGACGGACCAAGTGTATCTTACAGTGAGCTGCGCGGGCTCATTGCTGACCTGAAATCACAGCTATCTAAATTGGATGGAGGTAATTTGCTCAAGGAGCAAGATGCCGTATCGATCGCAATGCCCAACAGCCTCGACTTCACGACTGCATTCTTGGCTGTCACAGGCAGCACATTGATCGCCGCGCCATTGAATCCCGCATACCGCCAGGAGGAGTTCGAATTTTACATTGACGACATGAAATCCCAGTTGCTATTAGTGCCCCATGACAGCGTCAAGACAAAATACCCCGCCGTGGCCGCTGCTCAGAAGCTCGGTGCAGCTGTGGCAGAAGTCTGGATTGAGAATGGCAGAATTGTGCTGGAGAAGAAGCTCAATGGAAAACACTCGAGCCGGAAATCAGAGCCGCTGCGATCGCCCAAATCAAACGATATTGGCTTTGTGCTGCACACCAGCGGCACTACGGGGCGACCCAAGGCCGTGCCCCTACTCCATCGCAACATGCTGGCCACTGTGCGCAACATCGTGGGCACTTACAAGCTGGTTGAACAGGATAGATCTTACCTTGTGATGCCTCTATTCCATGTGCATGGGCTTATGGCCGGTCTGCTATCACCCCTAGGCTCTGGAGGCACGGTGATTATCCCACCGAAATTCTCAGCTTCGCATTTCTGGGACCATTGGAAACGGTACGGAGCTACCTGGTACACCGCTGTGCCGACAATTCACCAAATCATTCTCAAGCATCCGATCCCAGAGAACCCGAAGCCGAAGATCAGGTTTGCTCGTTCGTGCTCATCTGCATTGGCCCCCACGATCTTCCATGAGCTCGAGAAGAAGCTCGGGTGTCCCGTCATTGAAGCCTATGCCATGACTGAGGCTTGCCACCAGATGACTTCGAATAGCTTACCTCCCGATTTCCACGAGCCGGGCACAGTAGGTGTAGGCCATGGCGTTGAAGTCGTTATTCTGGACGACAAAGATAATGTTCTTCCCCCCAACACAGAGGGCGAGATCAGCGCCCGCGGTCCCAACGTCACTCCGGGCTACCTGAACAATGACAAGGCCAATGCGGAGTCGTTTACGAAGTACACACACTACTTCCGTACCGGTGACCAAGGGATCATTAACAGCGATGGTATGGTGGTGATAACTGGGCGCATCAAAGAGCTCATCAACCGTGGCGGTGAGAAGATCTCGCCCATCGAACTTGACGATGTATTGCTGGGCCACCCGGCTGTCTCGGAGGCTGTGGCATTCGGCGCGCCTGACGAGATGTATGGCCAGCAGGTCAATGCCGTCGTGGTACTGAAGGACGGCGCCAAAGCCACGGAAAAGGAGCTCATCGATTACATGGCGAGCAAAGTCGCCAAGTTCAAAGTACCCACAAAGATATTTTTCACTAAAGTCATGCCCAAGACGGCTACAGGCAAGATCCAGCGCCGCAAGATTGCCGAAAAATTCGCGGCGCCCAAAGCTGGGAAATCAAAGCTATAGTCTAATGCCTCATTCGTTCTAACATGAACACTACATAGTACGGAATTCTACATCATCTTGGATCACCCAGATTAAGATTACTCGTGACAGGATTGCCATCTATATGCGGTCTATTCTTACATTTAACCCGCTCGTGTATTATGCACGATTGTTTACCCGGATATTTACGGCGTCCACTGCGCCCTCCAAGGTAAGGGCCCTAAAGGCTCAAAGCCTCGTTTGCCAAACTCCCACTACCACCACCCACGCAGTCATCACCTCGCGACTAATCACATAAAATACACACGTAGACCACACCCTATCTGAGCCTTAGCGCAACATAGCTGAGTGATGGCGATGGTGGATTCGTCGAGAAAAACGTACACGGTGTCCCACCAGAGCTTTGTTATCGACAAACACCTCGAGCTGACTCGCGAACTGGGCCGAGGCGCCTACGGCATCGTCTGCGCGGCGAAATGCCCCAACTCGCCCGGAGTCGCCGTGAAGAAGATCACGAACATCTTCAGCAAAAAGATCCTCTGCAAACGGGCGCTTCGGGAGCTGAAACTGCTCATTCATTTCCGGGGCCACAAGAACATCACTTGTCTCTACGACTTAGATGTTGTGGATCCCTATAATTTCAATGAAGTGTACCTCTACGAAGAGCTGATGGAATGCGACTTGCACCAGATCATTCGCTCGAAGCAGCCCCTGACCGATAGCCACTACCAGAGCTTCATTTACCAGATTCTGGTGGGACTGAAGTACATCCACAGCGCCGGCGTACTGCACCGCGACTTGAAACCAGGTAATTTACTGGTGAACGCCGACTGCGAAGTCAAGATCTGCGACTTCGGCCTGGCCCGCGGGTTCGACGAGAACGCGACGGAGGTCAACGCCATGACAGAGTACGTGGCCACTCGCTGGTACCGCGCGCCCGAAATCATGCTGAGCATCTATAACTACACTAAGGCTATTGATGTTTGGTCGGTCGGCTGCATATTGGCTGAGTTGTTCGGCGGTAAGCCCTTCTTCAAGGGCGAATCTCCGTTCGATCAGCTGAACCAGATCTTGAAGGTGCTGGGCACGCCCAGCGAGGACACCATGTCCCGAGTGGGCTCCGAGAGAGCGCAGGAGTACCTCAGATCGCTACCCAGGAGTGCGCCGATTCCGTTGTCGTACTTCTTCCCCACTGCGAACCCCGAGGGCCTAGACCTGCTGGAGAAAATGCTGACCTTCGACCCGACACACCGAATTAATGTCGAAGAGGCCCTCGAGCATCCGTATCTCAAGGTATGGCATGATCCCGCCGACGAGCCCAGCAGCCCCGTGCCCTTTGATTTCGCGTTCGAGGCCATAAACGACCTGGAAGAGCTGAAACGCGTCATTGTCAACGAAGTCGAGACCTTCCGCACGGTTGTTAGACAGCAAAACATGCCCGCCGGCGGTAAGTGGACGGGCGACGTTGACAAGCTGCCCTACGGAGAAGCGGAGTTCGTTCCCCGAGCGGAGGTAGCCGATCACGAGAAGACGCCTGTTCCGCGTTAAGAAAATTTTGAATCGGTCGTTTTCTCCTGAAACCCCCAGAAACAGGTTTTCGGGACGCACTCGATGAGGTTCTTTCCATTGCATTCATTCATTCCCCACTAATATACTTTCATTTAGCATTCATTTACATCAAAACACGAGATATCACTCAAGATTATTAGCCCTTGCCCGTCTTATCTTAAGACGCCCTACCACCCCGTTCTGTCCGATCCCCAGTTTTCCGCCTTCGCAGCGTACATAAACACTCTTTTGCTAACTCAATGGGTCTGGGACAGTACGAAAGACTCAGCAGGGACGAGGAGCGCGCGTCGGTCCACCCTGCCAAGCCCCAAAGCGCGCTCAGGAGGTGGGTCGCGAAAAACGCATCGATTTTAGGCGCGGTGATCGTTTTGAGCGGCCTTTCTGTGATTGCATATGTCTCGGTGCACAGCCGGCCGTCGGGACATACCCCGCAACTGTCATTGCCCGAGTGGCGCAATGGCACGTATGCCCAGCAGCTGCAGCCGGTCAGCTGGGTGCCTGATGGTGTCAATGGCGAGATCATTCTCAAAACTCCTGAGGGGCACGCTCTGGAGAACTGGGGGGACTCGGCGACCAAGCGGGTAGTCTGCCCCCTGCAGTTTGAGGCCGAAGGTGCCGAGCACGAGGTACTGGACCTCCAGCTCAATAAGCACCGCACCCACGCACTGGTGCGCACAGACGCCACCAAGCACTGGCGCCACTCGTCGTTCTCTCGATTTTGGATTCTGGACATCGAAAGCCAGCAGTTCACGGCTGTGCACTCGGACCCCCTAAGCCTGGCGAAGTGGAGCTCGGATGGTGTAAACATTGCGTATGTTTACGAACAGAACGTGTTTGTGTACAACCTGAAGTCGACTGCGCTCAAACAGGTAACCCATGACGGTGGTCCCGATGTGTTCAACGGCATCCCCGATTGGGTATACGAAGAAGAGGTGCTCACGGGCGACAGTGCTTTGTGGTGGAGTGGCAGTGGCAGCAAATTGGCGTTTTTGCGCACGAACGACTCTCTTGTTCCGAAGTTTCCGATTCCTTATTTCATCGATAAGCTGAAGGGAAAACTTGAGGCTTACCCGGAACTGCTTGAATTGAAGTACCCGAAGCCCGGATTCGAGAATCCGCAAGTTGAACTATACGTTTACGACGCCAGCGAGAAGAATGCAACCGCGAAGCTGGTGCAAATTGCCACTGAACTCACGGGCCCCATCATTAGTGAGGTTTTCTGGGTCAGTGAACAACTTGTGGCCAAGGTCATCGACCGCGAGGGTGACAATCTTGAGGTCTGGGTGGCTCAAAGTGGCAGTAAACCGGTCAAGACACGCAGTTACAGCTCTAAGGAGTTGGGCGGTTCCTGGTTTGAGGTCACCCACAACAGTCATCCCGTCGGCGAGGAGGGATATGTCGACACTGTCGACATTAACGGCTACAACCACTTAGGTTTCTTCACACCTGCTAACGCTACTGAACCAGTGGTACTGACCAGTGGCGAATGGGAGGTTCAGGATGCCGCTATTGCCGTGAACCAAGAGTCGAGGCACGTCTACTTCTTGTCTACAAAGCGTTCATCTATGCAAACGTCGTTGTATCGCGCGTCGATTGATTTACCCGAGCCCGAAGATCCCGAGCCCGTGGCTTATATTGGACCTGGCGTATACGGCGTGCAGTTCTCGGGCGATGCCAGCCTTGCCATGACTACTTATGCGGCACCCAATGAACCTTTGTCCCAGCATGTCGTGAATCTCACTAACAGTGAGCAGACCTGGGCCCTTGCGGAGAACGTAATGCTGCGCGCTCTGCTCGAGGACCGACATCTGGACCGCAACGACTCGGTTGTGTATGGCACTGTCGATGTTGGTGATGGAGTGACCGTCAACTACAGGGAGATCAGGCCCAGCAACTTTAACGAAAAGAAGAAGCATCCTCTTTTGTTCTACAACTACGGCGGTCCTGGTTCACAGCAGGTTCAGGAAAAACTTGTGCTTGACTACCAGCGTATCTATGCTGAGCAACACAATGCCGTCGTAGTCACCGTGGACCCTCGTGGCACGGGTAACAGAGGCCGTAAGTTCCGGGCCGCGGTGCGTGACCATCTGGGTGAACACGAAGCCGACGATGTCATTGCCGTTGCCAAGCAGTGGAACCAGAAGAAATATATTGACAGCGAGTCTACTGCTATCTGGGGATGGAGCTACGGAGGATACCTGACCTTGAAGACTTTGGAACGAGATCTCGATCTGCAGTTCAAGTATGGCGTGGCCGTCGCCCCCGTTACTGATTGGAGATTGTACGATTCTATCTACACCGAGCGGTACATGCACGAGCCCTCAAACAACGAGGACGGATACGCTCACAGTGGAATTAATAATGTCACGAATCTGGCTCGGCACAACAGGTTTTTGATCATGCATGGCACCGGTGACGACAATGTTCATTTCCAGAACACGTTGACGCTGCTAGATAAATTCGATTTGCACACCATCGAAAACTACGACGTGCACGTGTTTCCGGACAGCGACCATTCAATTTCCTTCCACAATGCCAACACTGTTGTCTACGATAAACTCGACGAATGGTTGAGAATCCACCAAAGCCACAATAAGTAACATTTCACTGTATTCTTCTTTTCTGACGCAGGCTTATCATGAGTATCGTTATTATGCTATGTAAGTGTAAGCTATACAGGCCTAAGGTACGGCGTTTCTGGTTTCGAGTGCGCGACTTTACCACATTCAGGGCATTTGCGTTCCTGCTCATTGAATTTATCAATACCGGCCTTGACTTGGGTCCCCAAATCATGCATATAAAATTCTTCCTCAAACACAATTGCCTTACAGTCATCGCAATACCACCGCAATTTATCGCTTTTACCAGCAGGACGATCCTGCTCAACTACAAGACCCACAGTATCGGCGAATCGAATCGGTGAGTGCGGCGTGTTCCCGGGCAACAGATAAATGTCCCCCTCTCGAATAACTACGTCTTCAAACTTACCCTCGGGGGTGACTACTCTCAGTACCATTGGGCCCTTCTTTTGCATGAAAAATTCGGGAGTGGGGTTGATGTGCCAATCCGTGCGCTCGTTTGGGCCCCCTACCAGCATGACAGTGAATCCACCACGCTGGATACAATAATTGCCAACGGGAGGTTTCAGGAGATGGCTATTCTCTTCCAGCCACCCATCGAGGTTGATTGCGCTGAGATTCATGACCACAACTTTTCACTAGGGTATACGAACTATTTACTCATACGTTGGAACGGCGCACCGATCGTTAGACCCTAATGCAGTGTCTTGCATGAAAACCTACCGCCACCCAACGCCTACCTATCAGTGCGCTAAGCGTATCAACAAAGAAAATGGAGTTGGATTGAGCAAAAATAATGATACATAGATCTAGATATCAGCGTTGCCCAACTCAATGGCGTAGCCGAGAGTGAGCTTAGCGTGCTCAAGCATGTGGTCGAAGTCAAGGAACTCGACCTTGTCCTCCGTGGTGTGGATCTTCTTGTCGCTGTTCTCGAAAGCACTCTCAATCACGAACGAGCTTTGGTAGCCGTGCTTGCTGGCCGAGCTGTGGTCAGAGCAAGCGTAGCCGCACTTCGTTTCAACGTAAGGGATGCTGCAGTACTCGGTGATCAACAGCTTGATGAATTCAGTAAGAGCAGGGTCAACGAAGTCGGTGATCACACCCAACTCATCACGGCCATCGTTCGCATCCTTGCTACCGGCAGAATAGCCCGTCATGTCCTGCTGAAGCATGGCGCGCACATCGATCTGCTGCTTGGCATACTCCGCATACACATCCTGGCTGCCCAGCAAACCCAACTCCTCGGCAGAGTACCAGTGGAACTCGACGGTGTTTTTGGGCTTGAAGCCCTTCTCCAACAACACGCGCAGGACCTCCAAGGTAGTCATGCTTCCGCTGCCGTCGTCGTCGGCACCAGGGGAGGGAAGCAGCGAGGGCATCAACAGGTTGATAGAGTCCTGGTGGGCACCCACAACGATGACCTTCTCGGGGTTCTCAGTGCCGTTGATGGACGCAATCAGCGATTTCTGCTCCCAATCGTGGTCGAAGAGGTTCACAGTGATGTCATCGCGGTCACTGACCAACTTCTTGACCTCATCGAAGAGCCACAGCGAGCTGTCGAGGCCGCTGTCACTCTTGGCGTACCTCGTGAAGAAGGAGGTGAACTTCGTGAGCTTGAGCTCCAAGAGAGACTTGCTGAGTTCCGAGCTGTACTCCTCAAACAGGTCTTGTTCGGCCAGCTCGGTCGGGAAAGTGGCATTCTTGTGGGTCTTGGCGCCGGCGATCTCGATGACGTGGTCAGTGATGTCCATGAAATTGACGTTTTGGCGCTTGAGCTCGAGGATCTCGTCGAAGTCCAGCCACTGCGTGACGTTCGGAGCGGTCTCGATCAGACGCAGCTCGGTGAAACCTGCGGCAGGCGCAGAGGAATCGGTCAGTAGCACCGATTGCTCGACCGGGAGGGCCGAAACGGCGGCGAGAAGAGGTAAAAGAGAGAACATAGTCGCTTGTGGCGTGGTGAGCCGATAAAGACCTGGGCACGGGCTTGGCGGTGCGCCTGCTGCCAGCCGGTCCCAGCCCTGATCTGGTTGGACTTCTAGCGGACTCCGACGTAGTTAAAAACACGAAGCTGAGCCCACGAAGAATATGTCGGAGCGGTACCCTGGCATGCGGGAGCTGGCAGCCAAAACGTTCAGCCAATCGCCAATTGAGACGCATGGCCAGGTTTCCCGGCAAATGAAATACTATTTAGACGCTGCCAAGACCCGCGGAGTAGCGACAACTATGGACTGGTCTCAGCACAGCCTGCAGTCTTTGCGGAAAATGTTCGGTCCGCTTCCTGGAGCTGACAGCAAACCCCCAGCAAAGCCAGTGGCCGCCCCAAAGGTAAGTACAAATGGGAAGATCGTCAAAGTGAAGAAACAGAAGCCCAGCTCGCTCAACAGCCGGCCTGAAAGCCGCAATAGCAGTCCAATGCCCTCAAGTCCCATGCGACCTAACCATATAGTGCCGCAGCCGAGCAGATCTAACAAATCAAACGCCATGAAAGCGCGGCAGGACAGGTTCAGCAGCAGGCAGAGTTCCCCAGCTCCGTACATGGACTGGCAGTTGAAAGGCGCGGTGGTAGGAACATGTGAAGACCTTGAAAAACGGTACTTCCGTCTCACGGGACAAGTGAATCCCGAAGTAGTACGTCCCGAAAGAGTACTACGCAAATCGTTGGTGCACGTTCTCAACAAATTCGAACAGACCAAAAACTACAACTACGTGCTGGAGCAGCTACAGTCAATCCGGCAGGATCTCACGGTGCAGCACATTGAATCAGATTTGACTCTACAAGTATATGAAACAAATACCCGCGTAGCGTTGTTCCACGATGATCTGGGCGAGTTCAACAAGTGTTTGTCTCGCGTTATGCAGCTTTACGAAACTGCTAGTTTCGGCGACAGGGGTAACAGAGCTGAGTTTCGAGCCTACTCTTTGCTCTATGAACTGCTGCACAAGAAATGGGCCGACATATCAATAGCCATCAGGAACAAACCGAATTTGGATGAACAAACACAGCGAAATGGGGACCTGGGGGATAAAACAGTTGAAGAGATGGCACGGCGAGCCTTGGGGGCACCGATTACAATTGAAGATCAGTTTGCCATGCTAAATCGAGCATTCGATTATGTTAACTGTGTAATGAGGCAGGATTCGAGGGCACTAGAAAGGACTGGCCAGCATGCCTGGCCCCTGGAAAGGAAGCTCTTACAATTTGTTCTGAACAGGGAGAGACTAGCCGCACTGGCAGCCGTTCTCACGGCAGTCAAGCCACAAACGATACCCGTGGCCGACCTAGAGGTAATGCTCGGTGCTAAGGACCTCCTGCAAAGCTTAAAGCACTGGGAGATCGAAACTAACGACGGAACTGTAGCAAGTGAACAAGTCCTGCCCCGTGTTCTACTGCTAGTAGCGCAGTCTCGGAAGGGACTGAACATTAAGGGACAAATCTAAGCGAGGGACATATCTAGCATATTTATTTAGTCAATTATCGACCAGGGCCATCATTGCGAACTGATGCGAGTCCTGCTCGCGCTCCATAAACTCCCTGACCACCTCCAAAGTGGGCTCGAAGCTTAACAAGTCGTCTACATCGGCCAATCCGTGTGCCCGGACAATGGGGCCATCGCGACGGCCGTCAAGCTCAACCAGTTCGTCTGCGTTTTTGGTCAAACACACGTAGTGGCACTCAACCTCTTCTAAGTTCTCGGGCTGGGCACTTTCGCCAGCATTGGCCATGGCCCCATGCAGGCTTTCCAGCTCTGTGCTGTTCTCGATCAGATCGGGTCGTTCGCCGGCCGGGCGGTCCTTGAACTGGCCAATGAACGTGCGGGCGAACCCGTCACCGAGTTGGGCAGTGGGGACACCATTGGCAAGCGCATGTATCAGCGCCATTGTACCGCACGAGTTGCGCACAGTTTGCTCTGACCAGGCTGCAGTTGATTGGGTTTGTTGCTTCGGCTGGGACTCCCGGTACTTCTCGTATTTTTCAGAAATGGGGAACACCAACAAGATCGCCCGTACGGGACGGGGCACAAACTGTAGAAGCTCCGGGTCGAGGCCGTACACATCCACAAACGCAAAGTCAGTCACACCCATTTGGGCCAAAAACGCATTGAAGACATCCGGATTGCACTCTAGGGGCGCCACTTCCTTCATGTTGTGTGGGGTGCGGGAAGCCGCCCTGATCTGCCCTGAGCTGCCCTGAGCTGGAGCCCTACTGAACTAGTAACAGATGGTATATGTTAATAAATGGATAATGGAGAATGCGTTAAATAAATATGTATTCATGAAGGGGGGCTCAGCGGCGAGTCTCCACATACTCCGCAAGCCGTTTATACTCGCGAAGCAGTACCCGCACATCGGCCATGGTAAGCGCGTCGGGGTCAGCGTTGAGAAAACGCTGGTCAATCACGGAGTTTGGGCGCCGTTGGTTGACCAGCATGGACGTGTAGTTGCTGAGCGTGTCGGTGACTCGCTGACTGAAAGACGCCACAGCCACCGTCGAGCTCGAGTGCGAACCCCGCGAAGATTGGCTACCGGATCGGGTCCGATTGACCGTGCGGGGGTTCGTCAGGGGCTTGGCAAACAGTGCCGGATCAACACCAGTGGGGAACTCGAAGTCGTTGGCGTTTAGAGTGAATTGCTCCAAAATGTGGATGGCTGCCTCCAGGTTCGTGAGGCAGTATGCGGCCTGGCCTACGAGCTGCGATGCGCGACGAAACTTTTGGATGAAAATGAAGTTGAGCCACCAGTCTGTTGCGGAAGACTTTACGAGCGCGAATATGAACAGTGGTAACACAGAATCGGCCGCGGCTGCTGAGGAGCCATTGCCACCGGCGTCGTTGAGCGCAGACACAATTGACTGGTGAGCTTTCACCAGCAGCGTCAATTTCGGCTTGGGCGCATTTTCCGTGTTGAGGCGGCTCAGGTAGTAGACTGCTTTTTGAAGGTTCACGCCATTGACAATCTCGGGCTTGCCCAGCTCAGCCTTAGGTGCGCTACTGCCGCTGTTGCTGCTTTCACCACTTTCGCCGTGGACTTGTTCGTCGTCCAAAGGCTCCTCAGGGCCACTGAGTTCCATGCGGTCCTTGAATGCAGCCATGAGTTCAGGGTGGTCGCGAATGGCATCTATGCGGGGCTGCAGGTGAGTGTCGTGCGTCCCCCCCAGAGCGAACAACTTCGCGTTCAGTTCACCACCGGTGACGACTTTTTCTGCCTTGTCCAAAACGCTATCAACTTCTTGGGAGGACTCTTTGCGAGCCTTCTGCTCTTCTATGCTCAGCAGCTCGTTTTCCGAACCCAAAAGCTCGTCTCGAAGTTTCGAGTAGAAATCCTGAAACACCCAGGCCAGTTCATCTACGGACAAAGGCTTGGAAAATTTGGGTTCTTTCAGAAATGTCACGAAGTTCTTGCATTCAGCGCTGGCCAGCGAGAAACTCGAACGGGAGGGCGACCGGCGGGTCCGCGTGGAGATACTGTGACTGTCTCGCGGAGACGAGTTTCCCGGGAACCCCGAATCTGTGAAAGAGCCGGGCGGCGAAACACTCAGTGTTTTCTGAGGGAACTCATGCGTTTTGTGCGCCTCAATTGATGCCGAGGGCTCCGCATTCTTGGGCTGAGGCGCCTTGTCGCCAACGCTGGTGTTGCTGAGTGCAGTGCTGCCCACCGAACCAGCAATGCTGTCGGTTTCGTCATTGAGGTGCGCCTCGGCCGTTTCGTAGCTTATGTTGACGCTGGTGAGCGAGGGTCGAATAGCGAAAAGATTCCCCTGGGGCCGGTCCTTGCGCAGGGGCAGTGAAAGGGTGGAGATATCCATGGATCAGGGTGCTCGGAAGTGGATGAGATAGTTCGGGTTGCCGCAATGGGTGATGAAAGAAAGTTTCAGAGTGTCGATCTGGCCTAGATCTACCAATGCAATGTAAAAATGCTAGCAGGCGGTTGACGATCAATGCGACAGAACTCTCGGCCCGTTCAAGCTCCCTAGTTACCAGTCACTGAAGAAGACAAGAGATTGGGGCTAAAGTAATACTCCGAGACGAGGTCGGTAATACCCGGGTGTTATAAATGAGGGATGATGCTGCCGGTGAGGTTGGGAACGGAACCCCTAATTAGTTCTCCTCCCTGGGACAGGGTTGGTGTGACGCGAGCCCCAATTTAGTCCAGAATGATATGGCGAGTACTCAGATGTGAACTGGCTTGGGAGAAAAGGGTGCGTGCTGCGGCAAGATTAACTCCGACCCATTGCAGCGGAGGTAGCAGCAACTTCCTTGCCCAAGCTTAAATTATCCTGCAGCTACGTGTAGTGGGCTCGCGGTAAATGACCAGTTAATGCGGAGCGAGGGGTGCGTGTGTAAACGCGGTGGTGGCTTGGCTTAGGTCAGTACTGTCAGACTAGTTCGGGCATTACGACGCTAATAGATTGAATACATAAATAACTATGAGGAATGTATCACCAGAAACTATGGGAAGCATCTGCGTATAGTCTCTGTCCCATAGTAGTGCCCAGCAAGCCTACCCTAAGAAGCAACACCAGAACCTCACAGTCCACAAACAAGGAAACCTCGCTGTGTAGCGGACCAAGTAGTGCGCTCAATTACGAACGTTGTAGCATTTCTCTCCTGTTGTGCATCCTCAAGATGACGATGACCCTCAAACGGCATCTCTCTGACCCGGACATTGTCTATTTAGAGCCTCCCACCAAACTGGCCAAGGAGATGGAGAGGTTGACAATTGACAGCCACCGTATTCCAGAATTACAAAATGAAGACTATCCAAGCACTTCAGAAATGGAGGGAGTAGAGGGCCGCAATTTCACGCATCTGAGCCGGCAGGATCTCCTTGATGCCCAGAATGAACTGGAAATCGATGATCGATTCTTAAAAATTCCCAAACACATTTTGAGCGCCGGAGAGAAAGAACTAGCCGAGCCTGAACGAATTGAGGCAGATAAAAGTGCGCCAATTTCAAGTTTGGTACTTTACCATCCTCCTGCAACAATACCCAGCCAGCGTACGGACTCGCTCACAGACGATGCGATGGAAGAATGAAGATACCTCGAGTAGCTAAACGAATATTTATTAGATGATGAATTCTCTAACCAAGAACAACTAATGTTATGATCCCAAATAGAACGAGATTTTTGTGCCTCCATTGAGTGCTCGGGCGAACTGGGCCGGGTTCGTGACGGGCTCGCCCTTGTACTCTGGGTTCGTATACAGCTGCGGGTCCCGCTCGCCAAGCCGTGCCGAAATCTTTTGGTACACATCATCGAATGCAGACTCTGCCGGCATGCGGATGGCAATGACATTGCCGTATGCAAATACCTTGATCTTGAAGTAGGGACCGAGACTGTTGGTGGTACCGTGTCTGGACGCTGCTTCTTCTCGCTCGCGGTATATATCGTCCACAGTGGCTGTTGAACCATTGCGCAAGTCATCGGGCAGACCCTGCTGCTGTTGCCGCATCCGCTGCATTTGATACGCGCGCTCTTCTTCTTCGCGAGCGGTGCGCTCACGCTGCGCAGCTGCCCTTTCTCTTTCGGCAGTCGCCCTACGCCTTGCCTCGCGCTCTTCAACGGAAAGCTTGTCAGTCTCTGTTAATACTGGCCCGTAAAGGTTCTGAGCAGGGCCCCTCCGGGCGCTATCGCTTGAGGGGTGATATTGCTGGCTGTTCGACAATGGCGCCAGTCCACCATTCTCTTCATCGTCCTCTTCGGGCATCTCGTCAATTTCGTTCAGCTGGTTGGCCTCATATTGCTGGTGCAGCTGTTCATCAAGTCGTTCGTATTCATGGTAGTCATTGAACCTCTCGGTGTCTTCCGGCGCCGATGAAGGCAAATAATTACCATTGCCTTGGGTATTATGCGGTTGTCTCTGTGCTGTGTCTGGTCTTGCCTGGACATTGCGAGGCGCTCCGTTATGCTGGGCGTGGGGGTAGTGATCCTGATGCGACCGCTCTTGGTGCTGACGCTGATGGCGCTGCTCCTCCATGTACCTGTTGTAGTCGAGAGGAGTTGACTGCGGTTGATGGGGAGCCCGCGAGGCAGGATCAGTACTGGCATGCATGCTGACGAATTCGCCGTCTCCGTTACCGCGAGCAGATCTCGGCGGGTTATGCTGCTGTTCCCTAGAGGGCACACCATCGGGAGAAGCTGATGTGAACTCAGCCATCCTCAATTTCTCAGCATCTTTGCTGTTGCCATGGATATCCAGCGGGGCAAACTTTTGAGTCAAGTTCGTAGAGTCGCTGGCCGCATCGCTGATTTCTGGCATATCGCCGCTATACAGATGGTTCTCAGTATCAGCAGGAGGAATAGGCATCTCATCGGAGGGGCCAGAATGACTCTCCACGTCCCCAGGGTGTACGCCGAACAAATCTAGCACGACAGCGCTCTGGCTGATGTACGGCGGCATTCGAATGAGATCCTTGACATAATCGTCCAGGTTGATTCTTCTTTGAGTGGTGATATGATGAGTGATGAGCGTCAATGGGCCGGGCATGAATGGCAAAGTACGTGCCTTCCCTGTCCGACCCGCCTCCACCGGGAACTTCTCCAGCAGCTTGATTTGGAAGTCATAGAAGTCCTGATAATATCGGCACAGATTACGGTGGTTGCCGTTAGACATCTCCACTTTGACGAAGTACCAATAACGACCGCCGTTGATAGCGAACCGATCCACGGTGGCATCAACAACGTAAGGCTTGTCGTTAAAGAAGTCGGAGTGATCAGTCTCCTGTACATATGCCGGTGCCACATAATCTCCACGGTTACTGACCAGTGCACCCTGAGAACGCTGCAGCGACCGCTGGCTCGTGGTCGAATTGGAGCTCTCGTTGCTGTCGCTCTGCTCCACCGAGCCGAACCTGCTCAATGGGATCGAGCTCGCCTTGTACTCTGCCAGCCTGCGTTTCCACTCATCCACCTGGGGCAAATTGGCGCGCTTGATGGCATCATTGACGTCGGTCAGCACGCGGTCCGAGCCGGCCTCTCGCAGTTCAACGTAGGAAACCGGCACCAGTCCGGGTCCGCCGAGTCGGCCAATGGGCTTCGCGACAAACCACTCGTCGGTGCTTTGAGCGACAATTACGATGGACTCATTGGCGTCTACCGACAGCTCGTCGTTGCGCTCTGCTTTGAAGTCGTAGAGCATGTAGCCGTAGATCCGCAAGGGGTCGTTTCTGGATCCGCTGGAGGCTCGAGAGTCCACCGACCGATTAGCATGGTGCGATCTGCCACCAGGATGGCTCGATGTCGTGCTGGTGTGTACGCTGCCGGCACTTTCGCGCGATGCATGGCCCCTGCCCCCGCTGGCCCGGCTATTTCTGCCACTCTGGACACTGTGCGCACCGCTGCTGTTGCGTGCGCTCTGCACCTGTCCAATCGGCACACCTTGCGGGTCCTGGCGTCTGATTACCATGAAGTAGCTGACCGGCACCAGCCCGCGTTTGTTGGACTGCGGGTTGGACGCCACGTACCACTCTTCATTGGGCTCCTCCGTGACGTAGAAAAAATCGTCCTTCTCAAACGACAGTTCATCGTCATGCTGAGACTCGTAGCGGTACAGAGCCTTCACTACGAGCCGAGGCGCAGTCATCGCGAGCTCACTCTTGGTCTCTGAGGGACGTCGCAGGTGTCCGCTGGGTGGCTGCACAGAACCGCTGCTGGGAGACCTTTCACCTTTCAACCGGCCAAATCCGCGAAACATAGTGGCTGTAAGACGGAAGTGTTTTGGCTAGCGAGGCTATTCAGTATGCGTGGTTATTCAACCTTACCGCACAACCTTACCACCCACAAACCGTACCTTTCTGAAACTGGGCAAGGCAACAGTCATGCGTGACGCGAAGTCGGACGGCTAGATAGCCGTGTTCATAATACCGGTAGACTGGAGGGTGCATTTGACGCGAACAAATTCATAACATTTGGCAGAAATTGTTGCCCTCTAGTCTCTGAGAAATAATTTAGCCACAATTATCATGATGTCATTTAGGTGACACAGCCCCGTTCCCTTTCCGAGCCGCTGCACGTCGCTTCATTCAAAAGCGCACGGCCAACCGCTGTGCCGCTTGACAAATAATTACACTAATTACACATTCACTGCACATACACCAAGTATCCCGGGCGCAGGCGATTCGGGTAAAAAGCAGCGGCTCTTCACTACACTACGTTTCCACAATCAGCACTCGTACATCGGTGAAGGTCTGGGTAAGGGCCGACTCGCCCAGCACGGTATACGAAGGTCTTTTGCCCGATTCAGCCAACCCCTACTTGTTCATTTTTTTCTGAGCGCTGCAGCCTCGAGCCTAGCACATACAAAATCCCATGAAATTCGCCAAGGAGCTAGAAGTCGCCTTGCGAGCTGTCCGCCGTGCTTCGTACCTGACGCATAAAGTCGCAAAGGGTGAGCACGTTTCGTCTTTGCAAAAGGAGGACAAGTCGCCCGTTACTCTAGCGGACTTTGCCGCTCAAGCTGTGATCAACTCTGCAGTTCGAACGGCGTTCCCTGAGGATCCGATCGTGGGTGAGGAAGACAGCGGTGAGATCAGGGCCAACCCGTGGCTGGCTAGCCAACTGCTAGCTCTTGTTCGCGAGTTCGCCCCGGACGACGCGCGATTCCAGGGTGAGGATGCAGGTGCTGAGCAACGCCTTTGCGAATGCGTTGATTTTGGCAGCTTCGAAGGTAGCCCCACTGGCCGCGAGTGGGCTTTGGACCCGGTTGATGGAACGAAAGGCTTTTTGCGAGGCGGGCAGTACGCCGTGTGCTTGGCGCTCATCGTGGATTCTGTCGTGCAGCTTGGTGTTATTGGGTGCCCTAATTTGGATAAGAATGGAGGCATCTTCTACGCTGTGCGTGGTGAGGGTGGATTCTGGGAGCCTCTGTACCCCGAGGGCGAACAGCAGGCTCCGATCCCACTCAAGTTTCGCGAGATCGAGAACACCGCCGATGCGCAGTTCTGTGAGTCGGTGGAATCGGGCCACTCTGCGTTGGGCCGCCAGGCAGCCATTGCCCGTGAATTGGGTCTTACCAAACCGGCTGTGCGAATGGACAGCCAGGCAAAATACTGCGAATTGGCCCGAGGTGAGGCGGATATCTACCTCAGATTACCGGTATCGCTCAGCTACGAGGAGAAGATCTGGGACCACGCTGCTGGGTCGTTGCTCATCACTGAAGCCGGTGGCATGATCTCTGACATGTACGGGCAGCCGCTGGATTTTGGAAAGGGCCGTACTTTACGCCAGAATAAGGGTGTTATTGCGAGTAATCGCAAATTGCAGCCCTTGATTCTCAATGTTCTTGCATCTCAAGAGGATTGAGTCGAGTACTAACTAGCCTAAGCATTTGCGGGGCGTCTTCACAATCAGATTAGATTAGTAGATGTTTTCGATGAATGTTTAACGTGCCGCCGCTATGTATATATGGAATGTGATCTTTACGTATGGCTTTTAGTTTCGTTGTGGTTATGAACATAGCCCACTTTGCTGATGATAAGTGTTAGATGAAGCCGAGATACCGTTTAGTTTATGATGTTTTTTGTTGCCGAAATCTGTGATTCACGGCCCTAGATAAGGCGCAATTGTTTACCAAGCTGTCTAAAATCGAAAAGTTGATTAACAATGTTGGCAATGCATTCGAATAATTTCTAGGATACCGATCAATGTTATCATCACACATTTAGCGAATCTCACCTTTTCCTACAAGCATAAGACTACCGCGGCTGCGCTCACTGAAATGTAAGCTGCCCTATGTACGTACCACGTTTTCCTTGGCTGGGCGATGCCTGCAGTAGGGTAAGGACGTAAATCCGTGCTCTCAACGGTTCTGAGCAATGCTGCCAAAAATGCAGGGGTGCATGCACTGCCCCCACATTAGGGAGATATTGCTCAAATCTAGGCAAGTGATGATCATCATGATTGATATGAGATCTGTGCTCTAGGCAATAGTGATTTTGTAGCGGTTCCAATTCGTTGGCAGACCACTCTAATTGTATTTCGCTACGGACTACATACGACTTGAGCCACAAAGACAAGTCTTGTGGAATGGCGCAGTTTACTGCGCTTACAGAAAGAAAACAAAAGTTATCAGCTCTTAGTCGTACAAAAATGCGTCCTGAACATGCTAAGTATCACTATACGGACACATATTAGCTGTGAGGTTTCCTATTTTCCATAATTAGTTTCACATGTAGAGGCTAGAGCCGGTCCTTTATTTTGAGACGCCCAATTGAGCCGGTGGGTCATGTTGTTTCATAAGGCAGCCGAGAACTCGGCGCCTATATGAGACTTTATCTCCTGCAATTTAATCACATCTAATCAATTCGGTTGTTTTGTTATTTTGTTATTTTGTTGTAGCACGTTTGATCATGTACTGTTAGCGCACCTGGCACCAGTGGACGACCAACACCCGTTGATAGTTTTTGGGCGCGAATGAGTGCATAGACTGGGGTCAAGTAAGGGTCGGTCCCGCATGTGCATTGTCCATGTTTTTTGCATTCTTGCATCAACCCTATCCTAGAGTACGGGGTGCTCACAAAATACGCCACGAGTAAAGCACTGAAGCCCGATGAGAGGGACCGGAAATGACATGGCTCAAAACAGAGAACCAGCTACTATGTGCTAATTGAGTCTCGTGCGCAGAAGGAATTCACTGGCCATATCCGAAAAAGCGGCTCTCCCCGCGGGTTGGGACCATGCCAGGAATTTTCGGGGGTGATTAAGCATTTCGTCACAATCATACTTCGGCGCCAGAGCGAAAAAGATAGATTAAGAAAGAAAGGATGAGGGAGATCTCACCCAGCCAACCATTTCAAAAATATTGTAACGGTATAATGGAATTATTCCTAGAGAGTAAACTATTCAGTATTCGTATATAGTACCATGTATAACCTCGGTGCACAATGACGTCAAACCGCTATGAGCTGTTTTCACGATCTGTCTCAAGTAGCTTAAGGCGGGTTGCCTCCGGTCAGGCCGCATCGCTGGCATTTTCATTAAACGTAACCCGCGTAGGGTTGCGGTTCTCACAAACCCTGCCGGTGTGTCACGTTTCTTAGGACCCTTGACCCAGCAAACAGACCTACGCGCGCCTTAACGGCCAAGTGGGCTCCCGGGGCGCCGCTGGAAATATATACCAGACCCCAGATCCACTTTCTTTTCGGGTGTATCAAAACCTGATCAACTGAAGAAGTGTCCTCCTTCTAGACTCCTCGAATTAATCTCGGAGAAGAGTTCTGTGCATTCATACCAAATCACATTAAACTGTTCGCTGCAATTAATTTTGTCATCGAACGTAGGATCTTCCATATTGAGCCGAAGTTAGCAGTTGCGCCGGCTACAAACCATTGGATTTCTTGCGAAACAATACTGCTTTAAGATTTAAGGCGTATTCCAAGTGGCATTGTCCATTTTTATTTCTTTTTACATTTCCCCCAATTCATCTTCTACATCCAACATTGGTTGGACGTTTTTGCACTCCAAAGGTTGCGTAGGTCCCAATAAGAACAATTCGGATCTTTCCAAATGTCTACCTCGGAAGTCTCGGTGACACACGAGATGCCGGCTCAAGTGGCGGCCGCCTCGGGTAAAACCACCGAAGCGCCAAAGCGGCACTTGGTGCCGATTCGGCCCTCGTTCAGACCCCTATTACCGAAACCCTCTAGTCGCGAGCCGTCACAGACTCCGACTATTCACATCCACACCCGGGCCAGCTTGAACGCGGGCCGGAAACGGGTTGCCAACTCTGCAACTGCCAAAGCCGACCTCCAGAAGCGCCGCCGGCCGGTGATCACGACGTCTGCTTCGGCAAACCGCAGTTCTAGCACATTTGCGCCATCCTCGTCGGCCTCCGGCAGTGGAAAGGCGCCAGCTTCTCAGAAATCTGGGTTGGCTGTGGGCCTGGCTGCGGGGTTGTTCAACGTGAGTTCCCCGCCGGGATACTACAGCGGAATCTCTAGTCCGTCGACGAGTAGCTCTTACAGCCCGTCAACGGCGGCTGTCTCCCAGGCGTCCTCGGGTATCTCGACACCACTGCCATTGTCGCCGGTCTCGACAGGTAGTGTGCCGCTGGCTCGGAACAACTCCAATACCAGCGAGTTTGCCGCCGAGACAGCTACGTCGCCCACGAGCCGTTCGTCAGCGGTCCCAATCCGAATCCCCGATCAGCCCGTAGCTGTGAGCACGGCCTCGATATTCGGTACTTTGGGTTCACAGTTGGATGATATGGCCACGTTCAGCGGATCCCTGGACTCTTTACTTCTTGACGACTCCAAGGTGAATGCTTCGAGTTTCACGTCACCGAACAATGCCTCCGTTTTGGTGAACTCAGTGTCGGTTGATCCCATGAGTATTGTCATTGAGGGCGAAGAGATGTTTGATCTCGGTGCTGGTTCGTACGGCTCAAGTGCCTCAATGAGTGGCAGCGTCAGTAGTGCTACTGGTACCATGACTGCATCCACAGCTAACTTGGACTCTTCGAGTGCGGGAAAGCTGACACCGCCCTATGCGCACAAGATGAGCGCGCTGTCTGCGTACGCTGGCAGCGAGTTTGATGATTTCTCTGATTTTTACTTCCGTGAGTTCCCTGACGCTGAGGCCGCATCTCCTCTGGGCAAGACTGCCGAGCAAGTCGCTGAGGACATCCGCGAGGCAGAAATTGGCAACACGGACTCAGCATTCTCGATGCTCGACTTTCTGGCGCCAACGGCTGACCCCTTTTAACAACTAAACGCTTCTGACGCTTGCCTCAAACCTTTTTGTAATTCCGAAGCCAGCCCTTAGGGCACCTTGGAATGTTTTTAACCCATTTTAACGACATATATAGCATAAAACAACATGTACGACTTCCTTATATGTAGATTTCTCTAAAATCTTCTCAAATCCTGTTCTCAAGATTCGAAGATACATTCTTGTTGTTGATTTCGGGGCTGTTTTGATCCGAACTCCGGGCATAACGTGTCGATGTTTTCGGCTACCAGTTCTCCTCGCCCAGTGCACTACCCTGTCTCCGCATACAGCGTGCTTCAATTTTTTCGGCAGAGTCAATTACCAGCCGATGTGACTAAGAATGCGGGCCATCGCGCGCGCTTGACAACCCTTAGGTTTCATCAGCTAAAAAAAGAACAGGATCTTATCTCACCTAAATGGTAGCGATGCTCTGATCACGAGAGCACAATATCCAAGTGCATTGAAGTTTAAATGTTGTATATAACACCAATTTCCAAAAATCACCGAAGGTTTTTTTATCGGGGTCTAAGTTTTCTGTACCCCTTCCGTTATGCGTGGTGGGAGGGAGTTGATGACCCTCTACATCGTCACCTGCTGCTCGTCACGCGACTCAATTTTCGAAGGCATTAAATTCTATACCCTCAATGCATGCGTTACGCGCGGCTATGGATTTAGAGTGGCAGGCCGTAAACTATCACTAATAAATATTAAAAGATCCTTTTTCAGGTTCAGGTGAGTTATTCAATTTACATCAATATTAGCAAATTCTTTCAAAAACCACCAGCACCTCGGTAAAGTTTCACATATCCACCACCCGCACCGAAGCTGCGGCTCGGAGCCGGGTTCGGGTGCAGTAGTGGCGTCGAGGCTCCAGCAGAGTGGTTTGGAAATTTTGCCTTACCCTGAGTTGAGGACCGTTAGCTGCAAGTGTCACCCCTATTCAGCAGCATATTCGGAGTAAATAGCGCCGTTCGTGCCCCGAAAGCTACATGGCCCGAAATCAAATACTAGATCCCTATCTGTATTTGGAGCAGATCCCCGGTAAGGGACTGCGAGATAGGCACATCGAATCCTTCAATGCAGTTCTTCAGGCTCCACCAGCTGTTGTGGATCAAATAAAAGGTTTGGTCCAGAAATTGCATACCACCTCTTTGTTGCTGGACGACATCGAGGATAATTCGGTGCTGAGGCGAGGTAAGCCCGTGGCCCACAGTATCTTTGGCGTGCCGCGCACCATTAATACGTCCAGTTACGTGTTACTCGCGACGCTCCAGGATGCCTGTAAACAGTTCCCAGAATCCCAGGACATCTTATTCGAGGAGCTCCTAGCGTTGCATGAAGGCCAGGGAATGGACCTGTACTGGCGTGACACCTATAAGTGTCCCACCGAAGTGGAATACGAAGGCATGGTTTGCAAGAAGACCGGCGGATTATACCGGCTGGCCGTGCGTCTGCTGCAGCAGCATTCGCCTACACACTACGATCTCGTCCCGATCGCTGATAAACTGGGCCTCATGTATCAGATTCAGGACGATCTATTCAACGCCATTGGGGCTGACAAAAACAAGGGATACTTCGAGGATATGACAGAGGGCAAGTATTCGTTCCCGGTGATCCACTGTCTGAATAGCACCAAGGCACAAGAATCGGGTGTGGCTGCACAGCTGGCAGGTATTTTGAGGCAACGGACAGGTGACGAGGGCCTCAAACGGTACGCTTTTCGCCTGCTCATCGACTCGGGTAGCCTGGACTATGCAGAACAGCGTATTGAAGAGCATTACGCAGAGGCCGAGAAGCTAATTTTGGCGGCAGGCTTGCCCGATTCCGAACCGCTGCTGAATCTACTCAAGAAACTGTTCTCCAGGACGCGTCCGCCGTCGCAATGAAGTGAATCATCATCTTAGCATTATAGCATTATACCTAGCTGTCATATATCCATTGATCTGCATGCATTTGATTTACACATTGGATCTCACATCGGATCGTCCACGTACGAAGAGCACGCGTGACGCGACCCTAAACAACCTCGTGTCACCATGAGTAACGTTGAGCAGCTTTTACAGCCCCTCACGCAAGCTGGCAGCTGGCTGCCGACGTTCACAGCACTGTGTTTCGCCGTGTTTGTGTGGGCAGCCGTTGGTCTGGGCCCCTTTTCGGGATTCAACACCCCGCCGCAGTATGGTGACTTTGAGGCCCAGCGCCATTGGATGGAGATCACCCAGCATCTGCCGGTCTACAAATGGTATTTCTACGATTTCGACTGGTGGCGGCTCGATTACCCACCCTTGACGGCGTTCCATTCGCTTTTGTGCGGGCTGGTGGGCAGCCGGATCAACGAGGACTGGTTCGCGTTGGACAAGTCCCGCGGGGCTGAAGAGGCGGGATTGAAGGCGTTCATGAGATTCAGCGTGATTGCCAGCCAGCTGCTGGTTTACGTGCCTGCGGTGTGGCTATGGACGCGCTCTACACGCAACAGCCTGCAACGAACAATCGAATTCGCGGCACTGCTGTTGTTCCCGGGGCTGACGATCATTGACCATGGCCATTTCCAGTATAACTCCGTCATGCTGGGC
Organism: Starmerella scarabaei; assembly: GCA_030565305.1. NCBI lineage: Eukaryota > Fungi > Ascomycota > Dipodascomycetes > Dipodascales > Trichomonascaceae > Starmerella > Starmerella scarabaei. The sequence continues at coordinate 230,826 of JAJMBJ010000003.1, read as the reverse complement.
TTCGCTGTGGCCAGCATCTGCTTTCTGTGCAGTCAGAGGTTCGTGGCTGCCAGCATTAGCTTTATGCTGGCGTTGTTCTTCAAGCAGATGGCACTGTACTACGCGCCGGTCATCTTCGCTGCGATTTTGGGGCAGTGTCTGGGCCCGGCTACGCAATGGAAGCTGAGACTACCTCGCCTCGTGGCGGTAGGCGCCGCGGTGTTGAGCGCCGCTGGGTTGATGCTGATCCCGTTCATCAATTTTGAGAATTTGAAGGACCAGAACGGACTGCTGCAAATTGTAGTGCGCGTTTTCCCCGTTTTCAGAGGCCTCTGGGAGGACAAAGTCGCCAATCTGTGGTGCACTATCAATTACACGGTGTTCAAACTGAAGGAACGGTTTGATCCCCAGCAACTACAGATGCTGGCTCTGGCCTCGACACTCCTAGGCATTGCGCCGAGCTGTGTGGCTGCGTTCTTGGGCAAAGCTGTGGTTTGGCCCTGGGCGTTTGCCAGTTGTGCGTGGTCGTTCTTCTTGTTCTCATTCCAGGTGCACGAGAAGTCGGTTTTGTTGCCATTGGTGCCCAGCCTCCTGACGGCTGTACAACATAATAGCACGTCTAATGTCGCCGCGATGACAACATGGATCAGCAATGTTGCTTATTTCTCGATGTGGCCGTTGCTGAAACGCGAGGGACTGCAGCTACAATTCTTTACGCTGTTCATATTGTACAATTGGCTGTTCACATCCAGGCAAGCCTTCTGGCCGCACTCGTGGCTGAACAAGTTGGCGGTGTTCGGATCATACCTGGCCTTCGCCACGGTTGCATTGGCCGAATACTTCAATTCACTGCCATATGTTGTGGCGTTGATGTATCCAGACCTCTTCGTGGTGTTGAACATGACAATGTCGTTTGGATGCTTCGTATATTTCTGGCTGTGGCAGACCTGGTATATGCTGACTTTGGCAATAGCATAATTGGGGGGATTGATTTAATTAATTGGTTATAATGTGTAAATGAATATATATGTGCCTCGCAAGCGAACTGAAGTCCCGTCGAAAACTCAGGACCCCAAATTATTACACGAGATCATCAATCTTAGCCCGTCCATTTGGCACGCGGAGAACCGAATTTCACACCGCACGCAGGTAATAGAGCATTTTTTTGAATGATGAAGAGTATGAAAAATCGCCCTCTGGTCTATAAGGGTCTCGGAACACGTGATCCATCGCGGTTACTTCTCTGCCAATACTATGAACTGGCTATAGATTCTATGAAGAGTTAAGAAACTTGACTTTATTCAATAATATAGCATTCGAGTATTCAAATCGAATATTTATCACAGCGCGGTAAACCAGCGGGCTTCATCGCTCGGGATTTTGTAAAAATACCGTTGGTTATCGTCTCACCATCATCAAACGCGTTAGCCCAGAACCATTCGACTCCCTCGCGAAGACTGGGTACGACGCCACAGACCCATTGAGTCATGTCACGGGCTTTGAGACTAGTCTCCGAGTGTGTTTCCAAATTAGTGTACACGTTGCGCTGAAGATCGCTATTCACCCAGTCAATGGCGACCTTAGGATCAGTGACGAGCTGCAATGGATTGGGCTGTAACTTCCGAGGGGTGACGGTCTTCGCTTTTACACGGCCGTCAATCTTAGTGCGCTCGAGGAACTCTCTAAGCGCGCGTATGGCCTCGTAGACTTCGGAATCTTTAGCATCCAACTCGATCTCAATACTCTTGATCGTGGAGATGGGGGCACTGTTGATCACCTCACGAAGTCCATACTCTATGTCAGACCATTTGCTGGCCAAGACCGTAAGGTGAACCTCGAGGCCAAGGTTCAAGTCGTTGATCGCCTGAATAGATCGCTCAATAAGCCGGTTACGGCCGTCGTACGGTACCCGGATGCGTGTGGTCACCCTGGATAGTGTCGCTAAATCAAGCGAGATCTCGTGTTGAAGATCATAGCTGATAGCCTCAGTAGAAATAGAAGCAGCACTACGCTTATGAACTTCACGTTTGTGGCTCTTCGTCTGGGTGTGTGGGAGGCCTGAATCGGCATGTTCCGGGTACGAACTAGGACCGTTGTACGATACACCATAGAAGGTCTGGTACATGGAATGATCAGCGAAGACTTTGGCAATTTTGCCATCCGTGGCGCTGACTGTGGGGAACTGGTAAGTGTGCCAGGGGTCTTCAATAGGAGTCGTGCTAAGTACAGCCGGCGCGGTAGTATTACCCGTAACATTGATAGGCAGGTTACGGTTGATTCTAGCATAGAATGCGAGTATAGCGATGCCAACAATAGAAGCGATCAATGCCATCCCCAGCGCGCTGGTAGCGGCAATGAAGAGCCTTTGATTACGTCTGAGCTTCCGAAGACGATCCGCGCAGCAATGCTGGCTCTCTGTGTCGGCCTTCTCGATGTTAGCATTGTACAATGCGCTGTCATCGAGGCTCTTATCCAAACTCGACTCGGGTTCGGGGCTGGCAAAGTGCTCGGGCATGTCACCCTGGCCGGGCCGCCCAAGTATTCGCTCTGAATTTGTGTCATTGACATTATCATCAGAGTCGCTATCCATGTATGCAGCAGCCAAGTTATTAGCGAGGAACGACATTTCCTGGTCGTCCTGCATGGGTGCATCCTCTTCCACACGGTGCAGAACAGCCTCTTCGCTAGTACTTTTGTCGATATCTGAAGAATTCATTGGTCCAATTCAATTAAAGCTATCACATATATATATATACCAACGCGTTAAAAATGTCGGTGACGTTTAACATTCTTGGCCGGACCATGGTTCCTGATTACCCCACGTATGATAACTGAATAGAGGTGTGCATGATACGTGACCCATGATACTCCCAGTAAGTCAACGAATTGCCAGCCAAACCAAAACTCACACTCTGAATATCATCACCTATATAGTAAAGAAGGGATTACTATCATATTTTATTTTATCCCAACTCGTATTAGTATATTAGTATCATTTATTATAGTCCATCTTCGCTGCCGAGGACTCTCACGTGTAATTGTACCGAACCCTAGATCAGGAATATGCTGGTATTACTAATCTTCCCAACCGGCACCTACAGCTGATTAAGTTTGTCGCGTGCCATAGCCTCGTTAAGGTAAACAAACAAACTATTCGCGCGTTCCTGACATACCTAATAAGTTTCCGCCATACACAGTCCACCAACGTACCGCTGTGCTGTCCCTAATTCAATATGGCAGATTCCTCTAAATACGTGTGGGTGCCGGATCCCAAACATTTATTTGCTAAGGCACTAATTGTCAAGGACCTGGGCGATCAAATGGAGGTCCGCACAGAGAAGTCAAGCCAAGTGCAACTAATTGAAACCTCGAAGGTCGAGAAAGTGAACCCCGAGCAGTTCAACAAGGTCGGCGATATGGCCGAGCTCACCTACCTCAACGAGCCCAGCGTGGTTAACAATCTGTCCGAGCGCTGGTTCAGTGGGGAGATCTATACATACTCAGGCCTTTTCCTGGTGGCCGTGAACCCCTATCAGCAGCTGCCGATCTACGACGAGGGCTCCATCAACAAATTCAAGGGCAAACGCCGCGACGAGGCCGAGCCGCACATCTACGCCGTGGCTGAGCAGGCTATTCGAAACATGCGCGAGACCCGCCGAGACCAGTCGATTCTGATCACTGGAGAAAGCGGTGCTGGTAAGACCGAAAACACCAAGAAGGCGATCCAGTACCTCAGCAGCATCACCAACAGCGCTAGTGGCGGCATCGATGCACGCATTCTGCAGACCAACCCCATTTTGGAAGCCTTTGGTAACGCCCAAACCGTTAGGAATGCCAACTCCTCGCGGTTTGGTAAGTTCATCAAGATTCAGTTCGACACTCAGTCTAAAGCGATTGCTGGTGCGTCTATACAGTGGTACTTGCTCGAGAAATCTCGAGTAGTCACCCAGGCGGGCAACGAACGCAATTACCATGTGTTCTACCAGCTGCTGCGGGGAGCCTCTGCCGAGATGAAGCAGGAATTGCGCATACCTGTAGATGCTGAGCCCAGTAATTTCCGGTACTTGGCATCGGGAGCGGCGGAAATCCCCGGTGTGGACGATGCCGAACAGTATTCGAAGCTTGAGCGGGCTTTCCAAGTTATGGGACTGGCAAAACAAGACGTTGCTAACATAATGCGGGCAGTTGCCTCGGTTTTGTTACTGGGTGAGATCAAATACCGCGCCACAAGCGCTGATCAGGGCAGCGTTGTCGACATGAAGGACGTTGAGCATGCCTGTAGGTTGTTAGGGGTTCAGCCGGATAGTTTCGTGTCGGCCGTACTGCAACCCAAGGTGAAGACAGGCAAGGAGTTTGTTGCACAGAGTCGCACGGCCGACCAGGCCATGCACACTACCAATGCTATTGCCAAGGCACTGTACGAGAGGCTTTTCGGCCATATCGTGAGCCAATTGAATGCCCACTTGGATGAACAAGACGAATCTGCGCCCAGCATCGGTGTGCTAGATATTGCTGGATTCGAGATTTTTGAGACAAACTCGTTTGAACAGCTTTGTATCAATTATACGAACGAGAAGCTTCAGCAATTCTTCAACCACCACATGTTCGTGCTTGAGCAGGAAGAGTACGTTAAGGAGAATGTTGATTGGGATTACGTCGATTATGGCACGGATTTACAACCTACCATTGACCTCATCGAACAGAGCAAGTCCCCAATGGGTATTTTCAGCTGTCTCAATGAAGAATCGGTGCTTTTGAACGGCAGCGATGTCAGTTTCAACGAGAAGCTCTTGGGACAGTGGAAGGATACCAATCCCAAATTTTCACCGTCTCGACTCGGTCAGGGATTCAAGATTCAACACTATGCTCAAACGGTTGAATACCAGACTGATGGCTGGATGGAGAAAAACAAGGATCCGTTAAGTGATGCTGCTGAGACCATGCTAGCAAATAGTTCAAACGCGTTGATCAAGAGTTTGTTTGCCCAGTCCTCATCGCTCGACCAGCATAAAATGAAGGGAAAATCTGCTCTTCTTCGCACGGTGGCCCAGCGTCACAAGGAGCAACTATCAAATCTAATGGCTCATTTGGACGCTACGCACCCACACTTCGTGCGCTGCATTCTACCCAACACAACGCGTTCCTCAGCCGTATTCGACAATAGACTCGTGCTGGACCAGCTTCGCTACAACGGCGTACTGGAAGGAATTAGGATTGCACGGTCAGGATTCCCCAACCGACTCGAGTTCCAAGAGTTCTGCCAGCGATATCGGGCACTGGCTGGAAGCACCATAAGTGGCCCCCTGAACTCGCAACAATCTGCCGCAACCGTCTTGCAAAGGATCAAGCTTGACTCATCGCTGTATAAGGTCGGCCTTTCTAAGGTATTTTTCCGAAATGGCGTACTTGCTGATCTCGAGCATCGACTGGATGCGCTGCTCAAAGCTCAGGCACTTGCAGTTCAGTCTATCGGCCGTGGTGCACTGGTACGTTACGAGTTCAATCGAGCCATGCATCGCCGCCGTGCCGCCAAGGTTATCGCCAACTGCTTCAGGAACAACATAAAACACTCGTCAAACCCATGGTGGCAGATCACAGCTGGCCTCAAGCCATTGCTGCTCTCCAAGGAGGGCATGGATAATAACCGCAAGGATATTCGCATGCAAAAGCTGGAGTCCTCAGTTCACCGCCTCAATGAGGAAAAAGTCGAACTTGTTGAGACAGCAAACAAAGTGCGCCGTGAGCTGATTACTTCACTCAAGGACCAGGAAAAGCTAAATTCCGAAATCGAAAAACTGCAAAAAGAGCAGAAAGAGACAAACGAGGCTCACGAACTGGCATTTACAGCAGCGCGATCTCGCGATGAAGCTAGCACTGCCGCGTTGAAACAGCTCAGTGAGCAGCACAGAAAACTCAAGGACAATTTCGATGCGCTCAACATCGAGAAAGAGAGTTTGGCAGCTGAGTTTGAGGCGAAGGTCGCAGCTGAACTCAAGAAAGCACACGAGGAAGCGGCTCAGCTCAAATCTGAGTTTGAACAGAAACTCTCTGAAAGCAGTAAGGAGCTCGCGGTGTCTGTTGCTAAGACCGCTGAGCTTGAAAAGACGGCTGAAGTGCTCAGGCAAGCAGCCCAGAAGAGTGAGGATGAGGCTACAGCTAGGACTGAAGCTCACTCCAAGGAGCTCAGCCTTTGGCAAGATAAGCTCAAGGAGAGCGACGAAACGACGAACAGGCTGAAGGAGACCCATAAGGCTGCTCTATCCGATCTGCAAGACCAGCTGAAACAGTCTAGGGCAAATCATGATGCGACTTCAAAGGAACATACTAGTTTGAAGCAGAAAAATGCCGAAGCCCTTGCTTCACATGCCACGCAAACCAAAGAGCTTGAGAAACTGAATGAGTCTTCAATGGCTAAAGATAAGGAGCTAGCTGATCTTCGATCTGAAGTTACCAAACTAACAGACTGGTTGTCGAAGGCTAAGAAGGAAATTAAGGGTGCTGCTGAGAACGCTCGTAAGCTAAAGGCAACCGAGGCTAGTAATGCTGAGCTCAACGAACGTGTCAAAGAGGCTGAGCTGAGCACTAAGGCCGCCGAGACTGAAGCAAGTCAGCTGAAGACGAAGCTTGTTGAAAGTGAAGCAAAGCTCACCAATAGGGTTGAGACTGAAAAGTTTGACAAGGTCAATGCTGAACTGGCATCTGCTCTGGCTGAAGTTAGCGAGCTTAAGGAGAAGCTTTTCAAGTCTGCTAGTTCGGAAGAAGTGAAGGAGGCCAAAGACCGCATTGCTCGCTTGGAGGCCGATCTTGACCTCGCGAATGATAACATGGTGAAGTTGAACAAGGATCTGGTAATTAAAGAAGCTGAAGCTACGAAATTGTCTAAGAGCCTTAGCGAGTCGAAAGTTGCCACTGACAGGCTACAGTCCCAGCTTGTTTCCACCAGGGAAGAGTTGCAGACTATGAAGTCGTCTGCCAAGGTCGCAGCGACTGAAAAGGTTAACCTCGAGAAGCAACTTGCGGCTAAATCTGAAGAGCTCAAAGAACTCGCATCCGCAACCACCTACCGCTCTAAATCTGCATTCCCTTCTTCGATTGTACCTGAAAACTCTACTATGATTGAGTCATTGCGCAGAGACCTCGCGGATGCAAAGAGGGCGCTGGTTGTGACTCAAACTCAAACGCCTCCTCGTGCTGGTGTCTCACCGACCAGGAGACGGTTTAACAATGGGGATGTCGAGATTCAGCTCGATGATGCTCAGCATGAGGTTGCTCAGCTACGTGCTCAACTCTCTAATATGAGAAAGGACCTTGAGGCTGCGAGCAACCAGAAGGCACAATTTTACTTGCTGAATCAGAAGTATGAAAAACTCCAGTATGAGCGTAAGGCCATGACCCAAGAAATGGCTCAGCTCCGTTTGGGCCGTCGTTCTGATAAGGTGCACTCGCGTGAGGCAGAGATCGTAAAGGCCCAGGACTCTCAAACCAAGAGACTGAGCAGTGAGCTGAGAGTTATGGGCCTTGAACTCGCCCGAAAGGAGCGCGAACTCAAGGAGCTTGAAGCTAATCGTGCTCAGTCACCTGTTGATGTCGATCGTGAGCTTGTGAAGCTTCGCAAGGAGCTACGCTTATCAGAGTTATCGCGTATTCAGCTTGAAAAGGTCGTGCTTCAAAAGCGGCATGCCAATGATCGCTTTTCCCTGGCTACTGAAATAGCCATTGATACCCCTGACTCAGCTACTGATTCTCTCGATATTCATAAACGCCATTCAGGCCATGTGGCGCTGCGAAATATCTCCAACGACCGCCGCATCAGCGCTGGCGCCTCAGGCCATCTTACGAAGCAGCACACTGATGAGCTTGAAGAGTCTGTGAAGCTATATAAGGGCCGTGCTGAGGAGTATCTCGTTCAATTGGAAAAGGCTGAGCTAGTAATTCAGTCAGCTGTCCGGGCCGAGACGAAGGCCAAGAACCAAGTTGAAGACTTGAAACGTCGTTTGGATAGGTTCGAAACTGATCATAGTTCCGAGGTAGATGGTCTGAAAAGAAACCTTCAGAATGCTCGCACGGAGCTTCGTCAGCGCGACTCCCAGATGTCAGATCTAAAAACTAAGGCCGGCGTTAACAACGAGCTCGAGCGTGAGCTGATCGCATCTGAGCAGAGGATTAAGGATCTCAACCACGAGCGTAATCGCCTACTTTCCGACAAGGCCCGACTCGAGTCTAGGTTACGTGACCTGCTTGACGCTAAGCATGACTCTAGTCATGCTAAGGACGAGCAAATCGCTATTCTCAGAAAGAGCGAGACTCAACTTTTGCGCGATCATAACGAACTCCGATGGAAGCTCGAGAAGAAGGACCGATTGGTTGATAACCTGAGAGGCAGTCTCAGCGACGCTGATACCAGAGCTGAACAACTCCGTGTTGAGATCGAGAAACTTATGGAACAGGATGCGAATAAGGAACTCACATTACGCCGAATTACTCGCCAGGTTTCGGAAGCACAGGAGCGATATCTGACCGCCGAACGTGAGCTGGAAGAACTCAAACTGAGGGCTTCGACTCGTGGCCGGGCTCGGGACCACGATCAACCCGCTTTCGTCTAATTTATCAGCTATAGCTTTACTCTATGCATGAGCAAATAACATAATATGTTCGATTCTCAGTACGATTGAATCTTAGATTAAGTTTATATAAATAAATAAATCTACCCATGGTGGGCATCAAACTCTTAGTAGTACACGGCAATCTTTACTTCAATATCCTCCACTGAGTGTTCGTTCCGCATCTTCCGCCTTTTGTGCGGCCTTAGAGACACCGGCATTTTTGAATCTTATGGCCGCTACGATCGCGAGGAACGCAATCCGGAGCCGTTGACCGGGTAACATCCGGTTTGAGTGATAACTCTGATCCAATCGAGGTAAGAACCCATCATGGACCTTCTTGATAAATCGCAGCCGTTGAATAAGTGCGCGCTCGTGCTGAATGATCGCGAGAAACTTTTTGGCTTTGTCGATGTACGACGAATCTAGTTGAGTTTTGTACGCTTCCGTGGAGTCTTTGAGCTGTTGTAGTTCTTGCTCCATCGACTCATTGAGAGTTTCCTGCGATGACGCCGTATGCAGCGCCTCGGCACGTTCTTTTTCCAGTAAATTAGCTCGGTTTTGCTGGGTCTCAACCTTTAACAAAGCTGCCTCCAGATCCCGTTCCAGGGATATAAGCCTCGAGGCTGAATTGCGCAAAACGTCTAGCTCTCGTTCATGCTCTAGCCTGGTTGCACTCAATGACGCCGTCTGTGCCTCCAGGCGACCAACATCGGCCCTTGCAGCTTTAAGATCACCTTTAACTTCGCGAAGTCGTTCAGTGAGATCTACGTTCTTCTCATTGCTCGTTCTCAAACTCGACTGCAGCTCATCGAAGCGGTCAGTCAAAGTTTGGCTACGACTCATCTCTACCGAGGCTGCCTCCAGCTTGCGGTGCAGTTCGCTTAACTCTTGATGCGCCTCTTCTTGCCTGGTCTTCAATAAGTCTCTAGTCTGCTCCAACTCACTGATCTGCTGCTGCTTTAAAGATATTGAGTTCTGGTAATAAGTACCCATTGCGGCAATCTCGGCATCGTACAGAGCCTTATATTTATTCTGCAGTGCGGTCTCACGTTCAGAGTCTCGCTGTGATTCAGTATAGCGGAAATTACTGAGCTCAGCAGTAAGTTTCGTATTAGTATCCGTCAGAGTGGTGATTTGATCCTCATAGGAGCTACGCATTTGGTTCCAACGGTTGATATCTGCGTAGTATGCTTCCCTTGTCGCTGTGAACTCGGCAACAGTCTTGCGGCCCTCTTCGGCTTGCCTCTTGAGAGTCTCCAATTCAACAACACTCAGTTCCTCTAGCCGCAGCGCTTGCTTAGACGTAGCGTTTGTGAGGAGTTTGACCTTTTCGTCTAGTACATCTTGTATCCGCTTGGCTTCTTCAAACTTCATACGCCACCCATTGCTTTCGGCCTCTGTCGACTTCTTTTCACCATCCAGTTCCAAGATCCGTCGGTCGAGCTCAGCAATGCGGTTGACATTACGCTGTTTTATTATCTGATCGTGATCATGAACGTCCTCCATGGCACTGATACGCTGCGTTTTACTCAAATTATCCTTTCTGAGATCGTCTAACGCCTGCTGTAGTTGTGAATTTTGGCTCTCGTAATCTGTGAGTCTCGTCGAGAAGTCGCTCGACTTTTCGTTGAGCAGCGATTGGTATCGCTGCTGTTCAGAAGTCACTTTATCCCTGAGCGAGTCAATCTCGGCTTTTAGCAAACCATTGCGCATCTCAAGCTCCTGTATCGCGGCCTTGCTTGTCAAAGTTTGGTCTTGAATGTGCTGTTTGGCTGCATCAAGCGAGCTTGAAAGTTCGGCATTGATCTTTCGCTGGCCCTCCAGTTGAGAGTCTCTGTCGGAAATGGATCGATGTGCAGCCTCCAGGTCGTTACTTATACTCGTGTAGTCTTTGTGCGCGCGCTCAACGGCCTTTTCAAACTCATTAGAGCATTTCTGCCTTTCATCGGTCCTGGCCTCAGCCACAGCATGGAGCCGCAGTGCATCAGCCTCCAGCATTCGGGTATTGAGATCGCGAGCCTCCAAAGTTTTTTGCTTAAGCGACGATCGCGTTTCGCTTAACTCATTCTGGAGCTGCAGGATGTTCGCTTCAAGCTGAGGCTTCAGAGTTCGCAGTTCTTGGAGCGCACTCGACTGCTGGCCTGTTTCCTCCCGCAAGCTTACCAGCTCCACCTCATGAATATGTATTGTAGTCTCCTGATTCTGTACCACGGTTTGCATTTCACTGAGCTGAGTTTCCAACTGGGTCTTGTCGCCGTCTAGCTTTACAATAATGCTGTTTTGATTTGAAATGTTGGTTTGGAGATCTCTAACCTCATTCAACAGCAGTTCCTCGCGCTTAGATGATTCTTCTAGTTGACTGCGCGCTAGCCGTTCATTTTGCCTATTGCGGCCATTGGCATCCAGCAAATTATCGATGATTTCATCAAGCTCCACGAACTCTCGAACAATCCGAGGAAAAGAGATACCTGTGCTTGCTTCGAAGGCTTGGGCAAACGGCTGCTCAGAAGACTGTTGAATTGTGGTGCATAATGATCGCAGCCTATCTTTGATCGGTTTATATGGATCGCGGCGTACAAAAGCCTGCGCGGGCACCATCAGTGAAGATTGCCTCAATTAAGGGGTAACTTATTACAGAATTCACAAAGGAATTAACTCCGCTCCTATTCAATGTGAAAGCTAGAGTTATCGAGCCTTCTTTGGGCCCGCCTTAATGAATCTGAGACGCGTAGTGGCTCGCTGTGGAGCTGACGCGTGTTATGGCTGGTGGAAGAAAGGGTAGAGGAGTGATCAGCTCAAGCTGATGTTGAGGTAAGGGTCCATCAGTCTACGCGTTTAAGCTTAAAAGGCTACTAGGCGGCGGATGACTAGTATTTTGTGGTTAAGAGGTATGTATATTAGAGAAGAAGAATTTTTGTGTCGTTGCGAGACTGTTTAGTGGGTCTGTGTGGCGGTCATAGCCGTGAACGATGTGGAGGAGTAGTATTCTGCGGGCGTCGCGCTAGGAATACCCGTGCTGATGAGCTCAATATCGGCACTGGCACTGGTAGAACTCGATACCGGAGCCATACCTACCTCAAGACCCTCCAAGTCGTAGACTACGTAGACGTTGCGGAGGAAAGTGTCACCAAGAATGAACCGGCCCTGGTCTGCCTTGGTGGTACCCAACGCACACTTATTAGTAGTGCCTTCATCAGACATGCCAATATCTTCCAGTTCCGTAAGAAGCGAAGACACCGGGATAGGGAGCACTGCGCCGCTAAAGTTGAAACTAAGTGTTCCCTTGGTATCACATGGCAACGTGTAAACATCGTTTGTAGCCAAATGGGTAGCGTTCAACGCTTTTGCCAACCACTCAACGTGCGACGTAGGAAGCTTGCACAGCGTGCTACCAGAATCGAGCAGAACGGGCTGTGCAAAACTGTCAACAAGATCAGCATCCGTGCCAGTCAACGCAATATCATGTAAGAGCACACTCAAACCGGTTGGGTGTTCAGAGCCCTTGACAACTCCGTCGTTGATAACCGGAACGGTAGTCAAGTTTCCCTGGTATTTGTAGTGATCAACTGCGCCGAACAACACAGTTCCGTTACCCGCAGAACTGTTTGAAAGCCACAATGAATAAGCTTCTCGTTGCGTTAAACCATTTAGTTTGAGAGCTGCCGGGAAATTGGGGTACGTCGGTGCTAGGTATCCCTCTGAGTTCAAGGACTCGATGGAAGATTCGCCCTGCTGAAGGCCAAGGCCTAGAATTGGCGATGTAGCTGTGTTTTTCGTAGCAAAGCCAAACGTGCAATTGAATTCGGCATCAAAAAGAGACAGCTTATCCGACGCCCAATACCCGGTGGCCTCACTAGAGTCACCGTATTTTATTTGAAAGGTTTTATCATCAAATGCCCTTTGGAATGACAAGCTTTTAGTGTGATCAAAACTGTTTGAATGGGTCACGTTTCCGTCGACCCAAAGATCGCTTGACCCGGTATCCACCAGAAGCTCCACTTGTTGAGGGGGACTTCCGAGATCGAGCACGGCCTTATAATACACGCGAGCATTTTCTAAATCGAGTGTTCCATCTTCATGTCGTTTTCTGAGGCCGGTATCATCTAAGAAATCATTCTCGGGGATTGTTCGCCGAATGGAGAGACTGATTGGAGAATTACTAGATTCGGCTTCATTACGAAGGGGTAAACTAGCAGTGACCCCGATGGTGGCCAGTGCCAGTAGGTTCATGTGAAGCATCTCTTGTATATAGTTCTACCTGAATTAGGACCTCCAATATATAAACACCTAATTTGTTTATTTCTAATATATTTCTCATCGAACTGCAAAGCACACTCCTGCGTGGGCACGGCCAAGGCTCAGCAACCCTTATCCTTTTTTTTCAAATTAGGAAACGTGTTATCCTTTGCCTCTGCGTTTCGCGTTAACTCGAGGGAAATTCTGCAAACTGGTGAAAGATCCTGACGATGAAGCTGCACGGGTGATATCACAAAATTTTGTTAAGAAGTTTAAGTTTTTTATATAGATTGATACCGCTCCAATTACTTCTTACACGATTGCATTATACGCCCCGACGTATTTGGACTCTTTTCCAGAACAAATGTGGGCGTGAGGGATATTCCGCCGTAGCGTTATCGCGGCGCATAGTTAATTACTCCGCAAAACTGCGGCACCGGGGTAGAAAAACCACATGAACTCACTGACGGCACGTGATTGAGGTAATCAGCCGACGGCTGCAAGTAGCAGATGCAAAAACGAGTAGTACATTAACGGAATTATCTCATCGATTATAGTGGCCAATAGTGACAGCATTTTATTGTATATGTTATAGTGAAAAGTCAAGATTACCCATTTTCTATAATCGATACTGTCGCGAGCGCCTGCCAAGTGGATATATGAATTTCATCCGCAAGTGCTCAGCTTATGGATTGCCAACAATGTATTTGTATCGATTTTGCAGGCGCCTAATATTTATCCGGGCGCTCATTTCAGCCGTTTTCATTATTTCGCCGCTAAATGGCCGTTATCGCGCGCATAATTCCCGGCAGAGTCATTCCAGGGTTGGGAAGACCCGTGCTTCGAATGGTACCGAGTAAAGTCAACTTATCGGAATAATTGGCGCACTCTCTTATATCACCCTGCTTCAGTTCTGATTTTCCAATGATGGAAAAGAACATCTCGGATAATCATAATGGCTACAAATCTGAGGTCTATTATGAGCCTCCAGTGTCGGTATTTTCAGATAGCGACAGCAATGACCATGTAGAGAAGGAGCTCACAGTTTATACCGACTACCGTATGAATGAAAGCCGATTCAAATGGTTCTGGCGAGCATCGTACTTTGTTGATAAGTTTGGCGAGATTCGTGGTGTCGAGCGACAATCACCCGACGATCGTCAACAGCCAACATTCTGGTATTACTTCAAAATGACCGGGATATGGATCGGTGCCACATTGTCGCTACCTTCTATGACTGGCTTCTTCTTGGGGTCCCTGTTGTTCGACTTGAGCTTCAAGGCGTCAGTAAGCTCAGGCGTACTAGGGGCGTTTTTGGGAGCCCTCGCTGGCGCGTTTGGTATCATGATGGGGCCCCGATCAGGTCTTCGGGCAATGATGGGAACGAGATACCAGTTTGGATGGTGGTTCGGTAAATTTATTGCGCTACTCAATTGTCTGACACTAATCGGCTGGATGATTATCAATGGTAACTTCGGCGGTCAGCTGCTGTCTTCGCTCACGAATGAACGTGTGAGCATTGAGGTTGGCATTCTCATAATTTTTCTGATAACCCTGGTCTTGTCGGTGTTTGGACTGCGAATCATCACTCACTTCGACACAGTATTCATTGTACCGCTATTTGTAGCGTTCTTGCTATGTTATGTCTGTTCGGGCCATGAGTTCGACGTGAAGCATGTTTCCAAAGTGAGCGGGGAAGACCTGAGAGTAGCGTGGGTAAGCAACTTCGGAAGCACCATCGGTATCACCAGTACCTGGCTTGGCATCGCGGCAGACTATCACATGGATCTTCCGGAGAACTCAAACAAGAAGGTGCTCTACATGTGCGGACTCTTTTGGATCTTCTTACCTACTGCTTTCGTTGGTATTCTGGGATGTGGCATTGCCTCAGCCGCACTCTATGACCCCGTCAAGGCTACTATTTATGAGGAGTTTGGTGGAGCTGGCCTCATAGTTGAAGCAATGCGTCGCTGGCACGGCGGTGGCACGTTTATCTGTGTTCTGATGTATATTTCCCTAATCACCAACGGTGGAATGACGCTTTATTCCTTTGGTTTGTCATTTCAAACACTAGCCACGCCATTGGCACGTATTCCTCGTTACATCTTGGTTGTATTCGGCTGTGTCGTTTGGTATGTTCTGGCCGCAGTTGGCAAGAACGGTTGGGCTGAGGTCGTGGCGAATTTCATGCCGATGATCGGTTATTGGAGTATGATCTACTTCATGGTCCTTTTTATCGAAACTATGTGGTTTAGACGGCATCCTCAGGACGATTATCAATGGGATCAGTATTTGAACCGCAAATACTTCCCGATCATGTGGGCGTCAATGGTAGCATTTGGCGCTGGCGTTGCTGGCGTAGTTGTTGGAATGGACCAGTATTATTATGTTGGCCGAATTGCGCGGCTTATTGGACCAGGATGTGAGATCGGTACTCTTTTAGCCATGGGATTCTCTACAGTGGTGTACATTCCTGCACGCTATCTCGAAATTAGGCTGAGAAAAGACAGGCACATCAGGCCATGAGCACCTTATAATAATATATTTATATACAATTTGACGACTTTTATGTGTTTACGTTTGACCCGGGCTCTATAGGGTTCATGCCTGAGTCTATAAGTTGCGCAGCTTCAGTAGAAGCTTCCGCCTCAGTGGTCTCAACTTCTATGAACTGTTCAGAATCCTCCGGTATCTCCGAGCTGGATGATGAAGGCTGTTTGAATATTTTAGGAAGGTGGTGGGGAGCGTTTTTAAGGATGCGTTTAGGCAGCCACATGTCAGATGTTGCGTACGCACAAACAGAACGCTTCGCACCAGAATCCATGCTCTTTGTTTTCAACCCGTAATGCTCGGCAAGCTCATGTACAATCCGACGGTGATTACTATCCATCGGTTTAAACCACAAAGTCTTGCGGTCTTGCTTCCGTACGAAATCGCGCAGCTGGGCCTCAACACCAATAAGCCATGCTGTATATTCGGCATAAGCCTCGAGGAGTGAATCAGAGTAAACTTCTTTCACACACTCTTCGGTGCAGGTTAAGTGCACTTTGTCACAGCATATTTGATCTTCAGAGCGTAGCCCGCACGCGCATCGTGACTTGACCAATCTTCGGCACACCAACGGACACGGCTCCGGAGCATGACAGGCTGCAGCATGCTCATGTCCGCAACTGTAGACGGTGCGACATGCCTTTGTACAACGATGGCACCCTTTAGTCTCACCGCAGCATATGGTGCTACACGTATGGCCACAGTCCAGCTGTTTGTTGCATACTTCGTAGCATGTTGGGCGCGCACCTGAGTTTAAGTTCAAAATTTTCTCGCAACAGTCAAGAACGACATTATTTTTCCCACACCTGCATTCCATTTTAACCTTAGCACGACACGGATTGCAAATCATTTCGTCTGAATGACACGGGTGCCCGCTCGGATGCCCACAGGCCCGCTTACGATGACAACTAAACTGACACACCGGTTCCAAAGTACCACATCTAATGGGTGGTTGCAGCCGTGTTTTACCACAAGCACACATCCACTGAGTGTCAATTGATTGATTGCACGGCGGGCATTTGCCTTTGTGACACATTAGCTCACAATAATGAGTACCGCACTCAAGCAGCCGACCACATTCCTCTTCACATTTGTGAGCAGCAGCTGCTCCATCTACCATAGTGAGCTCGGCTGCTTGGAGTGTTAAATTTTCCCAACCTATTCTAGATGGTTGTTTAGATCGTCGAGACCGCGAGGGGTTCGCTGGGCGATATGGACAGCATAAACGACGACATTTGTGTCTTCCACAAGACAGCACAGCTTCACAGGGAGTATTGCAGTTGATTGGTGCTTTGTTGTAATCGGAATCTGGAGCTGTGATGGTGCCACAAAGGCAAGTTTTTGCCATTGTCCAGACACTATATGCAGCTTCTTTGGTACTCGATCGGCTATTGTGCTATGGGGTTCCAGCTTCCGATGCACTTTTTTTTATTAATTACTGGTTTCTACGCACTGTGTTAATTCACACTGCAATCAATGCGATCTGCATGACTTTTAACTCCAGGGTTGCGGTTACCCCGATCCGTAAATGCACGCGGGAGTCGTTGGACGTAACATAAAGTATATGATTAACCGGCGCTAATCGAAGTACACCAGAAGCCCCAAAAGATTGTAACTCTCTTAGTTTGGTGTCCTATCTGCACTCACTGATCGGCTGATATGTGGAACGGGGCGGATGCCCCATAGTAATCCTTTATTGCATAAACAAGCGATTAAAAGTGTGAAGCTTGTATTAGTGTGCTCAGCTCAGCTGTTTAATTAAATACATTTAAAGATCTATCACCGATCGACGGCAACACCAGTACACCATGAACAGCGCATTTTTCTATGCCAGTGTGTTCCATAACGCGTTCAAAAGCTCGGTTTCATGTGCGCGTAGGGTCCACCCACGCTTTGGTTATTGCAGTAAGGCGTCATCCCCGTGGCAAACATATCGCCCGCCGAGTCATAATTATAAGCAGCCCCGGGTGGAGTCTGCATATGCAGGCTAAACGCCTTTTCCTCAAAATCTATCGGGCCACGTGTGGATGGAGTACATGGGACAAATGAGGACATATGGCCTCGCTTCTCGGGAGTATTCTCAACCGGAAACAGGAATGCAGAACCATTGCCTCGTTCACGCGATCGTGAGAGCGATTTGGCAAATGCTGTGGTAGCATCACCATTACCTAGAGAACTGAACCGTGGTGGGGTCTGAAGAACGTTAGCGGCAACATCAGAATCCGAATCTGTGTCACCGCAGTCATCGAACAATGATCTGGCAGAGCCCAGTAACATCGGCACCGACGACGGGGTCGCCAGAACCATGGCCGAGTTTTTGGGAGTATTGCAAACTTGCTGCTGATCAATGCTGCTACGAAGCTGATTGGTCTCAGATATAGCCAATATGGGATCCATTGAGACGAAGCCACTATTGCTAATATTGAACTGCAAGCCACGGCCCTTAGCCACAAAATGACGCTGAGTATGACCATAATCAGTGAGAATGTTCTTTAGAACTGGTGCGTCCGGGTTCGAGAGTTCCTTTTGATTAGCACATAAAGTTTCAAATACCTTAGAGGGCAATAAAGACCCAGTTCTTACAGTCATGGTCGATTGCGGGATATCAATTGCTTCAGTACCGAAGGGCACTTCCGCTGTAGGTTCTCCAACCTTTGAAGAATTGCTGCCCTTTTTACTACGAGGAGACTGTCGCTTTCGTTGAGAAGAGCTCCCAGACTTCTCTTTACGGGTCCTGACAGTTGCGTTTCTTAAAGCTTCAGGACTGCGTCTATGGCGGCTAGTGCGTTTCAGCTCTCCGGTGTCACTAGTAGCTGATTGCGGTGGGGGCACAAATTGAGCGGTCAACGAAGAACCGGCCAAAGCTTGAGGGCTCAAATGCCGCAGCTGATGAGGTGAGTCTGATCCATGCATGTACGACGACGACGAGGGTGGAGGCGCACTCAATGGAGCTTGCGGGTAAATCTGAGGTCCAGAATCGCGATGAGATCGTTGTTGCATCTGCATATGCTGCATCATAATTTGATGCTGACGATCCTTTCTTTGCTGCTTAGCCGCGTTGTGCTTTGCCATTTCGTGAGAATAGACAGGCTCATACATACCTCCGGCGGGGTGTTGTGGAGTCGGCTGGTGAAACTTATCCTGGTCGGAGTTCTGTAAACTAGTAAAGTCCGTTCCACTATACTGGCTAACATCACCGAACTGATCGTTAAAATCCAATTCTGGCTGATGATCTGTTGACTGCATGTGGCCGTGCTGCTCGTTGAAAGACGCCATATTCATTTGAGTACGTTGACGCTCAGCGCCCTGGGCGTAAATCTCTGATCCATCAAGATGAGCGGCATCATAGAGTTCCCGCGCAGTGTTAGCGGCAGGGAGGTCCTGCATCCATCTATCGCCCATGCTGCGCAACTGTTCACCTGTTGAAAAATCAGGGCCCACATAGCTTTTGCGACGTTTCACTTCATTCGCAAAACTGCTATCAAGAGATTTCGGGTTACGGCTTCGCTTGTTGCCCAACGGCGAACTGCCGAAATCGTCATTAGCGAATGAGTGGCCAATGCGACCCATCTCGGGAGGAGAAGAACCCAAAGAAGTGAAGTTCGTGGGTGGAAATTGTGACGGCAAAAGTTTTGATCCATTGGCGGTTTTGCTGTTGTGGTACTCCCGTTGGTGAGCCAGCTCATCATCGAAAAGTGCTTGTCCCTGCGCCGGCGACCAGTCGTAAAACTTTGCAGACTTGCCAACGGTTTGTGGCGAGTCAAGTGCTGGTGAACTGGAGTTGCCGAATCCCAACGTCGGCGCTGCATTTTTTACCGGAGTGTTTATCGACTGTCCCGAGGGGAACGATCCATTCATTGAACCATTCATATTTTGCGTAGATAGGAAGCCTGCACGAATGTCCGGATATAGGATTGAGTTGGTTGTTGGATTATCTCACCACGACGGTTCTCAAATCGAATATGCCAATTCGTGGGATTTGTCAAAGATCGACCCACCTATAAGGGCGGGTTGCGTTACCATAAACGGGTCAGCAGAAATACGGGTACGGGTACCCGAACCCAGTGAAGTTGATTGACATGGATAACCGTTCCCCTCGCGCCATACGACCACGTTTTTAGGGAAGAGACGTCGAGATCAGACAACGATCAACACGGGACACACAAAATTCTTACATTTAATCTCATATAGCCGACCGGCTTTTGCTCTTGTGTGTTCTTTAATTATTTTGTATATTCATCGACGTGTTCCATTCAACGCGTGTGGGGGGATCTTCCGCCCAGGGGGATTCAATTTAGTTCGACGCGACTGAGCGTGTGGTTCCACCTAACCTCCAATTAAATCATGTGACCAGAGCACTCACACCGCGTTCATCTCTAGCCGATAAGCACGGAAAAAGCCCTTCTTTAAAATGACTAGCCCACCAGATTTCGCTGTAAATTTGACCTGAGTCTGCTATTCTTACGTACTATAAGTGTTTAGTGACATCTTGAATCGTCGTAGAGACCTTGTGAGAAGCTCTGGACATTAACTATTACCGTGGGTTACTCAGATATCGACTAATATGCGCGAGTAAGCTGTAACTGAGCGGAGAGGTGTGTCGGCAGTGCACATTACGTATTGGGAAGAAAAGCAAAGATAAATAAACATGGTGACAATCAACGCCACACGTCAACATAAATAAACGCTTCATTTTATTCAGTGCAAGTCATGCACTCAGAAGCCTAATTTCCTGACTTTCACGATGGTGCCAAAAATATAGTTAAACTTATGTATATTGGGTTTTATGCTAAAATGTGAAGAGACCCGATCGTTTCTTCTTAAGACCTAGTGGATACACGACCAAAGTTGCCGCGAAAAGGCCTACCACAATTCCAACAGCGACTTGTGTCATTGCATTTCCTAGTTCTGCAATGGCTTGACTCGTTGACTGATCTGATCCGTCGCTTCCGGTTGCGTGAGTCCCGTTTACAATCCTTGTAGCGACAGCTACACCAGCCACAAGCGAGCCCTGCGCGGCTAAACCGGAGGGCACGAGAACAAAGATACCAGGGAGCATTGCTGCAAAAGCTAGCCCATGCCCGACGCGAGAATATAGGTTCCCAATTACTCCCAATGTAAACGCGCCTATAGCAGATGTAAACGCAGATGCGTTCCCCACTTTCTTCTGCACGAAGTATTGCACGGCATATCCGGCGCTTCCTACAACAATCATTACTGGAAGCTGCCGAGGACTTGCCTGGTTTACAAGCGCCATGAACATCGTAGCGGTAGGAACGAACAACATCTTCCACCAATCCGTCACTGAACGATGGCAATGAACCTCAGTAGATGCATTTTTGTCGATCCATCCGAAAATGATCGAGCCCAGGGTAATACCAAAGGACAGGAACATTGAATAAATGTTTGCATAAAACATTCGAACTGAGCCGGCTACCAGATTTTTGGTCTGGAGTTCCAATGCACCGACAAGGATAATGTAACCCGGTAAAATAAGGGCTAGTGAGGCCTGTGTGATTGACGCAAAGCAGAAAACGTGATTAGAATTGTCCGTTGTATTCGTGCCAATGGAGCCAAATGCACGCCCCAGAAAGCTCACCACAACGGAAGAAGACACCTCAAACACGTTGGCGTACAGATCAGATCGAGGCTGGCACCAAAATTGTAAGAAGCCAACCCCTCCACCAACAACAAAAATGATTGGAATGTCATGCCAGTAAGCCTGATAGGCAAACATTCCGCAGCACACCGAGGCAAGACCGTAAAAGATTACTACAAGCCACCACGGATAATAGTTTTTGGACCTGAGCAGTTGGTCAATATGAGAGCTAGCCTCTTCGAGCCCCATTAAGTCATGTACAACTTCCTTATAAAGCAAATGCGTGGAATGCAGCTTTGCCAAATTCAAACCCTGAGTTACTCGAAGAAGCTTGGTTTCTGAGGTATGCGTAGTAGCATCGCCGAACGAAACCAGAATACAGCCAGGGATGTATAGGAACTGGGCATCGATCTCTAGAACACGTGCTGTGATCTTCAGATATTCTTCTAAACGGTGACTCGGTGCACCAAAAAGCATGAGTGCTCGGCCTAAACGCAGAATGAAACGCTGTCGCTGTAAAACATCCGCAATGTGTACAGTGATGCGGGCCTGCTCAGCCAATCGTGCCTTTTTCAAGGCCTTCTTCCGTTCTCGTTCTTGCTGTTCTGCCTTCTTGGCTCGTTTCTTGGCTTCTTTCTCCTTCATTGCCACCTTGGCCTCATAAGCTTTCCTTTCAGCTCGTGCAGCACTAGCTGACTGGTCAGCCGAAGCCGAATGAGAATGGTGAGGAGCACCCCCGAGCTTTGGAACATGCATATGGGGCATGTGAGGCATATGCGGCCCGCGATGCTCACCTCCTGGCCCTCCACCAATGCCAGCGGCAAATCCGGCCGATGCCAGATCCTCTATAGTGTTGGATCTCATGAATGAGGGACGTTTATACCACTTAGGTCGAGATTTACTGTCTCGCCCTAATGCATCTTCAGTACTAGGCATTCTAAAGTAGCCCGGTCGTTTCCATTTACTGGCCTTGACGTCGGTACCGGGAACGTCTAAGTTAGTTGCAGAAGGGCTTGGCACAGCGCTGGTAGGTTGCATGAAGTACCCAGCACGGCCCTCATCTGAAGCTGGAGTCATCACGCGAGGTGACACAGCAGGTGAAGCACCTGGAGAAGGCAACGGTGTTCCACTAGCAGACACTGAAGGAGAAGTACGAGCACTTGCCAGGCTCTGCTCGTCCTCCTCTTGGCCCGCATACAAGCGAAGTAAAGACCCTAAGACACCTTCCTTAACCTTTTTAGGCGGCGGTACGTAATCAGGGTCTCCTCTCAAACTTACTTGTTTGTTCTGTTCATCCTCGCTTTCGTCGTCAGTGGAGCTGTCCGCATTGGGATCAGCATTGCGTTTCTCTTTGTCAGTCTCAGTGGCTGTGTCTGCTGACGAGTTCTCAGCATTAGTATTCTCATCGGTTTTAGTTGTCTGTTGATTGCTTTCTTGATCCTGTTCTTCGTCGATCGCAATATCGTTATTGAACGCGCCAGCATCAGTGAGGTACCTGCTGTTTTCAACGTATCCATCATTATTTTGAGGCTTCAGTAGGTTGGAGAACAAGTGCGATTTTACCAAAAGTTTGGCCTGCTCTTCAGCTTCTTGACGGGAGGCCTCTTCCAATTTCCTCAGCTCTTCTGCCTCATTACTGTCCGCTTCAGCATCATGTTCAGATTCTCTGCTCGAAGCTGATCTATGCGAATCTCGACTAGCATGGCGATCTAGGGCATGAGTACCCGAACTAAAATGTGAGCCCGAGCCAGACGTTGAGCGTCTGTGCGTACGTTGGGCGCGTCTAACTTCGCGTTTTGCATCACGATCTTTACGAGACTTGATGATCTCCTCCATGCGATGGTTGCGCGCATTCTGACTAGCCTCAAGCTTACTTCGCAGTTGAGCTGCGTCCTCCGGTGAGAACATGACCCTATTCTGCTGAGGCATCTTAGGAGTATTCTCTGGTCTGGTTGAGGTGTCGTCATTCGTGTCAGTAGAAGTATCACCGGGAGTGCCACCAGGAGTCACGTCCGGCGTTACATCAGGTGTATCGGCGGGGGTCTCAGATGACACTACTAACCCACCTGGGGTACCCAAATCGGACGACACAGGACCATGATCTCTTGTATCACCTCCAAAACCAGCTGGAGTGTAACGGTTTGGACCAAGAGTCTGTAGTGGAATCGCGTTCGGGCCATGCTCCATGGGGTCGGGCCGCTCCATGTCGGGAGACGAAGGCAGAGAATGACCTATAGATGCGAGAAGTCTATTACGGCGTTCGCGATACTCTCTGTCCAATTCGTCGTCATCATGGTCTCCTTCACGCCCGCCAGGAGCCAGCCCAGCGCTAGTCTTCGTGCCAATGTCCATGATATGTAAGTATGGATTGACCGGTTCACTGACGTGGATTGCAGGTACAGCTGGTATGGGTGGCGCTACTAATGGTTCATCAACTTGGTCATGTCCAGCATCCTCACGTTGATTAGAATACATTGATGGCGGTCGTGCGCTGGGACCGGCTACTGGCTCTTCGTCATTATCAGTGAGATCGTCTGCTTGTCGCATACGATTGAACCAAGTATTAACTCGGGTTTCTACGCGCATGTCGTTGGTGTGGTCGTCATTATCTTCACTGTCGGAGCTGGAACCGCTGCTATCGGATTCGCCAACATTCGAGCCTGATCTATTAGCCGAACCACCCGCAAACGAGAAATAATCTTCAGAAGAACGATGCTCGTGCTCGCGGTGTTCGTCCCGTCCGGTCCACCTAACCGATTTACCTGCGCGCGGGGGCCGGTCTTCTGGTGAAGCACGATTGCCATCATCTTGACTTCCACCACCACTCATTGGAGCAGCAATTATGATTTCACAGTGAAATTAGTTAATCACTGCGAACTCAGGGCCTCAATGGGTGGATCTGGCAAGGTATGGGCAATCAATCGTGGCTGAAAATCTCAAGTTAGGGCGCAGTCTAATTAATGTCAATGCACGCGCTGAGTATTGACTAAGCTCACTTCGTGCATAGCAGCGATCAGATCTCAACCACAAGCCCCAGCTCCGATTGCCCTTCGCTGCGTAACCCTAACCGTATTATACGAGAAGGTATGCATATAGCCTGTGAACTTCGCACTGGTCGTGCTGAACACGTATGTATATACATAGTCTATAAATAAAAACCCCGAAGCTGTTTATTCACCGAAAGGCGAGTCCCAGTGCGTCAAGAATTTCGCAGTGCGGCAGACTCATGGCCTTAGCCTCCTCATAGCGCTCAGTGTCGGTGAAAAACCAGCCAACAGCATCCTGCATGGCCTGCTGCTGCATCATGTGTTCACGGTTGCATTCTGATCGGGTGACCTGGACGTACCTGTTCTCAGCCTGTGTGTCCAGAGTTTTCAGCTTAGAATCCGACAGCCCGCTGATATCCTTGGCCTTCACATAAAACGGAACTTTGTATTTCGGGGTTAACCGTTCTTGCGAGTATGCGCCCGTGGGCCGGAAACTAAAATTGGGTAAGTTGGACGTGCTTCCTGAGCCAAATAAACTGGAAATGACCGTTGGCAAGACCAAAACAGCCACAACAATTCCGATATTAAGCCACGAGCTGAACCTATCACTAGCAGCGTCTTCATTCTCAGCAGTTCGGGCTCTTTGACGCGCACGTTGCTGCTGCTGCTGCCGTGCTCGGTTGCTTCCGCCGAAAAGCATCTCCTCAAACAGGTTGCTGAACATGTCCGAGCCTCCGCCATATTGAAACTGGAACTGAGGACCACCGCCTCCGCCGCCTCCGAAGAAAGTCTGGAAAATATCCTCGCCACCAAACTGGTTACCGAAGGGACTAGCACGAGCCTGACCAAAAGGGCTTCTACCTTGTCCGAACGGACTGGCGCCGAACCCAGGGCCCGGGCCACCCATGCCGCCTCGAGCGTCGGGATCTTCTCCAGTCTGATCGTAGATTTTTCGTTTTGTTTCATCACTGAGAACTTCGTAGGCCTTAGAAATACGTTTGAAGGCCTCGTCTGCTTGGGGGGCCTGGTTTTTATCCGGGTGCATAATCAGCGCCTGTTTGCGGTAGGCACGTTTGATCTCGACAGACGTCACAGTTTTTGTGACAAGAAGGTGGCCATAGTAGTCCGTGATTTTGAGTTTCATCACACGGACTACGGCCTCCCGCTGTTGGGGTGTGTAGTTCGACATTGTTGTTCGAAACTAGTCAACACTTATCTGTTGGAATTTGCCATACCTGTGGCAAGAAATACGTCACGTGGCACACGGTCACACCAGCTCGGGGTACAGCTGAATCCACCGTCGAGGTGATCCCAAAGCTCGAACAGGTAAATGCTGCTGTTGTTTGAAGCAGATTAATTATAAGAATCTAAACTAACGGTGTTTAGGCCTCGAAACATCGTCTCCCGCATATTACATGGGTTAATGCAGAAACACCCGTTGGTAGCTAAGGATGTATTCATCAATTCAGTTAGAACACTGATATTACGATTTAATAAAAAGAAAATTCACATACGGTGCACAGGTACTGCTTTGTGTGTCTATGAGTGGTGACCCACAATGCTGTGCTCATCACGCGTCGCGTTGAGTTGTCCCTCACCCTAAATTAGTGTACATCGTTGTAACGCGTCCTTCAGCCTCTCATGGTATCCGCAGAAAATGGGACCCAGAACAGGGAAAAACGCGCACGGGATACTCAATCCCAGGATACGTCCCAGACAAAGAAAGTAAAAGCTTTTACAGAGGCCCTAAAGGACGATGAAGAGGCCATTAAGCTTGAAGGTGGAACCCGCGGTATCATTGGGGACCAGATCTGGGAGCGACCTGCTTTGCCAGAATACTGGGAAACTAAAGATATTTCTTTCCAGCAAATTGACGCCGACGAGTTCCTTGCTGGTAACAGCAAGAGTACTGACACGGAAGAACATGATCTAGTACGACTGTTTGGGGTCACTGAGACAGGCAACTCCATTATGTGTGATATTCTGGGTTTTAAACATTACATGTTCATCGCCGCTCCTGTTGGGTTCACGGAGAGGGATGTGCCCAAGCTTATCAAATACCTGCGGGCGCACAGTTTTAACACGGTCTGCAAAGTGGAAATATGTATGAAGCAGAGCCTTTGGGGGTACTTTAGTGACGACAAAGTCCCCTTTCTGAAGCTAGTGTGTGATCATGCCAAGTCCGTGTCGCCCTTACGCTCATATTTTGAGAAGGCTCCCGTTCAAGTGGAAGAATTCACCTTTGGTACGCTGACCTTTGACAACATCTCATATATTATGCGTTGTACCGTGGACCAAGGTATTGTTGGTATGTCTTGGCTGACTCTGCCGGTGGGCAAATACTCGGTTGTCCCCCAGCACGAGCGCGAATCAAAGTGTCAAATCGAAGTTAAAATTAGCTGCGATGACCTGATTGCACATGAGGCGGATGGACAGTGGTTAGAATCTGCACCATTGCGTATCATGAGCTTTGATATCGAATGCTCGGGACGGAAAGGCATTTTCCCTGATCCCAGTGTCGATCCTGTAATTCAAATCGCCTCGGTTGTACAAGTACAGGGTGCTGTCAGGCCGTTTGTCCGAGTTGTTTTCACACTAGGTTCCTGCTCACCAATCATTGGATCTCAGGTTATTGAGCACTCCGATGAGGGTGAAATGCTGAAGGGATGGTCGAGATTTGTGAACGCTGTCGATCCTGACGTCATGATTGGCTATAACACCACAAACTTCGATTTCCCTTACTTGATTGATCGAGCTAAGACGCTCAAAGTTGATGAGGAGTTCTGCTATTTCGGCCGACTCACAAATGTAAAGCAGCAACTTTCGAATTCGACGTTCTCCTCCAAAGCATTCGGAACATCTGAGTCCAAGGTAACCAACATTGAGGGCCGTATTCAGATTGATATGTTGCAGTACATTCGCCGTGAACATAAGTTGCGGTCATACACACTTAACGCCGTGAGTGCCCGGTTCCTGGGTGAGCAGAAAGAGGACGTACACCATTCCATCATCTCCGAGCTCCAAAATGGAGATGCCGACTCGCGATACCGTTTGGCTGTATACTGTTTGAAGGATTCTTACCTGCCTCTGCGATTGCTTGACAAACTTATGGCGTTTGTTAACATGACGGAGATGGCACGTGTCACAGGGGTGCCAATCAGTTATTTATTGACTAGAGGTCAACAGATCAAAGTCGTCTCCCAGCTGTTCCGCAAAGCACGTCAAGTCGATATGGTAGTTCCGAATATGAAGCAGGAGGGCAGCAGTGATGAACAGTACGAAGGCGCCACGGTCATTGAGCCTGAACGCGGCTTTTACGAGGTACCAATAGCCACCTTGGATTTCAGCAGTTTGTATCCGAGTATTATGATGGCACATAACCTCTGTTATACAACTCTGATCACGCCAAATCGAGTTGAGGAGCTGGGGTTCAAGGAAGGTACTGATTATGTTAAAACACCTAACGGAGACCTTTTCGTTACACAGAATCGGCGACATGGCCTCTTACCTATCATTTTGAATGAATTGTTGTCGGCAAGAAAGCGCGCTAAAGCCGATCTGAAGAAGGAGACCGATCCGTTCAAGCGTGCGATCCTGGATGGTAGACAGCTTGCTTTGAAAGTGAGCGCCAACAGTGTATACGGCTTTACTGGAGCGACAGTAGGCAAGCTTCCATGTCTAGCCATCTCGTCGTCCGTCACGAGTTATGGCCGTGAAATGATCGAGGCTACGAAGAATTTTGTTGAAGAAAACTATACCATGGCGAAGGGATACAAACATGATAGCAAGGTCATTTATGGTGATACAGACTCCGTCATGGTGAAATTTGGTGTGAAAAGTCTCGAGGAGGCTATGCGTTTAGGTAATGAAGCTGCCAACCGTGTCTCAGAAATCTTCTTGAATCCGATCAAATTGGAATTCGAAAAGGTCTACTTTCCTTACCTTCTAATCAACAAAAAGCGTTATGCCGGGTTATACTGGACGAAGCCCGACAACTACGACAAGATGGACACAAAAGGTATCGAGACAGTTCGCCGTGACAACTGCCAGCTAGTCCAAAACGTGATCGAGACTGTTTTGAATCGAATTCTTATCGACCAAGACAAAGATTCCGCTGTCGCATTCGTAAAAGATACAATCCGAGAACTACTGCACAACCGTGTAGACATTCACCAGCTTGTTATCTCAAAGCAACTTTCAAAAGCAGACTATGCTGGCAAACAGGCCCACACTGAACTGGCTGAACGTATGCGTAAGCGCGATGCTGGAAGCGCGCCTGTATTGGGAGATCGTGTACCGTACGTTATCGTTCAGGGCTCTAGTAAAGACAAAAACTACGATAAAAGTGAAGACCCCGTCTACGTGGTTGAAAACAACATCCCTATTGACACAGAATACTATCTCAAAAACCAGCTGAGCAAGCCGTTAATGCGTATTTTTGAGCCTGTTCTAGGAGTAACAAAGGCCGCGAGTTTACTAACTGGTGAGCACACATTGAGTGTGAAACGTGCTGTGCCGGCCACTACCGGTTTGATGAATTTCACTGTCAAATTCGAAACTTGTAAAGGGTGCAAGCGAAAATTAGATGGTGAGTTTGCACATGCTGCTCTGTGCCATAACTGTATGCCACGTGCACCCGAACTGCTTTCGAAAGCTCTGGCTGACGTCAACGAGCTCGAAAGTCGCTATAGTGCGCTGTGGACACAGTGCCAGTCTTGCCAACATAGTGTCCAGCATGATGTGACATGCGCTGCGAATGACTGTCCCATCTTTTTTATGCGACGTAAGGTCCAAAAGGATCTTCAGCACGAGCTTAAAGAGATCGAGAAGTTCAGTATTTCATGGTAGTGATAATTTAGAACGTATTCTATACATGACATGCGTTTCTTGGGCTTGTCAAAAGCGGAAGTTGGCTGCGCTTTCTGTCAATCGGAAGCAACGAACGAACTATATAAGGTGGATCGCCTCAAGGCTTTTGAGACAACCTCCGCCACCCTCAGGGTTCGGTCCAAACTCTGGCTGGGGTGATGAGGATGTGTATTATGTAATACCAAATAGTCTGGGATTACACAAGCTTCAACGAACGTATCTTTACTTACTGCGAAACAGCGTTTGTGGAAATGCCGAAAGTGTTCTATACTGGAGGCGAGGCTCACAAGCAGCCGAGTTCACACCCTCCCCGCGGTAACTCCGCATTTAACAGCGATAGTGAGGCAGATACGGACATTGAGTCCAGTATCGCTCCTCCACGGCGAAAAATACTCCACCAAAGATCTGAGAGCATGGATCCTCACGCTGTCGCCGAACATCTGGCTGCCGAATCGGGTGATGGGGATTCCAATCATTTAGGGGCGGCTAAACGCGTTCGAAGGCCCGGAAATGCGATCGTGAAAACCAGTGCCGCGGGACGCCTTCGTCAATCTTCACGGGACCACAACAATCGCGATGCTACTGGCCAAAAGCCATTACAGAAGGCCTCCGTTCGTGGAGATCTGGACCGTGTTCTCCAAATTTTGCAAGAGCGCCCTGACTTAGAAGATCGAGACTATGCTGGGACCACAGCACTGCACATGGCTGCTCTTAATGGCCACGCATCGGTTGTAAAAGCTTTAGTCGATGCCGGTGCCGTTGTGGATATTCGCAGTGGGGCCGATGAGCTTGACACGCCTCTGATGGATGCGGTGGCTAATGGGTCGAGCGAAACGGTTAAAGTGTTGTTAGAAGCCGGTGCTGACCCCCGCGCGCCCAACGCTACAGGCCGTATTGCCATTGATTTCATCAACGAAGATGAAGACGATGGATCAATTGCTCACCTACTTCGCAAGTATACTCGTATTCTCCGCCGCCGGTCTCACCCCGTGATAAACTCACCCCAGCACCCCGATGTGCACCCGAGAATGTACCCTCCTGGTTTCCGAGGAACGGAGATGCCAAAGCCGCCGAAGTTCATTGACATATCACGAAGACAGGTTAAACAGGAGATCGAGCACAAGGCTTCCATTGGCGATCTTGCTTATATTGGAGTCGCTTTGGGCCATGATTGGAGACCCACTGTAAGCGCGCTGTTCTCAGCTGTGAAATACGGACATTCTGAAGTTGTTGGGTTGATGCTTGCATTTGGAATGGATCCTAACATCGAATATGAGGGCGCCACACCCCTGGAAATTGCTATCGAACGTGACTATGTGCAGACTATCAAGCTGTTGATTGACAGTGGTGCTATTGTTCGTCGTAGCTATGCCAGCCTAGTTTCAGATTTGCCAAAGGGTCACCATACTCGTGCTCTTGTGCTTGGCGAAGAACCCGAAGAAACCCACGAGACCCCCATTGTGCGTTCACGTTCGAAGTCTGTGTTGGTTGATGATGAAGAGGATGATACTGACGAAAAGATTATGATCACCGATACTATTAAGCCTGAAAAGCATGAGGCTGAACGTGGTGAGATTGACCATGTTAAGGCTGAACAAGGTGAGGCTGAATTGATAGCTGATGCTAAGGATGAATCCCGCAGAGGTTCGAGTCCCGTCACAACTGAGCGTACTAATGAAAGGCCCAGTGGTAGCCTTCGGGGGTCAGACAGAGAGACCGGGAGAACTGAATCTTTAGGTGGTAAGTCAGCCGATGAAAAGCTGGTCGAGAAGACTTCACATAAATCAGTTGAGTGTCATGTCGAAAAGGAAACGTCCTCAGATAAATCGAAGCCCCCCACTGACAAAAGCTCACGATACAAGCTCTCTGAATCGAAGATTGATTTACGGGCAATCAAACCTAAGAAGCGCCTGAAATCTGAAATCAAGCCGGAGCCTATCCCTGGAGAATGGGCTGAGCGTTCCCTCGAACTGGCTGAGCTGGCCGAACGTAAAGAGAAGGAGCGTAAATCGCGAGAACTACTCATGCTGCAAAGTTTGCGCCGGCAGAGCTCAGCTTCGGGTACTCCTGAACCAGATACGTCAGTTCAAGCTGAGATTGGCTCTGTGGGCAACTCCCCAGCAGCTGCGGTAGATTCACCTGGAGCCACGTCTTCCATGGCTGCTGATTCGCCCGCCAGTAAGATATCCGGCACTGATTCACCTATGATCGTTGCAGCTGCTCCACCAGCTGCTCACCCCTCAGCTACTCAATCACCAGCTGCTCAGCTTCCCGGGGTAGCTCGGTCTCCATCGGATACTCATGCTGGATCTACGCCAGTTTCGTGCTCGGTTTCACGTGCCCAAACTCCCGATCCAGGAACTCCGGAACCCCAGGAGCCCGCTGCGGCTGTAAACATTACTGGTCTTCCCTATGCCGTTGGTCAACTGGCAATCACTGGTGCTGCTCAACCCCTTGCTGCACCGCTGTATGTTCATGACATTGAAGGTATCCCGCATTTCCTGGACATACAAGTAGCATTGGCACTCGGTGAACCAAAGCTGCACAAAAAGTTCCCCAGCATCTCCAAGCATGCGATTTATCAACCGAATAAGGAGCTTCTGTGGCCTTTCTGTCGACCCTGGATTGCTCGACCTGGAGCTTCGAAACAGGATCTCATGGAAGATAAACAATCGTTCATCAATCTGGGTCTCTCATGGATATCTGTCGCTGATGTTGAAGATCATTGGTCCGAGCTTCCTACTCGAATTGCCATTCGTGTACCGCAACAGAGCGAGAACGAGGCAAGCCAACGCCTCCAAGAAAGGTTCTGGAATGCTGATCTTCCTGTGTGGTATCAATTGCAGCAGTCTTGATTTATTTAAATATTTATTTATTATTCGTATTTCGCGTTTAGTACTTGCGTGGTGCCAACTGCGCTGGCTTTTCTTCCTCGTTGTTTTCGATATCGGGATCAGCGCCACTTTCGAGCAACAGCCGCACAACTTCGGGGTGATCTTCTGCGTAAGCATAGTGCAGTGCGGTCCAGCCCTCTGCATCTGTGGCGTTAACGGCAGCTCCGGTGGAAATTAAGAGCTTGACGAGATCTTCGGAGCCCAAAGCAGCTGCACGTTCAAGCACAGAAACCTGCCGGGAATCCTTGGCCTTGGTGGATGCGCTACTGTCAATCAACAGCTGAGCGGCGTCCTTGTGCTTTTTGGAGACGGCGAAAAACAATGGCGTTTGCTTGTTATTAGTGCGAGCATCAATCAGCGGCTTGAAAGGAAGCAATTGCTCAACAAATGCGGCACCCAACGAAGCGGCAATGTGAAGTGCCGTGAATCCCGAGTTATCTGCTAAATCCACGTCAAATTTGCTTTCGTGTTGTCTCGCGGCTTTCAGGACCTCACTTACGAGTTCCAGATTCTGCGACTGGCTGAGCGCCCACATGAGGGGGCTTCTGCCATCCTCATCCTGTGCATTCAGAAGCTTGGGATTGGCGGCCAATGCTTTAGCCAGCAAATTGGGTTGGCTATCGCGGATGAATCCGTGAATTTCATCGAGCTGTGGTTGCGCCATAAGGTTAGGTCAGTCCATCCAACGCCAAGTAGTTCTGCAACTTTATAGTAAACAGAGCACAACTGGCAATGTTGAAAGGGCTGTCATTAGCTACATCGTTGGGACCGTTAGCTCGGACTCTCAATTTTGGACAGTCTCCTGATCTGGGCGGCATTGACTGGGTGACGACGCGGTTGTGCTGCGCGAGCGTGCTTCAAGCGCAATCAGCTGCCATCGCATTATACTATTCGTCCTCTCTGGAGCTTTTGGCATCACCCAAAAAGATCTGGTGGTGTATTGGCGGTGCAATCGTGAGCTCGGCACTGTTCGAGTTTGTGAGATATGCTTTCCAGTTAGATGTGGAGCCTCAGGGTCCCATTGAATTAGCAGCGCTCGTTCTTTCTTGGCATGACAGGTTTGTACCCGCAACTTCATACATACAGCTGAGCTCTACTACACGAGTACGATCTAGTGCGTTTGTGTGGCTGCTGCTACTAGCCACAGCCGACTATTCCTCCATTTTACAAATTGCCTGCGGCATTGCCGGATCTTTTATGATGCCCTCAGCGCCAAGTTATTGAACTGCAGCGTGTAAGTTGTACATATTCAAGAAATGCATTGGTTAATATAAATTCCAGATCTGCCTCGGTGATGTCAACGCTGCCTAGGGGTTGGGTAAATTTACCCCACATGGATGTTGGCCTTGTAGTGCAGGCACTACGGCAGCCCACTCAAGACAGTGGACATCGCAAGCATAAGATCCAAGTTTTCGCACACACACTTCCGCTAGTTCGGAATCCTCAGAATATATGGGTGTTGCTCCGCGAGCTAGCACTAAGCCCAGGATTGTTTGATGGTAGTGTGGAGGAGCTGGCTCACATCACAGCATACGCAACTGTTGCTGTATACGCATGCGCCGAGCGTAAGCGTGAGATAACTGATCCGACTTTACCTCCTGCTCAATGGGAGCGAGTGCTTGCCGATGCCAGTTTCAGCATACCGCCTTTAATCGGCCTCATAGCAGTATGCGGCCTAGCAGCCTCATCACCCGTGAAATTCGCCAGTTACGTCCCGGAATTTGCGAACACAGTCTGTGAAAATGATGATTTGGTGCTGCCAGCAGCTGCGGCACTTTCACGAGTGCCTTTATTACCGGATCAATACGAGAAATTACCTGTTCAAAAGCTGATTATTACTGTAACGCGGCAGATATATCATCCCAGAAATTTTGATCTTACGAGCCCGGACATTTCGAGTAATCTGGGTCGGTGGAGCAGATTATTACAAGGAGTGTTGCGGTATGCTGACCCATTCGCTCTGCGGATGTATCTAGCCACCAGCCAGTCGTTCGTAAGAACAATTATGGCACATGATGAGTACGCAGTTGATCAGCTAACACCATTGCTATTTGGTCTTTTGATCCAGCTCGAAGGTGTGGCTAATTTAATGCTGTGCGCGAATGGTCTCAGCAAGCAGCGGAGGGCAGATTTAGCAATTGCTGTTCTACAGGCGTTGCAGCCTTTGGGGTATGTCCTTTCTCACGTTGGTAACCAGTTTGAGAGTTTTCAGTATGTGTTCAGCGCGTGTCTGGACACACTAAGTATGCCGCCAACGTCAGCTGCCCAAGCCTTGACGGTGTTGGGTGAGCATTGGGCGTATGGACAGCCCCTCACTGGAAGCGAGGCTGCTGCTGGAGACTTGGTATTCCTGTTTGATGTTGCTGAGCAACTTATGCCCGTGTTGGACGTACCCTCTGCCGAGAGAGGTATCTTGTCTATTGCTCGCCGATTTATTGTGCCTCCCTCGAAGTCGGCAGACTATGTGGACAATTCTGTGTTTCACACATCTGTCTTTGAATCAGCGCACTCTGTAATATTGGCGTTTTTAGCAGTTCACCACAGTTTGAAGTTCTCAAAACGCAGCATGGCGCTGACCTATTTCGGTGAGGTTATGCAGTTATTTCCAGGATTTCTCACTGGTACCCAGCTGAGGACAGCAGTGCTCACTGTGCTCACAGCCTTTCTACCCGAGGATGCTAACTTAGCATTTGATCAAATTTTTTTGGCAGCTAAAATTACTTTACCTGGTACACTGTTAGCTGCTTCTGACAAGACCAAACATCCCAATACAGTGGAATCGGGCCATGGTTCCTCTATTGGAGAATCATTGATCGAAGCTCCTAGTGATAAACTAAATGGAGAACCGCCAACGGTTCGCGCTGCGTTGGTTTCAACACTGTTGCACGGAGTCGCGCAGTACTGCGATGCTCCACAGTTGACGCGCTGGCTTGAACTGATTGCATCTATGCTACCACCAGCATTTTCGGAGAATACACGGCAGGAGCGTATGTACCTACTTAAGGACTTCAGTGATGTGGCCACATCCTCGGGCGAGGTTGGAGTTCACTGGTGGTTTAAGCATTTCGAGGGCCGCATCTGAAGTTTTCTTTTAGTACATATAAATAAATTAAGATGAGTTATTGGAAAGTGCTGCTTTTTCTGTACCCTCGACGGCTGCGTCCACACTAGTTTTCAAAGAGTCCTTCAACGCTTCGTCCTGTTTTTTCCACAATGAAGGCAGGGGGATTTTCACGTATTTAGGTGTGACGAGCTGCTCGGCAAACTTACTACGAATTGATGATTCGATGACCTGGCTCAGTTTCGGCACATTTTGCAACTCGGCCCGAGCTCCCACGACAGTGTTCACTTCGAACTCCATACTGAACTCAGGAGCAAATGATATAGTGATGGCAAACTCAGGCTCAGTGTCTTCACCGTCTGTGGGTGTATTAGAGACCATTGACACAGACATTCTGCCGCTAAAATTCACCAACGACACCGAGGCACGGACTGGAAGATATGCCAGCATAGATTTGGGAAAATTGAGCAGCAACCGGGTCTCAATTCCCAGAGTGATGCGATCTTTGAGATCTATATCAAATTGAGCTTCCAGCCCATCGCTAGCCTCTGCGTTGCTGCTACGCATGACTTTACAGTTATTGAACAGAGGGTAATCACGGCCCAAGTCGAGATCAGTGACCCTGATGGTGTCAATAAACCCAGGGATCTTGTCACTGCCGAATAATGCGTTGAGTTCGCGCAGCAAATGGTCGTTGAAGGTAGCCTGCTGCCTCAGCGCATTCAAATTGAGTGCAACTAGCAAAGTGAACCAGTCCATTGATTCTGATGAGTGCGTATCGACATTGTAGTATACATGCTCCAGAATATTCTCGAGCGAAGGCGGTAATTGAGGCTCGACGCGGGTCTGGCCGGGTTCCGGCAAGGAGATGCTCTTAAAGCCTGGTGACTCTGCAAACAGGAAAAACCGCAGGAACCCCGCGATTACAATGATGCATATCAGTTGACCGACCAGGATTCCAGCAACGAACGAGAGCATTGTTGGTGGAATAGCCTCTCTAGTTTGTATGGTTAGACGGGTGCCGGGCGCGTATGGGTCTGGGTAACCCTGGGTCTAGGGATCGTGACCTCGTTTAATAATTTTTTTTGGCCTGCCTAAATAGAAGGTCAAGATGTCTGAGCCAATTGAGAGAGAAGAAGACTGGTCCGAGTCCAGCGATGATGAAATTGAAGATGACATCGGGGATTTGGTCACAGAGAACATGGATCAAGGAATTGACTCCGTTTTGACTGCTATTCGCAACAATGATCCTAAACTCACGGACAAGTCGGTCAAGTTCTTTCCCGAGATTGGTGAGGAAGGTGTCGTTCAGCAGGAGCAGTACAAGCCTATGTACCTCAAAGATTACCAGCGTGAACACATCTTGTCCAAGGGAGATGACCAGAAGGAGAAACGCCCCGAGACGTACGCTGAAGAGCAAAGCCGTGTACGTGAAGACCTGATTGCTGGCTTCAACAATGATGATGGTGACAACAATGACGATGAGGATGACTTTCTCACCAAACGTGAGGGCGGTGAGCGTGAAATCCCTGCAGTTACTGATCTTCCTGATCCCGAAACCGATGCTGATGCATTTTTGAATGCCTTCGTGTCCAAAAAGGCTTGGGTACCCACCAAAAAGGACAATGTTCCCACTTACAACGAAGTGGTAGATGATGAAGACCAGGACAGTGAGGAGTTTGACGATCTTAGTGAAAAGTTTGAGAGTGCCTATAATTTCCGTTATGAGGATCCGAATGCCGCCGATATTGTCAGCTACGCGCGTGACCAGAGCACACTGCGTCGTGGTAAATTGAGCAGCCGTCAAAAGAAGCGTGAAAAGGAACTTGCTGAGCGTGAGAAGCGTGAACAGCAGGAGAAGTTGGAGATTGCTAAGAAAAAGAAGGAAAAGGTCAGTGAAGTAACTTCAAAGCTTGCTCAACTTCAGGAGGCGTTAGGTGAAGGCGAAGACAGAGTCGCTGAATTGTTGGCTGGCGAAAACCTTGACGGTGATTGGAATGATGATGAGTGGGACAAGCGCATGCAAAAGCTGTTCGATGATGAGTACTATGGTCGCAGCGGCGGTGGCATTGATAATACCCAGGAGGTAGAAGAAGATGTTGGAGAAAGAATTGATGAAGTCATTGGCGATCAGGGGCCACCTGGTGAGGACAGTCATTACATTCCTGAAGAAGCGCCTCGTTTGTCTAAAAAGGAACTGAAACGTAAGGCCGAGCAGTTCGTAGATGCTAACCAAGACTTACTGAAAGAACCCAAGGTGCCTACAGGCTTCCGTTATCGCGAAGTTGATGCGGAGAGCTTTGGTCTCTCATCGCGAGATATCCTGCTGGCTGATGATAAGGACCTTAACCGTTTCGCCGGTCTGAAAAAGCTTGCATCTTACCGTGAACGTGAGAAAATGGAGCACGATCGTAAGAAGTACTCTAAGCGGAAGCGCCTGCGGCAATGGCGCAAGGATGTCTTTGGAACCGAAGACGAGCCCACGGATGAACAATGGGAGAAGGCTAAATTAGAATACGCCCAGGAACATTCAGAGCCTACTAAAAAGAAGCATAAAGCAAAGAAACCTGCTAAAAGCGCGCCCAAGTCAAAACGACGAAAGGTTTAGGCGGGATGCTACCATACTTCAAAGTGAATATATACTATGTACAAATTTTTGCCAAATTTAAGATTTTGCGGCTGCATTTATCTTTTTTTATTCAATCCGCTTCAGTACGTGATCGCCCTTCCTGTTTGCACCCACGCCATAATCAAGGTCAGTGCCTATCACAGCATACTCAGATGTACGACGATCAGGTCTAACTCCGAGCCTATCAAGCATACGAGCGGCATACGTCGGCACAATTGGAAGCAGTAAAAGTGCCATCACTCGGCACTGTTCTGCGGCCAAGCCAATGGCGACTCTACTCGCGAGACTGTGGGGCTCCACCCAAGGTTCGGCATCTTGAACAGCCGTATTGGCATCCATACCAGACTCGTTTATTGCTCTTGCATACTTACCAAACTCCATGGCAGCGGCATGTTCCGCGCATGTATCGCGCAGTGAACTATTCATCCACAGATTGCCCACGGTCTCTTTATTTAGGACTTTCAGTGATTCAGGAATATTGAATTTGACACCACATACGCGCGAAGCAAGGTTTCCCCACTTGTTCACGAGATTGACGTTGTGTCTCTCCGTTACGCGATCGTAACTGAAGGGACTATCATGAGATAGAGCACTATCATGGCATAGCACATATCGCACAGTGTCCAAACCGAATTTGTCAATAAGCTCAAATGGATCAACGACATTTTTCTTAGACTTGGACATTTTGGACCCCTCCAAAGTCCAGTGGCTATGAACTACCACCTGTCGTGGTGGTTGCATACCAGCAGCCAGTAAGAATGCGGGCCAATAGATGGCATGGAAGCGCACAATATCTTTACCAATAATGTGCGTGGCTGGCCACCATTCTTCAAGAGTAGAATCGCTCGATGAAGATCGGGCCACGGTCAAGTAATTTACAAGTGCCTCAAACCACACATACATCGTGTGTTCCGAATGCGGGACTGGGATCCCCCATGCGCACCGCTCAACGGGACGCGAGATTGAGAGATCCTGAAGTGGTGTAGACTTCAATTCTGCCAAAAGGCTCTTGTGCCGCTGTGGCGGAAGCACGAAGTTATTATTTGTAGACTCGTAAAATTCGATGAGCTTATCCTGAACAGCTGACAAGCGGAAAAACCAGTTTTCCTCTTCATACCATTCGACCGGATTGCCGCTTTCT
The DNA here is from genome assembly GCA_030565305.1 of Starmerella scarabaei. NCBI lineage: Eukaryota > Fungi > Ascomycota > Dipodascomycetes > Dipodascales > Trichomonascaceae > Starmerella > Starmerella scarabaei. Next base: position 192,278 of record JAJMBJ010000003.1, on the reverse strand, counting down.
TTGCTCACCACCGCATCAGTGGTAGGATCAACTTTTAGTTCGGTTTCCGGGTAGAAGGTCTCGTCGCTGACACAATACCAGCCCTTGTGCTTGGCCTTGTAGATCATTTTGTTTTTCCTCAGTTGCGCCCAAAGTTCAGTTGCCTCTTTGATATGATCCTCGTCTGTGGTGCGCACAAAACGCACATAATCGATGTCCGCCTTATCGGCGAGGTTTTTGAATTGCGCACTCAACTCATTGACGAACTTTTGAGGAGCTTTGCCTGCCGCAGCTGCTGCGCGGGCAACTTTTGTGCCGTGCTCGTCCGTTCCCGTGCACATAATGGATTTGTGGCTCGTAAACTTCGCGTACCTATGAGCGGTGTCCGCGAGAATCATCGAGTACAAATGGCCAATATGAGGTGCTGCATTAACGTAAAAAATAGGAGTTGTGAACAAACCTTTATTGGCTGCGCTTAGTGCAGAATGAAGGGCGCTGGCTGGTCGCATCGTCTCTGCCTCGACCTGCCCTCAAGTGCCTTAGGGAAAGGACGCTACTGCTTTTGGCGGCGAAACACTGGGCCTTACCCTGATTAAGCTCGGGTCCGTGAAGTACCGTACCTGTGCTCAATCAGCTCTATGAGACCAGAATGAAGACTGCAGCGAAAGCAATCGACCTTTCGAAGTTTGCATATCAGTCCCCGAAGCGGTCGCGTCATGATTCTGACGAGGACGAGGATGCACCAGCCACAGGTCTGCCGTCTCCACCCCCGCCTCCCCACAAGCGCCCCCGGCAGTGGGCCGGCCCGCTACCGCCGCTGCTCAAGTCAGATTTGAAAATTGTGTTTGTTGGCTTCAATCCAGGAATTGAGTCCGGCAAGCGTGGCCACTACTACGCGCATCCATCTAATAGATTCTGGAAGATGCTGTTTTGGTCTGGCTTCGCCTCCACGATTCATAAGTGTGATGACGATGTCAAACTAAACGAACTATACAAGATCGGATTCACTGATTTGGTTGCGAGATCTACGAAGGGTATTCAAGAGCTGAACAGGATAGAAATGCGGGAAGGCGCCGAGTCTCTGGAGAAGCGGATTGCGAAATGCAAACCCAAAGTTGTCTGCTTTGTCGGTAAAGGTATCTGGGAGGCAGTCGCTAAGGCCCACGGGTGGAATCTCAAGCAATTCAAGTATGGGCTCGATAGCCATCATAAGTTTGGCGATGGATCGGATCTATGCTGTGTGCCCTCTACCTCCGGGCTAGTGTCAATGGAGACTGAAAAGCAACTGACGTTTTGGAAGGAGGTTTTCGATGCGGCCAATTAGCTTTGATCCTTTGATTTTTTTATTGTGGTTTTCATATTATCATGTGGTCCTACCATGTGGTCCCTATATATCATGTATTCTCTATGTACATTACACTTATCTACTTCCTCTCATATGCAGTGACAAGCTCCTTGAATGTCCTTTCTTGTTCAGGAGTAATTACCAGTGATGGAGCGGCCTTTATCATTAGATCATCGGCCAACACTTTGATGGCCTTCTGGGCACTTATTGAGGCTGCCTCCGTGTACCCCAGAACGGTCAACGCATCAGTTTGCATGTCCTGGCATTTCTCGAACATCGCCAGTTCAGTAGGGCAGCCCGCAGATCTGCTAGTTAGACTACCTCCTGACTGGCAGTTCGCGTACGCAGCAGCATATTCCGCACAATTATCAACAGCGATGCGCTTCAATGATTTCGTTTGCCCAAAATGCTGTCGATTTGCGACATACTCAGCGGCTGATGGTTTTCGAGCTGCCGACGTTGCTGAAGGTTCAGACTGGCGTATAACTTTGTCACTGTACTCTTTCAGATCTTGATCAATGGCTACATGGGCCTGCGGTTGCTTTTCATTACCGGATTGTCCACCAAAAGGCCACCAGCCCATTTCAGCGTATGTTCGTGAAGTAGGGCTGGAACCACACAGATGGCAATGTCAAATGTACTCTCGCTCACATCTTATCTGAAGTGCAAGCAAAGAGGTAATTTATCGCTTCAATTCATTAAATATATTCTACAATAAGTCACATAGTACTCTAATCCCAACCGGTCAAAGCTACAATGAGGCTGAATATGATGTAAAAGCATGCCAGGAAATGAAACACCAGTTTCGCCAATGCAACTTTTTTGCAGGTGCTGAGCTTTTTGAAGATCTCAGTGGCGTCTAAGAGGTATTGATTCGTGTAAACAAGGTACCCATTGTAAGCCGCAACAGGCAAGAAAAGGAGGAAACCTCCAATGTGGCCTGTGACCAAGAGGAGCAGGGCAATGAATGCTTCAATTAGTGCCTCAGGGATGATGTAGGGATTCAGTCTATTACAGAGGTCAATGGGGTTGATGTAGTCAATTTCCAGATCATTGAACATTACCAGGAAAAACCCCTGTGATATGATGTTAACAGTGTTCAAAATTGCACTGATGCCATAAACAGCGATCGACCACATTCTGTTTCAGGGGACTCGGCTCTATGACAGTAAACGGTATGTTTTGGTCGGCCTCAATTTTTCGTGCCAGCTCGATTGTACACACAACACGTCTAGACTTAGGTTCAGGGTGCTGGGACAGTAGCTTGAGGGGCGAGGCCACTCTGGAGTGGAATTCACAACCTCACGCAGCAGCCCTGGGAGATTCCGACATCGTCACACTAAACGGTCACCTTCGGTCACCGTAACGTAATGCGAGCGTACTTTAGTTGGGCAGATGCAGACCAAGCGACGCCAATCAAGGGTTCCAACCGCATTGCGCATTGAGCCCCCACACACTTAATTTTGTAAGACGTGGACATTGAGTATAAAACTTGAATCTAATGGATGGGCTCGAAAGTCAATTCGATAATATTGGTAGAAAGTTTATTCACAGGCACAGCCCCGGCTATCCCGAGAGATATGCAAACGTGAATGAGTTCTGCGAAGATGTCGATAAACTGAAAACGTCACTCGCAGCCCGAGACGGCGCGGTCTCAACCCACACACAATTCTCAGAATACTGGATTCGTTTATTGAATGACCTGTCAGCAGGACTTGAAGACTGGCCGATCTCCCCCGCGAATGCTGACATTGAATCCTGCGCGGCGACCCTAGAAGGGTTCAGTGATCATATCGTAAACCGGTCAGGCACATTTACACAAACCCAAAAGACCAGAATCAATTCTATCGTATCGCGTGCACGTCAACTGACTATGAGGCCGGTCCTTAGTCGCGTTGCTGATGAATTTGGTGAGTCAATGTCATTATAAACTAAATTTTAATAGGATCTCATGGAAGAATTTTGGCAGGTGTTCCATTAGCTGTCCCGCATCCGGTTAATGATCGGGCACTGCTAGCATTCGTTACAATTACAGGGTAGCGCATGCACGACAGTTTAAATGGCGGCAACTTCATAGCACCACATAGTCATTTATTTCGCCCCGTGTGTAACCGCCATAGTGCCACGCTTTTCGACCCCGCTTTTCGAAGACCGTTGTAATTGATTCACGTAACCCTGCACTCCACAAACGATGGTTGCCTCGACCCAGCAGGCTGCTGCTTCCTCGCCCTGTAGGGCCATGGAGCGCAAGTAGTGGCGGCAGTCGACTCAGTGCACTCGAGTATAGATCAAAATCATATTAGCATATATTAACTTTCATGTGCTTTAAAAGGAATACTATTTACTGATATTCAACGAAATATATTGCTGGATGACTTCATCGAGAAGCTTCAACGAGCTTATAAAAGGCTGTGTGGGGTATCCTACCCGAGCTCAACGGTATGGGTTAGGCCTGGTCGTTTGTGCATAAGGGCAAGGCAGTTGTCGTTACGGTCCCCCGGGGCTTTTGCGGTTATAGATTTCAGCACTCCGAAGAATATATATAGAACAAAATTTCCTCGACTTTTCTTTCCAGACACTTCTCAATTGATCATCACCTCTCCATATGCTTCGCAATATTACACGCCCCGCGGTCTCCAAGCTTTCTGCTCGCGCATTCTCTACCACTCACGTCCGAAAGGATAAGGTACTCATGGTCCTCTACGAGGGCGGTGAGTACGCCAAACGTCAGCCCCGTATGTTGGGCTGCGTCGAGAACGAGCTCGGTATCCGCAAGTGGATTGAGGAAAACGGCCACACCTTAGTTGCGACCTCAGACAAGGAAGGTCCTAACAGCGAGTTCGAAAAGGAGCTTGTGGATGCTGATATCATTATTAGCACTCCTTTCCACCCCGCGTACATCTCCAGGGAACGCATTGCTAAGGCTAAGAAGCTGAAGTACTGCGTTACTGCTGGAGTAGGCAGCGACCACGTTGATCTTGATGCCGCTAACGAGCGCAAGATTGGGGTCTACGAGGTCACCGGTTCGAACGTCCAGTCGGTCGCGGAGCACGCTGTCATGACCATTCTTAACCTGGTCCGTAACTTCGTGCCTGCTCACAACCAGTACGCCGAGAAGAACGAGTGGAATGTCGCTGAGATTACCCAGAACTCTTACGACCTCGAGGGCAAGGTCGTTGGTACTGTTGGCATTGGCCGTATTGGCCAGCGTATTCTCAAGCGCTTGAGGCCCTTCGATTGCAAGGAGTTGCTGTACTACGACTACAACCGCCTTGACCCTGAGACTGAGACGGAGCTTGGCTGCCGTCACGTCGCCAATCTCGAGGAGATGGTCGCCCAGTGCGATGTTGTGACCATCAACGCCCCTCTGTATGAGGGCACTAAGGGCCTCTTCAACAAGGAGTTGATCAGCAAAATGAAGAAGGGCTCGTGGCTTGTCAACACCGCTCGTGGCGCAATTTGCGTTCCCGAGGACATTGCCGAGGCCCTCAAGTCTGGACACCTCAATGGCTACGGTGGTGATGTATCATTCCCTCAGCCGCCCCCTAAGGACTATCCCTGGCGTACGATGCGAAACACCTGGAACCCTGATCTTGGTGGTGGTAACGCAATGACGCCCCACATCTCAGGTTCCTCGCTGGATGCCCAGGCACGGTACTCGCAGGGCACCAAGGATATCCTGTACAACATTTGGAACAACCAGCCCCAGAAAGCCGCTGACATTATTGTCGAGGATGGTCACTACGCCAGTAAGTCTTATGGCCAGCACGAGGAAAAGTAAATCGTCTGCAAGTCCTAGACTCATGCCATAGTAAGTTTTATCATCACATAAATTCTTAAACTGCATTGTTTGACTGCTGTTGATATGCATTGTGACAAAATAGTGGTATGTAATAAATAAGCAGTGCGCATCAATCGGTGTTTCTCGCGCCGGTGTTGGGCATACCGAGGGCAAATAGCATGTCTTTCCTGGAAAGTGCGCCGGCACGAGTGTCCATACTTTTGTCAAGCGCTGATTCGATCAAATCGCGCTTGTTCTGTTGCAGCTCAACAATACGATCCTCGACAGTATTCTTGACTCGCAATCTATAGACTGTAACGGGTTTAATCTGGCCAATTCGATAAACTCGATCCTGTGCTTGTTCCTCAACATAAGGATTCCAGAACGGTTCCAGGATGATAACCCGATTGGCCTGTGTAAGTGTGAGGCCTACATTACCTGCCTTCAAGCTCATTAAAATAAGCTTGCAGGTACCTGTTTTGAAGCGTTCCAGGACAGCGGTACGTTCTGACACAGATAGGCGACCAGTGAAAACTTCGTAAGGGATATTAGCAGCATCCATGGGGATTGTCAACACATCCAGCATGGTAGTGAAGTTACTGAAAACAATCACTTTATCATTAGGTGATTCGCTCCAGATTTTTCGTAGCTGATCAAGCAGTGCTTCCACTTTAGCTGAAGACTGCCATCCCTGCGTGAAGACGTCGCGGACCTTAAATAGACGTGCGATTTCGTTCACGTCTATCATATGCTTAAGCGGGTCTCGGCCACCTGTAGTAGCTATACTACCCTCATTTGGGCGAATCAGGGACTGCTGTGGGATGTTAAAGAGGGACTCATCAGGGTCACTTATGATACCGTCTTCATCTTTGATTAGCTCCGTGCTGCTTAGGCCTGCTTCGGAAGAGCCAGCTTCCAGCTTAACATCAGACTCTACCTGAATGTCCTCTGTTAAGTCAAAATCCTCAGTATCATTCAGTGATGCCCACTGTGACTGACGGCGAAGATCGTCCAGGTTTTCAAGACGTATATCCTCCTCGCGCTTCAGTCGAGCAATTCGGGGCCGTTCATGAATTCGGAGAGCGGTGACCACATCGGCAACAGTTCGTGCTCCAGATCTCTCGATTACCTCAAGAATTTCAAGGTTTGCAAGAAACGTGTAGCTTTCGTTGCACTCGACGCAGTTTGTCGGTTCCGTCTCATTAATTTTCTCAGTCGAGCATTCCGAGCACAGGAGATGGCCACACCTGGGAATCACGAATGTATCCGCCGAAGCCATCGCAGGTCCAGCACAAACGGAACACACTCGTTCTTCGACGCACTGGGAAAGTACAGCCTCCCTAATTCTAGGTTGCACTTTGAGGGCATCCTTAGCCATCTCCCTAGAATTTACTGTGTTACCCCAGGTATGCTGCGAATTTGCCTGTTTAGAGAGCTTGATTAGAAAACTATGATCTGCCGATTGCCTTAAACGCATGAGCAGTACCAGCATGTTTCCAAATGTGTTTTCACCTTCAACCGAAGTAATGCGGTTGACCTCCTTTTGAATTTGTGATTCCAGTTCCTTGTAATTCTCGAATTCAGCTTCGTCCATATTCACATCTATGTCCAAAACCGTCTTTGACGGCAGGTTATCAATGATCTTGCGACCATTGATGACCGTGTCCTTCTTGCGCCGTAACATCACCGCACTGAGCAGCGCGGCCATTGAGTCATTAGCGGTTTTGCGCTTATACTGACTCACGCTGCGTGAAGGAATGAGCTTCATGAACTCATTATGCTCGTAATAAGGCCGAATTCTTAGGAATCTTATGAGCGGGTACAACTCGTCCAACTGATTCTGCATGGGTGTTCCCGTGAGTGCCAAGCGGTACTTAGACCGAATATTAGCTGCGGCAATGGAAGTCTTAGCGCGTTTATTTTTGATGAAATGCGCTTCATCCAACACGACTCGATACCACTCGATCTCATAAAGCGGAAACGGCCGCGGTTTGACCTTGCGCTTAGGCTTTCTATCCGTTTTATCAATTGTAGCCACAATCTCAAGTTCATCATCATCATAATCATCATCCTCTGCGCCATTACCTGCAGGGCTCTCGCTGTGGGCAACAGCGCCGCGGTTCTTGATACGTTCAAACTCCTCCTGCTGGCGCAGGTCCCAATCAGCATACTCTCGGGCGAGACCCTGGTAGCTACACAGTACAACATCGTAATTGTTGACGATGGTCCTATGATTGAAGAGATAGTTCTGGTTGTCTCGATGGTGCACGTATACTCGTGGTCTATGATCCTCGTGCACGCGTTCGATCAGCTCTTGCTTCCAGGTCTCAATAAGTCCTACGGGACACACAATGAGAGTACAGTGTCGCTCAGGAGGAGTATCAGGCGGTGGCGGGTTCGCCATGATCAACGCAATTGTCTGAACCGTCTTACCGAGACCCATATCGTCCGCGAGAATGCCGCCACGGTTGTTGTTGCTTTCAGCACGTACAAGCCAGCCGAGTCCCTGGCGCTGATGTTCCAGTGCGGTACAGTTCATCTCTTTTGGTAGATCGATAGGCTCAGCCGTATTCAGAGCCAAGTTGGCTAGGGTCTCATACTGTCGATAATTAGGATCGTCCTCAGGTTTATACTCTCTTTGGAAGGCAGACTGGCGCATGAGATCAATGTTAGTCCCGCCACCTGCTCCACTCATATTGCGTGAGAATTCCCTGAGAAACGCGTCCTGTTGTGAAGGCACCCCATCGGGTCCAGAGGATTCATCACCAATATAACCGCCGTGGAAGTATGGAGATCGGAGCATCGTGCCATCCGGCATTTGACCTAATGGATTCCGCATTGCCTTATTGAGAATCCCGGCACCAGCGGTCTCAGGGTTCACTCCGGGTTGATACATGCTTTTGGTAGTACTAGACCGCGCGTTAACCATTGAGTTGGATCTAGCCTGGATATACTGCGGATCCTGCAGTATCAACTGGTTCTGCCGCTCATTGGAGCTTTGCACCAAGCGCGACAATGCCTCGTCTCTCCGCGATCTCTCGTAATCCGCTCGGACGCTGTCGGCCCGAATCCGTACCTCCTTAGCCATCTTCACGGCAGCCGATGGCTCCATTTCTGTTCTAATCTTCTCGGAAACGTGTTCAAAACTGACAAGCCAGCGGCCAAACTCCGATTTGAATCTGTCTGAGGTGTCCGCCTCCTGGTAGCGGGCAAGCATGTCCTTTTTTTCCGCCATAACTGTAGCATATGCATTCTCCAACCGCTTCGCATCCTCGCGGTTCATGGTTCCCAGTCTATTTCTGAACTCTTTCATCTTTTCTTCCTGCTTCAATGATATCTTGGGGCGTTTGGGTACATGTCTATCCACTGACACGAGACCCCGGGATGAGCTGGGGAGCGGACGCACGGTTGTCACTACGCCCTCCACATCCTCGAAATTGTCCCGTTTCGACGGTGCGTCGCTTTCTTGCGTAAGGTCAACGACTTCGCCGCCCCCGTGCTGCATCGCGTACCTGGCCCTGATACCACCACGTTCCTTAGCTCAACTCTCCCACTCGTCAGGATAAGCAGCCCGCATACTAATTAGGATAGGCAGAATGGCGATAAGGACTGCCCTAGAGCGGATGCATGATTTGCACTTAAAGTGCACAAATTGTGCGGGGAACTGCACGTGAAAAATTACAAAGCTCGTAGAATAACTATTTATTTGGTATATCTCCTCACTTCTAGTCTGAGATACTTACTCCGGGGCCTTGGGCATAGTCGCCGCCAGAGCCTGCATGTACAACGGGTTGTTTGGCGACATGCTGATCGCGCTGCGAAGTAACGTCTGCGCCTCTTCGGTCCGGCCCGCAGAGAAGAGGATCATGCCTTTACGGTAGTAGTTGATGTGTTCAGTAGGCTTCATGAGCATGAGCAACGATGCGTCCGCGTAGGCATCGGCCCACTGTTTCAGGGCCACATATGCATCACAGCGGGGCATCAAACAGAGCGCGACTTCGTCAATGAGACGCGCGGGAGACTCCCAAACGGGCCGACGCAGCACCGCCTCCAGGGCCGTGGACAGCAGCTTGACGGCCTCCTGGGGTTTATTTTCTTTGAGCTGCTGCACGCCGCTGTTCGCCAGTTTCGAAGCAGTAGTCGATACGGACGCTGTGAGGGTCTGCTGGGGCGGAACGTCGCCGTCGTGGGCCACGAGGTTGGCCATCAGCAAGTTGACCAGATCGGTGGTTTCCTCGGCCGAACGACGGTCCTCGGGCGAAAGCTCGGCCAGCGAATCCGCGGTGAAGCTGACCTTCTTGGTGGCCTCATTGTAGTCCAGCTCTGCCATGGTGTCTTCTTCCCTGCCCTCTGCACGGATCCACAGTTAAGGAAACCTAAGTATACATGGGCCCTAACCGTATCTGGCAGCGCCCGCTGAGCCTGGGACCAACGGTATCATATGGGGCAAGAGGGTCCGGGGTAGCTGCTGTAAGCTAGGGGGAAAGCGTTGCGTCCCCTCATTTAGATATCCGGGTCAATTTAACCGCACGCCAGAGGTGTCATCATGGCTACAGAGACGTTAGAGGACCTACGGCGTGAACTGATCCGGGTGAGGTGCTTGATATCGAAGCTCTACGGCGAACTGGTCCAGATGACCCCCCCGTCGCGCAAAATCGTGAATGCTGCGCACGACTGGTCGCTCAGACACATCGAGTCACTTGTGAACGATATTTTGTTTAACATTCCGCAAGAGAAGCCTCCCACCAATCCCTATACTGAGTATTTCCTGTTGTCGGGGATCAGCCCCCAAGATCTGAACTATATCATCGAGTCGCTGGTCGAGGCGCTGCATAGCCACTCATCTCTAGGCACGCGAATCGAGCAGGTGGCCAAGGGTGTGGCATAAAAGTAGACGGGCGGGCCCCATTTGCATAAGCATAATCTGAATCGGAAGTTGTATCTTTAGCCCTGGCTTTGTAGCTGCGTTGAGCTCATATAAAAATTAGCTGCGTTTCGTTTCTGACGCATATTCGTAGTATACATTTCACTATCATTATGTTATGTGCTTAAAATTTATCACCAAACTTCTCTTGCAAGTCCTCGGTGAGTCCGCTGATCTCGTCCTCGGTGACCTTCAGCGCGTCCCGCAGGAAATGACCGATCTCGGTGTTCTCCTGGTTGCGGCGCACCGGATCAACCAGCGATGCATTGCTGGCCGCTGCGTACACGTTGACGTCGACGGCAGAGTGGCCATGGGTCGCCCAGCCTATCTGGGCCCGAACGCTCTGCAGCTTGGCCAAGTAGTCCTGGGCGTTGCCGCGGTGTTTCGCGATCTTCTTGATCTCGCTGTTCCGGATATTATCGAGGCCAAGACCATTGGGGCCCAGGATCTCGTGGTGGATGTACTTATGGAGTTTGTCCTTCTTCATGGCACGGTCGAGTTGCCGCAGCTGGTGGGCCAAGTACTCCGTGCTGTGCTTGGCCTCAGCTAATACTTCGGGGTACCACAGGTAGTCCGGGTAGTCCGGTGAGGTCTGGCGAGCCAATGAGAGGCCACCGGTCTCGTGGTCACTGGTGGAGACCACGATGGTGGGCACCTCGGCCTCGTGCTGGGCGTAGTGGGCCATCGACTCAAACACGCCGCTGTAGGCCACAACTTCGCGCACCTGAGCTCCAGGATCATTGGAATGGCCCGCATGATCAATACGCGAGCCCTCGACCAGCAAGAAGAATCCCTGCTCGGAATCTTTTGTGGCCTCGGCCAGGGCGTGAACCGCCGCGAGTGCCGTTTCATTAAGCGATGGAATGGGGCCATCGTCATCAAGATCGATGCTATACGGCAAGTCGTGCGATGCCAGCAAGCCCAATGCAGGCAGCCTCAGTGGCTGTGCTCTCAGTTCCTGCGCACTCTCAAAGTACTGCCAGCCCTCTTTCTGGGCGTCTGCCACGAGATCACGCTCGTCGCGACGGCAGCTGCCATCCTGCGACTCGGGCAAGAAGTGGCACCGTCCGCCGCCGATCAGCAGATCGACCATTGACCCGAATGGGTGCGTGCTGTTCCAGTTGAGCAGCTGTTCAGCAATGAAGTCCTCTTCGCTGCGGTCGCGAGCGTGGGAGGCAAAGCTGGCGGGCGTGGCATCGGTGATGCGCGTGGTGACGACCATTCCCGTGCGGTAGCCTGCCAGCTTGGCCGCCTCCATGATCGTGGCGCAGGGCTTCGAGTCCGGGTCCACGCCTATGGCGCCGTTGTACGTCTTCAGCCCGCACGAGAAGGCGGTGGCGCCAGCGGCGCTATCCGTGACAAGGCTGTTGCTGGAACGCGTGCGCGAAGACCCCACGAGGTAATTGTCTAGCGCGATGGGCTGGTAGCCGGTGCCCCGGGTGTGCTGAAAAAAGTTACGGGCCAGGGCCACGGATGCGGGGCCCATGCCGTCGCTCACCATGAAAATCACATTGCGCTTGGTGGTGTTGTCATGCGGCAGCGCAGGCTCGGGATGCGGGGCGCGCTCCCGGGGCGGCCCGATGGGAACAGTGGGCTTTCCGGTGGTGTACACGCCACGGTTGTGGAACAGCAGCACGGCGATGAGCGCAAATGTCATCAAGGACGCCCAAATCATCGCGAACCGTGCGCTCGCTGAAGATCCGCGCTTCGCAGGGTTCTTACCGGCACCCATAAAAAAACGTGTCTGAGCTGGGCACGTGCGGCGCGGACAGCTTGTTTACACGCGTGGCCTCGGATGCCCCTTGCCCGGCTACCCATCAGTTGGGTCAAGCTCAGCGAAGCTCGAGAGCTGAAATGCAGCAATTGACGCCGGGGCCTCGCTCAATTGTGTCACGCGGAATACTAAATATTAAATAAATAAATTTTTGACACTACACTAAGTTGGGAGGACGGTAGGCCTTATTGCGTATCAGCCGGCTCACCAGCCATTCAGTCGCCTCTTCGACTCCCTGACCGTCCAGGGCCGAGATGGGCAGCACGCGACTATCTCGTGCACTCATCTGTTCTGCAATCCGGTTGAAAATCTCTTTGATGTCTTCTACCTCCATGCAATCGTCCCGATCCTGTTTGTTAGCCAGCATCAACACGGGGGTGCCTTCCATCACGTCGCTCTTGATGACTTTTTCCAGTTGGCTGCAGCACTCTTCGATTCTGGCTCTGTCGGCGGAATCTACGACAAAAACAACTGCGTGTGCCTCGTAGAAGTAGCGATCCCATAATTCTCTCAAGCTCTCTTGGCCACCCAGGTCCCATAACTTGAGGAGCACTTTATCATATGTAATTTTGCCCACATTTTGGCCCACGGTAGGGATGATTTTGGCCTTGGCCAGGTTCGTTGACGCGCTGGTTGTATTACCAGCTTTCCGGGACCTTGCAGAGTATTTATGTTTCAGCTGCTCAAGAAGTGTGGTTTTGCCAGCGTTGTCGAGGCCCAAAATGAGGACGCTGTACTCCTCCTGGCGCGTCAGTGAGGAGTAGATGCCTTGGACGAGGTGGTACATCCCTCGTACTCGGATCAGTGTAGTGTGTCGTTAGGGCACGCCTCACCGCCTATTTCCTTCCCAGCCTGTGATGGGGCCGGGTTAGATCCTGAATTTATACGCATATGAATTGTTGTATATAAAAAAAATTAAATGTGATCAGTGGTCAGCGGTCTTAGGGAGACGGGCAGTGTCCTGGGTCTGGTGGCCGGCACGCACCTCTTCCCCCATGTAGTTGCTAACCATACGGTAGCCAGCGGCGATAGTGACAAGGCCCATGCAGACCAGAAGAGGATAGACCTCAGTGGGCACCAGGGTGTTGCTCTTCTGGGCGTCTTTAGCGGCGGAACGCAGAAGCATCGAAGCACGCATTTTCGATGTTGGTAATTGGTTAGGTAGTAGGGTGATCTGAGGCCCCGAGGGTGGGTGTAATAATCCCAATAAGTACTGTCGAGCCGGTTCCATGCCCCTCACGCGTGCAATACGAAAGTAACAGTATCATGTAAACGTCACGTGTCTCGCTAACCAGCTCCCTCTGCTGCGTAGTACTCTATTGGTGCAGCACAAGGTGAAATACGAATGGCAGCCTAGTAGTGCCGGTTACATTAGTAGTGAGTGTGCATTCAGCATTTGCCTGTCTTAATGTAAATTGAGGGATTTTATCAGACTGATAGCTCTGCTCGGATAACGTCACTTACGCATGCAGATTAGGTATCACATGTTACATTCAGCAACCCCCACGAGTTTGGTGGGGTACCCGCAATTGCTCTATACATCTTGCTCGGTGGCGAATTTTTAGCATGTCGATTTATATTGTAAGTGAATAACGCCTGAGTCTTGTAGTACTTATTGTCTGACTGCTTCAGCGTGCACAGCGTTTTGCGCGGTTGACCTGCTCAGCCCAACGCACGCCTTGATAGGGCACGGCACACATGGCGCGATAACGTGGGTGGTGGTAGTGGCGGCCCACCCATACAAGATAGCATGTGACTCGATAGACTAGATAGGTGAATTGCACTTAACATAACTACGCCGCATCCCATATACGGAACGGTACCCAGATCTATCGACAATTGATCTTCATCCACCCAAAATAGTCCTCCCGTAACCGTTTTTATTTAGGGTCCCCACCACTCTCTTTTGAATGTCTGATAGATGGCACGCGTCCGGCATGAGCGGCTACGCCAGCTTTCAGCAAGCTCGTCGGCCCGCCACAGCGCCAATTGACACCCATTCGGTAGACTCTGATGTGCTCAGTGGCTCGGCCCAACCAGCATCGAGTTTTGCTCTCGATGCGGACGATGAATGGGTACTGTTTTCGCCCCCTGTGGGCCCTGAAGACGTTGAGGATTTCAGCAACCTGCAATCTGCCAATTTGGAACCATTGGAAGCGTCTCTACCGCACTCACAGGCTACTCTTCAGAAGCCCGCTAGCGATTCTGCCGCTGTGAAGTCCGACACGGCTAGCATTGATGGCCTGGCGCTCGACGGTGAGCTCGAACTGCCTAGCCACAACGGCGCTGGATCGTTCAGTGCTCCGACAAGTAGCCGTAAGGATCTGATTGATCGTGTCAATGCCTGGAGACTGGAGCAGTCGGATATTCTTTTTGGAGAGCCGGGCAATGAAGCGCGCTTAGCGGACGATGCAGATGACTCCACAGTCTGGCAACGCGTTAAGCAACTTGCCCAGGAACGGATCGAGCAATTCATTAATTGGGACGACGAGACCATCGATGCGTTATTCAGCCCAGAGTTCCCGCGATCTGCCGGCACACCCACCCCAAGGTCATTGAAGCCGCAGCGGTTCGTGGACCGCGCTCATTTCCAACGAGCGCGCCAGCACGGGCCCAGTGGCTGGGAGCAACGCATCTTGCATAGCAATCCAGCTGTTCGCAACCGGATTGCTCAGCCCAATTATGTCATGGCGGTGCTGGCTCGACTAATGCTGTGGTCTCAGAGTGGAGAATCAGGCCGTAGGCAGACGGCGCGGCCGCGAGAAAGACGTCACAGGATGACTTCCTTGGACCATTCAGACCACTCGTATCATTTAGATGCCATTCAAGGTTCAATTGCGACGATCACTAGCACGATGACAGGCGTGCCGTGGAGCGATTGGGACACAACTTCGAGCAGCATCGCCGCGGCTTCCTAGCGGCGTGGGCGCGCACTTAATAATGTATAAAAATAGAAAAATTGAATATCATGATGTTACCTCTTTTCGAGGTTACTGAGCTAGCCTGTTTCTGAACTATCCTATTTTACATTAATGCTGGTTGGTGGGCAATGCATTGATCAGCCGTTTCACGTTCTCATAAGTCCAGAACGAGGCAGCCATGCTGGGCACCACTTTGAGCATATGCGGAATGTACCCCTTGAACAATCCCCGCCAGCCCTCTTTTCTGACAATCGTTGACAACGCGTCCCATGTGCCGGTATATGCGTATCCCAGTGATCCTTGACTGAGCGTTTTCACTTGAAATCGTCGCCGGAGAATATCGAAAGGGTATGTGAGCGACTGGGCAAGCCCGCCGGAAATAGCACCAGCCACCAATGAGTTGTGACCCAGATAGGGACTGTCCCTTAGGTATTCATAGGCGGCAAAGTTGATACCCACGTATGGCGCGATGCCAATTGTTGTTGGTACTAGCCCGCGGTACAGTGACGGAATACCGCCCTCGGTTTTATACATTTTTCTGAGTAGCGTGAACATCCCGGGGGGCTTGCGCAGATCGGCACGCTCGAGGTTTTGGGAAACCTTCGCGGTTTGAATCGACATTCGCGTTCTCACCAGGTCAAGCGGGTACGTGGACGCTACTGAGGTCACACCAGCGACCATGCCGCTTAGAACGCGGCCCTGCCACTCTGCCGAACGTTCGGAGCCTAATAATCGTTTCATGTATGTGTAGGTACCGAACTGCACCGCAGAATAAGGCACGACGCGTACACAATTCCAGCCATTGCCCCGCATAAACCCGCGCCAGCCCTCTTCACGCCACATTCGGGCTAATGTGGGCAGCACACCCTCATATTTCTGGTTACTTTGTTGGACCTGGAAAATGATCTTCATGCGCTCAAAGGGCGACACCACAGTGCGACTTACAGCGCCGGCCATACCTCCTGCTAAGACCGAGCAAACCAGTGGGTCCCGCACGAAGGATACAGACTTGTCCCACATCCCACTCATGCTTGGTATCGGCAGCGCTTAATGGCTGCACAGTGTGGAAATTTCACGCGTCCCCGTGCTTGGCCCTATTAGGGTGGGAGTGAGGTGCTTGGGAGTAATGGCTGGTGAGTAATAAATTTTGAGGTAGGGTGATATATTGAAATTGTGCTTAAGGGTAGGTGAAAAATCAATGTCGGAGGCGCTATTTGACCCCAGCTTGAAGAAGAAGAAGAAGTCGAGCAAGAGCAAGCCCGCGTTTGTCACTGACGACGAGACTGCCAGTGGTACCCCACCGGCAGAGGGCGTCGCTGACCTCGACCTTGCCTCTGAGGATTTCGAGTTCAAGAAAAAGAAGAAGAAGTCGAAGAGCTCGACCGCGACGGCGGCTGACGAATTCGACGTGGCCCTTCAGGAGGCCGGAGTTCCGGACGCCACCGCTGAGGCTGCTGCTGAGCAGCAGAAGCTCGATGCCGCTAACATGATCCGCGGGTTGGAGATCGTAGTGGGTTACCAGTCGCCCGAGGGTGCTGAAGAGGTGTCATACGAGAACATGGTGGACAGATTTTTCGAAATTTTGCGGGTCAACAACCCCGAGATGGCCAGCGATCGCCAGGGTGTGAAGTATAAGATCCCTCCTCCGATCGTGTTGCGCGACGGTAAGAAGACCATCTTTGCCAACATCAAACAGATCAGCGACAAGATGCACAGGTCAACCGAGCACGTAATCCAGTTTCTCTTCGCTGAGTTGGGTACTTCCGGCTCGGTCGACGGCACACAGCGGCTGATCATCAAGGGTAAATTCATGCAGAAGGGTCTCGAGGGTGTGCTGAGACGATACATCAACGAGTACGTGACTTGTAAGACCTGTAAGTCGGTGAACACCACTTTGATGAAGGAGAACCGTTTGTACTTCTTGGAGTGCAACTCCTGCGGCTCGAGGCGTAGTGTTCAGAGCATTAAGACTGGTTACCAGGCCGTTACCCGTGATGCTCGTAAGAAGGCTCACGCTGCGGCCTGAACGGTTGCTATGTATGCATATATAAGCTATTTGATCATAATGCGTTATTATATTGCTACGTAAACCAGAGCTGCTACTAGATGAGCTGCTGCCACTATATGCGCCGCTACTATACGGGATTCTGATAAACCCGAATTATACCGTCACCACCGCCTACAGCTGTGCTCTGAGCATTGGACGAGCAGCACAGCGCGCCGTAGCCACTATCGTGGGAAAGCAGTCTGCCCTTCCATAACAAGGTCGGCAGAGACCACAATGATACTCTCCCATCCACACTCGTGCTGATCAATATATCCGAATTTCCCATCCTGTTAAGACTGGTGATCTCGCCGCGATGCGCAGCCACAACATCGGCGACCGTGTCACCTCGGGCCATTCCCAAGACTCGTAAATCTCCGCTTTCGGTTCCTAAGACGATTGTGTCCGATGTCAAGTAGATGGCGCAAATCCCACTAGCCGAAGTAATCACAATCTTTTTCAGCAAGCGGCCCGTCGCCGGGTCCGCCAACAACAAGTTCCCGTCGGGTCCATCCGGGTCCAGAGAATCCGCCGATCTGGCGAGCACCAGATGCATCTTGGGCTCATCGCCGTCGTGCATGATCGCAAACTCGCATGTGCGCACCCCACCGGCTGGCTGGCTCGTCTTGACCAGCTCAGTACCATTTTTCAGCGTCCAGATCGCCGCTTGGCCATCTGCCTGAACCGTGGCCAGCCACGGTCCCCTCGGTGCCAGCGCCACGTGCACGAAAGGAACGTTGTGCGGGCCGGTTATGCGCGCCTCCAGCTCGGGAGCCTCGTTGTCCACCAATTTGTATACCAAAATTGCGGGGCCCGAAATCGCTACCAACTGAGTGTCGCGTATCCGCAGGCAGCTTACAGGGTCCCCGTGCTCGCCGAACTTGCGCGGCTCAGTGGCCCCGTCAGCCCAGATCAGCAGATCTCCGTCAACGGTGCCCGCGACAATCCGGTTATCCGGCAAAATTAGTGTGCTGAGCGCCGTGGTGCCGAAGTTAGACAATGTGGTGAACTCTTGAAGAAACCCCGTGCCGGATCGCTGGGCCAAAATCGGCTCGGTATCGTTGATTATAACGCCACAGCCACGCAAAACGTGCCGTATGTCGGCAATACACTGCGTCAAGTACGACTTCGTTTCGGAAACAGAGGTCAAAACGCCATTGCTGAGCACTTCGGAATCTGCCTCCAGTGAATCAACTTGGGATTCTGAACGAGGCTTTATACCCCTCTCGGCCGTTTCCAGTTGCTCGTCGCTTACTTTAGCGCCCAATTGCTGGCTGCCGTTCTGCTTGAGTTGGGCAATAAGCAGCTCGAGGTGCCTCCGAGCCTCGTCGCGTTCGCATGTGAGGTCGTGTTTCTCAGCCTCGAGTTTGGCCATTCGGCTGCGTAGGTCTGCACGCTCTATTTCCCATTCGATCCTCGCACGTTCCCGCTGCTGCCATTCGGTGCGCAGGAAGTGCATCACGCCGGGCAGCGTGTAGTGGGCCTCCATGGTGGTGTCCCGTGCCCTCCCGACGGTATACATGTTATTTACGGGCAGCATACTCCAGCTCGTACATAGCAGAATTCCCAAATTTTGCATTCAAATATTAGAGATATATAGTTAGACTTTATTCACGGATTCGGTAAGTTGAGTGCCTCACGTTGCGATTTCGAGTTTGGATCGAAGAAAGGCCGCTCGGCCAGCGAGGTCACACGCGTGCCGTGGCGAGCAGTGCTGGAATCCTCGAGCTCATCGAAGCCCGAAGTAGTGGCGTAGTCGTACACTGCAAAGTGTTGAGACACGCGGTTATCCCACAGCGCGGACGTTCCCGTGCCCGGCTTGTTTCCGCCCCAGTTGAAACGCACTTGGAGATCCAGATTGGATTCGAAGACATCGAACAGCAACTGCAAGATGGCATCGCTTTCCTTCTTCTCCAGGCCAACTATGCGTGTAGTAAACTTCTTGTTGACGTGGAGCGACTTCCATCCGGTAGCTGGGTGAGTGCGAATGATCGGATGCTCACGCTCGATGAATTGGGGCCCGCTCAGCGGATTGGCACGGTCAATATAGGGGTGCGACGAACGATAGATCGCAGTTTTACCGTCCAAAAATTTCTGAAGAGGCCGAGACAGCTTGTCATAGGCTGCATAGCCGCTTGCCCACAGGGTGTCACCGCCCAAGTCGGGGATGGTGTCGTTGTGCAAGTGGGTGATACCGGCAGGTTGGAACTCATGGGACAAATCAGTATGCCAGTGAGCAGTACTATGTTGGTGTTTGAAGTTGTAATGCTCTTTGCTCTGCAAATTGGCTAGTTTGGGCCAGATTACCGTAGTGCCATTCAAACCGGGCACATGGGGGACCTTAGGGTGAACCTCTACTTCGCCAAAGTACTTACCCAGTTCGAGCTGCTTCTGAGGACTCAAGTCCTGGTTACGGAAAAACACTACGACTCGTTCAGCGATCAGCAGAGCCAGCTCGTCGCGCTGTTGGTTTGTCAACTCAGCGAGCTGGAGGCCGACAATCTCAGTGCCGATGTACGTAGTGAGGTTGCGGACTTCTTTGGCTGCGCTAAACAATGCTTTCTTTTCAGGATCAGCATTTTTGCCGCGCTCGATATGTTCACGAGGCTCGCCACGCACTTGGTAGCCTTCATCAAGGTACTCAGCGGGCGCTCGGGGCCACTCTGGATACCCATGGGAGAGATCTACCCCATAGCGCTCCAAGCGGTCACGAGTGGGCTGCGGTAAGAACTTGATTGCATTGACACGCTTCTCCGCACCGGAGTCAACATTGGTCTCCACAACTCTGCCGTCCAGTTTCAGGGAACGGACAAGAGGAGTAACATTTTCGGTTTCAATAACGGTTTCAGTAGAAGGAGGAGGTGGTGGGGCCATTTTTGTATTCTGCTGCTACAACTGCCTAGGTGCCTAAGTTTATATATATATGAGTCGATTAATCACTGCAAGGGCACGGGTTCAGTTCTCATAACAGATGACTTGATGCAAACCCACCGGAGTGTGGGGTGATAGTCCGTTAGGGTTGATTTTAGGGGTAAAACGTGGTGGTTCGCCCGTAATTAATTGGCACTATGGTGTGATATGCGCACGTTACACGTTATAGCACGCGGTGTTGCGCAGCTAGCCACTGATTAGATACGAACTTATCGGCGTGCGGCTTTGGCCACAATTTAAAACATATATATATATATACTTGTCACTTTTTCGATATCGCAGTATATTAGTGAACCACTAATAGGTCAATTAATTTCCATTAATGTGGCCCTTAGACCGGAAGAAGCAAGATGCTGATGAGCCTAAGTTAGATAGCGGTTCATTTACCTCCTCGTCAACTACCATTGAGTATGACAATGACTGGGACCGCTTGCTTCACGGCACGCAATTGACCCCAGAGGAAGAGGCCATTGCGAACTATCGTCTTGAAGCACCCAAATCGAAAAAGCAAAAGCTAATGAGAGTGTTGTGGGACTCTGCCGACAAATTGCCCAAGGAACGGCTATTTCTGTTGAAGCTGGATGCATTCTTTTTGAGTTCAGTGTGCTGCGGTTACTTCATCAAAACGTTGAACTTGAACAACCTCAATTATTCTTACTTGAACGGTATGAAGGAGGACCTGAACCTTCAAGGTAGCGACTTGAACTACTTGCAAACAATGTGGACCGTTGGATACATTGTTGGCCAGATCCCTTCTCAGCTTGTCTTGCACAACGTCTCGGCTAGGTACTACTTGGGTGGCCTCGAACTAATTTGGACACTGCTGACTATTTTGACTATTACTGTCAAAAACTACAATGGCATGTGTGCAGTGCGATTCTTCGTAGGCCTGACCGAGGCTGGCTTTTTTCCCGGTGTTGAATATCTGATGGGGAGCTGGTACTCTCCTGAAGAAATTAGCAAACGAGTAACGATTTTCGCACAGTCAGGAGTTGCTGCCTCAATGATCACAGGTTTGCTTCAAGCTGCGGTTGTGAATGGAATGCAAAACAAAGGACTGGCCACTTACAAGTGGATGTTCGTCATTGATGGGATCATCTCATTTCCGGTGGCCATATACACGATGTTTGCAAACCCCAACACTCCCGAGACGACGACATCATGGTACTTCAATGACCAGGACAAGCGAATTGCATTAATTCGTCGCAAACGTATCGGGGCTAAACCCAAAAAGCACTTCTCTTGGGCCACGGTAAAACGCCTGTTTAAATCATGGCACATTTATCTATTCCCTCTGATCTTCCTGGCGTACAATAACTCGTGCAACGTCAGTAGCCAGCCCGCCTTCCAGGGCTGGCTGAAGTCGGAGCATTACAGTAGTAATGACTACAATATGTATCCAGCGGCGGTAAGTGGGACCGGTATTGGTTTATCTCTGATCATCGGATGGATTGCGGACTGGTACGGTGGCTTAAACTGGCCCTTCTTGGCTTTGTTCTTTATCTGTGAGATTGTTGGCTGTGCTGTGCTAGCTACATGGAATATTAGTACTGGGGGCAAGTTCTTCAGCTACTTCTTAACGGGCTCACCCACCGCTTGGGGCCAGCCAATGGTCTTCGCGTGGCTAAACCAACTGCTAATGCATGACAACGAAATTCGTAACCTCAATGTCGTTCTTACGAACAATCTTGCATACGTCACCAACGCCTTTGTCCCCATTTTTACTTGGTCAGCTAAAGATCTGCCTCGGTACTTCATTGGATTTACCTATACTGCTTGTCTGAGTGCATTCGGGTTAGTACTAACGCTAACTGCTGTATATCTCGCTAACCGCGACGCGAAACGGAAACAGGCAATTGCTGAAGGCGAAGTTGGACTTGGCCCTTTGACTGACCAAGCCACAGATGAACTCAAGAAGCAGCCTCAAACCAAAGCCGTTTCCGTAGACAACTTCTCGGTGGCGGACTCGTCCGAGCGATTTTTATAAATTATATATGAAGTTTTTTAATTTGGAACATTGCAATGTCAGGATAGATACTGTGGCTGTAAGGTGCACGCAATGGGGACTACTTTATCCTTGGGTTGTGCCCAGGCTGGGTCTGACACAAGCAGACGCCTACTACTGATTTGGTGGTTAAGGTAAAATCCAGAAATGGCGCCGACCATGAGGACGGACACCCGTCCCGCGGACACGGAGAACGATCAGCATGTACGGAGCCATTATAATACTATTGAAAACCAGTCTCGAGCACATACGAAAATGAACCGGTTGCGGGACTTCAATAACCTTATAAAATG
The DNA here is from genome assembly GCA_030565305.1 of Starmerella scarabaei. Taxonomy (NCBI): domain Eukaryota; kingdom Fungi; phylum Ascomycota; class Dipodascomycetes; order Dipodascales; family Trichomonascaceae; genus Starmerella; species Starmerella scarabaei. The sequence continues at coordinate 170,281 of JAJMBJ010000003.1, read as the reverse complement.
GCTACAAATTTACGAGTTTTCCCGACCGTACGAAATCGTGCTAGATATGGCCTGCGGGAAAGGAGGAGATCTAGAGAAGTGGAGAAAAGCCGGTGTTGATGGCATGATTGGGGTGGATATTGCTAATGTGAGCATTGACCACGCCAAAGAGCGGTACCGCCGTCTCGAGCACAAAAGTTTCTGGATCGATTGGGTCGTGGCCAATTGCTTTGGCGACAACATCAATGACTTTTTGCATCCTGGTGCTTTACCAGTGGATATTGTTAGTTGCCAGTTCGCATTCCACTATGCCTTCGACACCATTGAGCGGCTTCGGCGTTCATTACAGAATATTTCTGACGCACTTCGCAGCGGTGGGCGGTTTATTGGCACTGTGCCCAACTCAGAATATCTCGCTGAAAATCTACGGGCCGGAAATACGAGATGGGGCAACAAAATTTTTAGTGTGACCTTTGACGAAACACAGGATTGCGTAAAAAAAGGCGGAGTTTTCGATAAGATTACCGGGAACAAGTATCTCTTCTATCTAAGCGAAGCCGTTAATAATGTGCCCGAGTACGTGGTTCCGTTTGATAAATTTGTGGAGCTCGCCAAGGACTACGGTTTAGAACTGATTCAAAAGGAACCGTTTCTGCAATATTTCGACCGACGTGTTCGGGAATCTCCAGAAGTTTTGTCGGAGGCCCAATTCAAAAGACTGGCCGACCGCAATGGCGTGCCGACATTCGATTCCGAGCAGCTGGAAGTGTGCAGCATCTACCTCGCCTTCGCCTTCAAAAAGGTGTGAAAGTGACACATGTAACACTTGGTATTATTTATGAACTAATTTGTGAGATTTTCTGCCCTGTGGCACCTAGATCAGCGGCTTCACTCATTGATCTGAGGTATCGCGTAGTGTAAACAATCTTAGCTTAGGGTTTCGATAAGGAAGAACGCTGGAAAGCTTTTAAACCTCAACCATTCCGTGGTTGACATGGTCGAAGCCCCGGTCTCGGTGACGCATAAGCTTGGAACATATGAAGGAGTTTTCATTCCTACCACATTAAATGTTCTCTCCATTTTGATTTACCTACGTTTTGGCTTCATTGTTGGTCAGGCCGGTGTGTTGGGATCGCTGGTGCTATTGCTGATAAGCTATGCTATCAACTTATTGACGACAATGTCCGTGTCGGCCATTGCCACAAACGGCGTTGTCAAAGGAGGTGGTGCATATTTTATGATCAGCCGATCGCTGGGACCTGAATTCGGCGGGAGCATTGGCGTCGTGTTTTACATTGGGCAAGTCCTGAATGCTGGTCTAAATGTGGCTGGATTTGCAGATCCGCTGCTCGCCAAATTTGGCCAGACGGAGGGATCTTTTTCGCGATATTTGCCTGACTCACCCCTGTGGGCCTTTACGTACGAGACTCTCCTGTTACTGATTTGTACCACTATCTGTTTGCTGGGACCTCAATTGTTTGCTCGCTCATCCAAGCTACTCTTTGTGATTCTGCTGGTGGCTACGCTGGCTGTGCCGGTATCCACGTTTTTCGTGAAGAGCTACTATGACTCTGAATTTAATGCTTGGTACACTGGGCCTACGTGGACCACCTTCGGGGAGAACTTCTGGCCAGAGTTTACCAAAGGCGCCGCTGGAAGTGACTTAGACACCGTTGAGAATTTTGGAAACCTCTTCGCTATTTTCTTTTCGGCGACTGCCGGTATCTTAGCTGGAGCAAGCATGTCTGGTGACTTGAAGAACCCCTCGAGGTCGATCCCGAGGGGTACGCTTTGGGGTTTGTTGGTTACATTCATGCTCTACTTCTCGGTTATTATTGCGGTGGGAGCCACGACGAGCCGAGATCTCCTGCATCGTGACATCGATGTGATCAGCAGTATTGACATGTACCCCGCATTAGTTATGCTCGGCGAATTCGCGACTTCAATCTTCTCGGCATTAATGGGTGTGCTCGGTGCAGCCAAGCTTCTCCAGGCAGTCGCCCGGGACAATGTTGTACCGTTTCTATCCTATTTTGCTGCGGGACACGGTGAAGAGGACAACCCCATCCGGGCTATTCTGCTCACATACGTCCTCACCCAGCTTACAATCGTATTAGATGTCAATCAGATTGCTGTTTATATCACGATGGCATTCTTGATGACTTTTGTGGTTCTCAACTTGGCGTGTTTCCTATTAGAGGTGGCCTCAGCGCCTAATTTTAGGCCTAGCTTCAAGTACTTTGATGCTCGCACTGCCATGCTGGGGTTTTTAACATGCATAGCTGCCATGCTGGCAGCGGATATGATAGCAGCACTGGCAATTCTGCTGGTTGGAATTCTGGTGTTCGCGGTGATCCACACATACTCCGCTCCTAAGCCGTGGGGTGATGTGTCTCAGGCGATTATTTACCACCAGGTGCGTAAGTATCTGCTTAAACTCAAGCAAGATCATGTCAAATATTGGCGACCGCAGATCCTTTTATACGTGGATGATCCTCGTTCATGCTGGCAGCTCATTCGATTCTGCAACTATTTAAAGAAGGGTGGCCTTTTCATTCTAGGGCATGTTGTAGTTGTAGGGCCCGAAACAGAGTTTCATTCGGTTGCTACAGAGGTGAACAAACAGAGAAGTGCTTGGGAGAAACTGCGCGATTTTCATCACATCAAGGCATTTTTCCAATTTAGCACTAGCGAATCCGTTGTATGGGGTGCACGCAACGTCTACCTTGGTGCCGGAATGGGGGGTATGAAACCGAATATCTCAGTTTTGGGGTTCTACGACGAAGAGGAGCTGGGCCAGAGACGTCGGGAGTTTGTTGATGTGGAAGAGCTTCCAACAGATTGCTTACGAAAAGAGCGTCATGCAAGCTTGCAGCAATGGGTGCAGATTATTGAAGATCTTCTCGTAATGGGCTCTAATGTATGCGTTTCTAAGGGTTTTATGGACCTTGATTTACCGGCACCGAAACCAATGTTTAAATGGTCGTGGTCCTTTGAGAAATCGTACAAGCACGCTGCTGATGAGTATGAGAAGGGTTACATTGATTTGTATCCGATCCAGATGAGTGCTCGCTTGATGGACAGCGAGGGTAATACCAACGGAATGTCCATGAACTTCGACACTTACACTTTGATTCTCCAGTTAGGCTCTATCTTGCATTCAGTGAAAGCCTGGTCGGCTTCCCACAATCTTCGCGTGATTGCGTTTGTTGAACAGTTCGATGAAGTGAAGCGCGAATCTCACAGAATTGCTGAGCTTCTGGATACGCTGCGCATTGATGCTGAGATTCTAGTGCATCCCTTGGACCGTGATAATGAAGTATACAATGTGATCATTAACGGGGCAGAAGACAAAGGAAATTATGTTGCAAATAAGCTGAGCTCTTCTAGATGGTACTCTAAAGTGCGGGCAGCCCGTGAAGCTGCCGCGGCTCGAGCGGCCTCTCCTGCAAGTGGGTCAGTTGATGTTCCCGAAAGCAGGAAGCCAAGTGCATATGTCATCCCTAAAATGAGCCTCAAAAAACGTCGCACATTGAGTTCTCTGCAGCAGCTTGGTGTCGCGCATTCTATCCAGGCTACGGAATGGTCTCCCAGACATCTCGACAAGTTTTATCACGAAAACCGGTCCTCGGACAGCGACACGGAAAGTGATGCTGAGAGTTTGAACAACGAGGTGGCAGTAACGTCTCCTGGTAGCAGTCCTCACCAATCAGACCCAAATCCTGTCCCAGGTCCATCTATTCTAGCGTCAAGTGTTGACAGCCAAGGTCCACATGATGACGCAGGCCCGAGTTTTCAGGACGATGCCATGGATGCCTCAGCTCTCAGCAACGATACGCGCGAGGATTCTCCAACGCATCGTTTGACTTCTCTCACGTTAGATCGTCGAGCCGCAATTAGGGGCATGACGTTCAATGACTTGCCTGCCAGCTCTCAACATCTCATTCTCAACAGCCTCATGCAGAAGGTTTCGGGTGACTCCAGTGTGATTTTTTCGACACTTCCAGCACCCGAGTTGGGCACTCATAAAGACCAGGAGCAGTGCAAGAAATATCATGAGCTACTCGGACTACTCTGCGACGGCCTTCCCCCTATTGCGTTGGTGAACGCCCAATCGATGACTGTAACAACCGCGCTGTAAGGAGCCTCTAAAATATATAAATACAATACATGCATGTTTTACTATTTTTAGCACATTGTGAAGCTGAGAACCTGCTTTTTTGGAGGCGGCAGGCTCTCCCTCTCAATTTCATATTCCAACGATACATCAATGTCCCGCGGGTTCCTCGCGCTAGGCTTGATTGCCATTCTACCCTTGATTTCGTCGCCAGCATTGACAATGTGATCTTCCTCAGTATAGAAAACAGTCTGCTTCCAGTGAGTGTATTTGCCCTGTGGACCTGTAGTGAACTGAACTTGGTTCTTAACGCGCTCAAAAATGGTATCGAACCACACAACGAAGCCGTGCATGGTGTCCGACTCAGTGAGCGTTAATTTGAAATCAGAAGTGAAAGCCAGCTCCTCCTTAGTAACAGTGTATAGATCAATATTGAACAATTCCTGAGCCGGAGTAATCAAACTTCGCATCTCGACGCAGTCCACCAGGGGATCCCTGATGGCCTTGGCCTTGAAACAGCTGTAATCGAACCCATAAACATCGTCCCAGAAGTTGATCTTTTCGTCCTTGTACTGAGAGTCCTCGATGGCAGCAATCTGCATGATTGTGCGGTCTGGTAAGATCAGCCCATCAGGTTTCAAGTAGCGGTCACGAGCGTAAAGCACAGTATCCAGCATAGCCTCATAGAGTAGGAAATAACCCATCCACTCACTCACAATGATATCTACCTTGTCATAGGGTAACTCAACCTCTTCCATCTTGCCCTTGAGCAGGGTAATTTTGTCACTGAGGCCATTATCGGAAACAACCTGCCGAGCCATGTCAATGATGTTGGATCGATCAACGCCAATGACATGCTTGGCACCAGCCTTGGCTGCGAACATCGAGAGAATACCCGATCCGCAGCCAACGTCGAGGACCACTTTGTCTTTGAACTGATCCCGGTTCTTGAAAATTGCATCACGGTACGAGATAGTGCGTACCTCGTCCTTGAGCATCTCTTCATGAATACCGAAGTGGTCATACGAATTGAAGTAATGCTGGTCCGAATAGGTCAATTCCTCCGACATCTTGATTTATTTTTCAAAAAGGCGGATGTATAAATAAAAATTCGAGATAGGGCGAGGAATATTAACATAGGCCGCTGAATCGATCCACAGAATAGGGCATATGCGGAACGGGGAATGAAAACTGAGCTAAGGTCTGCTAAATTCGTTGAATACATCAGATATGGGATAAAGCTAACTATTTACATAGACAGATCACACCTATCAAACTTGAGCATGTACTATAATTCTTGATCCGGTCTGTAGTCACATGGGTGAACCGCATGCTTGTACCCTGCGCAGCCGACGCCGTGTGTCCGCGCTAGGCATATAGCGTGATCGCGTTTTGTACCCCTTCTCGATAAATATAGAGAACACTGGCAAAACCAAAAAAATCGCGAAATCCGCGTATGAGACTAATAGCGAGACTATTTCGAAGAAAAAGACTGGTCACTATTGTAACATGTCTCATAATTGCTGTTTGTTTGGCTATTCTTGAGTTTACAGGACTACTACTATTCAAGTCTCCGTCACCAGCCGTTAAATCATTCTCAGCAGACCAACCCATCGAGCACAAGTGCGAGCAGTATTTCTCAAAACTTTTGAATGAAAACCCAGATTGGGAACTTGACCACAACACCAACAAACACCGCGAAATAATCACATCCGTTCAGCATCTACGATTATACGGACATTGCTTCCTCCGCAATGCCGTGAGACCCAAGTCATTTGATCTGAAACTTTTGGAGCGGAAGCTGTTCCCAATTTTCTCCGACAGGCAGGTACCGAACCAGAATCTCTCTACTGAGTCGATGTGGAGCGGATTCGGTGACGGCCGCGGTATTGTCACCACAATTGGAGGTTATGGTATCCCTGATCTGCGTAAGTTGATGGCAAATTTAGGAGAACTCGGTAATGAACTACCGATTGAAGTCGTCCACAAGGGTGACCTTCGCGAAGAGGACATGATAACAGTTCAGTTGGCAGCTGTGACCGCTAGTACACCCCAAAATGTGACATTTCTGGATGTTGGCGATCAGATTTCTCCTCAACATCAAGCTAAGTTCCAGCGATTCGTTAACAAATGGTTGCCGTTCCTTTACTCTTCGTTCAAGGAGATTATCTTCCTAGACGCAGACGCAGTGCTGTTTCGCAAACCATCATTGCTGTTCAACTCAACAGGCTACCTCAAAACCTCATCCTTCATGTTCCGTGATCGCGCGACGGACGAGCCGCTGCCTCTGAGTTCAGTTAACTTTTATAAATCCTTGGTGCCCAGTAACAAGGAGGCCAAGGTGTTCGGTCTTCCACAGCCAGCACAGGGTCAGAAGCGCATGTCACTGATTTCACGAAACCGTCACACTGTTGAAAGCGGCGTTTTGCTCCTAAATCGCGAGAAATTTATGCCGGGACTTCTCATCAGCTTTGCATTGCATACGTGGGGTGCCACAAAGATACCCGTGTGGGGCGACAAAGAGTTGTTTTGGCTGGGACAGTCAATGGCAGGAGAGGAGGGCTACCACGTGGTGAGTCGCTACGCTGGATCAATCGGTGTGGTGCAAACATTGGACAACCAGCCATTCGATAGCGCATACCTTCAACCGTTGCCAATTGGTGTTTCACGTCCTACATCTAAAGTTTGTTCGGCCCACCCGGCCCACTTCGATGACGAGGATAATCTAGTGTGGGTGAACGGTGGGTTGAAGTACTGCAAGATCCAATCTTACATGTCAGACTTCAAAAAGTACCCACACATGCGGGAACAGTTTTTAACGCCGGAAGCTTTGCGAGACTTTTATGATAGCGAGATGCAGATTACTGGAGCGGTAATAGCTCCTCTGGTCACGTATTCATGGAAAGAAAAGTATAGGGGCATCATCGCGGGGTTCAGAAAGAATGAGAGCATGGGATGCAGTGGGTATATGTGGTGCGCATACGATAACCCCACTGATGGCCACCCTGGACGCACTATCCTGTTCAGTCCTGAACAATTAGAAACAATTGAACGCGTTAAGAGTGTCTGGTCTCGATCGAGCTAGAGCCCATCTGCATTAGTTTGTACATTAATTTATTTACAATTATATCCAGAAAAGTATCATACGGTATCTCATGATCTCATGGGTTTCAACTACCGTTGCGAAGCACGGGGGGATTAATTCCGCGGTAAGTTCCGCGGGGCGCAGTACGTAATTCAGCTGTATCCACATTCTTATCAGGGTAAGGGGTATTTCAATCTACAGGAGAAGGCTTATACGAATCGCCGCCACCTTACGATGTCAATGGTAAGGAATAAAATAAATGTTGCTGAGGAAATGAATGTGGACCAACGAATTGGTAATAGAATACAGGCGAAATTCTCGAAATCGTCATAAGAATTTCGAAATTCAACAAAGCGTTCGCAAGAAACGCAAGAACCAGTTCCTCCTGGCCCATTTCCGCTCGTTGTCTTCGTATCTCTGGAACATTTCATCATCGATAACACGGACACCCTCACCGAGATTTATGTCCCAACCGACAAAGCCCCAGCTGCCTGTGGTCTTCTTCAGATAAATCTTGTGACCGGCCCAAAGCGCTAAGGCGCACGGGACCGACAAGTCCTGCTCGAAGTAGTACTCGGCACGGTTATCCGTGGGTTTGATGGGCGCAGCAGAGGTCCAGAACTGCAAGCAAAATACAAAGACTGCGATTCCCCCACCTAGGGCAGCACCCCAAACGCCAAATGGCGACTTGTATACGAGTTCAGATAGCGGAATGCCTTGTCGTTTCATGCACATGCGCATCTTGATATGGCACATGCAAATAGCCGACCATACATACAAGAATGCCAACTGGGCGAATGCATAGAGCCAGTTGAAAACATCGTTGTACTTGTCACTGGCACTAACAAAACACAGCAGCGCGAAAACCAGGTTGATTGATAAGGCAATGAGAGGCCTGCCTCTTCGGTCAACGTATGATAGCCATTTCGGCGCCTGTCTCGACATTGAAAGGGCCACCAAACTACGTGTGCTGGCATAAATTGAAGAGTTAGACACACCGGTGACTGAACAAATAATCACGGCATTGAAGATAGAATGCAGGGCCTTGGTACCACCGAGATCGAGGGCAAGAACGAATGGTGAGCCCGACCCTTCATTGGAGGTACCCAAGGTGGGATTGTTATACGGAACACTGAACCCAATCAGAATTACTGGAACCATAAACAGAATCAAAATACGCCAGAATGTTTGACGGACCGAGGAAGGAATTGAACGTATGGGGTTAGCCGTCTCCGCAGCAGCCAGACCAGAGATCTCTGTACCACCGTAAGCGAAACTTGCCGATACCATAACGGCTATCACACCCTTGAACCCATCGGCAAACGCACCTGGGTCATGGAAGTACTTGGCGCCGATATAGCCACGGTTTGGCAGACCGCCAGCGACATAGATCACATCGTAAATCATCCAACCCAACGTTGCGGTGATCTTAATGGCCGCAATGAATGACTCCAGTTCACCATAACCACGGCTGCCGCCTAGCAAATGCACGCAGACGTCAAACACATAGATGATGGCTACCCACGCGACTGGATTAACTTTAGCCGCTGAATTGTTGTCATTATGCCAGTACTGTGTCAGCTCTGCCGCGGTGATCATTTCTAGCGGGCCTGAAACCATGAACCCGAACATATACAGCCAGCCAATGGCGAACCCCCATGAGGGGTCCAAAAACTTGGACGTAAGCTCACTGAACGGATTGATAGTTGGATATCTCAAGTTCATCTCGGCAGTGCTTAACATGATCAGAACCAGACTGATGCCCATCACGCCGAAACCAATAATGAGAGCAGCAGGTCCACCTTGAGGAAGCGTGTTTCCAGTGCCCACAAACAAACCAGTACCGATACCTGCAGAGGCAGTGATCAGAATCAGATGGCGTCGGCTAAGTGCGGGTCCTGCCCGCGCCAACTGCTGCTGAGCAATCTCGATCTCATCCATGCCTGTGGTGTCAAACCCCATCTCACCATTCTTAGGACGTAGGAAGCTTGATGGCCGCATGGCATCGTACCAGGGAGAGTTAGGGGTAATCAGGCGTTTGCCTTCATACGTTGTGGGCATTGCAACACCCTCGGTGTAGCTGGGATCAGCCTCTGACGAGGGTGCGCGAACTTTTTCATTCCCGTTGTAGTGGAAAGAAGTCGGCGGTGACTCCTCCATTTAGTTGACTGGCTCCAACTCCTTTCAATTGTGGCTGTTCACTTTCAAAATTGAAGTAGATTTCCTCAATTCACGTTAATACGATGTGCTGGGAGCGGCTGCGAGTGGAATATAGGTGAGGTTTTGTGAGATCGAACCCCCGACGGTAGGTTAGGGTTACCCATCGTTCGGCCTCGAAACCCGGAAGATTTTGCGACTCTGCATACCAATCATGCATAGAGTAGGTATCACCGGCAAACCACAGACGCGAAAGGCCGATAGGGTTCGATTTGTCGGCGTGACTTATGTGTGGCAAAAATGAGTAATTTCACGAGTAGATATAATTTCAAAATGCAACCATTAAAATGCAATTTTCAACGTTGAATTTCCCGGAGGTCGGCTGTATAGCAAGTGAAGCAACCGGGAAGTGAACGTCAACAAAACTCGTGACATTATGCGTTGAAGTTATCGTTTGTTATATAGTAGTGTATCAACGTACGCGGGATACGAAATAGTAGGGGGTAAAAATCAGCAGGCTTTGAAAATGTTTCCAAACTTGGTTTTAAATATTAACAAATATCTTTGAGAGTTTAGTATGCCAATTACATGGGGCAACTCAAGAACTTAAGATCAGTTCCGTCGCAGACACCCGATAGGGTGGAGGCACCATTACACACGCATATCACAGGTGCAAGCGGGTGACGCTCGAAGACTATCGAGGGCGTGCGTTGTATCATGTGATCGTACAGTGCTTAGCATACCGACGCTCTTTTGTAGTATGCAGTTTGGCCCCGATACCGGCAGTGGACCACAGGTCCCTCCTCGAGGGTATGTGAAAAAAATTTCGAGCTGTGGGGCAGTGTACCCTCAATCCTGGTAATTTACGAAAACAAATGTCCTCTTGGATCAATGCACGATTTAATTCATTACGAATAAGTTGTACTTGGTTAGACTTATTTTTTGTATGTATTGTAGCATATTCTCTCACATTGATGGCGGAGCGCTTTGTTAAACATCATCGTTTCGAACCAAGAAGGGTATACTGCCCCTTACGCATGTTGGCCCTAAACCTCTTTCCCCGACTCACTTTGCAACTGAATTCAGTCACCAAACGAATTCATCTGCCGGAGTAGAATCCTGACGCGAACATCAATTCAGTGCTGTACTATCAAGTCGACAGGCCGATGAGTACATCAAAAGAAATTGACGACAAACTCAAATACTCCATAAGCCCCGAAAGCGCTGATCCGGACTCAACTTCTGATTTCGGCTCTGTAAGCCACGCTGGCAAGAGAAATGTCTTCCAACGGGCATTTGACAGTTTAAAACCACCGGTTGATGCAGATGAATACAGTCATCTCACACCCCAGGAACGTGCAGCGTTTTTCATGGATCGAACCGCTCCCAAATTAGCCAGGCGGCACATTATGATGATTGCGGCCTCCAGTTGTGTGGGAAGTGGCTTATTTATTGGAACTGGTACATCTTTGAAAATGGGTGGTCCTGCTAGTATTTTGATTGGTTATGGTATTGTTGGCATTGGGATGTTGGCCATGATGGGATCAACCGGTGAATTGGCTCTACAATATCCAACAATTTACCCGTTCTATGAGCTACCGTCTAGGTTCTTACACCCAAGTATTGGCTTTGCCACTGGTTGGATCTATCAGTTGTGCTTCACGATTGTCGCGCCATTCGAACTGATCGCGGGCGCAGAACTCACACAGTTCTGGAAGAATGACAATAATCCCGCGGCAAAAGTTAATCCTGTGGCGTGGGTCGCCATTATCTATGTTTTCGACGTGATAATTGCATTTTCGGGCACACGAGCTTATGGCGAGGTAGAATTCTTCATCGGATTCATTAAAGTCGCTGCGGTTGCTGGCTTCATTCTATTTTCCATGATCAATGTGTGTGGAGGACCCCCTACAAACCACTATCTCGGAGCGCATAATTTTCACAACCCGGCCCCGTTCTTGCATTCGTTTAAGGGTGTGATCCAAAGTTTGGTAAGTTGCGCTGTGGCCTACGCTGGTACGGAGATCACAGCCATTGCTGCTGCTGAAACTGAGAACCCCTTAAAAAGTATTCCATCGGCTGTGCGCCAAGTGTTCTGGCGGATTATCATTTTCTTCGTTGTAGCCGTTCTGTTTGTTGCACTGATGGTACCCCCATTGACCCCTGGCTTGGGCAACTCTAACGATGGAACGGGTTCGCCGTTCATTATTGCGATTGAACTCACCGGTGTACGGGCACTACCTTCTATTTTTAATGCTGTTATCATGTGCTCGGTCATTGGCGTCTCTAATGCGGCTATATACGCGACGGGAAGGATGCTGACCGCCATGGCGATCAAGGGTGGCGCTCCCAAGTTTTTCTGTTACGTTGACCGGACTGGTCGGCCCCTTTACTCGAACATTGTTGTGATCGTATTTGCATTGCTGTGTTTTGTCAGCGCTAGCGATAAGTACAATGATGTTTTTAACTGGCTATACGCGTTCGCAGCTTTGGCTGTACTTTTCGTATGGTCAGCTATCTGTTTGGTCCACCTGCGCTTCCGATGGGCCATGAAGGTCCAAAAGAGGTCCCTGGATGAGCTGGCTTATAAGTCACCTCTCGGGTGGGTCGGTTCTCTTGTTGGTGCTGTGATTTTTATTGCGGTGCTTGGACTGCAGTTCTGGATCTATCTGTTCCCGATTGGTGGCAAACCTGATGCTGAGTATTTCTTTCAAAGCGATTTGTCTGTGCCAGTGTTCCTGGCACTACTGATAGGTCACAAGCTATTCACCTGGAAGACTAGTAAGTTTACTTCGAATTCTGATCTTGACCTCGATGCTGGTAGACGGGTGCTTGACTGGGACGTGATCAATGCTCATCAGGAGGCCGAAAGACAACTGTCGAAGAAGAACCCACTTCGCAGAGTGGCTAATGTGTTATGCTAGCACGTGAAATCACGAGTGAGTTGAATATGTATAGAGCATTTATATTATTATTATTTTCTGATTATCATCGTAATGTCTAGTGAGCAACAAAGTTGGTTTACTCGTCGTCAGAGATAGGACGTCCGAGGTAGTCAACGTACAAAGCCTGGTAGGCAACGGTCGAGTTGATCGCGTTCAAGGCAGTGGTGGTGTTGTAGTTCCACCAGAAATCAATGTACTTAGGAGCACCCTGAGTAACGTTGCAGACCTGAGCATACTCACGGCCCTTGATACGGGAGTCGACGTAGTCAGAGTACTGCTGAAGGGGGCAGGAAAGACCGGGACCAGAGTGGCAGGCATCAAGAGGAACAACAGCCTCGTTGACTAGAACACGGACGTAGTATTTCTCGTTGTTGGAGCCGTTGGTAGCGTTGCTCTTGCTGCTGCTGGTGGTGTTGAGAGGCAAAGTCTCGTTGAAGCCCAACGGGTACTGGGCAGCCCACTCGTTCTCCTTCAAAGCAGTACCATTGAGGTTCTGCTTGCAGACAAGACGCTCGAAGGTCAAACGGCCACCCATGGGCATAATGTCCGACAAGTGGTAGCCAGAGTCAGCCTGGACATAAGTCTCGTTGAACAGAGGAGCAGGGTCCAGACCCAGGGCAGCCATGACGGGGGTAATGTTGGTATCGTGAGCGAAGTTGTAAGACATGGGCAAGCGCTCAGGACCCTCGATAAGAAGCTGACGGCTGGCATTGAGGTAGCTGCTACCAGTAGCGAGCGCTCTCTCAGAACCGGGACCGGTGTTGCACCAGAAAGAAGACGAGATGTAGTGCTCGAAAGCAACCCAGACCTCGGAGGGGAAGGCCTTGACCCAAGGAGAGTCACCGCGGACGTTCAGCTCGAAGGCAGCAGACTGCAGCAAGTTGATGATGTCCGTAGCAGTGAACTCAGTGCCGAAACGGTTGTTCCAAGTGTCAGCAAGAGTAGCGAACTCGGGCAAAACAGTGTTCTTACCACACTTCGAGTGGAGAGTGGAGTTAGCGCAGACGGGAGTCAACGAGTTTCCACCCTGGTCGTCAGTCTCGGGAATGATGTTCACGGCAGCCGAGGTGGTGTTGTAGCCGAAGAAGCCCTCAACGAATCGACGGGCAGTGTCAACGATACGCTCAGTGCCGCTAGCAAAGATGGGGGTGATCTGTTCGGGGTCCCAAAGGTGACCGTAACGAGCAACATAGCTCAAACCGGTGTAGTAGCCGGTGTGCAAACCAGAGTAAGCACCGACGGTAGACTCCTGAGAGATGTGGCCCTCCTTGGAGGTGGTGAAGGGGACCCAGTAGTTAGCGAACTCAAGCTCCTCGCTGAAGTGACCCTTGCGACCAGCAACCTTGGCCCACGACTTCTCGAAGCTGACTGCCGAGGAGTAGTCGGGGTAACGCTCGCCGTGACGGTGGTACATAATGACCTGATCAACCTCGCATCCCTGAGGAGGGTCAAGGCTCAGACCCAATCCGCGACGAGTCGAGAAGGGGCCGACGTTACCGGTCATCTTCAAAACGTTAGCATTGTCCGAAAAGTCCTGCTTGTAGGGCTTGACGGGGCCATAGGCCATAACAGTAGAAGCCAAAATAAGAGCAGAAAGCATGTCTAGAATTAGATAGAGAATAAATCATCCGGGAAGTCCCGTGGCTATATATACAATACAAAACGGCACTGGGTTATGGGAGTTCATTGACTGGAGCGTGCCTCTGCGACCAACACGTGCGTCACACCCTAAAGCCATAAACAAATTAATCGAGCCCTTTAATCACATTCTTACGACGTCCCCGGGACTAAGGGCAAGGGTGTGGCCGTCTTTGCATAGCGTGAGAGAGTCGGGAGCTTTCTTATTCGACTAGTTGTTCGAACTTCACGCAATATGCTGTGCTGAATATCATAAATGGAATTTATTTTGGACACCGAATGAAATAACTGCCGATCAATATGCTGCCTAAATGATCTACATTTCAGTTCATAATTGAACACGTGCACAAGGCGCTAGTGCCGCTGCCCCGTCGGTACATACCAACCCACCCGTCCCGCCCTACTCTCCCCCAAACGATTGGGACCCAGTGGCCCTCGGGGATAGCACGATGCTAATCAAAAGCTCTTAATATTTGATATTCGGGTGAGGGGTTTCAACTGGTTCAATTGAATGATCCGGAACGTACGAGCTGTAGATTCACATCTTACACAGAACAATGCATAGCGGAATGAGAACTATGTTTAATGACTGTTAAGCAGAAGTCTATGTGCCGCCATAAATTTAATACTGCGACATAAACCTGTGAATTATAAAATTCGATAAACTGTCAACGATCTGTGCTCATCTGCATCTTTTTTGAAAAATGTGTGGTTTTCTAATTTTGTCTGGCAATGAATCCGCAGTAATTTCTGTGGGGTCTCTCTCACTCTGCCTGCATACCATATCAGCCCCACCAGCCTCGGAGACCCTCCTAACCCAGAATAACTTCTCCTAGCCCATAGCGCCGTGGGGGAATGTGGTGCAAGCTCGTTTCGGAGGCTATTAAAAAACACAAATAGTTCACGACCACGTGCGATAGTGAGTTATCATAAAAAATGTAGTTTGATGGAATAGGCTGCCACTACTACAAGGGAACTGTGTTGAGAGAGTTCTTATCTGGTGCCGCGATCGTTTAATCTCATGTGATATTTCGCTAAAACCACTGAAAATTAGCTATTGACCATCTCAGGTTTAGTTGAAAAAGGGGCTACTTTCCTATTTTGTAAAATTAAATAGATATTGGAATGAGTAGTTCGTCGCGTGGAAAATCTGCTGTTGCGAAAAGCGGTCACGTCATTCTCTCGTTTATTGGAGACGATCGTCACAATAAAGAACTGGCCCCCACCAATGTTGAGTCATTGGAGAACTCAGGTCCTGTGAAAGTCCGTTGGTATCGTTCTACGTTTTTCAATGCCACTGTTTTGGGTCTTTGTAACTTTTTGGCACCGGGACTGTGGGGTGCAATGAACTCTCTGGGTGCTGGTGGTTTGGAGAAGCCGTACCTTGTCAATGCATCCAATGCCTTGACATTTGGACTTATGTTCCTAACCAACTTGGGCGGCTCAGCTGTCGTGCATGTCCTCGGTATCAAATGGACCCTTGCATTGGGAACTGCCGGATATGCGCCCTATGCAGCTTCATTATACTGCAATCTGAGATTTGGTACCGAATGGTTTGTCCTGCTAGGAAGCGCGCTTTGCGGTCTTACGGCTGGTCTTTTCTGGATGGCAGAGGCCGTTGTCGCCATCAGTTATCCTGAACCTGGACGTCGTGGAAAGCTCATGGGCTACTGGTTATGCTTCCGTGTCCTAGGTCAATTGGTTGGTGGTGCAATTAACTTGGGTGTGAACATCAATAACGCTGGTGCAGGTGCAATCAGTTATCATGTGTACCAGGCGTTCATTGCTCTGCAGTCTCTGGGCCCTTTAGCTGCGCTCTTCCTAACTCCTGCTAGCAAGGTTGAAAGGGCGGATGGGCAGCGCGTGAGACTGACCACAACTGCTAAGCCCCTGGTTGAGCTGTGGAGAACGCTAAAACTTTATGTGAATCCTAAGTTCGCATTGCTTATTCCTCATATTGCTCAGGCTGTGTACTCGGAAGCATTTATGTTCACTTATCTGGATTACTACTTCTCTGTTCGCGCCCGCAGTTTGGGATCGTTCCTCAGTGCAGTTTGTGCGATGATCTCTGGTGAAATTCTAGGATTGTTCCTAGACAGCAAACGGATTAGTCGTAAAAACAAGGCTCGCTGGGGTTACGGAGTTCTGATGACAATTCAGGGTGGATTTTGGATTTACAGCACGGTGATACAGCAGGACTACCAGCACCGTGCTGAGAGGCCCACACTGGATTGGAAAAACCCAGAATTCGGTCGTGGATTTGCGCTTTACATTATGCTGGTGATTGCATTTCAGGTGCAGTACCTTTTCTTATTCTATCTTATCGGGGAAATCTCGAGTAGCCCTGACGAGGTTATCCGTCTGGCTGCGCTACTCCGCGGTACTGAATCAGCGTCACAATGTGTTTCATACGGGTTGAACAGCGTATCTGGCTTGCTCACAATTGGTAACTCTGCCATTAATTTTGGTCTGTGGGGTATCTCGATTCCGTTCTCGATTTTCGCCATTCGTAAATTGGGTGTACCGGGAGGTTACTCTAGTGAGTCCCTGGATTCGCAGTTTCTGGACGACAACAGCGAAGAGTTCGATGCTTCGTCTCGTATTAAGTCTAATGAAAAGCAAGCTGGCTATATTGATCAGCAATCAGTGGAAAGCGTATCTCTCTAAGTTTTTGGTCTCCTTTTAAGATTTTCGGATAGATTAAACATATATTCACACATAATAATGTTCACCGAGTTTTAGATTGGCACCCACTTCCCCTCGTTTTGAGCCGAGTTCAAAGCAGCATCGATAAATTTCATGCCGCGAACGCCAGCTTCAAGTCCAGGGCTTTCAATGTGTACCTCGTTTCCGGCTTTGCGAGCTCTAATCAGCGTTGACGCATCCTCATATAACTGCGCGAAGCTCTCATATAATCCCTCGGGGTGGCCTGGAGGCAGCGAACCATCACCGGCTTGGCCTCGTCGATGCACATATTGCGTGTTGTTCTGATCATAAAAATTGACAATTTCAGGAGTCTCCTGGTACCACTCCATGGATCCCTTATCGCCAAAGATTCGTAAGGTCAGCGCGTTCGATTTTCCAATAGCGACCTGGCTGCACCACAATGATCCTCGCGCACCATTATCAAACTTCATCAATAGCTGAGCATTATCAGGGACTTGCCGGCCTTCAATGCTGGTGACTTCGCCACACAACGAAGTGACATTCGAGTTCGAAACGTACTCTGCGAGCTGGAAGGCGTGAGTGCCAATATCGCCCAAGACACCACCGGCGCCGCCTTTCGCGGGGTCTCCGCGCCATACAGCGCCATGGTTTGCAGCATCGCGCTCTAAAAGCTCTGCAAAACACCCTTGTAAGTACTCGACGGCAACCATGCGAATTTCACCGATCTTCCCTGCGTCGATCTGGCTTTTCGCATACCGCACCGCTGGGTAAGCACTGTGAGGATGCGTCAACACAAACGCAAGATTCTTCTCAGCGAGCAGCTGCTGGAGCCTCGGAATGTTCTCATCCAGCTTTAAGCTCAGTGGCTTCTCGCATATAATATGAACGCCCTGTTCAGCGAATGCCAGAGCAATTTCAATGTGTGTGTTGTTTGGCGTGAGAATCACAACGACATCGAGACCTAGCGATTGCGAGTCCTCAGCTAGCGTTTGGTAATTTTCATAGATCTTCACATGAGCCAAACCGATTGAATCAGCCAAAGAGTAGGATTTGTTGATATCGGAGCTGAACGATGCAGCAACAATCTCGTACTGATCACTCAGCCGCATAGCTGCGCGATGCACGGGTCCGATCAGGGAGCCAGGCCCTCCACCAATCACAGCTGTTCTCAATTTTGACATTGACCGGGTTCAGAGCTGCCAGATCGATCAAGGGAACGCACAGCCGTTCCTGCTTTTGGGTTAGGACGGTAGGGAGCAAGGCCAGGACAGTCGCGGGCGGTATATGGCCATTCGTCGTCGTGCTTCGGACGTCATTGTGTGTATATAAAATATATAAGCATTCGGCTAAGTTTTGTCTATCGGTTTCGAGCGAGACATCTTAACTGTTTCGATTTGAGCTCGCCTGCAAACGGTAGGGGGTAAGCCAGCTAAAATAGACATCGCATCACTAACAGTTTGGTCTCCAATATCATAAAGCGCCTCGACCAGAGCACCGGCACGATGGGCCGACAGAACCCCCAGCTTCTGGCGTGCAGGATCTGTCTTGCTCAGTGGTTCATTTGGAAAAACATCCGTGCCAATCTTGAGACGGTTGGATTCTGCCACCAGAGCATCCCATTCAACGACTCCAGCACGACTCATCAATAGGAAAACAGAGCCGTCAGAGATCAGCTTCAGCTTTTCTGCATTCAAGAAGCCTGTGTTTTCTGAGCTCACGCTAGCAAACACGAAGATGACTCGAGATGTAGCCAGCAAGTCCTCTAAAGTGGTTTTGTGGGCGTGACAGCGGTTTTCAATGACATACTGTGGTACCCAGGGATCGTAAATTTTGACTTCTCCCCTAAACGGTTTGATCAATTCGTGAAGTTGGCGTCCCAAATCTCCATAACCGATAATCCCAACAGGCGCATGAAATAGTGAGAATGTATCCCGGTTACTTTCCAGTCCGTACGTTTCGCGGCCCTCGCGGAACAGTCGGTCTGCTTGTGTGATTCCACGGGCTAAATCAATAGCCATTCCAAGCGACAATTCGGCCACTACTGGAGCAAATGCGCTGCCCGGAGTCAAAACATGGACACCATTCTGAAAGCAGAATTCGTAATCAACGTTGGGGAAAAAATTCGTCTCAACATTGATTATCCCCCTCAGTTTTGTTGCCTTTTGTAGCCTTACAGCGGGGAGGTCAGACTGGCCTATGAGCAGCACAGCGTCGCAAATATGCCTGTCAAGCTCCGCGTGAGGCATTGGTGAATTACCATCGTCGTGTATTTTCAGATCACTGATTTTAGCCAGTGACTCAAATGCTTTTTTGGTGAAGATATCACTGATCCGCCGGGGAAACGGATCTAATATCACCGTTGGTTTGCTCATATGCAGGTAGGGTCCCTAGCCCAGTATGTGCATGAATTGAAGAGGGTTTGTTGAGGTTTATTAAACCGAAGTCGCAATTTGCCATATAAAATACAATGATTATAGTCGTCAGACTTGAGTATATGTAGATTGAATATTTATCGGTGTGTCGCTTTTTTCTGTCGACGCGCGCTTCATTTGGGAGTGCAGCAGGATGTTGGACTTAATTAACTTCATGCCATCTGAATAAGTCGTTCTGTATTTTGCCATAAAGCTCATACTTGACCACAGTGGAAAGATGTTGCCTCAGCTCATTACCGTGTTCGGCCGACGATTGGAATAATCCGATGAGACGGGCCATATCTTGTTGGACTGCAGGTGGTAGGTTTGAGCTTAGGACTTCTTGCGAAATCCGTAACCTCTCAAGATTTGATTTCGCATCAAGAAACTGGGTTGCAAATTTATAAGACTCATATTCCTGTTTTGTTTCATTGGTGATGGCCTGCGCGTTGTAGCCTAAAGCTATATGCATGCAAGTTTCGATGTCTTTTGACCTCTCGAAAGTCTCTCTGAGTCGGTTTAAAAGAACACTGGACTCATCCTCACCTTTCAGCATCGACTTGTAGCCGTATTTCCTCAAATGATCCTCAATGTTTTTCTCAATCAACTGTTGGTGAGCATCTTCATAACTCAACGTACCAAAGTACTCGTCCGCCAATGCTTCCGCATATCCTTGGATATTGAACACGAAACCATCATTTGGTTTACTATCGTCTCCGAACTCGACGACGCATCCATTTCTAAGCAGCACAAGGAATACGAATCTCCCCACTTCGATAGCCCCGGGCTCTCCTTCAGCATTCTCGCTCAATTTATACTCGCCTTCCAGTAATTCACCGTTGGCTGTAAATTTGAGAGTATTCCTCACAGTATCTAGTAAGACACCGGCACAAGTTAAGGGTCGCGGCAGGTCCACAGTGAAAAGGCCCTGCTGATTAGAGCCAGTCCACCCGGCCTGAGGATTGATAAACCACAAACGCTTGTGTCGGGCCGGCTTCGCAAGATATGACATATTCGCACCTCCAACAGTTCCGCTCGTGTACTCTACAGCGTCGATCCCAAGGCTAGGCAGAGATGACAATGTTTCCATTTTCGCTGAGGTATCGCTAACACTTTGTGTCCCGTCTACATTGCGCGAATTGGTGCAATGACAACTTTCGTGGCTGGTTTTCACCGCCGGGTTGGCCTCTGTATGAATCGAAGAATTGTAGTCACTTAGGCTAGCAGGGAGTCTGTATCCCTCTGCGCAGAAATTGCTGGGGCCAATAGCGGTACATCGAGAACATATGCAGGCTGGGTCCTTGGTTGCAGCTGGTGACAACCCAATTAGCCCCGCACTGTGCTGGCTCAGACTGATGTGCTGATCCAATGTAAATGAACGCGCATCAGTATCCAACGCTGGCAATATCAATTGATCTTCAAGCGCATCAGCAGGTAGTACCTGTTTGTAGTGCGAAATGTCAGAGTCTGTTAAGGTGCTTGCTTCTGATGTTGAAGCAAGTTTTTTGAGAGCACACGCACGCCGCTCAGGCCATTTATATATGCCGTACCGGACCAACATGTGGTAGTAGAATCTGCGATATAATGCTTCTTGTAATGCGCAAAATTCCTCATTATTGGCTAAGGATGCTCCAGCTGACCCACCCTTAGTCTTCCATTCTTGTTCAGCTGACCGACGTGCTAGCACACTCGCACGCTGCCTGGCAGTGATAAGGTACAAATGGTACAAATGGAGAGCATACGGGCCAGTGACTGCTGGGAACCCCCGAGAGACCGAGTGAAAGGCCCTATCAACCTGACTGTCAAAGATTTCCATTCCCATTGCCTGTAGCTCGGAGACTGCATCAATAAAATCCGACATAGTAATAACTGATGAGGGCTGCGTTCGGCGAGATGCCAAAGTCTCCACAAAGGATTCGGCATCCATGTCACCACTTCGGGTCACCACATCCTCGTAGTCACGGCACTGCCTTGTCTCACGAGTGTCGGGTATCCCTTCATCAATACTAGTCGGATGCAAACTCGGATCAGTATCAAAGTCCATCGCTTGTGGATCTGGAATGTGAAGAAACGTCACTGGCTCATCAGCTGTTCTGTCCTCCTCAGAATCACAAGCTCCTTTCGAGTCAGTAGTAAACTTTGCATTCTGAGAAAAGCGATAGCGATTCCATTGTTTGTCGGCGTAAGTTTCCCTCCACTCAGCGTCAAATGAGTCACTATCATCGGGGTCTTGGTCACTATCTAAGGACGCCAACTCAATAAGATGTTGGTCTCTAGCAAGCTCTTCATTTTCTTCATCTTCACCATCTTCCACATCTTCGCCATCTTCGTCACTCATTCTATCGCCATCCGACTCAGTCGTTTCATCCTGTGACACTGCAGCTCGGCCTCGAGACTTAGGACTGGTGTCAGAAAGTGACACCTTCAATGGGATTTCAGCGATCCCGAACGTAAACTCAAAGTCCATAGGATCATCTGGAAAGACTTCACAATAAAAGAGGCCTGCACTGTATGGCACAGGCCGGTCGTTGATAAACACTGTGCGGCGCACTTCTCCTTCAGGCAGTCTGGCAATGTTCTCATGAGGTGGCAATTGAACAATTGTTGAACGCCTTTGATGAATATTTCGGGAATCGAATACCTCAACGAGCCTTCCGGCTGATCTATTAGAGTCTGTGCTGTGGCGCGACGCCGACGCATCAGACGCATCCAATGCGTCAGTGTGTACCATACCATTGCCTCTAGCGCCATAATATCGACTATACCCCGGCAACTTTTCCGAGGTTCTAAGATCGTTAGGCAAGCGAATTATGGTCTGATGGGATTCAGACGCCGCTGTGTCGTTGGCAGGCATCGTTATAGTCGAAGCGCTAAAGATTGGTCAAGTGTGTAAGTCTAGCTGAAGGGCTAGCTTCCCGTAGTAACTTAACCGGAGGCTTATTCGATTATCTGCTCCCTAGTTCCTAGAATTCGAACTGTATTGCGAGATACTTAGCTTTATGGCAAAGTGTAATCCGATGGAAAGCCCTTGCCCTCATGCATGTATTGATTGATTAATTCCAAAAAGAGATTTATCGAAATTGGAGTGAAAATACTATTAAACTAAACATGTCTACATGTACCTGATCAAAGGATTTTGAGAGTAATTCAAAGGTACCACCATTGCTAGACTACACCAGGCCCTTTTTCGTCTCTGCCTCGGAGTAATTGTTCACGGGCACTTCACCAAGTATATCGATTGTCGAGAACGTTTCGTTCAACTGCTCATACATGATAGACATATCGTATCCATTGTCTTCTTCTTCAGCAGAAATACGTACTTTCAACCCTGGAATCCAGTTCATCGCTAGCAAAATCAACAGAGTCATGACGAAGGACCAGGCGGCAATCGAGACCACACCAGCAAGATTGTATCCCAATTGAATGTAATGGCTGTTAATCCATCCGCCTTCAATTTGAGTGGCTCCATCGAGTGCTGCTACCCAATCAGCTGCGAACAGAGCAGTGCAGATGCCGCCGACAATACCGCCGATGCCGTGCAAATTGAAGACCTCGAGCCCTTCATCAATACCAGCATACCTAGCTAAACCGTCAGTGAGGTTGCACACAGCTGCAGTGAGAATGCCGGTCACAATTGCAAAATGGAAAGGTACAAATCCAGCAGCTGGAGTGATCCCCACTAAACCAGCAATGACTCCCTCACAGGCCGATACTACTGACCACCGTTTGTTATGACGGAAGTAGTGCATGAAGGCATACGTCAACATTCCCGATGTAGCCGCTAGGTTTGTATTCATAAATGCATAGCTCGACCTCACAGTGTCATTTAATGCCGTACCCGAATTGAAAAATAGCCAGCCGAAGTAAATAAGGGATGTACCCAAAAACACCATTATTGTGTCTTGCGGCCCTGCCTTGGGCATTTCAGTGCTGCCGTTCGGTCCGCGGCGTTTACCCAAGAAGATGGCAAATGCCAAACTACCAAATCCCGCAGAAACATGCACAACTGAGCCACCAGCAAAATCAAGCTCACCAAGAACGGCTAGCCAACCATTGGGGCTCCAGGTCCAGTAAGCGACGATTGAGTACACCACAACGCTCCAGATCGCACAAAGTATCAAGGTGGGAAGCATTCGAGCGCGTTCATTAGCACCACCAACCATAATGCATACTGTAGCCACACAAAAATAGCATTGGAATACGGCATAAACGGGCTCGTTGATCACAGCAGACCCTGGGCTGACACTTGCTTCGACGTTCTTGAATCCGCCATTTAAGAATGAGCCAATCATTGGTCCCCCGTTAGGTGCAGTAGCGAGTGAATAGCCCATAAGATACCAAGCCATGCTACTTACAGACCAGGCCATGAAGTTCATGAAAAGCAGCGACATTGCGGCTCTTTTCCGAGAAAGACCGGCATATAGCAAAGCAATGCCTGGCATAATTGGCCAAACACACCCTGTTGCCACTTGAATCCATACAGTGCTAGCTGGATCCTTGAATTGTGTGTTCACGTCAGTAAACATGGGATTCGGACCCTTAGGCATGTTAATATCGTAGGACATTGATTCAAATATAATAAGCTGAAGACCTGCAAAGATGGTGTCGTCTCAGTTTGAATGCCGGATACAAGGCTAAACCTATTTAAGCTGATTTGATAAATTTCGATTCGTGAATATATGTGCAATCCATTCCGTGCCTCGATGTTCATCCTTACCCTTGGCCAACTGATAAGGCTGAATTTAATTTGAGCGCGGCTCACTAGATATCTGCCCTGTGTGGGTTTGATTGGTCTTGCGAAAGTGGCCAGCGCCATCTCATTATCTCAGCCGACATCAACAATTGAGTAAGTGGTTACATACGCCAAATTCCTAAGGCTGGAGACAACTCTTGGGGGGGTGTTCTTTCTCTCTGCGGTCAGTCAGTGGCACGTTCTGTTTCGCTGCAGCTGCATAAAAAGCAGCGAACTCAACGCACTTGTCGATAAGCGATATGATATCGCGATTAGGGCGTGTGACTAGCCCTATATTGGAAGCCCACAACACACAGCCGTATATCAATACCCGTGGAAATCGAATCACGGATCGTATATAAACCAATACTTTAGAGGTCATTGTATCGCACACACAAATAAGACATCCATTCACCTTCTTAGCTCTCGATTCTCGTCAGATAACTCGTAGAACTCCAAAATGCCTATGCAGTACAAACCATCCGCGGAGGGTATGCAAGTCAAGCCGCCCCAGATCCCTTCCCCGGGTAACAATTCCTTCTTGGGTGACATCTTTACTTCTGATGCGCCTAAAGACAAACAGATCTCGTGTGGTTTTTACAAGCAAGAGAAGGGTGAGCCCTTGGTGTACACGTACGACTACGACGAAATGAAGATTATTCTTGATGTCGAGGGAGAGTTCACACTTACTGATGAGACCGGGACGAAGGTCAGTGTCTCTAAAGGCGATGTTTTGTATTTCCCCAAGGGTACCACCATCACCTTTGAGACAACCGGTTACGGCTACACTTTTTTCACCGGGCTTCGTCCCAATGGTGCTGCCTGAAAATATAGATATACATAAATCTAGCCAATAGAAGTTGATTTGACGTGCTTTTATGGCCGGGCAATATTGTGAGTTGTCACCATATTCCCCATCATGTAGCGTGGGGTATTTACCTTGGACGATATTCACCCAAATTAGCGGTCACATCACGGGACTTGGATGCTTTGTGTTGATCCTAAGAAATAGCTTTGTAGATGTAATGGCTATGAACGTAGATATTCGAAAACAGGAGGACCCCATATGTGCCGGCCCTTGTACCTCGCTGTGTCATCGGGCCATGCCTCCAACGCATTCGCGCAGGCCTCGCCCAAACCTTCGGCTTTCAGTTCGGCCAATGAATACAAATAAGTGCGAATGGTGAATCCCAAAAAGTTTGTTACAGGCAAGCGGAAGAGGACTTGTCGCTCTAACCTGACAAACACGTTGTTCACGAAATCCAACGAAGAGACATCCAACTCGTCGACCCCAGAGAGATTACCGTTGGAGAATAGATCGTGTTTATCACCGAGCATCACGCCATATGTTACACGCTGAGTGAAGTTTCCTGGCACAATCTTTTTAAAGTAACGGTTCATAGACATTTGCAGTCTTTCACGATATTGTGGAACCGGTGCATGAATGTCCGTCAACTTCAAACCGACTTTACTGCGCCATTCAAATCCTAATCCCGCCAGTCCCGTAGTTGCTTCAAGGCGATACTCATCGACGTCAGGGTCATACTGAAGTACGAAAACATCTTCCTCAATAGTGTTGGCAAGATTGCGCAAACAGTCTCGAGGTTCCATGTCTTTGCCAGCAAATCGCGCAATCTTACTGCCAGTTATCTTATTTTCCATGACGTCACCTTGGGGAACAAAATACTTTGGAAATCGCTTGATCAGCGTGTCCAAGGCTAGATCATAAATTTCGTGAATTGCTGCGTTAGTTGCAGGAGATTCTCGCACCATGTTGGTGGACTCAGGGTGCTCGGCCATGATATTCTTGTGGTTTTCTAAGGCTTGCATATACGAGTCGTCCATTTTCAACCACTCCTGGCGGTTGGTCCTAGTGACGGACATTGTCAAATGATAAATAGATTTGAAGGGCCGGTATTTGTGTGGAGACTCTGTTTCCCAGTTGAAATTATTGGCAACTGGCTGAATGCCACCGAGATCGACTTTGGTAGCAAACCTTGAGCGGGGCGCTCGGTTCTTTAAAAAGAATGCCACCGCCGCGAGTGCTAAGAGGACCACTACAATAAAAGTTTGGTTCATTAGTGTTTGTGTGTGGTGGTGGTGCAATAGGGTGAGCTTCGCGAAATGACAATATCAACCCAATGTATGGCTTTAGATTCTAATGAAATACATATATACTGGGCAATACTTCGAGAGTCAGTCGGGCATAACACAACTCGACAGCCGACGCTATCTACGCACGGCGTACAAGCTCGATAAGCGTTCTTAGGGTTATCATTAGGGTAGGGTCCGATAAAACCAGGCAGTCGATTTACTAGCCCAGCCCTAATAATACATGTCCCTTGAGGCAGGGTACACTTAGATATCAACTGCGGCTAATCTGCAGCGTAAACGTCGACTACCGATCAAGTTATTCGAGATATATAGAAAAATCCCCATCATATCAGTTAAAGAAGCCCTTACTTGGTAAAGTTGGAGAAATTCAACACTCTCAGGAAAGAATAATAGTTTAACCAATGATTGAGTTGTTAACCAGTTCCTTGGTGTTTGTGTTAATACTGGCTACAGTTTTCGGTGTGAGTCTTTACAGGCTATATGCCAAAAGAGCTACTACAGCCTGCATCTTCCAGATCAACCCGGTAGATGCTGATTACAACTACAAGGCGCAGCAGCCCCGTCAGTTCCGCCCCTGGAAACCAGTGTACCATATGGTTATGAATATTAGCAAAGTACTTCCTGAGGACTGGCTAGACATTGATTGCGAATATGACTGGCACGTCCAACACCACCAAAAAGTTATGAAGGATCATCCTAATCAATGCTGCCAGGCAAACTCTTCCAAAGAAACCCTGGAGGCATGCCAAGAGCTCTACGACCTAATTTTTGGTGTTCTTATGCAGAAATATCCGCAGTATTTCAAGCTTCAGGGTGATTACATATTGAATACCCTCAGAAATGTCACGGTTCCTTATCGTGCTGCCTCTACCAAGCTACCAGCGGAGCAGCTCATGCGGTTACTTGTGGAGAACACAGAAGATGACTACCAAGTTCTGCAGCCAGATAAAAAATCGGGCGAGATCGTGATGCGCGCGGTGGGCGGTATCACTTCAGATGGGTTTGTATGGAGTAACAAGCTTAATATGAAGCTCACCGATATTCATGGACCCGTGCCTAAATACAAAGAGAAGCTGAAGTTGTCAATGAACCGGTTTTTCAGTCGTTTACAGCCGGGACAGCTAATCCAGCGGTTTACGTGGGGCGTGCAGCTTGGTGAACCGTCGAAGTACCATGTCCACCGTCGCAACATTGAAGGCAGCGGTCCTGGAGGTACTCTACTCGTAACTGATATTGATTTTGATAAGGGTGCATGGATGAGGGTAGAACGCCAGTGTCCCACTAGATTGCCAAAAAGTGGATTCATTGTTATGGTGCAGCACACCTTCTACTACGCAATTCAAGACATGAAGCGTGAGGGTCTTGGAGATGCAATCGCGACTGCCATTGAGGCCTGGCCGGACTATTTTGCAAGCTATAAAAGCCGTGCCCCATGGGGTCCTGCGGTGTGTGAGTATCTCCGTTCATAAGATATTCAGGAAACTTAATCAATCATTCTAGAGATGCAAGTAAGCGGACAGGTGTCTAGATTCTTTCAACGAAATGGTAGCAATTTCGCACGTTTTAGAACTGGATCGTCATCGACGTAATGTTCTCATTTATATCATACTGAACTATTGTAAGTACACTTTTTCAGATCTTATGACAGCTGCGAGCCTCTTTGACTTCAACGGAACGGTTGAAACCAGGGTCCGAGGTCGGAACGTCCATGGCGGGATTCTCAGAGAAGAATCCGTAAGGGTGCAGGCCGACTGTGATCCGCTCAACGGGCATGATGGGGAAATCTTCAATTCGCGGGTAGTGAGTCAAACCAAACGAATGCCACAAGACGACATCATCGTTACGTATGTTTTCGTTGCGCTTCACGGCATCGGCACAGCCACCGATCTCCTTGAAAGACTGGTTAGTCCAAGGCCCACCGGCGAATAGCTCCCCATCGCGGTATTTAGTGACCCAAAAGTGATGAGTCGCATACTCAGCACGAGATCGGGCAACGGTACCCTCGGGTGCCATTATTAGAGCCGAGGGACACGCCATGAGCTTGTAGCCGACAGGTTCCATAGTAACCGGGTGAATCTTGTTTTCATTAACGATCTTTAAGTAGCGGTTCGTCGCCTGGTTGCAATCTAGAGCTGTAGACTTTTCCACGATTTGAGTGTCATTATAAAAGCCTGTACCAAAGGGATTGTGGTCGTCCCTTGACGGCAGCTTCGTCTCACAAACTTCGACCGTATTCAAATGACCATCGATTGCAGGGTCTACACGAAGTGAGAAGATGTGTTGATGGCCCGCAGCCAGAACTGAAGGACCTACTACGGTGCCCCATTTACTCTTCTTACCAGGGTCGATGTACTGAGTAGAAATGACACCAGTAGCGCGAATCTCGAGCTCAACACTGCCGATCTGATCAAAGTGCCAGTTGAAAATATACTCGTAGTTAGCAACGGTCAAGACAGTCTGCAAGATCAAAACACGGCGGCGCACCACACGACCCACTCCTGTACGGAAGTTGGTGTGCTTCAACAAAATACCGTCGTCTTGTTCATGCATACACACGACGTTCTTCCGGTTCTCAATCTTACCGTCGGGGTGTACCAGGGTACCATCAAAGTACTTGATGACACCGAGACAGTCACAACCGAGGCCCAAAGAGTTAGCGCAGTGACCAGCCCCGTAATCACCGAGGTCAAATGCCTGCTTGCGGTGCAAAGGGGGGCGTGGATCACCGTATGGAACTGTCATCTCCGAAACAGACAGCCTGTAGAACAACAATCTCTTGTCATAGCGCACATCTCCAATTACCAGGCCCTCACGCGGGTTGAACATGACGCGAAAGCTCCACTTCTGCCACTCAACCAGGTTACCCGCTGTTTGGAACGAGGGTCCCTTGGGCTGGATAACATTGTAAGGCTGTAAGTCCGTACGCATGGGGGTCTCACGTAGCTCGGGCATGTAGTCATGGCACTTGAAGTTCTCCACAATTGAGGTGCCCTGCGAGCGCGTGTTGTAGTTGATTCCATCACGGTCATCACATTCATCGCCAGTGGCACACCAATCAATGCGATCCATTTTCTGTTCAAAGGTGTCCATTACGGGCACAAACGGCAAAGGCAGAGAGTAAATGTTTGACTCTTTGTGACGAGATTTGGGATCTTGCATGAACATAAGAAACATGACGTACCGGGGCTTAGCCTTTGCGAGATCGGCCCCATAAACCCACGGATCACAGTTTACCAATTCAACAAGATCACCCGTAATGCCGCATTTCTTCAGAGCGTCGAGGAATTCAGAATTTTTGAAAAGAACCTTTTCCAGAGCGTCACACTCAGCCATGTCAATCATAGGCTGGCTGCCGATAGGAAACTGTTCGTGCTTGGATACGACGCCTCTATCAAGGTCAACCCAGACTTGAAGGGCTTTCTTCTGGTCCATGATCAACAAGATAGCATAAGCGATTCGAGGCGGAGGCTCAATGGGCACACCAGCATACTCAGCATCGAGATACTTAACCATCAATTTCTTGGGAGGCTCTTCAGCCTGAAGGGTCTTGATGTGAATCACCTTCCCTTTCTGCCAATCCTTGAGGATCTGGACGGCGTTAGCGGCCTCCGTAGGGGTTAGCTGATCCAGTGGATGAGCCTGCACAGCCTTGTGACTTTCAGTCACCGAGGGATACTCCATTTTCCTGAAGCAAATGTTAATGAGAAACAAAAATAATCAACTAAAGCTCTGTTGTTATTCGAAGACCACTCGAGGGGTTTATATAGCAGATGCTTATCAGTGTGCATGAGCCCAAACCTCGACATTATCAAGAATATCGATAACCGATCACGCGGCGCTGAGCATGCATAGGCACCACTGAGGGAAGAATCAACTAAGCACGTCAAGCGGTCAATTCGCATTTCGCAGATTAAAACTGTTTTAATCAAACATTCGTCATCATTACGTATACTGTTTATTATCAGCGGTATCACAGCTTGCTGAACACGCCTTTACAGGCTCCCTTAGAAAGCTGCAAAAGCGTACTTTTATTGCGCGTGTATGCCTTCAGTCCCTCTTCACCATTTTCAGAGCCAATTCCGCTCAATTTCCATCCGCCAACTGGCATTTCAGCTGGGGATTCACCCCAGGTGTTAATCCAAGTAATACCGGCGTGAAGCCTCTGCACCAGGCGTTGAGCAAGACTAACGTCCGCTGCCGCTACTCCGGCCGCCAGTCCCATCGGAGTATCATTGGCCCGGGCCACCAGTCGATCAACCCAGTCTTCGCCTTCAGTGCTGTAAGGGAGCACACACATTACCGGTCCGAAGATCTCTTCCCGAACAATTTTCATAGTGTCTGTACAATCTGTGAATACAACGGGCGGAACCCAGAACCCTTGTGAAGTAGGCATTGTCGTGATATCCTTAGCACCATTATACAGGACTTTGGCGTTGTCCACATCCATTCCATGGCGAATGTAGCTCAACACTTTTTGGCGATGAGCACTGCTTACAACGGGTCCCATGTTAGTCTTAGGATCCTGCGGTAGACCCATGCGCACACCCTCACGACAGAGTTTTACCAATCGCCTTTCGAATGCTCGAAGCATGCTTCGAGGCACAAATACTCGTGTGCCGTTCGTGCAAACTTGTCCAGTAGAGTAGAAATTTGCCACCATAGCCATATCACATGCATCTTCCAGGTCCGCATCTGGCAGCACGATAAGCGGGCTCTTACCCCCCAATTCCATGGTAACAGCCTTCATGCCACCGGCGGCCTCGCTGGCTACTTTACTTCCGGTGCTAACCTGTCCCGTGAAACTGACCTTTGCAATATTTTTATGGGCAACCAGTGGAGCGCCAACGTCGATACCATCACCGTACACCACATTAAAAACACCTGCGGGCACACCTGCCTCAATATAGATCTGAGCTAGCGTGTTCGCGTGTAAGGGAGTCACCTCGCTAGGTTTATAGACCATACAGTTTCCTGCAGCCAAACAAGGTGCAGATTTCCACAGTGCAATCTGGATGGGGTAATTCCAAGCACCAATGCCAGCACACACACCAAGCGGCTCAGCCGTGGACCAGAACACCGCGTCCTCACGCAGCTTCGTGTAGGAAGATGGCATCCCGCCTGCAACCAAATTTGCATAGTACTCTAAAACATCAGCGCCGGTCACAACATCGACATTCCTGGTTTCGGAAATAGGTTTGCCCGTGTCCAGAGTTTCCGTCAATGCCAACTCATCATTGCGTTCCCGTAAAATCGCCACGGCCTTCAGCAAGATCCGTGAACGTTCCAGTGGCGGAGTTTGGGACCATTTATCGAATGCTTTTCGCGCGCATTCTACCACCTTGTTCAGCTGCTCAGGCGTAGTTGTGTGAATCGTGGCTAGTGGCTGTGCAGAAGTCGGATCAATTGATTCGAACGTTTTTTGGCCCGCCTCTTTATGAGGTTTGCCGTCCACAAAAGTATAGATTTCTTTATCAAATGTCATGATGTGTAGTTGGAGGAGAGACTGCAAGCGTTTAAAATTAGTATGGGGTATTTATTAGATAGGGTACTAATGGGTAGATCAACTGCCCAGCAGAAACCCACAATGAATCGTAAATAGGCATCTTGAAAGCCAACCGTGATAGAAAATGTGTATAAACATATCAGTTCAGTAAACTACTAACTAATGGCGGTTTCAAACTCAGTATATGCTGTTTAGGGGCCGGGATTACGTGAATGCTTGGCAGCAGCAGATATATGCGCTCCACTCAGATCGGGTTGTGCACGGCACGACTGCTGCACGACTACAGCGGGTGACAATACGTATGAAAAGACAGCTATGAAAATTGAATGTGCGCTTAAATTTGTTGAGTACGGACCAGGCCGATATTCTATGTATATAGAACGTGGGCGAAAAGATAGGAAGTTTTCACGCAAAAAACAACACTAGCGGCCCATAATGCACCGATCCACCACCCTAAGCTCCGATGAGAACTCCTGATCTGGCTTCAACCCCCGACCCCACAAGCATAGTTTCTGAGTAACGACAAACAGAGCTCCTTTTATCGCTTATCGATAAGCGAGAGCGTCCGTGCGACGATTGCTTCAGAGTGCTTGTATATATATAGACTAAACCTAGTGAGCATATAAACCGAGCCCATGTTTAGTTTTGCATTGATGGACTGTATGCATATTTTACATAACCAGGATGGTATGCGCGCGTAAGGACTGGGGCCGGCATGGCGCCTACGTCATTTGCACACCCTAATGAGCTGAGCTGAGTCTTTTTTTTTAGGTGAAAATCCTCCTTACCCCCATGCATTGGCTCACCTGTAAACCACTTTACGATTACGCGGGAGCGACGCATATTGATCCGGCGGGCATTAATCCTAGACTGAAATTTATCACTCTTTCTCCATACCCAAGCTTAATCGACTGGGCGTATCTAGTTATTCATTGGTGCAGAACAGAATAAATTCTTAGGAACTATGACTACTCAAATTCTGCCTGAAAACGTCGATTTCGACTACATTATTGTCGGTGGTGGCACTGCGGGCTGTGTTATCGCCTCACGGCTCTCAGCTTACCTGCCTGACCGCAAAATTTTGCTGATTGAGGCTGGTCCATCGGACCACGACTTGAACCAGGTCCTGCAATTGCGTGAGTGGCTCAGCCTTTTAGGCGGTGATCTCGATTATGATTATGGTACCACTGAGCAACCGAATGGTAACAGTCACATTCGCCACTCGCGGGCGAAAGTATTGGGTGGATGCTCTTCACACAACACACTGATCAGCTTCCGTCCGCTGAAGCACGATATGGATCGCTGGGTTGAACAGGGCTGTAAAGGCTGGGACTTTCAAACCATGATGCGCCTCTGCGATAAGCTGCGGAACACTGTACAGCCCGTGCATGCCCGGCACCGGAACCAGCTTTGCAAGGACTGGGTTCAGTCGTGCAGCACTGCGCTCGACATTCCAGTGTCTCATGACTTCAACGAGGCCATTTCAACCACGGGCGAGCTGGGTGCCAGTGTGGGATTCTTGTCCATTTCGTACAACCCGGACGATGGCAGACGCAGTAGCGCATCTGTGGCTTACATTCATCCCATTCTCAATGGCGAGGAAACCCGGCCCAACCTGACTATTTTGACAGAGGCATGGGTCTCCAAGTTGTTCGTTGAGAATGATCTTGCCACAGGCATCGATGTAACTCTGAAGGGTCAGAAAGTGCCCAGATTCTTGCGCGCAAAGAAGGAGATTGTTATTTGTGCTGGTGCGGTTGACACGCCCCGCCTTCTGCTGTTGTCTGGCTTGGGTCCCCGTGAGCAGCTCGAGAACTTGGGCATCCCGCTGGCCAAGGATATTCCTGGAGTGGGT
Organism: Starmerella scarabaei; assembly: GCA_030565305.1. Taxonomy (NCBI): domain Eukaryota; kingdom Fungi; phylum Ascomycota; class Dipodascomycetes; order Dipodascales; family Trichomonascaceae; genus Starmerella; species Starmerella scarabaei. Next base: position 137,077 of record JAJMBJ010000003.1, on the reverse strand, counting down.
GAAAACTTGTTGGATCACCCAGAAAGTATAGTCATGTGGGAGCTCAACAAACCTGTGCCGCCGAACCAGACCACCATGGACTCGGATGCGGCAATCTTCTTGCGTCGTGAACCTACTAACAGTGCTGGCAACGACGGTAATGCTGCTGATATTATGATGCACTGCTACCAAATCCCGTTCACGCTGAACACTTCGCGGTTGGGCTACCGCAATATTAGGGATGGATATGCATTCTGCATGACGCCGAACATCCCGCGTCCTCGCTCAAGAGGCCGTGTTTATTTAACTTCAAGCGACCCTAATGAGAAGCCGGCGTTGGATTTCCGCTACTTCACAGATCCTGAGGGATACGATGCTGCTACCCTGGTCGAAGGTGTGAAGGCTGCCCGTAAGTGTGCGCAGGAAGAGCCTTTTAAGTCCTGGATCAAGGAAGAAGTTGCTCCAGGTAAGGATGTTCAAACTGACGAGCAGATCAGCGAGTACGCGCGCCGTGCTGCGCATACTGTCTATCATCCTGCGGGAACCACTAAAATGGGGGACATTTCCAGGGACCGAATGGCCGTTGTTGATCCTCAACTCAAGGTCCGTGGTATCCGTAACCTCCGGATCGCTGATGCTGGTGTCTTTCCGGAGATGCCTACAGTTAATCCAATGCTCACTGTTCTTTCAATTGGCGAGCGCTGTGCAGAATTGATGGCTGCGGACAGTTGGGCTCCTGCTGGACGCTTGTAAATAGTGCATACCAATCATACATAGCGAGATAATATTATTTGGAAATATGATTCTATGAGATCAGTGCTGAGGCAATAATGTTCACCGCCGCAGAAAACGTCTCTCATCGAAAGGCGCGCGGTTAAAGTCCTTTACAATTACCCGGTCTGTACTGGTTGTCGTCAGAGCCCCTAACCTATATAGATAGCGGATCCGCATGTCTTATCTCTAGCTTATCAAGGTACAGAATCCGCCGACGCCAAAGTAGTAGTCCACCTATAGACGAAGTAATCTGGCTCTATTCGATATGCGAAAACTGATAAACAGAGCTGCATCAGACTCCATCTGATGCGTTACGCTAAACCTCCTATTTCAAAACTTGTCAGATGATGAAGATCTTATATCAGGCACAGAACAATACCTCTCATTTGATTGTTTCACCTTTTGTTATATTTATCTTCCGTATAAAACTATTTTATCAGGCTAACCATTAGCTAACATTCCGCGTCTACCCACATGCTCATTCCTTTACCAATGATAGCAATTGTGAGACGCATAAGTGTTCACATGCGACTTCATTAGTCATGTAATGTGCACGGCTAAAGGATTTTCATACCCTAGTTGGTGCCACTCGGCTCGATCATGCTAGGAACTGGGCGTTCAAGCCCAGTTTTCTTACGTCATATGTAAGTAACGCGCCATAACTACACATTAAGGTCTTACGTCATATGTTTGTAACGCGCCATTACTATGCATATTGGTCGGTACCCAACAGATTTTTACCCTCATTGCTGAGCTTTCCGGCGCTGGTGGGTGTGGGGTTTCATCGAAAATTAGGAGATCCGCTGCAGTATAATAGGCTCATGGGGGCCTTGGAATAGTATATATAAAGCAGCGTTTACTGACGCCAAAAGTGGCCGGCTTGTGAAAAACTCCATTCCACAAAAAAATCAACTAATAAAGTCAATAGAGCTGCGTGTGCATATTAATTTATACCAACGCGGAAACCATTTGCATTGGATAATACATCGCTACACGTCTCATTCCAGATAGCATCTGCATTTTAAAAATACAGCCTCTTACAAAATAGCCGATGAGTTTGCGTAAGACAATAAGCCCTCGACAGAAGAGCACTGACCTCGACCTGGAGTCCTCCAGCTCCAATGAACGCGAGGCTCTAATCAGGGACACCACCCTTGAGGCCATGGGCTATAAGGAAGAACTGAAGCGTGAGTTCTCATATTTCTCGGCGTTTTCGTTTGCATTCTCGATATCGGGGTTGTTTGGTACCGTCGGAACCACATTCATCGATCCAATTTTGGCCGGCGGCTCCGGCGCCGCGGTTTGGTGTTGGCTCATCAGCGGTTTCGGTTGCGTCTGCTTGGCTCTGTCCGTTGCGGAATTGGTGTCTTCTTACCCGACATCAGGCGGTCTATATTATTCGTGCAGCAGGGTGTACCCGCGTAAATGGGCTCCATTTGTGTGTTGGGTTGATGGCTGGCTGAACATTTTCGGTCAAATCGCTGGTGTGGCCTCTACGACGTATGGAGCTGCGGGTATGCTCCTGATGTTAGCGTCAATCGGCTCTGACTTCACGTACACGCCTACTGATAACCACACGGTGGCTGTGATGGTAGGTTTGATGGTTTTCCAGGGTCTTGTCAGTTGCTTGCCGACTCAGTTTATTGAGAAAACTACCAAAAGCTACGTTTGTTTCCACTACGCTGCTCTGATTGCCGCTATTGTGGCTTTGCTGATTAAAACAGATCCGCGTAACAACGCTAAGTACGTCTTTACTGACATCACACCTAACTCAGGTTGGACCCCGAAGGGCTTTTCCTTTTTGTTTGGTTTCCTCAGTGTCAACTGGGTCATGACTGATTACGATGCCACGTCGCATATCTGCGAGGAGATGAAGGAGCCTGAAAAGATGGCTCCTTGGGCTATTTCGCTAGCCATGATTCTCACTTATTTGATGGGATTCGGCTACACGATCGTCCTGTGTTTCTGCATGGGTGACCCTGCAAAGATCATTGACTCTTCCCAGCCGGTGATTATGATCTTCTACAATTCCATGGGCAAATCAGGTGCTATTGCATTTGGTACATTCATGTTATTGGTCAGTATCATGGTAGGCTTGACAGCGTTGCAAGCAGCTAGTCGCACCACATGGTCTCAAGCCAGAGACAGGCTCTATCCTGGAGTTTCCCCTTTCTTGTATAGTGTGAACCGGTACACTAAGACTCCTGTGAACTCTGTGCTGGTGATCACTGTGCTGTGTATTGCTATCAACTTGATTGCATTGGGAAGCAGTGAGACGATCACTGCAATCTTCAACGTCTGTGCTGTCGCATTGGACATTTCGTACTGTGTTCCTATCGTTGGTAAACTTCTGTTCCCACACTTGCACAAGAAGGGACCGTGGAATCTGGGACCCTTCTCAAAGGCTGTGAACCTATGGGCCTGCCTTTGGACTTTGTTCGCAAGTGTCATTTTCTTCATGCCTACCACTATGCCTGTGACGAAGGAAAATATGAACTACTGTGTTGTGTTCTTTGTGTTCGTTATTGGCGCAGCTGTCGTTGCTTGGTATTGTGGTGGTCGCAAAATTTATTTGGGCCCTGCTCGTACAGTGCCTGATCCAAAAGATGTTTTGAAAAATGGTGAGAAAAACATTGGCCGCGAGATCTACACGGACGATGTCACTGAACAATTAACTTAAATTCGCGTGTGTGCATTTATATATTTATTCTCAACGATCACAATCCAATGATGCCTTGAATCGATACGAATCTGTTTAAAGACGAGAGCACGTGAAGGCATATTCACCGGATCAATGGGCAACTAACTTGTTTGTAGGTAGAACATTCATGGATAAGTATGGCATAGTTAAGAAGGCTAGTTAATAGGCCGCTGTGTCGTAATTCGTGGTCTTATAGTTGGCAGCTGGCACGACATCGTAAAAGTGCGGGCTTACGGAATAGAAGTTAGTCGAAGGATTTCGCTGGCAGTGACATCCAGGTAGTCAGTTTGAGTATCTGCAAATGCCTTTACACCAGCTTGGTCGAACTGTTTCGTGTCAAGCAGGCGCTCCCGCTGGAGGCGTAAGCGTGCCTCGAGAACCTCAAGGCGGTATGTAAGCCATTGCAATCCCAGTTCCTTCTGATCAGATGTGTTGCAAACGTTGCCGAGGTGGGACATGTCATAAGTATTAGGATCTTTGGGGCGTAGGCTGGTGACCATCGCGATTCGTTCATTGCAGTTAGTTGAGCGAAGAGCAGCGTGACGCAAGCAAGAGCCCTGCATGACAATGACTTTGCCCATGGCAGGACCAGGTACAACACCGATGGATCCGTCCTTGCACATGACAGCGGTCTCACCACCAGCCATGCCAGTAGTGTTGGAGACCATCAGCACGGCAACGAAGGGCACACCGTCATAATGCCAGTCGTCGATTGGCTTGTTATCATAGATGCTTGCCTCCATCTTCTCTGTAGGTGGCAAAGGAAGCGAAGGAACATCACTGAGGTCTCGAACACCAGCGGGGCCCTTCGCGCCTAACTGGACGTTGGTGCTACCGATCTCGTAGTCGAACACCGGAACCAACTCAATTCCAGCCGCACTGGAAACAGCGTCGAGCACCGCAGGACAATGCCAAGCGTCGTACACAAATGGCGAACGATCACGCGCAAAACCACGGACCTGGTATGCCGAGCGCTCATTGCTAAAGACATGGTTCTCTTGCACAACTTCACTGAGGAGGTCATTGCGCATAAGACGAATAGCCTCTTCAGTGAAGAGACGGAAGGCAGCAGTGGCGCCAATTTCACTCACACCAATATCGTTGTCATATCCAAAGTCGCTTAGTTTCTTGCGCCAGGCGGGCTCTTCAATAGCGCAATGCACTTTGGGGTCAAACTTAACATTAGTAGGCGTATACTTCCACTTGGGAAGAACAGGTTCCGCATTGCGGTGAACCTCACCAGGCTCAGGAGTTGCGCGGGGGCTGAATGTGTTGACCACGGTGGAAGCCATTGTCAAATGATACTTTATTGATTGTCAGTGTTTGAAGTTGATAAATCAGAGTGGAAGTATAAGAAGTGGAAAGCAAATAATAACAACTTTGTGATATGAAGCAATTTAATGGGCCGTGTTACTTGTATATTTATATTTATGCTGAAACCCTAAAATATCAACCCCCGTTCGGAGCGGCTTTGTGGTGGGATATTAACGGTAGTAATTAGTCGATAAGCGCGGGAGCGATGGCTCTCAATCAACAAAAGAGCCGCAACTAGAAATTGACTGCTTTCCGTCAATCATCGGCTTTACTTTCGCAAGAGAGGTTGCTGTATCTTGGCGCGTGTACAATTTTGTTTGTCACAGTAAATGTGAACCTGAGGGATTCGCTTGTCAATCGGTAATCGACGTGATAAGCTCATTGACCTCAAACACCTTACCTTAAAGTAACTCGCTTTGAACAGTCCATTAAAACTCATCCATTGTCCCAACTGTCATTTTGCTAAATACTCTTCATTCATAACTGTTTGAATGTATCTGGCATATTGCTTTTGTCGGAGATGGCTTTAGTTAAAAATGTCAACGCACTCATTTAAAATATATCTCGATACACTCTAATTACACAGACGTAAATAGTGCACACATTCATTATTTTAGAGGGTATCAAATAAATTTGCGCTGCGAAACAACACTGCTAGGCTCTTCCATCAACTTCCCTGGTATACGAACGCAGGACCGTCGATTAGCGTGGGGATCATCCATCGCAAGGATACGTGTATCGATGTAACTTTCCCCACTAGTTTATTCGTTTTAAATCCCCATTACGAATACGTTTAAATGCAAATCAGCCACTATAAGTCGTTTATATCATTAGCATCTCATCACTATACGTTGGAGAATGATCTACAACGTGACTGAGGATATCTTGGTCTAAAAGAAACCCCCAGACACTGTCAACCTGCGGATTTTCTAATGAAAGACCATAATCTTCCTCTAATGAGCTGACAGAGGGCGCATGGTTCGGGAGTCGATTTTCACCCCATTTCTCACGCATTATAGGGTGCACAGCTTCACTGGGACTATTTAGCTGCAAGTTAGAGTTCTGCGCGGTGTTCAGTCCAGTTTGAGGAGAGGCTTGCCCCCTTTGTGACTGCTGCCACTCTGCAACGGTTGCTGGCAGATTAGAATAAGACATCGACGCTTTGGGACTCGTGTTCTCGTGGTTACGCGTGTTCTTGTGCTTATCGAGCTGCCCCTGCTTTGAACCGAATCTCTTGCAAATAAGTTCCAAGGGTAACGAATAAACGCGATGATCATCAGGAGGCAAAGCCTGCATAGTTTTTGCAGCCTTATTTATGACATCAACCAAATCTTGACGCTTGAACCCGACCGAATCGTTGTGATCGACCAGTAAAACTTTTGCCAAAAATACCGATGCATGGAGCAATCTTGTAATCCATTGGATAGGAGAGCAGCTGAGTTTTACAGGCAAGTTTGAAGCCGATTCATGATTGATAATAAAACATGCTGCGTTCGTGGCGATATCTAAATATTTTTGATTCTCGTCGAATGAACGAAGCACAGTCTTAGCTGATGAGTTTTGCCAAGGGATCAAAACGATCGAAAACACATATAGCTCGAAATGACAAAACTCGAACATCAGTGTTTTCTGTTCCCAGGAGCTGCCCTCAGCAATTAGCTTGTAATCTGATCTCCATTTCTTGACCAGCTGATATATCAAGTCCAAGATATTCATGTACTGCCCCGAGCTGAGTAGCTTTCTCGTCTCCGTTCTTGAACGGTACAATGACCGGTTTGCCAGATTCAAGAGTTTGACCACATCTAGTCGAGCACGGTCGATGAGCTCACACTTATTAACTAGCTTTTCTGGAAACTCTGGCTCAGTACCCTCAGCATGATGCAGCATAGGTTGTTGCCCCAATCTACAGGCAAGCAAATGGTCGGTGAAATGTAGGGCGATATTGGCCTGAATATCGTGCTTGAGCAGCCCCACGTACTTGGCCACACGGACTGCTTGACCCATCAAGGGCCAGCATATACGAGTATGACGCCTTAACGATTCACCTGGAGGTTGATTAGGATCGAGCAGCGCACCAGGGAACCACTCACAGAAGATCAAAACGGCAAAAATAAGAGACCTAACGTGATGCATAGGACATTCCCAAAGCATTGAGCTTATCGTCTTTTTGGTGTAGTCCCAAAGCTTTGTATGTACCTCGTCATCCTCGGGACCATTCAAGCAACGCGCACCCATCATACATACAACTGCCAGAAGGGCTGGCTCAGCGGCAATCCGAGCGAATTCTTGGTATTCTGATGGAATATAAGACACATAAAATGGGGAAAACTCGGTAAAGAAATATCCCACAAACTTGCAAACTTCCTCGGGTGTCAGCATTCCATCCTTAACAATACTAGATTTATGAATCGAGATCCGTCGAGATGACTTCTCGTCAAAATTGAAAGCACCAGGTTTTGCCGCGCTATTGAGCAGCTGATCAGCCGCAGATTGTTCAAATTGTTCTTCAGTTATATTGTCACTGTAAGTCTGCGGTGCGGCTGAGGGAGTTGAGCTTCCAGACATTGGGTCCTCATTGAGTTTGAGGCGCTTTTCGAATTCATGTCCAGCGTCAATGGCGTCCAATAAAGTTTTCTTGCGTTTTGACACACGAACCAAGATGTCGATTGCGTCGCCGGTGTTATACATATCCTTCCTCAGCAAATTGTCTGCTGAAGATGAATCGGGAATAGGTGAGCCAGGCAATGACGAAACACCGGTGAGCCTAGGTGAGTTCAACAAGCAGGGGCGTCCAACACCTCCCAACCAAGTCTCTGACGGTGCCCTGCCAGTGCGAGCTGAGGGAACAAGCTCAGCATTTTCAATTTCGCGCAGTGAAGAAGGGAAAGACGCAGGTTGAGACTGACGTCGTACCAGTGCTGGAGGCTGAAAGTTGCGAATATCTTCCTGCGCTGGTGGTGATAGATCTGGAACTCTGGATGAGCTGCGTAGTTCAAGCAAAGTGTTGATCAAGGCGTGTTGATCGGCATCAGTTCCGTGATGTACTTCGATTGCCTGGGGGGAATTAGTAAGTGCTGGGTCTAATGTACTGTTTTCCAAGCAATTATCATACTCAACACCATTTTGGCTGCTGATCTTATCACTTCGGCTGTATGAAGATGTGCGATAGTTATGATGCGCTCCATCTTCACGCGAGCGACGAGCTTTACCGGCCAGGACGTTACTGTATCCCCCACGTTTCTCAATTTCAGGCACTTCACATGTCAGGCCCTCTTGTACGCATCGCACGCAAGGTAGCTGCTTGTGCTCCAAATGACACTTAGTTTTGCGTTTACGGCAATTAAAACAAGCTTTACTGGCTCGTCTCCGCTTCCTGCACCCCTCAACAACTGCATTTTGCTGCCCATTGATTGGCTCTGCCGGATAGCTAGCTACAATTGTGCCCCGCAGATCTTCAGGTGGCATGCCTTCTCACTAATTCGCTTGATTGCGATATAAATGATGAACCTTGTACGTCCTGTTTGTATGACCACGCAGTGAGAGTTTTCTATCAAATCGAGAGCGATACCTTTGGCAATTTCTTTTCTTACGTGGGCGCTGTTTTTCTTCAGAGTCCCAGACGTTGTTTGGTCCATATTTCTGAAGGGTTTCGATTCTCCTATCGCGAGGGTTCAGGGTAACTAAACTAAGATAACGACGAAGACGGAAAAGCAGGTTAGTGATGCATCCGTACCCTTAGGTTTAGGCGTAGAGACCTGAAATCACGTCATTAACATACACGAGAACTCCGAATTTTATTGACATATTTCGATTTTCTATGATGAATTCCATTTTTAATTAGATTTTATGTAGATCGTTGGCATTTGGCACTACATATCGATTTTGATATTGGATGCCGCGGTTACAATCACGGTAAATAGTCTCCTTTCTTATCTATCAGGGTGCTGGCCGATTGCTGAGTAATTTTTGATAAGAATAATCCACCCATCAGAGCAGGATCCCGGGAAATACGTAAAGGATATTGAAATCAAATCAATTGGCCATTTAAGAGCTAGGATTATTTCTGAGGCCAGAATAATACGGGTTTCTGATGAAAACGTTTAGCATCTTGAGCCGAATGATGATATATGTACATTTAATCTTCAACAATTACAGCCATTTTCTGATTATAATTAAACAATCGCACAATTTCGAATCAACTAAGGGATTATATGACGCAACGTTCGCGCACATTGTAAAATCACCAAGAATCTCAAATTTTCAAAATCTCTTCTTCTGCCCAGCAGCAAACCATCGGGCCAGCATGAGCATCAGTGCTCCAGCCAAGTAGACTAAGCCAGCGAAAAGTTTCATGCCCAGAAAGTTGTGTGCAGTCAAAGCTCCGGCAATGGGCAACCCAGTAAGGACTGCGATACTGGCAATTGAATAGCAGGTACCGTAACGTTTGCCATAATCCTCAGTCCTGCTCACAGCAGCCACACAAATCGGAGTCAGTGAAATAGCTGAGCCTGACCATATACCAAATAGTACTGCAAACGTTGTTAAACCACCCTTAGACTGGCCTCCGGGAATCCATAAAGCCAGGCAGAGTATACCTGTGACTGAGGTAGTGACTACTTCAACATTGTAACAGCCAAATCGATCAGCGAGATATCCAGGAACAGTACGACCAACCACCGACCCCACATTGAGATAGCTTAATAGCGCATTAGAGTAGCCGTCACTCAGTCCCTGAGCCTTAGCGTAGGTCACCATATAAATAATAGGCACAAACACAGCCCATTCGATCAAGAAGATGCCGATACAGCAAGAGGCGAAATCTTTATTTCTGAGGCTCTTGAGGTCAATCATTGCCTCTCTCCAGTCCACTTTTCGCTTAGTATGGCGGCTTTCGAGAGTTAGACATGATATGATTGCCAGTAGTAGGAAGATAAACGCCAACACCCTAATTGCCCAGCCGTATCCAACTTCTTTAAAGAGCTTATTTAGCATTAGCGGGATGTATATCCCGCCTACGGCACCGCCGGTCATTGCAATCCCAGTAGCCAACGCTCTACGTTTGACAAACCAATGGCCCACTACGGTGGTGCTGGGGTTAAAAATCATTGATGACGAAATTCCGCCGAGAACTGAGAATCCTAAGATGAACTGGTAGTATTCGTTACAAACACTGAGGATGAAAAGGGACGCTACCCACAGCACGCATCCCGGAATTAGCAAAAAATGTAATCCATAAGCATCAAAGATAGGACCTGTTTGTACACTGCCCAAATACATGAAGAAAAGCCATATTGAGAAGATCCAGCCAACTGTTGAATCATCATATTGGCTCAGCCGCTCCTTCACTAGGTAGTCCTGGATTGCACCAGTACCGTTTGACAGCCCAAATGTTATTGAAATAGCACAAAAAGATCCTAGAACAACAAGCCATGCCCTTAGCCCACCTTCAGGGGCCACATCTAGCCGATGTTCTTGTTGGTCCCCTAATTCGTCGCGGTCCTTCAGCGTCACGCAATCAACATCTTGTACAGCCTTCTCGGTACAGCCGGTTTTAACCTCAAGGGACATTCAAGGGAACTGAACGAGCACTTTCTGCTTCGCCTTGAATGACGCGATATCAAATTTGAGGGTTAGGCGATTTCTTATCTGTGGGTATCGCGTCAATAACCGTTCTCACAATACATAGCGGAAATGTGAGTATTTGAGCGTAGCAATACTCATTCCTTCAGTTCTATGAAATACATGGCAGCACTTTTCTAACAATATATAAGATATTTCATACATCACGCATGACTGCTCACCCAGCAAATGGTATGGTACGGGATGAGTAATAAATGGTCACGTGAGACGCTATCTGATCGTTCATTATTACTACGGCCAGGCCCGTAGCAGTCGGACAAAATTGTATCAAAAGTTGTATATATAATTGGATAAAAGCGATTACAGGGAAAAGCGGAAATCGAGTCTTTTGTTGCCCTCGTCACTCGAAGTCTTAAGGTACTCTACCTGCTCTTCAACGGTCATGGTGTTCCATTTCTTTGATCTCAGTTTGTTGCGGAAGTAGTAGTAGTACCGGGTAACCAATACCAATACGCAGGCGGCAGATGCGATACCGATCAACGACTCAAGACCCTTTTGATATCGGGGTGCATCTGTTTTCTGGAAAACGTTGTTACCTACGATACTACCTGCCTGAGAGAACATGTTCATTAGAGCTGAGCTAACGGTCCTTCTCGAAACAGAGTAAGAGTTCGCGGAACTCCAAGAAATGGTAATAGGCCAGGACGGCGGGTAAGCCAGAGTGACAAACATCAGCGCATAGCTACCCCAGTGATCAGTAAGAAATTGAGGCCAACATCTCATACAGATGATCGGAATGAGAAGCCAAAACGGAGACCAGAACAACATGAAGCCATTCTGTTTGAGTCTACTGGCCAGATGACTCTGGAAAAGCATGGTGAAGATTTGGGCGATATTATAAGGCACCATCAACAGGTTTGTTTCAACGGTGGTGAAGCCCATTCCCTTGAAGATGATAGGAACATAGCTTGAAACAGGAGTGACAATAATATCAATCATGAACCTTGAGAAATACAAGAGCCACATATCGTAGTCACTGATAGCTCGCCAAAGCATTTTAAAAGTGATGCCCTCACGGTTGTTCATTGTTCCTTTACTGGGGTCATCGCGCACAATGCGGTTAGCCATAATCTTTTCTTCACGTTCAGTAAACCAGCCATTCTTTCGATACCATTTACGCGTGTTCGAGGGTCCAGAGGGCATCTTGTAGGAAACAAGTCCAATAGCCAGCGTGACCAGGCCCTCGATCAAGAACACGTACCTCCAACCGCTCCAGCCACCGCGACCTTCTAAATTCTGAATTGCAGCAGCAAGCAGCCCACTGAACGCTTGAGTTAGTGGGTTGGCAATATAGAACCACGCAGATCGTTTTACAAACTCGTCGTGAGTGTAGAAGTACGACAACCAGGTGATCTGCTCGGGTAAAAAGCCACCTTCGAAGAATCCAACCAGAGATCTTGTGACGAGGAAACCAGCCTTGTTTGTCATCTTGCACTGGCAGACCGCAACGATGCTCCAAAGTGAGACCTGCGTAGGTAGGAACCAATCAGCACCGACCTTCTTGGATACCAATTGCGAAGGGAGTTCAGCAACAAGAAAGAAAACCAAGTTAAGTGTGTTACCCAAGTTGTAATCATTAGTGTCAATCTTCAAATCCGCCAACAAATGATCAGACACAGCATTCTTCAAATTATAACGATCAATATCGAGGGCCAGAAACATAATGAATGCCCAGAACAAGGCATGCAAGTCGGCCTTGCGCACAACACGGCGCTCCTCTTCAGGGGTCCAAGTCAACTCGGGGTCTATGAGATGCCGGCTCTCATACTTGGTCTCCTCATACAATTTCATCCAGTACGCTGCAACTTCAGGGTCGTTGAAGACATGATTGTACGCTTTGCTTCCTGAAACATTTTCAGCATCAGAGCCGTAATCATACTGTTTGGCATGCTCGTCACTAGAAAAGCTGTCTGCAGTGGCATGAGAGATAGCAGCTTCTTTTTTGAGGTCCGCTGAAACAGTGCTGGTTTCAACAATGCCAGAGTTTCCAGTAAATTCTGGATTGCCTGCATCTACGCCCTTCGGCAAATTATTCTTTCTATTGAACCAACCCATTCTTAGCTAGTTTCAATCGATTGACCTTGTGACTCACGCCTGCCTTCCAGCTAATTTGAAAGCGCGCTGGGCTTTTGAAAACTTTATTCACTATTGAATTATCACTATCATTTATATAGCAATTGGTCTTTACTGGCGGATAGGTGCACGTTTCGACACGCAGTATCACGCCATACACACACGCCCTAATGCAGATCGCTCAACTGAAATACTGGATGCATATGCAGCCGTGCCCTAGCACCACATATACATACCCACAAAGATTTTTCGGTTCAATGGTATAAATGTTACGTACAGTCGTCTAAGAAACCTTCAAAATGTTGGAGTAGACCGGGTTGCTTCTCAAGTCGCCTGGAGGGATTGGGCTCCTAATTAATCGAGAAATAATCCGCGTCGCGGCACTCTAGCTCACGACTTACCACGTGCCTAGCGCCACTCCACGCACAGCCACACTCCCGCCGAGGGGTCTCTAATAACTGGACATACTTGATAGATAAAGAAATTTATCGATTACAGCCGCTAAAAATAAATAATAAATTATGTTCCAGCGATTGATTGCGCTTGGTTCAAAGCGGACTTAGGGAACCCAGCCAGCTTAGCGATCAACAGCCCACAAGAACTTTCGGCAATGCCGGACTGAAGTGTGTAAATAAAACGTAACTCACCATTAGCATCCTCACTTAGATGAGACTTTAATGCTCGAATCGCATTTGTCAGTCTAGGATCTGATTCCTTCTCGAGCAGCTTTTGAATTTCGACCCCATAGTGAGTAGCAAATAGCACCCGACATTTATTCTGCAAAGCCAGATGTTTCACCGCTGCGTATGCGATAGCCACACCATCATTATTCGAAGTTCCCCGACCAACCTCGTCGATAATCGCTAAGGACCGCGATGTGGCAGAATTGAGGATCTCGGCAGTCTCTAGCATTTCCACCATGAAGGTACTTCGACCGTTAGTGAGATCATCACCAGCGCCAATTCGGCTAAATATGCGGTCTACCACACCAATTCGAGCCGACGACGCGGGCACGTAGCATCCCACATGTGCAAGTAACGCGATGATTGCGTTCTGTCGCAAGAAAGTAGACTTTCCACCCATGTTAGGTCCAGTAATCATACAGACTGGCTGTGGTTGAGATAGACTACAATCATTGGCAACATACCCGAACGTAGTAGGTAGTCCTTTTGTGGCTAGACTGGTCTCCACGGTGATGTGACGGCCCCCAACGATTTCAAAAATTGCAGGATCGGCCACCACATCAGGACGGACCAGCCATTTGTCGCGGGCAAGTACCGCAAAGCCTAGCATGACATCGACATCATCAGCCGTGGCATACGCTTGGCGCATGGGCGATATATGCGAAGTCAGCAGTTCGTCTCTCAATTCTTCCAAGATCTGCTCCTCAGCCTCTCTCAAGCTTCCCTGAATCCTGAGTCTGTCGTTACCCAATACCTCCCACTCTTTGTCGTATATGTAGAAAAAGGTTTTGTTTTTAGCCAGCACTAATTTAGAGTCAAGCAGGTCAACCTTTGCAGTACTCTTCACTTTGAAACAGAAGTGATGTTGAGGTGTCCACACAAGCTCCACTGTGGGGCCATACTCTTCACTTGCCCGTTCACGAATCTGCTGCTCTAGAATATCATAGCCCTCCCGTTTGGCGTATAATTCCTGGAGACGAGGGAACACATTTGGATACAAAATTGGCCGGTAGTCTCGGTGAGTTGTGGGTGACTGTGTCGTACCAGCTCGCGGTGATTTTGCTGGGGTCTTTTCTGCAGTAGACTGCCTTTTCTTCCTTACTACTTCCAAGAAGCCGTCGGCAAAAGTATCGTCAGATGCTTCCTCATTTCCCTGAGCTCCCATGCCTGTCAATTCCGTTACCTCGGGAATTTGACCTATGAGTTCGCTCAGATTGATTGTCTGAGAAATACGATCGGCTATCTCCGTGGCCTTTTCTAAGTTTTTAGCCAAACTCGCGTGCCAGTCATGAGTGTCAGCATTTTCTAGGCGTTTAAGAACATCCTCTAGCTCTTTGAGACTTTTGACAGAGTTTGCGAACGCCACGAGGTCTAAAGGGTCCACTCTACGGGTTCTCAGTTTCTGTAATAGTCGCATTCCATCAGGCAATGTCGACAAAATAGACTGCAGTGACCTTGTCGACGCCTGCGATTGATCGAGAAAATATTGGACCTTGTCCTGTCGTGCCGCAATTTTGCTAGGATCCTGGAGTGGGCTAGAAAGCCACTGCTGAAGAAGTCGACACCCCGAAGCCGTGCGGGTATAATTCACTGCACGCAACAGCGAATCTTGGTTACCGCTCCGAGATTTAGACCCGAAAGAGTTCGAATGCTGCAGTCCCAAAGCAATTCTAGCGCTGTTATCAAGGACCATCACCGAATCAGAATTGAATCTTTCCGGAACCTGAATTTCAATTGGCGTTTGGGGCAGCGTCTCATCGATATAACTTGCAAGTCCCAAAAATGCATGCATAGAGGCCGGCGACAGGTCATCAATTCTGTATCTCCTCACTTCGCCGGCATGCAGGTTCCACCATTCTCGAGACTGGAAGTGGTGTTTTGTGAGTTTGGCCAGTGGTGCGTACTGAGCCACGGTATCTGGAATGAAATCACCCCGGTAGTTCCGGTTGATTAGTACCTCGCTGGGCATAATGCGAGCTAACGCATTACCCAGGTCCTCCTTAGCAAGTTCCTCATACTTTACTACACCCGAAACCACATCGATCCACATCACTGAGGCCATAGTGGCCGTCAGAGACACTGCCGCCAGGTGATTGACAGCGGATTGGTCCACAAACGATTCCCCCAACAGCGTTCCCGGTGTCAAAATACGAGCCACGGGCCGTTTTTCTTCTTCGCTGCCCCCGGTGATGATCTGCCGCGAATCCTGTAATAGACACACCACAGTCTGTCCCAATTCACCTACCAGCACACGCTCGTACCTCTGGCGTTCGAAAACAGGGAAGCCGGCCATATTCACGAACTCCTGGCCCGTTACTGGGTTTTTCTGGTTTTTTCGAGCGACTTTGATGTTCAGTAGTGGCCCGAACTTCACAGCCGTTTCACCATACATCTCCATAAACGACCCTACCTGCGATATTACTACTGCGCCAGGGTACTTGGCCTCAACATTCATGATATGCTGCAGCATTGTCCTCGCGGGGGCCGTGGGAGCAGCGTTGGGAGTGAATTGAGTTGAAGATTTCACCATCATCTCAGGGAATGGAGGTAGAGGTGCGGCTTCGATACGCTTTCTTGTCAATAATTTGCCCCAAATGTCATGTGAGGTATGGAAATATGCTCTTTTAGCCAGAACGGCTACTTGCCTCCGGTGCATATGCGCGTAAACAGCCGCGTGCTATTCTGTTCACGCTGTATTATGGAGATTAGGGCACTGAGTGAAGGCACTTCTGCCAGCGCGATGTGGGAGGTCCCGATACGTTTAATGCAAGCCACTACCCTGCCCCGAAGGGTTCCGCCGTGATAAATTTCAGCGGCCGATACCGGATCCACAGAACTACATGAGCACAATTTCGACCACCGGGAGTTTCATTGCGGGAGCTGCCGCTGCCTGTGGTGCCGTAACCGTCACCAACCCTCTCGAGGTAATAAAGACTCGTCTCCAGCTTCAAGGCGAGCTCAGTAAGACCAGGTCCGATGCCCCGCGTATTTACCGGAGCATCCCGCAGAGCCTGCTGCTTGTGTTCAAAACGGAGGGCTGGCGGGGCCTTCAGAGCGGGTTGACTCCGGCTTACGTTTACCAGGTTTGTTTGAACGGCTCTCGTTTGGGATTCTACGAGCCGTTCCGGCGCGTGGTCTACGGTGCGTTGGGCTACGACGTCTCGAAGCGGCGGATCCCGCTAGAGATCTTCTGCGGTGCCAGCACCGGCGCGCTGGGCGCTCTTTTGGGCTCGCCGTTCTACCTCATTAAGGTCCGCATGCAGTCTTACTCGCCCACTATAGCGGTTGGCGAGCAGACTTACTACCCGAATATCCGCACAGCGCTGCGCGATCTGTATAGAAAGCACG
This sequence comes from Starmerella scarabaei, assembly GCA_030565305.1. Lineage (NCBI taxonomy): Eukaryota > Fungi > Ascomycota > Dipodascomycetes > Dipodascales > Trichomonascaceae > Starmerella > Starmerella scarabaei. The sequence goes on along the minus strand of JAJMBJ010000003.1, from coordinate 120,565 downwards.
AAATGTACCGCGGCGTTGGCGCGGCGTGCTTGCGCACGGCTCTGGGCTCGAGCGTCCAGCTGCCCATCTACCACGCCTCGGGCCAGCTGATCGACGACTTGCACATCTTCGATCCCAAGTCGCCCTTGCGGTTCATTAGCGCCGGCCTGTGTGCTGGTGTGGCCGTGGCTGTGGTGATGAGTCCCCCTGATGTCATCATGACGCGCATGTACAACCAGAAGGGCGACCTCTACACGGGCGTCATGGACTGTATCGTGAAATCGGTGCGTAGTGAGGGGTTCTTCGCTCTCTATAAGGGCTTCGGTGCCAATGCCTTGCGAATTGGCCCCCACACAATTCTCTCATTGACGTTCATGGAATATACTATGGCGGCCATGCATAAAATTGAGGGCGTCGAACACAAACTCGTGAACTAGCGAAGCATGGTCATTGTATCTATATAGACGATAGCATTATTTTTGATCGCCACCGACTGTTAATATCATCCCTAGTGGCGCTGTGGCGGCCGGGTCTCGACCCATCTCCGGTGGATCTAATAGGGCGGAGTGACTAAGTGAAATTTCACATGTTGAGGCACAAGCTGAGGCCGATCCTCCGAGCACGTAACGGGCGAAATTTGGCCACTACGCCGGTCGAAGCACCCGAATACCCGATCGGAACCTTGGATAATGGTGTCAAGGTGATCACCTCTCCCTACCCGTGCCATTTTGCCGGTGTGGGAGCATATATCAAGGCCGGCAGTCGCTACGAGCCGCATGAGCTGAGCGGCCTGTCACACCTCAGCGACAGGCTATCCTTCAAGGCCACAAGGCAGTTTAGTCAAGAGGAAATGGAGCAAAAGCTCCTAGCGCTAGGCGGCAATTACCAGTGCGAATCCTCAAGGGAGACGATGATTTACCAGGCATCCACGTTCCACAGAGATATCGAGACGATGGTGGCCCTGCTGGGCTCCACGGTCACACAACCCTTGCTTCTGCCCGAGGAGATCGAGGAGCAAGTCGTTTCAGCGGAGTACGAGCTCCAGGATATGAGCAGCCAGCCGGACCTTCTGCTGCCCGAACTGGCCCACCAAGCTGCATTCAAGACCGGTCTGGGGAACCCGCTGATGATCCCCGCTGCTAGGTTACCGCTGGTAACCCCGGCGTCCCTGTGGCAGTACCGCCATCTCATGTACAGGCCCGAACGTATCGCGCTGAGCTTCATTGGCATGGAGCACGAGCGCGCACTCGAATTGGGCAACAAGCATTTCGGGCACTTCAAGAGTGAGCCGCCCGCCCCGGGGATGCCTCAGCTAGATACGGGCCGCAGTGAGTATGTCGCAGGCGAGACCTGTGTTCCTCTGCCGCCGCCCATCGGGAACATCCCACAGTTCCACCACTGCCAGATCCTGTTCAGAGGCCCTGGTGTGAATGACGAGGATGTATATGCTGCGGCTACACTGCAAACACTGCTGGGCGGTGGTGGCTCTTTCTCGGCTGGTGGACCGGGCAAAGGAATGTACTCGAGGCTTTACACCCAAGTTTTGAACCAGTACGGTTACGTAGAGAGCTGTCAGTCCGTGAACCATTCGTACAGCGATGACGGTCTGTTCGGGATTACTTGTTCCACGATCCCCGAGGCGGCCCGGTACATCCCATACATCATCAGCTCGCAGTTGGTGCTGCTTTTCACGCCGAATGCCATCACCAAAGTGGAAGTCGAGCGCGCCAAAAACCAGCTCAGATCACAACTGCTGATGAACCTAGAGAGTCGCATGGTCGAGATGGAAGATGCCGGCCGACAGGTGGAAATGAACGGCAAGAAAATGAACGTGGACAAGATGATTGAGAAAATCGACAGTCTCACTGTGCGCGATCTGCAAAGAGTGGCGCAACGCATCCTAACCGGCAGTGAGCCCACGATTGTCATGATGGGTGAGCGGGAGAACTTCGGAGACGTGCGGAGTGTCGTCAAAGAATTTGGTTTAGGTGTCAAATAAGTGTATATATAATGTAATTTACGAATATGGGGACTTGGCATAGCGCGAGTTGCGCATAATGTATACAACTATGGTTAAGCACGGTATGTCTCGGTGAGCTGCATGACCGATGATGCATGTGTACATCGGTGTGAGACGGTGGAGTAGGGTATGCCTCGTACTGTGGTGTACCTCCGCTTCGCCCGGCCCCGAAATGGCTTCCAGGACCCAACACCCGTACAATGGGATGCACAAAAAGAGAAGGAATTATGGGCCATGTTGAAGGATACGAATACCGATTTGGAATGGCACGCGCTGGCCCAGCATTTCGACGTCCCCCAAACATACATTCTACAGCAGGCAGCTTGGCTCTACGAGAAAGAGCTGGACGGATTGAGGAAGCGCATGTCGCGAATAAACGTGAAAACACCAGACACGTCGGCCAACATACGATTGCTCCAGTCTTCAGCCTCAATAACCAGATCAAGTCAGTCGGGTCCCACTAACCTCCCAACAGGACTATTGCATACCGAAAGATCCCCCGGGATCAGCGCAAGTCTGAACGGATCGGGTATTTCCACCCCCGATCTGGTCAGCGATGGATCCATTGACGACGAGGCTTTCACGTCTCGCCGGTTGCTCAGCGCCTCGCGGCCAGAACCGAGTGAGTCAGACAGCGATTCGAGTTTGGACGGATTCCTACCAGCATAACAGCATCATTGCGTTCCGCTAAATTGCATAGTTTTTACGACTTACACGAAATAAAGCAGTACTTAAAATTTAAAACCGCCTGAAGTTATTCAACGTTGAAAAGTGCCGCTTGGGTTTCCGTTTATCCGAAGCAATTGGGAGATACGGCTGGTGGCGCCGCCCTGCCCTGCTTCAATTAAGACTGCCATCGCGTCCACAGCCCCCGCCCCAAGACGCGCACAAGAGCTCATTAGGCCGCTTATCATATCAGCTCTTTGTGAGTTTCGCTCAAACCCCTCCGCGACATAGATTGGGTGGTTCATCATTGGGTACTTTTGAATGAAGACGGCGATTCTCTGGACTCTGCTGGCCGGCAGCGACTTTGCTTTGGCCCGGGCGGTCAACGGCGCAGGCGCCGCGGACGTCGCTGGCGACGCCATCACGGGGGCCTCTGCGGACGCTGATCTCGGCAAAAAAAGCCCCGCAGCCAAGTTTTCGCCGCAGGACAACGGCTACGACGCCCACAAAGTGGACAATGACGATGCGTTCCACGCCCCCACGGTCGCGCCCAACGACAAGCATACGGACCCCAAGGACGCCAAGCTCGAAGGCAAGCCCGCCAAGGCCCCGGCCGACGAGGCCGAGAAGGGCAGCAAGGGGTCGGTGATTCTGGACGACTACGATCCCAACAGACTGGGCGTCTCGGCCGGGGAGGCCAAGGAGAAGGCCAAGCCCAAGGACGCTAAAGACACGAAGGACGCTAAAGACAGAGACGCCAAAGACAAAGAGTCGAAGGACGCCAAGCCCGCCAAGCCTGCGAGGGATTCGAAGAAGGACACTTCCAAGAACAAGAATGGAAAGACCCCCACCGATGAGAACAAGGCCCCAGTGGCCGAGAAAGAGGCCGTGCAGAACCCCTACGACGTCGTGCACGACAAAGACGGCAACGTCAAGGGCCAATACAGCCTGGAAGATGACGCCTACAACGCTGCCAAGCAGGACGTCAAGGACGCCGTGAAGGGCGCCAAAGACTCGGTCAGTGACAAGGCGAAGGAGGCCTACGAGCGGGTCAAGGATAGCATTGCCGACAAGAAGACCGCGGCCGACACAAAGACCGCGGCCACCCCAGGCTCGGCCGCGCCGAAGACTCCGCCGGCGGGCGCTGAAGAGCCCCGGTTTGGCCGGCTGATTGGCTCGGCCGTCATGATCATCGTGAGCGAGATCGGTGACAAAACCTTCTTTATCGCTGCGTTGATGGCGATGCGGCACGCTCCAGTCTTCGTGTTCAGCTCGTCGTATGCGGCCATGGTTGTCATGACGGTCTTGTCGATGGTCCTGGGCCTCATCTTGCCGTCGCTGCTCTCCCGGAAGGTTACCACGCTGCTCGCCTCCGCGCTGTTCTTGGTGTTCGGCGTCAAGATGATTGTAGAGGCATGGTCCATGGACAAGAGTCTGGCGGCCACGGACGAGATGGAGGAAGTCGAGAACGATCTGGCCCTGCATGAATCCACCAAGAGCATGGAGAAGGCCGAGGCGGGAGGGTCCTCGGGCTCGCTGACGGACAACGACGACCCAAAGTCCAAACTGAACAGCAAGCAAGTCAAGGACATGCTGTCCTATGTTCTGTCGCCCGTCTGGATACAGATTTTCGCCATGACGTTCCTGGGTGAATGGGGCGACCGCTCGCAGATTGCCACTGTGGCCATGGGCGCGGGCGAGGGCTGGATGGAAGTTCTGGTGGGCTGCCTCGCGGGCCACTTCGTCACTACTGTCATCGCTGTCTTGGGTGGTAAGATCCTGGCTCAGCATTTGTCGCTGCGGACGATCACTTTCAGTGGCGCCGCGTGTTTCCTGGTGTTTTCCATGTTCTACTTCAGCGACTGGCTCAGCGAGCGCAGTTAACCATCGTTTGTCATATTTACATACTTACTTTCTGCGACTATTTAGATGCCTTGATTGCCGAACCTCCAGGCTCAAGGGCACGGAGGATGAGTGCCCAACCCTGAACCATATCGGATCGGGTACAGCATCTCTTCAAGATTAAAGTACGCATAAACTGCATCGATTCGTATCAATCGAATCTGGGCAGTGAGCCGCAGCCGCTCATCAGAGTGTATGGGCCAATTGACCATGACCGTGGCGAGCAGGCCGTGGTGCACGTCCATGGTGCGTACCCATCGTTCTTTGTGGCGTTACCCCCCACTGCAGCGGACCCCACGGAGTTCGCGCACAAATTAAAAGCTGATCTCGAGGATGCTCTGGCTAGGGGGCTCAATCCGTACCGCCAAAGCTCTGAGGGAGATTTGGGTGTCCCATTGATGGATCGCCCACGAAAGCATGGCAACAGACAGTTTGTGAAGGACGCGCAGCCCTGCAAAGCATTCGATATGTACGGATATAGAGTAGGCTGGTCTTGCTTTGTGAAAATTAGACTGTTTGATCCGTCCCTGATGCACAAGTGCGCAGCTATTCTAAGCGGTGGGTTATGTGGCACAGCCTTGCAGCCATACGAAGCACATCTCCCGTTCTTGCTGGCATTTCTCGCTGATTACAATCTGTATGGCTGTGACTGGCTGGAGTTTAACGAGTTCCATGAACGTCAGGGGACTGAAAGAACAGCACGGCAGGGTCGTGAGTTTGATGTTGATGTCACACAAATACTGAATCGGATCCACGTAAGCCACGATAAACGGCACACTCAGATATTTGAAACACAATCGAATGATGTGAGAGTGTCCAGCTTGTCCGTGATTCGAGCTACTGATACTGAATGGCGATTGAAACACGGCTTGAAGCCATGGTCGCCCTCGGCCATGCAACCGCATCATCAAGATGCGGCTCGTGACTGGGATTGGGAGTACAGAGATGAGCTGCAAGTAGGACTGCAAAACCTTACTGACGTTAATAAAGAGCAGGGGGCGCAGTCATCTTCTCAGGAGTTGATAGACGGTCTGCCCACCGTTGGGGATCTCATTCCTTCAGTGCATGCAGTCGCTACACCTGTCCTCACCGCATCTGCGGCCACCTCTCCGCTAATTGAAGGTACTGGATTGCCCAAACGGCGAAAGGTTGAATCAAGCAATACAAGTTTCGAGGAGATTTCGAGTGGTAGCGTGCTAGCCGTGCCGCTGTCTCAGCAAAGATTGAGCATTCTAGATACTGCATTACAAGAGGTGAAGGCAGATATACAGCAAGCAGGCAGAGAAGCTTCTCGGATCTTAAAGGCGAACTTTCCTGCATTTGAGGGGTCGAGGAATGTGTTTACGACTGCTCCGTATTTGCAATTCCAGCATACGGCTCCTACTAGAGCTGATGTCGCAGAAACTTTTGGGGTAGTAACGCATCTGCCGCCTCACTATAGTACTTCTGAGGATGCCTCGCCATTCCCGTTCGTATATGGTGATCGTGAATACTCAGTAAATAGCTTGGAGCCTAAGGATCTTCCCGCATTCGAAATGAGTATCGATCCTTCGTTGCCAACTCTGGCCTCACGGCTGTTGGATGAGGGATATATAGCTGAGCATGTTAGGACTCGGGTTAACATCGAGCTGGGTCGCCCGTCGCCATCGACAGCAGAAGTCCAAGAGTGGTTAAAGTCTGGAGCTACGGTAAGTAGTGGCCCCTCGGCGTCAGGGACTGGGAAATACCAAGTTGTTTCTTTGGGATCCCCTGAACAAATATGTGAGGACATGTCGCTGTTTGCAATGGAAGTGTTCTGCGCAACACGGCCTGGAAAAGCTCCTAAGGCTACTATGGACCCCATAATTGCAGCTTTTTGGCAAATTGAAAACGCTCAGGGGATGATCTGCACGAGAGATACTCAACGTTACCGGAAGGGTGTCCAAATCGAGATTGTCAGCAATGAGCGAGAGCTTTTGGATAGTCTAATTCGAAAAGTGGTCGCTTGCAACCCCGATATTTTAAGTGGTTATCAGGTTAATACGGCATCTTGGGGATATGCGCGTATTCGGTACAATTATTTAACACACAGTGACATGTTTTACGAGCAGTTAAGTCGTGTTCAACCTGGTAAGGACGGTTTTCACAACTTGATGCCTGGAAGCGAGAGCGAAGATGTGGTGCAAGGTCGCCATGTGCTCAATTTGTGGAATCTGCTACGGCGTGAAGTGACCCTGTCAAAGTACACACTGGAGTACATGGTCTATCACGCATTGCATCAACGCACCCCACTGTACTCATGGGACACTTTGCGTGTGTGGTGGAACGCTAGCGAGGACTCAGTAGCCATAGGAGCCGTATGTCGCTACTGGCAGGATCGTGTGAGCTACGTATACCAGCTTTTTGCGCACTTCGAGATCGTTAGTCGTACCTGTGAGAAGTCTCGTGTGATTGGAATCGATTTCTTGTCTAGTTTGACACGTGGATCGCAATTTCAGGTAGAATCGGTTATGACCCGTCTGAGCCGCAGGGATAACTACGTGCTAATTTCACCCACCAAGTCACAGGTTAGCCATCAGAATGCTTTAGAGTATATCCCGCTGATTATGGAACCTATAAGTGAGTATTACACAGACCCAATTTGTGTACTAGATTTCCGCTCGCTATATCCATCTCTGGTTATTGCATTCAACCTGTGTTACTCTACTTGTATTGGCCGAATCGTGCCTGCTCCAAAGGAGGGCAACAACAGGCTTGGTGTGCTTTCCAACTATGAGATACCACAGGGAGCCCTCGAAGAAATTGGCATGGAGAATATTTATGTCGCGCCCAATGGCATCGGATATGTTTCTCCGAACGTTCGCAAAAGTCTGCTGGCACAGATGTTGTGCGAAATATTGGACACGAGATTTATGATAAATGACACGCGTAAACACCGCGATGGAAATCAACGCCGCGAACGTAACTTGAACAGCAAACAGCTTGCAATGAAGTTTATTGCTAATGTCACCTATGGATATACGTCAGCGTCCTTCTCGGGTAGGATGCCCTGTGCTGAACTAGCCGACAGTATTGTAAGTGCTGGTCGTGAAATCTTACAATGGTGTATTCAGAAAATTGAAAGCACCACGAAATGGGGCATCCTTCCCAAAGTAGTCTACGGTGATACGGACAGCCTGTTTGTGCGTCTGCCGCGTGTGAGCCTGGCCCAAGCGTTCCATATTGGTAAAGAAATCGCCGATATGATTTCGCAAGGTACTCCGGACCCCGTTTTGCTGAAACTAGAGAAAGTATACTCGCCGTGTATTCTTCTTACTAAAAAGCGATACGTCGGGCGAGCCTACGACGGGCCCTCTTCTACTCCACGATTCGATGCGAAAGGAATTGAGACAGTGAGGCGCGATGGTACACCCATTGTACAAAATGTTGAGCGTCAAGCCTTGGAAATTTTGTTTGAAACAAGCGATCTGAGTAAAGTGAAACAGTTCCTCCGGGACCAATGGCAGCAAATAGACATGGGAAATGTACGGATTCAAGATTTCTGTTTCGCTCAAGAAGTTAAACTCGGGCACTATAAATCCAACAAGCTTGCCAGCCTCCCAGGTGGAGCTGTCATTAGCCTAAAGCGAATGATGGCAGACGAGGCGATGGAACCGCAGTACCGTGAACGAGTACCGTTCGTCGTCACTGCCGGCGCGCAAGGTTCAAGGATCAATGACCGTGTGGTGCCGCCTGAAGAGGCACTTAAGTCCCCTGAAATCAGAATCGATGCTGAGTATTACATTTTAAAGACAATAATCCCACCCCTCGAGCGGCTCTTCAACTTATTCGGTGCCAACGTGCGCGATTGGTACCTCAAGATGCCTCGCGCCATCAAGACTGCTGGCAACACCTTGGGCAGTTTTGTGAGCAGTGAGAGCTGTCAGTGCTGTTTGGACAACAAGGCGCAAGAGGGCTCTCGGTTGTGCGAGGCTTGCAGTGCGAATAAACCCAGGGCTCGATATGTGATGTGTTTGCGAAAAAAGTCCCAAGAGCAGACCTTAGCCGGTGCAGTTGCCACCTGTCGAGTCTGCGCGGGGCCCACGCCTTCAATTGCGTGTGAATCAATTGACTGCCGCATATACTACGACAGAATTAAGGCGGAAACTAATCTACGTAACATGGACTGGTAGTGTTATTGTTAAATCTTCGTATCTAAAGAACCCAATCATCCTTGTACCAGTTTTCGTCCTGCAGAAACGATGTGAGAAGCCGTGGAGCACCATTCTGCAGCAAAGGATGGGAGGCCAGCTGTTGGAGGAAGCGGTCAAGCTGTACGGTTCGAGTCGAGATAACCTCCTCGCTAAATCTATTGGTGTAAACCTTAGGTGGCAGGGCTGGAACATGCACTCGTGGCACGTCGTGTTCTACGGCGTCCTTGAATGCCACAAAGTCACTGTATCGCCGGCGTACAGTCGACTGGGGCTTGAAGATGGGGATATTCGTGTTGACCACAATCTCGTAGTCAGTATACATTGCACGGGCCGTGCCGTGGGTTCGCGGGTTTTTCACCTCGACTTCCAGCCAGTTCTCAGGCTGCTGGTACTGTTCTCGCATTGACTGGGTGGCCGCGTGCCGAGCGGGCGATGTCCGCGTGCCATCGCCCAATTGTGTGGGCATTGCCACAAATTCATGAGGCATTTTGGTGTGCTTTGTTTGGCAGTATGCTGGTCAGTTGGTGCGGTGCAGCAAGGAGTCCGTTTAGGGAGATCGATGTGGGGCTCAACTGACTGGGCTGCGGAAGCACAGCGAGGTTTGGGCTTTCAGGTCTAGTTCAGTTCCTCTTGGATCCACAGAGAATCGATACGTATGTCTATGAATATATATCTTCAATTCCGTCAAGTACCGAATAAATCGAATATTGGTAAAAAATCATGTTCAATTGACATAAGTTCGGCACTCCAACAGGTCATCGATCTATAGGCATACGCGACTAAATCAACCCGCACACCATGTACCTTACCTTGCACCATTCTAAACACAGCGGTAAACACGACCCAGTATTGGGACCCCAAAACTGATGCCACAGGTCGTCAGATACCTCATTAATACGCTATTCGGCGTCTTTTATGAAAACAAGCAACATGAACTGGTGCACAATCGTGAATTGTGGCTGATAGTGTTGGCTTACCTCGAGCCAAGTTGCGACCAGCAAGCCCAGGAGTTTTTGAGCCACTTGCTCGCCGAATTTGAAGACTTGAAACCGCTGGAGCTGTTTGCCGCAATGCTGAGGATCAATCTGGAGACCTCTGAGCAGTTAGCATTGTCGATTACGCGTAATGCTCAGCTCGCGCGCGACAGCCCCGGAGGCGTTAAGTCGCTCATGGGAGCGCTGTGCGTTCAAGTAGAAGACGAATTCGCCAATATGAACGTGCATGAAAAAGTTGCTTTGTGGAAAAAGCTGCACCGCATTGTAAATGCGTTTTGTGGCATTGTACCTGTCGACAGCCAACTTTACGAAGTCCTGGAGGAGAAGAATACAGAGGACGGCGGCATTGCGCGACTCGCCAGACTGTTAAACGGTAGCAAGGCCAGGCCAGTGACTCAAACATTCCGTCGCGAGAAAATAGTTCAGGCTTTTCGTGACCATCAGAGGCAGGAACTGGTGGTTGAGCGCATGAAAGAGTTTGATATCGAGCTCACACAAAGGGAGGCCCACAGAAACTGCGACCATGCTTTGCATTCTGAAGAGAAGCGTGCTGACGGGGAGTTAATAGGCCTCGCTCAACTCTGTCAAGCATACGCTACTCAAGGGTTTGACTCTCAGGCACTCAATACGGCGTTCGAAGCATTTTTGAGTAGTAGGAGATCGCTTGTGGGGAACATGTGGACGGTGCCTCAGTCCAACATGCCCCGGATCTTGATTGCTGAGCAGTACCTTCCTTTGATCAATGACTGGAACCGACGACTGGTCGAATGGCTGGTTAACTTGACTGCCTACTTCGGATACAGCAAATCTGAAGAGCGAAATGCTCTCAATGAATCCCTTGCTCGACTTCTAGAACATGCTACCTCTAATGAGGAGATCCCCGCGGAGTGGACGGTGCTGACGCTGGCGTGCGCCTATGCTGAAGACAAATTGCCGGTTTCATTGGCGAGCAGTTTGTGGGATGCTCACAAAATGGCTCTCGATATGCAGCGCTTTGCGTCGGATGGTGAAACTGCCCGACAGGGCATTGCTCAGGCGTATACTAAAAGCAGTGATACCTGGCTCGAATTTTCCCGATTCGCGAATTACTTTTGGCGCTGCTTCGGGTATCAAGTCGTTGCCGATGGGTATTTCAGTAGCGTGGAGTGCAGCTTGACCTCTCTCGCCCCTAGTGTATCGGAAATCTGGCTACATTGTGATGCTATCCTTCGTCGCGCCATGCTGGGCGGCGATATTTTGACAGGATACGCAGCAATTAACAACATGAAGAAAAGGAGCGCGGGCGCTTCTGGTAATTCTTCGCTGAGTTGGTGGTGCGACCAAGCACAAGCGCTATACAGCATAATGCGCGGTATGGTGCTGATAAAATGTCATGCATTGAGGCCCGCGAGACTGGTTTTGGGCCAGTTGGAGCAGCTCAAATTAACTAGGGCCCAGAAGGACGCTTTAGTGTATGCTCACACACTCATGGAAATGTACTCAGGTGACTTTTATGCCGCTTACACCACTGCTTCCCAGCATGCTTCGGATGCTCCGGACACTTTCCAGCAGCTCTCGTTCCTCACGCTGGCCGTGAGGGCGCTTGCGGTATCCCGGGATGCAAGATACGCCAAACAGGCACACGAGCTTTCAATGTTTACTCTGCGCCGCGCGCTCTCAACCCAGAAACTTAGTATTGTATTTGAACTCGTGGTACTGCAGATGCGATTGAGATACAACGCCGGTGACTTGAGAGGTTGTAATGCACTGAGACGATCGATCAGCCACTTGAATCGCCTATCAGGCACCTCAACCGCACAATGCGAATTCATGCTGCTGACTGCCGCATGCTCTGCAGACTCGACCAGCATTGATGAAGAAGCTTTTGCCAAATGTTTATATACAGAGTTTGACTCCAGTCTGATTCCACCGGATTTCGAAATTCTCACCATCGATCCTGACTACAACTCGGCCACTGACAACACACTGAGTATAGCCGCGGTTCAAATTGACGATCAATCGCAGTTTGATGACCTTTGCGAGGCTTACAAGGGCTTTGTTGCATCGCAAGCTATTGTGATGTCCGGCGATGACACCGATGACACCATGGATTTCAAAACTGACCTCTCAACAAACCCGCATAGTGCTCCGCTCAGTGTTCGTGAACAAGCGCCAGGAATTTTTATACCACACAGTGCACCTAGTACTACTGATGATGAAAACTCGCTGTCCCAAAAACGCACACGAGCAACATTGAGTGGATCCCCTCAACGCGCCTCAACAAAGCGCCGCAGCATGCATCTAGATTTATAATAGCTTCCATATGTACAAATTTAAGGTAGCGAGCATCTTCTTACACCGGAACACCAGTAATCAACCTCACGATGAGGTCCCAAGTTCCGAACATGATAATGCTGTTAGGCACAGTTCGCAACAAATGCGGAGTCAAACCACCGTACAAAGAGGCGAAGCCCTCCTCGGCTATGACTCTCCGAAAACACTGAAGCAAGCCGGTATACTTGGGTTTGCCGCCCTCAGTAGGGGCCTGCCGAAGTCGCGTACGCACCACCTCGTGAGGGTATGTGATTAAAGAGGCAATGAATTTCGCAGCACCCGCAGCTCCACTGGTAGCAAACCAGTCCATAAACTTTTCATAAGTTGTGAATTCGTGCCCACGGGCTTTCAAGTGCTCTTGCCTTCGTTTAATGAAACTCTTCATCTGCTCGTAGAGCACCCACTGCATGGAGCTCTCAGTGGAGCCCAGGAATGAGGCAGTCAGGCCTCGATAAAGAGCGAAGAAGCCTTCATTCTTGAGAATTTTGCGGAGGCAGTCAAAGCTGTTCTTGTACAGTCTCTGGGGCGCCCGCTGGATGGTTCCATCCGCACCCTTGGCAGACTCAAGACTCGACGCCTTGTCCAACTGCAACCGAGTCTTAACCAACCAGATCGGATTGGTTACTGTGGAAGTAACAATTCCGGCGACAACGCCTGATGCCAAATGCGTTTGTGGTTTGTTTTGGGCAGAGTCGTTGAACATAGGGGCCAGTGTGTCTTTAGCCAATCCATAAGTGAAGAAGTTCACCGCTCGGGCCGGAACCACGCCTGCAAGATTAGGCCCCAAACCGCGAAACAATGCGCGCCCGCCTTCTGTTCGGTAAACATTGCCAATTATGTTGAATGTGTCCGTTACATGTCTGACACCTCGTACGATCATGAAACGGCTTTTTTGATGACCAGTCTTGTGGCTCAATGAATTATGAAAATCCGACTGAAGCCGAGTTTTAACGACATCTAACGGTGATGTCACGATTGCACCAGCCATCCCAGCAACACCTCCCGCAAAGAAATGAATCCAGGGACTGACCGGTGCATTGATGCGTATTTCCTCTCCCCGAGTGCGCACGGAGGGATCAACGGACTGCTCAGCGGCTCCCTCGTCGCTTTCTAGTACGGCATCGATGGGCACTTCTGATTTCATAGCCGATCCACCTTTGAGGTTTCCAATATATTTTCCAGGGTAGGGGCTCTGCCCTACACACACATAGATATCGATGTACATGAATTACGATATGCATAAACTACAGCTACCATTGTGAATTTTGTACCAGGCAATCAAGTCTCATCGAGGCAAGTGAATGCCATTATGCATGAGCAATTGAACCCCCGCGGGATTGAACACGCTAGTTAGTCTCCCTGTCTGCAGTGGTATGACGCAGTGCATGAACGCATTTGGCGAACCGGCGAACTCAGCGTGACCTGCCGTCGTCATGGGCAATGGACTCACCAGAACGGCCAGCGTAGGATGAGGATCACTATGTGACACGATTCCTCTCAAGTCGCGCCACAATGCCCCCGGGGGCCTTCTTTTGGAGCATTTACACTGCAAAAGCACGTTTATTGACTGCCATGTCGCGATCAGATCGACGCCACGATCTCCGCTTTGACCGACAGACCGGAAGTTTTTAAGTCCCGAGTGGCTGAATTTATCGGTTAAAACCAGTGTGGTGAGTTCCTCGTAGAGTTTACCCCGAGCCACGGCGGATTCGGCTGCACTCAACCGGGCCAGAAGCTCGCGTATCATTACGAACCCAGACCCCGGCCTATTCTGGCAAGAATGCGGTAACTGTTAAACAAAGCAAACTCACTGAACGCCAGAATAAATGGATAGTTTTGCACCTATATATATATAAGCCGTATAATAATTAGATGTAAGTCTCGTAAGCGATCGGGTAGATCGTCTCAGGGTGAGCCTTGAGGCTGATCTGGCGCGACTCACGGGGCTGCTGGGGCACACGCTTAAGCTGAACGCGGACACCGTTCTCACGGGCCTCGATCTTCTTGGCAGCGGTCTCCTTGACACGGTTGATGAAGTCGAGACGGCACTTGGAGTGACGGACGTGCTCAACACGGACAGCAAGACGCTTCTCGATGTAGCGGTTGCCAATAGGCTTCTGAATGATCACACCGACAGAGCTCTTGGTGACGTTGAAGACAACACCGGTCTTACCGTGGTACCACTTGTGGGGAAGGCTCTTAGCGGCAGAGTTGGCAACGACGTCAACGATGTCGCCGACCTTGTAGGTCTTGAGGTATACGGACATCGGAATGACGCCATGCTTCTTGAAGTCGCGCGAGAACGCGTAACGAGTTCCACTGCGAAGTCCACGACTCTTACCCATTGTTCAATTTGTCGCTGTGAAGGAACCTAATTTCACTCCGCTTTGTGATCTTGTCACCCTACCTCTGTCCCAAGCGAATGGCTGGGAGGGTTGGGTGAAAACTCCCAATGTGCGAAATTTTCACCAAAATTATGTAATGCCCCCTGAGCCCTAGATATGACCGGCGCGAACGATGAGATTAGAGCTCAATGCCCGTAAGCCCACCGCTAGGAATCAATTTTCGTTTCGATTCTATATGTTGAGAGTGGTGCGCAGCTAGCGCTTAAGCTTATTATATCTCCAGCCTATCACAATGCTGGTTTCTTCATCCCTGTTTCGACGAGCATACCGCTGATATAATATAGGGCTACAGGGCTCGTCATAGACCCTCTTAGTTGTGCCGCCTATGGCTGGGAGATCCCACCTGACTTGACTCTGAAAAGTCACTCGATCACGGGACCCAGATCTCCCAGCCCGTCCAAAGTGGTGCACTATTCACCCCCTCTGGTTTTAGCATCTCGAAAACGTGGATCGTGAACAACAATGCCTTCCGCTCCTCGGTCGCAGTCGAAAACTTACTCCACGCCGAAGCGCCCTTATGAGGCGTCCCGTCTTGACGCTGAGCTGAAGCTCTGCGGTGAGTACGGTCTCCGCAACAAGCGTGAGTTGTACCGTATCGGTTTGCAGCTCTCCAAGATCCGTCGTGCTGCCCGTGATTTGCTTACCCGTGACGAGAAGGACGAGAAGCGTCTCTTCGAGGGTAACGCCCTTATCCGCAAGTTGGTCCGTTCGGGTGTCCTTACCGAGGACAAGATGAAGCTCGATTACGTTCTTGCCCTCTCGATCGAGGATTTCCTTGAGCGTCGTCTCCAGACCCAGGTCTACAAGCTTGGCCTCGCCCGCTCTATTCACCACGCTCGTGTCCTCATCACCCAGCGTCACATCGTCGTCGGCAAGCAGGTTGTTAACGTTCCTAGTTTCCTTGTCCGTCTTGACTCCCAGAAGCACATCAACTTCTCTCCTAAGTCGCCCTTCGGTGGTGGACGCCCTGGCCGTGTCGCTCGTCGCAACGCCAAGAAGCACACCGAGGACGCTGAGATCGAGGCTGAGGAGTAAATTGCATCTAGGCTAAATAATTAATTTATCTGATACGAATTAGCGTATGTTGCTACGTGGCACTACACGTCGCGCGCTGTTGGAATTGATCAAAGCTATTTTCGGTGTGCGGACTGGCATATTTTGAGGATTGGCGGCTACTGATTAAACATACCGGGTAGAGCCCTCTGGGGCACTGTTTACCTGATCGTGCCCACCGTTTATTACTAAAGTCGCAGCAATAAAAATACGGTACAGATGCATAATGTGAAATACATATAATGTCCTATCGTGGACATCGAATCACACATTAGCAATTACGAGTTTATGTAGCACAAATATGTAATTGTAGTCGAACGGAAGGTAGCCTCGCAAGGTTCCCCACCCACTTTAGAGTGAACCCTGTCCCACCCGCAGACACTCCCAGTGTAAACACCGGATTCCGATGTTGACGGAAACGCTCGTCAAGGCGCTGGAAGGTCTACAAAATGACGCTTCGCGCCGGCAGGAATATAACTCTTGGCTGCAAGACTTCCGCCGGAGCATGGATGCTTGGCAAGTGTCTTATGAAGTGCTAGAGAACGACTCGTTCCCCAGAGGCCTCAAAATCTTCTGCGCGCAAACTTTGCGGGACAAAATCGTCTTCGATCTACACCAGGTTCCCCGCGATGCTCGGATGAATCTCAAGGATCAAGTTTTGGTGCTGCTGGAGCGGAACAAATCCCTTTTGACTGTGGTTGGTGCGCAACTGTGCATTGCGCTCGCAGCATTTGCCATGCAGGTCGCAGAATGGGAGCACCCGGTCCAGGACCTGATGGCTCGGTTCGAAACGCCCGAGATGGTGCCTCTATTGTTCGAGTTCCTTAAAGTCATTCCTGAGGAATTCAACAGCACGCGCGCAGGAATGGTTGATCCCAGCCTGCGGCTGAAGAAAAGCGAATCACTGATCCAGGATACGGCGCCGCTGGTTTTGAATTTCATGATGTCAAGAGCAGACATCATGTCGCAGAGCGGCGAGATGCAAAGCTTGTTTTTCGAGACGTTGCGGCCCTGGCTGAATGAGGTCGACTTACCGAATATCATCGCCAGTCCACTGGTGGACTGGATGCTAGCCACAATGAATAACGCTGACGCGCGCGCTGCCAGTGTAGATTGTTTGATTGTGGTGCTTCAGGAGACCAAGGAAATAAACGAGACCCATGTACAGGAAGCAATTCAAGATTTGTTCCCGAAACTCATCGAGCTCGTTCAGCAGGCTCGAGCTCATTTTACTGACGACAATGATCTGCTCAGGGACATGACACGACTGATCAGCGAGGCCGTCGCTGCTTGGCATGTACTCGTATGCCGAGACCCTCAGAATTTTATGCCCATCCTTAACGCACTGAAGGATTGTGTGGTGGCATGCGAGGGTAATGAGGACCTCGAGATTGCAGAATATACCTTTGATGCGTTTGATCTCGTCAGAACAATGATTGGCGAGCCTCTACCAGGCAGCTCCCGACCGGCTCACGAGATTTCGCGAGAGCCGTTTGAGGGCATTTTCTTAGAATTGCTGGCTCAATTCGCGAGACTGCTTCAATTCCCTGAATCATTCTATGGGAACCTCGAGGAGGAGGAGACCTTTAGGGATTTCCGATACGACATCGGTGACATGCTTAAAATTTGCAGCTCAATTGCTGGACACGAAAAGGCGCTGGAGTGGTGCTATAGTCAGCTTCAACAAGCCAGCGAGAATGCAGGAAATACACGCTGGCAACCTGTAGAGGCTGTACTATTTGCCATTCGCGCTATTGCACGTACGGTCCCAGCTGAGGAGAGCCTGTGGATGCCTAAAATATATGACTTGTTCCCCCAACTCCCTTTCGTTGAACAGCAAGAGCTGGTCAAGCATGCTGCACTCATGCTCTTGGGGAGATATTCTCTGTGGTCAGCACATCATCCGCAGTGTTTGCCTTTTGTGCTCGACTACATTGTCTCTTCGGTCTGGTCTGAGCAAGCAGAAGTTCAACGAGCGACTGCTCATGCTTTCCTCTATCTTTGCACTGATGCTGCTAAGGCACTGGTTCCCTTTTTGAAGCAGATCCTGGAGATGTATAGATCGTTAACCGGAAAAGTTGATCTGGAATCAATGTGCAAATATGGTGACGGCGTCGGTGCTATTATGAACAACCTTAAGTACGATGAACTTAAGGAGGCTTTGAGAATGGTGTTCAGTCCTGTACAAGATCGCGCACTTGCGCTATTGAGTACGGGAAATAATCCCAGTCCTGAGGATTGCACGCAAGTAGGCATGGACATTCAAAGTCTTGGCAGTGTTGTAGCTATGATTGAGCTTCCCGAAAATGTCAGCGATATTGAGTTCAACCACCCCCTTGTGACTGAAATCAAAGATCAGCATGAACTGTTCATGCAGCTGTGGCTCAAGTACGGCCCACAATCCAGTGCATTATTGGAGGGTGTCACCCGGTACTATATCCGCGCATTGTTCAATTTGGGCCCCCACTTAGCAGCTGAGCTGCCCTTACTTATGGAAAGTGCATCAAAATTGAGCGAGAATGATCCCTTGACTGCGGTGTTATTTGAGCTCGCCAGTGCAATTGCTCAAACGTTCAACAGCTCACATAGCAACGGGTCTCAGCTCACCCCACAGCTTTTGGAGGCCGTGTGGAACTTCCTCGCAGGTATGTGCGCGGCATTCTTCTCCCCCAAGACGTCTGAGCTGTTGCAAATCCAAGGTGATATCGTAGATCACATCACCATCCTGTCGAGTGTGTTATACCATGGCTTTCACATGTTGTGTGACATCGCCTACTACTATCCCCAGCAGTTCTTCACTACACTACTCAGATCTGCTGTGCAGCTCAGTGTTCAGGTCTTTGAACTTAGCTGGGATATCGAGGCCCTGAGCGCTGTTAGCCACTTCTACGATGACATCCAGCAGTATGCAGCGGGCAACGACGGACAGACAAAAGCCGTTCAGAACCCAGAAATTGCCGAACAAATTCGCCTTGTATCTGAATCCGAAGGATATGCTCTGGTTCATGCACTGTTCTATTGGTTCTTGCTAAAGCCGGATGTCAACTTCGAGCTACAGGCCGAACACATGACGGATATGGCCTTCCGGTTGGCTCCGGTGGCCTCTATCACATGGCTGCAGCAACTATTGGACACATTGCCCCCAGGAACAGTTAGTGATGAAGAGAAAATGGTGCTGGCTCAACGTGTGTTCGAGGATATGACCTCAAGGGGCTTTGTGGGTATCGGCCTGGAGATGAACAATTTCATGAAGGCCTATGCGGCGCGGAACCTGGCCACACGTTAAACAGTCCGGCGAGAGGAAGTGTATTTGATAAATATATATAGAAGAAATCCTAGCTCTTAGACGACATCCTAACGGTAAGTTGCCTCCACCAACGGCTTGTCATCAGTGGTTGTGCTGATGAGCAGCTGCAACCCGTCTGGCCACTGTTTAGTCTCGATCTTCAGAATGTTGTCGACATATGTCGGCTCCCGATACACCACCTTTAGTTTGCCCTCCAATGGTTTCTCAAGGGCCACTTCTGCGGCATGGTGTAGTAGCGAGGCTAAAACGCCGCCGTGGACCATGAAGGGGAATCCAATTGTGCGGGGACCACAGTGCACGAAAGTCACAGTGTTTTGCGAATTATTTTTCTCCCTAAATGTCAGACTGGCACTGCTAACCGCACCGTTGTCACCCTCGAGGTGGCTGAGTGGCAATCGCTTCGCAATACGTGTGTATTTGGGGTCCTTCGAGATCCTCCTAATGAGGGACGACGCATCAAACATGTCGTGGACCTCACTAGCCGATCGAATATCTGCATACTTAAAATTACCCGCTGTCCAACTGCTCAGTTCATATGCGGTAAACCCAGGAACAACTATAGCCACCGCTCCCTTTATGTATTTGCCTCGCATGACGGGTATGGCTGTAACGGTCGCGGCAGGGTCTGGGGTTTTCTGTGGTGGTGGGGTTCGTATCTGTGCTGCTACCCAGCCCACGCTCTACCCCAAGCAGTGAACTTTTTACGCTGGGCAAGCAAAAGTTTCGCGAAAGTCCGTTAGCTGATAAGGCGCCATTCTGTTGCGAAAATTCATAGAAGCTAAATAGGCCAGCATAGTTCCGATATGGCCTCTGCAGCAGCCAGCCCTGAGGATCCCTGCGGATCAACGGCGAAACCCGCAAATGTTGCAGACGCAGGGATTAGAAACGGATCTGCGAACGATTCTGCGAACGGATCGGCTTCAACCAAGCAAGCAGGCACTCAACCAGGAGATAGTTCGCGAGTTGATGAGATCGCCAATGGGGACCTGAAGTCGGATTCCGGAGACCATGAACAGAGTGAAGAGGCCCCCAGTGAAACGAACGCAGACAAGCCAAAATCAGAAGGAACAAAAAAGGAGTATAGTCCCGGTACACGCGAAATAGTTGGCGTGGTAATGGACCTGTGGAGGCAAGACCCAGACGTCATGGATAACAGTTACGGGAAATTACTCGCCATAGTCAAAGAGATCAAAGCGGGCGATGGCTGGACCTTGTCCGAGAAGCGAATGAAGGCAGCCTTGAAGGAGTTCAATGTCCAGCCCAATCAACCAAAGCGAACATTCGTGAAGGACACGACATCACAGATCGTTCCCAACCGTAAACTACCGTCCGGCGTTACAATTCAGATGGCCAAGGGCCGAGGAAAGACCATGTTCGCCACTCGCGCGTATAGAGAAGGCGAGAAGCTGTGGGAGGAACTTCCGTTGATGCCCACAGTCAACGTTAGCATGGTCAAGCTGTTGCGCCGAGGCATGGTTTGTGGGTATTGCGCCAAACTGATCCCGACCACCCCCGACGGAAAGCCATTGCCTCGAAATGGCGTGGCGTGTATCAACTGCACTATCAACTGGTGCTCGAACTCATGTAAAAGGCTAGACATTGGCCATTCTGATCAGTATCACGATGTGCGATCTCCAAAACCGAAGATCAGCGGGCAGCACTGGCGGATGTACGAGCAGCGCTGTACCGAGCAGGAATTGAATGGCGCCTATTTGGCCGGAATATACCTGATACACAAGGTCAAGACCGGACCGAAGTCAGACTTCAACACTGTAATGGCCGGTATGGCCCGTGTTCGCCAGGATATCAAGGCGAAATCAGTGTATGGTGATGACTCGCTTCAGTTCGAGCAGTATGAAGAGTCTTTGAAAAAGCTTCATGCGCTGCTTGCCAAGGCACTCAAGCCGGTTTATAATCTCACTTACGATGAGTATGTTGAGGCCATCGGTATGATCAATATCAACAACCTGGAGAATTGCGTTTTTGAAACATATGCTAATCTCAACCACAGCTGTGAACCCAACGTGGGGCCCAAGTTCAAGTCGGATTGCCGTGCTGAGGGCATTGCCGTGGTTGCCAAGCGCGATATAGAGGTGGGAGATGAATTGAATACAACTTATGTCAATCCAGCATTGGGACTTGATGATCGTCAGTCTTCTCTACGAGTCAACTGGGGGTTCATTTGTACGTGTGTGAGATGTAAGCGCGAGAGACATGCCAAATTGCATCCGGTAAAGATCCCCAAACCTGCGCTGAAAAAGAGCAGCGCGGCGAACTCCCCGGTTGAACTCACACGCTCGAGGAGTAAAAGTGTACATTTTGAGGACTCTCCATCTATTACTGGTGAAAATCCTGCCAACATTGCGCCTCCGACACCGGACAAGCCATCATAGTAGTTTTATTTATTTTTTGGTATTTATTCAGTACTGTTCATGAATTCGTGCCTCGGAAGTTATAGTAATCGTCAAGAACCTCGTAAAGATGAGGGTGAGATTCACTGAAACGTCGAGGCTCAACATAGAGCGCGACAAACAAAACTTGAGTTCCGCTAGAAATACCAGTGGTAAGAATGCTTGAAACCTGCACATTGACCATCATAATGAAGGCGCAAATGAAATAGGTACCGTCCTCCGGGTATGCCCGTACTAAGTCCATGTACAGGTACACAATCAATGATACAATTACACCCACGCACCACGATCCAAAGGTCAATGTACCGCAAGCAAGACTGTCGTTGATAAGAGCATCCAAACCTTTACTGGTCAGCATCTTGAACGATCGTGAAAATGCTTCCATGTAGCTTTCATTATCCATAGCGACAAAAACGGTCACATAGTTGGTGAAATGATTGAGCACCGAATCGAAGCATGTTAGAAAATTGCTCATCATCCACGCCAACATAATGGCCGAGACGTCTTGAGATCCCGGGCGGGGTCCATTGATCAGTAATGTCTGTGACCACGCTGAAAAGGCCTGAGCGCCCAATTTTGTGATGGCTAGTACCAGGCTCGATAAGCATAATGTACCAATGCCATAGGTGAGTGCTCCAATTATCCCATCTCCTGTAGCCGAAGCGAGGCTCGGATACTCATCATACACAATTTGTCGTGATTCGGCATCCGTCATGAATACGCGGTCATCTCGAGAGATGAAAGACCATCGGCCGTAGGTATATGAAACAACGAACTTGACGACAGCCTTAACAAGTTCAGACATGAGGTAATTACTGAGTGCCAAATAGGCTAACATAGCCAAGAACTCACCCTCAGGACGCCGTGCATGTCGTCGTGAACAGTCTTCAGTGATAGCCTTACCGAATCCCGCCAGTGTCACTGAGCCCACCAATACAGACCAGGCCGCACAGAAAAGAGCACCCAGAATGCTGACGAGCAATATGGCCGGATTGCGCCCCGCAAATCGCATTGAGATATCCAGCTGAATTGTCGCTACGCCGATGTGTGCTCTCAGAAGCCAGTATAGCCCGCAACTTGCCAATAGCCACAGAATACTGAACGCACCCGACAACCACCGCGCTTGACACAGATAGAAAATTGCTGACCCAAACGAAACAGCGATTTGCAGGGTCATTGAAGCCAAGATGAAATGGTGCGTGTACAGTGCGGCAATTCCATAGTAAACGCCCGTGAGTACGAACGTAATAAGTATACTGGTGCCAACAAGATCAAGAATGATCGGCTCAAAGAACATCACGCGCGGATCTCCAAAATGCACTTTGAAGCATTGCGTAGCTCGGTAGTCGGATAAGTCAATTGCCGCGACTACAATGAAGCCAATAATGATAATGAGTGCGATGACAGCGAAGGGAAGATCTCGCCATTGAGGTGCTAGATTCCTAGAGCGGCTAGAACTAGCTGAAACCGGTTCTGTTTTAGGCATGTTGGAAATGAAATGCTGAATTAATCTGGTATATAAGTATTTAATTATGCTTCAGGAACATAACAGCCTGTAAACTATGATGTGCAGCACCCCACCCCTGGTCAACACCCGCGCCCCAGAACAGCCCGTGATACTGTTAACGCTCGGACCCTTCAGATGGTCCCCACTGGAATTGACAGGCAGAGGGCGAAATAATTGAACTATAGCAATTGGATATTTGCCACCAGTTACCATGCTCAAAAATCTCTTGAAACCCAATATTGCACGCCCTGCTGCGTACAAATACGTGGTGAATTTCAACCAGCAGCAGCTCGGTCGCCAATCACTACTCACGCGCTGCGACGAGGATCTTGGCGGTTTCAGCACCGTTAACCTCGATGTGGAGAAGCCCGCTCGTGGACCTCCGTTTGCACGATTTCATGGCGATCTGAGCCTCGATATCCCCGAGGACAGACCCGACATCGTACGGCTAGGATACGCTATGTTCCGGACCAAGGATCTTCCCCGCCGCATGATGGGCATCGGCAGCCAAGACTTCCACGACTGGTCCGAATACAGCCAAATTGCCCTGCGGGTTCGTGGAGATTACCGGAAATACTTCATCAACATCCAATCGGACACTCCGTACCCGACAGATCTGTTCCAGCATCGTTTGTATCTGAAGAACCCCGGCGAGTGGGAAACAGTCACCGTGAACCTGGCCAACTTTGTTTTGACGAATGGAGGGGTGATTCAGCACCAGCAGAGGCTGGAGACCGATCTGATCCGCAGTGTTGGCATTGGGCTGATCGATGGCCAGTTTGGCCCCTACCAGCTCGATATAGAGTGGATCAGAGTACAGAACAGCACCGACGCAGAAGAAGACACGCCAGAACTGCCCACCAGTGGCAATGCGAAGCTGCTGGCAGATGCACCGGGGGACTTCCAGAACTCTTCACCAATGGGGACGACGCCTATGCAGGAAGAAGAGCCTCAAGCGGAGAAAAAGAAGGAAAGCACGCCCGGCAAACGATTGTCTGTGGATGATTAGATGATTTAATGATATAGTTATTATGCGTTATGAACTGCATGCGCCAAAGTACAGATCAGTTTCGCGTGATGCGATCTGTGGGAAAGGGCAACGCGTCGCACTATGGACGGTGCCCGTCGAGCCGATCTCCAGGAAGGTGTATGCCTTGAGCTGCCCCTGAAAGTCAACAATATTCATAAGGCAATTGAAGCCGTGGGTGGCCAAAGTGAAATCGCTCGGATCACTACAGAGTCCGCATATGCTAATGAACGTGAAGGGCTCGAGCTGCGACTACGCCCGGATCCATTCCATCACCCAATCCAGTCAATGAATGTGCCGACAACCAATGTACTCCTAGAAATCGCAATTCCTCGACCCGAAGCTCAGCAAGACGCCGAGGACTTGCAGACAGCGCTGCAGAGTGCCCGCAGGGACAATATTCCCGTAAAAGTCACACCTGTCATGCAATTGACATCCACCCACAGATTTCGAGGGATTGCCGATTTTCAATACTATACTGGGGACTCTCCCTTCGTACAGAAAATGAACAATTCGCTGTTCAGTGGGAACCTGGCTGAGATTCAGAACCTAAGACTGGAGACTGACAGTGCTGAGGCGGCTGAGCAGCGAAGAGATGTGCTGCCACCGCCAAGATTTGCCCTGAATACCCAGCCTTTCTACTATGGGTACAAACAAACCCCCAATGTGAAGGTTGTTGATACCGCTTCTGGCCAGAGAGAGCTCGTGCACACCGGATCAAGCTCTAGGGTGGTCTCTAACATTCTCAATTGGGGCGATGAAGTGCCCGAGGGTCCGCCCAGCGGGCTAGAGGCTACCCCGCGGGCAGCTGTTCAGGGATGCATCAAAGAGCTGCAGAAACTGCTCGACAAACGGCCTAGTTATACTCGCCGTGGCCTTCAGTACGAGCTGGGTCCTGTATTAGCTCGTCATTTGAAGTTTGCATTGCCTTATGTGTCGTATTACTATCGAAGCGGGCCCTGGCGAGGAGCATACATTAAATACGGCGAAAACCCGGCCACTAACCCGCAGATGCGGCTGTACCAAGTAGAGCATTTTCGAATCTCATCCGAGGATCCGAACCCGGACAGCGCAGAAGATAACAAAAAACCGGAAACGTTAGAGTCTGGTGCCTCAGGACTAGTGTTTGATGCAACTGTCTACCCAGATGCGCCAATGCTGCAACTTTGCGATATCGCCGACGGTGTGCTAGAGCCTTACATTAACTCCAAGACACTACGCAATAAGCCTGATGCTAATGATGGATGGTATACTAGTGAAACGATCGCAGTGATACGCAAAGTTCTTCGATTAGAACTGATGGCCTTGAAGGAAGAGAAGCGCGCATTGTCACTAAGTAGAAGACAAAGTATGCTAAGTAGTATTTTAGAGAGTTAATGAAGGATATGATGCAGAACCTCACTTCGCTTCTTCCGTATTGATAGCGTCGTGCAATGTGTCACACATTATAAGAAACTTTCGTAATAGAGCTGCTTGCCGCTTTCGTACAAATTTGTTGCGAACCAATCGATTCGCCAGTCTCTTTCTATCTGATTGATTGACCGGACCTACAGATTCGGACTTGAAAAGATCTAGCACTTTAGGATCTGAAGGTAGATCCAAGTCGGTAAACTCCCCAACGGGTACACCCAAAAAAGACAGCGCAATGATAATTTCATCTAGTTCACCAAGGATTGCTCCTCCCTCCTCGTTTGTTCGGCTGTCAGCAGCCATGGAATACGTCGAAGCAAAGTTAGTGTTTTCCCGACGCCAGGGTGCATACATATTATCGCCCTCATCTGCATTGGTGGCCACACGAATCACTAGAGGAATCTTGTCGTTCGTGGGGGAGGCAGCTTCATGCAATGTAAACAGAAGCGAGTTGAAGTCATTAAACTCATAGCGTTCGTAGTCACCCCACAAGGCTGACATCAGCGCCGTGGTGTCACTGAACTTGAAATACGAAGCATAAGGCTGTAGTTGAACCTTGGAAAACACGTACGGATTCACGGCAGGGCACCATGGCCGGATCAGACCACCGGCCTCGGCTCGCCATTGTGATTTCTTCGTAAGTAGACTTTCGAATTCCGGAAATCTGCGTTTTCTAGATTCACGCTCACCCGTCTCCAGGGTGGTTATTATACTGACACCTTCCTTAGCGTTCTCGTTCCGCATTGGCCGCATGCCCAAAGTAGAGCGCTTTCTACTAGGAGCTTCATCGAACACCCCTTCGTCATACTTTACACCCTCAGCATCGCTGTTTTCTAACTCAATGTCTTCTTCATTGTCGTCCTCAGAGTAGTTGGCAGCTGCTGCATCTAGGCGGTCTCGAAGGTCGGTAGTAGTGGGTTTATCCCCGAATATATGTGACACGGGAAAACAGTCCTCTCGGGGCATTACTCCAGTGGGCACCACGGTAAAATCCAACATTCTATATTTCTTGGCGCCCAGAAATTCGGCTGATTCGGGCATTGTGGCAAAATCGAATGCGTTTGATGACAATCGGGCGTCGTGGCTAAATGCTTTCTCCACTGCTTTCAGCTTGGCTTTGAGTCTGAATGGCCGGGATTTTAGATTGGACGAGCCTTCAGACTCTTCATAGTTGTCCAAGTTTTTATCAAGCAGATCAATCAGCTCAGCTTCATCCGATTGAGTAACTGGCATGCAGGGACGCCGAAGCTAGTAGTATTATATAAGCCGGGGAACCTGCAGAAGATCTCGGATAATGAACGTGCTTAATCTCACGCTCACATGAGGCGTGTGTGTTCCCATACCCTCTGGTGTGTTTAAGAAGTGCTGTCGTGCATAACACATTAGGAACGCACAAGCAAATACGATGATACATATTTACATTTTTATTCTTCCTCCTGAATAATATATTCGAGTTTTCTGATCTCAAACAGTCTATTCCGGGCCAACGTAAGGTCCTGTTCGAGTTTGAGAACCTCGACCTGCTGCTCCATGGAGGCAGTTTTGAACTCCATGGGGTTCAAACTACTGTAGTCAATCATCTTTGGGTCAGGACGGTTCTTGGCCAAAATATCATCCACCTGAGTGACCAAAGAGCGGCACGCAGTGGTGACGTTTTTACTGGCGCCCTCGAGTTCCTGTTGGGTTTTGGACATTTGGCCAGCTTTGACGCGTGCGGCAGCCACAAGCTGAGCAATCGAAGATGCGACTTCACGACTTGATACAATCAGCTCTTCAGGCGTGCCCTTTCCGCTCAGAGTGCTGTCAGCTGAAGAAATGAGGAAGTTTGTGGCAGTTCCCACGGTTTTTGCTGCCGAGATGAGACCCTCAGTCCAACGATGATTCTTTTTGTAATAGTTCTCGGGGGATTCACCCTGTCGACCATTGGCAACGATTTCCTTTTGACAGTCCACGGCAGACTGAATGAGCGCACCGATCGCAGAAGTGATGGCGGCCGCGGCCCCAATGATGGCTTCGTTCACCTTACGGTCATAAACAGAGTATGAATTGTCGAACAACTTCATCACCCGCTTGTTAGCAGCAGTAACGGCATCAATAAGGCCGGCCATAGCCCCATCCACTTGCTGGTTGAGGCTGCCACCACTAAGGAGATTGCTCTTGGGCAGCATGCCTTCAACAATGTCACTCAGATCCTGCAAGAACTTGAGAATTTCGACATGGTTCGTGATGATAAGCTCCAGCTTGTCGTCCTCGTCCTCCAAGTCTCGCAAAAATTCCGAGTTCAGGCTGCCGTAGAAAGTACAGAGACTAGTGGCTGCGTCACGAGCACACGAAGAGATCGCCTCAGCATTGTCGTGCTCGTTGGTCAGAGCTGCCAGGCCCTCAACGTTATTCAGAAGATCACTCATTGCCTCAGATAACGATGTGATCGAGATGATGATCTGAACGGGGTCGCCGCTTTCACCTTCTGCAATGTATTGAGTGAATGCATCGCAGAACTGCTCAGTATTGGAGACATTCGCATCGCAGATGTTCAAAAGCAGTGCTGGGTTGGCATTGGGATTACCACTCTCGATAGGAGAGTCGAACGACGTCAGAGCTTGCTGAACCTTATCGTAACCGGCGGCCAGTACCGCATCCAGAATAGATTCTACGTTGGCATTACCCCCAGCTTTTCCATTGAGTGACATCCCTCCCACCATTTCTTCCATCTGGGTGAGCTGCTCCTTCAAGATATCGATCTCATCATCACGTCCACCCTGCGTAGTCAGCTGTTCTTCCTTGGCAGCCAAGTCAGCCTCCAGCGCGGCAATCTGGCGTGCGTGGCTGGTCACCAATGCATTGACATCAGCGTTCCGTGTATTGTCGTTATCACTGACTTTATCGTTAAGCAACGACACATGCCGCTCGAGCCTTTCTACTTCGTCCTGGTGGTGTCCCCTAGCCTTGTCGAGCTCGTACCGAGCTCGATCACGCTCCCTGATCAGGTCAGCGAGCTCCAAGTTCTTGGATTTGAGATCACGTTCAGCCTTCTCGCGCAGCTCGATAGCCTCCTGCGCGCTGGCGGCCTTGGTCTGGATTTTGCGGTACTTGGCCATGGTCTCCAAATGCTCGTGACGCAGCTGAGAGTACAGCTTGGCCAATGCTTCATACTTTTGCCGCCAGGTATCGATTTGCTCCTGCATACTGTCAATCTGCTCAGTCTTGGCATCAATCTGTTGTTGCGTCAATGAGGACATCTGCGCTAAATCGGACTCAAGAGACTGAACTCGCGCATCATACTGCTGCAGCATCCCTTGAGCTTCCTCTTGCTGTTGCCTGAGGAGAGACATCTCCTGCTCGTACGCCTGCTGTTGGCCCTGCTGCTGCTGCTGCTGCAACATGCGGGCGTACTCCTCCTGCTGCTGTTGCCGCTGCGCCATCAGTGCCGCTTGCTCCTGCTCAAACTGCTGCTGAGCCTGCATGACCAGCGCGGCCTGGTGCTGCCGTTCTGCCTCCAGCTGCCGCTGCTGCTCCTCGAGCTGCCGCAGGTGCTGCTCCTCCTCGGCCTGCTGGGCAGCCAAGTTGGGCTGCTGGCCCTGCCACCAGTTGCCAGTGGCTTCGGGAACAATCGGAGCCGGTTCGGGCGTCGTCGCCGTGGTCATCGTCGTGGCGCCTGTGTTCATCGGCTGCAATTCCCGAGGACGTTTGGGCAGAGCTGGCGCGTTCTCATCGCTCTGAGTCAAATCGGGCGCCTCCTGCTCCAGCTCGGGGATTGTAATCAGCGAGGCCAGGTACTTGATCCCGCGGCATTCGAAGTAGAACCTGCGCAGCCGGCGATGCTGCGACACGTACCGCTGCATCAACGGCGCCAAAACATCGGGGTCGCTTTGCTGGTACAGGCCGCGCAACATGCTGGTGAAGAACCGGTAGATACCGTAGGACTCCGTGACCATTGCCGTCAGCGACGACACACGGCACTCCATGCCTGCGCTGCCCCCTCCCGAGCGCCGAGAGTTCGACGCACCGAGACTGGCGAACAGCAGCCGCTGGTAGTCGTCAATGGAGTCCTGCAGGTTCATCAGATCAATGACGATCTCGTAGCCCTCGTTGGGGTCGTCCACGGACCGCAGCGAAATATACTCCTCGTACTCGAAAGTGCCATTGAATTCGGGGTGGTGGCGGTGGAATTCCAGCTTGTGCAAAAGCAGCTTCACGTACTCGTCGATGAGTCGCCGGTACCCGCCGCCGCCGCCGTGGCTGGCCAGAGACCGGATCCAGTCCGTCTGGCGCTGGGCCTCGCGCAACACGTTTTTGTGGCCCTCGTGCAGGACCTTGTGGATGACGATCAGAGCCTTGAAGGTCATGACGGGATCGCCCTGGAGCGGCAGCATCCTCACGGCGTGCCAGAAGCCGCGGCCGTCTTTGCGGTCCCAGGTGTAGACAACGCAGGCACGAACATGCTTTCTTTTGGGCGCGGTCTCCTCGGGGGAGATGGCCTTCTTCACACTGACATCAATGTCCGGTTCGCTCCTGAGGAAGGACATAGAATCGATTGGGCTGCTGATCGCCGTACTACTTGTGGGTCGGGGTTGGCCTACCGGTGAGCGGTACTGGACCACGGCGGTGGCTTGTCTGGGGCAGGGTGCTTGGGCTGGCGTGCTCAGCGTGTAGGGTAGGCGGTGGGACTTTAAGCTGTGGAGCGCCGGTGCTGATCTCGACAGTGCATGAAACGCCCTATCGAACTACAGCAGCCTGAAACATGATTTTGGTGGTCAATTGAGCTCGACGATGACTTGCGAGCCTGCATGAATATTATTTATTCACCCACATTAGGCTCCAAGCCTGAACCTTATCGTCGATGAGTAAGCCGGCCCCGCTCAGCAAAGTCTCCTTCCGGATTTTTCGCCCCTTCACACTACCCACACTCAAACTACACTACTAGCTCGCCCAAAAAGTATATGGCCTCTCTGGATAACATCAAATCTTTCGACCCCTTTGCCGAGACTGGTGATTCAAAGACTCAGAGTTCGAATCAGATCCACATTCGCTGCCAGCAGCGTAACGGTCGCAAGACCATCACCACCGTTCAGGGAATCCCGAACGAGTATGATTTGAAGCGCATTTTGAAGACCCTCAAGAAAGATTTTGGATGCAATGGCCATATCAACAACGACACCGAGCTCGGCGACATTCTCCAGTTCCAGGGCGACCAGCGTGAGAAGGTCCAGAGCTTCCTCACCACGGCTCTGCAGATCCCCAAGGCCGACATCAAGATGCACGGTTTCTAATTCATAAGTCACGCACAGTGCCACCACTCACTGCATTTAGCATTTCGTTGTGTGCATTTCACTTATTTTTATATCGTTTACTCATTTCCAAGCATCAGTCACACCATCGTATGACGTACCGATATATACAGTAGGTATAAGTTAGCTAGCAGTTAGGAATGCTCGGGCGCGACATTGGCCAGGGGCACAATCCTGCGTTGACGCGGAGGGAGTGTGGGGGCCGATCGGTTACTGCGGCTGGACCTACTGCTGCCGCTTTTGAAGCTCGATTTGTCGGCAGCGGCCTCTTGCAAAGGCTCCGAGACTGGGGGCTCATCGGGCTCAATCAATTGACCCGGCACGATCTCATTTGAAAGCTCGGCACTGGCCTGAGGGTGCGAGAATAGTGGGAGGTCTAGCTTACCTGGGACAGGAGATGAGCGCGAGCTTGTGTTCACCGACGTTGACGTGGCGGTTAAGGGAGTCGCCTGAGCTGTAGCTGTAGTAGTGGAATGTGACGGTACAGGACGGCGTTTCACAGTTATTTTTCGCGGCTCTGAGGGTTGTAGAGTGGGGGACTCAGCCACAGTCGATTTAGGCAGAAACGAAACCGGCGGCTCACTCAAGATTCCATCCGTAGGTTTCAATGCGGGGGAGACAGTTGGTGAGAAGTCCTGATGAGTAGCATTTGCCGGAGTGAGCTGTGTAGTGCTGGTAGCCCAAGACCCACGACGCACTTGTGAGGGACTCAATGCATCTGGATCGGGTTCTGCTTGGTTGCTGAAGCTGTTCTGCCGCGAATTACGCTTTTTGCTGCCTACCCATTTCGAAATTAGATTCCTAGAGGATCGGCGCTCGGTACTGTCCAAGGACGCATCTTTAATGCTACTACTCGGGGAAAGACTCCCCTTCGAGTCCATACGCTCTATGACATTGCTCGTGTCTAGCAACACCGAGGGCCGCTCATCTGTAGCAGTTCCTAATGGGATAGTTGCGGGAATATTAGTAGAAGATGTCGTCGTACCTCCTTGAGTCGACGTGACTGTGGAGGCGGGAACTGTTTCGGGTACCACTGACTTGGGAGGTACCCATATGCCGCCTCGGTAGAAGCTTCCTACAGTGCTGTAGAAACATAAATCGTCAAAGTAGGGCGTCACTAGGGCCTCCCTCAATAGTTCGAGTAGTTTACCCTTGATGAACTTTGTCACCATAGACAATGCAATATGCGTTTCGTAAACTGTAGGCACGATTTGGAGATCAACATCTGGCATAGTTTCAAAAGAGTACCAAATCCTCTCCGAGGGCGACGGTTTGACATGGAATAGCATTGTGCCTGTCAAGTGCTGCACTGTGGCGGCCAGCTCGATAGGGATCTCCGCCGACGTCAAAGAGGTGACGGCGGCTAGTTTGACCTGAGTACCCAGAATTACCTGAAAGCCACCAGAGTATGAGATGCCCGCACTCAGCACAAGGTTGCCATCCGCGCTAAGTTCGCGCAGCTTAACGCTGGAGATGCTCGGGGCTGAAGACCCACAATTGATCGATTTGACCTCGATCTCACCTATGATATTGCTGCTAGCACTCACTGGCTTCAGTTTGTAGCTGAACTTACGCCGCAAGTAATCATCAACCAATGGCGTGTTCTTCACCCCCAAGAAAAGTCGGCCGATCAGAGCGTTGAGCCACTGGGTTTCTGGTGGGTTATCACTGTTCCAAATGCTAGACTGTAGTTGTTGAGCTTCGGACTTCAACGGCCTCATGGGTTTTGCCATCTCAATTGGATCGCGCGGACCCAGGCTCAGCGAGTCTCCCGTGAAAGTAGAGGCTGAACTGAGTCCTGCCGCCGCCGCCGCATCCAGCAGATCGAGCGGGGGCAACTTGCTGCTCCGAATCAGCGCAAAATAAATATCTTCCTTGAAAATCGGGTTCTCGACGTAAATGTAGTAGGCATCTCTCGGTGGTACGCCAGGGTATAGATCGAGAGAAACCAGCCCCTCCGGGTCGCTGCGGCTAATAAGACACAACGGGTATCGCTTGTAGAACAGTTCAAATTCTTGAATCTCCTGGGGCCAGATAGTGACCACATATTTCGGCATGGGGATGACCTCAACAACTTTCTTCTCGGTGCTGTCCTCGAAGAACTGCAATTGAGCGGCCCTGACAACGGCCCAGTATTTGGGACACCGAGCCACCGATTTTGGGATAATGCGCGACTCTGTGCTAGAGTCCATGTCCTCTATTTTGCCCTGCTTCCCATGCGAGAAGAACTTAGAGCTCATGAGCTTGCGCAGTGAGCCCCGCGCAGTGCCTTGAGGTTTATCCTTTTTGGACATCTGGGCCTCCACATCGTCATAAGGGTCCACGGAAGTCAAGAAAGTTGGTGCCAACCGGATGTACCCACTCGCCTCCACTTCACTGAGTCTATCGATCATAATGGGTATATCTGGCAACGCTGGCCCCTTCACAGTGACATCTACTTGATCTTTGGCATTTTCTGCCACAGCTTTTTCGTTAGCTGCGTGATATTCGTCGTCGGTCATCCCGCTGCGTTGGGCCTGAGCAGCCGCCTGTTGATCCACATCTCGAGGAGCTGTTTGGATGTAAAAATAGACAGCAAGACCGACCAGCGGCCAAAACGTAAAGGCACCAAGCAAATAAGTCAGAAGAAACCCGGTCATCAATGGAATTGAATTGTTCTGAGCCACCTGAACGTGGGTATCTCAGTCTTCTGCTTAGCCTTGTTAAGCTTAGGCGGTTGGGTTTGTGCCGGAGCAGCCTCAACCGTAACCTCCCAATGCTCGCAAGCCGTTGACCCCGCCATTTCCCCAGCCCGCCATTTCGCCCTGTCCACCATTACAGCCCGCGATACCTCCCAGCCATCCGCCTAATCACGTTGCAAGATTTTCTTCCCTCCTACTAACACTACTAAGTGGAAACAGGCCCACGGTGGCCGCATTTTCAAGGCGTAGATTGAAAAGTCGAGCAAAGGACGCAAAAGGTATGTGTTAGCGGTGATTATTTTACAAACCAATTGTTCCTACCGAGGTTAAAGCTGATGGACATCTGATTTCAATGTGTATGAGCTGTGATACTAACAATTACCAGGAATGTGGATGATGATTTATTTCGACCGGGCGGACTGAGCGCGTGGCCCGGCACCTAGTGCACCTGTCGGCTGTACATCCGGCAGGGGCTGCGCGTAGTAATGAATGGTCTCTAACTCGACACTATTCTACTTTTGAAGGTGTTCCTCTCTCGATTTTTCAATCTGCGACTCGAAAATGTGCATAATTGGTGGACCCCAGTGACGATCTTTTTGATATTCACACTGTATGACCTTCGTGATTTACAAAACCAAAAAACTGATTTAATGAATCTGAGGGGTTCAATTAGCCATCTACATTTTGCATTGATGATTGCTGAACTGTTATTGAACTGATGCTGAACTGATAGAGTTCAATGTCTCTATAATTGATTGACCGTTTACTGTTTAAGATATGTAGCCAGTCTAGTGCTGGCAACGCCCACCCACGTTATCTTCACGTTACTCAATTTCCGAGGGCAATCGCCCATGCAACGTGAAATCTGGGCGGCAATTAAATTGATCATTCAAATTAGATCCATTAATTTAAGTCCTGTCCATATCTACTGCACAATAGCAATTTGAGCAATATATGGCTCACCAATTGCTGGCTCACTAGGTATACGGGCTATCATTCACCTTTTGGGCCATGTGATCGGCCTACTAAGCGATACAGCGAGAAGGGAGGCGTGGCGTGGAGAATATGAGTTGGGGCAAGGGTTTACTCGAATACCGCTTAATATTAGGTCAGGCGCTGCGGGATAGCCAGGAATTGGCGCCAATCTTGAGCACAAATCGCTCAAGTCCGTGGAGAGTTTGCTGGTTGCGGCGCTAACCGTTAGACAAAAATAGAACACATTAACACTTGGCTAATTTCAGTTTGTATATACAGTACACATGTAGGGACATCTTCAGTTCGTTCTCTCATCTCTGGCTCGTATCATTTCTTTCGGAAAAAAATAAACTTGAATTCTGACACTGTGTATGCATGAACCCTCATGCACATCTCGTACACTGCACACCAATCAAAACTACCCAGAATCACTTAGTCACGATCGATCTACCGGCCATAGAAACAAGGGTTGCGAAAGGATACTGAGATTGTCCCCTGATTGAAGGCCAAATTAGTCCAAAACTTCTTGTGAGGGTCTAGAAGTTAAGGTGTTCATTACTTTATTACGCTATAATGTTTAACGTTCATCGTCCGCTAAGTGCACGCCCTGCAGAGCCTGCTGTGAGTAGACCTCGTTCGGCCTGCATAACCCTTATCCAATAAAAAATTTCTAGAACGGAATCTGCGAGAGATCTGCTGGAGCCATATTAGTAGCTGCCGAACACAATTCCGCTGCGTTGTGCTCGATTTGCATAATTTTTGCAACTTCAAAGATTCGAATTGAAAACTTCTTATTTCCATATGCCTAAGCTGTCATCCCGTGAAGCTCGTAGTGCCCGCCGTGAGGCACTGAAGGCCAGCGCTGAACCCCGCAAGGCTACAAATGGCAAAACAGCCCCCGCCGGCCGGGTTACCAAACAGAGCAAACCGGCGAAGAACACACGAAAGAACCAAGCGAATGCTATTCAGATTGATACCACTCCAGTTACTGTAAATGATCAGTTGCTCTCACCGGTGGAGCCGGCTGAGAAGCGCTCTGCGAAGTCCTCTGGGGTCAAGAAGACCACTGAGGTTGAGAAGTCCACAGAGACCAAAGCTAAGGCTGAGGCCAATGCCGAAACCAAGGCTGAAACCAAAGCTACGCCCGCCGAAGCCAAGGCTACCGCTCCTAAGGACAACAAACAAGACGACATGGAGTTCCCCGATCTTGAGGGCCTCACCGATGAGGAACTGCAGGCCTACTTCCGCGAGTTCGAGGAGAGCTCGGACTTGTCGGATCTTTCGGACATCGAGGTGCCCTTGACACCTGAACAGGATCAGTTGTTCGAGTTCAAGCCCGAGCTCTACGAGCAAGTTAGTACAGAAAGCACCCTCGATACGTCCTCTGCTGAGCCTGCGGTCACCGAGTCAGCGGCTGAGCCCGAGTTAAAGCTCGATGAATACATCACATATGACGACAGTGAGCCCAATGTGGCCACTGACGAGCAGGCGAAAGCGTGGCGGCCGAAGTGCATGTTTAACCAAATGCACGCTCCTCAACCTGTTAATCTGACTTTCAACCCTACTAAGCGTACACTGCTGGCCGCGTGGCGCACGATGGCTCCTGATTTCTTGGCGGGGCCGCGCGAGGCTTATGTCCAGTCGGTGCTTCTGGCAGCGGCCAGCTTCAATCAACGGAGCATGGTTTCTGGCTGTGCCCGCCAGACCCTTTCGCCCGGTCTGAGCACCTATTAATTTATTGTATTTATTATAGCATAACGATTACCCCCTATGATGAATCCGGATCAATGGCGATGCCTAGGAGGGTCCGGCTGCAAAAGATTATAAAGATGTGTATATTCGATTATTGATAATAACTGGTATTGATCTTAGCTAGGATGTTATCTGGTATCGAACCAACAAGTGCTGATATCAACTAGTGAAGTATGTTACTAGACTTATTGCCGTCACTGTGACGGGTGGATATGGGGTAAATGGGTAATTTTCAGCCCTACAAAAAGTCATGTCGACGAACTCGATCAAGCTGCTGGCGGGCCACACGGACCGCAACCTGGCCGAATTAGTGGCCAAGAATTTGGGTCTGCGGCTCTGCAAAGTCAACTTCTCGGAAGAGTCCAATGGCGAAATGTCGATCAATATCGGCGAGAGCGTGCGTGACGAGGACGTTTATATCCTGTGCCAGATCGGCTGTGGAGAGGTGAATGATCGAGTTTTGGAGTTGATGATAATGATCAATGCCTGCAAAACCGCGTCGGCCCGTCGCATCACCGCCGTGCTGCCCAATTTCCCCTACGCCCGTCAGGACCGCAAGGACAAGAGCCGAGCGCCGATTACCGCCAAATTGATGGCCAATATGTTGCAGACAGCGGGCTGTGATCATGTTATCACCATGGACCTTCACGCTTCGCAGATCCAGGGGTTCTTCGACGTGCCCGTGGACAACCTGTACGCGGAACCCAGCGTTGTGCAGTACATCAAGATGAACCTGGACTTCAAAAACAGTATAATTGTGTCTCCGGATGCTGGTGGTGCTAAAAGAGCTGCCAGCCTGGCCGATCAACTGGACTTGAATTTCGCCCTGATTCACAAAGAGCGCGCCCGCGCC
Source organism: Starmerella scarabaei (assembly GCA_030565305.1). NCBI lineage: Eukaryota > Fungi > Ascomycota > Dipodascomycetes > Dipodascales > Trichomonascaceae > Starmerella > Starmerella scarabaei. Next base: position 83,849 of record JAJMBJ010000003.1, on the reverse strand, counting down.
AATGAGGTGTCCAAAATGGTGCTTGTGGGTGACGTTAGCGACAAAGTGTGCATCATTGTAGATGATATGGCAGACACTTGTGGTACGCTTGCCAAGGCCGCCGATACACTGCTCTCCAACGGAAAAGCTAAGGAGGTAATTGCCATTGTAACCCACGGTATCCTCAGCGGCAAGGCGATCAGCAATATCAACAACAGCCGGCTATCGTACGTTGCATGCACTAATACCGTGCCCATTGAGGACAAAATGGAGCAGTGTGCCAAATTGCGTTGCCTCGACGTCAGCCCGGTGCTGGCCGAGAGTATTCGCCGGTTGCATAACGGTGAAAGTGTTTCGTATTTATTCCGCCACGCTCCATAGAAACTAACAGTCTTTTTGCATAACGGAGAAGGTATGTACCGTGCACTGATATGTTCTAAGATGCATACGCATAACATAGCACTTAACGGCATAAGCCATGCACTCTGCGTACATGATAGAATACTACGTTGGGAGCGTCTTGTAGACAATTTGGGTCTTCATTGGCATGATACACGCGCGGTACACATAGGGTCTATATCTCAACATATCAATACCTGCAGCTATTTGTATCTGGAGAGTCTAGAGGCCGTATTGTTTAGGATCGAAGTCTGTCAGACTCTTCAGGATCCTATCCTTGCCGATTATCTCCTGCATTTTATCAGCACCCAGCAGCTTAGCAGCCTCGGGGTGGGGCACCCAGACAACAGGGCATCCAGCCGCTTGAGCACCTTCAACACCAGGTATCCCGTCTTCAAACACTAATGCCTCTGAGGGCTTGATCTCAGGTTTGCCCAGCGCTCGCTGCTCAGCATTCAGCGACTCCAGCGCCACGAGCCAGATATCAGGATGGGGTTTACCCCGGCCAGGCGGGATGCGTTTGTCGTCACCAGTCACAACATGTTTGCCAAACTTGTCAAAAAACTCGCGCAACTTTTGAGTCTTCTTGTGATACTTGTCAGTCATCGAAGAGGTCGCGAGTGCGAAGGGGATGTTGTGCTTCTCTAAATATGACAGCAGATCAGCTGCGCCAGGCAGCATCTGCGTTTGGGGCCAAAGCCTCTCCTGGACTTTGCTAGTTTTCTCGAACCAAGACTCGGGTGCGATATCAATTTGGGCCCATTCCAGTAATTTAGCGGCCGCGTCGGGACCGGGGCGTCCTTGGAGGTTAATTTTCACTGACCACGGCAGGGGACCTTTACCGTACTCGGCCAAGGCCTCGTTGGTGGCAGCGGTATACATGTCCTCTGTGTTTATTAGAAGGCCGTCCATATCGAACAGGCAGGCTTTAATTGGGCTCATTTTGAGTGCTTGAAACGGAAGTTTTCCCCAGATGTAAATCGGTCACGTAAAGGTTATGGGTACGATAAAACGCTTCTGGTAAGGATATGCAGATAATTAATCATAGAGCCCTTTTGAGAATGAATTGATGATGCCCAAACAACATCACTCAATTGGCAATAGAGTTCCCGATGGAATGTAAAAGAAACGCGCACCGTTGATTTTTGTGGATTGCCGAATCGTTGCCATGTGGCGAAACGTGGGGTGCTACGCGTTCGAATAAAGCCCGTTAGGTATGGCCATTGGGATTAAGGGCTAGGAGACGGCTGGCACCCGGCCATTTATCTCATTAATTAGCGCTGGGAACGTGTGGATGACGTGAGGGCCCACTACACCCACAGCACGGCGGCAATCTATCGATGCTATTCATTACGCAACGAACATGCCATAGGGTGCATAACCCGTTCCCCGACACATTCGACCCTACGGCCACGCAACTTAATATATGTAAGTACATCGGTTAGACAAAGTAAATCACTTTGCGTATTGTGAAACATAAGTGGTCTTCGCAAAATAATCCCATAAACGCGCTTTCCAAACAAAGCTCAGCGTACCTCACTCCATTCAATCACGGCGTTTTTGATAAAACCGCTCGTAATGAGAGGAAGGCGGTGGATCAGCCGTTCGCAGGGCCCCGCAATCCTATCTCTCATCCTCTCGGGAATAATTGTTTATTTGTGGTTGAGCCGTCCCAAGGAGATCATTGTTGTTGCTACATCTTACGAAGAAAACAAAGCAGTGGTTGATAAGGTGGCGGACATCGATGCAATGGACGCTCAGCAGGTGCTAGCGCATGATGAGAATGCACAATTGCAATTCGAGTTACACCCAATGGATGACAGCGAGCCTCTAGGTGAGAGTTCGCAATCAAATCAGAATAAACTATATGTGCCGAGAGGACAGTCATACTATTATACCGACTCAGCGGCTCAACGATTTGGGTCGTTTGAGACCTGGCGTCCCAAAGAGGCAGTAGAGAGGAGCGAAATCTTGGATGGTGCTGATAATGTCTTTTTGTCGGTCGTTACAACATCTCAATCGATGTGGAAAAATATACCCGTGCAACAAAGAACGACCTTCGAGCATTTCCCTCACTACGCAATTTACGCAGACACACCAGATCGCATCGGAGGTAAAGAAGTTATCGATGTGTTAGCAGATACTAATGTAGATTTGCGGCGATCTGCAAAAGTGTTCGAGCCTTACCGTATCATGCGAGCCATTAGAGACAGTCATGCTGGCATTGGCCCTGATCAAATCTCCCTCAGGGGCACCCAAGACTTACAGCGCTTCTTATTGTTGCCAGCAATGTTGCGCACGTACAAAGACCACCCTGACTACGAGTGGTACGTCTTCACAGACGATGACACCACTTTGTTCAGCAGTAACCTTCGTCGAGAGTTGGCCAATCTCGACAGTTCCGAGCAACTGTATTTAGGAAGCGCCGTGAAGGGTCCCAATGACTTAATCTTTGCACATAGTGGATCAGGAATTGTGCTCAGTGCTGCTACGATGAAGCTTGTTTTCGGAGGAGAGCAGGATGTTGATAAAACTGTCCACCAAGAGTATGCACAAAGGGCAATTAGTGAATGCTCCAGCGACTATATGGTAGCGCTTTATTTGAAAGAGAGGTACAACATCGAGCTAGATTTTGCACGGAGCTCAACACTTTTCCAGGGATTCTCGATTACTGATGTTCAGCTCGGTGCCAACAATTGGTGTACTCCCGTTGTATCCATGGGCAAACAGCGTCTAAGAGACCTTGACGTCGTTAATGAGTACATGAGGCTGAAAGAGGGCAACCCCATATTATACAGTGACATCTATTTGGATTTCGTTAAGCCGTACCTGAAGTCTACGCCCCAGAAGAACTGGGATAATGGCGCGCGTGATATCGAGCTTGATCCAACGGTCAACTCACGAGCATATCCTCATGCTCACAAATCTCTTGATGCCTGCCGCGAGGCCTGCCTCAAGTTCTCACAATGCGTCATGCTACGCTACGACCCTTATCGCCAGTATTGTGGGCTGGGCATTTCTAGCGTTTCCTTGGGCGTTCCAGTCATATCATATGAATCGACTCCGCCGGATGAAGATATGTGTGCCACCTTCGGAATAAGGTGTAACCCGCGAAGTGACGGTGAGCCCATCACGAGCCAATGGTTCTTGCCACGGATCCGTGAGATGCGCAAAAGCCTCAAGTGTGACATACTGCATGAAGACGCCAACGGAGAAGGCGCAGAGTACGCTGCTCTTGATCAAGGCGAAGGTTGGTGGCACCGTGCCCGAGATAACCAACGAGATGTTAAGGTCCCCGTGAAGCAACCACACGGCCGGGAGAAGACCTACCCGCGCATACCTCGAGCTCACGAACAATGATGTTGATTGCAACTCAGGTCAAATATCTCTGTCTACGAGTGGCACACTCGGGCGGTACGGAATATATTGGAATCATAACTAAATAAAAATAAGATTAGAACTCGTTCATCACCTCTGCGTTGCTGTCCTCCTTCAAGACCTCAGCGTAGTCCATCTCCAAGGCGGCAATATTCTCACGAGCTTCCGAGAACTCGCCCTCTTCCATGCCCTCGCCGACGTACCAGTGAACAAAGGCTCGCTTGTCGAACATGAGGTCGTACTTGGCGTCCAAACGGTGCCAGGCATCAGCGATAGCAGTGGTATTAGACAGCATGCACACGGCACGGTCGACCTTGGCGAGGTCGCCGCCCGGAACGTGCATCGGCGGCTGGTAGCAGATGCCGATCTTGAAGCCGGTGGGGCACCAGTCGACCATCTGCACGGCCTTGCGGGCCTTGATGCTCGCCACGGCCTGCTGAACATCCTTGTTGACCACGTCGCCACGGTAGAGCAAGCACGAAGCCATGTATTTGCCATTCTTCAGGTCGCACTTGACCATCTGGTTTCCGGGCTCGAAGCAAGCATTAGTGATTTCAGCCACATTGTTCGACTCGTGGTAGGCCTTGGCAGCGCTAACAACGGGAGCATAGGTGACGAGCGGGAAGTGCACACGAGGATACGGCACCAGGTTGGTCTGGAACTCGTTCAGGTCGACGTTCAGCGAGCCGTCGAAACGCAAGCTGGCCGTGACGGAGGACACGACCTGGGCAATCAAGCGGTTCAGGTTATCGTATGTCGGGCGAGCAATGTCCAGTTTGCGGCGGCACATGTCGTAGATGGCCTCGTTGTCAACCATGAAAGTCACATCGGCGTGCTCGAGCGTGGCATGCATCGACAGAACAGTGTTGTACGGCTCGACAACGCTGCTCGAGTTTTGCGGCGCCGGGTAGACGGCGAACTCCAGTTTGGCCTTCTTGCCGTACTCCTGGGACAGACGCTCCAGCATCATGGCGCCGAAACCACTGCCGGTGCCGCCGCCAAAGGAGTGGGTGAACAGGAAGCCCTGGAGGCCGTCGGAGTTCTCGGCGACGCGACGCAGGCGGTCCATGACCTCGTCAATCATCTCCTTGCCGACGGTGTAGTGACCACGGGCGAAGTTGTTGGCGGCATCCTCGGTACCGTTGATGAGCTGCTCGGGGTGGAAAAGAGAGCGATACTTTCCGTTGCGGACTTCGTCGAGCACGTTGGGCTCCAGGTCGATGTAAAGCGCCCGGGGGACGTACTTGCCGCTGCCGGTTTCCGCGAAGAAGGTCGAAAACCCCTCGTCGCGGGGCGCCTTCTGCTTTTCGGGCGTCATGTAGCCATCGGGCTGAATACCATGCTCAAGACAGTACAGTTCCCAGCATGAGTTGCCAATTTGGGCGCCGGCCTGACCGACGTTAACGCTGATAACCTCCCGCATGTTTGTTTTGGTATTTGTGTTTGTTAGGGGGGGGTGTTGTGTTTAAGTTCCTGACGGCGTGGTTCCCTATAACGTAAACATCCAAACAATTAGCTAGGGTTGGGGCCTACCTTTGGGAGCGCTCCCATCACGCGTCGTGCGCTCTCCTGGGACTGATTACCGCCCAGTCAACGTTATCGCGTAACTCGCAGTATCATGTCGCGGCGCATCCACATCGTTCACATTAGCGTGGTTCCTGAGTCGGGTGCCCGGCCTTAGCGTGTAGCCGGCGCGACGTATGCCGCCCATGCTATTGGGTCCAGCGTTTATCGGTGTCAGTGTGGTTAAAATGCGGTAGTGGCAGAATTGCATTTCAACACCAACTGAAGTAGCGCACAACATCTAGTACAGCCGGATCGATCTCTATCACTTATAACTATTGAATATGCTGCCCTAGTTATATCGATTGCATGCACCTGCTCAAATAGAACCGTGCGCGTGGTTCCCGGATTAATTCATACACCGAACCCAGCACCCGCCAGCTTAGCATGGACCAATCCCCTTACAGACCCAACGCCCGAACCCTCAGTGCATCTACGTGCAGCAAGGATTCAGCTGGGGCTCACTGCCATCGTCTCTCCAGGGTAGTGTCGGGTGTTTGCGGCACTACGCAGAGAGTAAGTAGGTTTTATAAATAAATTGGGGCAGGCCAGCAATCGTCCTTAAACCGACTCCACCCACACCATTCAAAAATCATGTCGCTTCAATCGGCAGTTGAAGAGCTCAAGGAGCAGTTTTTCCTGTCTGACGAGTACCTGGATGATCTGGTCGACTATTTTGTGGAAGAGGCCAACGAGGGTCTTACCAAGGATCTCGAGCGTGGAATCCCCATGATCCCCAGTTTCGTGACCAAAATCCCCGACGGCAGTGAAAGTGGCCTCTATTTGGCGGCTGATCTGGGCGGATCTAATTTCCGCGTTTGTTCCGTGTACTTGAACGGCAACTCGACACACGAACTAAAGCAAATGAAATGGGCCGTGGATAGGTCGTACATGGCTGGCAAGGCCGACAACTTCTGGAAATTCCTCGCTGACTGTGTTGTGCAGTTCCTGGAAAAGAACCACCCCGAGCAGGCCCAGGGGATCATCAAGGATGACGATGAGAAGCTCAGCATGGGTCTGACTTTCAGCTTCCCTGTGCACCAGACCGGTATCAACAAGGGCAAGTTGATTCGGTGGACCAAGGGCTACGACATCAAGGACGCCGTGGGCACCGATGTCTGTGCTGCCTTCCAGTCAGCCTTAGATGCCCGCAAGGTCCCCGTCCACGTCGCCGCGCTCGTTAATGACACTGTCGGGTGCCTGTTGTGTCGTTCGTATGAGACCGGCTCGAGCTCGCAGACTCTGATCGGCTGCATCTTGGGAACGGGTTCCAATGCCGCGTACTCGGAGAAGATCTCGTACATTAAGAAGCTGAACTCCTACGGCTCTGACGCCGAGGTTCCCGAGGAAGCCAAGATCATGATCATCAATACCGAGTGGGGCTCATTCGACAACGATCTGAAGATTCTGCCCAATACTGAGTTCGACAAGGCGATCAACTTAGACACGCCCAACCCGGACTTCCACATGTTCGAGAAGCGCGTTAGTGGTATGTTTTTGGGCGAAATCTCGCGACGAGTTATCGAAAAATTGACCAAGGACGGCCTGTTGTTTGCGAACGCCCAGCCGCCGGTGCCCCAAAATGCTCCGCTCTACACGGCTTGGTCTACGGACACCAGCTTCCTTAGTCTGATGGCTGAGGATGCCTCGCCAGAGTTGTCGTCCGTCAGCACTCAGCTGGAACGCTTGGGCGTCACTGACTCCACGCTTGATGAGCGCAAGGCTGTCAAGGAGATCAGCCACTTCGTGGCCGTGCGTTCGGCTCGTTTGGTCGGCGGTATCATTGCGGGTTTGCTCAAGATGACCAAGGCGTTCGACAAATTCGAGATCGTGGACATCGGCATGGATGGTGCCGTTATTGAGTTCTACCCGCATTACGAGGAGATGATCCGTGAGACTTTGCGCACAATCGACTTTATTGGCGAAGAAAAGGAGAAACGCATCACTATCGGTATCAGCAAGGATGGCAGTGGTATCGGCGGGGCGCTCTGTGCTGCCATGGCTCGCCCTAAGCATTAACATTATTTACTGTTTTTGAAACTTTTTCTATGTACTTCGTGAAACTGAATGATGGTGTGGTATTTTCCTACTGGCGGTTGTTACCGGTAAACGTTCTTGAATTCCGAGTACTCGAACCCTTATTGGGCAGGGCTGCGAACAGCACAAGAAGGAAGCTTGTTCTCAGATCGAAATATTCGAATAGCTGTCTAAAGTATTGGTATGAACACTAGCTAATGAAGAAAATGACGCACGTATCGGGGAGCGTGATCGGCCTCAAAATGTGCCACAACTTATTAGGTTAGCATGCATTATGTCTGTTAATTTTAGATCATTGCTATTGTTTGGTGCCTAACCACACACGTAACGGGCGCGGGGAAGGGGTGGGGTTTGCGGGGCACTCAAGATCGTGTGGTCTTTACCGCATGTATAGCAAAATCCGACTAATATGCAGCCGAAGCTCGAGGGGCTCAGCCCAGCAACCTATGTACGTAATAGCACTAGTATACCAGCAAAACAAAGGTTATTTTTTAGGAAGTAGCTAGCGTCAAGTGAATCTTTCGGTGTCGACATACACAAGTTAACGCAGCATCCTCACTGCCAACGTGGGCTGTAGGCCTGCGTGTGGCAGTTCTGTTCCGGGTTGACGACAGCAAGTCCTCTTCCTGCCAATAGCTGAGTTGCGCCCCGTAGCAATACTAGCAATCTGCATCTGGGTCAGGGTTATGCGGAACGCAACGTGCAGAACCTCCAACCGCAACAAACTGCGTTGAAATTCCGGCCGACCCGCAACTATAAAAGGGGCCCTTTTCTCTCGACCTACTTTTCTTTTTCACCCTCAAACACTTAGAACTATGTCTGACTCTGCTCGCAAGCCCTTCTCTGATTCCGCCAAAGAGGCTCTCAAGCCCGACTCCCAGAAGTCCTACGCTGAGCAGGCCAAGGAGAAGGCCACTGATGCCTACGACTCCATTGCCAAGAAGGTTGAACCCGAGAGCGAAAAGGGCCTTGGCCAGAAGCTTGCCGACACCGGCAGCGACAGCAAGAAGGATGTCAAGAACGCTGGCAGCAAGGTTGGTGATGATGCCAGCCAGACCGGCGAGTCTTACGTCGACACCGCCAAGGAGTACCTCGAGGCTGGCCGTGAGCACGTCAAGGAGGCTATCCAGCAGGCCGGCGACTACATCCACGGTACCTCTGAGAACGTCCAGAAGAAATAAGATGCTGCATCTTACGTAGTTTAAACGAATTATGAGCATGTACTAAACATTCTGCATAGAGTCTACTCAAAACTGCATACAAGTCTACTTAAACCAGTCAGGAGATGTTTTTGCTCCGAGGACCCTTGCCCTTAGCGGTATAACGTTAGAGCGCACGCCGAGCGTCAAGATTAGATGTCGCAACTTAGGAAATAAGTATTGAGGATATAAGCAAATATGGAGATGGTAGAATAAATTAAATAAAAGTGATACATCACAGACTATGCATGGAACGAAGGCTATCTAGCTCCTTGTCCTCAATCATGTACACTGATCCTCGCTGGGAATTCTTGCTGTTTTCTAACACTTCCGGAGCAATGTGGCCAGCCTCGCGCACAGCCTTCATGCAAGGAACGATGTCGAACCAGCGCTGCGAGTTGACGTACCCCTGATCAATTTCCTCAAGGGCCATGCCCTTAGTCTCCGGAACGAAGATATAGGCGAAGATGAACAAAGCCGCGTTCGTGGCAATATAGACACAGTAGTACTTGTACCCAATGTTGTCAAACCCCAAGGGTGTGACCAATGCAATCACGAAGTTCATGACCCAGTTCGTGGCCGAGACACAGGCCATGACTGCCGAACGGCAGAGCAGACCCGAAATTTCACTACCAATAAGGAACGGGTTCAAGAACAAACCGATAGGGAAGGCAGCTAGCTGCACCGCGTCAAAAGCCAGAATTCCATACGAAGCGTCTGTGCTCCCAGCGGACTTGAGGCCAGCACAGCAGCAGAAACAGATACACATTGTAGCGGCGCCGCCCAACACCAAGTTACGGCGGCCGAACCACATAACAAAGGGCGCGGCCAACCACGCACAAATAGCCTGCCAGGTCTGTAATCCGGCCAACGCTACACGAGATTTGGTAGACGACAGTCCAACGTCGTCCTCGAAGATGATTGATCCGTAGAAGGTGATCAAATTGATACCCGAAAGCTGGCACAGCGCCGACAAGACAATCGCCGTGAGTGTTCGTCGAAACTGCTTGTGCTGGTTGAACGACCACGCCGACTTGTCCTTAGCAGCCAGCTCGTTCTCATATGCCTGAATAATTTCACCGAACTCTTCATCCACACTTAGCGACTCCGTGCCATTGCGATTCTTGCGCAAGACATTGTACGCTTCTTCTCTGCGATTCAGCCGCACAAGCGCACGAGGCGAGTCGTCCAACAGCAATGTGCCGAGGATTACCAGCACGGCGCAGATTCCCTGGACCGCGAGGGGCAACCTCCAGGCAATCTCATGGGTTTTGTGGTGCAAAAACAGTCCCAAGCAGAGCCATGACGCAGTCGCGACGCCGGTAATAGCGAAGCCACCACCCATAAGCACCAAGGGGCCTCGGCGCTTGGGAGAAACCGTTTCGGAGACCCACGCGGGGACCGTAGCCGTGAACGCGCCGATACCCAACCCGGCAACAATGCGTCCCACGATGAGCTGGGCCAACGTATACGCACTGGACTCGATGACTACTCCGATAATCACCACAGCAGCGGCTAGGTACGTCATGCGCTTCCTGCCCAAACGATCACCCAAGAAGTAAGTCGACAAACCACCGGCTCCAAGACCCAATTCGTAAACACCAGTAACAACACCAACCATCAGCGCGCGGTGAGCCTGCTCGGACTCGCTGATGCCAGGCGCGCCCTTGTCAAGTGACTGGAAGTGCTGCAGAAAAGGCTTCAGCTTGGTGGAATTGCCGAAATTAGCTTGTCCCATGCCTTGTGACAGCCAGCATATGCCAGAAATCAAGCATAGGACAAGAGATCTATCGAAAAAGTTCTTGTCTATTTTGAAAAATGACTTCATTTGTTCTATAGATCAGATTTGTTCAGGACAGCAATTGAGGTTATTTCTAATTTATATATACACTGCCCTCATTAGCATCTAACTCTCCACCGATAACCCCGCATCTGTAAAATTGATCCGTGCCCTACTCTGCGGTCCCACATAGGCAAGGGTCATGTTCTTTTGGGAAAAGGCACCAGGGATAAGTGAGGGGAAGTGGATACCATAAACTGTCGCTACGTGTAGTTTTAATGTGAGGGATACCTTAAATACGACTGAAATTCGGTATTCCTCGATAGATTTCGGCTACTTTTCGCAAGTATTATTTACGTGCCAAGAATTTTATCCTGCATCGAAAAAGCGGGGGCCGCCGCGTTAATTGTCTCGAGCCCAACCCCGGATCCCCAAAGCAAAAATGAGTAATGAGCACCAGCTGTACTACGCTGTACTACGCCATAACGAAGTAACCCTTCCCCACATACCAGCAGTTATCAAAATCGTCCGCCGAGTCGTATTTGTCAATTAAATAATCCAAGCCCCTGGTGCGATTCGCCGGTCGAACGCTATGGTCTAGGATCACATATATAAAAGCAAGTTCGGTACTGAAAATATTTAATTGCATCCGTCTGCGTTAGTCTCCTGTTCCAGTTGCAGTCGAACATAAGTTCTTATCATATAATAAGTGGGGTTATCGTCGCGTGGTGTGCGGCGCGTTGTAAATTGGTTAGTGGGCTTCGATAGTACGTAGTGTTCGAATCGATAGCACACCACGTGCGGGTCTAACCCGCACGCATCCGGGTATGGAAACCGCTCTCGCGGCGATCTGCTCTCCATATATAATTGGCGGAGAAAAAACAAAGATTTGTGCAGGTATGTAATACTGTGGCATACATAATAATTACTTTTGGCTGAATCTGGAGCACTTCGCGGTGTAGAACTGTACTGTTCATAACACAGCTGTATTATGAACTCCTTCTATGGCCCCTGACTCTACCGCCACTGCGGTCTCCCTCAAACCGTATGTTGTAGTATATCGACAGAAACTGGTCACACGTACGAGACCAAGTCTATTTACAGGCGTCAGCCACCTACTAAACTGCCCCAACCGTAGGAAACGGCACTTGAACAATTCTGAAAGCCGTTTTGCTACCTCAGAATTATCAATCCCATTGCAGGTCCGCCCAACACCTCATTTGCAACCCTGGAGTTACTGGCCATTGATCTCAAATAAACTGCATTGCCGATATGCAGAATCCCCACATTGGAGGGAACAAGGATTCTCTCGGCAGTGTGGAAAGCCATTCAGATATATGGGAGGCCTACACTGCCTCGGAATCCTATACCCAGCAAACACTGCTTCAAGAGCGGCTGAAAAACTTCAAATGGCGGCTAGCCCACGGAAACGCAATTAAGGAATGGCACAATGCCAAGTTCAAGGAAACGGCCGACGCTGCCGCACACGCCGCTGTGAGGATACGCCGGCCAGATCCTCAAACCATTCGTAACTGCGATTTCAACTCTCAATATCATAAAATGCAGATGAACGGGATGGACATCGACCTTTTTGATGACTCGTTCCAATTGGGTAACATTCCACTAGCCTTTAATGCGCTTGAGGACCCGATTATCGATTCACGATCGGTTTCGCAGTTGACAGAGCTCGATGATGCATATCTGTCCTCCACTCAGAACCCCAATTATATGTTTGAACCACTACAAATGTACAATTTCTTTGATCCTAGCATGGACATTGATATGGACATGAGTTCAATGCAAATGATTGAGCCGCCTTCCATGGTTCCTCACAATCACATGGTTCCTCACAGTATACCTGCGGATCCGATGGGGAACATGTCAATGATGGATCAAGGCCCGGGGATCAACAATGGCATGAATAGCATTTCAAATGGCATGAATATGAGTGTTCAAATCCCGAATATGGACCAGCCCATGCACAATGGTTTCGAACCTAGGCATTTTGAACCACCGCCTAATTACGACTTTTTGAGGCTAAGACAGAAGTCCGCTCGAGCGAGGAATGGAAGCGCGGGCGCTTACTATCCAGACGGAACTCCTGCAGCTAGCGCGCCAGCACCGAAGGCTTTTGATACCAACTTCCTCGAGATGTTGTCCCCGCAGGACACAGCCAAGGATGAACCATTGAAATTTCAGAAAGTGACCACGAAGAACTCGGAAGAGCTGGAATGCAAGAACTGCAGGACCAAGACTACCCCTCTGTGGCGCCGTGATGATGAGGGCAACGCTCTGTGCAATGCCTGTGGACTGTTCTATAAACTGCATGGCGTCAACCGGCCACTGAAACTCAAGACGGACGTGATCAAGCGGCGCAATCGTATTCCGGAGGACATCCCGTTGCCATCACGTCGAAGAGGGAAAAAGCGGGGACTAGAAAAGCCGAAATACAATGCGCCGATCGCGCCGACCCCATCCCCCGGTATTTCGCCCGGTGAACGGAGGTAGGTCTCACGCGGCATGGCGTTGAGCGCTATCTGTAGGTGACGGTGTAATTATTTAACTTGTTATGAACATTTTTATTATGGTATGATAAATGATATGGATGCATATATTATTCTACATTAGTCGTGCTTGTTGAACCGGAACAACTTCTTACTCCAATTGCTACTGCTTGCGGAAGTATCTGCCTCAAGCGACTTCAGCTCCGACTTTACTTCCGACTTCAGTTCAGTAGATGGCTGCGGCGTCGGGGGGGTTCGCGAATGACTGCGGTCCGATGTAGAATTCGAGCCGTAGCTCGATGTGTTATTTGAAACGCCAAACTGGCCATTGGGGTAACCGCCGGGGCCCGTGGAGTAGGGAGCTTGACCGTTTGTTGGCCCATTCAGCTGACCATTCAGCTGGCCATTGGTCTGGCCATTCAGATGGCCATTGGTCTGGCCTTGGAGGTGAGCGGGCAATGCATGGGACTGCTGGCCAAACTGCATCGTAGGATCCGCAGTGGCAACACTGTTATTATTGTTGTTATTCCCCATCGGGTCCATTTGGTCATCAAAGCTGAAGCCCGAGTAGTCACCATTAGCAGCATTAACGCGAGGCGCCAAACTTTGCCGCGAAGGCAGCTGAGACATTTGTCGAGAACCCTGCCGCGAGCTACGGCCCGACTGCGAAGCGACGTTCGGCATGCTAGACTTACGGCGGCCCATGTTATTGGGTCCATCAATGCCAGCCAAGTTGTTATAGCTACCGCTGCCGGAAGCACCGCCATGAAGGTATTTCCGCTTCGCCTGATAGGCATCCTCATCGCTGCTCAGGTTCACATCGCGCTGGTTACCCTTAGCGCGACTCACGAAATGGTATCTATCCGTGGCGGATCCCATCACGCCATCCAGCTGGAAGTTCTGGGAGAACGAGCTCGCGTTCTGCAAGTTCGGGGTGCTCAACTGACGCCGTCGCGACAAGTTGCCAGTGGACATATCGACGCTGTCGTCGGCAGCACCGCTGCGAGAGGTCCGTCGACGAGCCGACTGGCCCACATTCGGAGTGGCGAACGGCTGTCCGCTCATGTTCTGTGAGTGTCCCAATTGAGGAGTAGTCATGCCTTGCTGCTGGTACATCTGCTGCTGTTGATACTGATACTGCTGCTGCATCTGTTGCCATTGGTACATCTGCTGCTGCATCTGCTGCATCTGCTGCATCTGCGCGATCTGCTGCTGGCTGCTCATCGGCTTATTAGGAGAAGTCATATTCTGCGGGTTGAAGGCATTAGCCTCTGTTGACTGATTAGCAGTGGCAGCAGCGGATTGCGTGGCAGTTTGCGGAGCCCTGGGGTCAAAGCGAGAGTAAGTCGTCCCGCCCGGAGTGCTAGGGATGATCGGGGAAGTCGCACCGGGCGAGGCCTCTCCAGGGACGGGCACAACACCTACAGGAACAATACTGCCTGCGGCCTGAGGAGCAGCTCGACTTGACGACTCCACCGACTGTTCATGCGAAGCCTGTTCGCGCTGCGTTAACTCGACCTCGCGTTGCTGGAGTTCGGATTCACGCCGTTTGAGTCGGCTCTCGAGTTCACTGAGCTCCCGTTGGCGGGTGTTCAGACTCAAGTTTTGTACAGCGGGCGCTTGTTGAGCCTCGCGGGTCCTCTGATCCTGGTGAGCCTGCACTTCACGAGCGTGCGCAGCCTGCTTTGTAGACAGATCAGCATCAAGCTGCTGCAGCTGCGCTTCACGGGCTTCCAACTGCTGTTCGCGCGAGAGAAGCGAGCTCTCCTTGGCCGCGACATCGCCCTCGCGAGTACTGAATGCATTTTCACGGCTGGCCACATCCTCCTCACGGGCCTGCAACGCGGCCAAGACCTGGGGATCGACGCCCTTGCTCGCAGCAGTTGAGGTGGTGTTGCCGGCCGAGTTGCCGCCCGCAATACGCTGGAACATCTCCGAGGTGTACTCGCCCTGGTTCAACGACAGTATGCGGCTCGTGAAAGCGTAGACGCACTCCAAATACGGAGTCTTGCCGCCCTTCGGCATCTCGTCACACAGTAGAATCGGTAGCAAAACCAGGAAGTCCAGCGCAATGGGGGCACCAGTAGCCACCTCGTAGTACAACCGGCTAGCCTCGGGGTTCCTGCTAGTTGTGGGCGCACGACGGGCCAAGGTGGAGCCCTTCGTCAGGAACATCTGCTTCGTGGGCAGACCCTTCACGCCGCAGGCCATGGCAATCATGCTGAGCTCATCGATCACTCCCTCGAGCAGGGGCTTGGCCACCAAGCTCTGGACCAGCTGCTCGGTGCTGGCTGTATCCAGCGCCACCGTCAGCAGCTCGAACACAGTGGTGACAATGGTGCGCTGCCACTGCAGCTCAGCGAACGCCGCGCTGGATTTGAGCTGCATGGCCGCCAAGCTTCCGAGCTGCCAGTCCTCGCACAGCAGCTGCGCGTGCTTGGGCAGCGTGGCACTGGGCTCGAGGATCACCGCGCTGTGTTTTCCGGTGGATCGGTGCACGACGTCCCACTGGCGGCCCTGCTTGGAGGCAAACTCGGCGTCGATCTCGCAGATCATGCCCAACACATTGGTGGTGCTGCCCAGATGGGTCTTGACCAGCCGCTGCACGGGCGCCAGACCGCCGCTGACGTCCACATACACCAGTGTGTTGCGTGAGAGCACCGGCTTCAGCTTCTTG
Source organism: Starmerella scarabaei (assembly GCA_030565305.1). NCBI lineage: Eukaryota > Fungi > Ascomycota > Dipodascomycetes > Dipodascales > Trichomonascaceae > Starmerella > Starmerella scarabaei. The sequence continues at coordinate 68,333 of JAJMBJ010000003.1, read as the reverse complement.
CACATGCGCGCCACGTCCTTGATTGTTGGCACCACCAGAATCACAATGTCGAACTGCTTGGCGGCTGCGGAGGCGCCCAGGTCGAAATGCTGCGTGTTGAACACGCTGGTGCCGTACTCCTCGCTCTGCATCAGCAGTTGCTGCGTGGGCCAGTAGGTGTGCACGTCCACGGCGCCAGACTGGGCCAGCCGCCACGTAGCAACGGACGCCGCGGGGGAAACGCCCATACACAGCGCAGAAAGCGGCCCTGAGGGAGCGGCGACGCCGGCCGTGCGAGCTGTAGCCGCTGCGGCGGCTGCGGCGGCGGGATTACTCTCGGGCTTTTCACCGCGTTTGAATACTCTTTTCATTGAACCGAAAAAGAGTTTGGTGGGTGTTTTTCAATGACCAAAGAGTGTGGTACGAAGTTGCGAGTGGTCGATCCGAAAGGGGCTGAGGCAAGGTTCCGGTGGGGAAACACGGTATGTAGCGAGCGCGTCGTTGATCCACGGTGCACTATGTATGCGGGAGAGAAAATTAAACTGATCCGGGTGTCGTGCCTGGAAAAGCTTGTACGGGCTCGAATCTGAAAATTCTGAGTGCAAGCGAATCAGTCTCTTCGCAAAGTTCAACGGGTGGTGGCCGATTCCCTGGGCATCTTTGAGTGCATATGAAACGCATTAGTAAACGGACTGCGGATGTTAGGGCATACCATAACCGCATGTCTGGGCATGTCTGGTCTTCTCAATTCACCTATGCAGCCCAGCCACCCGTACCCTTGCAGGGACCGCATTTCTGTTTTAAAAAGCGACACCGGCTATAAATAGTTATGTCCACGTTATAGTAATTGCTAGCTTGCAAAATCAATTGCGTCTGGTTTCAATTAGTTCTGTACGATTTGTTGTAGTTATTTAGTGAGAGCCTGTCTGTCGATTGGCGGCCCAGTTTGATCTGCCAGCCGGTTGCTTTACCGCCCTTAACGGTGACAACGATCCACGATGATAGATTATATGGCACAACCCTGCGCTGAAAAATCGGCTATCACAAAAGGTGTCAACAACTGTAAAGTTATGCGCACAGATAAATTTTCCGATAAGATTGAGCGAGTTACCTGTCAAACTCAATTGCTGGGCCGAGTGGGTGCGTCAAGCATTGTAGGAGTGTTGCGCAGTGGTAAGGTCTGCTGCGACCCGGTATGTACTAGGCACGAATATTACAGCGCTGTCACATCTCAGACTCCTTACATTAGCAGTCAGTAACTTGTCAAAAACAATTATATAAAAAATTGATAGATAAGAAGTGTGTTTGAACACTGTTTGAAAAATACAATGCACCTCGATCGCAGTTGGTTTGCCAATAAATAGAGAGCTCTATGCACTGAATTATGTACTGCTTATTTTTCAATGGGACGACATTACCATCAAACAGCTTGCTCGTTCGTTAAGCGTAACCGCCGGCACCGGACTGCGTTGAGGTTTTAGGGGCAGGGAAGTGAATTCGGTAATTTTGAATTTCGCCGCTCGCCACGCGTTCATAACGCCGCACGTAGGGTGACAATCAGCATGCCCAGCCTCCGCACGCCCACCGTATTCTGTGGAGCACCTCACATGATCCCGATCACTTCCCCTTTCTACCGTTCTCGTCCCATGCCCGGCCTCGGCTGTGGTCCCAACGTGAGTTCCATCATACCGCTACACTTGTGGTTTGTGGAACTATTCGCTGCTATACTGTCCATGAGCGTTAACGCTGGGGCACTCAAAATTTGTCACAAATTTTCCAGACTCACAACCCACACACCCTAGTGAAAAAAATGGACGCCGAAAAGCTTGCTAAGTTGAAGGCCAACGTCCGTATTGGCGGCAAAGGTACCCCCCGCCGTAAGGTGAAGCGTTCGGTCAAGACTGAGGGCGACGATTCTAAGGTGCAGGACGCCTTGAAGAAGCTCAACGCCCAGACCGTTTCCGGTGTTGAACAGGTCAACCTTTTCAAGGAGGATGGCAACGTCATCCACTTCGGCCGCCCCGCCGTTCAGCAGGCCAGCCAGTACAACTGCTTCGCCATCCACGGCCACTCCGTTGAGAAGACCATGCAGGAGACTCTGCCCGACGTCATCAACAGCATGTCCCCCGAGTCGCTTGCCCAGCTGCGCCAGCTGACTGCCCAGATCCAGGCCCAGCAGCAGGCTGAGGGCGGCGCTGCCGCTGCCCCTGCTGCCACCGAGGCTCAGGACGGCGAGATTCCCAACTTGGTTGAGGGCGAGACCTTCGACAAGGTTGAGTAAAACAGACCGGAAGCTTCAGGCATCTGTGAAAAGTATATACTTTACAAAGACATAATGATGCACACTTGAAATTGATCTCAGTAAGCTGGTTGGTCACAACGAGCTGATCACAACAATGTAGCGCCTCCCCAGTCTACCTGCGATGCGCATGCACGACCAGGGTAGTGGAAGAATAAGTAGCGGCCTATAGTTGCGTTCAGTCGAGGTGCATGTTACTCAAACCATGCTCGTTGGCCGTGTCGACTGAATCGCCTATACTGTCTAACTGACCCTATTACGTACATGTCAGTACGATTGTACAAACCCCACGCGACAATTTCGCGCACACGTAGTGCACCCATTGCTTATACTGGGCGTAACCCTCAGCCGCTGAGTAACCGGAACTAATCGTAGGGTTGGTGCCGAGAACTCGTTGCTAGTTTGTTAGTGGTGCCAATTCGTCTAAATACCATATGAATATACGATTTATAACCAGCAATCCGAACCTTGAGGCACCAACTTTTGGTAGCCAGCGGAACTCCCTTCCAGCAGCTTCCTGCCATGTGCTAGACACATTTGTTTCAGCCTGCACGTGTGCCCTAAAACCATTAAGTGAACGGCGTCGGGACTACCTCACCGATATAAAAGGGAAGGGTACTCTTTGTTTTCGTGGCTGACATATAAATAGAGTCTGCAAGCTCCCCGGTTTTATAACATTTCATACTCAATGCCTTTGTCTAAGCAGGTCGACCCCGAGAACCTCGACGCGGAGCTCCACCGCCGTCTACTACACACCGAAGGTGCCGGCTTCAAGCGCACCAATGAGTTGGCTGCTGCGCAAGACAAGGAATTCTACGATGCGCTGACTTTGCCTTTGCCCAAATTCCACCTCCACCAGGACGGTATGACCTCCAGTTTGGCGGCCAACCTTGTGCGCGAGCACCTCAGTTTGGACGGCAAGCACCAGCTCAACCTGGCCTCGTTCGTTCACACCTCAATTGACCCCGAGGGCCTCAAGTTGTGCGCTGAGAACATCACCAAGAACTTGGCCGACAGCGACGAGTACCCGGCCCTGCTGGATCTGCAGGCTCGCTGTGTGTCAATCCTGTCCAGCTTGTGGCATGTGCCCAAGGGCGAGTCCGGCGTGGGGACCGCAACCACCGGGTCCTCAGAGGCCATCATGCTTGGTGGCTTGGCCATGAAGCGCCGGTGGGAAGCGCAGCGCAAGGCCAAGGGTCTCTCCGTTGAGAAGCCCAACATCATCATGGGCGCCAATGCCCAGGTGGCTCTCGAGAAGTTTGCCAGGTACTTCGATGTGGAGATGCGCTTGCTCGACATCCACGCGGACGCCCATTTCTCGTTCACCCTGGAAGACCTGAAGAACGCGGTCGACGAGAACACCATTGGCGTCTTCGCGATTTTGGGCTCGACCTTGACGGGCCACTACCAGAACATCGGCGAGATCTGCGAGACCCTTGACGAGATCGAGAAGGAGAAGGGCTGGGACGTCAGCGTCCACGTTGACGGTGCCTCGGGCGCCTTTGTGGCTCCCTTCTGCTCCCCTCACCTCGTTTGGGACTTCCAGCTCCCGCGTGTGCGGAGCATCAATGCCTCGGGACACAAGTTCGGCCTGGCGCCGGTTGGCTGCGGCTGGATCATCTGGCGTGACCAGAAGCTGCTCCCCGAGAACCTGTTGTTCACTCTGAACTACTTGGGTGGCTCTGAGGTTACCTACACATTGAACTTCAGCCGTCCCGGCCATCCCATTATCTACCAATACTACAGTTTGGTGAAGCACGGCTTCAATGGCTACCGTAACGTCCACGCTGTTTCATTGGCCAACGCACGTATCCTGTCGTGGTTCCTCGAACGCACCGACTACTTCGACGTGCTTTCGGACATTCACCGCCAGCGGGGTAACTACTTCACCAAGAGTGGTGTTCCTGCCTTCAGCAAGGACCAGGCTGATGGTCTGGGCCAGAAGCCGTCGACTTTCTTCAACGATGGCTTGCCGGTTGTGTCCTTCACGTTCACTGAGGAGTTCAAGAAGACATACCCCTTCATCCCCCAGGAGGCCGTCTCGTACATGCTTCGCGACAAGGGGTACATTGTCCCCAACTACCCATTGCCCAAGGACGAGGAGCAGATTGAGGTCCTGCGTGTTGTTATCAACGACAACCTCAGCATGGATCTTCTGGATATGCTCATGCTGGACATCGTTCGTATCACCAACCGTCTGATCAGCGTGGGCAAGAACCTCAAATTGGACGAGGCCACCGCTAAGGGCATCCACCAGACGATCGCCATGCTGAGTGCTGCTGATCACGCTGAGGAGGTTGACCAACATAAGTGGTACGGCAACAAGGCCGAGGCTAATAACAGCCGCTGCTAACCGCTGCCAAACATGCATCTTAGATATATGTACGTAAAGTTGTCAGAAGAGCAATCATATACTTGTACGTAAAGAGATGTCAGAAGAGCCAATTGTTTAATTCGTACACCACGTCATGCGTATTAAATATACGGACGTAAAGATGTCAGAAGAGCCAATTGTCTAATTCGAACCTTCATGTCCTTGTGAGTAGCAGCTGTGCTGAATCGAAAGCAGGTTGCTGTTGAATCAGCGAGTTGTTGTTCAATTAGTACCAGCCAAAAGTCATCAAACTAGTATTTGACGTTGTCAGAGTTCATAACCACAGTCGCTGCAAAACACGTAGACACGAGTGATCGTTTTGTTTATTTGTTTTAATGTTAGCTATGCATTACATTCCTGGGTCTCGTCTTTCCATTGGGCCTCAGTGAAAACTGCGGTTGCGGGCGAAGACTGTGGGGTGAGCAGGCCCGGCGAGGGCGCGCAAACCTTCTCGGCAAAGGCCATGTCAACGGTGACCTTCAATTTTTGACACGAGTTGATGTACGCTTCGCCCGAAATGTGGAGTTTCCAATCGAGAGCCTGCATCAAAGCAATTTCGTTGGCGACCAGCGTCGACTTGTCGAGGCCCGAAATCCGGCCCCAGACGCCGGTGCTGTAGCAGTGGTCCTGCACGACCTTCGAGGCAACCTGCAGGGCGGCAATCAATACTCGGCGGCCGCACACCAGTTTTTCGGGCAGCGGCTCGTTGCCGCGGCGGTACCGCTTGATGACGGGCTGCAGACGGGCCATGTAGCACAGCGCCACCTGGAAAACCGAGTACTGCACCCTCGATCTGCGCAATATCTCAAAGACAAACTGTCTGAGGGGCAATCGCGACGGCTGTTGGGGCCACAGGCCCTCAATGTATGTGGTGCACAAGTCCACGAGGGCCATGGCAACGCGGCGCTTGGAGGCATTGTCGTACGGGACCTCCGGCGCCGAGCCAGATTTTACGTCATGCGCAGCGTTTTTTTGGTGGTGCGAGTTTGTAAGACGTTCATATGGGGTTTTTCGGGCGCAATTCACTGCACTTCCCGCAAACTGATTACTCTTCATGTCACTTTTCATCTTTTCAGTGTAACTCCGGGCACGGTGACGTGCTTAGAGGGCGATCTTGGCGCCGACAAAAGACATTTTGGATCAATCAGTTCAGGTAGTTAGAGGAAGGGGCAGTAAAACAGTCGTCGATTATAAAAATCGATATCTCCAGCTGGTGTGGGTGGGGGGTTATATACGCAGCGAGGGCTGGGAGGTGGGAAGAGTCACCTCTGCAGTCAGCCGGTCTGAGTCATCTGCGGTGGCGGTCAACGCCGAGCCTCTGGTGCGGGGGTAGCCAATCGACCCACCAAGCTGAGGGGATGACGTCACAATTGAGGCAGATTACGCTTCTATCTGCATAAACATCAGGCCAACTAGCTGATACTTATCTGTTAACACTTATTACCGTAGATTGTTGGGCGATAGATACATATTTGCTTCATAAACACAATGGGCGAAAATTGTCGCTACGATATACCGTAAACTTTGAGCTGGTCTGTGCAGTTGCTATTTCCGTTTTGGTGCTATACGATGAGCCCGGTCGGTCAAATCGTAAATTCTCCGCATGACCCCGCAACATGTGCCCTACGTCTAGGAGCCACAGGAGCCGTCTGGAGCCATAGCGCTCAGCCCCACGTAATTGCTGCGCACAATATACCGGTTGGCCCTTTCTTTTACGGTCATACATAATTTGGTTTACAAATTGTCTTACCACCCTGCAGTCACGCAGTCGCAGTCCTACGTCGCAGCTTAGTGTTTATTGTTGGGCCACCCGTGGGTTGTGGTATGAGCGGATCGCCGCAAAGGCCACGAGGCCCCGCGCGCCCCGCATCGGCCGTGTTTGTGGAGCATGCCGTTCCCGAACAAAACACTGGCCCCGACCAGCCCGTGGCGGGTTCCAGCCGCAGCCTGTTCCAGCTGTTCCGCCGGCGGAGCGACGCCAGCGACAGCGTGTTCAACGCCTTTGACACCCTGAGCCTCGACCCCGCGGCGGCCACGCTCGAGAGCCCCCAGCAGGCGCACGCCACCGGCAAGAAGGTCCAGGCGATGCTGGAGGCCGCGGCGAAGTACCGCGAGGCAATTGAGGCCACGTCTGCCGCGGCAGCCGAGTTTGGATCGACGCTCTACGACTGCGCCGCCACCAAGGGCGCCGCCAGCGGCCGCACGCCCCTGCCGGATCACTACGTGGCGTCGGATCTGCAGGCCGCGGGCGGTCTGCACATGCTGGTGGCCAACCACTGCAACCTGCTGTCTTCGAGCATAGAGAAGCAGCTCGAGGCCCCGGCCCAGCGGGCGCACGCCGCCTACACGCGGCAGGTGAAGCAGAAAGAGGACGAGTTCCGCGTCAGCCTGCGGGCCAAGATGCGCGCGCTGCGGCAGCTGGAGGAACTGCGGCGCGGCGACGCGCGGACCCGCACGCGGGACCTGCTGGCCTACCGCTCGACGCTGCTGGATCTGACGTCGCAGGTCGACGACATCCACCGGCTGAAGTTCGGGTTCCTCAGCGACATGCACATTTTGGGCACCGACCTCGCGGAGCAGCTGCACTCCGCCGTGGCCTCCGGAGTCACCGCCGAGATCGAGGTGTTTGAGAGCATTGCTCGTAAAGGCTGGAGCGGCGGGGGTCTGGACGGCCTGCTGGCCGGCTGCCCGGATCCGTTCGAGGGGCAGGGACCCCACGGATCCACGAGCCCCACGGCTCTGAGCCCGCAGCCCGGGCTGAGCCCCCAGGCCGGTCTGAGTCCCAGCCTGAGCAGCACGAGCCCGCAATTGGGCCCGCAGATGAACTCCAGCGTTCCAGACTTGACCATGGACACTCATTTCCTCAGGGAGGACGACAGCGTTGACCTGACGCTGACCCCGACCGGCCCGCACCGCCAGCCCGAGCGCAGAGCCGGACCGGGAGATGCTGGCCAGAAACCGGAGTCGGAGCCTACCGGAGAGTCACCGCTTGTCGGCGAACCCCACCTTGTCGGCGAGCCGGACCTGACGCTGACCCCGACCGGCCCGCACCGCCAGCCCGAGCGAACCGGATCGGGAGACGCTGGCGCGCCCGAGAAACCGGAGTCGCCCGCCGGGGAGTGAGTGACAACTTGTCGGCGAGCCCCCACTCGTCAGCGAGCCGGGCACTGTATAGATATTTAACGCGACCTCGCGAATGTAATTACCAATGCTGTCTATCTATTTCTTGTCGGCAGGTTTGCCCTGGATGATGTATTTGAGCGCCTGGCCGGTCGTGTCGCCGTTGGCGCGACGCCAGTTGTAGAGCCGGCCGACCTGCACGCTGGCCACGGCGCCCAGGAAGAAGTTCACCGAGGCCAGAAGCATGTTCTTGGGGCGGATCACGAAGCACCAGCGGGTCCAGATGAGGCCCGTGGCCATCAGCGCGATCTGCTGGGTGCCGCTGATTTTCTCGACGGGGCGCTGGAGGTCCTTCGCGCCAGCAATGACCAGCGACCACTTCATGACCGGGGCCCAGAAATGCACGGTTTTGGGACCCGTTTCCGAGGCCATGAAGCGCGCCAATGCGGATCCGGAATGCGTCGACATGGTTTCACGAGTACTCACCCTCAACCTGTTCCCCACTTACCCACCCAATTACGGCGACCAGCTGGTCCCAACGCTGGGGGGAGTGGGCCCTTGCCGCTGGTGCTGGCCCGCCGTCCCTCCGGTAAGCCATTGTAGGGCAGCGCTGGGACACCCACAGGCAGCCAGAACAGCCCCAGTCAAATTACAGTCAGCCGGGCCCAATACCACTTCACGACTTGTCACCATGAAGATCCCTGCGGCCGTCAAGGAGCTGCGCATCCACTTCGGCCAGAACTCGGCCGGATCGCAGGCCGTCAAGAGCTACATTGAGAAGAGCTACCCGGCGCTGAAAAAGGCCAACCCACACACGCCCATCCTCATTCGCGAGGCTCTGGGGATCAAGCCCGTGGCCTACGCCCGTTTCGAGCACGGCGTCGAGGAGAAGACCAGTTTGGAGAGCGGCGACGTCGAGTCTGCGCTGAAAATTTTGGTGAAGGCGTAGCTTGTCATGTAATTTATCGATGGACATATGTTCGAAGTAGTAGCTATTAGCATAATATTAACTGTTCTGTGCGTTACGTAGAGACTATGTTTGAATGTTACTTCGAGATTATTTTTGGATGATCCGTATTTTAAACAAGTACACTCCATTTTCTCACATTTGTGCATCGTTCCGTAGTGCGAGGGTTAATGGAGCGACTGGCTTATCTATGTCCCCCAATCAGCATGCATATCCCACCCCGCTTCGGGCGGCCCCTGAAATTTAGACAAGTTACACTACACCATAACATTCAGAAATAGATTGATTTCAATTCTAATTGCCCTCAATAATCATCACAGACGGCACGAAGCCCCATGCAGTATCCACATGCTTATTATGGGTGGATCAGCGGATAGGGTTAGTTGTGAAAAATGGCCCGCATGCGCTTGTTGGACCTCGCGCGTCCGTTCTCCTTCTTGCTGCCGGAGGTCGAGATGCCCTACCAAAAGGTCGATCTCACCGAGAGGCTGGTGTATACCGGTGCTGGCGCACTGTTCTACTTGCTTCTGGCCGAGGTCGGTCTGGGCCAGTTGCCCGGTGCTGCTGACAGCCCCGACCCGATCGCGTGGCTGCGCGCACCGCTGGCGATGAGCCACGGCACCCTGGCTGAACTCGGCGCCCTGCCGATCATTTTGTCGGGGATGCTGGTCCAGATCTGTGCCGGCCTGCGCCGCATCTCCGTCAGCCTGGACGTGCGCAGCGAGCGTATGCTGTTCCAGTCCCTGCAGAAGATGGTCGCGCTGGTATTGTCGCTTGTTTTGGCGCTTTTGCTGGCGTTCAGCCCGGGCACTTTTGGCGCGAGCCACTTGGTGGCCACACGCAAGGCCCAGCTGAGTGTGGCCCTACAGATCTTCGGAGGCTCTGCGATGCTCATCTACATCGATGAGGTCCTCAGCAAGGACTACGGCCTTGTGCCCGGTGTCACGCTGTTCTCGCTGCTGGCCACCTCCCAGAAATTCTTCTGGACGGTGCTCTCGTTGCGCAATGTGCCTGTGGAGACCGCCAACGGCGTTGCGCTGGGCACGGCTACTCTGGGCGTGATCCCTTCGTTCGTGTTCAACCTGATGAGCCGCAGCATCGGCTACTCGCTGACCAGCGTGGCCTTCAGGGGCAACGGACTGCCCAACCTGTTCGATGTGGTGTTCGGGTTGTTGGTGTTCTTGGGTGTGCTGTACCTGTCGATGTTCAGGTTCAACTTGCAGATCCGGTCCACCAAGATGCGGGCGCAGTCGTCGTCGTTCCCGGTGCGGCTGCTGTATACCGGCGTGATGCCCGCCGTGTTTGTGCTGAGTTTGGTGGCTCTTTTCCAGCTGTTCAGCTACTCTCTGTTCAATCTGTTGGGCGCTGACAGCCTCTGGAGCAAAATCTTGGGCGTGTGGAACCCCCGCACGGCTGAACCCGTGTCGGGCCTGGCGACTTTGTTCGTGCCCTCGTTGCTGGCCGGTGGGCCCATCTACTCACTAGTGCGGGCGGTGGTGTACCCGGTGTTGTTCACTGCGGTAGGTGCCTGGGCGGGCCATGCCTGGTGCGAGAGCAGCGGGTTCGCTCCGCAGGACGTTGCCAAGGGGTTCAAGGAGAACTCGATTGTCCTCGTGGGCAAGCGCGATGCATCTGTGGTCCGCGAGCTCCGCAAAATCATCCCGCTGGCCTCGACTCTGGGCGGTGGCGCGCTGGGACTCCTTGTGGCGACCACTGACCTTATCGGCCCGGCCGGCTGGGGGTCCGCTATGAGCGTTGCCGCGCTCAATTTGTTCTCGGTGTTCGAGCTGCTCACTCAGGAAGGTGTAATTGGCGGCAACGCCCAGCTCCCGAAAATGATGTAAATGCGCCGCTGAAAAAAAGAAGTATATAAATCTTATTAGAAATTCAGTATTTCGGGCCCACAGGAGGTTGTGGATCAGGCCAATGGCACGCTCGTGTTGGGGTTGTGTATGGCCTCTAAACGGTCGTGGGTGGCAGATTACTACCGCTTTAAGGATGTTTCGCCCCACACTGAGCTGCCCACGCCGGTCCAAAACGAAGAGGCGGACAGTGATGTGTTCCGGTACATCGTGTCCATAATAATTGGATGCAGTTTGCTGGGTTTATCGTACCGGCACGCCAGACCATACTTGGTGCACGGCCAGAATCTTCTCTACGGATGTGTGGCGCTAGTGGTTTTGTATATCATTGCAAGCCATGCCATTGAAGGATTTGGAGGTCTACCTATGGCGTTGATGCTGATACCCATACTGGTGTTGAGTTTGATGTGCTATAAGATCTTTATGTGGATTTACCTAGCCTATCGATAAGTTTTCCGCGCCAGGGGGCCTGAATTCTAATATTTGAGTAGTCTTGTAGACCTATCTATATATTATGCACTAATTCTTTTAACTCATGGAACCAATGCCGCTGCCTAAACGGTGCTGTTGTTGACGCCGCACCTGCACCTGTGAAGCTCTATTGCCCCGGCGCCTAACCCACCCCGAGAAAAAGCCCCCACAGATTCATGCGTTAGCGAGCGTATCGTGTTCCAAATTTTTCACGCATGCAAGCGGTAAACAACCAGGTTCCTATAACCGCAATACGGTTCGTTGACTCTAATTTGCTGCTTGCAGGCTCGGGAACGTTTCTCAAATTGTACGATTGGCCCCAAAACCGGGTCCTAGCGCATGAGCAGCTATTCCCGGTGGATAACATCCATGGCATCTTCAGGTACGATTCGTTTGCTGTAGTTTGGGGCGGCACAAGTATAGCTGTTGTGAGCATTGCTAACAATGAATTGAAGGCACTGCAAACGTTCAAGTGCAAGGATAGAGTCATTGACGCACAAGTTTTCAGTAACACGCTGTACGTTCTTACCGCGCACAATGAAGTTTTGGAGTTTGACGCCAAGAATTATGAGTTCTTGGTCTGTCATAAGAGTATAGAAGCTTCGATCTTATATTCAGGATCTTTGTACTTGTCAGGTGCTAAACGCCTAGTGGCCGCGGGCACTGTATTTGGCGGCGTGGTAATCTGGGACTTGCAGACTGATTCAATCATCCGCAAGTTTGAAAAGCACGAAGGTTCGATTTTTGACGTTGAGTGGAGCTCGGACGCCAGATATGTGGCTTCATGCTCTGACGATAGAGCCATCTACATCTCTGATTTGGAAGAAAATCAAACGGTTGCTGAGGGGTGGGGTCATGTTTCCCGTATTTGGAAGCTCAAATTTGCATCGGAAAATACTCTGGTCTCAGTCGCTGAGGATTGTTCAGCTCGGGTCTGGAATGTGAGAGGCCATGAATTAGAATGTGAGCGTATCTTGACGGGCCATCAGGGGAAGAGCATCTGGTCGCTGGATATTCTTGATGGTGTGGTTTCCACCGGTGGTGGCGATGGTAAAATAATGCTGTGGGACTTAAACTCTATGGGCAAGAGTGAAGAGACGAAATTAGATATCCACGACGTATTTGGTGGACCGCTGCGGAGTTGTGATATTGCAGAGGATGGCACATGTGCCGTAACGACTACTGCGGGGCACCTGTATCTGCGACTGGGTACTAATTGGAACAAGATCACCGAAGAGCCGGTGGGTACCGTGCCCATGGTGAAGGCATTTGGTAATACATTTGTTGCCGTAGGAACCGATGGGCGAGGCATTGCTATGAACTCTCATGGAGGTGAACTTAGAGAGTTCAACACCCACATGCGGGCGCTGGATTTCTATGTTCTTGATGCCGAAACCCTCATCGTTGTGCCCACACCACCTGAGGTTCACCCAAAGCTGCATCGCATTTCTAGTGGGAAGCAAGAGCAGTTGATCTTCTCTTCCAGAATCGGCCCACCAACATGTGCAGTCAGGTGTGGAGATAACATGTTTGCAGTGGGAACACGGAAGGGTGATCTGCTCGTTTACCAGGATGAGCAAGGCGACTTGGCCTCTCACTTTACGCGGGCCTTGGGCACGAAGTCCGACGCAATCACAGATTTGACATTTGTGGATGACCAGGAGCCTTATATCATTGCCTCCAGTCGGTCAAGCGAGTACGGGTACTTTGGTGTTCCCTCCCTTGAGAGGCTCTTTAAGACAAGAACTAGGAAACGGGGTAGTATTGAGGGCCTTAGTCGTACAGATCAGGGACTACTGCTGTGGGGGTTTCAGAAGGACTACTTCGTGGCATGGAATGCCACTCTAGGCTGTGATTTCCTAAGCCTAGACTGTGGTGGATCTCACCGGTCCTGGGCCTTGCGTGTACTGCCTCACAGACTATTGTTTGTGTACGTACGCGCTTCGGAACTCGTCTCGCATACTGTACATATTCCCAGTGCTGCATTCACTTCGCCCCAGCTGCAAGAGGGTACCCATGGTCGTGAAATCCGCGGCATGGAGGCGTCACCCGAGGACCCGACGCTGGTCGCCACCGGATCCGAAGACACTCTGATTAAAATTGGGTGGCTAAACGAGAAGTCGTACACACTAAAGAATGAGTGTCTCATTCGCGACGGTCACGTCAGCGGTATACAATGTTTACATTGGAGTCCTGACGGTAGGTATCTTCTTACAGGTGCTGGACAGGGCGAGCTCGTAGTATGGCGAGTCACGACCTCTGGAACAGGCAAGGCTATCTTCGCGTCGGAGGTCTCCAGGATGCCCAGTGAACGCGGTACTGACATCCATGAACTCCGAATCATGGATTTTTCCATTTATGAGGACTATGTCGCAGTAGCCTTTTCAGACTCTTCAGTCAGGATCTTTGATTGGAAAAAATGGGAGCTATGGACTGAATGCAAGTATCTTGAGTGCTGCTTGCTGAATATTGACCTATTGAATCATGAAGGTACACACTACGTTCTTATCACAGCAACAGACGGTCACTTAGTGGCATACTGCGAGCATAAGCAGGGACCATATCAGCGTTTGCAGATACACCAATCCGGCGTTCGGTGTTCATGCATTCACCAACATGGCTCTAGTGTATTGCATGTTTCCGGTGGTGACGACAACTCTATCTGCGCGGTGAAAATTGATTTGGTGAGTGGTGACGTTGAAAGACTGTTTACTGTGAAGGGAGCCCACGCATCTGCAGTGACTAGCATCGAATACATTCCAGAATCCCATAAGATAGTATCTACGGGCTCCGACCAGAAAGTCCGCGTATGGGATGCGCATTCGGGCCAACCCCTTGATTCCGCATACACCTGTGTGAGCGACACGGGCCCGCTCATTTTGCAAAAGTCCAGGTTGGTTACCGGAGGTATCGGTATCGAGGTTTTCGAGCATAATTTATAGAGAGATGAGGATAGAAAAGGCTATGATTTGATGACTTAAAATGTGAAGCATGAAGTTCAAAAAGTTATTATATACATTCTAAGTATAAAGGAATTTCAGCTCAATGCAAAAAAGACACTCCGATACAGGGAATCGAACCCTGATCTCGTCGGTGAGAGCGACACGTCCTAGCCATTAGACTATATCGGATTCAGATGGCTAAACCCGCGAGATTCGCGGTAGATCACTACGCCCGACTAAGGCATCTGCTTTAAGTTTTAAATTGTGAGAACACACACTCTGACTGCTGCCAAAAGACGCAATGAACGAAAGGCGGTGAAAATAACTAATTTGCATGTTCTGCTGATAGGCCAAAAAAGTAACTCCGATACAGGGAATCGAACCCTGATCTCGTCGGTGAGAGCGACACGTCCTAGCCATTAGACTATATCGGATTTAGATATCCACCATCCGGAAGTTACATTTATGGATCTGATACAAGCGTCACATACGCTATCCAGTCAGATTAGCTTATTTTGATAATGTGTTGCACAGGCGGTCTAGCTTCTGCCTCAACCTGCCGTGGCCCGGATTGCAGCTGACCAGCACCATCCCGCGCACCGCCTGCGGTGGTTAGCGTGAGGACCCTAGATTAGCCAGTTCTTCCCCCACGTGCTAGGGTTGTGGTAGTTTCGGTACGTCCCATTAGATCCCGGTTAGAGTTCCTCTGCCCTCCAACCCGATCTATTTCCTATTATGAGCGGCCCTGTTCTTCGTGGTGGTAACGGCAAGCGCATTGCGCTCCCCGTGCGTGTCGAGCCCAAAGTTTTCTTCGCCAATGAGCGCACCTTCCTCTCGTGGCTCAACTTCACTGTCATCATCGGCGGCCTGGCCGTCGGTCTTCTGAACTTCGGCGACAGCGTCGGCCGCTACTCTGCCGCTCTCTTCACGTTCGTGGCCATGGCCACCATGGGATACGCGCTGGTGACTTACCATTGGCGTGCGGCGGCCATTCGCAAGCGTGGTGCCGGCCCCTACGACGACCGTTTCGGCCCCACCGTGCTGTGCTTCTTCTTGCTCGCTGCCGTCATTGTCAACTTCGTTTTGCGCATGAAGGCCTAATTTAAGAATATAAATAGAAACCGTTGAACTCGCTGATCCGCTGAATGCTGAATTTGAGCGCCGACTTTTGTAGAGTGCTTGGCCTAGTCACATGAACAACGGCGAACGACGGGACCGAGCTGCTGCCAGCATGTCCATATCTGAACTGGCATTTTCTTGGTAGGTCCATGGTAGGTCCCCGTTTGGTATGTCTATGGTATGTCCTTGTTTGGTATGCACTCGTTTTGTATGTACTCGTTTTGTATGTACTCGTTTTGTATGTACTCGTTTTGTATGTACTCGTATGGTAGGTCCTCGTTTGGTAGGTCCTCGTTTGGTGCTTGTTTGTTACGTCCTGGTATGCCCCTATGAAAGGTCCTTGTGCCAGGTTCGACTGACTCTGCTTGGTATGCTTGCATTAAGAATTTCATAATCTGTTAAATAAGTTTACTTCTGAGTACGGTTCTGGTACGACTCAAGAACCAAATCGACGTCGTGCATGTCCAGCACCACTCCTGACTTCGAGCACCGGGCCTTGTTGCGCAGCTCCTGGCACATGCTGTTGATATCGATCTCACCAAATCGCGGGTGCGCGCATATTCTGTCCCATACGTCAGCGCAGGGCACGAATTTTTGGGAGGCCGTGGGGACTTGCTCGTCGCTCAGCGCCATCGTCATCATATCACCGCCACCCAGCGGTCGCTGGACAGAATGGTTTGCGCCTTCATTGGAGGCAGCATTCCCCATACTGTCGTAGCCCTGCAGCATGTACTGCATGGGGTCCTGCATCTGCATCGCCTGCATATCGATGCCGATGTCCTGGAGACTCAGCTCGGTACTGTCCATATTGGGCATGCTGCCAGGCATATTGTTGGGCATATTGTTCGCCATTCCGGTGGAAATGTTGGTGGACATGTTGGGCATGTTCAATATTGTGCTCTGTGGTGGCACGGTCCCCAGCGAGGCGTCCAGAGTCCCCTGTGTCTGCTGTATGGTGTTGGAGGCTGCACTATCATGTTGCTGATCCTTGGGCTGCCAATCTAGAAGTCCGTCCAGCGGGTCGAACACGCCGAAGTCGTTGTGAAGTATGTTAGAGTCCTGCTGCTCGTTCGACTGCAAGAACTGGTCCGTGGAGAAGTCCAGGCCGTCCAGAGTGCCGAAGTCCAGGTTCAAAGGCTGCTGCTGCTGCCGCTGCTGGTCCTTGCGGCTTCCGAATACCGGCAGCGCCGAGAAGTCGTTGTCCAGGTGTATCTGCCGGTTATTAAAGTACTGCTCTCTCTGGCGCTGGAGCTTCTCGCCCTGCTGCACGTTCTGCCGGCTGTCGTTCGGCGTCCAATGGTCATAGCCGCCGGGGCTCGGCCATTCGGGAGACTCCGCCGAAATTAGCGGCGCATTGGGCGCCGGGGCGCGTTTGTTGATCACGCAGGCCTGGGTCAGCTGCTCGCAGAACTCCTCGGCCCGGCTGGGCTGCGCGGAGGTCGACGACGACGACGGCGACGCCAGCGCGGGGGGCTGCTCGAGCAGCTCGAGCTTCAGCTTGAACGCCTCACGCTCCTTTTGGCTGCCCGGCGGCGACAGCGTGCCATTGAGCGCCTCGTGCGCCAGGCCCTGCGGTTCCGCGGTGGCGCTCTGGCCCGGCAGCTTGCGGGGCGCCACGCCGTTTATGGGGTATCTGTACTGCTCCAACTCGCTCTCCAGCAGGCTCAGCTTGCTGCGCAGGGCCATGTTCGTCGACTTCCAGTTGCGCGACTCCGACTCCAGATCGGCCAGCCGCGTCTCCAGATCCTTGAGGTGCCGCTCTTTGCGCTCGCGGAACGCGCGCTGCGCGGCGCGGTTCTGGGCGCGGCGCTTGCTGTCGGGCACGTCCCCGTCGGGGTCGCTGGGGTCGCTGCTCTGGCCGGGCCCGCTGGCCGGATCGTCCGCCTCGGAGGCGCCGCTGTCGCCCAGCTTCCGCTTATGCGCCCCGGAGGTGTCTCCGAGCTGCGCCCCGAGATTCATAGTCTGCAGCGCGGTCATTTTCCGCTGGATGTGCCTAGTTATCGCTAACTAGGATAATGTGGCGAGGACCTGGTTATGTAATAAATCACCGCCCGAGGATGGCCTGGGAGATCGCGGGTCGTGGAAGATGAAACAGCGCCGTTGAAGATGGAAAACCGATGGGCGGGAGTATTCGAGGTGCCACATGGATCAGCGGGCGTCGAACAGGCCGAAAGCTGGCCAGCATCGTCTATCCATGTAGATCGAAGCATAAAGCATCGCTAACGCGTGCATAAATTAGATGCGTTCGTAAATTAGGTGCGTACATAAATTAGGTGCGTACATCAATTACATTGTTCAGCGGACTCAGTGCTCCATTGGACACACTGGATGCAGTGCGACGCATGCAGCGTTATCGATTTACTCATAACCGTGCGTTGGGGCAGATAGGGTTTCATGGACCCACGTCGCGCGATTGGGCCGCAGACTCAGGACGAGTCCGGCGAGTTCCGCGACCGGTTCATGAGCGTCAGCAAGATCCCAGACAGCGGGCCCATTCTGCAGTTCATGGACGGCGGGCCCCAGAGCCCCACGCAGGCCGCGTCCGCGATCGCCAGCGACGGGCCCGACGAGTTCAACGCCCATAGAAAGGCCGAGCCCCCGCTGAGCCGGGGTCCAGCTGACGGTGCGCCCGGCGCGCGGACGGGCGGATCAAGCCCCAACGGCGGGGTCGCCGGCAGCCCCGTCAACAACGACGAGATCCTCAGTAACATCCCCGAGGGCATCCCCCGCGCATTGACGCACCGCAGAAGGTTCGTGGTGCCCGAGGTCTACGAGCCCGAGTACCTGACCGCGGCGCACCTGGAGGAGGTGCCCGGCAACGTCACCCGGCAGGCCACGAAGCTCGAGGACTACCAGTTCCCGGACCACCGCCTGGCCACGCAGCTGCGCGACGAGACGAAGGCGCCGCTCGTTCTCGTGGCCTGCGGCTCGTTCAGCCCCATCACCTACCTCCATCTGCGCATGTTCGAGATGGCGCTCGACGCGGTCGGGGACCAGACGCGGTTCGAGGTGATTGGGGGCTACTACTCGCCCGTGAGCGACCACTACCGCAAGGCCGGCCTGGCGCCGTCGCACCACCGCGTCCGCATGTGCGAGCTGGCCTGCGAACGCACGAGCTCGTGGCTCATGGTGGACGCCTGGGAGAGCCTGCAGCCCAGCTACATGCGCACGGCGCTGGTGCTGGACCACTTCAACTACGAGATCAACGTCAAGCGGCGCGGCATCGCCACGGGGAGCGGCCGCAAGGGCGTCAAGATCATGCTGCTGGCGGGCGGGGACCTGATAGAGAGCATGGGCGAGCCCAACGTGTGGATGGACAAGGACCTGCGGCACATCCTGGGCCGCTACGGCTGCATGATCGTCGAGCGCACGGGCTCGGACGTCCGCAGCTTCCTGCTGTCCCACGACATCATGTACGAGCACCGGCACAACGTCCTCGTCATCAAGCAGCTGATCTATAATGACATCAGTTCCACCAAGGTGCGGCTGTTCATCCGGCGGAACATGAGCGTGCAGTACCTGACCCCCAGCTCGGTCATCCTGTACATCTACGAGAACGGCCTGTACCTCGAGAGCGAGCCCGTGAAGACTGTGCTCAGCGAAAAGGGCGACTGACCATGCCACTCAGAACGCAGCACGCACGCACATATTAGCATGCCACGGAGATCAGAACGTAGCACGCCCGTTAGAGAAGCGCGCTCATCCCAGATCGCAACCCACATGGCAGCGCGCACATGGCTGCACGCCCATTAGAGCAGCGCTTTTAACACGGATCGCAGCACGCATATGGCAGCGCATGGTAGCACGCATGGCAGCGCATGGCACGCATTAGAGCATACAGCATACGCAATTTTGGAGGACAGTTTATAATACAAGAAATACAGTACATTAGAAAGGAATGAGAATCAGCAGCATCTCAATACACGCCGCCAATTGAATGAAGCCGCAGCACCAGCCCCAGCTCTGCGATCCGGGCCGGAAGCCTCCTCCTCCACGCTGGTCTTGCTGAACGTACACGGGCTGCTGCTGTTGCGCAGCATAGCTCTGCTGCGGCGCGTACTGCTGCTGCTGCGCGTACTGCTGCTGGGGAGGCGCGTACTGGCTGTAGCCCTGCTGCTGCTGCTGGCCGCCGTACTGGGGGGCCTGTGGTGGCGCGTAGTACTCGTTTTTGGACATTGTTCGCAGTGAATTATTCTGCTCTTTTATGCCTGTGTGATGAGGCAGGGTCCTTACTCATGTAGGGTGAACAGGGTTCGGAGAGTGGTGAATGTCACGGGAGCTGCACCCCGCCACGCTGCAGGCGCGCATTGAGGCGGAGCACTTCGGCTGTCTGAGAGCAACGCGGATCAACTGCGGTAGTTTTTTTAATATTTCGAGAGCGGGAGTTATTGCTAGCATTCAATTGCAGGGGCGATCGCGGCTGCGATGAAAGTTGTCGGCTCTTTGCGTGGCTCAGCGCATGACGAGATTAGGCACGCACCGGCAGATCCCACCGGCCAGGGCTTGGCAGGGCTCAGCACAATCATCGGCACTGCATGGCACCGGCGATCCGGCAGACGGGACACGTATTTGGCGGATACTCCCGAATCAACCGGCCTCAGACCCGAATAAGGTTAGAATCAATAAATTTCATGAGTACATAGTTTCAATTACGAGAACGCCGGCCAGGGGTTGGCAGGGCTCAACACTCATCGGTACTGCATGACGCCGTCGATCCGGCAGACGGGGCACGTATTTGGCGGATACTCCCGAGTCAACGAGCCACATACCCAAATAGTTAGAATCATAATAAATTTCATGAGTACATACTGCTAGATGTGAAAACACCGTCAGTGCTGTGACCACTGGATAGTGCTCAAATCGATGCCGTCCTGCACCATCTCCCAGAGCGGACTGAGGTGCCGCAAGTGCTCGACTTTGCCCTTGACAGTCTTAATAACGAAATCGATCTCTTCTTCGGTGGTGAAGCGGCCAATTCCAAAGCGAATTGAAGAGTGGGCCAACGCATCGTCGGCTCCTAGCGCCCGCAGGACATAGCTGGGCTCCAACGAGGCCGACGTGCAGGCCGACCCGGAACTGAGGGCGATATCTCTCAGAGCCATCAACAAGCTCTCGCCCTCTACGTAGGCAAACGAGATGTTGACGCAGCCCGGGATGCAGTATTCGCGGTCGCCGTTCAGGACCGTCTCCGGAATCGACAGCAGCGAGTGGGTCAGCTTGTTCGACAAGCGGCTGATGTGCGCATGGTCGTAGCTGAACTCAGTCTTGGCAATCCGCGCGGCCTCACCGAAACCGCAGATGAGCGGCGCGGCCAAAGTGCCCGAGCGCAGGCCGCGCTCCTGGCCGCCGCCGTGGATCAGCGGCTCCAGCCGCACCCTGGGCCGACGACGCACGAAGCAGGCGCCGATGCCCATCGGGCCGTAGATCTTGTGCGCGCTCAGACTCATCAGGTCGATGTTACTCTTGTTGACGTCGATGGGCACTTTGCCGAACGCCTGCGCGGCGTCAGTGTGGAAGAAGACCTTGCGTTCGCGGCAGATCTTGCCGATCGCATCGACGTCCTGGGTGATTCCGATCTCGTTGTTCACGTACATGACGGAAACCAGGGCGGTGTCGGGCCGGATCGCCTGCTCCAGCTGCTCTAGACTGATGCGCCCGTCCTTGTCGACGGGCAGGAAAGTGACCTCGAAGCCCTCGGCGGCTAACGAGCGCGCCGTGTCAATGACACACTTGTGCTCGATCTCCGTGGTGATGATGTGCCGCTTCCGGTTCTTGTAGAAGCGCGCCACGCCCTTCAGGGACATGTTGTTGGACTCTGTGGCCCCCGAGGTGAAAATAATCTCCTTGGGATCGGCATTGATGAGGCTCGCCACGTGCTCGCGCGCCTTCTCGACCTCTTGTTCGGTCTCCCAGCCGTACAGATGCGTCTTCGAGTGCGGGTTGCCGTACTGGCCGGTGTAGTAAAGAAGCATAAAATCCAGCACGCGCGGGTCGACGGGGGTCGTCGCCTGGGCGTCTAGGTAGATGGGCCGGCCGCCGCTCTCGGTGACGGGCGCATCGGCGTTGGCGATGACCTGCTGCTCTACTTGGGCAATGCCTTCTGTCGCCCGCTTGTTGTTCTTGTGGGTGAGCTGGGTCAGAACTTTGGCAAACCGGTTGGTTTTTTCGGCCTCGCTCTGCAGGCCCCGCGTGAATCGGGGGTGCCTGAGTTGTCGGACGATGTTCATCATGAGTGGCGACGTACCCTACCCAGGTGAAATTCACCGGCTATAGCCGCGTAGCGTAGAATGGCCAGTGTGTAGCGGTGGCGGTGAAAAATTATTGTTTCTCGTATTTATTAGTGTCAAAATGCATAATTAATGTCGCAGAATTGGTACAATCGATGTCAGTGGCGCGTCGACGCAATTGGCCAAGAATCCCAATATGGCAGGTGACATCTTGGATAGCACAGAGAGCGTGCGTTTTGTATAAGTCGTAATTTCGTTCGCGCAATTTCAATGTGCGCAAGCTCATTATACCCTTTTCATACATTAGTGTTCGTTGTAATTGGTGGGGCCCTGGTCGCAATCGTGGTATTAAGGTTTACGCATCGGTCATGGACCTCAATTGGGTGAGACCAGAGCCAGTGTCAACTGTAGCTGATCTCCCCGTTCAGAGGCCCTATAGGCGAGTGTACTTCCGCCCCAGTGATTCGCATACGGTGCTAGTGTACGCAGATAAAGAAGAACCCTTTACAATTGCGCGAAGCCCCGGCCGCTGGCGGTGCTGGCATTTGTACAGGGGTGGAGAACCTATCGCACAGTTCCATGCGTCGCGACTGCTCTCTTGGATAGTCTTGCTTAAGGGTCCTCGGATGTTGACGAGCTCCAGGTACACGTTTGGGGCAGGCAGACGGGACGATTGGCCTCTTCCTCAGAAGGGAGAATCCCTGAGGTGGAGCAGAATGGGCCGAGAAATGGTAAAAATCAGGCAGGGTGTAGTCCTGCTGCCAGGGTCAGCGTTCTTGGCCGCAGATGGTTGTGTTGACTGCGGCGACAGTAACTGCGTGGACCACTTGAGCTACCTCCGCAGCTGTGTTGATACCGACAACGTTCCGGAGCCGTTCTCACTGCACTGGCGGCACACTCCTGAGGAGGTCAACTTGCTGCCGATCATTCTCTGCTCTGCGTTCATTGCCCAACTGAAATGGTCCCAGCCGTCAGCGATTGAACGGCTGACCCAGCAGCCCATTCTGCTAAATGCAGCACGGCGACTACTAAACAGCATTGATCTTGAGAATCTGCCCGCGAAAATACAGAATGCACTGAAAAATAACGCTGCTAGGTGCACGGCGGACGAAGACGTCCGGCGATGAATCATTTCTATATACACATATTCATGGTTCGGTTGATTTGGCTAATCAGATCATCGTAGAACTTATCATTGAACTCCATTACTTCCGGGTGTCGATTTGGTCGTCGGAAGCGGCTATGGCGCGATGCAGCGGTATGTAAATAAGTGGCCAGACATCTTCTTTCGAGGCCGTTCGACTCTGCCGCTGCTCTCACGAACTGAACCGTGTTCTGCAGCCTCTCGGGATCTACGCTTCCACTACCAGTAAATTTAGACCGCAACAGTTTCCCGTAGGCATGCTGGTGCCTCCCCACGGCGCGATTGCCATACCGTAGCAGGTCCCGGTACGCCCGCAGCATGACACAGGATACGTCCAGCCCCACAATTGGCGCATTGAACTTGGCAGACCAAGCTGAAAAAGCACGGCAGATCAAACATTGCTGGATATTAATAGATACTCACTATATAACTATAATGCTAGCCTAGGCCTGGGGGTTCTTGAGGAAAGCCTCAGGGTAGATGTCGAACTTCTGCTCCAAAGGACCGTTGGTGGTGAGGAACTTGACGTAGGCACCGTCGTCGATAACCTGGCCCGAGTTGACCTTGGCAACGTACTCATCACGGTTCAAAGGAGTGAAGCCCCACTTCTTCGAGATGATGATCTTCTGCTGACCAGGGAACTTATAACGGGCACGGCGGAGAGCCTCGACGACAACAGCCTTGTTCGAGTCCTTGGTGCGGATCGAAATGAGAATCTGGCCGATAGCGACGCGAGCGGCAAGACCGGCAGGCTTACCCCAGGCACCACGCATACCCTGCTGCAAACGATCGGCACCGGCACACGACAACATCTTGTTGATACGCAAAACGTGGAAAGGGTGGACGCGGATACGCATGTGGAACGACTCACGGCCGGACATCTTGGTGATGTACTTGTTGCAGGTGATACGGGCAGCCTCAAGAGCCTCAGAGCTCAGCTGCTCGAGCTCGTTAGAAACAAGGTGGACACAGAGGGGGAACTCGCCAACCGTGGCACGCTTGCGGCCCAAGTCGTACGAACGGATCTTGGGGTCCGGAACGGCACGGTTGTAACGGCTCTTCGGGAAGGGCTTGTTCTTGCAGTAGCGGTAACAACGAGCGGGACGGCGAGCCATTGTTCTACAAGTGTCGTACGGGGGTTGAAAAATGGTTCTGGCGATCGAGGCAGGGCGGGGGCGACAGCGGAGGCACGGGGTCTCGGCTGGTCACATGACACTGGTGGCAGTAGACGCCTGCTCATTTGGTGTGATTATGTAAATGCCCTAGTGCCCAATATTGTTGGGCCCAGTGCGAGACGCTGGCCCTCCGCTCCGTCCGGCAGTGTAGCCGCCGATAGTGCTGGGCATAAGGGCTAAAGGCGTCAGTCCCCAATTGAATCGGAAATAATGGCATCACCATAGAAATTGCGTCATACTATATATATATATTAAATTACTCTGCTACGTAAATCTTCCCATTGTTCTCTTCTTCTTGTGCTTGTTCGGGGTGTACTCTGTTCTTGATCTTGGCTTGCAGTCTCTCAAACACATCGTACTTATCCACTTCGGGGGTATCCATGTCTTCACGACGGCCACTGACTAGATCAATCTCAGAGGCACGGGGGAATTTCCACTCGCGGTAGAAAATACAGTACCCCAGATAAAAGATGATTGACGCGGGGATCATAATATAGCTGGCAATGAAGTTCTTATAGTCGAATGGTACGAACACAGACCATCCCTGGACTAATGCCAAAAACACATTGGCCACGACACTTGCTAGCGGAATGAGCGGGAACAGCCATGATTTGTAGAGCAGTTCCGACTTCTTATAGCCCTGTACGCGCCACGCTTTACGGAATCGTAGGTGCGCTAGGGAGATTCCACCCCACACAAAGAAGATACACACTCCGCTGATGTTGATGATGTAAGTATACGCCTGCGCAGACCCCTCACTGATATTCATCAGCGCAAGCAAGCCAATGGCGTTTGTCAGAACCATCGCCGGCACGGGCACGCCATGAGGAGTAGTCCAGCCGATAAACTTGGGCAGCTGGCCCTCGTTGGACATGTACAACAGAGTTCGAGTGCACAAAAAGATGCTGGCATTGATGCCACTCAGCAAGACTGCCACCAGGAACGCGTTGACCAAATGGTAGCCCCTCTCCCAGCCCGCGTTCTGAATACCAACGGTGAAAGGCGACGTCAGAGCCTTGGTCTTGCCCTTGACGAGCTGATCAGCGTTCCAGGGGCAAGTCACACCGATGAACAAAGCAGATCCCATGTAGATAAACAAAATACGGACCAATGTCGTCTTCACGGCCTTGGGAATAGCCCGCATCGGGTTCCTGCTCTCACTTGCCGTGACGGCTACACCCTCAGCACCAGCGTAGAAGGTCGAGCAGAAGATGAACACCTTGGCAACGCCCTTGAACCCCGTAGCAAACGCACCAGGCTCGTTCCAGTAGTGGAACCCAAACGCCGGCCTGTTCTTCACGCCGCCGCTGATGTACACAATTGCGAAAATGAAGTACGCCGTGAGCCCTAACACCTTCAGCCAGGCCAAGTAGTACTCACTCCATCCAAATGCCGACACACCTACTAACTGGAAAGCGAGGAACCCACCCCAGAATAGCAGCAGCACTGCATAGTTAGGGATGATATTGTGCGGATTCCACGATCCACCGCCTCCACCATTGGGGGGCGTGAAAATAGACATCAGTGCACTGTATTCGCTGGCCAGCACCATAACGAAGCACAGGAAGTAGTTCAGACTGACCATTGCGCCGAACGGGCGGCCCAGAAACCGGTTGCAATGTCCCAAGAAGCCTCCGCGGCCCGGGAAAACCGACATCTCACCAATGCTCTGCATCACCGCCGCTGTAATCAGTCCAATGCTACCAAATCCGATGATCAACGCGGCGGGACCTCCGTTTTTCAGCGCTTGACCGGTTCCTACAATCAGTCCACTACCAATAATACCGGCAATGGCCATCATTGATATATGGCGGTTTTGCAATCCGCGTTTTACCCCACTTTCGGGATCATAAAGCTCAGTTTCGCCTACATGGTCGCCGTTGGTGGATGCTGAACCCAACTCCTCGGACTTCGAGTTAATAGAGGCCACTGCGGGCTCTTTTTCCCGAAGAAAGCGCATTAGAGTTTTTGGGTTTCGGCAAAGTTTGAGCAGAGTTTTTTTAGGCAGCTACCTAAATAGTAAGCGTGGAGCCGATATGATCAATACCGTGCAGATATTGCGTTATCGCATGTGCCAGGCGGTTAGGGTTTAGATAGCCTAGCATTCCGAAACAGAAGTGCAAAACCCGAAATGCCTCAGGAATGGGTTGCAGAAGGCTCGTCAGAGTCTAGGATGACTAAAGTATACAAGCTAAGGTGCGTGGTTTTGGCTATGCTGGCGGGTACTGCAGTATCACAGCTGTTATCGAACCGCAGGCACTAGGGCTGCTGCTGCAGGGTTCTCGACGTCCCAAAGTGAGGGCACGAGAGCGCGGTTAAAAACTCCCCCGCTGCTGCAACAGCGCTTTCGATAAAATACAATAAAACATAAATAATTTTCAAATAAACATAAATAATTTTTAACATTGAAGTGCCTTCAGGAGCTCTCTCCTTAGTCTCCAAATCGCCTCTTGGGCTGTCATTTCATCCATCCAGTCCATTTTCGTCAACATCTCCACCAAAAACTGCTCACCCTCCACACGGTCGTCTACGTTTTGGCTCTCAAAGTTGTCTAAAATGTTCAACAAAATGCGTACATTAGTCCGCAAAGCTTCCGGCGCTCCGCAGAACAAAGCTACCAGCACGGGGTAGAACTTTAGCGGGGGCTCAGGTAGATTCATCAAAGTGTTGAGGCAGCGCGTGGCCCCCACGGTATCCTGAGTGATTATGCTTTGCACCAGGTCCGACAGAACGTGCCCCAGCCCCACAGCCTGCCGCAATGCTGGTGAGTCGTCGGTGTCGGAGTCCAGTACCACAACTTCATTGCTGATCAATGCAGATTCAAAGAGCAGCCACACCGTTTGGCGAAGCTTCTCCTCATTTTGCGCGGCGTCATATGCTCTTAATGCCGACATATAATCCCCCACTTCAAGGTACAGCTCAGCAGACTGTTCGTAAAGCGCAGTTTGCAGATCCAACAACTGGAGCTGCCCCGCCGCTGATACCACTAAGTCAGCATTGGCAATGACGTTCTGATCGAGTATTCGGGGCAACAGCTCGTGAGCTAGTTTCGAAGCGCCAGTGGTGTCCAATGTCACCAGAGTATTAACGCCTACCTGTACCAGAGCTGGGTCCGTTGATTCTATGCACTGGGCAGCAAACTCTAGGCAGATTTCCTCACTAATATCACCTCCGCTCAGCTCGTCATACTGTTTGAGGAACCCGCGCGCGCTACAGAGGTGCGAGACTACCATAGCTGCGGAGAGATCCAGAGTCCGCAGATGGTCCAAGGCATCCAGTACGCGATTATCAAACAGCGCATGCACCCCCTGTTCCCACGTGTGAAACTGCTCCACGTCGTACAGCTGTAGAGTCCGCTGGAACAGGCTCGGGATGGCGCTCTCCTGCGGGTCGACGTAAAAATACAGGGCACTGAGCGCAGACCACCAGTTAAACGTCTCAAAGTCGACAATAAAGTCCTCGTTTCCCAGCAAAATCTGCGCTATGGCGTCAAGCCGACGAAGCTCTGCTACTTGAGCCGCATGCGACTTCTTGGTCACGGGCTGTAGTGGTGTATTCAGCCGGTCCTGGGCGTATGCGATCACGTCGCGGGGCCGAGAGCCCTCGAAGTCAAACACTTCGTGCGGTCTGAGATCTCTACCGCTTTCCAGAGTCTCTATTTCGTGAGACAGCAGGTCTGACCACGCCACGGCCAGTTTCCGCCATTCTAAAAACCCCCTGGAATCCAGTGGGTACCGATTAAGGACGTACTGCAAGTACCCAAAGTGAAAGTCTTGCCGCAAGCTTGTTCGCACCAGCTGGCTGGCCCGGGACGGGTGGCCCGAGGCAATATGGTAGGTGATCAGCTGCCAATATTTGTCGGGAATCACCTTTTTGTTGGGCAGCTGCGCATTAACGACGAATTTCGGGACCCCCGCAGGGCCGTAATCGATAATGTCCAGGCTTTGCGCAATTCGCAGCGAGCTCAACGGCTTGCGGGGGTCTCGGAGCAGCGACCAGCCGAACACGCTGAGCAAGGACGCGGTGTCGGCCATCTGGCGCGCCTCCTCTGTGAACCGCAGCGAAATCAGCCGGATGAGGCTGTCCAAACACTTTTCCGCAGCTCGGAACGCGTTGCAGTCGGCGCTTTCGAACTCCACGATGAGCTCGTGGGCCGCCTGCATGTACTGGCTGTCCATCTCCATGGCTGCTACCCTAACGCGCGATCCACCTAAGTGGGGTAAACATGGCGCTTTGGGTCAATGGCCGCAGAGACGCAATTGATATAGCCATATTTTACGGACGGGTGTGTTAATATTATACAGACGAGTGTGTAAGTATACATGTGTTTTGGCACTGGACGAGGTGCACTGGACGAGCTCGCTACGTATATAAGCCGCGTATACTTTGTTAGCACTGGCATTCTTGGCATTTGTGGCAACTGCATTTTGGGGACGCAGCTCTACATTGTAGTTCTCGACCCCGAATTTGGTGTTGGAGTTGGCATCGGTTCTAGGCACTGGACTGTGGACGGCCTATGGGTGGTTTTGGGAGCTCCCAGCAGACCCTACAGCGAACCCTGCGCCAGCGTCCCAAGCCATACATGAGCGCCGTGACTGCTGCCAAACGGGCCGCCGGGTTTGAAGCCGTCAACAAGCATCTGCTGCCGAACTTCCGGGCCGTCGGCATTGGTTCGGGATCCACTGTGGTGTTCTGCGTCGACAGGATCAAGCAGCTCGTGGACCAGGGCCAGCTGGACACCCGGCAGATGGTGTTCGTTCCCACCGGTTTCCAGTCCAAGAACCTGATTTTGGACGCCGGCTTGCCTCTGAAGGAGATCGAGCAGTTCAGCGGGCGTGGCATTGACATTGTGTTCGACGGCGCCGACGAGATCGATGCCAATTTGAACTGCATCAAGGGGGGTGGAGCCTGCCTGTTCCAGGAAAAGCTGGTCGGAATGGCGTCCAGCAAGTTCATTGTGGTGGCCGACGACTCCAAGGTCAGCAGCAAGCTGGGCGAGAAGTGGCGCCAGGGCGTGCCCATTGAAATCGTGCCGCCGGCCTACCGCAAGGTCCAGGCCGATCTCCTGGCGTTGGGAGCCAAGACCGTCACTCTGCGGCTGGGTGGCAAGGCCAAGGCCGGCCCTGTGGTCACCGACAACGGAAATTTCATTGTAGACGCTGACTTCGGGCCCATTGAGCCCAGCGCGGTGGTCGGCTTGGACCAGAAGATCAAGCTGCTCGTCGGCGTCGTGGAGACGGGCCTGTTCGACTACGCCTCGGAGGCCTTCATCGGCAACTCGGACGGCACCTTCGCCGTGTTGACCAGGAAGAACGCTGGCCAGTGACTCAAAGGCATGACACAAAATAGTACACAAATAACACACCAAATAACCTCACACAATATATTATCACACAATATTTCATCAAGTACATGGAGAACGCTGGTCAGTAACCTAAAGTGTCATTACACAAAGCATCATTACACTAATAACAGCACACAAAATATCAAATACGGATGAGAGAAGTTTTTTGGCACTGATTCAGAAGGTACATAGTATGGAGTCCAAGTACATCAGACTCATCGCATTTGTTAACTCAGGAATCATGGCGACTATCTTCGGAGCACCTAACCTTCATATAGTTGAACAATGGGAAAAAATCCATTTTTCTTGAACGTATTCGTTATATCGTTCCGAGAGTCTCTTGAGGCCGCGGATATGCTGGTGCCATTTTGTTTGCTGTGCGCATCTTGACGGCCCACATCATCACACAAGGTATCACATATTTCATCAAGTACACGACAGTATCTAGCTGACATACTAATTTTGTTCGCCTCGAGTTCATGTTTAGAAGAGCGAAATGGGTAGCAGGGTGTACATGTATCCGCCCATCTTCGTCGCGTAGAGCTGCAGGAACACACTGTACACGACTCCTATCAGCACGGCACCGAACACCGCACCGATCGTCTGCTCCTTGACGCTCATTTTGGGCACGAACTTGATCAAGCCAATCGTGGTGAATGCCAACAGAGCGTACAGAGTGGCCACGATCTGGGTCTCGACCGCGAACTGCGAGCCGAAACTGTGCTCCACGAGCTGCATGTTGCCGCCCATGAACGGCGTGCCGCGGGTGACGTTGAACATGTGCCCGCTGATGCCCATGACGACGCACATGAGCGACAGCGCGAGCCAGATCTGCTTCGCCTGCCAGACCCGCACGACCTTCTCCCGGAAAAACAGGCCCGCGACTACCGTGCCGACCACCACGGCCACGAACTTGGTGAAGTTGTCCCACCGGAAGGGCTTGGCCACCTTGATGGGGAACCCCATCTCGTCGAACGCATACGTCAGGTAATCGAGCTGGTCGCCGCTCGACTTGAACGAAACAAACTGGTGCTTGCCCTCCAGCCCGCGCTTGGCGTCGGCCTTCGACTGCGTGGGCGGGTAGATGACGAGGTTCGGGATCTGCTGCAGGCCCAGTTTCCGGAAGCTGGGCATGCAGTTCTCAAAGTCGGCCAAGACGAAATACAGGTCCCGTTCGGCCTCGTCGGGGACCTGCTGGGCGTAGCTCGCGGCGATCTGCCGGAAGTTGGGTCCCAGAATGTCGCAGAACTCGCAGCTCAGCGAGCTGCCTTCTCCGGTGAGCAGCAGCGCAATCGTGAAGTCGCGCTGGCCGGTGAACGCCTGGCGCATCAAACGGTCATCGGCATGGACCACGCCGTCGCTGCCGATGGATTTGTCCAGCGTGGCGCGAGCGCTGAGAGCTAATGCGCTCGCCAGTAACGACAACACGAAGAGCATGGGTGCCTTGCCCAGCACAGGTGCCAGGTAACCACCGTGGGCGACGGGTGCGCCCTGCCCTAGTTGGGACGCACGGGTGTCGCTGGAGACTAGCACTCAACGGCCATCGCAATGGATAACTCGAGTTCGACCGTGAAAACTGGCTGGTTTGGACGTCTGATTAGGTTTAAACATTTGAGTATATTAGACATTAATTCACGCACTAATTGAGAGGAGCTGATCTGATTAGGTTTAAACATCTCAGTATTTAGGCATTACGCATTAATTGAGAGGAGCGAATCCACCTCGGTGCCAGAGAACAACCAGAGCCGGCATTCAGTTCGGCCGATATGAATATTTCAGGTTATGATATGAAATGCTGGTTTATGAATATTGGCTGGTTTAAACATCTCAGTATTTAGGCATTACGCATTAATTGAGAGGAGCGAATCCACCTCGGTGCCAGAGAACAACCAGAGCCGGCATTCAGTTCGGCCGATATGAATATTTCAGGTTATGATATGAAATGCTGGTTTATGAATATTGGCTGGTTTAAACATCTCAGTATTTAGGCATTACGCATTAATTGAGAGGAGCGAATCCACCTCGGTGCCAGAGAACAATTAGAGGCTAACATTCAGTTCGACTGATTTGAATATTCCTGATTATGATATGAAATGGTTTAGACATTTGATTAGATGCGACATTAATTCATGCATAATTGAGAGGAGCGAATCCTGAGCACCTCGGTGCCAGAGAACATTTAGAGGCTAGCATTCAGTTCGTCCGAGGATTCGCTGGTTTAGACATTTGATTAGACATCGATTCATGCATTAACTGGGAAGAGCGCGTCTTGCCCTGGGTGCTCAGCACAGCTAGAGCCTCGCCGTCATTTTGTCCACTTTGGCCGCGGCCAGCTTGAAGCTGGGAGTCACCCAGGTCGCGCACGAGCACGGCGAGCCCGCCCAGCTGTACCCACCGACTTTATTGCCGCATTTGGGGCAGGACAGCCGGCCCTCCAAGTCGCCCTTCTCGAGCTCCGGGCGCATCCATTCAATGGGCTCGAAGTAGTAGTGTTGGCAGGGTCCCCGCCCACCCGGGATATGCGGAATAAGGCTGGCCGATGACGCCAGCACCGACGCGCAGCCCTTGCAGCGGTAGCTGGTCTTGCGGGTCACCACGGCGTCCAGCACCTCCCGCAACACCTCGGGCTCAATGGGCACGTCGCCCAGCAACAGCTGCTCGATCTTCGTGAGATCAGCGTCGCTCACGGGCTCCATGATGCCGTAGAGCTTGCCATTGACCGTGACGTTGTCGATCTCGTTCGTCTCGAAGCGGCTTTTCGTGCGCTGCAGCAGCGGCTGGACAAGATGCCTCCACACGATCCGCGGCGGGGGCGCCTCGACGGGCGTGTAGACGGCCTCAATGGCCTCTGCGCTGGTGTGGGACGCGGCAATTCGCGATCTTTCCAGCAAAAGCCACTCCCGGTACGGCTTGGGGTCCCCTTCAATGCTATAGTTGCACCGGTAGTACACATGCAGCTGTTCTCTGAACCCCGGATTCGGGTCCGCCACGCCACGCTTGGACTGAATGAACTCGATGGCCCGTACGTCGCTCCATTTGTTCTTTTTCATGAGGTACGCCGCCACGCAGGTCACCGACCGCGAAACGCCCGCAAGGCAGTGGACCAGCACCCCGCCGTTGCTCACGCCGTCCTCTATGAACTCATTGGTGCGGCCGAACCACTCCAGCAGGTTCACGGAGTCCATGTCCTCGACGTCGACATGCATGTGTTTTTGGACCTTCGCCAGCAGCGGTTTGGTCTTCAGGTTCTCGGGCTCGGGGGCATGCAATGACAGAACATGCGTCACGCCGGCCTCCTCGCCCAGCGAGCGGTCGGCCCGCAGCGCCATGATCGATCCAAGGTAGATTTTATCGTCTATCTGATGGAAGGACATGTCACGTGTGGAGAGGCCCCGAGGCTATCTATATATACTTATAGATAGCTAAACCCGAGCCGGAGCCGATCTGCTTGGCTTGTTTATATTGAATTTTAGTTATTTGACCGAAATTTATGTTTGTTAGCTGAAATGTATTTTGTTGACCAAATCTGCATGTATGTGCTCTGACGTGAGATCTTGGTCGTGGGTGAAATATCGTGTGCTGCCTAAAGTACTGCCGTAAGTCCGTCTAGATCATTCCAGCCATCCAAAGATCGTAAGCTCACAAAGGACATGTAGAGTACAGGTAAAGTACAGAGGTCATTAATCATAAACTAAGTTAAACAAATTAGATCAGAAGAGCGGCGACAGCAATGGCACCAGCGGCCACCGGGGCACCGAAGTAAGCGGCAGCGTTCGCAACAGCGGGGGCCGACTTGGAAGCCGAGGGGCTGGCCTTGGAGGCCGAGCCGGTGGCCGCAGCACCGTTAGGAGCGGCAGCAGAACTCAAGTGACCAGCAGAAGCCGAGGCACCGCTCTTGGGAGTCGAGGAGGCACCGCTCTTGGGAGCCGAGGAGGCACCACTCTTGGGAGCCGAAGAGGCACCGCCCTTCGGGATGGTGGACGAGCCAGCGGGGGCCGAAGAGGTGGTGGTGCCGTTCGTGGCGTTCTTCGTCTCGTTCTGAGGAGTGAACTTGTAGAGCAAGCTCTCCTTGGACTTGTCAGTCACAAAGACCTCGCCGTTCTTACCAATCGAGATGTGGTTGGGCGTGCCAACGGGCAGATAGCGGATGACGCTGAAGTCCTCAGCATCAATGACGGCAACAGTGCTACCAGTACGGCAGGCCACGTAGACGACATCGAAGGTGGGGTCGTAACGAGCGTTCAGGGGGCCGCCAGGAAGCGAGATGTCCTTGAGGATGTTGC
Source organism: Starmerella scarabaei (assembly GCA_030565305.1). Classification (NCBI taxonomy): domain Eukaryota; kingdom Fungi; phylum Ascomycota; class Dipodascomycetes; order Dipodascales; family Trichomonascaceae; genus Starmerella; species Starmerella scarabaei. The sequence continues at coordinate 35,027 of JAJMBJ010000003.1, read as the reverse complement.
CCGAAGAGGGGTCAAGAACAAGGGTGTTGTTCGAGCCCTGGTTGGCAACATACAAGCGCGAACGCTTCGAGTCCCAAGCAACACCGCTGGGGGTCTGGGCGTTGTCACCGAGGGACCACGACTTAGCAGTGTGGTCGTTCATGTCAATACCAGCAGCCAAACCACTCTTCAGACTAACAGTGTAGAGAGTGTTGGTCGAGGGGTCAGCCACCAGGCTCATAACACCAGTGAAGGGCTTGCCGATCAGCTGGGTCAAGTTCAGAATCTCCTGGGGGCCATCCTTCTTGGCGTTGTTGAAGACACCAATAACATCAGACTGAGCATTGCTGGCATAGGCGAGCTCGGAAGCCGGGTTGACATAGACGTCACGAGTCTCAGTCAAAACGTTGGAGGCGTACTGGTTTCCGAGGGACAGGTCCTTCTCGTTGTAGTACGCAACCGTACCGGCGCGAGTGTTGGTAACCCAAACAAGGCCATTCTTGTCATCAATGCTAACACTGTAGACAGCGTAACGGCTGGTGGTGTTGGTTACATTGGCCGAAGTCCAGTCGGGGACCTTGTCAATGCTGACACTCAAATCGTCGGGGTTGACGGCCAACAAGTCAGACTTGGTGACAGGAGGGCGGCCAACCGAGTTGGTAACGTAAAGAACGTCATCCTTCTCACTCCAGACACTCTGGTAGAGACCACCGTACTTGCTGAAGTCACCCTTGGTTGTAGCATACGAGATGTTACGGGCGGAAGCGCCGGTAGCGAGAAGAAGTAGAGAGAGACCCTGGGCAGTGAGCAACATCAGGCAGAATTAGGTTTAAGAAACAAGAGAGTGATACGAGTCTTGATATTCAAGGTATTAGGTGGGGGAAAACCACCCCTTTAATACTTTCTTGGCTGACACATATAGATAGATCGGGGTAGCGGTTTTTACGGGGCAAGGTTTCGATTTATATCTCATCTCATCTCATCGCTCTCCAAAAAACAATGCACTCGAAACCCTGGGCCTAAGCATATGCCATGCCGCGATGTTCAGAGATGACTTCATGACAGTACTGATAGTATTTATGTATAGAATTTTCTTCAAGATTGTATCCTCGGCGCATTCATGTGCTTGAGGGCTGTCGCGTTTTCGAGGTATCCTCCTGATGAATATTCTAATTTCTGGGAAGTTTTGGAACATCGTCGCTAAGATTCGTATTATCCCGCCACTCGCACCGACGTGAGCCGTTCTCGTGCATAAGATGAAAATGATTGCAGGACGTCATATAGCCGCCCCTAACCTTGAAGTCCCACTTTGGGTACCTTAACCACTGTTCAAACAGCGGCGGCAAATTACAGGCCAGGATCGGACTCATTTGCTGATTCAGCGCAATCCGCGTTGCCTCCACCAGGGCGAAATGAGGATAAGGGTGATGAGTGCATCTCAAGATGGGCACGGGGATTCAAATAGGGGTTTTAGCCGTGACGAGAACCATAAATTGTTACAAATTAATGTAGAAGATACCCAAAAACTTTTGAAACACAAAGCTTGCAATATATAGACTGTAGCATTTATTATTTTGGCTAAACCTCTCCATTTATGAGATGTGTCGGTTTTTTCACAGCATCCCATCTAAGACCGAGGTCACGTGTGGTTCTGATGATTTTGATTGTGTAAGTTCAACGGGGATCGCGTGAGCAAAAACCCCGGAGACCCTGCAGCGCGCAGTCCAACGACTTCACTGTGGGTACCAAACTACAACTTGGCTCGAATGCGCCTTTACCCCTTCTCTAATCAAGGCTACCGGCAGATCTCATCGGATTAAACCATCGTACAGGGCATTCATATCGAACCGGAAAATAACAGCTTATTTTTCATTATGGCATTTATTGTTGATACTGAAATATCTGCTCTATCGAACTCTCCAAGATTGCTTCAGTGTAGTGTGAGATTCAATACTGATGAATATACTGACTCGGAATATCAGCAGCATGGCATTGATCTGCCCTTGCAGATATCGAATGCTGCGAAGAAACGTAGAGCAGAGTTTTTAGCGGGGAGGTTGGGCTGCAAACTTCTGTTGCAACAATTTGGCGTCAACGGTCTAGTAGATTTACCCACTGCCCCTCAGAGGGCGCCTATTTGGCCCCCAGGGATCGTAGGCAGCATCGCACATAGCGATGACAGAGCTATCGTCATCGCATCAGATGAAACCGCCCTCAGAATAGGCGTGGATGTTGAAAAGATAGATCCAGACTCAATTAAAATATTGCGGGATGCGGAGGCGGACATCTGTTCAGGTGAGACAGAAAAGGCCATTATTCAAACGAATGTAGTCTTGAACAGTGGGATTGCAACAGTGCTGACCTTTTCAGCGAAGGAAAGTCTTTTCAAGGCTTTATATCCGGAGGTCAAAGCTTACTTCGGGTGTGAGTGTGCTGAGCTGGTAGCGCTTGACCACAATACATTTACTTTGGAGCTAACAAAAACTTTGGCTCCTACACTTTTGAAGAAAATGCGGTTCCTGGGCAATTACTCTATTGGTGGGAGCCATGTAACGACTCAAATTGTTCATTCATATTCATAATCTCGTCATCGCATAAGGCGAGTACTTAGATGTCGCTTTAATATTGCACGCAACCAACAATCAACTGTTACTATAAATTTGATGATACGGTAGAAAACGAGATCTATATTCAGTCATAATACGTGTTTGTTTTGCACTAAGTCACTCTCCTTACAGTAGTCTCTGTTGGGGTGTCGGGAACGGTCATCTGACGATCATTACTTTTTGAAATATCCAGCTGAGGTAAAAACTGCTCCAAGAGATGATCGTGGAGCTCATAATTGTGTTTGAACGCAAATATATGTCACCACGTACAATGTGTATCGTACCAGCAGCTATCTCATACTACGTACATGCCAGATGCTACTATGGTCTCACTATATCCTGCTCCAGTTCCGAGCCGTCTAGCTCCCACGATCTTTGAGATTACCTTGGACGCGGCCCACTGATCCAAACCCTGCTGAGATCTAAGCGATCTAATGTGTTTTAGGGTTTCCGAACAAACCCTACGCGTTCGCGCTGGCATTTCGATTTTTCACATGCAGGCAACCTGGGCCGCTCGATCGAATACCCCTGAGGGTTTCTTCAACGGTCTATAAAGTGTAATTATACTGCCAATCAATCTCAATCAGCTTCACCTTAGACCTCGATCTGATCAACATTATGTCCGCTCTGCCGCTGGTTGCTGCGCAACCCGGAATATTCGTGGCCGATCAGCTTTCATCGTTCGACAACACTTATGTTGTGGTGCATCAACTTGAATTCACTGGTAAATTGAACATACCGGCGCTTCGTGAGGCTGTTTTCCAGGGAATGTACGAGGCCGATGCTCTGAGAATGCGATATTTTGTCAACGACCAGGGTGATGCCGTTCAAGTCCTTCAAGGCAAGGAAGCATTACCCGATATGGAAGTCATTGATTTGCGTCAAGAAAAGGATCCGCATCACACCTCCCAGCAGATGATGAAGCAAGACATGGACGCAAAATGTCGTATTGGTAGTAATGTGTGCCTGATCAGACACATTTTGTTCCGTTTGCGTGATGATTATAGTGTGTGGTATCAGCGTTATCATCACATGCAAGTGGATGCATTCAGTTTCACGGCTCTGACCAGACGTATGGGTGCTCTATACTCATCCATTGTTCGCGGGGAAGATACCAGCGGTTGCCTGACAGTGGGAAACAATGGCTCAAGTGCGCCAGCTTCGCTGGAAACGGCAGTTCGTGAATATGAGATGTACCGAGCCTCTACAAAGTTCACCAAAGATGCTGAATTTTGGAAAGAGTTTTGTGCTTCGCTGCCAGAGGCAGCATCGCTGTGCCCTTTACCACTGGCAGCAGTTGAGCCGAGTAAGCGAATCATTCGCAACAAGCGGTTTTTGAGTGCCCAGCAGTTCGATAAACTCCGCATCGCTGTAGTTCAGGCTGGACATGACCCTGCTAGTGTAACTCCAGTGGATTTGACAATGGCTCTCTTGGCAACGTGGCTTTTGCGACTAAGTAACACGACCGAAATGACCGCAGGGTTCATTTTCATGCGCCGACTAGGCTCGGCTGCGTTGAACACTTCGGGTCCGTTCATCAACGTGCTGCCTTTACCGCTTAAATTTGGAGGCCCCAATGCGACGCTGGTGGATTTGGCTAAGGACATCGCAAAAAGCCTCAGGACAATGCGACGTCATCAGAAGTATGACTCCGAGAACATTGTTAATGACGTTAAGCGTTCCTGGAATACTGACCCGCTGTATGGCCCAGTAATCAATTTCAAAGCCTTCGATTTCGATCTAGATTTCGAAGGGATGGACACGGAGACACGGCATATCGCTTCAGGACCTATCCGCGACTTGGAAATGGTTCTGTATATTACTGATGAGGGCAGCATTCAGGTAGAGTATCTGGCAAACAGTGATCGTTACGATAAGAAGACTTTGGACAATCATCTGGACCGGCTTGATCACCTCTTGGAGCAGTTTGCTGCTGATCCTGAATTACCATGTGCAATGGCTGATTTGATGTTGCCAAGTGAAATTGCTGAGATCGCTGCGACGAATAGTACCGAGGTTTTACTTCCTAAGCAAATCGCAGGAATCACTTCACTTATGGGGCTAGTTCAACGTCAATGTGAGCTTACCCCAACAGCGATGGCATTGCAAGATGATCATGAGTTCCGTGCGGGGTTAACGTATGAGAAAATGATTCAGGAGGTTCACTCGCTAGCGTGGAAGCTGCACGAGGTAGGTGTTAGGAGCGGTGACATAGTTGGCGTAAACCTATCCCGATCGGTTTATCTTTCTCTTGCCATTCAAGCTATCTCACTGGTAGGCGCAGCATGGCTGCCCTTAGACCAGGGTAATCCTGTCGATCGTATCAAGTCAATGGTCCGCCATGCACAGCCTACTTTGGTCATTCTCGATGCAGAATCACAGCTCTCGTCAGTTTTATCCGAAACGGGCACCTATAGCCTGGTTTATGACAAGCTGCTTGGTATTTCGGAGGAAGCTTTCACGCCTCTTCAGCCTAGCAAGGACAGCGCTGCGTACGTTATTTTCACGTCGGGTTCCACAGGAAACCCGAAGGGGGTTGTGGTTAGCCACGAGTCAATCATAAACCGTTTGTTGTGGATGCAGAACGAGTACAAACTTGACTCTTCTGATGCCGTGCTCCAAAAGACCTCGATGGGATTCGATGTGTCCGTGTGGGAATTTTTCTGGCCACTTATTGCAGGTGCGAGGTTGGTTATGGCACCTCCAGATGCTCACCGCGACCCCGCTGAGCTGCAACATTTGTTCAACAAGTTCCATATCACAACGGTTCATTTTGTACCTTCTATGCTTGCCGCATTTATGTCGCATTTGACTTCATCGACGTTCACCACTGATGACAACGGCTGGCAGCATATGCTGAAACGAACATTTTGTAGTGGAGAGTCCCTGCCTGTGAACCTGTCGCGCGAATGGGAGACAAGAGTTGGCGTACCCTTGTACAACCTGTATGGACCCACTGAAGCTGCCGTCGACGTTACCTCGTATTCTGCATTTGGGCTGTCGCTCAGTAGATTGAAATCTGTTTATGTGCCAATAGGTGCCCCCGTTTGGAACACCCAAGTTCACATACTCGACCCATTGCATCGACCTCTGCCTGAGGGGATCGCCGGTGATCTATATATATCCGGCGTTCAGCTTGCAAATGGGTACTTGAAGCAACCCGAGCTCACCAACGAGAAGTTCCTCACTATTGATGGCGTGAGAATGTACCACACAGGTGATGTGGCTCGGTGGTTAGCTGGTGGTCGTAGTGTGGAATTTTTGGGTCGAAGCGATCAGCAGGTCAAGCTTCGTGGCCAGCGGCTTGAAACTGGTGAAATCGATGTGGCTATCGAACAATTGAGTGGTGTCTCCCAGGCTGTGACTCTAGCTCTTGCGAACCCAAATCAGGCGCCCTCAGATGTGGACTCGCGCCAGCTCGTGTCGTATGTTGTGATGTTGAAGCATCACCACTTCGACAGTGAAGCGCTGCGGCGCGAGCTAACTAAGAAACTGCCCGCATATATGGTGCCCGCGAAGATCATCTCTATCGAGTCTCTTCCCTTGAACCCGAACGGTAAACTTGAACGGCGCGCGCTGCCATCTGCATTCGATGATGCCGACGATAGCAATAATGGTGCTGTCACTGAGCTGGGACGTGACCCTGAAACAGAAATGGAGCGTGAGATTGCTGCTGCTTTCCAAGAAGTGCTTGGATGTGGCAAAGTGTCTGCTGAAAGCGACTTTTTTTCACTGGGTGGCCATTCACTCCTCGCCGTTAAACTAGCGAGTCATCTTAGGTCTCGCGTACACTTACCGGTCACTATTGGACAAATCCTTCAGTATCCTCGAGTTGAGTACTTGGCTGAACAGCTCAGTGATACTAGCAATATGCAAAAATGGAAAGATGCAGGGTTCGAGCGAGTGCTGAACATGAAAACCACACCCGGAACAGGAGACGATAAAACCATTTATTGTTTCCACGGTGCGTCAGGATTCACTTGGCAATTTGGAGTGCTCAACAGGTACCTTGACTCAACCTGGAAGCTTGTGGGGATTCAATCTGCTGACCCAGGGGGCCCGCTCGCACTTGCTCAGGACCTATCGGAGGTGGTGGACCAGCATATCGAGACAATCTTGTCCATCCATCAACCTGGTGAGCCCTTTTACTTCCTTGGATACTCACTTGGTGGTACTCTGGCTCACAGCGTTGCTGCCAAACTTGAGGCAATGGGCCATGGTGTAGCCTTCCTTGGTTTACTCGATACTTGGCCGCCCGAGACCCAAACTTGGGATGGCGGTGATGGTCCCAATGAAGTTGTTGAACATATGATGCAAGAAAAGGAACAATTTTTAAAAGCAAGTGCTGATGGAGATGCCTCGTCCCAGCGGCTGTTCGACGTGATTGAGACTAACTTTGAAAGTTCGAAGCGTATACTTGTTTCTGCGAAGAGCAGCAGGTACAATAACCGAGTCACTCTATTCGTGGCGCAGAAGACTTTTCCTAAAAACTCAGACTTGGGCGAAATTTGGCGGCCCTTTGCTGGTGAGATTGATCCCATTCCTATTGAAAGTTCCCATGCAGACATAGTGACTCCAGGCATTCTACGAGAGTTAGGCCCCAAAATCAATAAGCTTCTCCAAGGTCAATCATGAGGGAATGAGGAAATATTAATATGATGTTAACGAATGTAATGAATTACGATTTTGTCTGATTTCACCTAGATACTGTGAGAAACATTTAAGGTAGTCCCTCCAAAGCCCAGTCCAAAGAGTTCCGATGACTGACCCATAACAATTGAAAAATCACGTTGTGAGTCACGATATCCAGCCTAGTCGGCATTTGAGCTAATTTGGGCCGGTGCAAAGTGGGGAATCGGGCCAGATTCGCCGAAACCCCTAGCCTTTGGGTGAACTCGGGTCCTAATTTTGACTCGGGATTGGGTAATATAAAAAGCCACCTAGAATAAAAAGAGAAGATTAAATTTGAGATTCACACTATGTCTGGTAAACAAGAAACTCCTGAACGCCATTACGATGCCAAAGTAAAGATCGGTCTCGCGCAAATGCTCAAGGGAGGTGTAATCATGGATGTTTCCAACGCGGAACAGGCCAAAATTGCTGAGGAGGCAGGCGCTTGTGCTGTCATGGCATTGGAGCAAATCCCCGCCGACATGAGAAAGAGTGGCAAGGTTTGCCGCATGTCCGATCCTAAGATGGTTAAGTCTATCATGGACTGCACCACCATTCCGACGATGGCCAAAGTGCGCATTGGCCATCAAGTTGAGGCGCAGATATTACAGAGTCTTGGCATTGACTACATCGATGAAAGCGAGGTGCTCACCACTGCGAATCCCCTGAATCACATTGATAAAAACCGCTACTCCGCGCCGTTTGTTTGCGGTGCTAAAAATTTGGGAGAGGCTCTCCGCCGTATCCAGGAGGGTGCCGCCATGATTCGCAGCAAGGGAGAGGCTGGCACTGGTGATGTCTCCGAGGCTGTCAAGCATGTGATTCAGATCAAAAGAGAGATCGATGAGGCCAAGGCCAATGAGAACCTTGACATTGAAGCGTATGCCAAAGAACTTCGTGTTTCCGTTGAGCTCGTTGAGCAGACGTTGAAGCTCGGGCGATTACCCGTTGTGATGTTTGCTGCTGGTGGCGTGGCCACTCCTGCTGATGCAGCTCTGTTGATGCAGCTTGGATGCGACGGTGTGTTCGTCGGTTCTGGTATCTTCAAGGCCGAACGACCGCTGGATCTCGCTAAAGCAATCGTCACTGCCACGACGCACTTCAATGACCCCATCAAGATTCTTGAGGCTTCTACGGATCTTGGTAAACTGATGACAGGCGTCGTTATTAATCCTCAGTAGTGGTTTTAGTGTCAATATACATATATCTAGTGAACAAACTCCGCAATGAAATATTTGTGGATCGAACAGTCACCGGAAAGCTCAGGGTGGAAACTTGTGCCGAGCTTGAGGCCCTGACGAACAGCTACAACCAGTTCTGACTGTCCGTCCTTCAGCTTGTAGAGCACCTGAGTGTTCTCTCCCACGCCAGAAACCACAGGCGCACGAATGAAGGTCGTCGGATAGTTCTCACAGCCTTTGATAAATTGCGAGAAGTCAAGGTCAGCAGTGAACGAATCCAGCTGACGCCCAAACGCATTGCGAGTCACTTCTATGTCAATGCATCCCAACGATTTTTGGCCAACAGACTGGTTCACTATAGCTCGCGCGCAGAAAATAAGTCCTGCACAGGTACCCCAAATTGCCTTGGTCTCATCATTGGTAAACTCACGCAAAGGCTCAAGCATCCCCGATCGTTCGGCAATTAATGAGATAGCTGTAGACTCGCCTCCGGGGATCACTAACGCTGTACACTTTGCCAGCTGCTCAGGGGTACGCACTTCGCGCACGTCAAGTTCATGCTGAAAACCAAGCTCAATGATTGCTCTTTTTAGATACTCAATGTGTTCAATGAATGCTCCTTGTAAAGCTAAAACCCCCACAGTTCTCATATTTCACCTGATGTGGAGAGGAAGAGTCAATTAAGACGGGGTAGATGTGACTCGGTACCCATACGTGACTCGGGTTGACAGTTCCGGTAGCGTCACGTGCTAACATTCGTTTTGGCGCTCATCATCACACTGTATAACATGCGCGAGACGGTCAAATCGATGAATATAGATGTTTATATGACCAGCAATAGCTTCACACAGTGATGATGACGTCGTATAAGCTAGGGTATTTGGACTTCGAGGGCGGACTCAAGTGCAGGCTTGGGTGTTATAGCGCGTCGTGGCGTTTATACGGCGGTTTACGAAACACTGCTGATTTTGGTTACTTCTTCATATACTGATTTGAATAATCATTCAGAATTTGATGCATCAGACTTTTATTGTATCCGATCTACTATAGGCCGCGATTCCTCCACCGTCTCTAAGTTAAGGGTTGTTGATTGGTCTTCGGATCCGCAGTGAGCAAACGGTCCGCGTATGGATCGCCGCGCGCCGAACCCTCACAGCCCTTACAGCCTGCATACTTCACGTCGGTTAGTAAGTGCCCTGACGGGCCGTGGGGAAGGGCAGAGGGTATGAGATCTTACTACGTAGATGATATAACTATAAATTGTATCATTCATTAAAAAGTTTTGTTCACGCGATCACCAAATTTTTATGGAACAGACGTTTTTCCTCAAATCGCCTACTACGTCGCTTACCGCGGAAGGATGCTTTGAGCGGATTGACACCCCAGCTGAAGATGGAGCGGATCTCTCTGGGAAATTCCAATCTGCCATTCGCTCTGCGTTAAGCAGAGCCAAAGCGGCAGGAATTGAAAAACCTATTGTTGTGGGTGCGATTCCTTTTGATCCAACCCATCCGTCAGCGCTCTATGTGCCCGAGCGATGGGACACCATCAGCAATGAAGACATCGAAAAGCTTTCCCATGACACATCGTCCCCCGATATGCGAGTTGCCCACCTCAGTGGTGGTCAGGACGTTGTGAAGCCGCCAACGGGAATTCCGCACGACGTGTACACAGCGATTGTTGCTGAAGCCGTGGAGGACATTAAGAGTGGCAAGCTTGACAAAGTAGTCCTAAGCAGAATTCAACAACTGTACCCTGCTAAGCCGGTGCGCAGTCGGGAAATGCTAGGCCGCTTAGTCTCTCAGAATCCGCAGGGATACAACTTCCACTTGCCTTTACCTGATGGCACGAGGCTGGCGGGTTCAAGCCCTGAACTTCTGGTGCGCAAGGAGGGCGATCATTTCGAGTCTCAGCCGTTAGCCGGATCGGCTGCCCGGCAGCCTGATGAAGAGGCTGATCACGCTGCACGAGACTCTTTGTTGGCATCCCAGAAGGATCGGCATGAGCACAAGCTAGTGGTAGATTGGATGCGTGATGTTTTGAAACCAGTGTCTGCTGAGTTGGACGCTCCCAACATTCCTGGAACAATGCATACTCCGCGCCTATGGCACTTGGCTACTCAAATTCGTGGGTATGTTGCTGACCCCCACGAAACTTCGTTAAGCCTTGCTGCAAGACTGCACCCGACACCTGCACTCAGTGGCTTCCCACACGAGAAAGCACACGATCTTCTTAAGCGGTTAGAGCCTTTTGACCGCAAGTATTTCGGCGGGATTGTTGGATATAGTGACAGTGAAGGTAATGGCGAATGGTTTGTGGCTATCCGCTGCTGCCAGCTTTCCAACGATGACGTCACTTTGTTTGCCGGGGCTGGCATTGTGAAAGATTCCGTACCCGAGTCCGAATGGAACGAAACCGCTGTAAAACTTTCTACCATGCAAAACGTTTTTGCATAGATTTATGATATATACGATTTAGTTACGACTCATACTTTACCTGTCCGCGTATAGCGCTCGATCGGCATTTTCGCAAGATGAGAAAAGTGATCGCGATCATCGAACGCCAGGGGTACCACGCGCTCATTGGTTTTTGGGTATGCAGCGAGGCACAGCCTACAAATTCGCATTAATCTTATTCATCGCTAACCCCAACATCGGAGGATCGATGGATCTGATACGCGGACGTTAGGGTTATCCAGCATGTAGCGCAACCACCTGCCCTGCTTTCCTTCAAGGTTTCCGCCGCGTTTCGCAAATTTTCGCGATCGGAAAACTATAAACTAATATTTTGACGTTCTGAATAGTGCAGAGTTGACTAATGGCAATCGAATTTTCCAAATGGCCCGCAGACCTGGCGGAAAAATATAAAGCTAAGGGCTACTGGCGTGATCTGCCCCTCACCGAAGTCCTCTTTGGTGCTAATAGCGGTAAAGATGATGCTGTGGCCATCATTGACGCTGCTGGAAGTCTAACGTATCGTGACTTCCGCCGTAAAGTGGAGAATTTAGGCGCCGCGTTACAGATTAAAGGTCTGAAACAAGGCGACACGGCGCTCGTGCAGCTAGGAAACACTGCTGATTTTTACGTGGTTTTCATAGCACTACTTTTGATTGGTGTGGTGCCCGTTAACGCCCTGGCTAGCCACCGCCAGGTTGAGCTGACCTCCTATGCTGAGCAGATCCAGCCACGACTACTAATTGGCGATCGTGCAGGACCGCTGTTCAGCAAAGGTGACGAGTTCATTACCCAACTGAAAAGTGCTAGCCCGAAGCTCGAGTTTCAGTTCTTCCTGCGGGGCAATACCCCTGACGAAGACCTTGATGCTCTAGTACAGTTAGGCAACCAATCGAAGGTCACGCCCTCGCAGACACCGCCCAGTGAAGTGGCATTCCTCAATCTGAGCGGGGGGTCGACGGGTACACCGAAACTCATTCCCCGGACGCACAATGATTACCTCTACAGTATTGCTCAAAGTAATGTTGTCTGCCATGTCACTCCCGAGACTAGGTTACTGGTGGCCATTCCGGCTCCACATAACTTCCCTGTGAGCTCTCCTGGTGCTTTCGGCGTGTTCTTGGCGGGCGGTACAGTCGTTATGGCCTCGGACCCTAGTGCCATCAGCTGCTTTCCGTTGATCAAGGAGTACAAGGTGAATTTGGCGTCATTAGTTCCTCCGGCTGCCAGCTTGTGGTTGCAGGAGCTTCAGAATTCGCCTGACGCCAAGCCGGCTTTGGCTTCTCTGCGGGTTCTACAAGTCGGTGGTGCAAGATGTAGCCCCGTGTTGGCCGGCAGGATCACTGCCGCATTGCCCGAGTGTACTCTGCAACAAGTTTTCGGTATGGCCGAGGGTCTTGTCAACTATACTCTACTTACTGATTCTGAAGAGCGTCGACACACTACCCAGGGTCATCCCATGTGTCCTGATGACGAAGTTTGGGTTGCCGATCCCGAGGGGACTGGTCGCAAGCTGGGTCTGAATGAAGTTGGGCTGCTGATGACCCGTGGACCCTATACTTTCAGAGGGTATTACAAGGCCCCTGAGCACAACCAGAAAAGTTTTGACAAGGACGGATTTTACTGCTCTGGAGATCTGATCTCGATCGATGAGCGCGGCTACCTGACAGTTCATGGGCGCCAGAAGGACCAGATCAATCGCGGTGGAGAAAAAGTGAGCAGCGAAGAAATCGAAAACTTGTTACTCCGGCATCCTGATGTTCTTGAGGCCGGCATTATTGCCATTGAGGATGAAGATATGGGCGAAAAGAGCTGTGCGTACATAATGACGCGCCAGCCTATCAAGCCTGTGGTCCTACGAAAATTCCTCCGTGAACAGGGTATTGCCGAGTACAAACTGCCCGATAAGTTTCGGGAAGTCGCCGAGATTCCTCTGACTGCTGTTGGGAAAGTCGATAAAAAGCAATTGCGTTTACAGGCCGCTGAAAAATAGGAATAGTGTTGGATAATTACTATTAGCATACATAAAATATACAAAACTACAACGCATCCAGCTGCGTGAGCTTAGCATAAACTTCTCTGGGCATTCTAAACTGGATCAACCCAGCATAAACCATGCAGTTATTCGCCCTGCCTCGGTTTTGTTCCACCATTTTCGCCGCAGCAGCTGTAGTACCCTGAGTATGCAGCATTTCGTTCAGTTGTACAATTGAGGTCATCGCCATGAGTAGGACGTTGGGGATATTACAAGCCAGGCTCTCGTCATAACTCAGGAATTTTTGGGCTAATTGACGAACTTGGTCAACCGCCGGTTCTGGCGACAGGACCAACAACCCAGTCTGATTGATTCTCTCCAAACAAAGATTCCATTCACGCTGGGCCGCGAGGTCAAGACATTCTGCAATCGCCAGCAATAGCAAGCACGTTTCGCGGCTGCTGTCAGGCACTAACGGAGTTTTCTTCAATGCGGCGCTCGCGAGTGAGTCTCCATCAATACGCATGACATTCCTTGCCAATTGTAAAAAGTCGCTGGACGAACCCAAGGCTGTGGACACAGTCTGGCCCAGAGGTACGCCGCTCAGTAGCACGCCCAAATGAGTATTCACAAGCTTAAATACCTTACTGGGCTCTTCTGCCAGGCGATAGAGCAGGATAGCATCCAAAGTATGGCCCAAATGGTCGGCCTTTTCAGCAGCGGGCAGCGCGATACAGTTCAAGTATTCGCGTTTATCGCTCAACCCAATCAAGGTCATATGCTTCTCGATAGCGCCAGCAACGGGCTTATCAGTGAAAGTCGTAACATCACCCAAAAGCTCAGAGAAGCGACGGGTTTCTAGTACAAGCTCCTGCAATGCCACACGAGCCTCTTGCTGACCCCGAGTGGGCTTAGTAGCCGGTTTGCTGTGACTGTCATCCTCAGAGGGACTCAGTGCCAGCATTATCAGGTACGCTACAGCCAAATTAGGCATCTTTTCACGGAAATGACGCGTATAATGACCAATCAAAGTGCCGATCGGTCCCCTGAAGTCTGAATTATGAGTAGCCACCAACGCAATTGCAAAATGCACAGCGTGTGTCTCGGCGTGAGTAGCCAAGAACGCCACCGCCTGAGTCCATAGACCCAACAGTCCCAAAATAGTGAAATATTTCGGAGGGTCCGAGCCCAAATGCGTAGGGCCAATGTCCAGGATGTATTGCCGCAAATCTTCCACAGTATATTTTGATGCTGGCACTGCCACCGAAGCCGCATCGTTGCCGTCACGGCACAGCCTCAGCTGCAACCACAGCCAGTCCTCAGTAGTAACGGCCACGAGCGGCAACGTTCGTTTACTCAAATCGCAACGGCCAATGATCTTGAAGAGTGCCTGTCTATAGGGATCAAAGGCAGTGCCTGGTTTGAACTGTTGATGGTACTCAGCATGGATCATCTCTGTGTAATGCGGAGACAAAGTATGGGTCGGTGATTCAGCCCAGGCCTTGAAGTAAACACTGAAAGAAGAACCGACGGTCAAGAAAATATCGGTGCGTTCTAAAACCAGTTTCAGAGCATCATCGATGAACCCCGCGCGGACCAAGTAGTATAGGTACGCCCAGATCGGTGTTCTATTCACCACCGTGAGTCGCGGGTCCCACTGCTCGTTGTGCCAGTATTTCAGCGCCACGAAGGCCTTGATTTTACTGAAACTCGAGGGCATACCACCGGGTTTGGCGAACTGCCGATGGGCCCGGATCTCGTCGTTAATGTGATCCCAGAACTGCTGTTCCAAAAACTTCAGCGGATTATTCAAGTTCAGCGCCCTCCATGCGTCGCAAATATAGGTGGACTCCGTGTCCGTGCTGAACCGTTGCGCCACAGCGGTGAACTTGCTCACGACGTCGGGCATTTCCAGCTCGCGGTCACAGAGTTCACTGACTACTGCAGCATACTGCTGTTGTAAAGCAGTCAACGGTCGTGAAGACGCAGCCGGCGGTCCCAAAAGCGATTGGGCAGTATCCCTGGTGCTTACAATCTTGGTTTTACTGGGTTTGTCTTCCTTGGTGCGGCCCAAAACCTTCAAAACTTCGCGCTTGTGCTGCGACCAGTCTACTTTGAGGCGCTTGTCCACGAACTCGTCGAACTCGCGCGTGGTCTGAGTCACTAAGATCGATTCCTCGTCCTCAGGTTGCAGAAGAGTGGTCTGCGAGTCCATATGACTGGCCGGCTGCCGCTTGGAGGCGCCGAACTCGCCGGAAAGCTCGCTGGCCATCAGATCCGCGGTGATCTGGCGGGTCGTGCTGCCGCCAGGATAGGCCAAACTCGCGTTTCCGGTCTCTTGGCGCGCGCCAGCCGCCAGTTTGGGGGCCTTCGGCAGCTGGGGCGCGGCATTGGACCCGCTAACAGCGCTCTTGGCCGGCTGCGGCTCCCCCTGGTTGTCGAATCGGAGCTCGGCGATTTCACTGAGCACCTGCTCGGCGTTGAACCCCGAGGCAGCCAGCAGATAATGCGCCTTCGCGTCGATGCCGCCGGATTCGTAGGAATGGATGCGCCGCGTGATCTCCTTGAGCTCGACGGGACCAAGTTCAATGCGCCCAAGATCGCAAACCGCGTTGGGCAGGTTGTACGAGGCCTGCAGGAGCTCCTGCAGCTTGGCAGCGTACGGCCTGTTCATGGTGTGGAAGTTGTTTTGCTTGAGGGGTTCTAGGGTCAGCACGGGAACACCATACCGTCAAGGGGGTACACGATCGAGACGTTGGCGATGGGCGGGGAGATCGAACCCGTGCCGCTAAATATGCACTACTCGGGATCGACAGGCCCCGAGTTAGGAGATGGCCGATTTACTCGGCGCGGTTCCCTGTAACGCTGTTGCTCTACCTTTATTTAAACGGATTGCTCTACCGCAAATTAATGTCCATTGATGGTAAGGTGGACAATTATATACTGTTTGGTTTATAAACAATGGGGTTCCACCTACCTCGATTAGGCAGTTGTCGACATCTCCCTTCCCATCAAGGCAACCCGGGTAGTATTTGGACTAGATTTGCTCGGGTCAACTGTGTGACTCGGAGTTGAAATTTCTTGATGTCACGTCTACATCTTCTACGTATACAATATATATTAATTAAGCAAGTGCTCGAATGGATTGATTTGTCGTAACCTCGCACCATACATGAAGAACAGGAAGCATGCAGGGTACAATGCGAACGCGACGAACCCCAAAATGGATGAGGCCCACCCGGGGCCCAAACTGCTGTACATTTGCAGCGAGAAAAGCGGGAACACACCGCCGAATATGCTTCGCATGAAGGTGTTGGCAGCGATACCGCTGGCAGCATATTTGGTGTAGCAGTCCACGATGTAAACCAAAGCTCCCTGGAAAATTACAGCAATTCCCATGCCTATTAGTCCCAAACCAACTGTGGGAATAATCCAGTGCAGCTCAGGGCGCATCGTCCAGCCGTACAAAAACATACCCGTTCCCAAGGTCCACCCGAGCAGCATCATCGACCACAATCGTTCTTCTGGAGGAGCCTTGCCGTTATTGCGCTTTGCGACGCTGATGTACCTTCGAGACCCTATGACATTGGCGGCAAGTCCCAGCAAAAACCCGAGGAAGAATCCAAATAGAGGGCAATACGACGTCACCGGCCCGAAGTTATGGTGTATCTGGAATTGGACACCAACGCTGGTGATGCAGATAAACATCAGACCATAAGCAAAGGATGCAAAAGTCACAAGCACACTCAAAATTGGCGTGATGAACATCAGAATAGGCCGCATGCAGTGCACCTTCAAAAACTCCTCGGGAGTCAGGCGCCAGGCGTCTAAATCCGCATGCAAAGCCCACACACCGGTCTCAAGTCGTAACCTCTTGGCCTTTTGCAGCTCCAGTATAGGCACAAAGCTTTCGCTCATGAATATCAGATTGAAGACCGGCAAAACGATTTGCAACAACCCAGCAAGCCAGAGAGCCCAGCGCCAACCGTAACTGCCGGTTGAATCCAGTAGAGCTCCCAGCACTGTGGCACTGGAAGTACCTAAACTGATGGCCACGGAGTACAAGGCAATGGCCGCGGCTCGCTGGTTAGCCTCCCATATATCCCCCAGCGCACCACCACTGCTCACGACTGGTGCAGCACTGAAAATGCCCGCAATGAACCTCATGACCATCAGCGCCCAAATATTGTTCACACACCCCGCTGACATCATGAAACATCCCGCGATGAAGCAAGGCACGAACACCCCGATTTTACGGCCGGCGACTTCACTCAGCGGCGCGAAAAGCATGGGTCCCAGTGCCTGGCCAATGACATAGATACTGAACACTAGAACTGTCACCTCCCGCCCCACATGGAAGTGATGCTCCAGCGCCAGCGCACTCGGGCTCACTGAGGTGGCACCGAACTGGGCCGTGAGCGTAGTGAAACCGTAAGCAAGCGTGTGGCATAGCTTTTTGGTGGTGCCCCAGTTGAGCGGCCGCTCCTCCTTGGATAGCCGTACATTAAAGTTGGGGAACTCCTCTTCCAGGTCGCCCAGAGTGCGGTCGCGCGTATCCGGCTCAAACAGGCTGGCGCCCTCGTATTCGTCGCCCAGCTGGCTCGGCAGCTTTTCGCTGTCGGTGCTGATCCGCGAACGCCGGCTCGTAGTGCGTGAAGCCGTGCGCGCCGTGGTCTGCGACGTGCGCGACGCACTGTTGTAGATGTGCGGGTATTCTTCGCCCAAGTCCCCGGCATGATGGTGGATCGGCACGGGCTCCTCCACAGAGTGCACGGACATCTCCTCATCCTTAAAATCGTCGGGTGATCTGAGCGGGGCGATGCTGGGTGCGCGATTGCTGCTGGACACCGCTGGTTCCCTGTGACGAGCACCGGAGTCCGCATTTTGTGAATGGCGGTTTCGGGTTGGCTCGTTTCGGTCTTCTGCGGCCGATCCGCCAGTTTGATCTGCTGCTGCAGGCACGGCGTTTGTGCCTACTGGCGGGGTACTGCGCACAGGCAGTGACTCCTCCAAGCCTCCTCCGCTCTGACTGGATACTTCCAGGGGGTCATTTATGGATCCTTCACCGCTCATGACGCATATAAGACGGCCGGTAAATCAAGTCCCCAATCGTTCAGGGTACGGGAAGAACACCAAAACAAAGTGGGGATCAGTCCTGGGTTGCATAACTTATTGAATTCTAATCCGCTGAATGGGAAAGGGAAGATTTGTTCGGATCGGCACTATCTAAGTTTCTTATATTCCCAGTTTTCATTGTTCATTGCCGTTCCGAGTTTCGGTTTAATTACCAAATAGTGTAGGGCACCCGGAGGAGAGCGGAGAGGGTTCCCCGGTGCCCCAAAGCCGAAAGAGCCGTTCCGATCCGTCATTGCGTCGTACTACGGGACATAGGCTCTGATGTGAGCAAATTAACAACTGTTCGGGCGATTGGTGTAGTTGGTTATCACGTGCGCTTAGCATGCGCGAGGTCACCGGTTCGACTCCGGTATCGTCCACTTTTTTTATTGTTAATCAGTGAAATATAGGTCTAGAACGCGTTCTGATTACCTAGATTGAATTATTTTTTCGAAAATCTCAATGTCGGTTAGACAGGACGCCCAATTCATTGCCGAACGGGCGAAAGATGTGCATGTAAATGCTGCAAAATGTCGCGAAATTGCCCACGACATTGACAAGTTAATGCAGGCCAAAAACTACTCCCCAGCTACCTGGTCCACCCACCCGTTGAACCCCCACAAAACTGCCGAGAATGTGGTCGACTGGATCTTCACGGTGGACACGCTCAATTTCAGTTTCTGGTCCGACGAGCCCTTCAGCATTGAGTATCAGGGCCAGCAGTGGACGGGCTACTGGTCAATGGTAGCCGCCATCAATCGAGCATTGGACGAACAGATCAGCATCACCTCGCCACTGTTCTGGAACTCGGATGATTTCGATATGGGAGTCATGAAGTACATATTCCGCACGGTGGGTGGTGAGTATCCTCTGCTGGCTGAAAGATTCGCCGTGCTGCAAGAGGCCGGCAGGGCTATGAACGAGGCCGGATTCACTTCGTTCGAAGACGTCGTCGCGCAGTGCAACCGATCAGCTGTGCAAGTGGTCAACTGGGTCGCCCAACATATTCCGTCGTACAATGATTCATTTGTGTTTGAGGGCCAACAGGTGAGAATATATAAGCGCGCGCAGATTTTGGTGGCCGATTTGTGGGCTTGCTTCGAGAACGAGCTGTTCACTGACGTTTCCGAAATCACAATGTTCGCGGACTACCGCGTGCCGCAACTGCTGGTGGTGCTGGGCGCCATCACGTACTCTGAGAGGCTCGGTCGACTAATTCAGAACCATGAAATGCTGGAATCTGGCTCCCGCGAGGAAATAGAAATCAGGGGCTGCTCAATCCGGGCTGTAGATCTGATTGTGGAGGCTATTAATGCATTGGGCGGACGAGAGGTCAACGCTGTGCTGGTGGACTTCTACCTGTGGGACACGGCCAAAGAACGCGAGAAGTCGGGTGCACCCAGCGTGGAGTGTCATCGAACACGAAGTGTATTCTATTGAGGGAATAGTGTTTTCTAATGAATAAATAGAGTATTTCAATGTACAAATAACGTGTTTTGGGGGAGTATTAGGGGAGCCTTACTGCACAATAAATAACGGGGTTATAGCTTATCCAGAAGCATTTTGCGGACTTCTTGCGGGGTTTTGCCGTACGCCAGGCTCAGACCTTGCAGCAGAGGTCTGTGTACCGCAAAGGAGGCATAGATATCCGTCTGCGCGCCGGCGGAAAACTGGGATGGTGTCGAGTCCATGTTCCTTGCCCCAGCCCGGGGTGGATATTTATCTCCATAACATCACGTAGGTAGTCTCGTCTTCAGTATTATAATAAGCCTCAATTTTGGTTGGCGCGAACGGCAATGTCAAACTGGCGTCACTGGCCGTCAATTGCTGGCCCACAAGCTTTACATCATGGTGTTCCCCGTCCAGCTCAGCAATATGACTGGGCTGTCCTGGCGCCCTATCGCGGTTCAAATGAAAATAGAATTCCCGGCCCTGGCTGTCTACAACTTCTACCACAGGTTTGCTCGAGGGCGGCTTTGCAGGTTTCACGTCGGACATCTCCACGTCCTCGGATTCGGGCACCTTAGCCCGGCTCAAATCGACCTCTGTTCGTTCCAGCTCGCCCTTAGATTTCATGCGCGGGAATTTGTAGTCTCTGCTCAACGTCTTGCCGAAGCGATCCTCTACCAGTTCGATACAGGACTCCACAGTGAGCGCCTTGACCCCCGGGTCCTCAATGCCCAGGGCCACGACGCTGGGGTGCATACAGCAGTCGACCACGAAGCAGGGCTCGCCTGCCTTGTCTGCGCTGTGCCTCCCAGCACTCACAACGATGGGGACGACCCAGTCCTTGCCCGCCAGAGCCTGCATGGCCACTTCACTGGCGTCCAGGGTATCCGGGGGACTCACTTGCGGATCCGTGCAGACATTTATGAAAATCTTGGTGTGCTCCTCCCGGGTTTTGATAACGTAGGCTGGGGCCGGATCCAGTATCATGAGTTCAGGGTACTTGCCCGATCGAGAGCCCCGAATTAATCTCAGGGCACCAGGGTTCAAAATTATTTTTCATGGTTGAGCTGCACCGGGACTACGTGAGCAACGTTTCCAGCACCGATTTCCCGGGCAATTTCCCCGGAGAGGACCACGCATGGGACCTTGAGAAATTCAAGCAGACATTTGATGTGCAGATCCACCGGGCGAAGTGGGACGAGGCCAATTTCGATCTCGTGCACCTCGACACCTCCATTGCCAACGCGCTCCGGCGTATCATGATTTCTGAGGTGCCCAGCGTCGCAATTGAACAGGTGTTCATCGAGCAGAATACGTCAGTCATCCAGGACGAGGTGTTGGCCTCAAGACTGGGGTTGGTCCCCCTCAACGTCTCGCCGGACTCCCTCGAATGGGTGATCGGGAAGACTAACGACGCGCATAATGTTGACAATACCATCCAGTTCAAGCTAGATGTCAAGTGTGAGCGGAAACCGGATGGATCAATTGTTAACGAAAACGTGTACGCCCGCGACCTCAAATTTGCTCCTTTTGAGGGCCAAACTCTGGACTATGAGCCGAAAGCACAGTACCCCGATATCCTCTTGGCCAAGTTGCGGCCGGGTCAGGAGATTTCTCTGGTGTGTTGGGCCGTGTTGGGTGTGGGGTCAGATCATGCGAAATTCAGTCCCGTCGCCACTGCCTCCTACCGTTTAATGCCCAGAATTGAAATCACTGGCGATATTGAGGGTGAAGATGCCAAAAAATTTCAAAAATGTTTCGCTCCTGGCGTGATTGAGATCGAAAATGGTCGGCCCAAGGTGGTGGACCCGCGCAGAGATACCGTCAGCCGTGAAGTGTTAAGGCATCCGGAATTTGAGGGAAAGGTCAAGCTTGGTAGAGAACGCGACCATTTCATTTTCAACGTCGAGAGCACCGGTGCGATGTCTGCTGCCGAGATCTTCTTGAAGAGCATATCTGGCTTGCGGGAAAAGGCCGAGCTGCTGCAAGGCTACGACTTGTCGCAGTGAATAAGGCGCGTTGAGCATGTCGCAGTGAACGTCTTGCAGTGAATATATCTGTGTTATATACTGTAGATTTATTAAATTGCATTGGGTGGCACGTAAGGAGCGTAATAGGCAATTTTCTCTCCCAGTCGGGAGTCTACCACGCGGCCATCCACCACCTCAAATAAGGTTTTCCGCTTGAATGGTACCCCACCATGGAGTCGCCGAGACTTGATGATACCGAACCTTTCCGGTTGCTCCGCAAACATCGCGCAAACATGATAATGCACAGCATCCAGTGGGAAATCACGTTCGAATTTCCGGCTAAGTTCTTCAGCTATGAAGAGCCATTTAGCCCGCTCGCCTTCATCCAGCATCATCTGCAACTCAGCGCAATCCTGTTCACTCCATGAGTAGGTGCCTCCACCTTGTTGACCGATAAGTACCTGGTATCGATTGCGGGCCGCAAGTTGATTTTGGCAACCAGACTCCTTGGCAATATCCGCCCACGAACTACCGTTGTTTTTCATCTGTAGGATCTTCTGGTCTTGTTCGGGGGTGTATTTGCTTACTTTCTTCGTCCGAGGCACCGGATCGGATTCTAGAGCTTGTGGGTATGCGGGTATGATGTTGTAAAGGGGCGGCTGACTGAGCCGGATTGGTAGCGTTAAGGAGTTTGCAGCGGCTGCTAAACCGGCACTCACGGGATCTTTGGCTTTTGCGCCGGATAGTGACGTTTTCGTTACAGCCGACGTGCTTTTCATGCTCGAGCGGGACCGACGCTGTGACATCTTGCCTCCAACTACTTCAGCATCGTCATCACCAGCGGCCATGTCAATGTCGTCGTCCTTATAATCTTCGTCTTCGTCCTCATCGTCTTCTAAGTCCTCGACACTACGCTCAAACACTGGTTTAGACGCCCGCGCTTTGGGTCGCAAAGAGGACTGCCGTTTCTCCGAAGAGTGAGTCTGATCCACTCCAGCATCATCCATCGACTCGTCGCTATCATCACTGTCTTTGACGTCGTCCATGCTGAAAAAGGACCAGAACCAACCACCGGGTGGTCGATCCAACACTTCAGAGATTCCGTCGGCCAGAGGGACCATGCCCTTGGCCGATGTAGCTAGTGTGATTGGCAGCGGGCCCGAACTCAGAGCTTCGAAGGTTCGTGAGTTTCCACGTTTATTGCTGCTGAAGCTCCTGGATTTGCCCCGGGACTTTGGTGATGTTTCACTCCCAGTCCTATCATTGAGGTTGGACGGGTATGAAGCATAAGAGAGCTTTGTAGACGGATGCTGTTCGTTAACCACCACTTGTTTGGGCTTATGGTCCCGGGACCGATGCTTCTTAGCCGGCGCTATGTACTGCTCGTCGTATGAATACTGCGGCAGCTGATCATATTGAGGGGAGACGCCTCCCGGGTACGGTGCCGACTGGTAAGGCACCTCAGCATAGTCGTATTTCGAGTCTTCACTGAATCGCTCGTACTGAGAACTCTGATGACTTTGCGGGTGCTGTGCCGGTGCCTCAGGCATCGAAGTCTGAGGTTTTGGTGGGCCGTGAGCATACGCGTTGTACTCATACTGCGGCATCCTCAGCGGCTGATATGCGTAGCTAGAATAATCGGTGGGTTTACTGGCGGGCTGCTGCGCCTGCCGTGAGTGCTTAGACTTAGGCAGGTTCCTGGCGTCCCGCCGCATGTTGCCCCTGATCTTGCCCGTCTGAGTGTCTGATTGAGAGCGGTGGTGCCGACGCTCAGCAGACGCAGCATCGGCGCGGCTCTTCACCTTGGAGACGTACCTCTGTTGCGCCTCAGAGTAAGGGACTTGGTTGCCCGGGTAGGTGCTCTGATCGTAAATAGCGCCAGTGCTGCCATGCACCTTTGTTTCTGGCATGTTTCCGGACGTATGATCCTGTGGCCGGTACGACCACATAGTGCCGCTGTCCAAAATGTTCATCAAATTAGGACTCGTGCTCGCGGAAGTAGTGTCGACGCCCTGGTGGCGTACGCTATCCTTGCTGGTGGGCGATAAGTATGGAAGCTCTCCACTGTTCGTGTAGATTGGCGGCAGGGTACTGCTTTCGGGCCAGCGTATTCGGTCTCTCTGGCCAGCGTTAGCCGGGAGGACCCCTGCGGGGTTGCCTGCTAGATGCTGTTCGTTCATGGGCAGTAGACTGGGGGTCTGTAAATTGACTGCGTGTGATTCCTGTTTAGACTCGGAAGTGAAACGTGGATTTTTAGTGTAGTTGTTTGAGCCAAGGTTGTTGTGGTCATTCTCCGCGGCCATTGATGTCATGTAATGCGCTATCAGTGCAGTGTCATCATGGGGCGAGAACGGCATTTCAGCCTGTGAAACCCCGCTTTCGGTGAATCTGCGCTCGTCGGTTTCCGGAAGAAGATGGTGTCGGCTGCTGCCTCGCATGCGTGAGAAACTGCTGCAAGAGTTCAGTCAAATGCTAAGTGCAGGAGCTGGCTGTGGAATCGGCAGGTATGCTGGGATGACTGCGTTCTCTGCGCTGGCTCTTTGAGAACTTCCTGAGGTTTCCTGTGTCGACACAAAACCTCTCTGCCTCCAGCGGGACTCAAATGCTAATTTTTTGTTTGGCGGGCGGAGACTGCAATGCTGATTCGAAGTATGCGGTATTCTACCCTTGGGAATAGAAGGAGGAGACAATCGAATTAAGTGCAAAAGCTGCGTTACACCTGATCTTCGAGAACACGCCACGGCGACGATCGAGAGTCTCAAAACACGTAAAATTGTCTAATAGTGGGTAATTTCCAGTTTGGTCGGAAATTATTTGATAATTATTTTTATCGACTAATCATTATTTTACTGAGGGGCAAATACGTACTGGTTGGTCCGATACAGACCGGGGCGGCGGGAAAACCAACATAAAGGGAAAGGGGACGAAGGAAGGTGCCGCGGAATGCAGCGGGTTGGGAAGAGGGGATTGCACAGCCATTGATCGCAGAACCCATAGATATCAACGAAAATGCCGGCGGTATGGGTTGAGGCTCAAGAGTTTTCATGCAGGACGCGGTTGCCAAACGGTGCCGCGTCTGCACCAATGTTTCAGATTTGCTAACATGCACTAACAGGTGATTGATTATCCAGATCCACAGGCGCGCCCGTGCCCTGTTTCATCTATGCTTTCTTTATGTAGGGTTTCGCCGTCTCCTATGAGATAACGGACATATAGGGTACAGCATATCTACCTCGCATGAATACATCCAAAGTATACTGGAAGACCTGATGGATCATCTAATTAGCTGCATTGGATTTTTTAGGAAGGGTGAAAACGTTTATTGCGGATTTGCCGCAGGTCTGAACGCCTCACAATTTGAATGCTGATGTTTGTAGGAGGGTAGTTATCTGAGCAACACGGATGATACCGCGATCAGGACCTTTAGTATCCAATTTCACGGCATTACTAGGTAATTGAGATATATAATGAATGCTACATGGCATAGAGATCATCAAGACAGTTCTTCAAGTTTCGTCAATGAAACCTGATCTAGCTTGAACATCCTGGGTTATGTCACAGTGACTCCTAGTTGGAATTATGCAGAGTGAATTTTCGTATAAGCCTATGTAGAATCTTAACAACGGGCGGTTTTTGTAGTTAACTCAAACTGAATCGTTAATGTTTTTTGACGCACGCTGTTAGTCATATTCACGTCATCATAGCACATATATTAGTCATATGCTTGGTGTCGGTACCCGTTGCCCGCCCAGCCAGCACCTCAGTTGAGCACTCCGATAAGATCCGAATGCAGGATACGTCACGCGTGTCCGGCTGCAATCGTAGCCATCCTGAACATCGCCCGATTCGATTTGTAAATTATAATCACATGTACGTCTAAACTGTTTACTGAACCCCTTCTCAATCCACCGCTAAAGTGCCGACGGATCGGCGGGGCTCAGCAGACCAGCCAAGGCTTAGCAACGCGCCCGACTGGCCCACGTTTGCAGCTGCATCTCGATCCACGTATTGACTCGCACACCTATATCGGCACGTGACTAAGTCCCAACTCCACCTGCCTAAAGTTTCCTGAGGTACCCTGTCTCCCTAGAAATGCTCTAGCGCATACCCCGCGCTGGCAAAGCTTACCGATATACGCATTTCACCCTAACCTGTTAACTTTTCTGCGTTATTGCTTTGAGAAGAAGCAGGTACATATAAAACCGATCCCCCGGGCTGGCGCATACTACCAGACGAGCACAATAAGAACTGAGTTCGACTGGTGGATACATTCTGTTTCATATACCTCTGAGACCGTAAATATTCTGCGCTGGCTATAATACATACTTTCGGAAGCACACTATCCGGGGAAGGAAAAAAACTTACACGTCGCAACCTTTTTTATTGACCAACTACACAAAAGACGTGAGCCCCGCCATATTTTTTGCTAGATGGTGTGGGAACAAGTAGAAGCCGAGGTTACTCGGCCCCACGTTGCATACGCCGTCACGGGCTTCGCATTGGTACTTTTCGGTACTATATCCCTCTTTTTGAAAGAAAAATTATACATTGGCGAGGCCACCGTCGCCACGATCTATGGCTTGATTGTCGGGCCTCATTGCCTCAACTGGTTTGCGCCCACCACCTGGGGCAACACAGATTACATCACGCTGGAGATCAGCCGCATTGTTCTGATTGTGCAGATCTTTGCCGTTGCCGTGGAATTGCCCAAAAAATACATGCTGAGGCACTGGTGGTCTGTGACCATGCTGTTGCTCCCGGTAATGGTGTTTGGGTGGATGATCAGCTCAGCGTTCATTTGGAAGCTGGTGCCCAGCCTGCGATGGATCGATGCGCTGTGCATTGCCGGTTGCGTGACTGCCACCGACCCAGTGCTGGCGTCGGCCGTGGTCGGTAAGGGCAAGTTTGCCCGAAGGGTTCCGGGCCATTTGCGTAATTTGTTGAGTGCTGAGTCCGGCTGCAATGATGGCATGGCGTATCCTTTTGTGATCATGGCCGTCTACATTTTGAAGGACGAGCACCACCCCAGGGAGATCGCCCGTGATTTTATTTGCATTGGTATCTTGTACAGCTGTGTGCTGGGTATCATCATCGGCGCTGTAGTCGGGTACGGCTCACGGCATCTCATCAAATTTGCGGAGAAGTTCAATTTGATTGACCGAGAGAGTTTCTTGGTGTACTATTTTTGTGTTGCGTTATTCTGCGCTGGCGTGGGGACTTTGTGCGGCGTCGACGATCTGCTGGTGGCTTTCTCAGCCGGAGCGGCTTTCAGTTGGGATGGCTGGTTTGCCAAGCAAACTGAAGAGAGCCACGTCTCCAACGTCATTGATGTTCTTCTGAACACGGCTTTTTTCGTCTATTTTGGCGCCGTGGTCCCCTGGCCGGACTTCAACAACTTTGAGATTGGCATCAAGGCCTGGAAGCTGGTCTGTTTGGCTATCATTGTACTGGTCGTACGCCGAATTCCAATCATGCTGGCGATCAAACCCATCACACCGGACATTCATACTTGGCGCGAAGCGCTGTTTTGTGGACATTTTGGGCCCATTGGTGTAGGAGCCATTTTCATGAGTCTTCTGGCGCGTGCCCAATTCGAGACAAACTCGGAGACTCCGTCGCCCGACATGCCAGATCCTGATGACCCTCGGTACATGCTCGTGAGAACTATTTGGCCTGTTACCTGTTTCTTGGTGATAGCTTCTATCATTGTGCATGGTTCGTCAATTGCAGTGTTCTCACTTGGTAAACGGATTAACAACATGGCCGTTACTCTGACGTATACTACTGGTCCCAATGAACCGAGCTGGATGTCACGTTTGCCCCGTAGATCTACGGATGGTGGTAACATGCTCCAGCTTAGGCGTATGGATACCGAGGAGCCGGTCGCTAGGCGTTTCAAGCGCAAGAAGCGGAATGGTGGTAAAAAGTCCAGGCCCGAAGAGAACCCCGAAGAGACGCAAGAACAGAGGCCCGAAACACTGTCGAATGGTCCCGCGCGTGCGGACGATGACTCTGCCGGTCCTCCTGTTGACGCTTCTGGGGCTGAAGGAGCACGCATTCCTGACCATGGGGTTGAGAACCACCCACGCGATGACGGAAACCATGGAAAGCATCATGGCCCAGTTAAGACAGTTGAGAAGCTCGGACATGAGATCAAGGATAGTGCCAAGGATATCAGCGATAGTGACGACGATGCTAAGTCTGTCATTAACTTGCGTCTCGCCGTTGACTTTGGCTCGAAGGGTGTATACGAACGCACTGAGCCGGTAGATGCGCGCAAGCTTGAGGGCAAACAGCTCTCTGATATTAGTATTTACCGTGAAGGCGACCACGTTGTTTTGGATGACAAGGACGGTAACTTCATTCATAAGTTCAACATCGGTCACCAGTTCGCGAAGATCAAGGGCACGCCGCGACTTCAGATCGTGGCTCCCGAGGACGGTAATACCGGCGATGAGAATAACGCCGCGGGATCGTCGCGGACCGGAACTGATAGCTCGATCGAAACTGAGAAAGAGAAGTCGACCTCGTTGGATACCAGCAAGTCGAACGGTGATTCTGAATCGGTGCATTATAGTGGTCAGCGACCTCGTCGCAAAAGCTTGCATCGTAATCATAGCAATCACAGCCGCCCTCTGCGCCGTACCTCAACGTTGTCGCTGCCTCACAGCGGCGGCCAGCAGGCGTTTGTGTATACTGACGGTGATATGGTTATTGTTGAAGGTGCTGATGGTGAGATCTTGCGTAGATACAAATACGTCCGTCGCGGAGACTCCCCCAGCCCATCGAAGGGCTGGAAGAGCTTTTTGCCCAAATTCATGCGTTCGCGCCACGATGAAGATGATTTCCACGATGTCGAGCATGCGCCCCACGACATGCTTGTCCCCTCTGATGGCCCCCCTCTCAGTGCAGCGGCTACCACTGCGATCACTGCGGAAGATGAAGACCATGTTCGTCGCCGGCTGAGCCGCATGATGCGCGCAGGTCAAATCGAGCGTCGGCCTTCGAGTCTCGGCGGCACACCCTTGCAGCTTGGCTCTCGTGTGAACACGACTCATAGTGAGGCTATTGTCACCGACGATGGTGAGACTGACGACTATGACGATGAAGACGATGATGCTGAACCGGAAACAGCCGTTGAGAGGCACCGTCGTCTCGCTGCGCTGGGTGTAATTCCCACGAACGATGGTGAGGATGACGAACCTGATGAGATTGATGAGGCACTCGCCCGGCCCGACGACGATGACAACAACGAACCCAAACTCACATTCAAATTGCCGGAGGTTCCTCGCGGCTGAGTTTGCTGAAACTGTTCATTTTTTAATTGATTGGCATGTTGGTTCCCGACATTTTATTTATTTTGATACCAACTTTGGGTGCATATTGCAATTTTAATACGTATTCATAGATATAAAGACGAATACATTTTCTAGCCTGAGGTTCGTGGTTTGAAGCGCATAACTGGCAATTACACGTGGTAATTGTGCTCCACATCCACCATGGAGGGTTACGTAGTGGCCGCGCAGTCTGGTGGATCTTACTTTCCAGAGGTTGGGGTAACGGGTTCGAGTCCCATCGTGGTCTAATGTTTTCGTTGGTACGATTTATTTTTTGTCCTCTCGTTTAATTTAATTTAATCTATAATGCAGCTCGATTAGTAGTCAGTATAGCCGGCGGCCCCTTGTGTGTACCAGGTAGACATATCATCCTTTACCCATGGATCGCCGGTGCGGATTTTATCGGCTAAATCCGGGTTGGCGATGAAAGCGCGTCCGAATGAGATGGCATCAGCCTCACCATTCTGGACAGTCGCAATCGCTTCATTGCGCGTGAAATCCTGGTTGAGTATCAAGGCACCCTCGTAGTTCTCCCGAACAGCATCGTGTTGCTTCGGCTGATCCGTTTTATCACGGAAAGTTGCATACGGACTGCTCTCGCGTAGTTCCACGAAGCAGAGATGGTGCTTGTCCGCAATTCGCGCAGCAGCAGTAAACAAGCCTTTGGGATCACTGTCGACGCACCCCCAGATCTCTCCATTAGGAGAGAAACGAATGCCAGTACGGTGGGCGCCCACAGCATCCACTACCGCTGCACAAACTTCGTCGAGGAATCGCACACGATTCTCTATGCTTCCACCGTACTCATCGGTACGCTTATTCGTGCTGTCGCGCAAGAATTGGTCAATGAGATAACCATTGGCGGCATGAATCTGCACGCCATCGAACCCCGCGGCAATCGCGTTCTTGGCAGCTTGAACGTGGTCACCGATGACTCGCTTGATTTCGTCCTTGCTCAGCGCGTGGGCCTCTTCAGCATCGGCCTTTCCCTCGTGAGTTCGGACCTGGCCGGGAGCAGCTGTGGCTGAACACGAAACAGGCTGCAAGCCGGACACATTTGAGTGGCCCACTCTGCCCATATGAAACAGCTGCACGACTATTTTGCCCTGTTTGTCGTGCACAGCCTTGGTAACAAGTTTCCACCCTTCGATTTGAGCCTCGTTCCAAATACCAGGGGCATTCGGGCTACCCAGTCCCTCTCTTGTAATGCCCGTAGCTTCGGCAATAATGAGACCAGCATCAGCTCGCTGCGCGTAGTGTTCTGCCATCAGAGCCGTCGGTACATGCTCACGATCCGCTCTTAAACGGCTGAGTGGGGCCATGAATATCCGGTTCTGGCATTCAATGCTGCCCAGCGTAATAGGCGCGAAGATTTTGGTCACCATTGCGATCTGGAAAAGTCAAAAAGTATGGTTGTCCCAATGAAATTCCGGCTCATGTGTACATATAGTACATTGTTGCAGATTACAAATAATTAATCAGCGGTTGGACGTCAGGATCGAGAGGGTGGTGACGGAAGATCACAGGTCCCGGTCGCCGGACTTAGGGTTCCTATGATCGCAGGTTCGGTAGTTCCCAGCATGTTGCCGGACTTAGGGTTCCTACGATCGCAGGTTCGGCAGCTCCCAGCATGTCTCAGCACTACTTCTTTCAGGATGAAACCCCGCTGGCACCCATCGCATATTACGGAGAAAATCAGAAGAAAAGACAATGCTTCCCGAGGTAGCCGAGCTTGGAACAGTAAAAAAAAAGGAAAATAAAAAAATAAAGAATGTTATTTTTAAGAAAGGCCAAATGCGAGCCGAGCTCCACGCTGCCATGCAAACTCACATAGAACTACACAATTCTCAGAACCAAGCATTGGCTGTTTTGAAACGAGTAACAGTAGAATATCAAGATATCGAGGGTTTGTTGCTGCTAAATCCGGACGTAGTGGCTGATGTACCTCCCGCGCCACTAGATCCGCAATGGAGACAATCGGGTTGACCACGCATCGGAGATCCCATCGTGTGTGCTTAAGCAACCCACTCTAAGAATTAGAGGCTCGCCTATATACTCGAAGATCCTATCATGTGTGCTTGGGCAACCCACCCAAAAATAAGATACTCGCCTACATACATACATATATATATATATATATATATATATCCACACCACAGATTTGCTGTGGGAGTACTCACTCAGCTCACGTAATCTACTCTCTATCTCTATCTCCACGTAGACGCCCTTGCCCATAATTCAGATAGTCGTATGATACTTTCCGAGGGCGTGTCGTGGCTCAACGAGCTGTTGAGGTCGTCCTCTGTGGACTGGAAGACATTGCTGTATACTGGAATTCTCTTTAAGGCCGGGTTTAATATCTTCACCGATATTCTGCAGTACCGTGTGCAGTGCCGCTCCAGCTTGTCGCCAACAATTCTGCACGAATGCGACGATGAAGAGAAAGCTACATTCCACAAACGTCAGGATTACGCCAAAGCGGAACTGAGGTTATCAGTTTTCACCAAAATTCTGGATGTGTTGCAGGGAATCGCAGTTATTCACTTCGATCTCATCCCGCACGTTTGGTACTTCTGGAACGGCGTCGTGGTGAATCACATGCCGGCGATTTTTGGTTCAGCCATGACTGGTATTCTGACCTTGTTGAGCATTGGCGCTGTCGAC
Organism: Starmerella scarabaei; assembly: GCA_030565305.1. Classification (NCBI taxonomy): domain Eukaryota; kingdom Fungi; phylum Ascomycota; class Dipodascomycetes; order Dipodascales; family Trichomonascaceae; genus Starmerella; species Starmerella scarabaei. The sequence continues at coordinate 3,627 of JAJMBJ010000003.1, read as the reverse complement.
AGCGTGCTTTCTATTCCAACCAATCTGTACGACACCTTCGTGATTCAGGAGCGATTTGGGTTCAACAAAATGGGTCCTGGTTTGTTCTTCAAGGATTTGGCGAAATCTTGGGTTCTCAATTTGGTCATAGTGCCGGTGATTCTGGCCCCGATCCAGAAAATCATTGAGTATTTCGGGCCCGTGGCGTTTGCAAAGTATTTGGTGTTGCTGATGGTGGCTATCAACATTATTTTCCTGTACTTGGCACCTGCGGTCATCATGCCGTGGTTTAACAAATTCGACCCATTAGAGGATGGACCGCTGAAGGTTCGAATCGAAAAGTTGGCGAGTTCGCTAAACTTCCCGCTGTCCAGAATTTATGTGACTGACGGGAGCACGCGCTCTTCTCACTCCAATGCCTACTTCATTGGGCTGTATGGTTACAAGCAGATCGTGCTTTTCGACACTTTGCTTAAGGAACAGACTGATGATCAAATCATCGCTGTGCTTGCTCACGAACTGGGCCACTGGAAACATAACCATATGCTGGTTTTGTTGGGTATGGGAGCCGTAAGCATGATTCTCAATTTCCCCCTTCTGGCATTCCTTTTGGATAACAAGCAATTCTTCTCGCAGGTGGGGTTCACCAGGGGCGGTGAGATGCCGATCCTGGTCGCTGTGTTCATGCTGGGTGACTTTATTGCTCCCTTGACTGTCGTCACCTCGTTTTTGACGAACTACGTTAGCCGCGTACTTGAATACGACGCGGATCACTTTGCTGTGGACCAGGGGCATGGCCTTGAACTAATCAAGGCTCTCAAAACGTTGAGCAATTCCAACTTGAGTGTGATTGAGTCGAGTCCATTGTACTCCATCTATCATCACAGCCACCCCACGTTGTTCGAGCGGATTGGGGCGATCAAGGGGAGCTTGAAAAAGAGTAACTAGATATTCGATTTGTATACTCTACATTGTACATGGTAACAGCCGATGTTATTCCATCGTCACTTTGAGGCACTAAATATGCGCGCCTGCACCTGCATTTATTTGTGGGTTCGGGTTTATATGCAGTATCTTTTATCGGCTTCTGCTTAGATCAAGTCGGTTTTCGGCCTAAGCACCTTTACGAGGATATTCTTAACTCTTGTGGGGCTATCCCGGTGGGTTATACGTGGATTTCGTATGAACTCATGTTCCATAATTTGTTCGTTTATTTAGAACTGAGGTATTATGGGCACACACAATGAGAGCGCATCGAGTGCGGTGGGGATAGGGTATCACTGCAGATTTTCATCCTGCGTGCTCACCGCTGAACCCTCTCCTGCGCGACTAACGTCTTTTCCAAAGTCGTCCGTATTGTATGGGATCAGTCAAGTTAAGTCAACGGCCGTCCTCCTTATTCGTATTATTATTCATATCATTTTACGGTGTCTATATGCAACATGGTCGCAGTTCCAATAATTAGTCGCTCTGCAAAACAATATGAACCGTTGTATCTAGAGGTTATGTGCGCTGTACAATTAAAAATGAAGTCTTCCTTACTTCAGTAGCACAACACTAGGAGTAGCGGAGCTATTGTGCCTATATAGGGTTGACTGGGTTGCGTTGTATGACTGGCGTTCTGGTACCTGGAATGTCGTGAGTGATTTGATACTGTTTCCGTTAGATGCACCCCTTACTGCGCTATGCGCCCTGTACGTCCGCGGTTCGTGGTGTCTGTGAATTGTAGTATAGACCCCTACTGGTCCCACAGGTTGTTGTGAAACTTTGCTCAAAACAGATGCACCTCGTTCTGCGCTGTGCTCCCTCGTTCGTGGCTTAGTGGTGCCACACCCACAGTGTGTTATGAAGGTTTGTTCATGATATGCGAGCTCATGGGTACATCTATGCAGGAGTCACTAGTTAGCTGACGAGGTATTTGGCTACCTTAAGAGAGTCATAGTTACTCCCGCCGTTTACCCGCGCTTAGTTGAATTTCTTCACGTTAACATTCAGAGCACTGGGCAGAAATCACATTGTGTTGTCTGTGTGTTGTGTATGTGTGTCAACATCCTTTGGGACCATATAGATGGCACTCACAGTGTGTTAAGAAGCTTTCCTCGTATATGCGAGTCACTGTGTACATCTATGGAGAGATTCTCACGACATTGTGTGGAAATCTCTCGGCACCTTAGCCTGGTTTAATGCCAGGCTATTCCGGGTGGTGGCGATATTGGGCCATCACCCCAGCAGGCCCAGCGGCCCGAGGGAAGCTATCAGCTTCTTTAGGGCCTAGGGAGCCCCGATAGGCGTTGCGGGGCTTTGGGCTTTTTCGGGATGGAGCTCAGTCACGGTATATCATCCTCTTTTTTTGCGACTCCAGGTGGTTTTCGTCTCATTCGGTAAAACTGGGCCGCGGTGATTCCAATCGCCGCAGTGAATTAACAGAATGTTGTGTACTCAGATTCGTTGCTTTTGGCCGTATGGCTTCTGTTTATTTGAGAATACGTGTGTTGGCTTAACCCGATATCAACACAGCTGCTGTTCGATCACAGGTCCTCATCGCTTGTAGTACCGTATTAACGTGCTGGGATTGGTCACTATGTGTTGGCCGCTGTGTCTACCTCCACTTTATTTGTGAGATTATCAGTCATATCGTTCTGATTCTATTTATCGGCTTAAAATTATAATGTGTATTTGACAGGTGTATAATTTCTGAAAGCAGAAATGCGCCGGTGCGTGTCTTGTCATGTTTCCATTGTGACGTCTGAGTTGTCTCGAACACCACGCTTGCGGGCTGGGCCACTTCTCACTAAGACTTCATACGGTGGGCTAAAATATATAGGGCGATCTGATCCATTAACGGTATCATGTAACCGGTGTCTCTTAGTCGAGTTAAAGTGAAGCAATTTGTTTATTTTTTAACCTTTTTTATTTTGTTTAGTTGGCATTCGATCTTAGGGCTAATTGACGATTACAAAATCTGCGAACCGATTGGGAGAGCTAATTTGCAACCGTAACATAGATAGCTACTGTGAGTGCCAAGGAAATGCTTCAAATAATTCAAAGCGCAGATTACACCAATAACAGTATAATAAAACAAGAAGAATGCAAATAAGAATATAAACGGAATGGATTGACATAGTATCCAATTTTTACCTTTGAAATACCAAAACATATGGGTGAGCTCGCACACAACCCTAGCCCATCAGATAATGAGCTTGCAGTTTGCCAGAGTTAGATAAAATAGGCCGCAACTCTACTAAATAGTCGCATCAGATACCCCAACGAGGACGCAAATCCAGAAAATACACATAGAAAGAGGTTAAAGAATAAATCCAGCATTCTAAGCAACTCCATACATAAGCTTCACGAAGAACACTTCGATTGAAGAGCGTGAGCCAAACCCTAAAATATCCGGTATCCCAACGGTCTACCCTTTGCAGGATCAAGGTAAAGTTTATATAGTGACATACCTACACACCCAAGCGTTAATTCAACCTACTCCTAATGCAGTACACACATTAGACTGAGCTCATTTTCGCACACTGTATTATGGCAAAGTGGACCTGCAACAAAGGCAAACCGATACAGGAGACTATGTTTAGGGATATCTGATGATGCATCGCAACAGTAATTACACTTAGTACGAGAGGAACAGTGTATTCA